>CM055118.1:605918472-607216872 GCA_029206835.1 Rana muscosa
GTCCCCAAACTTGCCACACATGTAGCTTCACTCTTCCTCTACAAGTGTGCAAAGATTGTTGTCCGGGGGACCTATGGCCGGGGAGCACCGATTTTTCAAAGCCGGGCTCCCCTTCCATAGACTCCCATGTTAAACGGGAAGTATGGTGGAAGTTCCTTGCAAGCTTGGGGTTGCGTTTCTGCTAATGGAGATTTGGTCAGGATCACTGGTGTCCTCAATGCTGAAAAATACAGGCAGATACTGATCCATCATGCCATATCAGGGAGGCGTGTGATTGGCCCCAGATTTATTCTGCAGCAGGATAATGACCCAAACGTGCGGCCAATGTCCTCAAGAACTATCTTCAATGTAGAGAACGAGGAGTCCTGGAATTAATGGTTTGGGCCCCCCGCAGAGCCCTGATCTCAACATAGTCTGTCTGGGATTGCATGAAGAGCCAGAAGGATTTGAGGCAGCCTACACCCACAGAAGATCTGTGGTTAGTTTTCCAAGATGTTTGGAACAACCTACTTGCCGAGTTCCTTCAAAAACTGTGTGCGAGTGTACCTAGAAGAATTGATGATGTTCTGAAGAAAAAGAGTGGTGAGACCAAATATTGATTTGGATTTCTCTTCTGCTCATTTACTTTCCTATTTGTTACTTGATAGAAAATAAGTAACATATTAAAGCGGAGGTCCCACTAAAAAATAAAATATTAACAGCCAGTAGCTACAAATACAGCAGCTGCTGACTTTTAATATATAGACACTTACCTGTCCAGGTCGCACACAATGTCAGCAGCCGAAGCTGATCTTTCGCTCGAGGATCGGCTGTTGCCGCCGCAATGTTCGGTAAGGGAATCGGGAAGTGAAGCATTGCGGCTTCACTTCCCGATTCCCAACTGGTCTCCACTGTGTTCTGGGAGCTGTGTGTCTCCCAGAAGACAGCAGGGGTACAGAGTAGGTGCCGGAAGTGGCGTAGATCACAAGGTGATCTATGCCAGGAAGTGGGAGCAAATACCGTTATTAGACAGGTATCTGCTCCCCCCTCCCCCTTGAAAGGTGCCAAATGTGACACCGGAGGAGGGGGGAGGGTTCCAAAAAGTGGAAATTCAATTTTTGGGTGGAACTCCTTTAATACTTCTATTTCTGAAAACTTTCTTACTTTACAGCGCGTGTGTGTTCAGATAGGAGGTGACAAAACTGATCCAAACAATCCAAAGGTTGCAGCACTTGAAGATTTTGCAAACAAACACTATTAATAATGCAGTCAAGTTCTCCAGAATACTAGTCTCACATAAACGTGACTTGATTTTTACAGCAGTTGCTTTTTAAGCCTGAGAGACGGCCACTGCTCTTCAATGGTGACCTAGGGGGGTGGGGTCGCAAAAACATGGACACAGGTGTTTTTTTGGAATCTCTCGAATAGTGTATAACAGAGAGAGACATCTAAAAGTTGTTTTTCAAGTACAACAGGTATGTGCTTTGCTATGACAGTTGTGAATTGGCCACACGCCGTTGAACTGTATTCACTTTCCTTTGCCCAAAATGAGGATATAAAAGATGTTGAAAATGCTCAGAGCGCAATTGTTTTTGTGCTTAGAATCTGTTAGAATATTGATCTAATCTCCAGTAAGTATTGTTCTTTCAAAAGGAAATATCTCCAGACTATAGTGAAATATAAATCTTCTACAAGCTCAGATGAAATTAATAAGAAAAAATGTTTTCATTTACTTTTGTAGCTTCCCAAACACAAAGATTTATGTGTAGGAGGTGAGGTGCACTAGCACATTCTGTTTAATGACCCTCCAGATATTCACCTTTAGTTATGGTACACTTGTATTTAGGGTGTAACATGTTACTAAAGATCACCTGTCCACACGCCCTGATCCCCTCCCCGCACCTGCTGTCACAAAAAAAAAACGCAGCTGTGCGGGGGCTCTCCCCACACAGACGAGGCATTCATTCACAGCGTGGCAGACCGCTAAGTCATTCAGTAAACTGTGAGGGCGCTGATGAAGGCTCTCGTATGGTTCATACAGCAGGCGGCTGAAAAAAAGCACCTTTTTTACCTGCAAAAATATGTACATTTATTTTTAAATGTGACTGTATCCTTTAACCACTTCAGCCCCGGAAGAATTTGTCCCCTTCCTGACCAGGCCATTTTTTGCGATGCGGCACTGCATCGCTTTAACTTGCGACGCTATACCCAAACAAAATTTACGTCCTTTTTTTTCCCCCCACAAATAGCTTTCTTTTGGTGGTATTTGATCACCTCTGCGATTTTTTGTTTTGCGCTGTAAACAAAAAAGCGACAATTTTGCAAAAAACACAATATTTTTTACTTTTTGCTATAATAAATATCCAATTTTTATCAAAAATATATACATTTTTCCTCAGTTTAGGCCGATATGTATCCTTCTACATATTTTTGGTATAAGAAAATCGCAATAAGCTTATATTAAATGGTTTGCGCAAAAGTTCTAGCATCTACAAAATAAGGGATAGATTTAGGCATTTTTATTTTTTTACTAGTAATGGCGGCGATCAGCGTTTTTTTTTTTTTTTTTTTTTTTATTGGGACTGTGATATTGCGATGCACACACACATCCCTGTTCCTGCTCTCGTACCCGCAGTCGCGGATGGCCGACGGGGATCGCGCATCGGCTCTTAAAGCGACCGCAGTGTATATATAAGGCGATTTGCGCAGCAGAGCCATTCTGCCCCCGTATATATACAGGAGTTGGTCGGGATGTGGTTAAGAACAGTATACACAAATGCATGCTTGTTGAGCACCATTTAGAAGTTTTAAATACATTTTGAATTTACTTTCTTACCCATTTAGAGCATGATGCATGGACAATTCGTATCTTTGGTGATCAAAAATGCAAAATTGTAAAGGCTTTGGCTTTCTAGTTCTCACTCACAGAAAACCTAGGCTCACCAAGTGGAAAATTTGTCTCGCGAGCTTTCACACTATCCTCAGTTTCATGCATCCAGGTACTGTACTGATGTTCTCCCCTAAATCACTTGGTCCCCCAAATGACTAAATGCAGTGAAAGTCTCCTTTTCATATCTGCAAAGAAAATGGTAAGAACAGTACCTGCCCACGTTTATGTATAATGTGAAAACAAGCAATGTTTTGGAGCATCCTATATCACCCTCGAAGGAACCCTAAAATTGCCTGCTTCTCTCCTGATCATGCTAAGCAGTGCAAAAATTCTGTTCTAGAAGTTGCCAAGATCAAGCCATCTATAAACTCAGGCTTTTCTTGCTACACTGACATTGCATTTTAGCTTGAGCGACACAATTTTGTTTTGTGGTGTTTTAGCTCAGTGTTGTAGAAATGGGGACATATTTAGCTGAACCTGTACATTCCAGACTATGATTGCACTATGTTTTAAAAGCAGTCCCAAGTATCTCACATGGTCATCCCCAAAGAAAAAAGGGACCCAGTTCAGTGCTCAAAATTTAGGCCATTTTCAATGATTTATAGATATATATAATGTAGACCTGCAAATTTATGCCAGACTCAGCAAATCCTCTTGAGACGCACGTTCCCTCCCTGATACACCCAGATCACATAGGATTTGTCCACTACAGAGGAGCCATGTGACTAATAAGTTCCTTCCCCTTTGCCTCCTTTTGATGTAGTGCCTATCCTGGAAATTCCTTCTGCCTCCTTTTTACTGCTACTTTTGCTGCCCTTTACGACTCATTTTTGACGCATGTGAGGATGAATGGTGTCTTCTCAGGACCCATTTATATCCATAATCGCACCCGACAAGGGTACCCCCTGTCCTTTTTATATATACTGTATACTGGCAATTGAGGACCTAGCTACTGCTATTATAAAAAAAAAAAAAAAACCTCCATACAGGGCCTCTCTATTAACCATTGAGACTATAAACTGAGCCTGTACGCAGATTACCTGCTGCTCTATATTTTGAACCCTTACGTCGCATTCCCTGCTCTGATTCGTAAGGTTCATATTATGGGTGTACGTAATCCACTTCAAAGTGAATACAGAATCACTTCAAGGGGTTGTTAAGGCAGTGCACACAATTACTGCCAGCCCCACTGCTAGTATAACCTGTAGTGTATGTACTGCATGCCGTTTTTTTTTATTTCATCTTCTAAATACCTTATTTATTCTCCCCGATCAGCGGTCACGTGACAGCCCGTCGCTCTCTCCCTCCAATGTATACACTACAGAGGGAGGGGCCAAGATCTCCCGCTGACGTCTGCTGGCAGTCACGTGACCTCCCTCTGTAGTGTATAAATCGGAGGAAGAGAGCGATGTGCGGTCACGTGACCGCTTATCGAGGAGCATTAATAAGGTATTTAGAAGATGAATTTTTAAAAACTGCATCCAGTATATACTACAGGTTATACTAGCAGTGGGGCTGGCAATGATTGTGAGCAGTAATGTTTGCACTGCTCAGAACGGTGCTACAAGGGGAGGGGCGGCTCACACACAGAGCTGACAGGTGGGGGGGGGGGAGAGAGATGGGAAACGGTGGAAGACAGAGGCACGTAAACTGACCACGGTGTCGGGGCTCAGCAGCCATGATAAACCATGGCCAGTTTACATAGGGGAGGGCAGAAACTGGCACGATCACCCAGGATTTTTATACAATATATATTTTTTTTAGGGTAAGAAACTCTTTAATATGGTTATACGCTAGCAAATTTTCAAACTAATACCTGTAGACAAATTATTTGTGCATTGGTTGACTGGACAAATGTCATTTGAAAGTCCTTTAACATTTTGTTTGCTTTTAACAATTAAACATTTTTTGACAATTTTCTATCCTCTCTCGCAAATTTTTTAAGTGTTCTTTAGATGAAAAATTTTGACTGGAAAACTTGAATATCACACTGCATGATGTGGAGCTGTTTCAGCTGTGCAAATTTTTTCCCTGCTCCTGGCAAACTTTGGCGATTTAAATATCTCAGCACATACCTCCCAGTGAACTTGGACCGGCTATTTAAACCACAAGCCCCTTTTGGCACGATCAATAAAACTACGGCAATGGTCCAAATTGGCCCACTCTTAGTTTGATAGTGTGATGTTTGTGCTGGAGCACTGTGTGACCCTTCACCTTTTTCTCCTGATGCATGCTGGGGGAAGGGGCTGTACCAGGAACTAGTGAGAGTGGTGTGTGGAACTGGGAAGCAGCAGCATGATGCACAGAAGGGATTACATCTGGTAATGACAGAATCCTGTTGTATTAGGACTCTATGTAACAAAGTCATCATGTTCTGAGTGAGTAATAAACCCTTCCATGGTTAAGAAGTTCATCTGGCCTGTGTGTAACTTGCTGGGCAGATACCGACAGCATTGCTAGCAACACTCTGAGAGACCCCGTGTCTAAGGGACATAACAGATAGAATGGTTCTTTACAAAATAGATATCCTACCCCACATAAAAAAATAAAAAAAACACTTCTGTGTGTTGTCCTTGCTTGGTCTTGTGCCGATTTTTGCCTTGTACTGCATTGCTTAGCAGATGGGAAGCAAACACAGTAAGACCAATTAAATAATTGGCAATATATTTACACTGAAATATTTCCTGCTTGAAGCCCATCATAGGGCAACCACCAAGTCTTTAGTGATTTTTAACCTGAGAATGACAAAATAGTTCCACTTAAGCAGAATACACTCATGTCTATTATAACTTTTCCTGTCTGCTCTTTTTCAGCAGACAAGTTTCTTTCATCTAGGGGGCTTTGAAAGGTCACTTCTATCTACAAACATTTATCTCTGTTAATCAGAGTATGCCCAGTGAATAATTTAGATACCCATTGCTGCTGTGGCAGCAGAGTAACACATCCTAAAATGTCTGATTTATTGAAAAGAATCTCATGCAGGGAGTCCCAAGTTTTTCTTTTTATTGGCCAGAAATTTCCATTTACAAAAATATGTATTATATGTATTATCAGATTTGGTACCACTAACACATTAAGGCCAAACTCCAGCTCACACTTTATAAGCTGTTCCTTTGGGGATAAAGTTTTTGCACGAATAAATGAAAGCTGACCATTGTTGTCACCCCTGCCAGTGTTAAGTGGTTTGTCTCATCCATTTAAACTGATACATTCTGCGGGAAAGTTTGTGTGTGATAAAACAGACTTCCTGGCTGGATTAGCAGGTGAAAATAGAAGAAACCTACCCTGAAAAAGGAAACGTATTCAGCCATCACATTGAAGAATTGATGAGCTGCAATATAATAGTTTGCTTTTGGGTTTAATAATGCTTTAAAAAAATAACTTATTCAAAATGGATTTCAATGAAATGTACACCAGTGTGTCGTGAAGAGACTTGGTGACACTATCCTTATTCTCAAAAAAATAATCCATTTACATTAGTCTATTTATCATAAAATTATTATTGTGTTTTTCTGCCTTCTTTTTCCAAGTCGCGTCATTTGTTTGGAACGAGCAGTGCACACTACCGGTAGTTGCAGTTGCGTGCACACTAAAGCTATACATAGTCCCTAGTCCAGGAAAAAGCGAGTGTGTGGCTTTGTTCCTACATACAGTGGCACTATGGAGAACAAACAGCCACCCTCTACCAGGAAGTGAGATCACAACAACAGCAAAAAGAAAAAAAAATAGTTGGAGGCTGATTTAGTAATAGAGATCAGTCTGCAAAGTTCGGTAACCGCTAGAAAATCAATCACATATCATCTTACTTTGATATGCATAAGGTAAAATAAAAATGTGACTGTCATGGGTATGGTAGTGTATTGATTTCAGTTTGTCTTGTTAAAGTGAACCAGTAGTATTAACAACTGCCCTTTATCCGGCATCTGTGTCAACACTTTCTAATGAACTGCCAAGTTACATTTCCATGCATTCTAGCTTTGTCCAGAATTAAGCAAAAGAACTGGCTCCAGAGTATATGTGGCAGTTGAACTTTGGTAAATATGTGGGAGCTGTCATTGCTGACTTGTACTCAGAGGTCCATATTCTGAGCTTGTCATCTTTATTTTGCTTTACTACTTAGTGGGTCATTAAACAGGAACAACCGTGCACCAATAAAGTGCCAGAACACTGACTCATAAAGTAAAGTAGGAAGGACAAATATGACAGAACCCCTTTTAAAAACAAGTCAGCAGTGACAGCTCACAAATTTGTATTCCCTGACAGGTTTCCTTTTAAGTAGCTCTGAAAGCATGTTTCAGGAATTTAAAGAAGTTGGGAAAGTGGCATTTTCTCTGGTACCTAAAACAGTAATAATTCCTATGAAACTCGTTTATTTTTTGCAAGTATTTAAAAGTCTATACCAATTAACTGGCCAGCGTTTCATTGCACAGCAGAAGATCCATAAATATAATTTATTTAGAATTATTGGAAGAAAATGCCTACATTTTACCAAAACAGGGATGCTTTTCCAGTTATTGTGTATATGAAAACATTTAACCACTTCCCTACTGCCCCATTGTAATATGACGGCCGCAGGAACCCTTTGTTCCTCCGGGCGGCCGTCATACGACGTCCTCGGCTTCCTGGCATTGTAGAGAGCGCGCGCGCACTCGCCACATCACTCGGGACCCGATGCGCGTGGCCGGCTGCCGCGATGTCCACTGGGCACCTGCGATTGCTCATCACAGAGCAGGGACGTGGATCTGTGTGTTTGTAAACACACAGATCCACGTCCTGTCAGGTGAGAGGAGACCGATCTGTGTGTTCCCAGTACAGAGGAACACCAATCGGTCCCCTCCCCCTACAGTTAGAATCACTCCCTAGGTAACACATTTAACCCCTTGATCGCCCCCTAGTGTTAACCCCTTCCTTGCCAGTGACATTTATACAGTAATCTGTGCATTTTTATAGCACTGATCGCTGTATAAATGCCAATGGTCCCAAAATAATATCAAAAGTGTCCGATATGTCCGCCGCAATGTGGCACTCCCGATTAAAAATCGCAGATCGCCTCCAAAAAAAAGCCATAAATCAATAACCTATTTTGTAGACACTATAACTTTTGCGCAATCCAATCAATATATGCTTATTGCGATTTTTTGAATTTTTTTTACCAAAAATATGTAGAAGAATGCATGTCGGCTTAAACTAAGGAAAAAAATAAAATTTAAAACAAAATTGGGATATTTATTATAGCAAAAAGTAATAAATATTGTGTGTTTTTTCAAAATTGTCGGTCTTTTTTTGTTTATAGCGCAAAAAATAAAACCCACAGAGGTGATCAAATACCACCAAAAGATAGCTCTATTTGTGGGGGGGGAAAATGGTCAAAATTTAATTTGGGTACAACGTCGCATGACCGCACATTTGTCATCCAAAATGTGACGCCGCTGAAAATTAGCCTGGGCAGGAAGGGGGTGAAATTGCCCTGTATTTTGAAGTGGTTGAATACCACCTCCAGAAAGATGTGTGCAAAAGTACAAAATCCTGTATACAGACAATCATCATTTAACCACTTGGCGCCCGCACTATAGACAAAAGGCCGCTACAGCGTGGCGCCTTCCTGCCGGGAGGACGTCCATGGACATCATCTTGTTTACTTCCACGATGCGCGCCACCGCTGGCGCACATCGGGGGAAAGCTGTGCCCGCCGTGTCACGCGGGTTCCGATGCGCGTGCCTGGTGGCCGCGATGTCTTCAAAGTACCAGCGGTCGGCTGTCACAGAGCCAGGGACATGGATCTCTGTGTGTAAACAGAGATCCACGTCCTGCTATGGAGAAGAGACCGATGGTGTGTCCCTTGTACATAGGGACAACCATTGGTCTCCTCCCCCAGTGAGTCCCCTCACCCCACAGTAAGAATCACTAATAGGGAACACATTAAACCCCTTCCTCGCCCCCTAGTGTTAACCCCTTCCCTGCCAGTCACATCTATACAGTACTCAGGGCATATTTAAAGCACTGTTCGCTGTATAAATGTGAATGGTCCCAAAAAAGTGTCCGATGTGTCCGCCATAATGTCGCAGTCACAATAAAAATCGCAGATCCGCCGCCATTACTAGTAAAAAAAAAAAATACTAAAAAAATAATTCATAATTCTATCCCTTATTTTGTAGGCGCTATAACTTTTGCGCAAACCAATCTCTATACGCTTAAAAAATTGGGATATTTATTATAGCAAAAAGTAAAAAATATTGTGGTTTTTTTTGTTTGTTTTTTTTCAAAATTGTCAGTCTTTTTTTGTTTATAGCGCAAAAAATAAAAACCGCAGAAATGATCAAATACCACCAAAAGAAAGCTCTATTTGTGGGAAAAAAAGGACGTCAATTTTGTTTGGGAGCCACGTCGCACGGCCGCGCAATTGTCATTCAAAGCGTCGCAGTGCTGAAATTTCGCCTGGGCAGGAAGGGGGTATATGTGCCCAGTAAGGAAGTGGTTAAAGGAGATCCACAATTGCAGCATACAATCATTTTAAAACATGTGCACTGTAAAAGAAATACAAACAATACATTTTTGACTATTCAATATAAGCTTATTTGAAAACTTTCCTTTCATGTTGGGAGTGCTGCTTTTATCCTTTCCACAAATCCCTAGATTGCCTGTATGCTTTGCAACCTCTACTCTTTTTTTACTTTTAAATTCTAAGTACCACATATCCCATGGTATCTTGCTATGGTATATTTCATGCTCTGACTCTGCCTTCTGAAACTTTTTCTCTCGGCACCTCTGTATTTCAGTAGGCAGCTCTATGAGATGGATGACACAGCCGTGCATATTCACAGGGTATAGTGGTTGAGTGTCATAGAATCCAAGGAAGCAAGTGTGTGGGATTTTTTAAAAAGTAAAGCTTACAAACTTCAAGACCGCTCAGGTTAATAGGAGTAGGCTGGATATAATTCAAATTCATAGTGAAAATATATGTTTTTTACATTTTGAACATAGATATTCTTGTCTACTAATATTCTCTAACAATCTACTTGGCTTTATGCATCAAATGTGGCTAAGCTTTATAGTATCACTGGGGAACATGAAGGCTGCAGTACTTTCCTACCTGCATTGATTGTATGTAACATATGTCCTGTGTTTTGCATTCTTGCACCACCCCCCCCACTCACCGCTTGAAATGACTTTGGTACCGTATCTATTACTGCATTGTGCTTTGTCTTCTCTACCAGTAATAATCTGTTCAGTTCTTTCCCAAAAACAGCTGAAACATGGCATTTCTTTTTTTGCTATGATTAAATAGAGCCACGTTGACTTCCAGATGCAGCAGTCATGGTTCTTAGCTCAGCGAACATCTTGTCATTGTGCTCATCTTTCTGTCACTAGTCATAGATGATTTCAGAACTATCCATTGTTTGAAGACCTTTTATTGAGGGTGGGGGTGATCTCTCTTTTTTGAAAGTACATTAAATAAGTAGATCAATAAAACTGAATAAAAATGGGTTGCTTGTAAATAGGATTTAACATGTTCTAGAAAAGGGTTAGTGCATCACTTCACACAATGCGTCATCTCTGATTATTCTGTACATCGCTATAGAAAAATCAATACACATTACCTGTTGTTGAAGGTTCTGGATATAGTCATTTCTTTTTATTTACGGAAGCTCTTTATATGGGGCATTAATTCGGCAATGAAAAATATCAGCAGTGGAGTTATTTCACGTTTTAAATAGTAACCCCTTACATACTGTGCATTATAATGGAATTAGGGCTATGGTGCCAGGAACAGCACATCATGTCGCTTGGTAATAGAATGTTTGCAGGGCATCCTGGGTCTTTTAGTACTCTGGAAGACTATGAACCATAACTTTGACATCTGGATTCATTGATGTGCTAAAATGGTGTTTAGGAGTGTATTAAATTAAACATAAGACTAGGATTTCATATCCAAACTTTGTGCTTTCCCAAAAGTATTTCTACCAAGGGCAGAGAGGTGTCCCATTTAGATTGGAGCTGTGAGAAAAGAGTTTAACAAATTTATTATTACAAGCTACTTTGTTTCTCCTTACACATAGCCCAATGATAGACTGGTCTTAACCACTTAAGGACCGGACCAATACGGACCATAATGACCAGAGGTGATTTCACAATTTGGCACTGTGCTGCTTTAACTGTAAATTGTGCGGACATGCAATGTTGTACCCAAACGAAATTTGCGTCCTTTTCTTCCCACAAATAGAGCTTTCTTTTAATGGTATTTGATTGCCTCTGCGATTTTTATTTTTACGATATAAACGGAAAAAGACCGAAAATTTTGAAAAAAAATGATATTTTCTACTTTTTGTTATAAGAAAAATCGAATAAACTCAATTTTAGTCATACATTTAGGCCAAAATGTATTCAGCCACATGTCTTTAGTAAAAAAAATGTCAACAAGCGTATATTTATTGGTTTGCGCAAAAATTATAGTGTCTACAAACTAGGGTACATTTTCTGGAATTTACACAGCTTTTAATTTGACAGCCTATCTCGTATCCCAAGGAAATTGCTGAGAGGCATGTTGAGCCCATTGAATATTTTTAATTTTTTGTCCCAAGTGATTGAATAATGACAGAAAAAAAAAAAAATTATAAAAATTTGTCACTAAATGATATATTGCTCACACATGCCATGGTTATATGTGGAATTGCACCCCAAAATACATTTTGCTGCTTCTCCTGAGTACGGGGATACCACGTGTGGGACTTTTTAGGAGCCTAGCCGCGTACGGGACCCCGAAAATCAAGCACCGCCTTCGGGATTTCTAAGGGCGCAAATTTTTGATTTCACTCCTCACTACCTATCACAGTTTCGAAGGCCATAAAATGCCAAAATAGCACAAAACCCCCCCAAATGACCCCATTTTGGAAAGTAGACACCCCAAGCTATTTGTTGAGAGGCATGGTGAGTATTTTACAGCTCTCATTTGTTTTTGAAAATGAAGAACATTTTTTTTTTTTTTCAATTTTTAAAACTTTGTGACAAAAAGCGAGATCTGCAAAATACTCACCATACCTCTCAACAAATAGCTTGGGGTGTCTACTTTCCAAAATGGGGTCATTTGGGGGGGGTTTTGTGCCATCTGGGCATTCCATGACCTCCGAAACTGTGATAGGCAGTGAGGAGTGAAATCCAAAATTTACACCCTTAGAAAGCCGGAAGCGGTGCTTGGTTTTTGGGGTCCCGTACGCGGCTAGGCTCCCAAAAAGTCTCACACGTGTTATCCCCGTACTCAGGAGAAGCAACAGAATGGCATGTTTGAGCAATATATTATTTAGTGACAACTTTGTGCAAAAAAAAACAAAACATTTTTTTTCTGCAACTCGTGTGAACATATAAAATATTCCATGGACTCGACATGCCTCTCAGTATATAGCTTGGGGTGTCTACTTTTCAAAATGGGGTCATTTGGGGGGGTTTGAACTGTCCTAGCATTTTATACACATTAGGAAGCTTATGTCACACATCATCCACTCTTCTAACTACTTTAAGACAAAGCCCTTTCTGACACTTTTTGTTTACATAAAAATGTATTAATTTTTTTGCAAGAAAATTACGTTGAACCCCCAAACATTATATATTTTTTAACGCAAAAGCCCTACAGATTAAAATGGTGGGTGTTGCATTATTTTTTTCACACAGTATTTGCGCAGCGATTTTTCAAACGCATTTTTTGGGGAAAAAACACTTTTTTATTTTAATACACTAAAACGCACTATATTACCCAAATGTTTAATGAAATAAAAAAGATGATCTTAGGCCGAGTACATGGATACCAAACACGACATTTTTAAAAACCCTTACAGGTTACCACATTAGATTTACAGAGGTCTACTGCTAAAATTACTGCCCTCGATCTGATCTTCGCGGTGATACCTCACATGCATGATGCAATTGCTGTTTACATATGACGCCAGACCGACGCTTGCGTTCGCCTTTGCGCAAGAGCAGGGCGGGACAGGGGTGCTTTTTTTTTTAAATTATTAAATTTACTTTTTTATTTTATTTTTAAACTGTTCCTTCCATATTTTTTTTTTTTTTATCATTTTTATTGTTATCTCAGGGAATGTAAATATCCCCTATGATAGCAATAGGTAGTGACAGGTACTCGTTTTTGAAAAAAATGGGGTCTATTAGACCCTAGATCTTTCCTCTGCCCTCAAAGCATCTGACCACACCAAGATCGGTGTGATAAAATGCTTTCCCATTTTCCCAATGGCGCTTTTTATATCGGGGGGGGGGACATTCCAAAAGCAGTCCAGAGGCTAATTAGCCGCTAGGATTGCTTTTACATGAAAGCCGGCCGCTGGCTGAAAAGAATGATACCAAGATGATACCTAAAACCGCAGGCATCATTCTGGTATAACCATTCAAAGTCCAGCAACATACCAGTACGTTGCTGGTCCTTGTTGGACATGTATTGTAATCTTTTTTTTCATGCAGCCTGTTGGCTGAACGAAAAAGAGATTGATCGGTGGGTATGCCCACCATTAAAATACCTCCCTTCATTCACCCACTTCTAATGATGGGCATACATGCACCATTTATATATGCCGAAGCGTGGGGGCATCCTCCCGCAAAAGTTATGCCACGTACACACGGTCTGACTTTTCCACGGGCAAGCCTCTGTCGGAATTTCGACCATATGTACGAGGCATTAGGAGCAAAATCGCTCCTCTGCCCCTGCTGCCCCCATGCTTCGGCATATATGGTCTTTTTTTTAACTGTGGTCGTGAAATCACCTCCTACAGCACTGTAGTCGCAGGGATCAGGCCTGTCTCTGCGGACGCTGCAGTTATGTGTGTTGTGTTTTGTAAGTGACAGTGATCAATCAATACTGCACTTGGGTGGCCTGGGCTGGACGGAGGGGCAAAACGCAGGTGCTAGCAGGTATCTGGGCTGATCCCGCTAACACTGCGTTTTTGGGAACCCTAAACTGATGGGGATGCTAGTATATATCAGATCAGATATTGATCTGTTCATATACTATACCACTAAGGGAGGTGTATGCTTCACGCGTGGGTGTTAGCGCTACTGGCACTAACCTGACGCTGCCTGGGGTGTGATGCAGACCCTCTCTGACGCTAAAACCTAATTGATATCACCCGCCGGGCGATCAGGGGGTTAAACCTTTATTGGGTTATATACGGCAGGTGCCCTGACACTATAAAAAGCAAACTAACCAGCATCACCCGTAACACTTATACGGGGATCACTGGTGAAAGGGTTAACTAGGGGCAATCAGGGGGTTAAAACCTTTATTAGGTAATATATGGGGGTACCTGACACTATATAAAAACCTGACGGGGAACCTAAATAACAAAATAACTAACTGGCTAACCAGTGTCACCAGTGACACTTATGCGGTGATCACTGGTGAAAGGGTTAACTCTAGGGGGCAATCTGGGGGTTAAAACCTTTATTAGATAATATATGGGGGTACCTGACGCTATAAAAACCTGGCGGCGAACCTAAAAAAATAACTGACTACCTAGCGGCATCACCGACGCTAATACAGTGATCAGAAAAACGATCGCTTAGTGACAGTGGTGCTAGGGGGTGAAAGGGTTACCTGGGGGGCGATCAAGGGGTTAAACTTTATTAGGGGGGGGTTAGGGGGCTTCCCTGGCCCTAAAGGGACCTACACTAACTGCCCTGACACTTTAACAGTTACAAATGTCACTGTTTGCAGTGATCAGTAAATAAATGATCACTGCAATCAGTGATACTGTGGCTGGGGGGTGATCTGGGGTTAACTGGGGGGGGGGGGGCGATCGTGTTCCTATGTGTGCCTATGTGTCAGTGTAGTGTTTGTGCACTAACCTGACATCTTCTCTCCACGGCGCTCGGTATATGTGAGCGCCGCGGGGAGAGATGACATCACTTCCTCTGCCTGTGTTTACATTACGCAGGCAGAGGAAGCATTTCCTTCGTCGGGAGCGATCGTGAGGGGGTGGCCAGAAACCAATGGCCGCCCCCTCATCACCGATCGCTCCCGGAGCGATACCGACCGATCGGACCCCCCACCCATACGAAGGCAGTCACGTACAGGTGCATGACTGTGCCTCCAGGTGCCATTCTGCCGACGTATATGTACAGTGAGCGGTCGTTAAGTGGTTAAGCAGCAATGTAACTGAACTGAAAGATCTCTAACAAAAGGACAGTGTCATGGTTAACACTAAAGCAGCCCATAGATTACTTTTTGTTCCCCCTTTTTAACCAGCGGGTTGAACACACTAGATGGGGGGGGGGGGAATCCGCTGCTGGCTTTAGCTGGCAGTGCTGCTTGAGTGGGGAAAATCCAACAGGCTAGTTGTATAGAAGTCGATTGGTAGATTGACTTCTGTACAACTAGCCTGCCTATACATAGATGACAATTAGCAAAATTCTGTGGCAGCAGTCTAGGCATAGTCAAGTGTTTTTTTTTTCCTGACAATTCTAGTACTTTCCTTATTTTCTTTAATTTTCATTATTTAAAATATTTTTTCATATAACTCTATGTGCTCTGTGTGTATCTTAAAACATTTTTGAATAAAAACATATTTGCTAAAAAGTCTTTGCTAAGCTCACATAGATGGAAGCTTATAACTGGTGAATGATGTAAAATTGTGCCCTTCATGTCTCCGAACAACCTGATATTCCTACAATTGCCGTATAATTTGATGCACGCTTATTACAATAAAACCTTACAGAAGAGTCACTATAGATTGTTGGTAAATAGCAGGAATTTAATTCATGTAAATCCACTGAATGTCACATTATACTTTTGTCCCGTAAGATATCGGGCAGAATCCTTTAGTACCTATAGAGCAAAATAGATCACGTAAAATCAGCAGTTTTCTATTTTTCAAATGCATTTGTTATACTATTTCTGTTATTTTCACTTCTTGCACACCTTTTTGTTAACTTGGGGTACAAGGAAATTTGCTATATTTTATGGGTCTGCGCATTTGTACAGTGCCTTCTTGGGAGTTCTTCCCTCCTGTCTTATGTACCAGGAGTTGTTTCAGCAGCAGTAAATCACCTCCCTTTCTTCATGGAAATCTTTTGCAGTAAAATCTTTCCCCTCAATATGAATACTTAAGAGCCTCATGAACAGGCAACAGGCACAGTTGTGACTCGCACATAATATTTTTTCCACTAAATTGTTTGCTATTCCTGCAATAGATTTTATGAAGTAAATGAATCATCTATGGGCTTTTATTTTAAACCTCTAAACTGCCAAAAAGTGTTTAGACACTCTACTGCCCAGTGAAAGGATGATAACCACACTCGCATAGATAAGACATGTACTTGTATTCGCCTTTTCTATTTATTAGGTGATGTGTGGTAGAGGAAGTTTTGGCCTTTTCATGTCTATACAGTATAATTTGGTGTACTTTTAGATGTATATGCCTAAAGCAAAGTGCATGCATTTGTTGGACTGAATTATGCGATCATCACTTATGACTCTCACCATGTTGAGCATTATTTTTAACTGATGCTATACGTGTTAATTGAGGCTTGTAAATGTTACCCGTGACCATGCTCCTGGCCACAATGATTTTAAGACGGTACAAGGCAAAATAGGCACTTCACAGAGCACCTACCTAAGGCCCACTACACACAGGGCTGCCTTGAAGCACTGGGGATTATTTACTAAAACTGGAGCGCTTATAATCTGGTGCACCTGTGCATGGTAGCCAATCGGCTTCTAACCTCAGCTTGTTCAATTAAGCTTTGACAATAAAACCTGGAAGCTGATTGGTTACTATGCAGAGCCGCACTAGATTTTGCACATTCCAGTTTTAGTAAATCTCACACACTGTGTCCCTCCTGACATTTAGGCACAATTTCTGTGATACAGACCTCCATCCCTGAATGCACAAGGCCCTAAATGCGGGTACCACTTGGTACAGCATTAAGCCTTGTCCAGCTGCAGCCTGCCATTGACTTTGATGGGCTGCTTAAATTAGGTCTGGGTGCCGCACTTGTCCTTCCCAAGCAGACTGCTCCTAAATGGCTCTATGTGCAAAGGACCTAAGATACATACATATACAAAGATTTCCCAGGTGTGTGGCAATACCATGTAATCCATTTTGTCATTTATCTAAGGCCTTGCCTGTAATTATTTGATCTGGATTTTGTTGTTTTTCCTTCAACAAGATGTGAAGATTTGCGGTTGAAATCTGTACGTGGAGAGCATTTATGAACTAAGAGGTTTTGTTAACCAGCCTCATATGAGGGGGAAAGAAGTATATCCTGAGGGTTGGAAACTGGTGGCCAGTTTTGTATGTTTGTCTGCTAACTCAGTAAGGTTACGCTTTACAGAAATGCTCTACTTTAGGAATGTGCATAATGGAAGCAAGCACAGTGCAGAGAGATTGTTTCCATTGTTTATGGTTGTCTTTTTTTAAATCTACGTAGAGGACTGTCAGTACTCTAATATCAGAGAACAGTCAATATAAATATGAACAATTCCCAACGTTCTAGCATGTACACTAGCTAATGGAGGCGTAGAGTGTCCTGGACAGATGTGAAGGGTTTCCTTTTTTACATGGAGACTCCCAGGGCTAATGCAGTAAGTTTATTATGCAAGTTGTTTAATGTTTCAAAGCCACTTGTGTTGATTTGTAGACAGCTGATATAACAGGAATTATTATACATCTATATAATGAAGAAGGTGTCACCTTCCTCAGACATTCGCCTCCCTGAATTAATTCCATGTAGTGTCCTCTACATCAGAGAAATTATGTCCTTGCGTTTTTCGAAAATTAAAGTGTATCTATACCCAAAAAATAAAAATTTACTATATCACACAAAGTGTAGTAACATCCAACGATGATACCTTTTCCTTAGCCACAAAAATTCACGCAGACTTTAAAAATACTATTTTTCACCACGGAGAAGTGCCATTTCTTATCCATTGCATACTTGCATATGCTGTTTTAGTTCAGTCAAAAAAACAACATATGCCTTATCTGCCATGAAAGCTTAGGATGGCCATATACATGGTGTTTGGGATCTTTTAGCAAAGATTTCGAAAATATTCATAGAATATTTTATGAACACAACTGAAATTGCATCATTATAGTTAAATTGATTAGAACTGATGTCATACATTAATTTTGTGCAAAATAAATCTGCTATGGTTCAAACTGCAAATGGTCAGAAATAACATCAATTTCCCTGCAAGTGGTATCCTGAAGTTGTATTGCATTCTTACGATTACCAAATGCATTCCTGTTTGTCTACTGATAATGAAAAAAATGAAATGCTTGTTTCATCATCAAATCTACCCAAAAATCATTGTAACTGTTACCAGCCCTACTGGAGCTTTTAAATTCAAATGTGGTTCTACTCTAGCCATTAAAGGTATGATTCCTCCATACATGTAGTAATTTAATGGGAGGTCATGTCCTCCATTCTACTCAGATTCAAATGGAATGTGCATGGTGACCTTGCAGTTCCTCCTTTGGTGCTGAATAGGTTAATACAATCCAGGATACCTGTGGGACCCTCAAGCCTAATGATACATTAACAAATAGCCTTCACATTTCATCTTGAAAGTGTTCATCCCCCCTGAGTGCTCTGAACTCTTGGATCAATTGTTCCTTATACCACATCAATACTAACATTCCCTTTTGAAGTGCAGTCCCCGAAGTCCATTTGTGTGACTTTAGATTAACTGCAAAGGTTTTGCAGTACCAAGCACTGTAAATAACTTTATTTGCATTCTAGTGGTTTAAGGAGTGAAAAAGTGAAGAACAAAATCGATAATGTTTTCCCCCCACCACTGTCACACTTAGAATGCAGGTCAGTAGGAGAAACCCTAGAAGATGTAACTTGTAAAATTTAAGTTTTGTTTCCAAAACACTTAACAGTTCTTCCTTTGTAATCGATCACATTACTTTTTAGGGAGAATCATATATCAGCAGTTGTGGTTTCACTGTGCTACTACATAGTGATGTGGTGCTGTCTGCTATAATATGTGCTCTGTCACAAGAACCCAGTTCTTTTCAGAACGGTTCTCTACACATATAAGCACCTGGGTCTAAATGAGCATCCCAAACATAGAGATGTACAGTATTTTCATATCTGTGAGAATTTGCATTTTGACCAGCTGTGTTACGATTATTGGATAAAGTCATAATGCACAGGTTTGAATTGGGGGGGTCACTTTTCAGTTGAACTGGGAACACTGTCTGCTCTGTGCTGCTTGTAATGCATATTTAGATGTGTGTATATAGCTGGGTTCTTTTTATTGTGCCGTATTTTGATAAATATGCAGTTTTACAGCAATGGATCCACAAGGTTGCTTACTATAATTTGGACATTCACAAAAAAAAACGCTTTGTGTTTGAGCTCTTGTTCGGCAGGCCAATCACAAAACTGATAATTTTGTTGCACTTTAGTTTTTTTCCCCCAAATGTCTTTGTTAATTTAATACGTTATTAATTAAAATTAACACTGATACTATATGAACGTCAATAACAGGGTAACACTTAACAATTTTCTCATGCTAATATATTAATGTGATGTGTCTTGCTGGATTAGTGATCCTTCCCGCAGCTCCATGCTGTACATTTCATGCCCTATTAATGGAAGAAGAGGTGTCACACAGCTGAAAGGAAGCAGGGTAAGAGAAAATATAGAATGTCAGTGCTAGTCAGGTTGCGGAGCAATGCAACTGTTCTACAAATACTTCCACTATTTTAGTATCTAGAAAATTAAAAACTTTCCCACTAACAGTTAAACTGACAGGGCCATTGAGGGTAGCATATCATTTTACTTATGAGGGAATTGAAATGTCACTATAGGCTGATGACCTTTCCTTGTATGTTTTGGTTTCTGTTGGTTTTCCATTATCAGTATGTTTATGCTACTTTTATAAAGCCCAAGTCGTGCACCTTTTTTCTTTGTGGCCCTCTATTTCTGTATATTATGACTTAAACTTGGAAATATCCCCCCCCAAAAAAAGCCCTCCCACTTCAGTACTCCATACAGAAGTAATGATCACACTACTCATAACAAATGTATTCACACAGATTTGTGGTGCAGAGAAAGAGAAGTGGTGTGTCTGACAAAGTCTGTTGGAGAACCCTGGGCAACATGGCCAAACTTCAGTGCCTTTTGGATAGCATAGTTGTGTTTGGACAAATGGAGGTTGTGTGTCCAATGTCTGAATATCTATTTCTGTGACTTCGAATGGGCTTTAATGGAAATACTTGGAAGAAAAATAAGGGATCTGACATTACTTTTTTTTTTTAAAGGCAGTCTCTGGGTATTATTCATACTTCAATATATACAGTAGGTGCCGCCGATATTGTGTCAATCTCGACGCTTCTAGCGGCGAGATCGACACCCTATGAGCTCCGTCGCGAGAGCCAGCGCCGAGCTGTCTCGTCATCGGGAAAGGAAAAATGTTCCTTTCACGATGAGCGACACGCATTGCCGATAGACGGGGATCCAAAGTGGATTCCCGCCAATACCAGGCACTGCGTTTGGTATGAATCCTGAGCGGGAACTCCACACCAATTTTTAAAGGAAAAAACCGGCGTGGGTTTCCCCCTCCAGGAGCATACCAGGCCCTTGGGTCTGGTCTGGATTTGAAGGGGAACCCTACGCCAAAAAAACGGTGTGGGGGTCCCCCCCAAAATCCAAACCAGACCCTTATCCGAGCACGCAACCTGGCAGGCCGCAGGGGAAGAGGGGGGGGGACGAGAGAGCGCCCCCCCCCCCTCCTGAACCGTACCAGGCCGCATGCCCTCAACATGGGGGGTTTGGTGCTCTGGGGCAGGGGGGCGACCTGCGGCCCCCCACCCCAGAGCACCCTGTCCCCATGTTGATGAGGACAGGGCCTCTTCCCGACAACCCTGGCCGTTGGTTGTCGGGATCTGCGGGCGGGGGGCTTATCGGAATCCGGGAGCCCCCTTTAATAAAAGGGCCCCCAGATCCCGGCCCCCCCACCCTATGTGACTGAGTATGGGGTACATCGTACCCCTACCCATTCACCTGGTGGAAAAAAAATGGCAATAAAAACACAACACAGTTTTTTTAAGTATTTTATTGCACAGCTCCGGGGGTCTCTTCCGTCTTCGGGGGTCTCGTGTCGTCGCCGCCGCGCTCTCCGGTTCTTCCTTCTGCCGGGCCACCGTTATCTTCTTGCAGCTCTTTTGCTAGCGGAGGCCCTGTCTTCCCCGTCGTCTCGTCCGGCTCTCCGTTGTCCTTCTGCCGGCCCCTCCACTACCTTCTTGTAGCTCTTTTGCTAGTGGAGGGGCCGGTCGTCGCCGTCTTCCCTCTTCTCCTCCTCGATGTTGACTCGTCGCTTCCTCTCGCAGTAATGCTAAATCTTCGGTCCGCAGAGATTTATATAGGCTTCTCATGACGTCACAGTCACATTCTCCGGGTGACCCCGGAGCATGTGACTGTGACGTCATGGGAACATGTGACTGTGACGTCATGAGAAGCCTATATAAATCTCTGCGGACCGAAGATTTAGCATTACTGCGAGAGGAAGCGACAAGTCAACATCGAGGAGGAGAAGAGGGAAGAAGACGACAACGGGAAGACCGGCCCCTCCTCTAGCAAAAGAGCTACAAGAAGGTAGTGGAGGGGCCGGCAGAAGGACAACAGAGAGCCGGACAAGACGACGGGGAAGACCGGGCCTCCGCTAGCAAAAGAGCTGCAAGAAGATAGCGGTGGTCCGGCGGAAGAAAGAACCGGAGAGCGGGAGAAGAACCGGAGAGCGGGAGAAGAAGGCGACGGAGAAGACCGGGCCACCGCTAGCAAAAGAGCTGGAAGAAGATAGCGGTGGCCCGGCAGAAGGAAGAACCGGAGAGCGCGGCGACGACACCGGAGACGACGGAAGAGACCCCCGGAGCTGTGCAATAAAATACTTTCAAAAACTGTGTTGTGTTTTTATTGCCATTTTTTTTCCACCAGGTGAATGGGTAGGGGTACGATGTACCCCATACTCATTCACATAGGGTGGGGGGGCTGGGATCTGGGGGCCCCCTTATTAAAGGGGGCTCCCGGATTCCGATAAGCCCCCCGCCCGCAGACCCCGAAACCAACGGCCAGGGTTGTCGGGAAGAGGCCCTGTCCTCATCAACATGGGGACAGGGTGCTCTGGGGTGGGGGGGCCGCAGGTCGCCCCCCCTGCCCCAGAGCACCAAACCCCCCATGTTGAGGGCATGCGGCCTGGCACGGTTCAGGAGGAAGGGGGGCCGCTCTCTCGTCCCCCTCCTCTTCCCCTGCGGCCTGCCAGGTTGCGTGCTCGGATAAGGGTCTGGTTTGGATTTTGGGGGGGATCCCCACGCCGTTTTTTCGGCGTAGGGTTCCTCTTCAAATCCAGACCAGACCCAAGGACCTGGTATGCTCCTGGAGGGGGGAAACCCACGCCGTTTTTTTTTTCTTTAAAAATTGGCATGGAGTTCCCGCTCAGGATTCATACCAAACGCAGGGCCTGGTATTGGCGGGAATCCACGTCGGATCCCCGTTCAATACAGTGCCGCGTCTCCTCGCTATTGCAGCGAGCGCGACATGTGTCGCCACCCTGCCGCCGAGATGTCGGCACCCCTGTCGCCGAGAATTTCCGCGATAGGATCGCAATGAATATACAATGTCTGCAGCACCTACTGTAGCATGTCACTGACCTTGAACAAGTATATGGAACAGGAATCAACTTCTTAATTCTTAAGTGCAACTAACGTCTTAAATTAAAAACTGAGCAGTCAAGCTCTTTATTGCAGAAGAGATGCACGATGCCTCTTCTGCATTAACATAAACCTACCTCCCTTCTCAGTCTTCTTTAGAATGTACACTGAGCTGTGCATGCACAGCGGGATACATCCTGTGTGCTGGGATGACTGCATTCTTGTGCATGGACAAGAGTGACGTCATTATGCACTGGCCAATGAAGAGGGCCACATCCTGGCACCTGGAAGAAGCAGAGTAGAAGATCCTGGTGAGAGACCTTGTACCATTAAAAAAAAAAAGCAAATTTTTGACGACTTTGGTTCCACTTCAAGCTGAATCATTCTGTGCTAGGTCAGTGATTCAATAGGTAGTGGAGTCAAGAGCTGAATAAAACTCTGTAGTTTGCACTTTTTTTAACATAAAATGCATATTGTTAGGTTCCTTTTAACTATTAAGTGACCATGGCTTAAGCAAAATGGCCAGACAACTGAGAATCTTTTAAGATGACAGCCCAGCAACGATTTATCGTTGCCCTTGAACCTCATGGAATGTATTTGTGAGTGAAAGTTAGCAATTTCCAGATTTTAAGACACTTTTTGTTACTGGTCTACAGAGTGCTTTTAGGTTTCCTGCTTTTGATTTTGTCTGATGGTTTCCTAAACATACAAGGTCATGGGTATGCAATCATATTTGTATATTGCATAACCTTTCAGGTATGTTTAAATTTCAGTAAGCTGTGCTACTGACCATGCTCACTAATGCTCTTTTCCAAGACCATCACAAATTCTGGTCTTGGGTATGGTTTGCCAAGTAATCAAAGCAAAAATGCAAGAAAATGAGGTGCATTAAAGCAGGGCTTGACAAATTTGCTTGGAATCTAGGAGCCAGCTAAAAAAGTTAGGAGACAGAAACGCACCCTGTCCCGCCGAGTTTGCGCGCAGAAGCGAACGCATACGTGAGTAGCGCCCGCATATGAAAGCGGTGTTCAAACCACACGTGAGGTATCGCCGCGATCGGTAGAGCGAGAGCAATAATTCTAGCCCTAGACCTCCTCTGTAACTCGAAACATGCAACCTGTAGAATTTTTTAAACGTCGCCTATGGAGATTTTAAAGGGTAAAAGTTAGTCACCATTCCACGAGCGAACACAATTTTGAAGCTTGACATGTTGGGTATCAATTTACTCAGCGTAACATTATCTTTCACAATATAAAAAAAAATTGGGCTAACTTTACTGTTGTCTTATTTTATTTAAAAAAAAAGTGTATTTTTTTCCCAAAAAAGTGCGCTTGTAAGACAGCTGCGCAAATACGGTGTGACAGAAAGTATTGCAACGACCGCCATTTTATTCTCTAGGGTGTTAGAATAAAAAATATATATAATGTTTATGGGTTCTAATTAGAGGGAAGGAGATGGCAGGGAAAACAGACAGGGATTGCATTGCTGGTTGTCATACCAACTGCCACCACAAGATGGCGCTAGTTCACAGAAGGAAGCCTAGGCCTGCAGAAGGCCGCAAAGCCGCGGCCTCAATTACCGGCCGGCGCGGCCCAACGCGATCCCGCGGCGCGGAGGGGGGGCACGGAGACACAGGATACCCCAGCTGTGCTGCGCCAGGTCGCTAATTCTACTCGCAATGGCGACCTGGCGCCCGGGGTTTGTCGAGCCCTGCATTAAAGGATATATCATTATTAAACCCTTTTGTCTGTCCTTTTATAAAGGCATTCTATACAATAGGACATTAGATCATGAAATATCTTTTCTGTTTCAAAACATTTAACACAGTTGTGTTTTTACATTGGCTAGGTTTCATAGGTGTAGGATGTTTCTATTGAAACAACGGTTGGTGACTTATTGTATTCTTTGTAAAAAAGCAATATGCGTTGTAAAAAAAAAAAAAGTTGCATAAGCTTTATTGACGGATGCAAATGTTTAGTCATCCTGTCTTCTGGTTTTTTTTTTGTCTTGCTGCCTGCCTGATCTTGAACATGGTGTTTGTAGGAAAAGAGGGCTATTGGTACCTGGGGAATTTTGTGTACAAGACTGTGGTTGTTTCAGAAAGAGGTGCCTTATCATGATTCAGTGTGTAATATCTGTATGCACTCTATGTATTGTGTTCCCCTCTGGCTGTAAGTTTATATAATCTTTTTTTGTTCTTATTTATCTGTGTTTGAAGAGGTGAAGCTGATAATAAAATCATATTAAAAAGTAAAAAAAAAAATAGGGATTTTTAATATGGGAAAATTAAGCGCATATTTAGCAAGTAAAAAAGGAAGACTGAAGATGTGGGTTTAAGTTCAGAAATGGAAAAAATATATATATGGTTGCGCTAACCCTAATTGGAGTACCACAACTAAGTGCAAGTTAATACAAGAACATTGTGAACACCAACATAATGTGAGTAAATGTAAACACAATAATAAACAATGGTGATTGAAAATATCCTATATGAATGAATATACACCCCAAATTTGCCAAATTGGGTGACACAAATAAAAATATCAAAAAATTATAATGTGCCTAGTATGATTAGTCCAAAAAATATTGGTATAGTAACGCTAATCAAAGGGTTGAAGTTCATGAAAATAATCCCAAAGCATAAATTGGTGACTGTAACACATAAATGAAGAATAGGTACACCTAAAGTCTATAATAAAATTCCTTTGTGGAAAAGTCTTCTCATTGGGGGAAAAAACGGTGGAATCCACCACCAAATGAAGCTAATGCCGGCTTACCAGAGCTCCATGACCCCCCCCCCCCCCCCACTACAGAGGATCAGGAGAAGCTTTGAATGAAAGCACAATCTGCTCCAGATGAAAACACTATAGATGCAGTCCCAATCAGCGTGTACCACGACTATTCAGTGAATCCCAGACTCGTATGCCGGACCATGTAAAAGACATATAACTTCCATAGTGTAAAACTGTTTCAAATTATTAGGTATAAAAGGAATCACACTTACAATAATGCAGCATAAAACAGCCTTGAGCCTGCGGTGATGGCCGGACACTCACAGGCAAACCCGTCCTAACTGTATGGCGGGTGGTGACGTTGATGCGCCGCTCCGCCCTACGTCGTTTCGCAACAGAATTGCGTCTTCCAGGGGCATTTAGGATATTTTCAATCACCATTGGTTATTATTGTGTTTACATTTACTCACATTATGTTGGTGTTCACAATGTTCTTGTATTAACTTTCACTTAGTTGTGATTCTCCAATTAGGGTTAGCGCAACCATATATATTTTTTCCATTTGTTTTCAGTGTTTTTGAGTTATAAATGCCTATTCCTCAATTCAACAGGCTTGTGGCATTCCCCTCTTCTCTCTGACACTGAGTTGTGGGCTGCCCCTTTCCGTCCTCACAAGCGGTGCAAGGCTTTATGCCCAGTGGGTACTTGATGTCAGGGTGCAACCACCAGCCAGAGAAGAGGCTTCAGGGGACGTCTTACACAGATATAGGGAGCCTGTGGAGAAGAGAAAGTCTTTCCAGAATACACTGATGATGAAGAGGGTGATTCTTGATGGGTTTCCCAGAACAAGTCTGCTTTTTGAGAAATATGGGAGACTAAGTCATGCCAAAGACAGATTTTGTGGGAGACTGTAGGGGATGAGTCTGAAGAAGCAGACTTGTTATGGCAAATGCCTCAAGAAGTCACCACTCTTACTATATTCTGATCATCATCTTATTCTGGAAGGACTTTCTCATCTCTGAATATGACTGTATAATGGAGTGATCATGGGTAGTACATATCGGGTGTCATTGTCTATTATGTTTTAACAGCATCTGTTGGGAACACTATTACTTTTATAACCCTATTATAAAGTATTGAATTAACTGATCTTTTAAACAGGGCTTTTTTTCAGCGGGGGAACGCAGTTCCGGCACCTCCTGGACTGACTGTATGTAATGGCAAGGGGTGCTGCTGGGTATTGATGCTCACTGCTGGGTATCAATTTTTGCAGGGGGCGTCTATAGTTGCTGGTGGGGGACCTATTATTGCTGGAGGGTCAGTTGTTCCTGAAAGAGATCTACTGTTGGGGAGGGGTCTATTGTTGATGACAGCCAGAGAGTCTATTAATGCTGGCTGTGCAGAGATCTATTGATGCTGCCGGGAGTCTATTGTTGATGGGGGAAATTTTGTTGTGGGTGGTCCATTTTTGGGGGATCTATTTTACTGTTTTTCTTGATATCATTACCAAATCCCATACAAATTACTTAGCACCACAAAATGATACTTGGTTCTATATTGTCTAAAAGGGGCGGTACTGGGAGGTGGGTAGGGGTGACTTGGAAAGGGGGAGTTCCTGCACCTATTCGCTGAGAAAAAAAGCCCTGCTTTTAAATATACTATTGTATGTTTGACATCAGAATGGGCTCATGGTATTTAGAGGTATAGTGTATTACTTTGTACGTTTTGGGGATGTCTTAAAGCATTTCTAAATCCAAAGAACAACAATGTACTACATTGCAGCATTCCACTCCTTGGATATACTAGCTGTATTAGTTTTCTTTGAAAAATTAAGATGGGTGTACACATTTGTTGGTGAACAGTCATTTATTGGGCGAGTAACGTCTCCGTACAATGATTTATCTTAGTCTAACACTTAGGCTGTAGGTTTCAGAAGCATGTGTGCATACACTGTTAACAATAACCAATAACTGGAAAAACACTCATGCAGAGCTGTTAATGATCCCACCAGGAATATCTCAGTGGACACTATAGTCCAAGCTGATTCCTAAAAGCTGGTTGTCCTCTGAGTAAAATTACTAGATGACAGCTCATGAAAGTGTAAATTGTCTATGAATTCTCAGTTTGTCATATGCTGCATCGTGTGCTAGCAAAGAGACACAGATTGTAATGTTTTCTCTCATTGGCAAGGTGTTTTGTATATCTTGTACAGAAAAGAACATTATTTTAAGGAACAATTCCTGATCTGTGGAAAAGCTGCCAGCAGCTGGTTAATATGCTTAAAGGATGGCAAAATCCAAGAACATTATTATTTTTTTTTATTATTCACCAAGAGATTTTAGACACAATTGGGGTTTTATAGCCACCTACAGGAGTATTTGCAAAACAAAAATTGCCGCTCCAAATAGACTCGCCCCAACAACAAATACCTCTCCAGGAACCAAGGGTGCTGGCAATGCACAAGGCAATGAGGAAAAAATTAAGAAATCTGGATAGCCGCACTCCAATCCAACGTGGCTTTTATTGGAAAAATAAAATAAAATAAAACAGGCACTACATGTCACAGCAACGGGGTAACAGGGACAGCTAACGCGTTTCACACTTAGGAGTGCTTACTCATAGCTGGCAATAAGAGACCAGTCTTTTATAACCCTTCCCACTTCCAGTATGTGTCAGTTTTCTGTTAGTGTCTTAAGAGGACTGACCTTTTCTCTGTTTACTAGCCTTTTTTTATTAAATTTTTTTATGCTTCAGTCAAGACTTCATGCAGCTCTTTGGTTCAGCTTATCCATAGCAGCAGCTTTAGAGGCTGTATCCAGACCCCACTAGACTGAACAGCTGCGGGGCCTGCCTGGAATTTTAGCTTCAGCACTGGGCTTAAGTTGCCTGTTAGGCGGGGCAACAAGTCGGATCCCAAGCACCTTCCAGCTTGTGCTCCACTAACACTACAGTGTCCTTACTCCTTGGACCTGATGCAGACAGCCTAGACTGTTATCCCCTACTTGATCCATACACTCCTTAGAAACTCTTCTATTCCGTAGTCGACTTTAGCTCTATTGGGTGCGGCCCCTTCTTTGGCCTTATTTAGGGAGGAGATTTTAGCTGTTATGGGCACAGCTGAGTTTACGGAACAGTCATCACAGTTCTTGACCAACAGCTTAGCATGGACAGTCCGGTCCTTGATTAGGTTAGATCCTAAACCTTCAGAAATCTGCATTGGCATTATTGGAGTATCTGGATAGCCTCCTGCATACAGCTCAATAAAATTTTTACTTTCCCAGGAAAAATATCTGACCTTACAGTCCATGAACTGTTTGACTTTGCAATTATGCGTGAGCATTCCGGACTTGGTGATAGCTTCTTTAAAGGCAGTTCCATTGTCTCAGTTCTGTTCCAGACCTCAACATTCTGTTACCCTGGGAGAAGTTAGTTTAGTCTTTAGACAAACCGATTTGCCTTACACTGAGGACCAGGTTATCCCTGGCCTGGTGGCTCAGAAGTCTGGCTTTGGAGATGGAAAATTACTTCCTCCTGATGTCTTGAAAGAACCTAACAATAGATACTAGCCTGAAGGGTTGGTGAGGTGTCCTCAACACCTGGTCAGTGGAGGTAACCTTGTCCATGTTCTGAAGCACCAAGCCATTTGGTTGTCTCTACAACAGTGGGCCTTCCACCTGGAGAGTAATCTGGTCCAGATTAATTTGGGACATTGTCACAACAGTACTGTGTATCCTCTTTAATGGAGGAACGAGGAGTCTTGCTGTGGCAAGAGAGGTAGAATGGATTCTGTCCTGGCCTGAAATTGCTATTCCAGCCTTGTCAGGTGTTCACATCTCATCTCAGGTGCGGACAATTGGCAAGCCGACTATCTTAGCTGAAAGCACTTGGACCCAAGGGAATGGTCCCTACACCAAGAAGTGTTTGAGGAGTTTAAGACACAGGTCTTTTTTATGCTTTTTATTGTGCTCAACAGCAACATGTTTCTGACTAGGGAACTTGTAGTAGAATTATTGTCATCTTAGACTCAAATAGTACTTTGATGTACCCTTTAAAAAAAAAATAATAAAAAAAAAAGGAATTCCCACCATTAGCCACGTGGTTTAGGCCCATCCCACTTTTTATTTTATTTTAACTGCGCAAAAATACTTTATGATCTTGCCATTCTTCCCATTTATGCCCCCTGCATTTTTCTGTACTTGGTCACTGATAGCCATACTTTACTCACTGTTCTAGTAAATGGGTTGGTTGTTTTTGCATTCACAATCACTTTAAAGCCCACCACTAGATCTCCTGAGTCTTCCAGGCTGAATAATGCACACTGTCATTCATTCCAGGAGGTTGAGGATATCCTGCTAGTGCAGGGTGCCCTGTACCCACATTTGGGGATGTGTCGCCTCATACAGTTATGCAGAGAGTGGCCTTGGCACGGTGATGTCTGTATAATTTAGAACTGGTGGAGATGGTTTGAAGAGGATCCAGTACATCACATGGTCAGCTTAAAGGTATCTGTAAATGGTAAAATCTATGTGTACATACAGTGCCTTGAAAAAGTATTCACACCCCTTCAAATTTTACACATTTTGTCATGTTGCCAACCAAAACTGTAAATTTATTTTATTGGGATTTTATGTGATAGACCAACACAAAGTGGCACATAATTGTGAAGTGGAAGGAAAATAATAAATGTTTTCATTTTTTTTTTTTTTTACAAATATCTGAAAACTGTGACGTGCATTTGTAGTCGGCCCCCCTGAGTCAATACTTTGTAGAACCACCCTTCACTGCAAAATACAGCTGCAAGTCTTTTTGAGTATTTCTCCACCAGTTTTTCACATCTAGAGAGTGAAATTGTTGCCCATTCTTCTTTGCAAATTAGCTCAAGCTCTGTCAGATTGGATGGAAAGCATCTGTGAACAGCAATTTTTTTAAGTCTTGCCACAGATTCTTAATTGGATTTAGGTCTGGACTTTGGGCCATTCTAACTCATGAATATGCTTTGATCTAAACCATTCCATTATAGCTCTGTCTGTATGTTTTGGGTTGTTCTGTTGGAAGGTGAACCTCCTCCCCAGCGTCAAGACTTTTGCAGACACAAGCAGGTTTTCTTCTTAGATTGGCCTGTATTTTGATCCATCTATCTTCCCATCAACTCTGACCAGCTTCCCTGTCCCTGCTGAAAAAAATGCATCCCCACAACATGATGCTGCCCCCACCATGTTTCACGGTGGGGTTGGTGTGTTCAGGGTGATGTGCAGTGTTAGTTTTCCGCCACACATAGCGTTTTGCTTTTAGGCCAAAAGGTAAGTTTTGGTCTCATCTGACCAGAGCACCTTTTTCCACATGTTTGCTGTGTCCCCCACATGGCTTCTCGCAAACTGCAAAAGGGACTTCTTATGGCTTTTTTTCCAACAATGGTTTTCTTTTTGCCACTCTTCTAAAAGGGAAGATTTGTGGAGTGCACGAATAATAGTTGTCCTGTGGACAGATTCTCTCACCTGAGCTGTGGATCTCTGCAGCTCTTCCAGAGTTACCATGGGCCTCTTGGCTGCTTCTCTGATTAATGCTCTTGCCTGGCCTGTCAGCTTAGTTGGACAGCCATGTCTTGGTAGATTTGCAGCTGTGCCAAACTCTTTCCACTTTCGGATGATGGATTGAACAGTGCCCTGTGAGATGTTCAAAGCTTTGGATAGTTTTTTCCTAACCTGCTTTAAACTTCTCCACAACTTTATCCTTGTCTGGTGTGTTCCTTGGCCTTTTGTGATGCTGTTTGTTCACTAAGGTTCTCTAACAAACTCCTGAGGGCTTCACAGAACAGCTGTATTACAATTTAGATTAAATTGTAAACAGGTGGACTATTTATTGGGTGACTTCTGAAGGCATTCAGGGGGATCACAAAGCGCTTGTTGGATCAAGGATCCACTAAATGGATGTCCAGATGTCCTGAGCGTCACCCACCAAGAACCTCCACAAACACTGTGCGATGAACAGATCAGGTCAGACATCCTCAATATCAGGAAATGCAGATATGCAAATACTCCAATAGTGCAATATTGTCTTTTTGGGTATTTTAATGGTAAATATTGCAGTGCTGCATACAAATATTCTGGCTCAGAAACGACTCTCCAGTACAAATGGATAAAAAGGAATTCCTTGCAAGTAAAAAGTCCATAAGCGATCGCACATGCGAGAGCGTGTGTGCGTTCCTTTATATTCATTTGTACTGGAGACTTGTTTCTGAGCCAGAATATTTGTATGCAGCACTGCAATACTTACCAATAAAATACCCAAAGAGACAATATTGCACTATTGGAGTCTTTGTTTCTTTGTATATCTGCATTTCCTGATATTGAGGATGTCTGACCTGATCTGATCATCGCAGTGTTTGTGGAGGCTCCTGGTGGGTGACGCTCAGGACATCTGGACATCCTTTCAGTGGATCCTTGATCCAACAAGCGCTTTGTGACCCCCCTGAATAAGGGTGGGGACAGGCTTTCTGGTAAGCCTTTTACCTCCCTGTGGTGATGGGTATCACGCGGTCATCATTTGATTCACGCTCCATATCTCACATAGCATCTTTTACATTGAATTATAGCCATTTATGAATTTTTCACATTTGCACTGTCAATTGATTTCACTATTTGCCACTTAATATGTTATTGCACTTTACAGCACAACGTGTGTATTCATTGTGTTGGTCACACATATATAATAATCAGTTTTTTGTTTTTTTTCATAATCATTGTTTTTGTATACCAGTTATAAGAACTAATTTAACTGAACTCCTTTTACTCTCCCTCAAGTCTGCCAGGTCTTCTTTTTTCACATTATAAATCTATACACAGGCTTTTATGGTGGCATCCATACTAAGTGCATTGTTGTAACATAATGTGAAGGCCCCCACCCCATCTTAGAATCCGCTTTCCCCTGAAAATGATTTCCTAATTAGTTGAAAGAAAAACCAACAAACTGTGCAATTTATTTTAATTTGGTAAATAAGCCAGAACATTTCCATTAAGAGCATGTTGATTTGTTTTGAAGGATAAGGGCTGGCCCCTATGTGATAAGTTTACTATGGATGTGGAAATGTGCTTATTAGCATTCAGTTTCCTCCTCTGTGTGTTAACTATTTGGATGCAGAGCAGAAAAAGTATATGAAAGCAGCTGACCATTTACTATAAAATGGAGTTATGCTAGCAAGGCATACACTGTAATATCTGTAATATTATTGCAAAGATGAGAACTACACTGCATCTGAGCATTACAAACCAAAAAGTAATCTTTATTAGTCAAAGCAAACTAATGCATCCACCAAAACACACCCTAGCATTTCTGGCTGTGGCCATCTTGAGTAAGGGCAGATGGATGATTCATGTAGTACTTGCATTCCGGAATCAATCTGCCTTTAGCTCAGGCACACATACAGGAGGGTGTGCTTAGCTTGGAAAAAACCCTACTCCCCTCCTGAACACTCCTGGAATGTACAGTAGGTGTACAGTAGGTGCCACCGATATTGTATATCGCGCTCCCATCGCCGAGATTCTCGGCGACAGGAGTGCCGAGATCTCAGCAGCAGGGTGGCGACACGTGTCGCGCTCGCTGCAATAGCGAGGAGACGCGACACTGTATTGAGCGGGGATCCGACGCGGATTCCCGCCAATACCAGGCACTGCGTTTGGTATGAATCCTGAACGGGAACTCCACGCCAATTTTTAAAGAAAAAAACGGCGTGGGTTCCCCCTCCAGGAGCATACCAGGCCCTTGGGTCTGGTCTGGATTTGAAGGGGAACCCTATGTTGAAAAAACGGCGTGGGGGTCCCCCTCAAGATCCAAACCAGACTCTTATCCGAGCACGCAACCTGTCAGGCCGCAGGGGAAGAGGGGGGGACGAGAGCGCCCCCCCCCCCTCCTGAACCGTACCAGGCCACATGCCCTCAACATGGGGGGTTTGGTGCTCTGGGGCAGGGGGGCGACCTGCGGCCCCCCCACCCCAGAGCACCCTGCCCCCATGTTGATGAGGACAGGGCCTCTTCCCAACAACCCTGGCCGTTGGTTGTCGGGGTCTGCGGGCGGGGGCCTTATCGGAATCCGGGAGCCCCCTTTGATAAGGGGGCCCCCAGATCCCGGCCCCCCACCATTCACCTGGTGGAAAAAAAATGGTAATAAAAACACAACACAGTTTTTAAAAGTATTTTATTGCACCGCTCCGGAGGTCTTCCGACTTCGGGGGTCTCCGGTGTCGTCGCCGCGCTCTCCGGTTCTTTCTTCTGCCGGGCCACCGCTATCTTCTTCCAACTCTTTTGCTAGCGGGACCCGGTCTTCTCCGTCGCCTTCTTCCCTCTTCTTCTCTCCGGTTCTTTTTCTTCCGCCGGGCCTCCGCTAACTTCTTTTTAGCTCTTTTGCTAGCGGAGGCCCGGTCTTCTCCGTCTTCTTCTTCTTCCGCTCTCCGGTTCTTCTCCCGCTCTCCGGTTCTTTCTTCCGCCGGGCCTCCGCTAACTTCTTTTTAGCTCTTTTGCTAGCGGAGGCCCGGTCGTCTCCCTCGTCTCGTCTGGCTCTCCGTTGTCCTTCTGCCGGCCCCTCTACTAACTTCTTTAGCTCTTTTGCTAGTGGAGGAGCCGGTCTTCCCGTCGTCGCCGTCTGCGTCTTCTTCCCTCTTCTCCTCCTCGATGTTGACTCGACGCTTCCTCTCGCAGTAATGATAAATCTTCGATCCGCAGGGATTAATATAGGCTCACATGTTCCCATGACGTCACAGTCACATGCTCCGGGGCCATGTGCCCCGGAGCATGTGACGTCATGGGAACATGTGACTGTGACGTCATGAGAAGCCTATATTAATCTCTGCGGACCGAAGATTTATCATTACTGCGACAGGAAGCGTTGAGTCAACATCGAGGAGGAGAAGAGGGAAGAAGACGGCGACGACGGAGAAGACCGGGCCTCCGCTAGCAAAAGAGCTAAAAAGACGTTAGGGGAGGCCCGGCGGAAGAAAGAAAGAACCGGAGAGAAGAAGAGGGAAGAAGGCGACGGAGAAGACCGGGTCCCGCTAGCAAAAGAGTTGGAAGAAGATAGTGGTGGCCCGGCAGAAGAAAGAACCGGAGAGCGCGGCGACGACACCGGAGACCCCCGAAGTCGGAAGACCTCCGGAGCGGTGCAATAAAATACTTTTAAAAACTGTGTTGTGTTTTTATTACCATTTTTTTCCACCAGGTGAATGGGTAGGGGTACAATGTACCCCATACTCATTCACATAGGGTGGGGGGGCCGGGATCTGGGGGCCCCCTTATCAAAGGGGGCTCCCGGATTCCGATAAGCCCCCCGCCCGCAGACCCCGACAACCAACGGCCAGGGTTGTCGGGAAGAGGCCCTGTCCTCATCAACATGGGGGCAGGGTGCTCTGGGGTGGGGGGGCTGCAGGTCGCCCCCCTGCCCCAGAGCACCAAACCCCCCATGTTGAGGGCATGTGGCCTGGTACGGTTCAGGAGGGAGGGGGGGCCGCTCTCGTCTTCCCCTGCGGCCTGACAGGTTGCGTGCTCGGATAAGGGTCTGGTTTGGATCTTGAGCGGGACCCCCACGCCGTTTTTTCGGCGTAGGGTTCCCCTTCAAATCCAGACCAGACCCAAGGGCCTGGTATGCTCCTGGAGGGGGAACCCACGCCGTTTTTTTCTTTAAAAATTGGCGTGGAGTTCCCGCTCAAGATTCATACCAAACGCAGTGCCTGGTATTGGCGGGAATCCGCGTCGGATCCCTGCCTATCTGCAATGCGTGTCGCTCATCGTGAAAGGAACATTTTTTCCTTTCCCGATGACGAGACAGCTAGGCGCTGGCTCTCGCGACGGAGCTCATAGGGTGTCAATATCGCCGGCACCTACTGTATGACCTATTTGATCCAGTCCTGGAAACAAAGCCGTAACTGAAAGAAAAAAAAAAGGCTAAAACAGGTGTGTATGTATGTGTGTGTATATATATATATATATATATATATATATATATATATTTAAGACTACAGACTGGCAGCTGCAAAACACAGAAGCAAGAAGCACTAAATAGGACAACTAAATATCCTCCTAGCAACAGGTAGGGACTGATAACTGAAGGCTGCTGGGAGACACCCCCTGGTGGACGCTGGAACTGCAAACTCCTGCTCTGGGAAGCACAGTGCCACCAGCAGGTGATTCAGATCCTGACAGGTTGACTTTATTTCGAAGAGTACTACAGTACTTGAAAAATGCCACTATTTGGGCAGATGTTTGTCTAGTTATTTTGCTCCTTTTCATAATTCAAACTAAAACTCTGAGACAAAATATAAGCTGTGTAGACGGACTGAACAAGAAAAAAAAAAAATCCTCCATCCCCCTGATAAACTGGTTAAATTTTGATCCCCTGCTATATATTTTTTTTTTGCCACCAGTTTTTTAATGTTTTAAAATAACTTTTCAGGCATCCTGTAACTGAGCTCAACCCAATTGGCCTAACTTTTTGCTCTCAAAACCTTTTGGCACCTAAAATTTGGCTTTAACAAAAACAACTTTTTTTTAATTTGAATGATCAGGTTAAAATACATCAATGGTTATTTAAAAAAAAAAAAGCTGAAGAAAATGGTGTGTGTAATATATGTAAAAAAAAAATAATAATATTCTACAGCTGTGGGTATTGAATTTTACAATTCATGTTCGTATTCACCCTGGTTTTGGATTAAATCCAATTAGTAAAATGTGAATTGCTAGTAAAAGCCATGTGAATCTTGTGTGAAAACATTTAGAAATAAATCCCCTGGTGTTAAACTGTCATGTTGCCATTTAGTTTAATCCAGTTTTCGTAAGTGGGCTCCACAGTGTGTAGAATACCCAAATCTATGCACAAAGCCAAACAAAGTAAAAAAAAAAAAGTGGGTGGGTAGGCTTTAAAACCCTTTACAACTTTGTACTTGTATGTATTACTTTGGCGTTAAAGCTCTATTAAACCCAAAAACAAAAAAGGGAAACAAATAAGACTTAAATAAAAACAAAAAACAATGCAGTAGTCACATTTAAGACATATGGGCTATGTAGCAAAATAAAAATCTCCAGTACATTTTAGTCGACTAAAATCTAATGGGTTTAGATAAATTTTAATGCATTATTTCTTTAGAACTGCCAAACATTATATACTCCTGGAGTAAAAATCTAATAACCTGTTATTTATTGTATTGAGGTTTAAACAAGCACTACAGACACACATTTAGCCGTTGTGATATAAATTCAATTTAGTTTTAGTCATAGTCTTTTGAACAAAATGTCTTTTTAGTTTTAGTCGTATTTTAGTTATCTGAATTTTTTTAGTAGACTAAAATCGTATTTAATCAACAAAAATATTTTAGTCAACAAAATTAACACTGCCCAGTTCTCCCTCCTCTGCTCTGAGCAGAGAGCCAGGACTGTCGACCTCTGGCTCTCTGCTCTGATCCTCCAGTGGATCCCAACCAAATGGTTGGTATTTCTTCATAGCCTTGATCGGTTCAGTGACATTCAGCTGAGAGCAGAACGGGTGACCCGCTGTCAGCTAAAAACGGGTCACAGGAGTACAGAACGAACTGCAATATATATTTTTTTCTTTGAATTTAGTACTGCTTAAAGATTATTCTCGTTTTAATTATTTTTTTTTCATTATTCTTACAAGATGACTGAACCACTGCAGCCCCGTAGGTTTTACCCACTTCCTGACCAGGCTATTTTTTGCGATATGGCACTGCTTTGCATTATCTGACAATTGCGCGGTCGTCCGACGCTGTACCCAAATATAATCTTTTTTTTTCAACAAATAGAGCTTTCTTTTGGTGGTATTTGATCACCTCTGTGTTTTTTTTTTTTTTTTTGCGCTATAAACAAAAAAAGACTATCTTGAAAAAAAATATATATTTCTCTTATTGTCCATGGACTGACACCGCTCTAATACTGTAAAACGTGTGGGTATATGTCCCTGCTTGCAGGAGAATCTCCTGCGAGCAGGGACATATACCCACACGTTTACAGTATCCAGCTGTGTCAGTCCGTGGACGTCCGAGAAACAGATTTTACGGTGAGTACAAAAATCCTATTTTCTCTTATCGTCCATGGACTGACACAGCTGGATACTGTAAACGTGTGGGTATATGTCCCTGCTCGCAGGAGAAGTCTTCTCCTGCAAGCAGGGACATATACCCACACGTTTACAGTATTAGCGCTGTGTCAGTCCATGGACGTCCGAGAAACGGATTTTATGGTGAGTACAAAAATCCTATTTTTTTTACTTTCTGCTATAATACATATCCAGAATAAATAAAAAAAAACACATTTCTTTATCAATTTAGGTCAATATGTATTCTTCTACATTTTTTTGGTTAAAAAAAAATCCCAATACGCGTATATTGATTGGTTTACTCAAAAGATATAGCGTCTACAAAATAGGGGATAGATTTATGGCATTTTTATTTTATTTTTTTTACTAGGAATGACGGTGATCAGCAATTTTTAGCGGGACTGCGACATTGCAGCGGAAAGATCAGACACTTTTTTTTTTTTGGGACCAGTGACATTTATACAGCGATCAGTGCTTTAAAAAGGCACTGATTACTGTATAAATGACACTGGCAAAGAAGGGGTTAACACTAGAGAGCGATAAAGGGGTTAAATGTGTTCCCTGGGAGGTGTTTCTAACTGGGGGAAAAGAGAAATTGTGATTCAGCTTAGCTGAAACACGAACTCTCACTTTTCCTCGATGGAAGATCAGTGGTGTGTTTTGTTTAAATCGGCACACCGCTGATCCATCTCTCCTGTGAACGATCGGCAGGTCACGGCTGCCATCGTGGCTGCTGGACCAGCTGATTGACAATCACTGTATCCTATAACAGCGGGAGCGGCTCGCCCTGTCCCCTAAACTGCGTGCACAAAATCACGTACAGGTATGTGATTTTGCGCACCTGGGCCACCCTGCTGCAATAAATGTACGTGGGGCGGTCTGAAAGCGGTTAATGAGACATTAGGAGTCTTAGACCTCTGGTACCACTTATGTTCATGCAGATTGCAGAGACAGTGCTCAATCAGCTGCTTCCGGTGGCATTGATCCAACTGAAATCCCTCTTTAGCAAGACCACGAGGAGGATCAAAAATAATCCAGGTGTTCACCAAAACACACCAAAAAAAACCTGAACTAGTCTGTGGTGATGCTGAAAATAATATTTTTATGGTAAGGCCCTCAGTAAGTTATTGGTTCGTAAGGAAGAAATGGATTTGGTTTTTCAGCTATTTTTTATTTTTTTTGTGTCCCTTTCAGTAACGCAAGTTGTTTTGTAAGCCTTAACTACGCATGTATCATGTGAAAAAACTACTGTGCATTGAGAAATGCATTGGGTCCTTTTTGAATCCATAACAGAAAAACAATATACATTTACTCCCTTTATGATTAATTTCTCTGTATTGGTACATTCATTTTTCATATTACACAATAAGACAAATTAAAAGCTTGTGAGCGTACAAGGATGTATCATTTGAAGGTCGTCCTCCCCCTGAATGGTGACGATTTACAGCATCCAGAGGCCATATTTCTTGTGTGACCACAATTTATTTTATGAAGTAATTTATTTATTTATTTCAGCTTTGGCAAGACACAAAAGTTGCATATTTCAGAAAGGTGTCAGGGAAAGTGCTCTGTTTCAAGGTTTTATGTGAGGATTATTTACTGAAGCAGCAGAATTCCCAGCTTATATCAGGCAGGAGAGAGAGGACTGGACAAGCATGGTTCATCACTGCAGTTGTTCTCTTGTCCTGTTCTTGGCCAAGGAGGAAATGAATAGCTTTGCTGCAATGATACACGCTGCCCACAGATGAGAGAAGATATTGGCCATCTCTGCCTAATTCAGTCATTTTAGTTGTGGTCTAAACGTTCCATTTACAAGAAAAATATAAATTTTACTATTTTTTTATTAACATACTTATAAGTGTAAATATACATTTTCTTTTCATAGTCAACTGGTAACTACACCTTGTTTGAAATCTGGCATACCCCTCATAGATAGCAGTATGTGAGGCAGGTACAATTTTTTTTTTTTTTTTAACCTTTCTTTATACAACACAATTGGAAAAAACAGTCAACATTAATACGTTTTGTGCGCTCTATAAGTCCCAAATTGGAACCACATAAAATATCAGTCTATGGAGTCGCCTGTCTCCTCCTAAGCTCTTCAGGTTTTTTTTCATTCAGCATGCTGGGTTGAACAAACAGAACTTCTGGCTTTGATTGGCAACTGCTCCCGTGCTCCAGCAAAGCCAGTGAGACCCAGAAGTGAGGGGAGAAGCGATCTGTGGACGTGCGCGGCGCTGGATCGAAAGGGGTCTCGGGTAAGTAAAGGGGGGTGTGGGGGCAATGCTGACACACCTAAACATGTTTTCCTTTAATGCAAGGACTGCATTAAAGTGATTTGTTGTAAAGGCTCTTTTTTTAAAATAACAAACATGTTATACTTGCCACCCCTGAGCAGTTGGTTTTGCACAGAGCAGCCCAGATCCTCCTATTCTCAGGTCCCTCTTCGCTGCTCCTATCCCCTCCCTCTTTTGAGTGCCCCTCAGCTAGCAGCTTCCTACATGGGGCACCCAAGCCGAGTCAGAGCTCCGTGTATCTATCCAGACACGGAGCCCTGGCCTGGTCCCGCCCCCTCTCTCCCCTGATTGACTGACTTTGACAGACGTGGGAGCCCATGGCGCCGATGGTTTGTCTCAGCCAATAAGTAGGAGTGTACTAGATGGCTGAGGGGATCGTGGACACAGCTGGAGAGAGAATGGGCTTAGGTAGGTAATTAGGGGGGTGCTGGGGAGGCTGCTACTCACAGAAGGTTTTTTATCTGATACTATAGGTTTGCATTTTTTTTTTTTTTAAATAAACATGTCATACTTGCCTCCACTGTGCAGTTCGTTTTGCACAGAGTGGCCCCCGATTGGCGTTTTTAAGGGGTCCCCGGCGGCTCTCTCGGCTCCTCCCAGCCTCAGATAACCCCCTCTGGGAAGCGCTCTCCCAAGGGGGTTACCTTGCGGGCGCACTCCCGAGTCCTTTATCCGGAGTCCACAGCCGCCGAGTGCAGGACTCTGCCCCGGCGCCCGCATCATTGGATTTAATTGACCCAATGGCTGTGCTGCTATCAATCTATCCAATGAAGAGCCGAGAAGCCAGGGCAAATATCCAGCGCGTTCATGACGCTGGACTTTCCAGGTCTCAGGTAAGTAAAACGGGGGGCTGGGGGTGCCAGTAATTGTCGGATGTTTTTTCACCTTAATGCATAGGATGCATTAAGGTGAAAAAACAGGAACCTTTACAACCCTTTTAATGCATAGAATGCATTAAGATTAAAAAACCTCTGCCTTCGCAACCCCTTTACAACCCCTTTAATTTTTCTGCCTAAAGTTCCACTTTAAAGCGGTTGTATACCCCAAAACTATTTTATTAAAATTTTTTTAAACCTGCAAGGCAAAGGCATACTAGCTCATTATCAATTACTTACCTTAGATCGAAGCCCCCGCAGCGGTCCTCGGACACGTCCTCCGTCGCCGCCATGATACCCGGAGTGACTTCCGGGTATCGCCGCTCCAGCGCTGTGACTGGCCGGAGCGGCGATGAAGTCTCTCACGCGCATGCGCGAGGAACGGCACGATCCCCGCGCATTCTGGCACTTTCCGGCAGGCTCCCATTCAAGAACCGCCACGCTCAGTGCGCCGTTATCTACGGTGCACATGCGCCGTAGACATCGGTGCTCGCTTTTCTGAAAATATCTCCTTAACTATGTAGGTTAAGGAGATATTGCAAGCACCTACAGGTAAGCCTTAATGGAGGCTTACCCTGTAGGTGCATGTATCACAAGAGGGTATACAACCGCTTTAAGTTACACAGTGTACTTCTGTGCAGATCTACCTTGTTAAAGTGTAAAGATTATGGCTTTAATAGAAAATGTTGCCCGCCTTTCTTTAGTATTGCGGTCTGCCCATCACACCAATCTGTTTTGTTTGCATAATACAATTTGCATCTTGTACAGTTTTGCGGTATACTGACCAGGTCTAGTGCTAATTGTAGCAGTTTGATGTAGGCTTTTCTTGTCATGTTATTAACTCTGTGTCCCATGTTGCTAGTGCTACCAAAGCTGTGGCCTTTCGTTACAAATAGAGATTGATTGTCTTGCTATATCTGTGACAAGGACAATAGTTCCTGCTATGTCATTTTTGGTTTGAGCATTCCAGTCTGACTGTATTGATTGCCTGTGCCTACCGGAACGCAGCTGTAATTGGAGGATATGAATTGTTGTCCTGCTAAGAAGGACATAGTAAGGACTTCAAAGGGGTAAGGCATTTCTGTGCCCTGATCCTTGTGCATGATGCTGGACTTGTGCACAGGTGAATGTTTGGTGTTATGGTGAGGTGACAGGAAATAAAAGGAAATCTAACTGAAATGAGGGTCTTTCCTCTCTTGGATAACTGTCACTGGAGCATTGATCCCCTTTGGTTGACTTACCAAATAGCTTGGATTATCCCTCACTTTCTGTCTTGGTGACGGTGGTCACAATGACAAATGAAGGGGACTTTCCCTAGCAGGGACACAGACCTCACTTAAAGTAGAAGCATGGTCAAAGCTCTTTTGGCCATACTTCTCTTCTGGGTCACAAGAGTGCACTTAGTTCTGCACTCCTGTGACCCAGATTCAGTCCACAACAGGCTAAAGCCCTCTGTTGGCTGACGTCACAGAGCTAGTCCAGGCTCTGCAGGGATCTCAACAATACCGACGGGAGATGCCTGACTGGCAGATGACTTGGCCTCTCAGCGTGCCGCTGAGAGCCTGAGACAGCCTTTGAATGAATGAATGAATGACTTGTATAGCGCTCACATGCGAACTGAATCGCCTCTAGGCGCTTTTTGCAGCCAGTGTCTGCTTGGCTGGTGCGGTCATTTAACCCCGTAGGATCTCGACACGCTTGGGACACACAGTCCAATTTGGGCCAATTTGGACAAGATCCAATTAACCAACCATCATGTCTTTGGAGTGTGGGAGGAAACCGGAGTACCCGGAGGAAACCCACACAGACACAGGGAGAACATGCAACTCCAGGCAGATGGTGTCGTGGTCGGGATTCGAACCAGCGACCCTTTTTGCTGCTAGGTGAAAGTGCTAACCACTACACCACTGTGCTGCCCTTTCACAGTGAGCGCTGTAGGGGCAGAACAGAGAGCTGGTGACTGACAGTCACTGTTCTCTGCTCAAGCAACAAATGAAATTGTGGTGCAAACAAATGCTAATGCACCATCCACATAAGTTAATCTCCACTCCCCTAGATAAATGTGAAGATATACGTGTGTAGCATAGGTAGTTCATAAAATGTTCATAGGGGATATTTATAAAATCCTTAAGAGTGTTTGTACTTTTAGTAGGCATCTCCACTTGAGACCAGAACGAATCTTTGATATTACAAAAAGGAACACAAGGGGGTGCCAGCTAAGTGCAACATTGTTTTATTACGATTAAAAAGCCAAATGCCAACTCCTAAAGATATAAAAATCAAACTTATCTGCAGCCATGCCTCTATGGATGGACGACTGGTGACAGCAAACGGTGTGATGTCAGTAAGAAAACCAAGTCCAATGTTCCAGCAAGTGAGGAGAGCCACTGGGCAGGATGTGACACCACACCTGGGGCGGGCTGGTTGCTATAGTAATGCATTCTGGAGCTACTATTGGCTCCTTTCAGAAGTTTTTTTACCTTAATGTATTGAAGCGCTCAGCGCCTCATGTTTGGATTCAGTACTGCAATTTCATAAAGCAGACATGACTTATACCATCCTTGTATTAACCCATAATGAAAATGTGTATCGACTGTTAACATTTTTGTTCTTTTTATTTCAGGTGGAAGTGGAAGTGGAAGCAATGGATAAGGCTGGAAACTTCATTGGGTGGCTTCATGTGGATGGTGTCAATCTTTCGGTATCTCTGGTGGAACATGCACTGTCAAAGGTCCACTTCACTGCAGAGCGCAGCAATTACTATAAAACTCTTTCGTCTGCTGAAGAGGCTGCCAAACAGTTGAAAGAAAAAGTAAGCAGTAGTGTTTTTTTTTGTTTTTCAAATAACTGAGTGTCTTATGCATTTTAATGCAAGCCTGAACCCTTACCGTATACTTCCTTGGAAAGATCTGGACATTTTTGCATACCTGATGTGGAGGTGGGGTGCAGAGGAGAGAGGGGGATGATTTAGGCTGGGTTTACAAATGTCCAGCTGCGATTTGTAGGCTTGAGTTCCGTGCGGTTCTGTTCACCGGTTCAGGTGCAAATTTTTCGTGAATTCGCACCTGAACCGGACCAAAAAACACAAGATCCTTTTTAAAACCGCACCGAGGCCGCCCTGGACATGTGTGAGCCTGCTCCATCAAGAGCCGGTCACATTCACATGTTATGCGCATTGGGTTCGGTTAAAAACGCATCCAATTCGCATATATGTGACCCCAGTCTTATACAGAGGTAAGTGAGCTGTAAACTGTGTAAGAGTTGTGCAGAGTTGGGCTGTGGACAGGGGTAGAGAGGCAGGCAGTGGTGAAAAAATGCTGAGGTTATTACTGCACCCACTGACAGCAATTCTGTGGGAGGCTGTTGCGTCAACTGATAATGGTGGGGCTTACTTTATTCCCACGTTCACTTCAGTGAACCCCCAGGCCCTTTATGGTCTAAAATACGACAAAGCAAAGGGGGCAAAGGAACTCCACTACTAGTGAAACACAATGAAGTAATACCCACTTTATTGACCATCCCCACTTTTTGGCCACACCAAAAAACACTTGGCGGGGGGGGGGGGGGTGCATGCCACATTTTTCTTCTAAGTGTCTAGAAGTTGTCCCTCTAAATGATTTTCAACTTTTAAAAATGCATAGTGTGAATGGGTCTTCAGACTTTAAATACCCTGGATGCCCTCTTGTATATAGCTGCTGGCTGCTTCAAATTGAGCCTGTGCCTGATAATACTACTTACTTTGCCGCAAATTTGTAGCTTAAGAGACAGATTTAGTAGTTTTCTTCTAATAAGACATAACTTTTTTTTCTATCTGCTCCATAAGGATCTAGCCTGGAAGAAGCAGTATTTTTATTTTCTGCTTATTGTATTGATCTAGTATTCTAAAGTGCAGATGTGTGTCTTGTGTTTTTGTGTATAATGTTGGACAGTGATCATACCACACAGTTGTAGCATACTGTTATATCGCTAGGCATATGTACTTTGTGTGGCTGTGGGGCTTCTGTGCTTTAATATGGAGTGTGACAGGAGAGTGGAGATCCACAGTCACAATGTAATCTCAGCCAAGCTGCTCTTGTGCTGCTGGAAATCCCATTTCATACAAATGCCTGCTTAGAGCTCTAAACCTGGTTAAAAAGAATAAACTGTCCTTATGGGAGCAGCTGTGGATGCTGATTTAATTCTCTAACACTACCCCCTTCCACCACCACCACTTCAAAAAAATATGAAGATGATATTCATTAGAAAAACTGATGAAGATTTACATTTAACACTGAGTAAGAATAGAATATTGAATACTGTATCCTAAAACAAGTTACCCACAGTAAAGCACTCACAATTATGGAACTCTTATGTTACTGCTACACACAAGCTTCTGCTAAACTTCAATACTAAAAAATTTAAATAAACAGTGGACAGTATGAAAAACAAACACTGCCAATCAGTGCAGATCCTGACCTCCCTGGGGCCCTAAGCAAAATTCTGCTAAGGGGCCCTCTACCTGACCGTGAATAATGGGCGTGGTTTAAGCATAATATTGGGCGTGGCTTAAAGGGGTGTGGTTAGAGTCTGAGATGAACGAGAGAAAGAAAGGACAGCAGGCCCAGATCCTACACCGCAATATAAATGTGTATTCCAGAAAGTTTAACAATCAGCAGATAAAGATACTCCAAACACCTGGTGTTAGCGCTTCAATCATCCCGACACCATGGTTGTTATGGTGTCAGGATGATTGATTATTTCTATTATTATATTGTAATATAAAATGAAATCCTTCAACTCGCCATAATGCAGAATCAGTGGGAGCTCTGATGTCACTGTCCCCAGCCAGCGGAGTGCTTCCTTACAGGTGTCCCCACCGGAGTGCTTCCTTACATGTCAGGTGTCCCCAGCGGAGTGCCTCCTTACATGTCAGGTGCCCTAGCGGAGTGCCTCCCTACATTTCAGGTGTCCCCAGTGGTCAGAGGCTGCAGACATGGTACAGGAGATGGTCAGAGGCTGCAGACATGGTACAGGAGATGGTCAGAGGCTTCAGACATGGTACAGGAGGTGGTCAGAGACTGGCGGACATGGTACAGGAGATGGTAAGAGGCTGGCGGAAATGGTACAGGAGATGGTCAGAGGCTGGCGGACATGGTACAGGAGATGGTCAGAGGCTAGCGGACATGGTACAGGAGATGGTCAGAGGCTGGCGGACATGGTACAGGAGATGGTCAGAGGCTGGCGGACTTGGTACAGGAGATGGTCAGAGGCTGGCGGACATGGTAGTTTCCTCCTCTGTTCCCCTTGATATTAAATTTACCACCATACTTCAGTCACTTTCATATACTGCCCCTGGCCTCTTCTCTCTGAGACTGACTGGGTCACTCTCTGTCCCCCCCACTCAAGTGAGCACAGCAAATTGAGCAGCAGACCACCACTGCCCCCACCCCTCGATCTTTGTGCAAGCTGCACAGTCAGCCAGACAGCCACTCACCGTACGACACTGACCAGGGTACTCTGTGTCTGTACTGGCTGGTGGCTGGGCAGGTTACAGGCTCACGAAAACCGGCACTGCCGACGGGTCCGACTCCGCCGCCCTCTGCTTCAAGCCTGCTGTGCTGTCTGCTCTGTCCACTCCACGAATCACCACTCTGCTCCGTCCATCTACCCTCAGCTCCTCCTGCTTTTTTCTTTAAGTCTGGCGGGCTGCTGGCGGTGTGGCTGACGTCATCATCGGCAGACAGACAGAGGAAGCACTCGTGGAGGATCGGATCTTCTCTGCGATTTCCACAAACTGAGCATGCGCAGTTCTGACCCGCCGCTCTTCACCATTTTTTTTCTGGGGTCTGGTCTTCAGGAAAATGGTGGCCGGCGGAGACATTATCTCCGCTGGCCGCGGACCTCTAGCGGCGGCGGGGCCCCGAGTAATACTCGGGGCCCTACGCAGCTTGCGTAGTCCGCGTATAAGGCGGATCGGCCCTGCTGCCAATGAATAGAATAAAAAAACTCCACACTTTCAGTACAATTCTGCAGTGTGTAACTGTCAATAGATGCACACAGGTATGTGTTCATAGAATATACATACCGTATATACTCGAGTATAAGCCGAGGCACCTAATTTTACCACAAAGAAATGGGAAAACGTATTGACTCGAGTATAAGCCTAGGGTGTCCATGTGCATGCCTCACTGTGTCCCCTGCCTCACTGTGCCCCCTGCCTCACTGTGCCCCCTGCCTCACTGTGCCCCCTGCCTCACTGTGCCCCCTGCCTCACTGTGCCCCCTGCCTCACTGTGCCCATGACTAGACTGATGTTTAACATTGGAGTCTATGGAAGGGGTGCCTGGGTTTGAAAAATCTGTCCTCCCCGGCCGTAGGTCCCCCAGACAACAAGCTTTGCACACTTGTAGAGGAAGAGTGGGGCTACATGTGTGCCAAGGTTCGGGTCCATGGGACCTACGACCGGCCAGTACCAGGTCCCCAAAATTACCAGAGAAATTACCATTTAACATGGGAGTCTATGGAAGAATTGCTTGGCTTTGAAAAATCGTTGCTCCCCCGCCGTATGTCCCCCGGACAACAAACTTGGTACACTTGTAGATGGGCCGGTGACAGGTACTTTTTATTACTGGGGGGGCAATCAGTGTGTTAGTGTGCACTGTAAGCGGTAACGAGCTGTTACCGCAATCTCCTCCTCACACACTATCAGTGTGTGAAGAGGAGAACCTGGCAACCGCCCGTTTGTTTACATTCTATGACCGACTGTGATTGGACACAGCCGGTCATGTGGTAAAGATTCCACTCTGTTTGGAGGACCGCCCTGCTGTATGACATCACTTCCGCATTCCAGACTGGTTAGCATGGAGCTTCCTGTCATATGACACCGCAGAGAAGCCTGTGCAAACGAAAATCTACATCTCCTATACCTCACGGCCGAGGGGAACTTTGCCAGAGCCAGCAGAGCGGCTCCAACAGACCTCAGAACACCCCCATCCTCGATGGACATCATTTTCAAGTGAACCTGTAAGTATATATACTATACTTACATTAATGATTACAGTAGGATTAATTTAGTTGGCGCCTCCACCCCCCTTCTTTTTTACACTTCTTGCTGACAGAGGACATGGACACCCTCTGAGGATGGCTGCCTCCTCTTGTTTTTTAATATACAGATTGACTTAGAAGTGCCATTAGAGGCACTATTACATTAATTTTAAAGGCATCACATCGCTAGGAGCGCCGGAATCCCCCCCCCCCCTTTCTATGATGTGGTAAAGAGACAATTTCATTGGGGATGGCTGTGCCAGGGTGACAAGCCTCGTTCCCGATCGCCGCTCTGCGCTCCCCTAGGGGTGCGCATGAGTGCCGGCTGTGATTGGACACAGCCGGTCACGTGGTAAAGAGCCATTTTTATTGGCTCTTTACACTGATCTGGGGTGGGCTGTGTCCCGAGGGACACACTGTATCCCCAATCACTGCACTGGGGGCCCACAGGAGCGGTGAGAACGGGAGGACATCCCATGTCTGCCCGGTATGGAAGGGTGTTCCTGCCGGCATCATATTACTATTGCCTGGTATGGAACTGGTTAAACAATGAAACAATCAAACAAGCAACGCATTCATTTCTTTGTTGTTTCTCACCTTGACTATTACAACTCCTTTCTCATAGGCCTACCTCTTCACAGGCTATCCCTTCTTCAGCCTATCATGAATGCTGCTGCCAGACTCATCCACCATACCAACCCTTCAGTATTCGCCACTCCTCTCTGCCAATCCATCCACTGGCTTCTGACTGCCCAAAGAATAAAATTCTAAATGCGGACAATCTACAAACCATTCACAACTCTGCCCCAAACTACATTACCAATCTTGTCTCAATATATCACCCAAACCGTCCTGTCACCTCCTTCCAAGACCACCTGCTTTCTAGCTCTATTGTGCAAACTGTTGGCACTATATAAATCCTATATAATAATACATACATTGATAGAGTATATGATGCTTTTGCAATTTTATATTTTACTAAGAAAAATCATGATAAGTCTTAAAGTGTGAACGAACACTGTATACCCTCCTCCACCGCTGGTCCCCGCTGTACTTAACTCCATGGCTGCTGAGCTTTCATTGCCCACGCAGCAGTTCGGAGATTTGAAATCCCTACTCTTCATTTTCTTTCTACAGCACTTCCAGGAGGGATCACAGCAATTATGACTGGTCAGCATTGGCACAAAGCATTGCTGTGATCTGTCCCGAAAGCCCTGCAGAGGTACAAGAGTGAGGATTTTGGATCCTTGGACCACTGCACCAGCTGTGTGGGCACTGACAGCTGAGCAATCTGAAGTACGTACAATGCGGAAGCGTTGGGGGTGTTCTTCTTTTCTTTTTTTTCTTATCAGATTGCCAGAAAGTCATAACTAGGGTGTCCCAGAGCAGTTGTGATGCCTGGTACCAAACTCATGCAGCACTCTCTCTTTCCTATGTAAACCCCATGTATTAATCGGTCGTTAATTACCTTGTTTTTGAATACTGGAAATCAGCATTTTATCTCAGCCTTAAAGCAAATCTATCACATTTTAGAGTAGTTAACTTTTATGTTCTATTAAATGAGTTGTTGACTCCAAGCCCCTCCCCCCAGTGATTGGGTTTTGTATTGCTGGAGTCTTCTCATTGTGTTTCTGTCTGTATGTTTTATGAGCTGACTGTTCTGCCTCTCGTGATAAAAAATATATTTGTCACAGTTATTCATTTTCATAGTGGATACTGATAGTCATTGTTCCATTCTGTCAGGTTACTTGTTTACACAATATACATAGAAAGTTTCATTTTCTGGCATAAAAGATTTATTTCCTGAAAAAGAATGACACTGGAAACCTGAATGCCCCAGATATTAACATTTTCCTGAGAGTTGTGTATAAATATTGAATTGTTTAAGCTGTCACTATTTTGTGAATACCTTGTGGGCACATTCACACTAGGTGTGATAAGTTTCACCTAGTGTAGTCCCAATGTATGGACTAGGCAAACTGCCTAATACCCTGTTCATTCAGTTCATTCCACTGAGCTGTGGTGGTGTGTGCTGAAACAAGGTCAATAAACATAAATAGAATATTGTGACGACATTTAAAAAAAAGGTAAACTGTGTGATGCTTTGTAATCAGCTCATCAGCTCATCGGCACTGTGTACTACACAGCGATCATAAATGTTTTTTGTGTTTTTTTTTTTAATCTATGGGGGATGGGATGGTTGGGGTGTTTCTCCCAGGTGTCTGCTGTTCTGTGACATCCAATGCTGTCTGCACATGTGCCACCAGTTCTGAGACTATACTGTCTGTAACAACAAGCACCACCGTAACAATATTTTCTGTGCATAGCTGGCTATGCTGTTGTAGTAGAACATCTAACGTGCAAAAAATTTAGTTCTGTGAGCAAGTTGGAGTCCATGGGTATAAAGATCTGTGTAACGCCATTTTTCAGATGCATCAACCTAGCTGTGACTATTTATGAAAAGTGGCTCTGCAGCTCATAACAAATCTGATTATTTTTCAGGAAAGACCTAATTGTTGTGTATACAGTCATGCTCGAAATTGTTGGCACCCCAGAAATTTTTCCAGAAAATCAAGTATTTCTCACAGAAAAGGATTGCAGTAACACATGTTTTGCTATACACATGTTTATTCCCTTTGTGTGTATTGGAACAAATCAAAAAAAGGGAGGAAAAAAAGCAAATTGGACATAATGTCACACAAAACTTCAAAAATGGGCTGCTCAAAATTCTTGGCACCCTTAACTTAATATTTGGTTACACACCCTTTGAAAAAAATAACTGAAATCAGTCGCTTCCTATAACCATCAATAAGCTTCTTACACCTCTCACCCGGAATTTTGGACCACTCTTCCTTTGCGAACTGCTCCAGGTCTCTCTTATTGGAAGGGCGCTTTTTCCCAACAGCAATTTTAAGATCTCTCCACAGGTGTTCAATGGGATTTAGATCTGGACTCATTGCTGGCCACTTAAGAGCTCTCCATCGCTTTGTTGCCATCCATTTCTGGGTGCTTTTTGACATATGTTTGGGGTCATTTTCCTGCTGGAAGACCCAAGATCTCGGACGCAAACCCAGCTTTCTGACACTGGGCTCTAGAGTGCGACCCAAAATCCTTTATTAATCCTCATATTTTATGAAGCCTTGCACACATTTAAGGCACCCAGTGCCAGAGGCAGCAAAACAACCCCAAAACTTAAATGAACCTCCACCATTTTTCTCAGTAGGTACCGTGTTATTTTCTTTGTAGGCCTCATTCCGTTTTTGGTAAACAGTAGAATGATGTGCTTTACCAAAAAGCTCTATCTTGGTCTCATATGTCCACAAGACGTTTTCCCAGAAGGATTTTGGCTTACTCAAGTACATTTTGGCAAACTGTAGTCTTGCTTTTGTATGTCTCTGTGTCAGTAGTGGGGTCCTCCTGGGTATCCTGCCATAGCGTTTCATTTAAATGTTGGATAGTTGGCGCTGACACTGATGCTCCCTGAGCCTGCAGGACAGCTTGAATTTCTTTGGAACTTGTTTGGGGCTGCTTATCCACCATCCGGACTATCCTGCGTTGCAACCTTTCATCTATTTTTTTCTCTTCCGTCCACGCCCAGAGAGATTAGCTACAGTGCCATGGGGTGCAAACTTCTTGATAATGTTGCACACTGTGGACAAAGGCAAATCTAGATCTCTGGAGATGGACTTGTAACCTTGAGATTGTTGATATTTTTTCACAATTTTAGTTCTCAAATCCTCAGACAGTTCTCTTCTCCTCTTTCTGTTGTCCATGCTTAGTGTGGCACACACAGACACACAATGCAAAGACTAAGTGAACTTCTCTCCTTTTTTATCTGCTTTCAGGTGTTTTTTTTTATATTGCCCACACCTGTTACTTGCCCCAGGTGAGTTTAAAGGAGCATCGCATGCTTGAAACAATCTTATTTATCCACAATTTTTAAAGGGTGCCAAGAATTTTGAGCAGCCCATTTTTGAAGTTTTGTGTGACATTATGTCCAATTTGCTTTTTTTCCTCCCTTTTTTTGGTTTGTTCCAATACACACAAAGGGAATAAACATGTGTATAGCAAAACATGTGTTACTGCAATACTTTTCTGTGAGAAATACTTGATTTTCTGGAAAAATTTCTGGGGTGCTAACAATTTTGAGCATGACTGTACAATGCCATTTTTGTGACTGATTATTGCAGGTTACTGCATTTTATTTCTGTGTGAGAGCAGAGGTAGTTAAAGGGTTCACTTTTTTTTGTTTCCCTGAAATGTTGTTATTCTTTGTGTCCTTAATGCATTAGAATGCTGTGCTCTGTTCTGCAAATAAATGCTTTTTTTTTTTTTTTGGACCCAGACTCTGATATTGTCATTTGTTGTCCTCTCTTTCCTATAGATGGCTGGACTTGCCCAGCTTTGCATATGCAGCCTCCAAAACGCAAACAGGCACTCCTATCTTTGCTTCCTACCCACGCATGTGCAGCCCATTTATTTTCACTTTTGCAGGATGCTGAGCTGCATGGTTGGAGAACAAAGTCAGGAGTGCTCATCCATGAGTTTCTGTGGCCACACATCCAAAGCTGGGTACAACCCGCTATTTGCAGTAAACATTTATTTGCTGTATGAAGCACTGCATTTTAATATATTAAGGGCACTGTAATGCATGGGGATCATAGGTGTGCGCAGCCTATTGCATTAGTGTGTGCACACCAAAGCTCAAACACACACTACCGATCACTCACCATGTTCATTCAGAAAGGGAAGGGGCCGATAAATACATATTTACCAGCCCCGTGCCTCACTCATCCTAAAACATCCCCGCAGCAACCGCCGGCAGGAGAGGAAAGGAGGGAAGCCGGTAGTGCTGCAGAGGGAAGGAGGGGAGAGCCAGAGCAGTAGGGGGAATTTGTGCTGCACAGGGTGATCAGGGTGTGCCTGGGCACACCCGGCACACCCTGTGCGCACGCCTATGATGGGGATGTTTTTGGGAAAAGTAAAGGTGAATGAGTCCTTTTAAAAAAAGTAATGTTTTCTTATATTAAAACCGTTTCATATTAATGCATGGGAGTTTACTTTACAAAATCTCCCTAAATTGTGTTTGTATTTCATAAGTCTTTTACATACTGTATATACAACACAAGCACACTTAAAAGGTGGCAATGCCACATCATAGGCTTTTGAAATAAAACAAGGGAAGTCGTGCAGGGAAAGACAGCTTGTGTTTGAACAATATATAATTGGTGGAAGCTGAGAGGGAGCAACATGTAGTGACATGGGCAACGTGGAGTAGTTTGCGTCAAACCTGAACCTCTGCTCTTTCAAAGCCAAATTGTAACAGAGATGTCAATATTTTAATAGTATTGAAATCTGTTCAAAAGCCCTTGAACACTTAGAATTAGGAAGGGTTGTAACAGAGGATGATTCTTTAAAATGCATGCGTGGGTGTTATCTAGTTACTATCACTCATACAGTATTGTGTATGTGTAGAATAGTTGTTTATGCCCATAGGTAGGTGGGTGGTTCACTTATTCCAAACTGCTTGCTTATGGACAAGGTGTTTTTTTTTTTTTTTTTTTTTTTTTTAAGGCACTTTATTGCAATTTGTTCCCTCCGACTTTTATACAAGATTTATATAGCACCAACAGAGTGTACATCGCTTTTCAAAAAACGGGAGAACGTACAATTACAATACTTTATTACAAGAGCGCTAGGAAGGCCATGCTTGTTAGGCCTCATGCCCACTGGCGTTTTTACAGCTGCGTTTTTTGCAGCTTAAAAACGCCTGTCCATGTTATTGTAAATATTTTTTAAAAAAAAAAACAAAAAAAAACGTCGGAGCTAAAAACGCGACCGCGCGTTAGTGCGCGTTTTTGCGCGTTTTTTGACGCTCGCGTTTTTTACTGCCTAATTCTGACGCTGAGGAACGCACTGGCCCTGGGTTTTTTTTACAGCTTACAAACGCCTATGCTCTTTACAGCTCAAAAACGCCTAGGTGGGCATGAAGCTATAGACTAACATGGACAGGCGTTTTTAAGCTGTAAAAAACGCTCAAAAACGCGGCTGAAAAAACGCCCGTGGGCATGAGGCCTAAGAGTTTACAGTTTACAGTCTAAATGGAATAGCAGAATTTTCACTGTCACACGAATATTAAAACTTAGTTTAATAAACAATGTTACATTGCCCACAGTGTATGCTGTTTTCTTTATAAAAGTGAGTAAGGCCCCTTTCACACGGGGCGGATCCGTGCAGATCCGCCCCGTGAAGCTCCGCTTGCTCAGCGGGGATCGCTCCGTTGATCCCCGCTGAGCCGACGGATGACTGGGCGGTCCCCGCACACTGTGCAGGGACCGCCCTGTCAGAGCGCCGCTCTCCCCTATGGGGAATCGGATGACGACGGACCGTAGAGTCCGTTGTCATCCGATCCGCTCCGCCGACGGAAGGAAAAATAGGGTTTTCCTCCGTCACACTTTGGCGGAGCGGATGTCAGCGGACATGTCTCCGCTGACATCCGTGCCTCCATAGGGGTGCATGGAGGATCCGTTTCAGGTCCGCCTAAAAAACTGACAGGCGGACCTGAACGGACCTCCGTGTGAAAGAGCCCTAAGGCCCCTTTCACACGGAGGTCCGTTCAGGTCCGCCTGTCAGTTTTTTAGGTGGACCTGAAACGGATCCTCCATGTAGCCCTATGGAGGCACGGATGTCAGCGGAGACATGTCCGCTGACATCCGCTCCGCTCCGCCAAAGTGTGACGGAGGAAAACCCTATTTTTCCTTCCGTCGGCGGAGCGGATCGGATGACAACGGACTCTACGGTCCGTCATCATCCGATTCCCCATAGGGGAGAGCGGCGCTCTGACAGGGCGGTCCCTGTACAGTGTGCGGGGACCGCCCAGTCATCCGTCGGCTCAGCGGGGATCAACGGAGCGATCCCCGCTGAGCAAGCGGAGCTTCACGGGGCGGATCTGCACGGATCCGCCCCGTGTGAAAGAGGCCTAATTGTACCAGCTTTTTCAATACAGTATGAGGTTGTTTTTTCATTCTGAAATTAAACTATTACAAAGAAATGATTCTGTACAAACTGGTATTCATGGGTCTTGCAGAGGAGATCGATCTAAACGACAGCATTTTTATTGTCATTCTTTTGATGAAGCTCGGTCCATCCTTCTCAAGATACTACATAGCGGTGAACAGACCAATAAACCTACGGTCAAACATGGAGGTGGAAACATTATGCTTTGGGTGTGTTTTTCTGCTAAGGGGGCAGGACAACTTCATTGCATCAAGGGGACAATTAACGGGGCCATGTACCATCAAATCTTGGGTGAGAACCTCAGCCAGGGCATTGAAAATGGGTCGTGGATGGGTATTCCAGCATTACAATGACCCAGAACACATGGCCAAGGCAACAAGGGAGTGGCTCAAGAAGCAGCACATTAAGGTCCTGGAGTGGCCTAGCCAGTGTCCAGACCTTAATCCCATAGAAAATAAGTGAAGGGAGCTGAAAGTTCGAGTTGCCAAACATCGGCCTCAAAACCTTAAAGACTTGGAAAGAGAAGTGGGACAAAATCCCTCCTGAGATGTGTGCAAACCTGGTGGCCAACTATATTGACCTCTCTGATTGCCAGCAAGGCTTTTGCCACCAAGTACTAAGTCATGTTTTGCGAAAGGGGTCAAATACTTTTCACTCATTAAAATGCAAATCAATTTATAACTTTTTTTAAATTAGTTTTTCTGTAATTTTTTTTTTTTTTGTTCTATGTCTCACTGTTAAAATAAGCCTACCATTAAAATTATAGACTGATAGTTTCTTTGTCAGTGGGCAAACGTACAAAATCAGCAGGATTTTTCCCTCGCTGTGCATCCAGTCATACAGTTGTGTTTATAAGTTTATATACCCTGGAAGAATGTGAATAACACAAACTTTTTTTACTCCTGGTTAGTGTTTGGCTGAAGCAATATATTTTCAATCAACTGTCTTTACTCTTTTAAAATCATAATGACAGCAGAAACTACCCAAATTACCCTGATCAAAAGTTTACATACCCTGGTGATTTTGCCCTGATAACATGAACACAAGTTGACACAAAGGGGTTTGAATGGCTAATAAAGGTAACTATCCTCACCTATGATCTGTTTGTAATTAATGTGTGTATATAAAAGGTCAATGAGTTTCTGGACTCCTGACAGACCCTTGCATCTTTCATCCAGTGCTGCACTGATGTTTCTGGATTCTGAGTCATGGGAAAAGCAAAATAAATTGTCAAAAGATCTGCGGGAAAAGGTAGTTGAACTGTATAAAACAGGAAAGGGATATAAAAAGATATCCAAGGAATTGAGTGTGCCAGTCAGCAGTGTTAAAACTCTGATCAAGAAGTGGAAAATGAGGGGTTCTGTTGAAATCTACCAGAAGTTGCGGCATCATCAGCCATAACTCGGGGAGGTTACTGGTATAAGGAGACACAGTATTGCACAAAAGACTATTGTGAGTTGCTCCTTTTTTTGATTTTTCCTTGACCTCTACCCTGTATGCATCTTTTTACCCTTGCACCGTGTGATTTCATCTAAATAAAATTGAGGTCTCATTTTTTTACCACAAATAGGGCTTTCTTTTGGTGGTATTTGATACCCTCTGCGGTTTTTATTTTTTTGTGCTAGAAACAAAGCACGACCAACAATTTTTAAAAGCAAAAAAATATATATTTTGAATTTCTGCTCTAAAACACATATAACATTCAATAAAAAAAGGAAACAAATCTAATTTCTTCATCAATTTTTAGGTCAATATATATTCTGCTACATATTTTTGGTAAAAAAACAAAATCCTGATAAGCGTATATTGCTTGGTTTGCGCAAAAGTTACAGCGTCGACAAACTATGGGATATATTTTTTTCTAGTAATGACAGCAATCAGCGACTTATAGCGGGACTGCGATATTGCAGTGGACAAATTGGACACCTGACACTTTTGAATTTGTTTGGCACCTGTGACACAAATGCAGTGATCATTGCTAAAAATATGCACTGTCACTGTACTAATGACCCTGGCAGAGGAGGGGTTAACATCAGTTGCGGTCAAAGGGTTAAATGTATGCCTAGCTAATGTTTCGGTGTAGTGGGGAGGCACTTTTACTATTGGAAGACATGGATCGGTCTTTCTGCTTCACAGAAACACAGGATTCATGTTTTCTGTACTCACAGAATGACAGTCTAAAAATTATAATCAGAATGACAGATAAAACTATAATCCTGCCACTTTAAAGGAACTGGTTCACCCACATCTGGAGTATGCTGTCCAGTTCTGGTCACCAATACTCAGGAAGGATGTGCTAGAACTGGAAAGAGTCCAGAGAAGGGCAACAGAATTTAATAAGGTGCTGGAGGACCTCAATTGCGACGAACGACTATAAGCAATAAACGTATTCTCCCTGGAGAAGAGACGCTTGAGAGGAGATATGATGGCAATATACAAATATCTCAATCGAAATCCCGCGTAGGTAGGAAACTATTCAGTCTCACAATGAGATTGGAGGAGAAACGGTTTAACCTTAAGATGCGTAGGGGGTTTTTCACTGTCGGGGCACTAAGGATGTGGAACTCTCTTCCACAATTGGTGGTGTCAGCAGGAAGTATTGAAAGTTTTTTTTTTTTTAAAGACTCTTGGATGTGCATCTTAGTGAACACAACATTTCAGGGATATGGGATTTGATTATTGACATTGACACATATACACCTATGCAGGTTGAGCTGGATGGATTAGTCTTTATTCAACCTCACCAAATATAAAAATAGATAAATGGCATGACCCCGTTTTTTGCAGGCTCATGCTGTTAGAGCAACTACAGCATTTACCTTCTGCTATGCTTTTTTTGTTTAGATGCCCTGGAGCGTGTCACAAGACTTACCTAAAATGGCTCTAATCTCTGTTCATCTGGACAGAAAATTATGACTAAAGGTTCAGGCAGTAGAAGCTGTCTGTAAAATGCACCTCAGACATCTTCCTTGGAAAGGCGTACGTCTATTTAGTGAGGCACTTGAATAATTCCTCTAAAGTGGGAAGGTTTTACTTAGAGGTAGATTCAAAAATCTGCCACCTTTGGGAGCCCCTAGCTCGTGCACACTCTAACCAGGCTTAAACTTCAAAACCTAAATTCAGCCCTTACATTCAGCAAGGCCACCAAACCTTCCCCAAAGCTCTCTTCAAAATGAAAGTGCATCTTCACTACTAAAAAGGGGAGGGGATGGGAGTCTTACAGTTCTATACTCTGGGTCACAAACATCCCAGACCTATGGATTCAATCAGCGGTTTCAAAAGGGTACAAGATGGAGTTCAAAATTCTCTCATCTTATTTTCTTCCTTCAAATCAACCAAAAAGAGTCAAAGAACAGTCAGATTTGCAGAATGCCCTGAACCACACCTTGTCCCAAGGAGTGGTTGTACCAGTACTGCCACTGGACAGATTTAAGGGATTCTACTCAAACCCGTTCTGGATAATAAAGAATTTTCCCTGTTCTAGACTTAAAATCCCATTAAAAGATTCCTTCAAATTCCCAAACTTTGCATAGAATCAACAGGATTAATAATTAATTTTTAATCTCTGAGACAGGGGGCATGCATATAGCATCCATGGACATCCAAAATGCTTATCTGCATGTTCCCATTTACCCACCTAGCAATTTCTACGCTTTGCAGTGACAGACAACCACTTCCAGTTTGTCGCATTGCCCTTCAGACCATCCTCTACTTCCATACTTCCAGGGTGTTCAGAGGTCAGAACACAGGGCATATAGGTGGCATGCTGTCCAGATGACCACCTCCTCTCTTGCAGCTTTAAGCATTCTTAAGACAATTTAGCTGCTCCAGGCCTTTCACTGGGTATTGAATTTAAAATTCTGCTCTCCAGCATTCCCTGCTCCTAGAATGCTTTCACTTGATCCTGGGTACATCCTAAGCAAAAGTATTTCTTTCAGGAAAGTAAGTTCTTTCTCCAAGAGCTCTTGCCCAACAACTGAGATCTAAGAGATTTCACAGTGAGCTTCACTATGAGAGTTTGAGGTCAAATGATTTGCCGCCTTCAAGGCAGTACCTTTTTGCCCAGTTCCACTTAACTCTGCAACCAAATATTCTGACAGCATGGAAAATGCAGGCTTATTCCCTGGACTTACTCATACTTCTATCCATCAAGGCAAGAACTTGTTTGTCCTGCGTGACACAAATCTGTCAGACTGAGGAGTGTTCCAGTCCTGGGAAGCTCAGTGAATATGGTCAAGAAAAAATGCCAGTCTCCTTTTCACATGCCTGAAGCTCAAATCTGTGAGACTTGTACCTCCAGCATTGGAACTCCCTTTTAAAGAATCTCCAATTCAAGAACAGCCAGACCATGCCACATATCAGCTATCAAGGGAGCATGAGGAGCTTGGCTGCCATGAAGGAAGCAAACAAATTATCTTGTGAACAAAAACTCACTGTCCAATGATTTCCATGGACTACTGGCAGGCAGACTATCTGTCACCAAATGTAAGATAGAAGAGAATGTGGACTTTTTAGGCACAATGCTACAGACTAAATGTTAAAAATTAACGCTTTTATCCAATATCTGAGACACAAAGATTATTAAAATCATCACATATATACAAATCCTCTTTAAAGTGGTTGTAAACCCACTAATCGTTTTTTTTTTACCCCACCTGCAAGAGAAAGGCATAATGAGCTAGTATGACTAGCATACTAGCTCATTATGTACCACTTACCTTAGACCGGGGCCCCCGAAGCCTTCCGTGTCCCTGTCTTGAGCCGCAGCCATCGCTGCGGCGATAGCCGTAATGTTACTTCCGGGTAACGCCGCACCAGCCAATCACAGCGCCGCTCCGGCGCTGTGATTGGCCGGAGCGGCGGAGACGTCACTCTGCGCATGCGCGCGGGAGCTGTCACATTCGGCTACGCCCAGCAATTGCTGGGAAGTAGCCGATTTTGTGAATGGGATTAACCCCATGAATGCGCCGTTGTCTATGGCGCGCATGCGCCGTAGACAGCGGCGCCTGTCATTTAACTAAATATCTCCTAAACCGTGTAGGTTTAGGAGATATTTCTTGCACCTACAGGTAAGCCTTAATCTAGGCTTACCTGTAGGTGCAAGTTGAAAAAGTGGGTTTACAACCACTTTAAATGTTGCTTTATTATCGTACCTGGAAATATTACTTTGCCTGGCGTGAGGGCAGTCAATTCAGTCCCAGAAATTACGCTTTGCCTCGCATCCTGGTCTTCTAAAATCTGTCTCTTGGCACCCTAAACAGGCAAATAGCAGCCTTATCTGTTCTTTTTCAAAGACCTCTGGCTTCTCACTCCCTTGAGAAAACCTTTATTCAAAGTGTTTCTTATGTTAGGCCCATACATGGCTCCTAATTTGGTGTTTTCTTTCCTGCAAAAAATCACCTTTGAAGCAATCAGGGAAGTTTCCTTGTAGATTCTTGCAAGCAAAGTAGCCCCTTTGATAGCCATCACGTCTGTCAGACGTGTATCTGAGCTGGTGACCCATTGCTAATACTTAACAAGGTTGTTTTACCCCCCCAAAAAATCCTTTCTTCTAAAGGTGGTTTCAGTGGCCCATCTCAAAGGAGACACTGTCCTGCCACCCTTGTGCCCTGCTCCTATTTTGGTATACAATAAAGGACATAGGCCACCCTCCCTAATGCTGGTCATAGACTATGCAAAAAATCGTTCAAACCCATTAAAACAAAAAAAAAACATTCTGCCGTGAGAGCAAACAAAGGTGCTATCATGTAATGACCGATAAATTGTTCAATGGACATAAATGAATCCACTTAATTTTTTTCACATATACATAGTGCAAACAGTTTGGATGAGAAACACATTAACCTTTCAATTTATCGTTCGTTCGGCACAAAATTTCCAAACTTGTCCTTTTTTTGGCTCAAAAACGTCCTTACTGATGTGTGCCTATAAACTGGCTGAAAAACCAACGAACTGTCTCTAAATGACCGAATTTTGGATGATTTTTTGTATAGTGTATGGCCAGCATAACTCTCCTTGTTTAATTTACAACTCCTTTAAAGGCTCGTACCTGGGGCACCTCCCCCACAACCCTACACCAGTCAGAAAGTTGTCAGTTTTGTAGCAAAGTCTTGGGTTTTTCACCTTAAGGCCCCTTTCACACTAGCGGACAGTATGTCCGTATTTCATCCATCCGTTTTCGGAAGAAATACGGACATGCATGCATCCCTATGGGATAGCGGGTGTCAGCGAATGAACATCCGATATCATCCGTGTCCGCAATGGTCCGATTCTGCAGACGGAGGAAAATCCTATTTTTCTACTGCATTTAAGGTAGAATATTTCTAAATGGATATGTCTAGTATATCTTTTTTATAAGCCATGTTGGAGCCATGGAATTAACTGTATGCATACATTATAAGGAATATCCAGCACTAAAATAATAATAATGTCCATGTTTCAGAAGCCTATAGCCTGCTGAGATCATGGATCAAAAGTGTTCTATCCATGCAGCAGATATGAAAGAAGCATAGCAAGCTTGGCAGCCAGATTTTTGCTACAACTGTAGCGTTCAGTTTTCTCTGTTGATTCTGTCATGAGTTTTCTGCCTTGTAACCTATTACATTTTTCTAGCTTTAAACGTGTAAGCTTGAAAAGTGTTATGAAAAATTACAGACTCTGACAGAGGTCTTTTGGACTCTGCCATTAAAGCTGAACATGACATTCACAAAACACATTTTACTTTCTTTCTTGAAATGAACCTGGTATTATCGGTAATGTAAGAACAGAGCTTTTGGTGAAGGACCATGCTTATGTAGCGCTACACCCCGTTAGGAGAGCCGCTGCTTTGATTTTGGGCCCTGCACGCAGCACCGCCAACCCCCGGCAATCTTACTCGACCCACTCTGGCACAGTCAGTCTAGGGTTAAACTCCTATCACTCTCAGGTGTATTGTACTTAATAATCTCTAAACAGTCAGACAACACGCTGAGGCAAGAATATAAATATATATCAGCTTTACTGGTAACGAAGAAGTCAAAGTATAACATGCAACATATACATGGGCCTGCAGAGCCCTGCGTCAATCAATGTACTAGGTGCAGCACAATAATATGGCGCCGCGCAGTGTCCACCACGTGGAGCTATTATGGCGTGCGCTCTCCTATGGCGTAGTAACACAAACTTTCTAACTCCCCGCCTAAGTCAGGCCTGACATGGGATGGAACTGAGTCTCTTTTCCCTAAGGAAGGAAGGTTTCTTCACCGGCCAGCTTTCGTTGGTGCACTTGAAGAAATAACCATTTGTAATCCACATCGGGTGGTAACTTGAAATAACAGGGCAAAATGGGGGTGGGTAGGTACTTCAACTCTGTCCCGCTACCGGATCCCCCCCAAGAAACACTGGTGAGCGAACAGCGGGCCTAGGCAGTCTACAGGCCTGAACACAACTCAGTCTATTGATATGGGCAGGTGCCCGCTCACCACTCCAGGCGCGATCCCAGCCTGGGACTTCCATCGCATGTGTGTCGCACACAGCGTCTGCTCCGATCGAGTCCCCGATCCAACTCTCGTCCTATCACGACGGGTCAGGATCCACCCAGGCTCCGCAGTATGGTGGAAGGCTCTTCGGACTTCAAGCAAGGCCTCAGGCCTTGCCCCATAGCCGATCCGCACGGGATGACTTGTTGCTTGAAGCGCCGTGTCCCAAGAGAGCGAGCTCCCCCCTCGCCTCCCACTTAAGTGACCACTCCCATGAGTCTCTGCGGTGGAACCTCCGCCCTGGGGCCGAATGGGGTTCTGGGTAATGTAGTCCTGGGGCCTTAAAGGAGACCCCGCTACACACTCCCCCCACTTGAACTCTTTGGTCCCCAAAGATAACATAACTTCAAGCTACACATTTAACAACATCCATCAATTCTCCATATGATGTCGGCAGAGGAAATTCCCACCAGAAACGAGGCGGTAAACTCCTCTGCCCACAGGACACATTAACAACAGCATCCTGTCTAACTGTGCCAGAGAGTGAGTTGGGGTTGCCTCCCACCAAATGAACAGTGGGAGGGTCAGGGTCTTCCATACTCCTTCTGGCAGTGAATACAGTGTCTTCCGCACTCTTCCCCATTTGTGGGTAGGTTAATCTCCTGGGAGGTTTTATTGCCCTCCGCTTCCTCTGTCCTCTGGGACTTTCTGTGGGAACAGATTCTTCTTCTGTAACCAACTCGGGAGTTCCTTCTAATTCGGGAGCATCTGGCTCCGGAGCAGGAAGATACATGGCTTCCCTTGAGTCCTCCTCGGGGGATAGTTCACCGACACTCTCCCAAGCATCTGACCAGTGACTAGATAGAATGAACTCCGTAGCTTCTGCATTCAGTGTCTGATCCTCGGTATCTTCGTCAGGTGGAAGATCAATGGCAGAAGTCGTTGGGCCCTGGGAAGGCCAAAGCCAGCCAATATCCTCTCTCTCGCCTTCACTCATTTCTGAATCTTCTGTATCCTCCATCCGAGGGGTCTGAGAACGAGTGTTGGGTCTAGGGGTGTTCGGAATGGACATGGGTTCAGGAGAATCCATCCTAGGAGGCAACCGAACTGCTTCAGCGAGCGGAAGTAGCTGGTTCCGATGCCAAGTCTTCAAGGGCCCTAACTTCCCCTCGAGTTTGTCTGTAAACGGGTAGGCCCGGTAATTTTTTACAAATGACATAAAGTTCTGGTCTCCATCTATCTGCAAGCTTATATTTTCCAGGGACCCCCAGGTTCCACAACAACACTCTGTCTCCTGGTTGTAGGTCTTGGATCCTAACTTTTAGGTCGAAATTCATCTTGTTGCGAGCCCCCCTCTGTTCCGAGGCCACCTGAGCTTGCTCATAGGCCATCTTCAAATTGTGTCTAAGTCTAACTACATATCCCTTGTGGGAAGCAGCAGAACAATGATCTATGGAAGTGCCGTAGGCCAGATCCACCGGCAATCTTGCTTCTCTCCCGAACATAAGTCTGTAAGGTGAATATCCTGTAGCATCGCTGACAGTGCTGTTGTAAGCATGCACAAGGGCCGCTATATGATTACTCCAATGTTGCTTCTTTTCGCCACTTAAAGTTCCCAGCATGAAAAGGGAGTAACCGCTCAGGTATAGCTGAAAAATGCTTCACAAGGTCCTAGAGCCGTGGGTGCAGGCAGTGCATATCACAATGTAGAGAACAGGAAAAAATGCTTGGACAGCCGCACTCCAAAAATGGTGGTTTATTATAACAAAAATGTAAAAAACATATCACAGCATGGAAAGCAGCATACAGGAGCTGACGCGTTTCGTGCGAAACGCGTCAGCTCCTGTATGCTGCTTTCCATGCTGTGATATGTTTTTTACATTTTTGTTATAATAAACCACCATTTTTGGAGTGCGGCTGTCCAAGCATTTTTTCCTGTTCTCTACATAAAGTTCCCAGCATGTTGAGCAGGGTTCGATTGAACCTTTCCGGCTGAGCATCACCTTGAGGATGATAAGGAGTAGTCCTGGTTTTCCCTAAGGCATCTAGGAGTTTTCGTATCCGCTTACTCTCGAAATCCCTTCCCTGATCTGAATGGAGTCTTTGTGGCAGTCCATAATGTATAAAGTACTTCTCCACGAGTATTTTGGCCACAGTAGAGGCCTTCTGGTCCTTGGCTGGAAAAGCCTGTGCATACCGCGTGAAATGGTCGGTTACTACCAGAACATTCCCTAGTCCCTTCAGGTCGGGTTCGAGGCAGAGGAAATCAATGCACACCAGGTCAAGCGGACCTTCACTTTGTAAATGGCCCATTGGGGCAGCTTGATGGGGCAGAGTCTTTCTCTGTATGCATTGTGCACATGAATGGCAGTATTCCGCAACTTCAGCCCTCATGCAGGGCCAATAGAAACGGTCTCTAACAAGTTGAAAAGTCCTTTCCGCTCCCAGGTGACCATGGTTGTCATGTAAGGCAATCATGACCGTCTCCCTGTGTTTCTCCGGCAGAAACAACTGCCACTTGTCTTCTTGGTCATCAGAGGGGCCCCTTCGGTAGACCACTCCCTGATGCACCTGTAGCCTGTCCCACTCCTTTTTCAACAGGCGAGCTTCCTTCGAGGGGTGACGTAGGAGTATGTTTGGGTTCTGATTCTCTAATGCTTCTAAGACCAAACTCCCCATAGGGTCTTCCCATTGGTCGGATCTCAACTCCTTTTTGGTCAATCTGGGTAAGTTGTCTTCCCCCAGTAAGGTTGCTCCACAGTACTGCTTGGGGACTCCTACGATAGTGACCCCTATCTCTTCTGCTCTTGAGCCTCCCTTGGCTTGGAGTTCAGCCCCTTGGCAAAGGGCCCGCACCCCGTCAGGTGCCACTTGGGTCCAGTCTTCAATACTGTGGGTGGGGACATGAGACCTCCTGGACAGGGCGTCCGCATTTCGGTTCCCCGCCCCAGGTCTATATTTCAAACTGAAACTGAAGGCAGACAACGCCGCCAGCCATCTATGTCCTGTGGCGTCCAGCTTTGCTGTGGTAAACAGGTAGGTAAGGGGGTTGTTATCCGTTTTGACAGTGTAGTCTGCCCCATATAGGTAATCTCGAAGTTTGTCTACTACGGCCCACTTGAGGGCCAGGAACTCCAACTTATGGGTGGGATAGTTCTTTTCGGAGGGGGTCAAGCTTCTGCTCACATACGCAACAGGTCTCTGCTGCCCTTCATGCTCCTAGTAGAGTACTCCTCCCAGACCATCATGACTGGCATCCACATGGAGTTCATAGGGCTTCTTTGGGTCTGCATAGGCCAGAACAGGGGCGGTGGTCAAGCTCTTTTTCAGCATCTGGAAGGCGCCTTCACACTTCTCATTCCACTGGTCCTTGACTGACTCCCCCGGCTTCCTGGGGCCCGAGTCATCCTCTTCCCCCTCTGTCTTCAGCAACTCCATTCAAGGGTCTCGCTATCCGAGCAAACCCCTCCACAAACCTCCTGTAATAGGAACAGAATCCTAGGAAGGACCTGAGTTCTGTTACGGTGGTAGGTCTTGGCCAGGAGGTGACAGCCTCCAGTTTTTCAGGGTCTGTGGACACCCCATTTTCGGACACTGTGTCCCAGATAATTGACTGAAGACTGGTAAAATTGGCATTTTTCAGGTGAGAGTTTGAGTCCTTCTTCACTCAGTCTCTTCAAGACCTTCTCCAGCCTTTCTTAATGTTCCTCCAAAGTTCTGCCAAAGACTATGATGTCATCCAAGTATACAAGGACCTCGATGAGGTTCATGTCTCCCACAGTCTTCTCCATGAGTCTTTGGAATGTGGCTGGAGCTCCAGACAGACCTTGAGGCATCCGGTTGAATTCAAAGAACCCCACTGGGGTTATGAAAGCCGTCTTTTCCTTGTCTTCTGGGTGCATCGGGATCTGATAATACCCACTCTTTAAGTCCATAACACTGAACCACTTGGCTCCGGACAAGCTCTGCAAGGCATCTTCTATCCTTGGAGTGATATATTGATCGAGTGGTTCTCCTGTTGAGGGTCCTATAGTTAATACACAACCTTAGTGACCCGTTCTTCTTCCGGACCACTACTATGGGGGAGGCATACGGACTTCTAGATTCTTGGATCACACCTGTTTGCTTGAGCTCAGCAAGCTGTTCCCTCAAATCTTCGAGGTCTGCCAATGGAACCCGCCTAACCCTTTCTCTGAAGGGCTTGTCTTCCTGGAGGCGGATTCGATGGGTGGCACTCCTAGCACACCCCACATCAAACTCATCATGTGAGAAGATCCTCTCCCACCGAGTCAACTGGTTCCGGGCTCTCTCCCTCCAAGCCCTGGGCAGGTTTGGAGTCTCCATGGAAAGCTTCTCCCACACTGTACTCTCTCCATCTGTCTTTCCCACATCTGATGAGGCAACTGGTGTGGCTGGGCTCACCCGGCCCAATAACAGCCTGGCTGGGACTTCCATGGGACCATCCGTGGTGTTTCTGACACTCACAGGCACCTTGCAGTGGGCCTTCTTCAGGGCCCTCACCGGGACCATTTCCGGGACTACCTCCAAGGCCGAAGGTTCTTCTCTTGGGTCGGGTTCCAACATCACAAAAGGGCCCGGCTGCTCCCAAGTGAGTTTCACTGTGGCCTTCAAGCAGGGGACTTCACCGGGTCGCAGCACTATCCCTTTTTGTTCTGAGTCTCCAGACCTTCCCTACCCCCTCTTCTGGGGCCTTTTGCTCTAAGATCAGCCGTTGGAAGGCGGTCTTCAACATCGGGTGAATCTCCGTGACTGGGAGGTTCTTCCTTCTTGTTAGCGGGACCAAAAGTCTTCGGACCAGATCCATGTTGGTTCCTATTATCAAGGAACTCCTGTTAGCTCCAGGCGGTCGGGGGCACACCACAGCCAAGGTGTCGAACACTTCCCCCTTCCCAGCTATGGATGGGTCAAACGTCAGTTTTATGGGTAGATAGCCATCATAAGGAAACTTCTCTGTTCCAATTCCCCATATCTCCAAGTCTTCAATCTTCTGGATGGGTAGGTGACTTAGGTGCCTGTCGTAGAAGTCTCGATACAACAGGGTCACCTGTGCTCCAGTATCCAACAGGGCTCTTGTGTAGATCCCCTCTACTTGAATGGATACAATTGGAGAGGGGCCCACCAGTTTCTCTGGGTACTGCTTCGAAGGGGTCTCTTTCCTTGGATCTTTGCATTTCCCTTTTTGACTTTCCTTTCTCCTTTTGTCTTTGGACCCAAGTCTCTCCTGAGCCTGGTATGCATTAATCTCTCTCCTCTGTATGGGTGTAACTACCCGCTGAGGGACATTATCGTGTTTCTTTGGAGTGTGTTCCTGTTGAGGAACCCTTGGTTTCTTCTGTGGGGTCCTGGCCCCTTCTCTCATGTGCTTCTTATTCATTATGGAGTTCCTTGATGATGATGGGCACCCGGTTGACTCCTTCACCGGGGCCCGTTGAAGTTTTCCGGCGGCTTGCGGTTATTCAGTCTCTTCTTCTTGGGACTGGCACATACTTTGGCAAGATGGCCAGCTCCCCCACAATTGAAACAGATCACATTTCCTCAATCTTCCAGGGATGCGGATGCTGAGGTATTCGGGAACAATTCCTTCCTCGGACTTTCCCTCTCTGGTACCCTTGACTCCTTTTCCATAAAGGAGGTCAACATTCCCAGCACTTGGGAAATCTGTGACTTCAAGGTATCCACCTCTGCATCTCTTTCTAAGGTCGTAGCCGTCCTGATCATCACCGGAGGAGGGTTCACCGTCTCAACTGGTTGGCTCCTCTTTTTCTCCTTCAGCATAGCTTCTTCCTCTCTGACTACTCGGATCAAGTCAGGGTACTCCAGGCTCTAACCGTCCTGCCTTGTACGTAGCGCCAGGGCGATGGGATCCAGGGGTTGAGATCCTCTCATCACCTGTTGGACCCGGGCCTCATCCACCTTCTTCGGGTCAATCCCCTTCTTTAGGATCATCTTGTGCAGTATTTTATCTAGGCGCATCATAAACTCTGATAGCTTCTCCCCTGCCTTTTGATAGCAATGCTTCAGTTGGTAGGTAAGTTCAGTGATCTTCTCTGTTCCGCCGAACACATTCTGCAGAATGTCTAGATAGTCCTGCGCAGTACAGTCTGTCTTACTCATCTTGAGGTTGCGTACGGCCTCTAAAGCAGGCCCTTTCAAGCTCTCAGCAATTCTCTGCTTCTTTCTGTGGTCTGGGACTTCCCACTCCTCTAGAGCCTGAGTTGCACCGTCTAACCACTCCTCAAATCCTTCTTCGCCCGAAGGTACAGGTTTCCTTCCTGAAAACATTCTGAGTTTCCGGTATCCTGCTATTTGATAATCCGCCGGGTCTTTCTTGCATTGCGCTATGATTTCCCCTAGAACCGCGCATAATTCTGTGCTGAGGGTGCCCTGCGGCGACCCGGGACTCTCTTCTTTCTTTACATCTTTTAGGTTGGGTGGGGTGCGTATTAGCTTATAAGTTTGCTTATCTGCCGTTTCTATGCTTGGCTTCTTGAAGTCTTCTGGGACTCCATCCTTCCATTTTATCAGTACATATGTCAAAGGAGGTTCTGATCTTACATCCACTATCCATGCCTTCTGTTGTGGGGACAGGGACATCACTAACTGTTTCACTGCATCTTCTTGCCAGATCCCTGGGAGTTCTATGATCACTGCTCCATTTGGATCTGTGTTGACTGCTGCGCACCACTTCACTACTTCTAGTGGGTCCATGCCGGTACTTTTTGGCTGCTATTTGCTGCAACAGGATCCCGGACTCACGAGCCCCCACGTGTAGCGCTACCCCCAGTTAAGAGAGCCGCTGCTTTGATTTCGGGCCCTGCACGCAGCACCGCCAACCCCCGGCAATCTTACTCGACCCACTCTGGCATAGTCAGTCTAGGGTTAAACTCCTATCACTCTCAGGTGTATTGTACTTAATCTCTTAACAGTCAGACAACACGCTGAGGCAAGAATATAAATATATATCAGCTTTACTGGTAACGAAGAAGTCAAAGTATAACATGCAACATATACATGGGCCTGCAGAGCCCTGCGTCAATCAATGTACTAGGTGCAGCACAATAATATGGCGCCGCGCAGTGTCCACCACGCGGAGCTATTATGGCGTGCGCTCTCCTATGGCGTAGTAACACAAACTTTCTAACTCCCCGCCTAAGTCAGGCCTGACATGGGATGGAACTGAGTCTCTTTTCCCTAAGGAAGGAAGGTTTCTTCACCGGCCAGCTTTCGTTGGTGCACTTGAAGAAATAACCATTTGTAATCCACATCGGGTGGTAACTTGAAATAACAGGGAAAAATGGGGGTGGGTAGGTACTTCAACTCTGTCCCGCTACCGGATCCCCCCCAAGAAACACTGGTGAGCGAACAGCGGGCCTAGGCAGTCTACAGGCCTGAACACAACTCAGTCTATTGATATGGGCAGGTGCCCGCTCACCACTCCAGGCGCGATCCCAGCCTGGGACTTCCATCGCATGTGTGTCGCACACAGCGTCTGCTCCGATCGAGTCCCCGATCCAACTCTCGTCCTATCACAACGGGTCAGGTTCCACCCAGGCTCCGCAGTATGGTGGAAGGCTCTTCGGACTTCAAGCAAGGCCTCAGGCCTCAGGCTTCAGGCCTTGCCCCACAGCCGATCCGCATGGGGTGACTTGTTGCTTGAAGCGCCGTGTCCCAAGAGAGCGAGCTCCCCCTCGCCTCCCACTTAAGTAACCCCTCCTATGAGTCTCTGCGGTGGAACCTCCGCCCTGGGGCCAAATGGGGTTCTGGGTAACGTAGTCCTGGGGCCTTAAAGGAGACCCCCGCTACACTTAGATTAAGGATCTTGCTGACATTTGAAACTTTAGAAGTGTTGCAGATGTGCTTTTTATTTGTTGTGATATTACTCTATTGCTCTTTAGAAAATCAGACTTTAACCACTAGGCGTCCGCGCTATAGCCAAATGACGGCTACAGCGCGAACCTGAATTTCCGGTCCCGACCCCTTACCACGTGATCAGCTGTCAGCCAATGACAGCTGATCACGTGATGTAAACAAAGCTCGGTCACCGGCTTTTGTGTAAGGGACATCGATCCCCAGTGGAAGGGGCACATCCGCCTCATCAGTGCCCACCAGTGCCCCCTGCCAGTGACCACCAGTGCAAAACAGTGCCACCTATCAATGCCCACCAGTGGTTCCAATCAGTGCCACCTAGCAGTGCTGCCTATCAGTATCCCCTACCAGTGCCCATCATTGCCACCCATCACTGCCACCTATTAGTGCCAATTCTCAGTGCCCACCAGTGCCACCTATCGATGCCCTTCAGTGCCACCCATCGGTGCCACCTATCGGTGCCACCTATCGGTGCCACCTCTGTCACCTCAGTGCCCACCAATGCCGTCTCAGTGCCCACCAATGCCGCCTCTGTGCCCACCAGTGCCGCCTTATCGGTGCCCATCAGTGCAGCCATATATCAGTGCCCATTAGAGCAGCCTCATCAGCGTACATCAATGAAGGAGAAAAATGACCCGTTTGCAAAATTTTATAACAAAATATAAAACGGTTTTGTCTTTTTTTTTTATTTTTTTATCTTTTTTTTAACAAAACATAAAAACCGCATAAGTGATCAAATACCACCAAAAGAAAGCTCTATTTGTAGGAAAAAAATGATAATTTAATTTGGGTACAGTGTTGTATGACCGCGCAATTGTCATGCAAAGAGTGAGAGCGCTGAAAGCTGAAAATTGGTCTGGGCAGGAGGGGGGTTTAAGTGCCCAGTAAGCAAGTGGTTCTAAAGCCTTACATTTTTTCACCTTAATGCATTGTATTCACCAAGGTGAAAACCTGTGCTGCAGCACCCCCTTTTTTTTCTGTGGGGGCACCCAATGAAAAGGAGGGTATTGGCACACCGATGGGGGGACCCCAGAAAAAGAGCATTGGGACTGCTCTGTGCAATGCTATTGCACAGAGCAGGCAAGTATGACAAGTTTTGTTATTTTAACAAAAGAAAAAACCTAAGGGTTTACAGACACTTTAAGGGCCCATTTACAGCCTATTTGTCAGCCTATTCATTTTGAAATGGGTTGTTTCAATCTGTTGGTGCCAAGCACACACAAATATGCGGCCTCTCAGTGGCTGGGCCTTGGCGCAGAGCAGCTGCATATTTGCGTGTAATAGCGGCAACAGTGCTGTGCCGAGAGCGTGCACCCTTCGCGCTCCCGGCACAGTGACCAGCGGCTCACGGAAAACTCCTAATCACTGCTTGCAGTCGGGAGTTTACCGAAAATGTGAACACCTTGACATCCAATCACGGTGCTCACATGTCCATAAGCCCCGCCTCCTGGCATAGCAAACCCCTTAAAGAGCCAGAAAATTAGGTCCTGATAGATCACTTCAGGCTGGCCCCTTTCGCAGGTATAGAACATAAAAAATAAGTGTCTATACTGTTTAAAACCCAGTAATACACTGACTTTATTTGCTCTGCACATGCTTGGTTGCTCTCCATGTTTAGGCTCTGATGAATTTTTAGAGGCCGATCTGCTGACCGCCTCAAAGCTGAATTAAGCCCTCCTATCCTTTATGGCCCGTATACACGATCCGAATATCGGACGAAAACTGTTGTCCGAGGAAGAATTGTACGATAAGCGGATCGTTGGTACAGAGCTTTTGTGAGCCGATCATGACAATTCATCCGCTATTATTCGACCGGACAAGCACAAAATATTTCCTCGTACGATACCAGATCGTATGATTTTCGTTTAGTCAGTACAGTTGTCTTCCGAAAATACAATACAAATACATTACAACACATAACATTACTGCCGATTTTATTTATTTTTTGCACTAGAGTTTTCGTGACTTTAGTAACCTATTCAATTACTACTTGAGATTGAGCGAAAAAAGTCGGATGATCTGTCGTCCGATTTTCGGATCGTGTGTACGGGCCATAACCGTCAAGGAAGCTGCTTCTGTTTGATCTCCAACTGCCATGGTGCTGCACATGTAATCAGTTATGACACCAGCCACTCAGTGGTTTGACAGTTTGAGGAAAAAAGGAAATATGACAATTACCAATCCTGGCATTCCAGGGATGTAACTTTTTTGAAACTTTTAAATCAATGGGTTTAGTTTAGGGCTGCAACTAACGATTATTTTCATAATTGATTAGTTGGTCGATTATTGTTTCGATTAATCGGTTAATAACTTTAAAAAAAGTGTGGTGAATAATTTAGTTAACCACTTAAGCCCCGGACCATTTGGTAGCTAAAGTACCAGAGGTGAATTCAGAATTTTGCACTGCGCTGCTTTAACTGTAAATTGTGCGGACATGCAATGTTGTACCCAAACGAAATTTGCGTCCTTTTCTTCCCACAAATAGAGCTTTCTTTTAATGGTATTTGATTGCTTCTGCGATTTTTATTTTTTGCGATATAAACGGAAAAAGACCGAAAATTTTGAAAAAAAATGATATTTTCTACTTTTTGTTATAAGAAAAATCGAATAAACTCAATTTTAGTCATACATTTAGGCCAAAATGTATTCAGCCACATGTCTTTAGTAAAAAAAATGTCAATAAGCGTATATTTATCGGTTTGCGCAAAAGTTATAGCGTTTACAAACTAGGGTACATTTTCTGGAATTTACACAGCTTTAAATTTATGACTGCCTATCTCATTTCTTGAGGTGCTAAAATGGCAGGGCAGTACAAACCCCCCCCCCCAAATGACCCCATTTTAGAAAGTAGACACCCCAAGGAAATTGCTGAGAGGCATGTTGAGCCCATTGAATATTTTTTTTTTTTGTCCCAAGTGATTGAATAATGACAAAAAAAAAAAAAATTACAAAAAGTTGTCACTAAATGATATATTGCTCACACATGCCATGGTTATATGTGGAATTGCACCCCAAAATACATTCTGCTGCTTCTCCTGAGTACGGGGATACCACGTGTGGGACTTTTTAGGAGCCTGGCCACGTACGGGACCCCGGAAACCAAGCACCGCCTTCAGGATTTCTAAGGGTGTAAATTTTTGATTTCACTCCTCACTACCTATCACAGTTTTGAAGGCCATAAAATGCCAAAATAGCACAAAACCCCCCCAAATGACCCCATTTTTAGAAAGTAGACACCCCAAGGAAATTGCTGAGAGGCCTGTTGAGCCCATTGAATATTTTTTTTTTGTCCCAAGTGATTGAATAATGACAAAAAAAAAAAATTACAAAAAGTTGTCACTAAATGATATATTGCTCACACATGCCATGGTTATATGTGGAATTGCACCCCAAAATAAATTTTGCTGCTTCTCCTGAGTATGGGGATACCACATGTGTGGGACTTTTTAGGAGCCTAGCCGTGTACGGGACCCCGAAAACCAATCACCGCCTTCAGGATTTCTAGGCACAAATTTTTGATTAGACTCCTCACTACCTATCACAGTTTCGAAGGCCATAAAATGCCAAAATAGCACAAAACCCCCCCAAATGACCCCATTTTGGAAAGTAGACACCCCAAGCTGTTTGCTGAGAGGCATGGTGAGTATTTTACAGCTCTCATTTGTTTTTGAAAATGAAGAAAGAACATTTTTTTTTTTCAATTTTCAAAACTTTGTGACAAAAAGCGAGATCTGCAAAATACTCTCAATACCTCTCAGCAAATAGCTTGGGGTGTCTACTTTCCAAAATGGGGTCATTTCGGGGGGTTTTGTGCCATCTGGGCATTCCATGGCCTCCGAAACTGTGATAGGCAGTGAGAAGTGAAATCAAAAATTTACACCCTTTAGAAAGCCTGAAGGCGGTGATTGGTTTTTGGGGTCCCGTACGCGGCTAGGCTCCCAAAAAGTCTCACACATGTGGTATCCCCGTACTCAGGAGAAGCAACAGAATGTATTTTGGGGTGTAATTCCACATATGCCCATGGCATGTTTGAGCAATATATCATTTAGTGACAACTTTGTGCAAAAAAAAAAAAATTATTTTTTCCGCAACTTGTGTCAACATATAAAATATTCCATGGACTCGACATGCCTCTCAGTATATAGCTTGGGGTGTCTACTTTCCAAAATGGGGTCATTTGGGGGGGGGTTTTGAACTGTTCTGGCATTTTCTACACAACATTAGGAAGCTTACATCCACTCTTCTAACCACTTGAAGACAAAGCCCTTTTTGACACTTTTTGTTTACATGAAAACATATTTTTTTTTTTGCAAGAAAATTATGTTGAACCCCCAAACATTATATATATTTTTAAAGCAAAGGCCCTACAGAATAAAATGGTGGGTGTTGCATTTTTTTTTCTACACAGTATTTGCGCAGCGATTTTTCAAACGCATTTTTTTGGGAAAAAATACACTTTTTTTAATTTTAATGCACTAAAACACACTATATTGCCCAAATGTTTGATGAAATAAAAAAGATGATCTTAGGCCGAGTACATAGATACCAAAAACGACATGCTTTAAAATTTCGCACAAACGCGCATTGGCGACAAACTACATACATTTTTAAAAGCCTTTAAAAGCCTTTACAGGTTACCCCGTTAGATTTACAGAGGAGGTCTACTGCTAAAATTACTGCCCTCGATCTGACCTTCGCGGTGATACCTCACATGCATGGTGCAATTGCTGTTTACATATGACGCCAGACCGACGCTTGCGTTCGCCATTGGGCAAGAGCAGGGCAGGACAGGGGTGCTTTTTTTTTATTTATTTATTATTAATTTTGCTTTTTTATTTTATTTTTAAACTGTTGCTTCCATATTTTATTTTATTTTTATCATTTTTATTGTTATCTCAGGGAATGTAAATATCCCCTATGATAGCTATAGGTAATGACAGGTACTCTTTTTTGAAAAAACTGGGGTCTATTGGACCCTAGATCTTTCCTCTGCCCTCAAAGCATCTGACCACACCAAGATCGGTGTGATCAAATGCTTTCCCAATTTCCCAATGGCGCTTTTTATATCCGGGGGGGGTCATTCCCTCCCACTGCTTGTAAAAGCAGTCCAGAGGCTAATTAGCCACTAGGATTGCTTTTACATGAAAGCCGGCCGCTGGCTGAAAAGAATGATACCAAGATGATACCTAAACCCGCAGGCATCATTCTGGTATAAACATTCAAAGTCCAGCAACATACCAGTACGTTGCTGGTCCTTGTTGGACATGTATTGTAATCTTTTTTTTCATGCAGCCTGTTGGCTGAACGAAAAAAAAAGATTGATCGGTGGGTATGCCTACCATTAGAATACCGCCCTTCATCCACCCACTTCCAATGCACCATTTATATATGCCGAAGCATGGGGGCATCTTCCCGCAAAAGTTATGCCGCGTACACATGGTCAGACTTTTCCACGGGCAAGCCTCCGTCGGAATTTCGACTGTATGTACGCGGCATTAGGAGCAAAATCGCTCCTCCGCCCCTGCTGCCCCAATGCTTCGGCATATATGCTTTTTTTTTTTTTAACTGTGGTGGTGAAATCACCTCCTACAGCACTGGAGTCGCAGGGATCAGGCCTGTCTCTGCGAACGCTGCAGTTATGTGTGTTGTGTTTTGCAAGTGACAGTGATCGATCGATACTGCACTTGGGTGGCCTGGGCTGGACGGAGGGGCAAAACGCAGGTGCTAGCAGGTATCTGGGCTGATTCCGCTAACACTGCGTTTTTGGGAACCCTAAACTGCTGGGGACGCTAGTATAGATCAGATCAGATATTGATCTGTTTAGATACTATACCACTAAGGGGGGTGTATGCTTCACGCGTGGGTGTTAGCGTTACTGGTACTAACCTGACGCTGCCTGGGGTGTGACGCAGACCCTCTCTGACGCTAAAACCTAATTGATATCACCCGCCGGGCGATCAGGGGGTTAAACCTTTATTGGGTTATATACGGCGGGTGCCCTGACACTATAAAAAGCAAACTAACCAGCGTCACCCGTAACACTTATATGGTGATTACTGGTGAAAGGGTTAACTAGGGGCAATTAGGGGGTTAAAACCTTTATTAGGTAATATATGGGGGTACCTGACGCTATAAAAACCTGACGGCGAACCTATAAAAAAATTACTGGCTACCGATCTGCATCGCCGACACTAAGACAACGATCATAAAAATGATCGCTTAGCGACAGTGGTGATAGGGGGTGAAAGGGTTACCTGGGGGGGCGATTAGGGGGTTAAACCTTTATTAGATAATATATGTGGGTACCTGACGCTATAAAAACCTGCGGCGAACCTAAAAAAAATTACTGGCTACCGATCTGCATCACCGACGCTAAGACAGCGATCAGAAAAATTATCGCTTAGTGACAGTGGTGATAGGGGGTGAAAGGGTTACCTGGGGGGCGATCAAGGGGGTTAAACCTTTATTAGGTAATATATGGGGGTACCCGACGCTATAAAAACCTGCGGCGAACCTAAAAAAAATTACTGGCTACCGATCAGCATCACCGACGCTAAGACATCGATCAGAAAAATGATCGCTTAGCGACGGCGGTACTAGGGGGTGAAAGGGTTATCTGGGGGGTGATCAGGGGGTTAAACCTTTATTAGGGGGGGTTAGGGGGCTACACTGGACCTAAAACTAAATGTACTGACACTTTTACAGTCACAAATGTCACTGATTGCAGTGATCACTAAATAAATGGTCACTGCAATCAGTGACACTGTGACTGGGGGCTGGGGGGTGGTCTGGGGCGGCCTGGGGGGCGATTTATGTACCTATGTGTCCTGGTGTCAGTGTAGTGTTGTGTGCACTAACCTGCATCTTCTCCTGTACGGCGCTCGGTATATGTGAGCGCCGCAGGAGAGATGACATCACTTCCTCCAGCCTGTGTAAACAAGCACACAGGCAGGGGAAGCTCTCATTCGCCGGGAGCGATCGAGAGGGGGTGGCCGGAATCGAACGGCCGTCCCCTCATGCCGGATCGCTCCCGAAGGTAAAACGACCACTCACTGTAAAGAAGGGGGGTCCGATCGGACCCCCCAACTATACAAAGGCAATCACGTACATATACGTGATTCTGCCTGTCGGTGCCATTCTGCCGACGTATATTTACAGTGGGCGGTCGTTAAGTGGTTAATATGTAAAGTTTAATAAAAAGACAATTTATTCTTAAATATCCCTCTGAAGTGGTAAATATATATAAGCAACTATATGGTTAGGCAGCAAAATCTCTAATCTACTCATATGCCTCGTACACACGACCGGTTTTCCCGGCAGGAAAACTGCCATGAAAAACGGGCGCGTGTATGCTAAATTGCAGTTTTCCCGGCAGGAAGACCGCCGGGAATCCTGGCGGGGAAAAAATGTTCTCTATTTTCCTGCCGGGATTCCCGGCAGTATTTTTTTCCGGCAGTTTGGCAATGTTAAACACTGCGAGGCAGTGCCGATGGAGCATACACACGGCCGGGATTCCCGACCAAAGCTCTCAATGGCAGTTTTCCTGTCGGGGAAACCCGGCCGTGTGTAGGGGAAAAAAGCAACCGAGCAGGTTCTCGGTTTTCCCGGCGGACTTTTTACGGCCGGGAAAACTGATTGTGTGTACTAGGCTTGATAATAACAGACAGAAGAGATATACTGTATATACTATTAGAGGGTTAATCTGGTAAATATCAGACTCAGATCAAATTTTTTTATTTATAGAAAAAAAAAGTTAGACTGTTTTTCAAACAGAACTGTATTATATTATATGCTGGCCATACAACAACGTCTTTCTTCAAAAAAATAAAATAATTTTAAGAACGTTCGTTCGATTTTCTAATCGTCAGTGGGGTCAAATCAAAGTTAGTTTTCAACCACAGTGACGAGAACGTTTAAAAATAATAGAAAACTTCTTGGTCAAAGGAATTTTCAGACAGTGTATGTGGTTTTCGTTCAGAAATTACATTATTTTAAAACTGAAAGTTAAAAGCAAGTGAAAATTTCAAACAACATTCTTTCATTCAGCGAATGTACAAAGATTTTTCGTATTATATATGTAGCAGGGTGCTATATTTAAGGGAAGTTTAGTGGACCATTTTAACTTGTGGAGGATAGCATTGGTGTATAGTTCCCTGTGGCCTACAGGTGGCGCTGTCGCCATAGGCCAGAGTTGAACCACCAGTGGAGGGCTGTGCCTCGTGTCCCCTCGCGGCAGTAGTACAGCGGGGCGGGGAACCTGCTGTGCCTGCCGGGAGAGGGTATACAAGGGGCAGACATCTTCCGTTCAGGTTCCACGCCCAGGCACCTTCGGCCTGCGGGTGAGTGAGGGTCGTCTCCGGGTGCCTTAGGCCCGGAGGTGGAGTTGCTGTTCCATCCCAGACACCTTCAGTCTGGGGTGAGGTACTATATTGAAGGCCCGGGGCCCAGCAACCTTCGGCTGGGGTCCGCTAGGGATCGAGGGCTCCCAGGGTGCCGCCTTGCGAAGGGACCCGTATCCATGATCGAGGAGGCCAGGGAGGTGACCCCTTCCGAAGACCCAGCGCAGAGTCGTGGTGACGGTGGGGGCCTCTGGTAAATCTCTGGAGGGATGTTTTTCTCCTTGACATGAGCCAATTTACTCTAAGAAGGAAGTGCATGTTCTACGGGTCAGTGGCAGTGACTCTACGCACACCAGGTCAGTGGCAGTGACCAAATAGGGCAAGGCCCAATTCACCAGGTCAGTGGCAGTGAACCCGTTCTACAAGTCAGTGGCAGTGACTTTTATTTCACCCGGTCTGTGGCAGAGACCAACCTCACGATCTGTGGCAGAGATCGTGCGCCAAAACCTGTTTGTGAAATCTAAACAGGCAAAGAAGTTGAATCAAGTTTGTGCCTGGACCTCCTCCCACCTAAGCTGCCCTGTGTCTCGTCCCAACCTGTCTGCTGTTAAAGAGGCTATTTATTATCCGTGTGAAATAAATATAGAAGTTGGACTTACAGTTGGTGTGGACAATTACATTACTGGGGAGAAATAAGGACTGGCTTCTGATTAAGATAGAAGCGAGATCAGCTCGGGAGGATTCAAACACCAGCCGCAGGCAGGCCCAAAAACTAACACCGCTCAACCTCCCCATCCAGGAGGGTATGGGCTTGTGGTGCGGTGTGCCCCTTTCTTCCTGCGGAGGAGCCGAGTTAAATGCAGGTAAAGTCTGGGGTTAGTGCACTACATATAATAACAGTAGTGATTATTTGCTCTTTTTGTACTAATAAAGGGCTAATTTTCTTTTTTTTTAAACCCATTATGTTACTGGCCGATTAATCGATTATGAAAATAGTAATCGATTAATTTCATAATCGATTAGTTGTCGATTAATCGATTAGTTGTTTCGGCCCTAGTTTAGTTCCGCTTTATGATATATTTCTGGTCAGGTGCTCTGGGCTTCAGCAAAATGGCAGCCTCCAGCAAGAAGAAACAGGAAGAATGCTGGAAGCAATGTTACAGCTCACACTAATTTTGGTATAATTATTAATGTGGAATGTATGTTTCTTGCTAAAAAAACATTCTTTTTTATCAAGTTGTTATGGATAAAGTTCCCCTTTAGAGTCAGGAAATGTTATAATAGAGCAACTGACAGTGTCACAATTGTACCCATTAGTTTGCATGTACTGAGACTGCAAATCCAGTACACTTCTATCAACCGAGTAGTGAAGTAAATCCCTTCATATAGATGAGCTTGTTCTGGCACCCTTAACCCTAACTGACATTTAGTGCATTTCTGCATGGTGAAGATTGCAATTTTTGCATTCACGCTTATGGCACTAATATAAAATTATTTTATTTGAGCACATTTTACACCAGTATAAATGGTGGTTGTTTAATATATTACACTATATAGTTTTTTTGGGGTACATTTTTATAGAGGATATTTGAGTTGAAGAATTGAGGAGCACTGATTTGAGTCCAACTGCTATTATATCAAGCTTTATATAACCCAATTTTTCAGAAAGGGTCAAAACATCTGGTGCGAATTAATCATTTTTTATAAAGAAGGTTGTAGAGACTTGTACAGAAACTGTTTTTTTTTGTTTTTTTTTTTTATTGAAAGTTTATTGCATTGTACATGAGGCTCGGTTCACACAGGGGCAACACGACTTCAGACTTCAACACGACTCGGACACGACTTGAGCATGAATCACAGAGCGACTAAGTGGTGATTTACAACATGACTGAAGTTGCCTCCAGGACAGGAGACATTCCAGTGGCCAATAAAACAAGAATCAGCTCTGTGGGAGGGAGGGGGAGGGAGGGGTTTGCCTGAGAAATGTATGTTATCTTCCTGTAAAGTTGCCTTCAAAATGAACACTGATCAGACTTCTAAGCGACTTCCATTGAAATCAATGGTACAAGTTGCCTTCAGGTCGCCTAGAAGTCTGAAGTAGTACAAGAACCTTTTTTGAAGTCGGAGCGACTGCAGTCGTGTGCATCAAAACATCTCCATTCACTTCAATTAGTTTTAAAAATAGCACGACTTGGGGCAACTCGGGGCGACCAGAAGTCGCGTCCGGAGTCGCCCCTGTGTGAACCGGGTCTCAGAGATTTATTTAGAGAAACTGTAACACAAACACTGGTTTATTTATACTCCGATTCTCTGCACCAGTCCGGGGGGACAAGACTTTCCAGAAGGTGGGGTATCTTAAAGGCCCCTTTCACACTGAGGCGTTGCAATAACGCGCTAAAAACTATTCGCGTTTTTACCGCTTTGGCGTTAAAAATAGCACTAACGCCCATGCGTTTTTACCACATTTTTACTGCGTTGGTGCTATTTTTAAACGCTGACGCGGTAAAAATGCAAAGGCGTTAGCACTATCTTTTAAAATAGCTCCAACGCCTATGCTTTTTTACCGCGGTACTCATTCATTTCAATGGGGATAGGCGTTTTTACAGCGCTATTTTATGTGCCCCAAAGATGCTCCAAAAAAGCTGTTGTGCTGGCTGTGCGTTGGAAAAAATCCTGCAAGCGCCTTAGTGTGAAAGCCCTCAGGGCTTTCACATTGAGAATGCTGGGGCAGGATTATTTCAGGCGTTTTTACAGCACTATTTTTAGCGCTAAAACGCCTGAAAAACATCTCAGTGTGAAAGGGGCCTAAAAGTAGCTGTTGTTTTTCACCTGGGTGCTGAATATTTTAAATATTTTAGTTTTATAGCTTGCTAAATCATAATTAAATCCTGTTAAGTGACATAGGCAGCCAGACCAATATGAAGGATCTACATTGAAATAAGTGCAGGAAAACTGGCAAAAGGGTTCTGATGATTGCTATTCAACTACATGATGATTAATCTCTGCAGTTTGAAAATATTGTGAAGAATCATTGTCATTCATAATGTGCTGCCAGTACTATGTAGAATCACTTCTCATCTTATTTGTGATCTGACGAACAAATAAATGAACTTGGGCTATTATTACTGCAATATTCAGAATGAGAAAATGTTGATGATAAAACAGTAAAGCGCTTGATAAGTGTTTATAATTCAGTCATATTGGTGTTTCACTAGGAAATATATTGCATTTCTGATAGGATTTGGGAACTGCGAAAATTAGGAAAAGAAATCCCTATACAAGCTGAAAAGAGATGAATAAATCTTTCTCCACACATATGATTAAAACCTCATAAATCTATAAGTCTTTCTCATTAATACTTCATGGAAAAGGCTTTCAGTGGAGATATTATCTTTATACAAGGCAAGCGTATGGAAAATGTCCACGAGTTTCCTAAAGACATAGAAAACTGTGTCTATGGAGCAGGCATATCCCTGTAAATCCAGCTTTCTTGGGGGAGTTTGTATATCCTATATTGCAATATCCTGCAAAACTAGTATGGCTAACTTTTTAAAATTTAAGTAGACTATATGTTATATTGTTTATATAACACTGAATTATAACAGGTCAAATGGCATTGCTCGGCCATCTGTGCCTACCCCAACTACCAACATGTGACCTGCAGTAGCTGGAAGATATCCAAAAACAGAGCAGCTCATGGGCATGGTAATGTGAATCATTGACGACCATTTTTTGGCAACTGCATTTTATTGAAATGTTAGAAATTAAAATGATGTGAAAACGTACAATCCACATGCACCCAGGACACCCCAACAAAAATTAAGCAAAACATTCTTCACCTTACAAATAGCAAATAAGGTTATTGGATTTTTCATTTTAAATTATTTAATGCAGGGCACTGACATAAATAGTGAAAAATTGTTTGTCTATTAACCACTTGCTTACTGGGCACTTAAATCCCCCTCCTGCCCAGACCAATTTTCAGCTCCAGCGCTGTCACTCTTTGAACAACAATTATACAACACTACCCTACCCAAATTTTATTTTATTTTTCCCACAAACAGAGCTTTCTTTTGGTGGTATTTTATCACCTCTGGGTTTTTAATTTTTTTTAAAAAAAATTAAAGACCGAACATTTTGAAAAAAAAATACGAAACCGGATTATATTTTGTTATACAATTTTGCAAACAGGTATTTTTTCTCCTTTATTGATGTACGCTGATGAGGCTGCACTGATGGGCGCTGATGGGGTGCCCTGATGGGCGCTGATGGGGTGCACTGATGGGGTGCCCTGATGGGCACTGATGGGCACCGATAGTCGGCACTGATAGCGGGTGGTAATGGGCACTGATGGGTGGCAGTGATGAGCACTGGCAGGTTAAACTGATAGGCTGCACTGAGGCATTGATTGGCACCCCTGGTGGGCATTGATAGGTGGCATTGGTGGGCACTGATTTGCACTGTGGACACTGGCAGGTGGCACTGGTGGGCACAGATGAGGTGGCCATGCCTCTTCCTCTTCGGGACTGATGTCCCTTACACAGAAGCCGTTGATTTGCTTTTTATTACCGATCTTCTGTTTGCATCACTTGATCAGCTGTCATTGGCTGACAGCTGATCACGTGGTAAGGGGCCGAGATCCGATGTAAAAAAAATGAGACAAAGGTAAATGTGACTGTACTGTCTTCCCTGATGTAAAGCGCTGTGCAAACTGTTGTGGTTGCATAAGTGTGCACACCCTCCTATAACTGGGGATGTAGCTGTGTTCAGAATTAAGCAATCACATTCAAACTCATGTTAAATAGGAGTAAGTTCACACCTGCCATCTATTAAAGTGCCTCTGATTAACCCCAAATAAAGTTCAGCTGTTCTAGTAGGTCTTTTCTGACATTGTTTTAGTCGCAACCTACAGCAAAAGCCATGGTCCACCGAGATCTTTCAAAGCATCAGAGGCATCTCATTGTTAAAATGTATCAGTCAAGAGAAGGGTACAAAAGAATATCCAAGGCATTAGATATACCATGGAACACAGTGTTAGGCCCCATGCACACGGGACACTGTTACACTCGCGTTCAGAGGCAGTTGGACACTTTTTTTTTCAACTGCCCCTGAACCCATGCAATGTTATCCTATGTGACCGTGTACACTGTCTCGTTTATTGCCGTTTTAATGCAGTTGCGTTTAACCTCGTTTTTCTGAAAGCAAAAATATGGGTTCAGACGCAAAAATGTCCACGTTTCAGATGCTAAACGCGGTACCGGAGTTTTGCCGCAATTTCGTTTAAGCGTTTTTAAAGGTGACCTATTTTTTTTACATTAGAAATCTCAAAAATGATGGCAAATGATGAAAAACCATAAAAAAAATGAATTGTTTGCATTGTGGACAATCCACAACTTGTGGCAGGTGACGTGGCAAGTGGACAATCCACAACTTGTGGCAGGTGACGTGGCAAGTGGACAATCCACAACTTGTGGCAGGTGACGTGGCAAGTGGACAATCCACAACTTGTGGCAGGTGACGTGGGCAAGTGGACAATCCACAACTTGTGGCCAGTGCACAATCCACAACTTGTGGCCAGTGGACAATCCACAACTTGTGGCCAGTGGACAATCCACAACTTGTGGCCAGTGGACAATCCACAACTTGTGGCCAGTGGACAATCCACAACTTGTGGCCAGTGGACAATCCACAACTTGTGGCCAGTGGACAATCCACAACTTGTGGCCAGTGGACAATCCACAACTTGTGGCCAGTGGACAATCCACAACTTGTGGCCAGTGGACAATCCACAACTTGTGGCCAGTGGACAATCCACAACTTGTGGCCAGTGGACAATCCACAACTTGTGGCCAGTGGACAATCCACAACTTGTGGCCAGTGGACAATCCACAACTTGTGGCAGGTGACGTGGCCAGTGGACAATCCACAACGTGTGGCAGGTGACGTGGCCAGTGGACAATCCACAACGTGTGGCAAGTGGACAATTCACAACTTGTGGCAGGTGACGTGGCCAGGTGACGTGGCAAGTGGACAATTCACAACTTGTGGCAGGTGACGTGGCAAGTGGACAATTCACAACTTGTGGCAGGTGACGTGGCAAGTGGACAATTCACAACTTGTGGCAGGTGACGTGGCAAGTGGACAATTCACAACTTGTGGCAGGTGACGTGGCCAGTGGACAATCCACAACTTGTGGCGGGTGACGTGGCCAGTGGACAATCCACAACTTGTGGCGGGTGACGTGGCCAGTGGACAATCCACAACTTGTGGCAGGTGACATGGCCAGGTGACGTGGCCAGTGGCCAATCACCAACTTGTGGCAGGTGACGTGGCCAGTGGCCAATCACCAACTTGTGGCAGGTGACGTGGCCAATCGCCAACTTGTGGCAGGTGACGTGGCCAGTGGACAATCACCAACTTGTGGCCAGTGGACAATCCACAACTTGTGGCCAGTGGACAATCCACAACTTGTGGCCAGTGGACAATCCACAACTTGTGGCCAGTGGACAATCCACAACTTGTGGCCAGTGGACAATCCACAACTTGTGGCCAGTGGACAATCCACAACTTGTGGCAGGTGACGTGGCCAGTGGACAATCCACAACGTGTGGCAAGTGGACAATTCACAACTTGTGGCAGGTGACGTGGCCAGGTGACGTGGCAAGTGGACAATTCACAACTTGTGGCAGGTGACGTGGCAAGTGGACAATTCACAACTTGTGGCAGGTGACGTGGCAAGTGGACAATTCACAACTTGTGGCAGGTGACGTGGCAAGTGGACAATTCACATCTTGTGGCAGGTGACGTGGCCAGGTGGACAATCCACAACTTGTGGCAGGTGACGTGGCCAGTGGACAATCCACAACTTGTGGCGGGTGACGTGGCCAGTGGCCAATCACCAACTTGTGGCAGGTGACGTGGCCAGTGGCCAATCACCAACTTGTGGCAGGTGACGTGGCCAGTGGCCAATCACCAACTTGTGGCAGGTGACGTGGCCAATCGCCAACTTGTGGCAGGTGACGTGGCCAGTGGACAATCACCAACTTGTGGCAGGTGACGTGGCCAATCGCCAACTTGTGGCAGGTGACGTGGCCAGTGGACAATCACCAACTTGTGGCAGGTGACGTGGCCAGTGGACAATCACCAACTTGTGGCAGGTGACGTGGCCAGTGGACAATCCACAACTTGTGGCAGGTGACGTGGCCAGTGGACAAAACACAACTTGTGGCAGGTGATGTGGCCAGTGGACAATCCACAACTTGTGGCCAGGTGACGTGGCAAGTGGACAATCCACAACTTGTGGCAGGTGATGTGGCACGTGGACAATTCACAACTTGTGGCAGGTGACGTGGCCAGTGGACAATCCACAACTTGAGGCCAGTGGACAATCCACAACTTGAGGCCAGTGGACAATCCACAACTTGAGGCCAGTGGACAATCCGCAACTTGAGGCCAGTGGACAATCCGCAACTTGAGGCCAGTGGACAATCCGCAACTTGAGGCCAGTGGACAATCCGCAACTTGAGGCCAGTGGACAATCCGCAACTTGAGGCCAGTGGATAATCCACAACTTGAGGCCAGTGGACAATCCACAACTTGTGGCAGGTGACGTGGCCAGTGGACAATCCACAACTTGCGGCAGGTGACGTGGCCAGTGGACAATCCACAACTTGTGGCAGGTGAAGTGGCAAGTGGACAATTCACAACTTGTGGCACGTGGACAATTCACAACTTGTGGCAGGTGACGTGGCCAGTGGACAATCCACAACTTGTGGCAGGTGAAGTGGCAAGTGGACAATTCACAACTTGTGGCAGGTGACGTGGCACGTGGACAATTCACAACTTGTGGCAGGTGACGTGGCCAGTGGACAATCCACAACTTGTGGCAGGTGAAGTGGCCAGTGGACAATTCACAACTTGTGGCAGGTGACGTGGCCAGTGGACAATTCACAACTTGTGGCAGGTGACGTGGCCAGTGGACAATCCACAACTTGTGGCAGGTGACGTGGCCAGTGGACAATCCACAACTTGTGGCAGGTGACGTGGCCAGTGGACAATCCACAACTTGTGGCTGGTGACGTGGCCAGTGGACAATCACCAACTTGTGGCAGGTGACATGGCCAGGTGACGTGGCCAGTGGCCAATCAACTTGTGGCAGGTGACGTGGCCAGTGGCCAATCACCAACTTGTGGCAGGTGACGTGGCCAGTGGCCAATCACCAACTTGTGGCAGGTGACGTGGCCAGTGGACAATCCACAACTTGTGGCAGGTGACGTGGCCAGTGGACAATCCACAACTTGTGGCAGGTGACGTGGCCAGTGGACAATCCACAACTTGTGGCAGGTGACGTGGCCAGTGGACAATCCACAACTTGTGGCAGGTGACGTGGCCAGTGGACAATCCACAACTTGTGGCAGGTGACGTGGCCAGTGGACAATCCACAACTTGTGGCAGGTGACGTGGCCAGTGGACAATCCACAACTTGTGGCAGGTGACGTGGCCAGTGGACAATCCACAACTTGTTGCAGGAGACGTGGCAAGTGGACAATTCACAACTTGTGGCAAGTGGACAATTCACAACTTGTGGCCAGGTGACGTGGCAAGTGGACAATCCACAACTTGTGGCAGGTGACGTGGCACGTGGACAATTCACAACTTGTGGCACGTGGACAATTCACAACTTGTGGCAGGTGACGTGGCCAGTGGACAATCCACAACTTGTGGCCAGTGGACAATTCACAACTTGTGGCAGGTGACGTGGCCAGTGGACAATCCACAACTTGCGGCAGGTGACGTGGCCAATCCACAACTTGTGGCAGGTGAAGTGGCAAGTGGACAATTCACAACTTGTGGCAGGTGACGTGGCACGTGGACAATTCACAACTTGTGGCAGGTGACGTGGCCAGTGGACCATCCACAACTTGTGGCAAGTGGACAATTCACAACTTGTGGCCAGGTGACGTGGCAAGTGGACAATCCACAACTTGTGGCAGGTGACGTGGCAAGTGGACAATCCACAACTTGTGGCAGGTGACGTGGCACGTGGACAATTCACAACTTGTGGCAGGTGACGTGGCACGTGGACAATTCACAACTTGTGGCATGTGGGCAATTCACAACTTGTGGCACGTGGACAATTCACAACTTGTGGCAGGTGATGTGGCAAGTGACACGATAAATACAAGTACACTGCTGCTCTCTCAGCTGCTGCTACTCACTCTGGTCTCACAAAATGGCTGAAATGGTTAAATACTGTTTTTTGAGCTTAGGGAGGGTCTAATGATGTTTCTTAACTAAACGCTTATGGACGCAAACGCGGTAAAACGCCACTAAAATCGTGGAAAAACATGCGTTCAGCAGAGTTTGCACCGGCGTCTCGTGTGCATGGGGCCATACAGTCCTCATCAAGTGGAGAAAATATGGCACAACAGTGACATTACCAAGATGAAAAGACGAGAAGAAAACTGGTCAGGGAGGCTGGCAAGAGGCCTACAGCAAACATTAAAGGAGCTGCATAAATATCTGGCAAGTACTGGCTGTGTGGTACATGTGACAATAATCTCCCGTATTATTCAAATGTCTGGGCTATGGGGTAGAGTGGCAAGACGGAAGCCTTTTCTTACAGAAAAACATCCAAGTTCAGGTAAATTTTGCAAAAACACATCTGAAGTCTCCCAAAAGCACGTGGGGAAATGTGTTATGGTCTGATGAAACCAAGGTTGAACTTTTTAGTCATAATTCCAAACGATATGTTTGGCGCAAAAAGAACACCATACACATTGTGAAGCATGGTGGTGGCAACAGTATCATGCGTTGGGGCTGTTTTTCTTCAGCTGGAACAGGGGCCTTAGTCAAGGTAGAGGGAGTTGTAAACAGTTCCAAATACCAGTCAATATTGGCACAAAACCTTTAGGCTTCTGCTAGAAAGCTGAACATGAAGAGGAACCTTCATCCTTCAGCATAAGTACCCAAAGCATACATCCAAATCAACAAAGGAATGGCTTCACCAGAAGAAAATGTAAGTTTTGGTATGGCCCATCTAGAGCCCAGACCTGAATCCGATCGAAAATCTGTGGGGTGATCTGAAGAGGGCTGTGCACAGGAGGAGATGCCCTCACAATCTGACAGATTTGGAGTGTTTTTGCAAAGAAGAGTGGGCAAATATTGCCAAGATATGCCATGATGATGGCCTCATACCCAAAAAGCCTGAGTGCTGTAATACAATCGAAAGGTGCTTCAACAAAGTATTGGTTAAGGATTTGCACACTTATACAACCATATTATTTTACTTTTACTTCCCTCCACCAAAAAGATTTCAGTTTGTTGTACAGTTTATAGGTCACTAGAGTCCAGATCTTGCAGACTTCTCCTCTGCATCTCCAAAATGCACCCCTTTTTATTTTTATATTTTTATTTAGAGGATTTGCAGCAGATAACAAAAGAATACATGACTCTGAACATGTATCCAACCATTGTTCCAAAACGGTTGCAAATTACATTTACAAAAAATCCACAGAGGGGCACAGCATTAATTATAACCATACACCCCTTTTTAACTGTTAAAACCACTAAGCAACTTATTCACTCACTTGTTATCTCTTGACTTGGCTAATGTAACTCCCTCCCTATTGGCCTACCTCTCTGCAGTCTATCCCCTCTTCAGTCTATCATGAATTATGCTGCCAGACTCATCCACCTTACCAACTGTTCAGTGTCCACCACCCCTCTGCCAATCCCTCCACTGGCTTCCCATTGCCCCACAAATAAAATTCAAAACACTAACCATAACATACAAAGCCATTTACAACTCTGTCCCAAGCTACATCACCAATCTTGTCTCCAAATATCACCGCTCCTCCCAAGACTTGTGCTCTCGTCTGCTTCTCCCATGCTCGTCTCCAGAGCCTCTCCCATTCCCTGGAGCTTAGTACCCCAATCTGTGTGGCTATCTCCTACTCTGTCCACTTTTCGTCGATCCCTGAAGACTCCTCTCTTCAGCGAAGCCTATCCTGCCTTCAGCTGATAACCGCATCTATTTTTTTAAATTTGATTTCTCCCATCAGTTCATCCCTGACAGTAAATACTATATTATTATTATTATTATATATATATATATATATATATATATATATATATATATATATATATATATACATATACATACATACATACTAAACACAGGTCTATAAGATGTTAATTGACAATAGACAAATTGAAACTTCATATGGAGAGCACACCTGCAGAAAAAAAAAAACAGATATCCAAGAGTTAAAAGGGTTGATTGACTAAACTGTGGAACACACTCCTAGTATGATCCATTGTGTATAAAACATATATGCAGCATCAATGAAACTCTTTGTAACAAAATAAAGATTGTATATTAGATTGTAAGCTCCCAGGAACAGGGCCCTCCTAATCCTCTTGTATTGTATTGTTGCTGTATTGTGTCCCTTTATATTTTAAACTGTTGGCGCTATATAAATTCTGTATAATAATAAGTGGATTCCCTCTTTACCACTTCCGGACCGCTGCACGCCAATATACGTCGGCACGTTGGAGGACGACATCTTTGTTATGGCAGCAGCTAGCTGCCATAACCTCAGTATCTTCCTCTTCAGCGGGCGGATCAATTTGCGATAATGGTGGTCTCTGCAGGGTATTCGCTGCAAGATCACTTTTATCGGCGGCGGGAGAGGGGCCCCTCCCGCCGTTCTCTTGTGCTTTATCGGAGGCGATCAGGTCCTTTCTCCTGCTTGATATAGAGACGAGTGGGGGAAGATGGCCCCCACCTGTCTCCATACCGTCGCAGGGCGGAAGCGGCGTCAAAACGTCACTTCCACCCATAGCTCTGTATAAAGTGGAAATGCAACCAAAACATTATTCTAGATTTGGATATCAAGGAGAAGGGTAAGATCCTCTGGCTGCTGCCATAACAAATATCCCTCTTCAAACAGCCGACGTTTATAGTCGTGCGGCGGTCCGGAAGTGGTTAAAAACTTAAATATGACCTGGGCAGGAAGGTGGTGAAAGTGTTCAGTGTTGAGGCAGTTAAATTTGTATATACAGCAGTGGCGGCTGGTGCTCAAATTTTTTGGGGGGGCGCAAACAAACTGAAAAAAAAAAATCATCAATTGCTGCCACTGTGCCCATTAAACGCAGCCACTGTGCCCAAACGCCACTCGTTTGTCCCCATATGCAGCCAGTTTCCCCCCCATATGCAGCCAGTTTCCCCCCCATATGCAGCCAGTTTCCCCCCCATATGCAGCCAGTTTCCCCCCCATATGCAGCCAGTTCCCCCCCATATGCAGCCAGTTCCCCCCCATATGCAGCCAGTTCCCCCCCATATGCAGCCAGTTCCCCCCCATATGCAGCCAGTTTCTCCCCCATAATGCAGCCAGTTTCTCCCCCATAATGCAGCCAGTTTCTCCCCCATAATGCAGCCAGTTTCTCCCCCATAATGCAGCCAGTTTCTCCCCCATAATGCAGCCAGTTTCTCCCCCATAATGCAGCCAGTTTCTCCCCCATAATGCAGCCAGTTTCTCCCCCATAATGCAGCCAGTTTCTCCCCCATAATGCAGCCAGTTTCTCCCCCATAATGCAGCCAGTTTCTCCCCCATAATGCAGCCAGTTTCTCCCCCAATATACAGCCAGTTTCTCCCCCATAATGCAGCCAGTTTCTCCCCCATAATGCAGCCAGTTTCTCCCCCAATATACAGCCAGTTTCTCCCCCAATATACAGCCAGTTTCTCCCCCAATATACAGCCAGTTTCTCCCCCTATATGCAGCCAGTTTCTCCCCCTATATGCAGCCAGTTTCTCCCCCTATATGCAGCCAGTTTCTCCCCCTATATGCAGCCAGTTTCTCCCCCTATATGCAGCCAGTTTCTCCCCTATATGCAGCCAGTTTCTCCCCTATATGCAGCCAGTTTCTCCCCCATAATGCAGCCAGTTTCTCCCCCATAATGCAGCCAGTTTCTCCCCCATAATGCAGCCAGTTTCTCCCCCATAATGCAGCCAGTTTCTCCCCCATAATGCAGCCAGTTTCTCCCCCATAATGCAGCCAGTTTCTCCCCCATAATGCAGCCAGTTTCTCCCCCATAATGCAGCCAGTTTCTCCCCCAATATACAGCCAGTTTCTCCCCCAATATGCAGCCAGTTTCTCCCCTATATGCAGCCAGTTTCTCCCCCAATATACAGCCAGTTTCTCCCCCAATATGCAGCCAGTTTCTCCCCCAATATGCAGCCAGTTTCTCCCCCAATATGCAGCCAGTTTCTCCCCCAATATGCAGCCAGTTTCTCCCCCTATATGCAGCCAGTTTCTCCCCTATATGCAGCCAGTTTCTCCCCTATATGCAGCCAGTTTCTCCCCTATATGCAGCCAGTTTCTCCCCTATATGCAGCCAGTTTCTCCCCTATATGCAGCCAGTTTCTCCCCTATAATTCAGCCAGTTTCTCCCCTATAATTCAGCCAGTTTCTCCCCTATAATTCAGCCAGTTTCCCCCCTATAATTCAGCCAGTTTCTCCCCCATAATTCAGCCAGTTTCTCCCCCATAATTCAGCCAGTTTCTCCCCCATAATTCAGCCAGTTTCTCCCCCCCAGCCCTGCACTTACCTTCCTCGAGTCAGCGCCGTCCTTCTTCCGTCCTCGATATCTTCTCCCGCCCTCGATGTCACTTCAGCCAATCAGGTTACCGGTAAGCAGACCCGGTGAACCTGATTGGCCAGGGAACGCACCCCTGTGCGTCCTCTCATTAGGTATTTAGAAGCCGATTACAGCCCTCAGGCTGTAGTCGGGAAGCCTATCAGAGCCTGCTGGCTCTGATAGGCACTTCTAAAGGCCAATCAGACGCTGTGACTCAGATGGCCGGCGCTCAAGGGGCCGGCCATCTGAATAGTGGGCGGCAGCAATACATAGGTTCATGCAATGCATGAACCTATGTATTGTTGTGGTGAGTGACGGCCGGGCGCAGAAGCGAGCGGTAGCGGCGCTTCTGCGCCCACTATGGTCGCGCCGCCATGTGTAAAAAAAAAGACATTAAAAAAAAAAAACTCTTAAAGGGCCCGTTTTTTTTTTTTTTTTGGTGACCACAGGAGGGGGGGGGGCGGCGCCCGGGCGCCCCCTATGTACGGGCCGCCACTGATATACAGGTATTCTTTGTACTCTACATGCTTCTCATCTGCAGCTCAACAGAAAGTACGAGGAAATCCTACTTTTGAAAGCAATCTTTCCCTTCTGAAATTTCCCCTCTACTCCAGCTTAAGTGACAGCTAAAAATTTGGAAATTTCTGTCTGGCACAGTGGTCATGCTGTATGTGCACAAATGAGAGGATGAATCCCCAAAACCATATTAAAAAAAACGTAGAGGATCTTACCCTTCTCCTTGATATCCAAAACTAGAATAATGTTTTGGTTGCATTTCCACGTTATACAGATCTGGATAAAGAAGCTATTAATGTGACTAAACTAAATTTGATTTGAGCTGCAATTCTTGTCATACTAAAACAACAATTACATGGAAACCAGTAGATAAAAACAAAACATGAGTTAGAATTCGTTCATTTGCAGCAAATGTTATTTTTACTATGGAGCTTTTTTGCGTAGGAATACACGTTTATCTCATCCTTCCCCTTGCAGGTCTACCTGTGCCAAATGGATATACTGTCAGGTTCAGGATGTATGCACGGTAGTGTGCTTTTCAAGGCCTAGTTTGTTTTCCTCTGCAGCTCTGTGAGGAGTCTTTTGTGAGTTTCAGCAGTATTCTACTGCTGACTCTGCATTTAGCTGCACTGTACACACAATCCAATGTACTTTCCAGCTCTCTGATTAATACATCGAATGGAAACTTGTGAGAGTATTGAGCTCTGTCTCAGCTTCTTATTCCCCTCACAAACCATCCGGATAGAACTTACCAGATGTCCTGCTGCGAGTATCTGATTGCAAAATGTTCGCTACCTAGCGAATGACCCACTGTGGTCTTAAAACAGATTTCGATTTCTTAACCCGGTCTTGACAGGGAAAGCCTTTTCCTAAACAGCCAAAATAATTTCTGCAAAACAATATAAAAACCATGCTGAATGCTTTCAGGGGTTGTAAACCCTTGTGTTTTTTCACCTTCATGCATCCTATGCATGAAGGTGAAAAAACACCTGGCAGTCACCGGCCCCCCAGCCCCCGTTTTACCTGAGCCCCTTCATTCAGTCGGCGGAGATGCGCTCTCCCTCTCTCTATGGGGTCCCGGCTCTTGATTGGATAGATTGATAGCAGCGCAGCCATTGGCTCCCGCTAATGTCAATCAAATCCAATTAAGCGGGGGCGGGGGCCGAGTCATACATTCGGCGGCTATGGACGCCGAATGCTGGACTCGGGAGCGCGCTCGCAAGGTAACCTTCTGGGAGAACGCTTCTCCTAGGGGGTTATCTGATGCGGGGAAGAGAGGGCCGCTGAGGGACCCCAGAATTTGGTTTTTGGAGCCACTCTGTGCAAAACGAGCTGCACAATAAAGATAAGTATGACATGTTTGTTATTTAAAAAAAATAATAAAATGAAGCTTTACAATCGCTTTAATATATTGCAAAAAGAAAATACTTTGAACAAGCCTTTACACAGGTTACAAATAATTGGAGGGGGTTTACAGAGAACACTTTTTTGGCACGAGGAAAGATGGAACTTCTCACAATGGTTTTTTGTTGCTGTTTCTGCCTACCTGTCCACTCATTTCCTGTAGGGTGATCACGTGACACGACCTCCACCCTGCCCAACACTGAAAAATTTTAGCTGGAGTTTTAATTGACCTTTCCTCTTTCTCTTGTTTCTAAGCATTGTCGTTGGACAAACCAGTAGTTAGGGAACAGAATAGATGATAAAAAAAACATGTACAATTAAGACTAGATGTTAATATTCTCTCATAAAGCCTTATGAGAGGCTGGTCCTCTTTCTCACAGAACTGCAACCCAAATGTTTTTTTTAACCACCTCAGTACTGGGCGGTTTTACCTCTTCGTGACCAGGGCTTTTTTCTAATTCAGCACTGCGCTAGCTAAACTGGGAATTGTGTGGCCATGCAACACCTTACAAGGGGAAAAAAATAAATACATTTTTTACCCACAAAGCTTTCTTTTGGTGGTACTTGATCACCGCTGAGTTTTTTATTATATAAGCTAAAAGAATCTGGAAATTTTCGGGGAAATAAGATATGGTCTACTTTCTGTCATAAAAAAAACACGTACAAACAAATCAAATTTCCTCATAAATGTAGGCCAAAATGTTTTCTGCTACATGTCTTGCATGTCTTTGGTATAAAAAAAAAGAAACCCCAATAAGTGTATATTGGCTTGTGTGAAAGTCATAGTGTTGACAAATTATGGTATACATATCTGAAAATTGATCCATTCTGATGCACTGACGGCCTATCTCATTTCTTGAAGCTCTAAAATGCTAAGACAGTACAAATATCCCCCAAATGACCACTTTTTGGAAAGTAGACAGTCTGAGACATTGCCAGTTTTTTTAAGTTGTCCTTTTTAAATAAAACTGACCAAGAATTACAAAATTTAATAGCATTTTTTTGTCACAATTGTTTTGTTTTTTTACATACTGTCACCAGTACAGCATCGTCATATCACTGATGTGGCTGTGATCAGGGACAATGACTGGTGACAGTAGGTTTTAAAAAAATATATAATTTTAACTTTTTTTTTTTTACATTTTTATTTTCATTTACTAAAGATCATTGTAACCGCAAAATTTTCAACTGTCATGAATGGGTTAGATTCATGACAGCTGTCATCACTAGTTATCTGTGATTGGCTACAGCTAATCACACAGTGCTGTGATTGGCCCAGGTACCATGTGATAGCTGTAGGCTAATCACAGCATAGGAGACATAGGAGAATTCATTCATAACAGCTTTATTGACATTGTAATTATGTGATCGCATAGAAATTACATGGTCACCAAGGCCCCCAGTACCAGGATCCGCAGTCAGCCGTGTCCACCGTTGGGGGGGGGGGGGGGGCGAAGCTGTACTGTACTAAATCTGAGCAGGCACAATGATGTACATGCACGTGTTTGAGCCTGCACATGCTGCCCGGCCACAGTATATGTACTGTGGTGGGTTGGCAAGTGGTTAATATTTTTTTTAAGATAGATTTTTATAGAGTAGAGACGAGTTTAGTATATTGGTATTTTTTTTAATACTCTGTCAGTAGATTGTGAAGCAAAATCTTACTAAAGTGCCACACAGCAATAATATTTCCACAACCTCAGTGGAAAGACTTGAGGTGATGCACAGTATCGGTAGTCTCCTTATGTTCACAGCAGGTATTGTGCAGCTTTGAGTAGGTTACTTTAAATTTTAATCCACAAACCTTATTTTATCCAGTGTGAATAGGTATATTTTACACTTTTCTATTTTGAGTTGCCTTGGGCAAGTGCGGGGAGCCGGATGCAAACTAGCAAAGCAGCTGTCTCCTTGCTAGTTACAGTGTCTGGTGGTTGTGCACCAAGGAGATGCGCCCTGTCCATGAACACAGCTAGCATTGCAGGATACCTGGAAAGACATGACAAAGTACTTCATGTACTTCGCATAGAAAAAATGTGTTGTGCTGAAGTTTGCAATAGTGCTCAATAACCCCAGTAAACACAAATAGAAGATCTGTGAAACCAGATACATAAACCAATAAGGTGTCAATTGGTCCGATTGGTATATTCATTTATTTGTTTCACACATCTGTTTGAAGAGTCTTCTATGAAGAGAATATACTAATAGGAATACTTGACACCATATTGGTTTATATATCCTTGTTTCACAGACTTTCTTTTTGTGTTCACTGGGGTTAATGAGCACTGATCTAAGCATTTTTTGTGAGTGTTGCTTTTTTGATCGCGTTAATAGGAGGATGTGTGAGAATTGTTTATTTGTAATACTTCATGTACTTTGCAACAACAGAAACTGAATACTATATATATATATATATATATATATATATCTATACATATATAAAAAGATGCTTTAAAAAAAAACACAGTTTTTTGTATTGCTCTCTGTATCTGTCCCTGTCAGTAAGATGTGAGACAAAAACTTTCCCAACATGCACAGAGAAATTTAATCCTGACAGAGGTTTTTGTGCTTTCCTATGTTACACTACAAGAGGGTTTTAGCTGGAGCTTTACTTAAAGTCCAAAAAAGATATTGACAGCCACAGATTGAGGAGCCAGTAGGAAACTCTGACATTAAGCAGAGTATTTTCTTTATCCGTGGCATCCAGGGGTTAGGGATCAGGCAGTCTCCTGATCTTCACACCAGGTATTATAACATTTTAGGTTTGAGAAGGTTGCTTTTAGTTTTTAATCAGGAGAGTCTAATTTTATGAAGTATGAATTCTTTTTTAACTTTTCTATTTTGAATTTAATCATTTGTGTTTTTAGGCATACATCATGCAACCTATTTAAGTTTATTAGAAGTCCCCTTTTTGAGCATGATGGTCATGGTTTCTGTGTATGGCACCAGGTGATGGTCTGGATACTTGATTTAAACTAAAGCTCTACATCTGATTGGCAACAAGTAGTAAAGGGTAATTGTACTTTTTGATAAGGTACACTTACACATCTTAACCCTTCTGACTGACGGCCTAAGTTTAGCCTATATTCCAAACATAAAAATCAGCACAAAGGACATAACCTATATTTAGTATGTCAACCACCGCCTCATCCCCTCTATTCAGAGATCCTGTGTAGGATTGGAAAGACAATTTCTCCTAAACCAAAGAGAATTGGCACATGGGGCACATCACAATGTAAGTTATGTCCCTTGTGCTAATTTTTATGTTTGTAATTTAGGCTAAACGTAGGCTTAAACTAACACACTCCCAAATGATTTGTTTTACATACTTTAGTAAGATAGCTGCGGTCTGGATGGATGCCTGCATTCTTTGAATGAAATCTTTAATCACTTGCCTTCATAGATTTTTGTATTTTGTTGACTGGCATGAATACTGCCTTCTTTATGTCCGATTCTTCACAGTGCAAGGACTGCCATTAGTTAAAATAGATTAACATTGGGATAGGCTGGTCGTGGGGTTTTAGTTCAGGTCAGAAAGTACATTTACTCTGTAGGTTTTACACACAGCCTGTTATGTTGTCACATTGTGTTCATCAAAATGTGTGTTTGTGTACATTTCTTAATGTTACTTTATTCATTTTACATTATTTTAAGCCATCCAATTTTGTATTTGTTCGTTTTTAGGCTAATAGTTGATGTTGATTTTTATTTTTTATTTTTCCTACTGTTAGAAGTCTTTCCCCACAGAATTGTGTAGGGTAGTACTACCTCTGATGGTTATCTGGCTCCTTATGTTGTAACAATACATTCAAACACTTAACTGTATAGTCCCAGTATCCCTCTCCATCTGTATGTTTATTTTTCACGCTGTATTGAGCACACACAATTGCAATGCCGAGAATTACTGTACTTGCGAATTGACTGGGCAAGCACCAGTCATGCATTATATCAAAGTACCCTCATAAATATCCACTAAATAGGTACACGCTAATCCAACTCTAGATAATAATCTTGATCTATGATAACATAGCCTGGCATTAACCATAGAAGGAAATACAGGAGAGCTCTTGCAATGGATTACAGTGTATACACACAGTCGTTGGGATCACCGTGCAGTGCATAGTCTGTCATGTTGGCTGCTTGAGTTTTAAAAACATTGTTCTGTGGTAATATTGGTATGTTAATATTTGATAATCTCACTTGAAAGAGACTGTGGCATAATGTATTAATTGATCTTGTTTGCATTTTTCATCAACATGCCAAATCAGCATCTCATGGCTTAAAAGATGTACAGTTTCGAGGGAATGTTTTGATATTTCTTTATAGATTTATTTTCTTCAATGCATACACACACGTGTGGGTTATGACACTGATAATCTCCAGTTTTGCAGTGATTTGTAAGGTATTTGGGTACAAACACATTAAAAGAAGATTTTTTTTTTCTAAAAAGATGTTGGTCACAAAAAAGTGTGCAAAACATAAGAGTAATTTATCACCCACCTTTGCTTTTAGAATCTCTAACAATGTCAGATGTCTGTGTCCCCCACTGTGTGCGTACGTTCTTTCCTCTGGCCCCTAGTCAGTACAGGGCACAACAGTAATATAGAGGTTGGAAGATGGAACCACAGCACAGTGGTGGGGGACACAGGCATCTAACAGATGCTGCAGTACTGACTGGGAAGATAGAAGACACTAGGTACCAAAGAGGAGAAAAGAAGATGGCTGCTCCAGGTGGGAAACCCCGATAATAATCCACCTCACAGAAGCCACAGGTGCAGGCAATGCTTTTAGCAAGGCAGAAATAAGAACATATATTTCTGGACAGCCGCACTCCGAACAAACGTTGCCTTTATTAAAATAGAACAGCACTACAAGCCACAGCAAAACTGGACAGTTGACGCGTTTCACACTATTCCTAGTGTTTAATCATAGCTATCATTAAACACTAGGAATAGTGTGAAACGCGTCAGCTGTCCAGTTTTGCTGTAGCTTGTAGTGCTGTTCTATTTTAATAAAGGCAACGTTTGTTCGGAGTGTGGCTGTCCAGAAATATATGTTCTTATTCCTGCCTAGGTACCAAAAAGCTAAGTCTTTGACTCTTCTCTTGCAGGGAACGTTTGGCTTCTTCTTTTTAGAGACTGACAGGGATGCTTTGAGAGTTATCTCCCCTGTTTGTTGGGAGCGGATGTCACAAAACCTGTTAAAATAATAGAAATAGAGTTCAGGTATGGTTTGGGAGTGAAGTAGAAATGCATTTCTAGAACATAAACTGTTAGGGGAGTTTAATATCTGTAATTTCTGCACATAGTTTTACACTATTCTAAATGATATCATCATAAAGGCATAAAATATGCAGTGTCAGCAAGAACAAGTAGCCTGGGAAAAAGGATCAATATCTCAAAAAAATTAGGCCAGCTAATATTCAAAGATGGATTTTTTAATTGTTTACCTGCAAACCGGCCAGATGGTATAAGACCTAGTCAGAACCACTTACCATATATTAGAGGTGCAATAATGCTCAATAGGGATGGTAAGCTTGCATAACCTTCAGATGTCTGTAAATCAGAAGACTATCTTTACAATGTCCCTTTAATTATCAGAGGGAAAAAAGTTCCTATGTCAAGCTGTACGTCATAAAAACATGGAATAAAGTAGCATTATCTTTTTCAAACTAAATAGAACTGAAGTAAAGATATTAATGTCTGTGATGTACAAGAGCTCATTTGCGAACCCCTAAGGGGTATCCCAACATGCACCAGCCAGGGTCTTTTTAAGTCTGTCTCTGCTGCAGACTCAAATGGGGGGATATGAGTGAATTTGAGTTATGTTAAACGCCACGGCATGTTGGCTAGAGAGCATGTGAAGGGATTGCACAAAAGGTTGGTTTAGATAATAGATCGGGTTGAGGTCAGGACTCTGTGCAGGCCAGTCAAGTTCCTCTACCCCAAACCCACTCATCCATGTCTTTATGGACCTTGCTTTGTGCATTGGTCTAAATAATTTGGTGAAGGGGGAATCATGGTGTGGGGTTGTTTGTCAGGCGTTGGACTTTGCCCCTTAGTGCCAGTGAAGGGAACTCTTAAGGCGTCAGCAAACCAAGACATTTTGAACACTTTTATGCTCCCAACTTTGTGAGAATAGTTTGGGGTTGGCCCCTTCCTGTTTCAACATAACCGTGCACCAGTGCACAAACGAGGTCCATAAAGGCATGGATGAGCCAGTCTGGGGTGGAGGAACTTGACTGGGCCTGCACAGAGTCCTGACCTCAACCCGATAGAACACCTTTGGGATGAATTAGAATGGAGACTTTCTTCTTTCTTGTCCACTTCAGTGCCTGACCTAGCAGATGCACTTCTGGAAGAATGGTCAAACATTCCCATAGACACACTCCTAAACCTTGTGGACAGCCCTCCCAGAAGAGTTGAAGTTGTTATAGCTGCAATAGGTGAGCCAACAACATATTGAACCCTACGGACTAAGACGCCATTAAAATTCATGTGCATGTAAATACAGGTGTCCCAATACTTTTGGTAATATAGTGTAGGTGAGTATTTAGGAAATCTAGTATAGTACGCATCATAATTGCAACCTAAGCAATTTGAGCATTGTTATCAGCATGACCAATTGAAGGAATTTACACATGTATAACATTAATATAACTACCTCTCTAGTAATAAGCCTCCACTTGTTTTATCCCTTTTAATTGCTACAAGCACACAAAATGACCTTGCTATGGCAGAAATCTCGTGTGGTCCTAATTTTTTGGGGGCTGACAACAGTGCCTTTTTGATATTGAAATCTGAAGCAGTGTTGGCATGGTCTGCTGGACCACAGACCTCCACGTTTCCCTTTTTGTCCCTCTCCACATGTGTACATTGTTTTAATTCCTGGTAAAACAATGCTGTTGCCTCTTCTATGAGCCTGTCCACGCATCTGTGTAGGGCAAAGGTTCACTGGAGGTGTAGTTCTGGTGGTATACCTACATCAATTGGAACAGAGCTCCCAGCAGCTGCCCTGCAAGAATTATAGAAGCCTGGTGATAGGAATAAGTAGTGTTTTTTCACTACAGGAACAAGATGAAAACGTGCTGGAGGGAGGAGATGGCAGATTCAACTTGTTTTACCCTGAGAATTCCACAGACTTCCAGTATAGCTGTGCCAAAACACACATGAAATAATTCTTTCACTGGTTTTATTTTGACAATCTATGAAATGATTTCTGTTTTAGGTGTGCAATTTTGTAGTTCCCCTTAAAGATGGATAACACAATACAATACTGAAAAAATTATAGAGCTGTAATACATGTATACTAGGTTCTCTTAAAGTTCCGGTCTGATGTGTAGTAGATGTAGTGTATTCAGCATTTAAGTTTTCAGACTTAAAGCAATGCCATTTGAAGATTTTGGATAGATATTGGCTATATATATATATATATATATATATATATATATATATATATATACATACAGTATTTAATTTTTTTTTTTTTTCAGTGCAGGTTGGCAGTGAAGAATGTTCTTTTGCCTGATATAAATGTCATACCAGTATTTTCACAATTGTCTCTTTATCTCTTCAATTATAGATGGCAGGTGCTATTGATGCAGGTTGATGTCTCTGCTTCTTGTGACAAGAGACAGACATGGCACATTAGCATACGTCTCATCAATTCCCATGGCGTGCTATGTTCTCACTAGTTATGTTAATGATCATGTTTGGTGGGGCACAAGGATCTCCATCCATACAGCTTCTACCAGTTCTATAATTTAATGCCTATTTTGTGATGATCACTTTTCCTGCACGTTCTCGTAATCCCCCATTCCCCCAAGGGGCTTGAAATCATTATTTAAATTCTCCTTATATTAATTAAATTAAACTCTGCCTTGCCACCTCAGGGGTAGTACACTTCATCTACAATTTTCTCATCCAGGCATGGATATCTGAAAATAGTTTCTGATGGCTGCTGGAGGATCCTTTTCAAAATGAGGGTCCCGCCATAACATAATTTATGATTTAATTAAGCATGTTTTTGCAGCAATTTTATATTTTAATGTGTCTGTTTAAGAACAAGTGCTCATTACATGTGTAGTAACTGCTGCAAGTCTTGCTTAGGTATTGATCGAATGAAATGTTCAATTTAGTTCTTGATTATTTTATAATGGTTCCTTACAGTGGATTTTGTATTGTATTTTCCCATAACCTCAAATGTAAATTAGATGTCATATTTGTTTCTGCTTTTACAATGTCAGCTGATACATGTCACATCAGCTGCATGTATGGTATACAAAATAATTCCGCGCTGCCTTAAGGATAAGCTGCTAACACACCACATCAGCTGCATGTAGCCTTAAAGAACGTAATCTTTGTCTTTGAGTGTAGGGTTAAAGTGACATAATGTAGATATTTTGTCAGCAATTCCAAGTTTTAACAGTGCCAGGGCTGTAATAAGAGAAACTTGTGGGAAAAGCAATGACCCTATTGAATGAGCCGGAAATGACATTTCGGGAAAATTCTTTATACAGTAAGCGGTAAGCAGGAAAATACATTTTAGTTTATAAAAGGTCATACCTGGCTGAAGATTAAAACTAAAAGGTAATTTTAAATGACAAAATGTTTTCATTTTAAAATAAAATGGTGTCTTCCATTAAGCTATCTGAATCCCTTCCCCACCAAATAGCATATTCAGTTGAATACTGGGCACTGACAAATGAGCAAATCTGCCTTTGTTTGATTCATAGAAATACAGAAAGGTGTGCCAGACCATAACCATAATTACTCTTTCGTCCATGGACCGACACAGCTTCTCTATTAACAAAGTGGGTATTATCCGTTAATTAGGAGTGACTAGGCAGAAAAACGTGTAAAAAGTGTTGCATCACACCTTCTACAGTACCGCCCAGGGGGCGGACCCCCCGGGTATATCCTCTGTCTGCATATCGCAGATCAGTTTTTTTCTGTCTAGCAAGGAGTAGGACATGGCTCCCTTCGGGCCCATTAGTCCGGGGAAAAAAAGATATATATATATATTTTTTTTTTTGCTACATTTGTTGTTTCCTGCGATCCTCGATCAACTGCCGACTGGGTGACAGGCTGGATCCTCGATCCTTGTAGTCTCCCCAGTTTCGGCCATCGAGCGTGTGCCGACCCTAGCTACGCGCTGGGTTTTCCACGACATGCCCGTCGCTCCACGGGTGGCCGGTGAGCCTACGCTCCAGGGCCTGCATCGGACCGCTCAGCTTCGGCTGACCTTACGGCCGAGTCGCAGCAGCCTGGCCGGTGAGCATACGCTCCAAGGCTTGCATCGGACCGCTCAGCTTCGGCTGATCTTACGGCCGAGTCGCAGCAGCCTGTCCGGTGAGCGTCACGCTCCAGGGCATACATATGATCGTCCCTTTTGGGTCCAATCACAGCATACCTGGCCAACAGTCACCTTCCGTGCGCGGACGATGATCTGTTTGGAATGTCTTCCAGCATAATACAAGCAGGATAGGTAAGTAAAACTCCCCTGCCTCGGCTGGGTGATTTAGCTGGACATTCCTGGAGAGATCAAGTAAGTGGTTGTGGCCCCTTTCTTCCCTCTCTCCCTGCCTTTCCCTCCTCCCTGGGCTTCTAGCTAAAGGTTTCTGGGTGCTGGGGGTCACCTAAGGGGTTCCACTGGAGCGGGCTGGCTGTAACTAACATTTAAAAGAAATGTCATTTCTGCTTACCTGTGTGTGTGTGCTTCCTCCTCCATGCTGTCGGCGGCCATTTTGAGGTGGTCCATGCCGAGTTCGGCCTCTTGTGACTGCCCGGCGGCCATTTCCTGTGGTTCGGCCACACCCACTGGCCCCTATCAGCTGATCGGCGGCCATGTTTGTCCACCCTGTATGTATATATTGCCGTTCGGCGGCCATCTTTTTGTGGGCTACGGCTGCTTGACCTCTATCTTCGGTCGGCGGCCATTTTCTTAGAGCCCACATTATCTTCCATACAGACGGTTTTGGCAACCATTTTGCGAGAGCCTCCGGCCTCTAGGGTGCATTACACTGGCGCGAAAATTCACACAGGAAGTGCTGATAAAAGAAGCAGACTGTGACAGCAGCAGTGGGACAGCATCACAGGCGCAGCACACGGCAGCATAGCAGTACCGGTCCAGGGTGGTGAGTCCTCTGGGTAACCCAGCATCTCTGCAGCGCAGGAGGGTGGCCTATTGATATCTTGCCTGGAGCCCTGTGAGTGTCAGCGTGTGGTCAGCATGGCATCTGAGCCAGATGTCTTCTCCCCTGAAACACCAGATTTAGCAGATGGTGTCCCTGAGGTGTCTATAAACGCTATGACGGCAATCCTAGAGGTGTTTGCTGCCAGGGTGGAAGCAGCACACGGGAATACAGGGGGTAGTAAACGCCCCGTCCCCTGCAATCTTCTGGGGATAATTCTGATGCAGAACCAGGTCCAGCTACGGCTCAGGGCCCAGATTCGAATGCATCAGAGACTGCAGACCGAGACCGATCGGACAGTGAGGATGACTCCAAGTCCAGGTCAGTACGCGAGACGGCTTTGGTATCTGACCTTATTACTGCAGTGTGGGATACGCTAAAGTTGGAAAATGCTGCAGAAGCAGCAGAGACTCCGGTCCACTTGGGTTTCATAGACCTGCCCGCACTGCTAAGGTGTTCCCTTGTGTGTCTTTTGATAAACTCTTATACAAGGAATGGGAGAACCCACTGAGGGTCTTTACAGCCCCAAAGAGGTTTACGGTACGGTACCCCTTTGAGGAGAGTTTTCTGAAGAAATGGACCTCTCCCCCTATAGTGGACCCTCCGGTGTCCAGACTTAATAGAGCCACCACAATTCCTGTAGAAGGGGTTTCTGTTTTCAAGGACCCTGTGGATAAGAAGGCTGAAGCACTCGCTTGCTACATATACTCAGTGGTAGGCTCGGCAGTACGCCCGGCATTGGCTGGGGCCCTAGTGTCTCACACACTGACTGAATAGGCAAGATTGCTACTCCAGGGGTTAAGGAGCGAGATGCTCCTCCTGATGAGATAACATTGGCCGACCTGTTGGTCCAGGGCCTTAGGTTTGTCTGCGAGTCAGACATGAATACTATTCCCCTGCTGTCTAAAGCTTCGGTTTATGCAGTAGCAATACGCCGCCTGATCTGGCTAAAAGGCTGGTCTGCGGACCAGACTTCCAAGAAAGCCCTGTTGGATCTGCCTTTTAAGGGCGACAGACTTTTTGGGGCTTCTCTGGATGACATCATCAAGGATGCCACAGGAGGTAAAAGCACTTTGCTTCCCCAAATTAGCAAGGGTAAGGGGCCACGCCAAGGGCAAGGGCCCTCCTTTACGGCACGCAAGCGTTTTTTTTCGTCCCCCTAGGGCGACAGGGAAAAGACCCCAGGCCGATAAAGCGCCTACCCAAGGACAAAAGCGTCCTTGGTTCCGCATACCCAATAAGCCTGCGGACAAATTTGCGTCCGCATGAAGGTCCTCCCCCACCCAGCTCGGGTAGGGGGACGTCTTCGCAAATTCGCGACTCAGTGGACAGCTCTAATCTCCGACAGGTGGGTTTGCGAAGTAATCTCCTCAGGCTACAAGATAGAGTTTCTCTCTTGTCCACCGGACAGATTCAACACCTCCAATCTCCAGCTACTACCGACCCGTCGGGAGGCCCTGTAGGGGGCGGTCCAGGGTCTACTGGAACGCGGGGTAGTTATTCCAGTTCCAGAACTGGATCGGGTTTTTACTCAAATCTGTTCATTGTGCCGAAGAAGGAGGGGGTTCGTCCAAGCTTGGATCTCAGAGCCCTCAATTGCTTTGTGAAGGTACAAAGATTTCGGATGGAGTCGGTTAAATCTGTAGTCACGGCTCTCCATCCGGGGGACTTTCTGGCCTCCTTGGACATCAAGGACGCATACCTGCATGTCCCCATATACTCCAGACACCAGAGGTTTCTGCGATTTGCTATCGGGAAGGACCACTACCAGTTTGTGGCCCTCCCGTTTGGCCTTGCCTCAGCACCCAGGACGTTCACCAAGGTGCTCGCTCCGATTCTGGCACTTCTAAGACAGCGGGGTATCGCTATCACAGGCTACTTGGACGACCTTCTTCTGAAGGCCCCTTCAAGCTCAGAATTAGAGGTAAGCGTGTCCATTACCTGTCAGACTCTTCGAGACTGTGGTTGGATACTAAACACGCAAAAGTCAGTATTGGTGCCCACTCAACGCCTAGTGTACCTGGGGTTGATTCTGTATTCCTCCCTGTGGAGAAGTTGCAGACCCTCCGGGCTGCAGTACGGCAGCGGACTTCCAGGAATTGGTCATTACTCCGTTTTTGCATGCGAGTGTTGGGCCTCATGGTAGTCTCCTTCGAGGCGGTCCCAGATGCTCAATACCACACTCGAGTGTTACAGAAGGAAGTTCTGTCCAGATGGAACAGATGCCCTTCATCTCTGGATTATCAAATCCGAGTGAGCCACCTAGTCAGGAGATCCCTGGTATGGTGGCTGACAGCACCGGCTCTAATGGCCGGGAAGTAATTTCTTCCGGTTTACTGGATAGTGATCACGACGGATGCCAGCCTTACAGGTTGGGGGGCAGTCTGGGGTGTTCAGTTGGCGCAAGGTCGCTGGACCCCAGAGGAAGCCGAAGCCCTCCTGCCGATCAATGTCCTGGAAATCCGGGCGATCAGGCTGTGCCTCTTCAAATGGTCTCAGAGGCTGCAAGGGCGTCCAGTCAGGATCCAGTCAGACAACGCCACAGCAGTGGCATATGTCAATCATCAAGGAGGAACAAGAAGCTCAGCAGCAGCATTGGAGGTCGCTCGCATCCTGAAGTGGGCAGAGAGGAGCGTACCGGCACTGTCGGCCGTGTACATTCCGGGTGTGGAAAACTGGCAGGCGGACTACTTTAGCCGCCAGATGCTGGACCAGGGAGAATGGTCCTTACACCCGGAGGTGTTCCAACTCCTCTGCCAAAGATGGGGCACACCAGACGTAGATCTTCTGGCTTCTCTACTCAATCGGAAGGTCTTGAGGTTTGTGGCCCGGTCAGGAGACCCATGGGCAGACGCAACGGACGCGTTGGTGGCATCGTGGGGTCAGTATCGGCTAATCTATGCCTTCCCTCCCTTAAGGCTTCTTCCTCTTCTGCTCCGCAGAGTGGAGGCAGAGGGAATTCCAATGATCCTAATCGCTCCAGATTGGCCTCAGCGTCCTTGGTACGTCGATCTAGTACGTCTGGTAGCAGACGTCCCCTGGCGCCTACCACTACGGAAGGACCTGCTATCGCATTGTCCCATACTCCATCGTGCTTTACAGTCATTGGCTTTAACGGCATGGCTGTTGAGAACCAGCTACTGAGAGACCGGGTCCTGTCAGACTCCGTAATCTCTACGATGAGAAGTGCTCGAAAACCGTCCTCTAGGAAGGTTTATCACCGCACTTGGAAGGCCTACATCTCCATGTGTGAGGAAATTAAATGGCATCTGCGTACCTATTTGGTTTCCAGAATCCTGCTGTTTTTACAGCATGGGGTGGACCAAAGGCTTGCCCTAAGTACGATTAAGGGACAGATATCTGCCCTGGCTGTTTTTTTTTTAGCGACCCCTGGCGACTCACTCTCTTGTGAGTACATTTGTGCAGGGGGTTCGACATGTGGCCCCTCCGGTCCGTCCCCCGTTACCTCCGTGGGACTTGAACCTGGTCCTCTCGGTGCTTCAGAAGGCACCGTTTGAGAATATTAGAGATATTCCCCTGTTAACACTTTCTCAGAAAGTGATCTTTTTGGTGGCTGTTACGTCAGTTAGACGAGTCTCTGAGCTGGCAGCCTTGTCCTGCAAGGCTCCCTATTTGGTTTTCCACATGGATAAGGTGGTGCTGCGGCCGCAGCCTTCCTTTCAAAAGTTGTTTCGGCTTTTCATCTCAATGAAGACATTGTACTTCCATCCTTGTCTTTAGCCGTCGAATCCTAAGGAGTCGGCGTTACATTCCTTGGACGTTGTCCGAGCTTTGAGAGTATACCTATCTGCTACTTCCCTGTTCCAGGAAATCAGATTCACTGTTTTTTTCGGTGGCTGGTCCCCAGAAGGGCCAAGCAGTCTCGTCGGCCACCATCTCTAGGTGGATCGGACAGAGAGTAGTCCAGGCTTACGCCTTAAAGGGTCAAGCGCCCCCCTTTCCGGTCATGGCGCATTCGACCAGGGCAAGAGGTGCCTCTTGGGCTTTCTGACATCAAGCGTCTGTTTCCCAATTATGTAAAGCGGCGACTTGGTCGTCCGCTCACACTTTCACAAAATTCTACAAAGTTGATGTAGGTGCATCTTCGGATGCCTCTTTTCGGCCGCAAGGTTTTACAAGCGGCTGTTTAGAGTTGCAGCTCCTCCGTTGGAGGAGTGCTGTTTTGTGTTTTGGGGTGAAGTTTATTTTATGCTGTTACCACCCCTCGTTTTTTCTCTGACACTGCTTTGGGACGTCCCACTTTGTCAATAGAGAAGCTGTGTCGGTCCATTGACGAAAGAGTAAATAGGATTTTTTACTCACCGTAAAATCCTTTTCTCTGAGTCCATGGACCGACACAGCACCCACCCCTCCTTTAAGTTTGTACTGCTTTTTTGACGAACTGATCTGCGATATGCAGACTGAGGATATACCCGGGGGGGGGGTCTGCCCTCTGGGCGGTACTGTAGAAGGTGTGATGCAACACTTTTTACAAGTTTTTCTGCCTAGTCACTCCTAATTAACGGATAATACCCACTTTGTCAATAGAGAAGCTGTGTCGGTCCATGGACTCAGAGAAAAGGATTTTACAGTGAGTAAAAAATCCTATTTTTAATGGTTTACCAAAAAAAATCATATAAAACAGCCAATGTTTTTGTAGAACATCACAGACTACAACACTATGGCACCTCAACACCCAAAAATTTGGTTCTGCTGCATTTTTTTCAGCGTATAGTGATGCACATGGAGGAAATTGGCGTACAATAACCCCAGCATTGGTGTCAGTGGATGCAAAAATAACCTTCCATCACTGGTGTCAGTGGATGCAAAAATAACCTTCCAGTAGCAGTGACATTTACCCCCAACCCCGGTGGTCAGTGGCAGTAAACGGTAACCCCCCCCCCCCCCCAAGAGGGTGATGCCCTTGTGAAGCAGATCCTGCTTAACCAATGTTGAATAGTGTTTCACTTGTGTTTGGTGGCTTATCCCCTAGTAGGGCACCCAGCTTAGTCTGCCATTTTGAGTGCCTGGAAATCTAACAGAATTTACAAGAAGTCTAAAATGGGTTTCTTTTTTAGGGCACTGTAGTTTATAAGCCTCACTTACCTCTCTGACATTCTTTTGCCAGTCTGGCTTAGCATTGTGGACGCCTTACAAGATATCCTTCAATAGGTTGGAAAGTTTCTCCAAGACCGCTACCTGTAAAAAAAAAGGAAGACCGGTTTCTTGGACATTGCAAAAAAGAATGGCATGGAGACTGTCATATGCATTTCTCCCACCACCTTGCCCTATCATTACAATTTCTCAAGCCTTTTATTTGGATTGATGTAGTAGAAGCCATCAGTTTGTGCGCCGTTTTTTCAGCCGACTCCCAGCTATAAAGGAGTGTGGTCCCTCTGCATTGTTCCCGGGCTCGAATTTTAACGGGACCTCTGGATCGCATCAGAGAAGGAGACTGAGGAGAATCCATTCCGCAATCTCTTCTGCCCAGAACAAAACAGGAAGTGACAACTTTGGTGTCAGAGTGGTCATTCTCTGGGTGATGCAACCAGAGAAGCATGTAACTGAGGAGATATCTGCCTAAATACAAGCTTTGGAGGGCAGGGGAGACAATGGGGTCCACTTGACTCCCAGTGTCTCTATAAAGGATACTTGTCACCTGCTCAATACTATCACATGGGGGTTTATAATGGCAATAAAGTTAAATAAAAAGTAAAAGAAAAAAAAATAGGATACAATGCATTACAAATTAAAAAGAAAAGAAAATTAAAAAGAACCCTCGCTACCCTACACGTACCAGCAAACGCAAGCCCAGGATACATATGTGTATGTAAACCAAGATAGCACCACAAATGTGAGGTCTTACTGCAAAGGGCAGGGTGAGACCAATAATTCTAGCATCCGAGCTCACAGTTAACTCTAAACTGATAAGCTATAGTACATCCGGAAAGTATTCACAGCGCTTCACTTTTTCCACATTTTGTAGCTTTTTTCCAAAATGGATTAAATTCCTTATTTTACTCAAAATTCTACAAACAATACCCCATAATGACTACGTGAAAGAAAAAAAAGAAAAAAATCACATGTATATATTTTTTACAGCCTTTGCTCAATACTTTTGTTGAATCACCTTTGGCACCAATTACAGCCTTGAGTCTTTTGAGTATGATGCTACAAGCTTGGCACACCTATTTTTGGGCAGTTTCTTCCATTCTATGCAGGACCTCTAAAGTACCATCAGGTTGGATGGGAACGTGGGTGCAAAGCCATTTTCAGATCTCTCCAGAGATGTTCAATCGGGTTCAAGTCTGGGCTCTGGCTGGGCCACTCAGACATTCACAGAGTTGTTCTGTAGCCACTCCTTTGTTATGTTGGCTGTGTAATTGGGGTCGTTGTCCTGTTAGAAGATAAACCTTTGCCCCAGTCTGAGGTCCCTAGCAGTCTGGAGCAGCTTTTCATCAAGGATGTCTCTGTACATTGCTGCAGTCATCTTTCCCTCGATCCTGACTAGTCTCCCAGTTCCTGCCACTGATAAAACATCCCCACAGCATCATGCTGCCACCACCATGCTTCAATGTAGGGATGGTATTTGCCAGCAGATGAGCGGTGACTAGTTTCCTCCAGACATGACGCTTGTCATTCAGGACAAAAAGTTCAATCTGTTTCATCAAACCAGAGAATTTTCTTTCTCATGGTCTGAGAGTCCTTCATGTGCCTTTTGGCAAACTCCAGGATGGCTGTCATGTCACTTTTACTGAGGAGTAGCTCCATCTGGCCACTCTACTATACAGGCCTGATTGGTGAAGTGCTGCAGAGATGGCTGTTCTTCTGGAAGGTTCTCCTCTCTCCACCGAGAAACGCTAGAGGTCTGTCAGAGTAACCATCAAGTTTTTGGTCACCTCCTTGACTAAGACCCTACTCCCCTGATTGCTCAGTTTGGCTAGGCGGCCTTCTCAAGGAAGTGTCCTGGTGGTTCCAAACGTCTTCCATTTACGGATTACGGAGGCCGCTGTGCTCATTGGGACCTTCAATGCTGTGAAACATTTTCTGTCCCCTTCCCCAGATCTGTGCCTCGATACAATCCTGTCTTAATACAATCATGTCTCGGGGGTCTACAGAAGATTCCTTTGGACTTCATGCCTTGGTTTGTGCTCTAACTGTGGGAACTTGTATAGACAGGTGTGTGCATTTCCAAATCATGTCCAATCAACTGAATTTACCACAGGTAGACTCCAATCAAGTTGTAGAAACATCTCAATAATGATCAGTGGAAATGGGATGCACCTGAGCCAAATTTTGGGTGTCATGGCAAAGGCTGTGAACACTTATGTACGTGTGATTTTTTATTTTTTATAAATTTACAAAGATTTCCAACAAACTTATTTCATGTTGTTATTATGGGGTATTGTTTGTAGAATTTTGAGGAAAATAATGAATTGAATCAATTTTGGGAAAAGGCTGTAGCATAACAAAATGTAGAAAAAGTGAAGCGTTGTGAATGCTTTTCAGATGCACTTGTATAAGGGCTTTTAAATTGTCAGCTATGGAGACTTTTGGGTACCATTGTTTTTTGGCATATTTCGGGCGCACGCAATTGTGTGATTTGGAATGTTTAGTGCTTCTATACTCAACACAACCCCCTTTTTTAAATTTTACCAAAAAACTGTGTTTTATATTGTCTTTGTGTGCACTAAATTTAATTTTATTATATTTTTTTTCTGAAAATATGCCTTTGATAAACAGTTGCGCAAATATATTGTGCGACATAAAAAAAAAAAATTGTTTTACAGGTCCTTTACTTTCAGACAATATATAATGTTCTGGCGGTTTTAAGTAATTAGGCAAAAATGAGAGCTGAATTGGTAATGCTGAATATTGGACAAAACAAAGGGCGATTCTATAGTGTGTTAATGCATGTTCTGTACCTTTTGAGTATAAGCCATGCTGTACTTTTATTACTACTGTTTTTAACGTTCTAAATATAGAAAATTTGTATTTCTGAACATGTTTCTGCCTTAGACTAATGAATTTTCATTTCTGAAGCACTGCTGAACGTTTAAAAAATGGTAATATAATTGTCATTATTTTTTGCTAACATCCTATCCTGTAGGAATTGACATAAATATTTATTGCAGTAAATTGCAGTGAATGACACTACATCTAGCAATATGTAATCTGCAAAAAAATCAAAGCTCGCCTTGAGAGAGATTCTTGCATGTTTTAGTAGTGTAAGCTTCCCAGTATCTAAATGAGCAAATTTGGGAAATGTGTACAACGTGACATCATCATGTAATCAGAGCTACTACCTTAAGACTACTGAGAAAGTAAAATGCTGTATTTAAATGTACTCAAATGGTGAGTCATGTAATTTTCCCTTTGAAATCATTAACACTGGTTTGTAAGCAGGAAACTGAATTGTGGCTTAATTTGTGTCTCATAACCAGTACAAATTAACCAATATCGCTTGATGTGAAATACAGATAAAGGGATTAACCTTAAGTGCTGGTTCACACTGGGGCGACAAACGCTCCGACATTAGGAGCTCATGTCGCATGACGTGTGAAAATCAATGTTTCCCTATGGGAGCCGTCTTAACTGGTCCGACACATGTCGGTCCGACATTAAAAATTCTCCCTGTACTACTTCTGTCCGACTTTGATCCTACTTCAGCCCATTGACTATCATTGAAGTCGGATCAAAGTCGGATCCTTGTCCTAACCATACGACTTTGGCATCCGACATTGTGATTACAGCAGCAGTAAAAGGAATTTATCTCACCCTGGGATTGTTTTGATTGGTCAAAGGACAAGTCAGACTAGCACAATGTCGGATCAAAGTAGTATCCTGTTCATGAATGTCGGATGGATGTCGGACCAATGTCGGACCAATGTAGGACAGATGTCGCAGAGCAAAGTAGGATGAAAGTTGTGTCTATAGTGTGAACCCAGCCTGATGGTGTATATGTTAGCCCAATTACTACTCAACTGGAGTTACTGCAGGTGAGAGCAAGTGTAAATGAAACAAATAACTTATGACACGGTGGAAGAACATGTCAACATAGTGGATAGGTGAACACTGAGAAACAAAAGAGGACTTGGCTCATATTTGTATTTTGTTGACTAATGGCTGTAGCAATGCAAGTTGATAAAACTGCCCCTGTAATTTCTCTGGGAGATGTAGGGAGAATTTTCTTTTTCCCCTCAGTTATAAAATTGGCACATACTGTAGTATTGAAACGTCACAGCTCAGTAAATATAAAACCGGTCCAAAAATAAAGCAAAAAAAAAAGCTACAATGGTAAACCTTCTACAGTAGAGTTAAGTATTTTTCTAAAGGGCAACCCAGGGATGCAACAGCAAAATGACATAAAACCCTGTACAGCCTCATCTAAAAGTGTTTCTCTGTAAACTTTCCACACCAGCTCCTGGCTCTCTCCTCTAATCTGTTCCTGTCACTACTTGTCATCAGTTGCTAAGGACAGGTCGAGTGGCCCACACAGCTTTTTGTGTTGCCAACAGAAATCGTAACAGATGCAGAGAGCTTTTAGGATGTGTGAGCTGTGCTCTCTCTCTCCCCCTCTGTACACACTCTTCTCCAGACTGTCCCAATGGCAATTGTGGTTGGGGCAGTAATCAAACACCATACAGTCTGATCTAAGTATTATGTCATCTCTTGTATAAAGACAGATGGGAGAGGAGCTGGGGGGGGGGGGTGTAGGATATGGAAGTAAAAGCACAGTCCACACCACCACCCACCTCTCCTGCTCTCTGCTGCCATCACTACTCCTGTAGTGATTAAAGGGATTTGGTGGGATGGGAAGTTTTGTGCTGGGAGGGTTTTGGAGGGGGGGGGCTGGGGCTTTGGTACTTGGTGTGAACAAACCCTAGAATGTAGTTTGTAAGGCAGTGCGGTTATAAATGAGAAATGCCCTTTTATGCAGGTGCCATTAATTCCTATTGCCACCCCTACACCCTCACATTTGGAACTGCAGTTCTCCATATGATTACCAAATGGCTCTATAGACAGGGTTTCTATAACATGAACTGCCCCTTCACTCCAAAAGTGTTGTGTATATTTGCAATGTGAAGGAGAAAAATAAGTAGGTGTGGCGCTGTTCAATGGATTACAATTGACTCTCAATGTGGCGGTGATGTAATGTGGGTGTGAATGTAACACCAGTAAATGATGTGCAAAATTATGACAAGTAAATTATAAGTGAACATAAACATGTGCATGTAAAAAAGCAATAAATAAATGAATACAAATTTAAAAAGTTAAACTCCTATTGAGCATTCAAATGAGTCCAGAAAAGATACTAATTAGATATTCAAAAAGTACTAATTAGATATTCAAAAAAGTCCAAAAAGTGTGCACTTTTTGGACTTTTTTGAATATCTAATTAGTACTTTTTGAATATCTAATTAGTATCTTTTCTGGACTTATTTGAATGCTCAATAGGATTTTAACTTTTTAAATTTGTATTCATTTATTTATTGCTTTTTTACATGCACGTGTTTTATGTTCACTCATAATTTATTTGTCATAATTCTGCACATCATTTACTGGTGTTACATTCACACCCACATTACATCACCGCCACATTGAGAGTCAATTGTAATCCATTGAACAGCGCCACACCTACTTATTTTTCTCCTTCATTCATTTACTCCACCTAGGTGGTAGTAATCTGTAGAGGCAGCAGTTCTCCTGATTCACCATATTATATATTTTTTCCCCTGCTGGTATTTTTCTCTTTTGCGCGGAATCATGCACACCCTTTATATTTGCAATGTGCCTTATGTCAGCCCTAGAGAGTGATGGAGCAGAGATAAATTGCTTGAACAAACCCCAAATGTGTACCTCATAATCTGTATTATACTAGATTACTTGGTCATTTTATTTCTGTACTATGTTTGCTCCTGCAAATCTGTGCACAGTTAAACAAAAAAAATAAATAAATGCCTTTCACAGTCTCAAAAAGCAGAGTATCTCACATTCCTTGTATACCCAAAGTATATATTGTCTAATAATACGGAATGTGTTACAGTTGTGCTGGATATAACTCTGCAGGGGGTCCTGACTGTGAAGAACTATACCTGTAGCCACACTCTGTTTTGATAATAGGACGGCATATGCTGCAGACAGATGGGCCTCACTCCACAAATTCTGTACATCTTCATTCGAGCCAGTGTTAAATATAGATGTGCCAAAACAATAAAGATAGAAAATCTCCCCAAATAACACAGGGGAGACAGACGTGGGGGCGTATGCTACTTAACCATTGTCCCAAATCCTACAAAAACATGTCTGAAAATTTTACCACAAAAGAGTATGTCATAAATAGTGAATCAATACTGTTGTATGGCTGATAGCCATAGTTCCTGAGTCCGTGTGATGATCATCCATCTTAATCCTTTAAACTATTGAGGCACCTAGTCCAGAGCATTTTCCAGCACCTGTATTATATTCTGTCATACATTTTATTATTTGTCTAGAATTTTACCTAACTTTTGACTGCATACATTTAGTCTAGCAAGATACTGTGGTACCCTAGTTATAAATTCTGCAGTCTATTAACTACCCTATGCTTACTTTACTGTGCTGCTTTTATAGCACTGCTCAATCATCCTTTTCTGCTGTAGTGCAAATTAACAAATTCCTCCTAACAGTGTGAGACAAGACGTTTTGAATGTAAAATATCTGGTTATAAAGTAAAATGTATAGACTGTCAGCCAAGTCGGAGATGTGGACACAAATGGGCACTGATTTATTTCCTGCTTAAGCTGCCAAGTTGTTCTATGTACCCACTATCCTTTGGATGGGTGCTTCTCTTCCTCTTGCTTCAGAGCGAACTGTGGTACTGGCACACTGCTCTATAATTGCACTTTTTGTGTTAGTGTCGTTTTGTTCCATCACTCTGGCTTCCGTATGCTAATATTAGGTTAGTATATCTGTAAATACTATGAATTTCCTGATCTAAAGCATTTTCCTAAAACCCCAGTTAACAAGTCTCAGTTTGTGCTATAGTTTTGTTAGAGCAAACACTCGGACCTTCATTTAAAATGTAAAAAAATTATAGCTGAAGCCATTTGTAATGACTGTTATATTACAGCTATAAATTGGCAGTTCTGGAGGATATTTCAAAAGTATTGCTTGTTTAGTTGCAAAGGGCAGGTGTAGCCATTGGTGTAAGATTGTCCTAACTGTGCCTGCATCAGGCTTCACTTGGCTATAGCGGACTGCCTCCCATTGGATCAGGGGCGGATCCAGGGGGGGGGCAACAGTGCAATTGCCCCCCCCCCCCCGAGACCATCTGTCACACTCGTTTGCTCTGTTTTTTTGTTTTTTTGCGCCTGATCTCCTGGACTTTGGGGACCCGGTACTGGCTGGCCATATGTCCCCAAACTTGGCACACATGTAGCCCCATGTCTCCTCTACAAGTGTGCAAAGTTTGGTGTCTAGGAGACCTACGGCCCGGGAGAACCGATTTTTCAAAGCCGGGCACTCCTTCCATAGACTCCCATGTTAAACATCAGTCTAGTCATGGACACAGTGAAGCATGGGCACAGTGAGGCATGCAAATGGACACCCTAGGCTTATACTCGAGTCAATACGTTTTCCCAGTTTTTTTGGGTAAAATTAAGTGCCTCGGCTTATATTCGGGTCGGCTTATATTCGAGTATATACAGTACTTGTTCTGCGGCTGCCTCTGAATCTCTCTCTGTTTCTCACATCAGCCGATCAGCGGCGCCGAGAGAGACTCGTCTAATGTAGTTACGCGGTGCACTGACACGATACCAGGAGCGGAGGAGGTGGTGGGTGGAGCCTCTTCCCTGCACTCGTTGCTAACGCCTGGGCCACTAATTGCAGGCGACGGTGGCAAGTGACACACTCGGGGCTCCCACTGATTCTGCATTGAACTATTTAATTTTATATTACAATGTAATAATAGAAATAATGCGCTTCAATCATCCTGGCACCAATAACAACCATGGTGCCGGGATGATTGAAGCACCGACACCAGCCAATTCCCCGATAAATTTCCCACAAAAAAACATATTTTTTGGCAGTGCCCCTCCCAAGAAAAGACTCTGGATCCGCCACTGCATTGGATATAGAGTTAATTAAACCAAAAAAGTAGTGGTGTCTGTGTGCACTTAGACCAAGGGTCCCCAGACTCTTCGGCTAATTTACCCCACCCTGAAGTTTCAGGTTGTTTATTGACCCCCAAACATATTTTTTTTTTTTGATAAAACTATTTAATAAATGCAACTCTAAAGCCCAACTCTGGGAAATATTGGTATTGTAAACCCTGCACCTGTCAGCTCCATTGCATTTCTGGGTGCTGAGAGCAGCAGCTAATGCCAGTGAAAGGGTTCCAGTCACTCCACACTCCCTCCTCCATATCCAAAAACAAAAAAACTTGTGTTTTTTTACAGATTGGAGGGCAAGAAAATATTTGCATCCCTGCCACTCCTCTCTCGTGCGCCAATCACAGAACACCTTGTATTCTGTGGAAAAAAAACACAAGGCATTTTGAAAAAAGATGAGGAGGGGCCATGGTTTACTGGAGTCCTTTACTGCTGTGGAAAAAAACTCAGTGGAGTTGGCTTATAATTGGGTATGATTTTACTACTATACAGTGGCACTGCAATAGTGCTGTTGCTGTTGTCAGTACGCCCACTGGGGAAAACAGAGCCTTTTCTGTGTTATGCTGAATGAAGCTTTGTGGGTACAGATATTTCTTACAATTATATGATGTTTTGTTATGTATTCCCTCTTGAATACTATTAAGCTTTGGCATCTTGAAAGGGGAAATGGTAAGATTCAGCCATCCATCTGGATTTGTGACCTCTGTGAACGTGGGGTCTATTTCTCTGGTAAGAAGTTGTGTGCAGGTTGAGGAGCACTGGATGGATTATTTTGCACTGAGATCGCACACGCCTAAAGCATGTTTTTTTTAACGCATGGGTGGACTTTGCTTTATTGCCAATGAATATTGAACACTGTGATTTATATTGATTGGATATTACGATGTGTTTGATATAAAAGGTTGTTGAACATTATCTAGGATTTTTTGTTTATCTGTTGAGTTTATAATTTAAAGACCGTGCAACATTTTTTTTTTTTTTGCTTAAGACTAGTACTACAAATGATAATCCTGTAAAAACAGTTAATACTTCCTCTTTCACAGCAATCTGTTCTTTGACATTACTCCTTTTAATGTGTTTACCATTACTGGCTCTCCCAACAGTTTGAGGTGGCTGCACTCACTGACTCTCCAGTAGAGTATGGGATGGAGGAGTATGCTTTTGTAGCGGCCTCACCCCTTTCTCCCCTTCTCATACTCGGCTCGTCTTTCTTCGTCTAGGGGTCTCAGTGCTGGGGGGAGGGATGAGATACACCACGGCCCATGTCCTCCATAGCTAAGAGGTGAAGGCCAGAAGATTGGGTCTTGTGTAGGTGTCCTAGAGTCAAGTCCAGTGCTTCGTCCCTGACTCCTTTGCGCCTAGTAACCAGAGTTCCACACAGTGAATAGGTCCAACTCAGTTTTATTCTTCATGCCAAAGAATAAACAGTTTCTTCTACTTAGTAGTAATGGGGAATAGATCGAGGCACAATCCCTTCCCTTCTCCTGCTAACCACTGTGATATCACCAGTGGCGGGTAGTCACTGCCACTGACTATATTGAGTAGAATGTGTATTACCTTCGCTAGCACGGCCCCTGTCAGGGGAAGGAGATCCGTCCAAGGGAGAAACGGGAGGCCTCTCTGTCACCAGCAATGCTGCGCCGGACTCTTCAGAGAAGTTCCGCACACCAGTCCTCATGAACTCAGACACGGGCACCCAAGGAGTTAGGGCCCCCCTTGGATTCCTCCACCCTTGCGGAACTCAGTCAAAGGTACTGAGCCCCAGGCCTCTGCCATAGTACCTCACCCCAGGCTAAAGGTGCCTGGAATGGACTACATCTCTCGCTCCGGCCAGGTCAATGGCACCAGAGTCCGGAACGCCAGCACCCAAGCTGAAGGTGCCTGGGTGCGGCCGCATCCTCCAACTCTCTCCGAACTCTGAACCCCGTGGTAAGGGCGTCCGTCCCTTTTATCCCCTCTCCCTTCGCGCCACAGCTGGTTCCCCGCCCCACTGTACCAGCTCCAGGGGAGGACAAAAAGGTACAGTCTTGAAGTGTGAGTTCAGCTCCGACCCCGGGCAATGGCGCCACCCATGGGCCGCAAGGAACCTCACACCACCAGAGTCCTCCAAGAACCAGAAAAGGGTCTCGGATCCCCTAGCAATTGGTGCATCTGGGTTACACTACCACCCAGATGCCTCCCCTAAAATTCAAACACCCGCTACACTTTGTACCTGAAGTTTGAATGCAAAAGAGCCTACACAAACATGCCAAGCACACTGGCAAACTAAGCTGGCGGCAACGCACAGCTGATAGAGATCTCAAGGCCACTTTTGCTGGCAAATGACCGTTCAATCCTGTCTTGCTGCTAGCCAGCTCACCTTCAGGACTGGGGACTGTAGTGAGGTTTTACAAGGACCATAAAGGAACTTTGACCTATCATTTGACTTGCCTATTTACCCCCAGACAGCTATTGGCCTCCTTTTGAGTTCAGCTTGTGGAAGGTGGGCACAGACAGACTCGTTATGCAACCATTGTACCAAATTTGTTTTATCGTAAGAAAATTTACTTTTAGAGTTTTGTGTTTGATAGGATTCAAAATGGCATGGCAAGTCCAGGCTCGTATTCATCAACCAAACACAAAATGTTGTTTTTTTGCACCTTTTTGTCCACAGATGTTGAGCCTGGGCTGAACCCCTCTGTGTGATACAAAACCTCTGTTAACTGTAGAAGGGAGCATGGGCACAAGTATCAGTGAACCACTGATTTTACCATGTAGGGTAAAACAAGATGGCTGCTTAACTGCCTCCATCCCCAGTTGCCCATATTTACCTTCCCTTTACTTTACTGTATTGTCATTATGGTTATCTGAACATGCTGCTTTGCCCTGTATGCACAAGTTTAACTGATTGTACACACTCATTGTTTTCCAAAGGATAAGGCACCCCACCAGCAAATGATTTCAGGGGTCAGGACTATGGTGCACAATGAGTGCAAGGGACAGGGCTATAAGATGCTCTGATCCCTAGACACTCCTGATACTCTACACCAGGGATATGCAATTAGCGGACCTCCAGCTGTTGCCAAACTACAAGTCCCATGAGGCATAGCGAGACTCTGACAGCAGCAAGCATGACACCCAGAGGCATGATGGGACTTGTAGTTTTGCAACAGCTGGAGGTCCGCTAGATGCATATCCCTGCTCTACACAATGCACGAGAAAAGGGGTCAGGACTACATGATGCACAGAGTGCAGGGGTCAGGACCGTGCAGAGCACTTATCCCTTGGGGCGTCTAATGCAGAATGAGAGCAAGGGTCAGAACTACATATCGTACAATAAGTGCAGGGGTCAGGACTATGTGACACATGGAGCACAGAGATCCAGACTACATGATGCAGAGTGCCAGGGGTCAGGACTACACAATGCACAAAGGTTAATGAGATCTGACACAAGTGACAAGTTCAGGTAGTTCTTAGTACCACCACTTTAAGAATATGTTGCTATGGCACAGAGGTACGCCAGTGCTCAGCCATGCCTGTGCTGCTAAATGTGACAGCTTGCTGTACACATCTCAATCCCCAGCTCGAGAGCTAAATGTAAACAAAGGGGCTGGGGATGCTGGTAATGTAATTACCCAAATATGGCAATGCCCATATTTGGCAAATAACTTGATTCACTAGATGGATGGAGCCTGATGGGGAACTGAGAAAAAAAATTAAGGTGCACCTGATGGGGAACAGAGTAGTTCCTCATCAGGTCTGGATCCTGGAGAAGAAATGCAACAAAGGAGAACTACACAATCTACAAAGCACTCACTAGGAAATATCATAAAGCAATCTTCAAAGCAAAAAGAGACCATTTCGCTAACACCATCGCAAAAGCCCTAAACCGCCCCCGCGAACTCTTCAAACTAGTAGCTCAGACCATGAATCCCACCTGTTTGGAGTCTTCAGCAAACGAAACACAGGAATTCTGCAATGAACTATCCAATTTTTTTATCGACAAAATTGATAACATTAGGAAAATAATTCAGCAGGAAAAATCAAACAGCCCCACACAGCCAAAGGAAGAAAAGAACCAGATAAATATTCTGCAATCAAAGAAATTTACTCTGGTCCCAATTACAATCGACACTACAAAAAACATCATCAGAAGCCTCCGAGATAGCACTTCACCGAACGACATCATTCCGGCAAAACTGCTGAAAGAATGTACCGACATCTTGGCACCCCACATAACACACTTCATCAACCAATCGTTCAAAGAAGGTATTGTGCCGACTTCCCTTAAACAAGGAATAATCAAACCCCTATTAAAGAAACCCAACCTCGACCCGAATGACCCAAATTTTAGAAGACCGGTAACAAGCCTGACCACCATCTCCAAGATTATCGAGAAAGTTGTAACACAACAGCTACAACTTCATTTGGATACCCACAATCTCCTGGACCCACTTCAATCGGGGTTCCGCCCAGGCCATGGGACGGAAACGGCACTTCTCAAAATATGGGACGACGTACTAGAAGCAGCAGATGACGGAGAATCATGTCTCCTGGTGCTGCTGGACCTCAGTGCAGCCTTTGACACGGTAGATCACAAAATCCTACTTACGCGTCTCACCGAAGTAGCAGGAGTCGCAGACACGGACCTACCATGGTTCGCATCCTTCTTAGAAAACCGATCCCAGACAGTGAAACTGGGAGCCTTTACCTCGGCACCACGCACAAATACATGCGGAGTACCTCAAGGATCACCCCTGTCACCGGTACTCTTCAACATCTACCTTCGGCCACTCCTCAAAATCATCAGTGAACAGGACATGCGTTATCACTCCTATGCAGATGACACTCAACTATACTTTCGCATCAACAACAAAAAAGATCAATATTACGGACTGGAAAAATGCCTTACATTGATCAACAATTGGATGACAGAGAGCTCCCTCAAGCTTAATGGATCCAAAATAGAACTGCTCATTTTCCACGCTAACCGAAAGAAAAACGCCAGGACCACGTGGACGCCGCCCACCATCCTGGGACAAAACGTAACCCCAGGCACCAAAGTTAAAAGCCTGGGAGTTATCTTTGACTCAGACATGACTATGGACGCACAAATAGGATCAGTAGTCAGTGGATCCCACCACCTTCTCCGCCTGCTACGAAGACTCATCCCGTTCATCCCGGAAAAAGACAGAGCAGTAGTAGTCGGAACCATTATCAATTCACGGCTTGACTACGCTAACTCACTTTACCTAGGACTACCCAAATACTAAGTTGCACGTCTACAAGTCGTCCAAAACACAGCGGCCAGACTGGTAACAGGGAAAAAATCCTGGGAATCAATCGCACCGTCCCTGAAAAGCCTCCATTGGCTAGCCGTAAAGGATCGGATCACATTCAAGACCCTCTGCCTCACCCACAAATGCGCACAAGGAAGCGCTCCTGAATATTTATGCGAGAAAATAAAACACTACACCACTACTCGTGACCTTCGATCAACTAACCAAAACCTCCTCCACATCCCCAAGACCCGCTACAAAGCCAAGGGAGAACAAAGGTTTGCTGTCCAAGGACCAAGGCTATGGAATGCGCTACCCACGAATATCCACATGGAAGAAAACCATCGGGCCTTCCGGAAAATACTAAAGACCCATCTCTTCTAACGATCTCAACGACACTGGATGCAAAGCGCCTTGAGGCGATTTAGCTCGCAATTGCAGCGCTATACAAGTTGCTCACTCACTCACTCACTCAGGTCCACCTTCATTTTTAGCACAGGGCAGTGGGAGGATTTGAAAGACACTATTGGACTGAACAGTGTTTGTGGATCCATCCACTCCTCTACTTTGTCAGTCAGCAGCAAGGTGGACCCGATGGAGAACTATCTTCTCTGTTTCCCATCAGGCTCCATCCACTGTGCTACAAAACATCTCGGGCGTGTGCCTTTCGTTGTGATGAGTGCAGTAGCCGGGGAGGGAACATACAGTGCATCTGGAAAGTATTCAATACTTCACTTTTTCCACGTTTTATGTTACAGCCTTATTCCAAAATGGATTAAATTCATTATTTTTCTCAATCCTACAAACAATACCCCATAATGACAACATGAAAGTAGTTTGTTTGAAATCTTTGCAAATTTATTAAAAATAAAAAACAAAAAAAATCACATGTTCATAAGTATTCACAGCCTTTGCTCAATACTTTGTGGAAGCACCTTTTGCACTAATTACAGCCTCAAGTCTTTTTGAATATGATGCTAAAAGCTTGGCACACCTATTTTTGGCCAGTTTCTCCCATTCTTCTTTGCAGGACCCCTAAAGCGCCATCAGGTTGGTGCACAGCAATTTTCCGATCTCTCCAGAGATGTTTAAACGGGTTCAAGTCTGGGCTCTGGCTGGGCCACTCAAGGACATTCAGAGAGTTGTCCCGTAGTAACTCCTTTGTTATCTCGGCTGTGTACTTGGGGGCATTGTCCTGTTAGAAGATGAACTTTCGCCCCAGTCTGAGGTCCAGAGCGCTCTGGAGCAAGTTTTCATCAAAGATGTCTCTGTACATTGCTGAATTCATCTTTCCCTTGATTGACTAGTCTCCCAGTTCCTTCCGCTAAAAAATATCCCCACAGCATGATGCTGCCACTACCATGGTTCACTGTCATGTGCCTTTTTTTTTGAAGAGTAGCTTCCGTCTGGCCACTCTACCATACAGGCCTGATTGGCGGACTGCTACAGAGATGGCTTTTCTTCTTCCACAAAGACGCTGGAGCACTGTCAGAGCGACCATCTGGTTCTTGGTCGCCTCCCTGACTAAGGCCCTTCTCCCCCGATCGCTCAGTTTGACCGGGCGGTCCGCTCTTGGAAGAGTCCTGGTGGTTCCAAACGTTTTCCATTTACGGATGATGGAGGCCACTAAGCTCATTTGGCCCTTCAATGCTGCAGACATTTTTTTGTATTCTTCCCCAGATCTGTGCCTCAATACAATCCTGTCTTTGAGGTCTACAAGGCAATTGCTTGGTTCTCATGGCTTGTTTTGTGCTCTGACATGCACTGTTAACTGCAGGACCTTGTATAGACAGATGTGTGCCTTTCCAAATGATGTCCAATCAACTGAATTTACCACAGTTGGACTCCAATCAAGTTGTAGAAACATCTCTAGGATGATCAAAGAAAACAGAATGCACATGAGCTAAATTTGAAAGCGGAGGTCCACCCTGAAAAAATTTTTACATAAAAAATCCTAAAAGAAAAAAATTTATATAAAAAATAAATTTTTTATACCCACCCTAAATGCCTGTTGCTATGCGGAAGTCCCCTAATCTGCCTCTACTGTGCCTCTTCCTTGTCCTCAGATTGAGAACTTCCGTTTCCTCTTTTTGTGAATGGGGCGCGCTGCCTTCTGGGAACTGTGTGTATCCCAGGAGGCAAGCCGCTCATTCACAAAGCGCCGTGCGAGTGGTGCATGCGCAGTAGGAAACGGGCAGTGAAGCCGTAAGGCAGGATGGAGGAGCCCGGGACCTGCCAGCAGCGATTGATCGCCGTGGCGAGACCGACATCGCGGGCGAGTAGGAGAGGTAAGTGTCCTTATTAAAAGTCAGCAGCTACACTGTTAGTAGCTGCTGACTTTTTTTTTTTTTTTTAAATGGCTGCACCTCCGCTTTAAGTATCGTGGCAAAGACTGAATACTTATGTACATGCGAGTTTTATTTTTAATAAATTTGCAAAGATTTCAAACACATTTAATCCATTTTGAAATAAGGCTGTAAAATAACAAAATGTGGAAAAAGTGAAGCGCTGTGAATACTTTCTGGATGCACTGTACAGTGCTAGGCCCTGACAGGTTCATGCACCTGTCCCTGACAGGCACATAAATTGGGCGCAAGTACCGAAAATTTTGGTGCATCAAACTGAAAAAAATGCTAAAGCCTCAGGAGCCAAGGGTATCCAGGAACAGATGCAGGGGGCATGTGCACAGGGCTAGTGATGTTCATGGTTGTAAATGTTGGCACTGGAAGTAGTATAAATGCATCAGAATTTCAAAGGGTGTATGTACACAATAATGTGAAAATCAGCGTGCGTAGAATAGAGTTGAATGAAATGTCATTTTGGGACATTTCAATAAGCCCTGGTTCACACTGGTGCGATTTGACTTGTCAAATCGCATGTCAAATTGGCAATATTTGCCGCAAATTGCGAGCAATGACACCGTCCTAATCGGTGCGACGCCGCATCTGCGGCGCTGCACCAATTTCAAAAAGTAGTTTCTGTACTACTTTTTGCGATTTCGGCCGCGATTTACATTGACATCTGTGTCAGTTGTCTTTGTAATCGCGGCTGAAATCAGGACTGCCAGCGAGAGTGAAATTGTGCTAGTTCAGCTGAACTCGCACGGCTTCACTCCCGCAGCCCAGTGTGAACCTGGGCTAAAAGACTGAAGTAAACGGTGTGATGCGTTGTAACTACACATACTATCCACCCCTACACAATACACACCAGGTGGTGTGAATGGGCCCTTAACTGTGAAGGGCAGGCTAACTCCCCTTTTCTTTTTCGTACATCACGGGACACAGAGCGACATAGTCATTACTAATGGGTTATATAGTTACCGTCAGGTGCTGGCACTGGCAACTTCCAAAACCGGAAGTACCCTCCCCTATATAAGCCCCTCCCATCCGGGAGCACCTCAGTTTTTTGCCAGTGTCTAAGGTGTTGGCCAAGAAGAAACATGTGTTTTTCACTGAGCTTGCGTACAGGTTCTTTTGGGCCTCAGTAAGCTATTCCGGATCCGACCAAAAAAGCTTCATAGCTAAACGGTCGGTACCCGGGCCTTGCAGAGAAGAGCAAGGTTCTGCCTGTAATGCTTCTCTTAGGAGAGCTGGACCCTGGGATCCAGAGCTCTGGTCATACCCACGACCAAGATGTTTTCTGTGCAGGGTGCTATACAGGTCCAGGGGAGTGGAATCCTTGGGAACCCGGTCCCTGAAGGTTTGATTACAATGCCTGCCGTGATAGGTGAAGTTTGGGCTTTTGTGGACCAAACAAAGTCCTGCGGCGGGGAACAGGTAAGTGGGGGCCCCCAGGAACTTGGTTCTATTGGGGGACCCCCAAGCCTAATTTGTCTTTCTGTCTGTTACCTAACGGTATTCCCGCTAATATCTGTGCATGCCTGTAACTACTAAAAAAATGTAATAATTTTTAATGGTGGTCAAGAAAAAAAAAAAAAAAAGGAATGTTTTTTTATATATGTTTAGTATATTAAACTGCGGTACCTGTGTTTGTCCACTAGAGGCCGCTGTGGAATGTTTTTCTTGTCATATGGACTAGTTTCTTCTCAGAGAGCAAAGTCCAGGCAGCTGGTGAGTTCTCCTACAGGAAACTGTTTCCTCTGCCATGTTGCAGTGTTCGTCTATCCCCCGGCCTGCGGCAAAGGGGGCCCTGGCTCCTGTCCCTGGTTTCCATGTTTGAAAATTAGCGCCGAGGCGCACGTGGCCGCGCGCGTGCGCGTGCACGCGCCTCTATATATAGAGGTGGCCGGAAAAAGGGGCGGGGCCTGGGGGATGACGCTCTGTGCGCGCCGCAGCGCTTCTGCGCATGTGCGGGCGTCCCAGCAGGTTTTTAAAAAGCCACATTATTGCAGTAAGCTGGCTATGAAGTACAGAGACAGAGCTGGCAACATTTAAAGGCATACAGCAAGCGGTTGATACAGGCATCCCCTAGAAAGGCACATTAGTAGACACCAACTGTTATATAGCAGCAATTGTGCTAGACTATTCTCAGTAAAAGTGGTGTATTACGGCTGGAATACCTCAGCTTTAGGCTTAGGAATATGCCGTCCAGTAGCTCCGGAACTGAATCTTCCAGGAAGCGAAGGGGGTCTCATCGGGCTCTGAGGATCTTGGGCATACTCCTGCTGCACCAGTCTCCCCTGAAGTTCAGAGGTAAGTGACCGTAGAGACCCCGCAGGGGTACTTGGTACTGTGGCTGTCCTCAGTCACCTGCTCCTGTGTATGTAACAGAGGAGGTTTTTTCCTCAGCTCTGGGAGGATTAGAGAGAGATTGTCAAAATTTATCGCTGCCTCCCTGTCAGGGAAAGCACGCCCGATCTCCGTCTCCTCCTTCAGAGTGCCTGTTAGCAGAGCAACAGTCCCATACAGGGATCGACCTGCCTGAAGGGGATCAGGATAAGGTTGATTCTGTTATAGAGGAATCAACAGTGGGGGAACCTTTTCTCAGCATCTCAAGCTGAAAGATTATGGGTTCAGTCTCTGACTAACATGGTCCGGTCAGCATTTAAAAATGCACCTTGCGGAACCATCAACCACTACTGTATCCTCGTTGGGGTCGCTAGAAGCCCCCAGACTGTTTGTTCTTTTCCACTTCACCCTTTACTGAAAGGGCTCATTTACCAGGATTGGGAACGTCCTGAGAAAATATTTATTCCCCCAAGAGATTTCCGGTGGTCTATCCCATGGAGGATAAGTTCATCAAAAAAAAAAAAAAAAAAATGGAAGGTCCCTACAGTGGACGCAGCCATCTCTTGTATGTATAAATCACTGACATGTCCAGTGGATAATGTCCAAATGTTCAAGAACCCAATAGATAAAAGATTGGAGTCCTTATGAAAATCTGCTTGGTGATACAACCAGCAGTAGCAGCTATTGGGGTCTGCTAAGCAGTGAAGGATCAGTTGAAACAGGTCTTGAGGGACTTGACAGATCAGCAGGCTTTGCCCTAGCTGATCTACCTAGAGCCTTAGGCTTTGCGGTTGACGCCATAGAGGATTCAGTCCATCAGGCCTCCCGCCTTACGCTGTCTATAGTACATATGCGTAGGCTCCTATGGCTCAAAAACTGGTCTGCTGAAGCTCCCTGTAAAGAATGGCTGGTTAGCGTCCCATTTCATGGTGAACGCTTGCTTATTCAGGGAAAACCTGGACAAATATATCCAGAAAATTTCCAGCGGTAAAAATACGCTCTTGCCGGTTAAAAGCAGAGTTAGAGGTCCCTCTTTAAGAGGCCTGCTTCTCCAGTCCCTGGGGCATCGGCTGTGTAACAGTTCCGACGGCCTCCTCGGTTAAATCCCGGGGGTAAAAAACAGGGACAGTAGCAGGGTAATGAGAAACCCTGGGTCAGGGGAGGTACAAAACCTCCCCCAAAGTTAAATTCATTGAAGCCCCCACTCAGTCGGGTGGGGGGAGGACTCCAGTTGTTCGCAAGAGACCTGGCGGGACACGATCAAGACAGATAGGTGCTCTCCGCAGTAGGTTTGGGATACAGTTTGGAGTTAAAAGACTCCCCTCCTTCCCATTTTGAGGTCAAACGTGCCAAGGGATCCCCGGAAGAGAGAGTCCCTCCTGTTGGCACTAGAACAACTATTGCTCCAAGGAGTAATTATGGAGGTTCCCCTGGAAGAATGAGGGTTCGGGTTTTACTCAAACCTCTTTACAGTCCCGAAGCAAACGCGGACGGGAGGCCCATATTAATTCTAAAAAGGGCTATACAAATTCCTGTATATCAGGACTTTCCGATGGAGTCGATCCGATCGGTGGCCACTGCCCTACAAGGGGAGGATTGGTTAGCCACGATCGACATCAAAAATGCTTATTTGCACATTCCCATCTTTCCAGTCCACCAAAAATTTCTACGCTTTGCAGTAGAAGGGCGCCATTTTCAGTTCAGAGCCTTACCCTTCGGTTTGGCCACAGCACCAAGAGTGTTCACAAAAATTCTGGCCCTTTATTGGCCAATCTAAGAACACAAGGTGTAATGATAATGGCATATCTGGATGACTTGTTGCTGATAGACCACTCAGTGAAAAAACTAGACGTGGTCGTTCACAAGACGATCAAGTATCTGGAATCTCACGGTTGGATTATCAACCGAGACAAGTCAGCCCTAAAAACCAGTCAAAAGTCTGGAATACTTGGGGCTAAGGTTGGATTCAGGCCAGAGAAAAATATTCTTGCCTCGAGGAAAGGTGTTGTCTTTGAAAGATTTGATCCACTTAGTGGGTACAAAAAAGACAGCCGTCCATACGCCTGTATATGAGGCTGCTGGGAAAAATGGTGGCATCATTCGAAGCAGTACCCTACGGTCAATTCCATTCAAGGAATTTGCAAGGGGCCATACTGTCAGCCTGGAACAAAAAAAGTTCAGGCCCTAGACTTACAATGTCCTTGTCCCCTTCCGTTCGCAAGAGCCTCCGTTGGTGGTTGGTTCCCCAGAATCTGGAAAAAAGGAAATCCTTCAGTCCGGTTTCTTGGAAGGTGGTCACTACAGATGCCAGCCTTATAGGCTGGGGAGCAGTACTGGAGCAATAGTCTCTCCAGGGCAGATGGTCGGATGCAGAAAAGGCCCTGCCCATCAATCTCCTAGAGATACGAGCAGCCCGGTATGCCCTAGTAGCATGGACATCCAAACTCCAAGGGTCCCCTGTCAGATTTCAATCAGACAATGCCACAGCAGTGGCATATATCAATCATCAGGGGGGCACCAGGAGTCGTGCAGCCCAGAGGGAAGTAAATTACATCCTGAAATGGGCAGAAGAATATGTCCCAGCCATATCTGCGGTATTCATTCCAGGAGTGGAGAATTGGAAGGCGGACTTTCTAAGTCGCCAGCAATTAGGCCCAGAGGAAGGGTCCCTTCACCCCGAGGTTTTCTGGACAATATGTCAGCGGTGGGGAACATCGGATGTAGATCTTCTAGCATCCAGATTCAACGCAAAGGGGGACAGGGTTGTCTCTCGGACAAGGGATCCCCTAGCTTGCGGCTCGGATGCCCTAGTGTTCCCTTGGGATCAGTTCAAGCTGATATATGCATTCACACCGCCAATGGTTACCTCGATTACTCCGCAGAATCAGGGTAGAAAAGAAACCAGTGATTCCGGTGGCTCCAGCGTGGCCCCGAAGAGCGTGGTACGCGGAGATTGTAAAATTTCAGTGGGGAGTCCTTGGACTCTCCCACGTCGTCCGGCTTTCGCAAGGACCGATGTGCCACCCTTCCTTACCAGCCCTAGGTTTGACGGCCTGGCTATTGAAGCCCACATTCTAAAAAAGAGAGGGCTCTCTAATGCTGTGGTATCTACCATGATCAATGCCAGGACGCCGGTATCCAGGCAGATCTACTATAGAATCTGGAAGGCGTACATCGCGTGGTGTGAGGCCAAGAAATGGCATCCACATAAGTACGTAATAGGTAGGATTCTGGACTTCCTACAGTGGGCTGTAGATAGGAAGCTTGCCTTGAGTACTATCAAGGGTCAGATTTCGGCCTTGTCAATATTTTTTCAAAGGCCCTTGGCTTCGCATTCACTAGTCAAAGCCTTTATACAAGGAGTGATGCGTATTAGTCCTCCGGTTAATATTCCCATATGTCCATGGGATCTAAACTTGGTTCTGTCGGTTCTACAGAAACAACCACTTGAACCATTACAGCATATTTCCTTGGTGCTTCTCACCAGGAAATTGATTTTTCTAGTAGCCATTTGTTCGGCTAAAAGAGTATCGGAATTAGCAGCTATGTCCTGTAGGGAGCCATATCTGGTTATCCATAAGGACAGAGTAGTGTTACGTCCTCATCCAGCCTTTCTTCCTAAGGTGGTATCGAGGTTTCATTTGAACCAAGATGTGGTTCTTCCTTCTTTTTTCCCCAAACCTACTTCGGTGGAGGAAAAGTTATTGCATTCTTTGGATGTAGTAAGAGCAGTTAAAGCTTATCTAAAAGCCACTGCTCAGATTCGCAGAACGGATACTTTGTTTATTCTGCCGGAAGGCCCCAGAAAGGGTCAGGCAGCGTCAAAATCTACTTTAGCCAAGTGGATTCGACAGGTCATTATGCAAGCTTATGGCTTGAGAAGGAGACCGCCTCCGTTCAAAGTTAGAGCGCACTCCACGAGAGCAGTTGGAACTTCATGGGCAGTGCATCACCAGGCCTCCCTGGCTCAAATCTGTAAGGCCGCAACGTGGTCTTCAGTTCACACGTTTACTAGGTTCTACCAGGTGGACGTTAGAAGTCAGGAGGATGTCGCCTTTGGGCGCAGTGTGTTGCAGGCCGCAAAAGATCCTCATGTCTGATAGCGCTCAGCTTATATATGGTGTATCCCCCCCCTCATTTGGCATTGCTTTAGGACATCCCATTAGTAATGACTATGTCGCTCTGTGTCCCGTGATGTACGAAAAAGAAAATAGGATTTTTATAACAGCTTACCTGTAAAATCCTTTTCTTGGAGTACATCACGGGACACAGAGCTCCCACCCCTCTTTTGGGGACACTTATTGCTTTGCTACAAAACTGAGGTGCTCCCGGATGGGAGGGGCTTATATAGGGGAGGGTACTTCCGGTTTTGGAAGTTGCCAGTGCCAGCACCTGACGGTAACTATATAACCCATTAGTAATGACTATGTCGCTCTGTGTCCCGTGATGTACTCCAAGAAAAGGATTTTACAGGTAAGCTGTTATAAAAATCCTATTACTTGGTGTAGAATTTTGTTGTATATGTAAATGACATTTTTGGAGTATCTGTATATGAGTGTGTTTTGGATTCATTAAACTGTGATATTTTATATTTTTTATTTTGTGTATTCATTTTTTTTATTATTATAATAGAGAAGACTAAAACTAAAAGAAAATGGAAAAGGCTCAGAGTACATTTTCTGCTTTGCATTTTCTGGGTCTGTGCTCATAATTCTTCCCATGTCTTTATGCATTGCCAAGCTGTGTCCACTAATCCTGCATAGTAATACACCATGACATGCCAAGAGAATCCTAGTCAAGGCAGACCAGTCTGTAATTAATTACATCACATTATTTTCATGTTGCCTCCCGTCACAGTGAGTTTGATCAGATTTTCTTTTTTGGGCCTTCTCCTAGAACGGACCCCATCTGCTAAAACTTGCAGAACAAAAGTTGTGGGATTATGTCACTGAAGAGATTAAATTCTGAAGAACTGTACCTTCCTTAACTATCCATGCCTGCCAAACACTCAACTACTGTATTCCATTAATAATTCAAGCCTGGAACACTTCCAGCTGGATAATCCAACATAATCAATGATCAATTAACTTAAAATGCCTGCCTGCCTGGTCATATTAGAAGAAGGCTAGCCTAGTGTAGCTGCATGATTAACCCTCCAGTGTCAGTGCTATGTTGTGAAGGTAATTAAAGTGTGTGTGTATTGTGGTTGTGTGTGAATGCAAATATACTAATATGTGGTATATAATGTAGCAGTGTAATATTTATATGCAAGTGAATAGTATGGGAAAAAATTGTTGGCATCCTTGTGTAATGCTTTAGGGAGAGCGTGAAGATCGCTGTTACTTTTGCAAGTCATTTGAGACGCTGACCCACAAGTATTCAGATAAGGACTTCTAACTAGTCTGACTGCCTGATCAGCATATTTGTTTTAAAGTTGACAACTAAATATTAAAGTAAGATGATCAGTATAAAAGCAGGGCAACCTTTTAGCATTTCAAAGCAGATCAGCATTGGCAGCCACCATGTTTCTCCTAGGAAAGGATTACTTTGGGTGCATAGTTCAAATAAGTAAAAAAACACAGCAGTCTTTTGTGAGTTTTTGTGATTGTGAGGCATGATACAATTTAAAACCCGTTTTAAGTGCAGTGCTGACATATTCAAATCTCCCTTTGTCACCTATAATGAGTTGTCTGATATATGTACTCTTATGTTTATTTTCTACTTTGTAGACACACACTTCTGTATTTTTACGGTTAGTATGCACAGGCATTCTCCGCTTTCATACTTCAGTTGCCCAGCGTTTTTGTTTCTGGGTTTACTTTTAATGGAGATTTGAAATTAGCATTTGATGCAAAGCAGTTCAGCATACTCTGTTGTCTTTTGTCTAGGGATAACTCTTAGTCCAGGTTCACACTGGGCTGCGGGAGTGAAGCTGTGTCAGTTTAGCTGAACTCGCATGATTTCACTCCCGCCTGTCCGTCCCGATTTTGGCCGCGATTATAGAGACATCTGTGCAGGTTTCTGCACAGACGTCAATGTAAATCGCGGCCCGAAATCGCAAAAAGTAGTACAGAAATTACTTTTTGAAATCGGTGTAGCACCGCAGATGCGGTATCGCACCGATTAAAACGGTGCCATTGCCGGCAAATGCCGCCGATTTGACATGTGATTTGACATGTCAAATCGCACCAGTGTGAACCAGGGCTGAAGGTCTGTTTTTTTTGATGTGAGCTTTCTCTGCATGGTTTACTGATCCATAAAAGCAGTGCTGGCTGAACTCCATTCATCCTCCTGTGAACAGAACTCTGAGATTACATGTACTTCCTGTGTATTCTATATTAAATAGTGATGATGGTGCCTACATAGAAATGGGAAAGGATAAAAAGCAATTCAAATTTTGACAGTTATGCCAACTTTAACATAACAAACAGGCTCCTGATGTCAAACAATTTTAGAAATGATCTACACCCAAAATGTATGGCAAACTAAATGACCCCTTTGAAAGCACAATTCACCCCCTAAATAGCGTAGTCCAGTAATGGCGAACCTTGGCACCCCAGATGTTTTGGAACTACATTTCCCATGATGCGCATGCACTCTGCAGTGTAGTGGAGCATCATGGGAAATGTAGTTCCAAAACATCTGGGGTGCCAAGGTTCGCCATCACTGGCCTAGTCTATAATTTTTAGGTTTGACTGTTTGGTTTTCAATTTATTCAGGCACCTAACACCCTAGATGACGCTACTAATTGTTTAAAAAAATCCACTTGCAACCAGAGCATCACAAAAACATAAGGTATGGTGATTAATTCTCTCCTTCAGATCAGCTACCTTCTCGTTTATCAATTTATGCTGTTAGTTACATCCCATGAACAATCTGAGTGAAATAAATTGATGGGTCTAAAGTCCCATATGGTTCAGATTTTTCTTCTGGAACAGTCACCAGGTTTCCAAAAGGTGGAAGTTACTGATGAACCTACATTGTTGCAGAATCTTCTAATACCGGTAATAAGGGTGAACTGAGTTTTGGCTAGGGCACGTGCAAACAAATTGTGGCTGCTGTTTTTTATGAGTTCTACCATTGTTGCCCTAGGTTTTTGTAGTAGAGAGAGACTCCAGTTTCATGCTGCCTCCTGCCCTTGTTTCATTCTCGCCATCTACTTATTTCTTTGCCATCTTCATTTTCTCCTCTCCATAATTTTCTCTGCATCATCCCTGCATACATACCCACTTCTCTCTCCATCATTTCTGCTTTCCTCGCTCCCTCCCTTTCTCTTTGTTGTGCCAGGTTGTGTAGCTGCTCGATGAAACTCCAGCTTCTCCGTCTTAAATTAACTCCCATAGACAATAAATCCTACAGGTTGAATTGTATGATAGGAGTTAGAAATGACTGGTTGCATTTAAGATGTAATATTGCAAATTGGCTGCATTAGCAGATGTTCAGTTGCTTCTACTAGAAGGGTTTAAGATCAGAATCTCTCTGTGTGTAATAGCCGTATGTTCTAAGAGCAAAGTACGTAGAGACATTACCCAGCCAGAAACCTCCACTTTATTTTCCATTAAAGCCACAATCCACTAGATTTTGCTTTCATGAGCTGGGTCCTTTTTCTTGTAGGAGAGTGTACATGTCTGCATTTTAACTCTATTGTACTGCTCACATATGAGCTTTATAGGGAATAATATCACAAATTATTATGTTGAATAAACGGTATCATGTATCTGACCACAATTTCACCCAAAACCTGCTAAAGTGCATACTGTTGACCACAACAACCAGGCTCATTTTTCTAATAGCTCAAAACCATAAATGTGTTGCAAGCAGGCCCTTAGCCATGCATATTAGCAAAGAAACAGTTCATAACAAAGATGCTTAGATACCAAGACAAGAGCTTGAAAGAATTCAGGGGCTCTTCATTAGTCACCTGCATGTGAGACTATCCATTTAATGGTATGACTATAGTTATGCTCTGTAACAGACTATTGTGTATATGGTTTCTTGGGGAAAATGACTACCTTATAGTGTGAATGACATCCGTTGACGTGTGCTGTAAGTGTATCCTTTATAACAATTTATGGGCATAAAGTAACATGAAAGAGTCGTGAGGCTTGTCATTGACTAAATTAAAAAGATAACGGTGGTACTCATTATATAAAAATATAGTGATGTCTTAATAGTGTTACTATTAAGAGAGCGGTTGCATTTAAAGTGGAAGCTAGTCAAGCAACTAATACAAAGGCAACATATGTAATGTGAACAGTTTTACCTGTCACAATATTTGTTATAATTTCTAACCAATCGTATCAGTAAGGGAGGAGACGCAACATTTCACAGCCTGCCGTTTTCCATATTCCGGTAGCACTTAAATAAAAATAACTACAACATGTAGCACTGTCACCTAATGCACGAAGGAATAAATATCAATCAAAATGTAAATAAATAAAATAAACTATGTAAATGAATACATTTTAAAAAAACACCAATACATGATCATGCATAAATATTCATTAAAATGTGCCAAAAATTAATTAAATGAATTTATCAAATAAAGTCCACCACACAAAGGTGTCTGTATATTCAGAAAAAAGTAAAAATATTCAATAACGTGAAGTAAAAGTTGAAAGCGTGCTGCCCTGTAGTGTAGTGTAGTAACATATACTACCTTTTAGTTAAAAACAGGCTAACACTCACATAGGAAAAAACAGTGTACAGAGTTTCACAAAGCCTCAATCAATCACCCTGGTGGGCACTATGGAATGCTGTATCACTTGTCTCGTTCCAGCCTACTGCATTATATAATGCATGAAAATCACTGTTGTAGTCATCTTTTAAAAGACCTCCCACTCCAGTTTAGTGTAGTTTTATTACATGATGAAATATTATTTGTTTGGGGATTGTATTGTTTCTTGTGCTTCTGTTTCCATTCAAAAACAAACTAGTAGTTTAAAGAGCACCTGGACAGTGGAAACTGTCCCGAAAATCGTCCGGTAGAAGGCAAAGGACCAGTCACCAGTATTACCTGTGGGTCTCCTTGCAGCTGATCTTTTTTCCATTACTGACTTTCTATGCCTTGTTGTGACTGTATCTGTGGAGACAGCCATCCTTGTAGAGACATGGCTTTGCTTCTCCATGTCAGAGGTGCCCTTCGATGACTGGCAATCTGATGACCACTGAGAGAGTATTCAAGAAGCAGCAGGAGAGGTGCAGAAAGCATAGAGCCACATAATGGCTAATGCAAAGAAATCCTTTTACTGCAAGTCAATGGATATAGTTTTCTTCAGCAAGAACAGTAGCAGCACAGTAGCGACATAACTCCTGAGAATAGCCGTGAAAGCCTAACCAGACACAGTTGAAATGTCATCTTATTCCTGCTGAATCTACTGGAATTCAAGATGTGGGTGACCATGTTGACACCACCCAGCTTGACAAAAATCGATTGAAAAATCATCACCTGAACAGTGACCAGATCCACTTAAATGCACTCACTGTTCGGGTACTTGACAGCTGGTGAATACAATAGCTGGCAGGAGTGATTCCTTCATCCAGGCTGTTTTCTGTGGATAAAAAATAGATTGATCTCTATTGTTCAGCTTGTAGGGCTAAAGAACACAAATCTAAAGAGTATGGATAACTTTTGATCTTACACTGCAGATATACAAGTATAAGGCTCAAGGCATGGGAGTGCTAGCACAGGAATTGCACTGCTATTTTTCTGGAGGAATTCCTGGCAGAAGGCAAGTCTTGCAGGGTACTTTTGACACAATTACCATTTCTGTCTTGTTCCGTATAAGATAACGACTCTTTACTTGTTCATTTCTAATCCACTTTAACCACTTAAGCCCCGGACCATTTTGCAGCTAAAGGACCAGGCCTCTTTTTGAGATTCGGCACTGCGTCGCTTTAACTGACAATTGCGCGGTCGTGCGACATGGCTCCCAAACAAAATTGACGTCCTTATTTTCCCACAAATAGAGCTTTCTTTTGGTGGTATTTGATCACCTCTGTGGTTTTTATTTTTTGCGCTATAAACAAAAATATAGCGACAATTTGGAAAAAAAAATATTTTTTTTTGCTATAATAAATATCCCCCAAAAATATATATAAAAAAACATTATTTTTCCTCAGATTAGGCCGATACGTATTATTCTACATATTTTTGGTAAAAAAAAATCGCAATAAGCGTTTGATTGGTTTGCGCAAAAGTTATAGCGTCTCCAAAATAGGGGATAGTTTTATGGCATTTTTATTAATATTTTTTTTTTTACTAGTAATGGCGGCGATCAGTGATTTTTATCGTGACTGCGACATTATGGCGGACACTTTTTAACGTTAAACAAAGGTTTTTATTGCTCAAAGGGTGCATACATGTGAAGTATATTTTGCATATAAACTTGGTAACTGATACATTGAGAATCATACTTGAGGTAGGTAAGGCAACAGATTCATTATCATTGTCATGTGAGCGTGCTCTACAAGAATACATTGCAGATCCAAAGACTTCCTAGGAAAACCTATGTCTGAGCATTCATTTCTGACTGATATGGTCTTGTTATGTACAGGTACTCGACTCTTGAAGCCAGCGGTCCCATATCTTGTTATATTTATTGGGGCATCCCCTGTTGATATATATACATTTCTTGTATGGCAGGGTATTATTCACTTCTATTTTCCATTCTACTATTTTGGGAGGTGTTTGTCTCATCCATTTTTTAGCAATGACTTTCCTGGCTGAAAACAGTGTCTCATGAAGAAATGTTTTAGTGTATTTATCTATTGTGTCTGGTAACATTCCCAGAAGGCATTGTTTGGGGTCTAATGCAAGGGGTGAACCCATCTCATCGTGTAGAAATGTCACAATTTGTTTCCACAAACCTTGTATCTTAGGGCAGGCCCAGATCAGGTGGAAAAAAGTGCCCGTCTCTTGTCCACACATCAGACATGTTGTAGAATAGGTGCGCTTGTATCTTGCCACTCTGAGGGGTGTGAGGTACGCTCTATGTAGGACATAAAGTTGCGAAAGTCGATCGGACAGCTTGGGAGACACTGCTTTACCGGACTCCAGCGCCTCGCCCCACTCCTCATCCTCTATTGGCCCAACCTCCCGCTCCCATCTGGGTTTCAGATCGTATGCTAGTTTGGTAGAAATGGGAGTGGAAAGCATATTGTAAAATGCTGAGATCAGTTTGTGCGAATCTGTGCTCTTAATTACTGCCATAATTACATTGGGCGTGGGGCGTGGGATGGAGCCAGGGAATTGCGACTGCGTTGCGTGGCGGAGTTGTAAAAATCTAAAAAACATTCGGTTTTGAAGTGTAAATTCTTCTCTAAGGGAATCAAAGGTTTTTAGGCGCCCCTTGTCTAGGAGGTGATGGAGGTAAAACACCCCTTGCGTGGACCACGTACCCGTATCCTGTATTTTGGTGAGCTCAGGGAGATTCATATTATGCCATAGCGGTGTGTAGTCGTTGTAGTGTGGAGTACTGAGTTTGGAAGAGGCTAAGTCCCATATTTTCCTGTAGTGATATAACATGGTATGCCTATTTGTCCCCGGCTCCGCCCCTCCCGAGCCCGATGCGATTGCATATATCGGGTCTTTGGTGTGCTGCGCCCACTTTGGACATAAGAGGGTGAGGAATCTCTCACTGTCCGTCTTGTCTAAGTGGAACAGCTGTGACAACTGTGATGCAATGTAGTATAGATTGAAGTCAGGGAGAGCCGTGCCACCAAGATCGGTCGGGTTCTTGAGAGTTTGCCATGCTAATTTGTGTCTATTGGCTCCCCACACAAAGGGCTTGAGTATGGCCTCGAGCGATTTGAAATGTTTCAGAGGTAGGTATACTGGGGTGTGCCACAACACATATAATATCTTAGGGAGTAAGACCATTTTAATTAAATTTATTCGGCCCCAGATCCCAATTGGAAGTCGGGACCAAATCCGTACATTGGTTTTAACCATGGAAAGAAGGGGCTCTATATTGAGGGAAATGTAGTCCATCGGGGACCTAGATATATGAACCCCTAGGTATTTAATGACATCGACTCTTTGTAGTGGCAATCTGGTTTGGGATTCCGGGGGCGGGAAGCTGTCAATAGGCAGAATTTGGGACTTGTCCCAATTGATTTTCAATCCTGAGAATATCCCAAAGCCTTCGATCGTGCGGAGTGCAGTATGTAGAGATGGGCCCGAATCTGCTAAATACAGCAGCGTATCATCAGCATACATACTGATTTTTTTCAATCAGGGAACCCAGTCTCAGACCCCTAATCCCTGGGTTTGCTCGGATGGATATCGCAAGAGGTTCTGCCGCAAGGGCATATAGCAGCGGGGACAAAGGGCAGCCCTGTCTCGTGCCTCTACTGAGGTCAAACATTCGAGACGGCCACCCTTTGGCCACCACCTTGGCTGTGGGCGCCTGATACAGCAATTGAACCCACTTAATGAAATTGGGACCAAAGCCATATCCCTCCAAGCATCTCCATAGATATTTCCACTCCACCGAGTCGAAAGCCTTCGCCGTATCCAACGTCACTACAACCCGGGACCCAACCTCCTCATGCGTGGCTTGCAGATTTATATATAATTTTCTAAGATTAAACGATGTGTTACGGCCGGGCATGAAACCCGCCTGGTCCGTGTGTATTAGGGACAAGATGACCTGATTGAGCCTAATAGATAGTACTTTGGCTAGTATTTTGATGTCAACCTGTAATAGGGATATGGGGCGGTACGATTCAGGGTATCCTGGGTCTTTTCCAGGTTTAGGAATGAGGACTATGGTAGCCTCCGTCATGGATGGAGGTAGTATGCCAGACTCAAAAAGATGGTTGTACAGCGCTAGTAATTTCGGAACGAGAGTTTCGCTAAATTATGAATAAAACTCAATGGGAAGTCCATCCGATCCCGGAGATTTAGACCTGGCAAAGCTAGCAATTGCCTTTGCGATTTCGTCTGTGGTGAGGGGTGCCTCCAGAAGGTCCATCTGTTCCCTGGTCAGTTGCGGGAAAACGACCCCCTCTAGAAAGAGGGACATCGATTCCGACTCGGTAGGGGCTGTCGTTTTGTACAAGTCAGCAAAGAAGTCTCTAAACATTGAAGTTACCGTGGGAGGGTCCGTAATGCTTTGTCCATCAGGGCCATGTAATGTGATAACCACTGGGGGTCTGTCTTCACTGTGTATCAGGTATGCTAGTAGCTTGCCGGCTTTTTCCCCATGTTCAAACATTTTTTGTTTAGAGAAAAATAGTTTTTGTCTTGCTTTTTGGAACTGAAGCTGGGCGACTACTCTAGTGTGTAGTTTGAGCTGGTTTGCCTTTGCGGGAGTCGGGGCGGTGGCAAAATCTCGCTCAGAGGATGACAAGTCCGCCATTGCCTTATCAAGGACGGTAGCCGAGTCAGCCTTAATTTTATTGATTCTGGTCGTTAGTGTGGAGTGAGCGAACAACTTAAAGGAGTCCCAAACTGCAGAGGGTGACGCAGAGTTGTCGCTCTCTGTAAAGTATTGTGTCCATTCATTCGCAAGCTCGTCATCCTCCGGTAGGAGTGAGAGCCAAAACGGGTTTAGACGCCAGGATCTAGGTGGTTTATTAATGGGTATGCTTAAAGTTATCCAGTAGGGACTATGATCCGAAAGTATTCTGGGACCGAATGCGGCCTCAATTAATCGTGGTGTCAGTCTACGAGATATTAGTATAAAGTCTATGCGAGACAGAGAATTATGGGTAGATGAAAAACAAGAGTATGATTTCGTATTTGGGAACATGTGACGCCATGTGTCTATTAAGTGAAAGGTGGAAATAAGCTTACAAAACTTAGTTTCATTGGGGGCAATCAGGGTGGGAGGAGTCAGTTGTAACCTGTCTAGAGTGGGATTTAGCGTAGTATTGAAATCACCCAACCAAACCGCAGAAATGGCAGGGTGTCGGGCCATGAATGACAATCCCTCTTTAATGATTGTAATGTTGAATGGGGGTGGCACATAGTAGGCCAATATTAGGATGGGTTCACCATATAGTTTAGCTAGGAGAAATATGTACCGCCCCTGTGAGTCAGTGGACAGCTCACCTAGCTCAAAGTGTACAGATTTAGCTATCAAAATTGACACTCCCCTGGCGTGGGATGTATGGATAGAATGAAATGTCCACCCAATCCAAGGGCGGCGTAATGCCATCCGAACGCTCCCCTCCACATGTGTCTCCACCAGGACTTATCACATCAGCACGTTGTTTCTTAAGGAATGTGAAGACTGCCGCGCGCTTAAGCTTGTCACGCAGGCCCCTCACATTCCACGTAAGAAATTTTAAAGACGCCATCGGGAGAAGGTGTCGGAATCATGCGTCCCAGGCCTATCATGTAATATTCCCCTAGTGTAGGCATTCCCTAGGTTCCCTATAGTCAGACATAAATGTAGCGGTTCTGTTACACCCAACATATATGAACACTCACATAAACATATCTCTCGTAACGTTACCTGTTCTCTGAGGTTAGCATGCACAATCAAGTTCAACAAAACAATAAACAAATTAACCCCCACCCCCCTCCCTGCCCCGTCCCCAACTGGTGCGGGCGTAATCCCTTAACTTGTGTAACCCAACTGGGAAAAACTCTATCTGCAAAAGTACATAAAGGAGATAGTGGAGCTGGTGGGGCCTCTGAGATCCAGAGGGGTCAAGGGATACCCTCCATATTGGCAGGGCAGGATTAGTCAAAGCAGGTCGGTCTCCTCGTTTTCTGTAGAGGGCACCAAGTGTGCCCTGGAAAGAGCTCCAGTAGACATGAGAATGATTCCCAGTGGTGTATGGGGCAAAGTCTCGCTGCACAGTGCACGTTGCTGGCAGGGCCTCTGTATCCCAGAACTCCTATGGTCAATGTTTTCTGAAATAGTGTATAGTGTCTCAAAAATATAATGGGTATGAATGAATGGACTCCTGTATAGCAGATGCCTGGGGTTCGTATTTTGTACTCACGTTGATGCACGATCAGTTCCATAGCTCATCAGGGAGCGCGCCGTGTATGCCACGAGACGTTCCATTTCCAGAAGTAGATAGTTGCAAGGAAAAGTCCATGTGGCTCCAGGAAACTGTGCGGCTATGTGACATCGGAACAGAATGGTACTATCAATGATTGTGAGCAAAGTTAGTCATATTTGTATATTTGGGACTCGGTCAAGCGACTCTCTCAGGGTCATTGCGGCGATCCAGCCAGGATATTACTTCCTCCGGATCCTCGAAGAAGACAGCACGGCCGTCACATTCCACCCTAAGACGGGCAGGGAAAAGCATAGAATACTTGTAGTGTTTGATCCGGAGCCTGCGTTTGGCCTCAGTGAAGCTCTGGCGACGGCGCTGCACCTCTGCCGAAAAGTCAGGAAAAATTGCCACCTTAGCGTTTCACAGAGGGATGTTTCCTTTCTCTCTTGCCATTCTCAATGCTGCATCCCTGTCCTTATAGTTAAGGAGTTTGGCTATAAACGTGCGAGGGGGGGCTCCCTGCGGGGGGGGTCTGGCTGGCATGCGGTGCGCTCGTTCTACCGCAAACATGGGGGAGAAGACTTCTCTACCATAGGTGTTGATTAAGAGTTGTTCCAGGAATGTGGTGGTGTCCCTACCTTCGGCCCCCTCCGGCAGACCTATAAGGCGTAGATTACATCTTCTAAGCCTGTTTTCCATGTCATCCTGTTTAGCAAGGATTTGACGTATTTGCTGTTGCATGCGGTCTGACGATGTTTGTAGGGGTGGGATGATATCTTCCACCGTGCTCAGTCTGGTCTCTGTCTCCGTCACCCGGTCCCTGAGCTTTTGAAAATCCTGCCTAAGAAGGGAAATGTCCACCTTTACCTCCTCAATTTGCGCTGTAAGGGAAGTTCTGCATAGGGTAATCGCTTCAAGTAGACGGTCAGTATCGCCTGCTATTCGTTCTCCCCCTCCTGCCTTCTCAGGGGCATCATCTCCCACCATATCTTCCCCTTCTTGTCGGCGGTACTGATCAAGTTTCGCCGCCGCCGCTACCGCCGCCTTCTGGGATTTGGAAGGCGACATACTGAGGGAATCAAGGGTACAGTGACAAGGCGCCCCTAGCTCGCAGAGGTGAATCAGCAAAACAGTAATGTCAGTTTAGTGCATGTGTCGAAGGACCGAGAGGATCAAAATGGCCACGGAACTCCTAGAGTGGGCCCAAGCTTCCGACTGTCCTGGACGCGGCCGCACAGGTCAAAGGATGGCTAAAGGCCTGTGAAATCAAGGTTAGGCGTGTAGAGGGGTCCCTGGAAGGCTATCAGCGTTGGGCTGACCGGTGACCGAGCCTAGACACGGGGCTGGCCTGAGGGGGAGGTGTAGCAAGATGGCCGCGGACTTCCGTCTGCAGGCCCAAGCCGCAGACCCTCCTGATCGCGGCCGCGCTGGCCGATGGGCGGCCGGGGCCTAGAGAGTCAAAAGGCCAGGTGTGTCGGAGGGCCCTAAGAAAGCAGGCAATGCCAGAGTGGCCGGTAGCAGTGTCAGCCCGGATATTGGGTGTAGCAATATGGCCGCGACCTCCGCGTGAAGGCCGAAGCCGCGGACTTGCCTGGATGCAGCGGGTGGACGGTCGGGGGTTCCTGCAGGCAAAGGCCAGGTGTGTTAAGAGGCTCCAGAGGGGTACTGGCCGGCGGTGTACTGGCCGGCTATAGTGGTGATCAGGAGAGCGGGTGCAGCAAGATGGCCGCGACCTCCGTGTGTAGGCCGAAGCCGCGGACTTGCCTGAATGCGGCCGCCGCGTGCGGGAGATCGTCGATCCGTTCGAGCCGTCGGGCGGTTTGGGAGTCAGCGGAGTTCAGGTAGGGTATGCAGAGGGTCCCCAAGCAGTTATCCAAGGTAGATGACCGGAATTGCGGAGTGCAGGATAAGTACTTTCAGGAGTATTAGACGGAGCCCAGGGCACACAGGTCCTACTCCATGCTGCGTCAGGCCACCATGGCGGACACTTTTGACACCATTTTGGGGCCATTGTCATTTTTACAGCGATCAGTGCTATAAAAATTCACTGATTACTGTGTAATTGACACTGGCAATGAAGTGGTTAACCTGTAGGGGGTGCTGAAGGGGTTAAGTGTTTCCTAGGGAGTGATTACTTCTCTGTGGGGGCATGGCTTGGCATGTGACGTCACTGATCGTCGTTCCCTATGACAGGGAACAGACTATCAGTGACACTCACTAGGAAGCACGTGGAGAGGTTTGTTTACACTTGCCGCTCCCCGTTCTTCAGCTCTGTGATCCGACCGCGGGTCCCACAGGCGCGGTCACAGAGCTCAGGTCTGGGTCGCGAGCGTGACCCACAGCTGGGCTTCTTAAAGAGGACGTACCTGTACATGCTTGTGCCCAGCCGTGCCATTCTGCCGACGTATATTGGCGTGAGGCGGTCCTTAAGTGGTTAATAAACAAAAAAATCGTATTTCTCTTATCGTCCATGGACCGACACAGCTCTCATACTGATTACATGTGGGTATATGTCCCTGCTTGCAGGAGAAGACCTAGGCAGAATTTTAGATGTTAAAACATTCTAGAACAAGCCAGAGCTGAACAGCCCCGCCCAGGGGGGCGGTCCCTCCGGACATTGCCCTCCCACCTGCAGCCAGCAGCCTCAGTTTTTTTCTGCCTAGCAGAAGGAGAAGACGTGGCTCTCTCAGGAGCCAGTCTCCTGGAAGATTTTTACTTTTAAAATTTTATTCCTTTGCGAATTTTTGTATTTTATTTTTGAGACTTTCAACTGTCGGCTGGGCAACAGGTTGGGTACACTAGTATCCTCGTAGTCTTCCCTGTCCGACCATCGAGCGTGCTGATCCTCGCCTTGTGTGCGTGAGACTCAGTTCACGACATACCCCATGGCTCCAGGGGTGGCCGGGTTACTTTCATGCTCCTGCGGTCCTCTCAAGATTGAACAGTACCTACTGTATCTTTCGCGGTTGACCGGGCCGACAGCTACGCAGTACAATTCTGTGATAGGTCTGTCTGAAACAAGCCAGTGGGTCCCTCTATTGGCACCAAGGGTGTTCTCCGAGGTGCTTGCGGGACGGGTAAGTAGTCTCTCCTGAAAAGAAGGTGAGTACATGCTGGCTGTGTTTCTGTGTGTGGGGGGTTCTTCCTGTCTCCCCCCTGTTATGCTGCTCTCTGCACCCTGCTGGTGCTGTGCTGTGTGGGGATGCCTGGGGGGGTCGTTCTGCCCGGGGGGGGGGCCGCTCCATGTCTGTTTAATATGCTGGAAAGTGTTCTGGAGGACTGTGTGTGGGGTTTGCGTGCGCCATTGGCGCAGTATTTTAATTTTAAAAAGTGCGCCATCGGCGGCCATTTTGCCGCGGCTCAAGCACAGTGATACAAGCGCCCGGCGGCCATTTTCTTGTAGCCGCGGCGCTTTTAGTTTAGTTTTCGGCCTCTAGCGGCGCTGCTGAACGACGCGAAATACCTCTCTCCTCACAGATTCTTCACTCTCCTCAGGCTTCGCCGGCGCTACAGCGCGGCTCATACAGCAGGAACCGAGCAGCCCCTAAGGGTGGTGAGTCCTCCGGGTATCCCCTCCTCAGCACAGCCAGTGGGTGGACTGTACTATTCACTGTAATAGTGAATAGGGTCTCAAAGGGTGGCAATATGGAGTCTGGTTCACCTGCTTCTCCCCACTTCTCAGAGGCAACTGGCAGTGCTCCTGCATCTGCGGTCCCTATGGACCAGTTGTCGGCAGCCCTGGAATCATTCCTTGTCAAGCTGGAAGCGGTGTGCGAACGCACGGGGGCTGTAAAGCACCCCCTCCCCACACAATCTCCACATGGGGAGTGCTCTGACTTGGATATGGGCCTAGCTACTGCTGCTGAGGACCCTAGTTCTGAGGATATTGATGTGTTTGGACAGGACCTTCCTTGTGAGGAAGACCCCTGTCTTGAACCACCTACTGACAGGGTGCTTGTAAGTGAACTCATTGATACTGTGAGGGACACTCAAGCTGAATGTTGAGGCTGAGGAACCTCAGGTGGAAACTATGACCTTTGGTTCTTTGAAAGCCGTGTCTTCAAAAAAGGTTTTTCCATATGTGCCTTTTTTTGATACATACGTTGACCAAGTCTGGGATAAGCTGCAGAAGGCTTTGACGGTCCGTGGCGCATAGCCTTAAGGTACCCCTTTAAGGAGGACCTAGTTAAGAAGTGGGCTCATCCCCCAGTGGTCGACCCCCCGGTCGCCCGTTTGAATAAGGCTACCATGCTCCCAATGGAAGGGACTCCTGCATTTAAGGATCCTGCTGACAGGAGGTCAGAAGTGGCGTGTAGAACTATGTTCACCTTATTGGGGCCGCCTTACGCCCTATAGTGGCGGCGACACTTGTCTCAGACACTCACAGGCTGGGCACGGATATTGCACCAGACAGTGCAGGCGCTTAATCTCCCTCCTGAAACCATTGCCCTGGCTCACCAGCTTGCGCAGGGTTTAGTCTTCGTGTGCGACGCCACTGTGGATGCGACCCCTTTAATAACGGGGGCCTCCATTTCTGCTGTGGTGATGCGTCGCCTTTTCTGGCTGAAATGCTGGTCGGCCGATCTAGCTTCCAAAAAGCTCCTGGCTGACTTGCCCTTTAAGGGCGGTAGACTGTTTGGGGCCGCCCTGGATGACATTATTAAAAACGTCACAGGAGGTAAGAGCACCTTCCTTCCCCAGTCTATTAAGGGAAAGGAGCCCCAACGCAGGCCGGGCCCTTCCTTTCCGGCAAAGAAGTTTTTTCGTCAGTCAGATTTTACGGGTAAGCCCACCCAGACTGGAAAAAGTGCGACTGGGGGACAAAGACGTCCCTGGGTGCGTAAGCCTACCAAGCAAGCTCCCAAGTCCACCACCGCATGAAGTCTTGCCCCTGCCCGACTCTGGGGTGGGGGGACGTCTTCGCAGGTTCTCGGTGCGGTGGACCTCCAGGATCTCCGACCGGTGGGTGTGCGAGGTGGTCATCTCTGGATACAGGATAGAGTTCCGCTCGTGGCCCTCAAGCAGGTTTTTTCCCTCGAACCTCCCTCACCTTCCGTCCCGCCGGGCGGCCTTCTTGGGGGCCGTACAGGATTTGCTCGGGCGCGGAGTAATTGTGCCGGTTCCGTCACAAGAGAGGTTTCAGGGGTTTTACTCAAACCTGTTTGTTGTCCCGAAAAAGGACGGGGTTCGGCCAATCCTGGACCTCAAGGCCCTGAATGCCTATGTGAGGGTACAAAAATTCAGGATGGTATCCATTCGCACGGTGATCGCGACACTCCACCAGGGGGATTTTTTGGCGTCCTTGGATATCAAGGACGCTTACTTGCACATCCCAATCTGCGCAAGCCACCAGAAGTTTCTGCGCTTTGCCATAGGCGAAGTCCACTATCAGTTCGTGGCCCTTCCCTTCGGCCTAGCATCGGCACCACGGGTTTTCACCAAGGTGCTGGCCCCGGTTCTAGCTTTGCTGAGACAGCGAGGAATTGTTATCGTGGGCTATCTAGACGATCTCCTTCTCAGAGCAGAAAATGGCTCAGAATTGGAGGAAAATGTGACGATGGTCAGTCAGACCCTCCGGGCCTTCGGATGGATTCTGAACACGCAGAAGTCGGCTCTAGTCCCGACTCAGCGCCTGGAGTATCTGGGTCTGCTCCTGGACACTTCGGCAGCGAGGGTGTTTCTACCCTCGGAAAAGTTACTGACACTTCAGTCGGCAGTGCGGGTTCTGACGTCCCGAAAATGGTCGTCAATTCGCTTCTGCATGAGAGTCCTGGGACTAATGGTGGCCTCCTTCGAGGCGGTTCCGTATGCCCAAGCACACACTCGGGCATTGCAGAAGAGAATTCTGTCGGTTTGGGACAAGTCCCCCATTGTCATTGGATCTTCAGATCCAGGTGAGTCACTCTGTCAAGGCGTCCCTGACGTGGTGGCTGAGATCCCCGGCTCTTCGGGCCGGGAAGTCGTTCCTCCCCATCCACTGGACAGTGATCAGAACGGACGCCAGCCTGACTGGTTGGGGAGGAGTGTGGGGAGTCCTGTCCGCTCAAGGGCTCTGGACTCCAGCCGAATCTCGTCTCCCAATCAACGTCCTGGAATTGTGGGCGATCAAGCTGTGTCTCGCCGCATGGTCGAAGAGGCTACAGGGCCGCTCGGTCAGAATCCAGTCGGACAACGCCACGGCCGTGGCGTATGTCAACCATCAGGGGGGGCACTCGGAGCTCGGCTGTGGCATCCAAGGTCGCCCACATCCTAAGATGGGCGGAAAGAAGCGTGCCGGCGCTGTCGGCCGTTTACATTCCGGGCGTAGAAAACTGGCAGGCGGACTATCTGAGCCGCCAGTCCCTGGACCAGGGGGAGTGGTCCTTGCATCCGGAAGTGTTTCAGCTCCTTTGTCGACGATGGGGCACTCCGGATGTGGACCTGATGGCGTCTCGACTCAATCACAAGGTTCAAGGTTTGTGGCCCGGTCCAGGGACCCCTGGGCAGATGCCTCGGGCGCGTTAGTGGCCCCGTGGGGTCAGTATTGCCTGATGTATGTCTACCCTCCGCTGCAGTTGATTCCTCGTCTGCTGCGCAGGGTAGCGGCCGAGGGCATTCCGGTGATCCTCATTGCTCCGGACTGGCCTCAGCGTCATTGGTACGCCGACCTGGTACGTCTCGTTGCGGACGTCCCTTGGCGCCTGCCCTTGAGGGAGGACCTTCTATCTCAAGGTCCTATCTTTCATCCTGCTTTACAGTCTCTGGCTTTAACGGCATGGCTATTGAGAGCCAGGTGCTGAAAGACCGAGGCCTGTCAGATTTGGTAATTTCAACCATGCTTAGGGCACGGAAGTCTTCTTCTAGGAAGATCTAGCACCGTACCTGGAGAGCTTACATCGCTATGTGCGAGGAACTGGACTGGCGCCCACGGACGTACTCTGTTCCCAGAATCCTGAGGTTCTTACAGAGTGGTGTTGCTCAAAGGCTGGCTTTGAGCACTATTAAGGGTCAGATTTCGGCCTTGGCCATTTTTCTTTCAAAGACCCCTAGCTGGTCATTCCTTGGTTAGCACTTTTGTGCAGGGGGTACGCCATGTGGTTCCACCTGCCAAGCCCCTGCTCCCTCCTTGGGATCTGAACTTGCTGCTTTCGGTTCTTCAGGAATCTCCTTTTGAGAATATAAGGGATATTCCTCTTTCAACTTTGTCTCAGAAGGTGGCTTTTTTAGTGGCCATCACTTCTGTTAGACGGGTGTCTGAGTTGGCGGCTTTGTCATGCAAGTCGCCTTACCTGGTCCTCCATAAGGATAAGGCGGTATTGCGACCGCGACCGTCTTTTCTTCCTAAGGTGGTTTCGGCTTTTCACCTTAATGAGGACATTGTCCTTCTGTCCTTGTGCCCTCATCCATCGCATCCTAGAGAGGTTGCGCTTCACAATTTAGATGTGGTGCATGCCTTACCGGTATACCTGGCGGCTACTGCTCTTATTCGGAAGTCTGACTCGCTGTTTGTATCTGTCTCTGGTCCGAAACAGGGCCAAGCGGTGTCGTCTGCCACCATTTCAAGATGGATGAGGCAGACCGTTATACAGGTCTATGCCATTAGGGGACGGGCGCCTCCCTTCCCGGTCACGGCGCATTCCACCAGGGCAATCGGTGCTTCCTGGGATTTCCAACATCAAGCGTCGGTTGCACAAGTGTGCAAGGTTGCGACCTGGTCGTCCGTTCATACCTTTTCAAAGTTCTACAAGGTTGATGTGGCTGCATCTTCGGATGCTTCCTTCGGCCGCAAAGTGTTGCAGGCCGCTGTCTAATGTTGCAACTCCTCCGTTGAGGAGCTCTGCTGGTTTGGAGTGAAGTTTTGGTTGTTCCTTACTTTTTTTGCTCCCACCCTTTTCTTATACTGCTTTGGGACGTCCCACATGTAATCAGTATGAGAGCTGTGTCGGTCCATGGACGATAAGAGAAAATAGGATTTTTGTACTCACCGTAAAATGCATTTCTCTGACGTCCATGGACCGACACAGCACCCACCCTTCCTTTTAAGTTTGTACTGCTTTGTTACGAACTGAGGCTGCTGGCTGCAGGTGGGAGGGTAATGTCCAGGGGGGAACGTCCCTCTGGGCGGGGCTGTTCAGCTCTGGCTTGTTCTAGAATGTTTTAACATCTAACATTCTGCCTAGGTCTTCTCCTGCAAGCAGGGACATATACCCACATGTAATCAGTATGAGAGCTGTGTCGGTCCATGGACGTCAGAGAAACGGATTTTATGGTGAGTACAAAAATCCTATTTTTTTTGGGGGGATCAGTGACTGATTCCATGCAGTCTGTAAAACACTGTGTTTAGCCCCTTTCGCCTCACCTCATGTAAGGTTTAAAACAAGCTCACGTAGTGGTCTGGCTTTAACAACTTCCGGACCACCCGCCTGCAATGTACTGCAGATGGGCAGCCCACACAGGCAAAGAGACGTACCGGTACTTCCCTGACGCCTTCTGGGTTTAGGGCGTGGCGCCAGCCCCCACTATGATTGTACAAAGCAGGAGCCTGTGAGCAAGTCCCGGCTAATGATTCATGGCTGGGATCTGCTGATCGGCTGTGTACAATCACAGCCCAGAGCTGTGTGTTGACAACACACAGCTCTGTACACAGGGAAGGATCTCTGTTTTTCATCCCTGCAAAGCTGTGTAAAAACAGCACACTGTGCAAATTTTACACAGTCATATTTAACCCCTTGATCACCCTAGATGTTGATCCCTTCCCAACCATTAGTGTCATTAGTACAATTACAGTGTATAGTATTATTACTGTATTAATGTAACTGGTGATGTCAGTGGCCTTTGGTTCCCGCCCTGCGTCAGTGTCAGATTGCCCACTGCACTATCGCAGCCCCATTATAAGACGCTGATCACTGCCATTAGTAGTAATAGAAATTCCAGTAGAATTTCTAATTATTTATTGAATAAATAGAAATGCTATAGTTTGTATGCGCTAAAACTTTCACGCAAACCAATCGATATACACTTATTGAATATTTTTTTTATCAAAGGGTAGCACAGTACATTTTGGCCAAAATCTGTATGGATATTTAAAAAAAAATGTTTTATATATATTTTTTGGTCTCTTTTCGTTTATATCACAAAGAAAAAAAAAACTGTGGTAATCAAATACCACCAAAAGTAAGCTCTATTTGTGTGAAAAAGATATACATTTTGTTTGGGTACTGCGCAATTACCAGTTTAAATAGCGCAGTGCTAAATGGCAAAATGGCCTGGTCATGAAGGGGGGTAGAATCTTCCAGAGCTGAAGTGGTTAATGCAGAAGAGATCTGGGCTGTAAAGTTTGCTGATTGGGGTTTGTCAGCTCTAGCAACAGTGCAAGAGAGACATTCAGGATTAATAGACCCCTAATGTTGCTATAAAAAGAACCTGTCACCTCACAATACTATAACACCTCACCAGCACATCCCCCCTCCAACTCCATTATTCTCATTTCCCTTTGTTGCACCACTGATGCACATTTGTAAAAGCATGTGCACCGTCAACCCACATGCCATGTAAACAGCAATTGCGTGACATTTGGGGTTTTGCAGCGCACGGTGAAGTGAGAGAAATTCTAGGGCCGTTGTTTATGGTTAGCTGTTAAGATTTTTAAAACATCACAAATTAATAATTATTATGTACAGTAAAACCTTGGTTTGAGAGCAACTTTTGCAAGATGAGCAAATTTTTTTAAATAATTGTTGACTTGATATACAAGCGATGTGACTTTACACTACCTGTATATCAAGACAACTGAGTATAAGAGAAGAGGGGCGCCTCTAAGTGTAGCAATACAGTTACATTTAATGAAGATGCAACATTTAGAAACTCACATGGTTGATGATTAAAACAGGCACATCTAAGTATGGAGGCATCCGGGGTAAAGCTGTCTACATAACCATCCTCCTCACTGCCATTGACGTTGTCCCTTCCACGCTGCACTCCATGAGCGGTTCAAGCCTCGCTTTCAGATTGCTCTACTACAGGGTAGTCTTCCCGGTCACGAGTGCAGACTGACAGTGGTGAGAGCCAACAATGCGGGGGGATGGTCTATATGGACAGCTTTACCCTGGATGCCTGCATACTTAGATGTGCCTCTTTTAATCATCAACCATGTGAGTTGCTAAATGTTGTACCATCATTAAATGTAACCATATTGCTACACTTAGAGGCGCCTCTCTTGTCTTTTATACTCTGTAGCTCCTGCTGGATTTTGTTTCTAATCCCCTTGTGGAGGCTTCCATTTGTGGATGGACATTTTATGGTTACACAACCTATCACATTGCTATAATCTTTTTATATGGACTATAAACAGAAGGACCTATAAATGGTTGTGGAACAAATCATTTGAGTTTCCTGTATTTCTTATGGGGAAATTTGCTTTGATATACAAGTGCTTTGGATTACAAGCATGCTTCTGGAACAAATTATGCTTGCAATCCAAGGTTTTACTGTATATGTGTAACCATATCCAGGACAAGGCATGGGCGGACAGGGCGCCTGCCCTGGGAGCAGTGTCTTTGTATACAGACAGGGGGTGCACTTAGAGCTCCAAGAGTTCCCTTCTCTTTGTACAGAAGCCAAAAACAAATACAGGGAAAAAAGTGCTTTATCTTATCCCCTCACGTGATAACAGAATGTTCTCTGCACAGCTCAGCCTGATTTATTGCCGGGATGACATCATATCCAGACTGCATATCTGGAGCTTTAGGGCTAGTTTACAGATTCAATGGCTGTTTGAATAGTGATTTTTATTGGATTGTTTTTCAGAGATCATTTGACAGACAGAAGGCATTATATCACCTCTTCACCAATTATTGTAACCCCCTAAAATCCTGCACCACTTGCCCAAACCACATTTCATGGCGTTGCAGAGAGGCCCCATTCACTTGCATGGATTATGTTCAGCAGAATATCGACCTGTCAAACGTGATAAAAGATACAACATTGTAATTTTTGCTGCACATGTGTATTTCCCCTATATGACTGTCGTTGCAGGTTGTTTGGGGTGGAGGTGTGAGCAGCGAATAGGCAGTAAAAGGACATCTTGGCCACCTGTTTTTACCTTTTTACCACACCAACCACAAGTGTAAACAAGGCCCTTGTTGGGTTTGTTCACATGGGTGCGTCAAGGGTGCTAAAAGTAAGTGGTGGAGCTAAGTTTTTACCACCCCCAAACCACCAACCTGAACAAGAAGTTGCCACTGTTCTTTACACATGTCATGACCACAATGCTTTTCTTTGCATTCAGAGCAAAAATGTAATGAAACAGGGTTACTCTATCTCTGCAACTGAATGCGATGCACACATCTGCAGTGGGTCAGTGAATTAAAACAAGCAGGGAGAATTGACCTATTGCCTCTTCACCACCTGTCAAACACCCTCTAAAAAGTGATCTGCCAGATATCACTTTTCTGAGCAGCAGCAATTATAGCCACACATCTCTATAGGCCCTTTCAGCATAACTTCATCCCACTGACTATCCTTCTCAAACGGACACTTTGATGAAGCACCATATTTTTCTCTTAGCAACACCACTGACACATGGGATATTTTTTCTTTCAATAACACCACTGACATAGTGACATATTTTCCTTTTAATAACACCACCAACACAGGGACATTTTTTTCTCAACCACTCCTAACCACTTCCGCCCCGGAAGGATTTAACCCCTTATTGACCAGGCCATTTTTTGCGATACGGCACTGCGATACTTTGACAATTGTGCGATGTTGTACCCAAACAAAATTGATGCCTTTTTTTCCTCACAAATAGAGCTTTATTTTGGTGGTATTTGATCACCTCTGCGGTTTGTTTTTTGCGCTATAAACAAAAAAAGACATTGTTTTTTATTATATTTTTTAACTTTTTGCTATAATATCCCAAAAATGTTTTTTAAAAAAAAATTAATCAGTTAAGGCCAATATGTATTATTCTACATATTTTTGGTAAAAAAAAAATCGCAATAAGCATATATTGATTGGCTTGCGCATAACTTATTGCGTCTAAATAGGGCATGGATTTATGGCGTCTACAAAATAGGGCATGGATTTATGGCATTTTTTTTTTTTTTTTTACTAGTAATGGTGGATATTTTTTTTTTAGTGAGACTGACAAATTGCATCGGACAGATCGGACACTTTTGACACCTTTTCGGAACCATTGATATTAATACAGCGATCAGTGCCACAAAAATGCACTGATTACTGTATAAATTACACTGGCAGGGAAGGGGTTAACACTAGGGGGCGATCAAGGGGTTAAGTGTGTCCTAGGGAGGTGTTTCTAACTTGGGGAGTGGACTGACGGAGTACAGAGAGATCGCTGTTCCCGATCACTAGGAACAGACAATCTGTTCCTAGGGATCTGCTTTGTTTACACTGGCAGATCCCCATTCTGCCTCTCTGTGGGGTGCGATCGCGGCCACTGGCCACACGCATTGGCTCTGGCGTTGCGCACCCATTGTATCTTATTACACAAAGCGCCGTGCTGGTACAGCAATTTGCGGAATAGAGCCGCCCTGCCGCAGTATAACTGCAGCGGTTGGTCGGCAAGTGGTTAACCCCATATTTGTGTTTTCAGTTTTAAACTCTTCAGTTTGCTGCAGTGTACCACAACAATTGGTACCATTTCAGTGCATACCAAAAACAATGCGTACATTTTGCGATTAGCTCCGCCCTGCCCCCTCCTCTCAGGTGGGGGGGGGTGCGCAGTTTGCCATCTTCGCCCTGGGCGCCGGATGACCTTGTCCTGGCACTGACCATATCACAGACACTGTGCACTGTTCAGACTTGATGTGCTTGGTATCCTTACTTTATGAAATCCCCATTTTTTTTTTTTTTTTTATATATAATAGATGAGATGGTGTAGTTTTTGTGTAGAAATTTTTTTTTTTTTTTTTTTTTAAAGCAGTTGCGCAAATATTTTACGTCCTGAAGATTTACCAGTACCCTTTTTTTAATCTACAGGCTGCCCGCTTTCCAAAAATCTATAGTGTGGGAATTCAATAAAGTATTTGCGACACTTTTCTGGCAGTATTGGCTTTTAGAAAGTCCTGCTTCTAATTCATGAAAGACTTGTCCCAGTTGTAGTAACATTCTTATCTGCATTACTTTTACAATGTGTTGCTGTGGCTGCAACAAATTTAAAAATAATTACTGCCAGTTAGGTAAAAAATCTGGAGGTAATTAAGAGCGAGCCCTGGTTCATACTGGTGCGATTTGACATGTCAAATTGGCGGCATTTGCTGGCAATAGTCGGCAATGGCACCATCCTAATTGGTGCGACGCCGCATCTGCAGCGCTGCACCGATTTCAAAAAGTTTCTGTACTACTTTTTGCGATTTTGGGCCCCGATTTTTCATTGATATCTGTGCAGAAACCTGCACAGATGTCTCTGTAATAGCTGCCGAAATCAGGACTGACAAGCAGGAGTGAAATCGTGCGAGTTCAGCTGAACTCGCACGGCTAAACTCCTGCAGCCCAGTGTGAACCTGGGCTAAACCAAATTTGGCATATAGGCAGGCAAGAGCTTTGGTGGGGGAAGGGGGTATCTTGTGTTTACTACTTTTCTTTGTATGCGGCCACGCTTCATAGCATGGGGTCTGGTGCGTCCCTGTCGACCGGTTCAGGTGCGATTCGGGCCCGAAATTTTGCGTGAATTCGTACCTGAACCAGACCCAGAGATGCACAGGACCCTTCTACAATCCAGACCGTGTCCACGCCCCTGGACCAGTGTGAACCGGTTCCATTGAGAACTGGTCACACTCGCCTGTAATGCAAATTGGGTGCGGGGGAAACCCGCATCAAATTTGCATATATACGTGAACCCAGTCTCAAGTGTATTTGCCTCATTGGTTGCTAGGACACAGATCACTAGCACCCTGCTAACTAATGGCGCTGGGCTGAACACTGCAGTGGGTGGAGCCTGATGGCGATGCGGAGAGACTAGTTTCTGATTAGGTCCGCCTCCCTTGTGATTGCAGAAGGCAGTGGGTGGATTCCATAACCACTATTAGAATGAATCAAATAGTTGACCTAGAATCCATCCACTGCTTTCTGCTATCAATCCCAAGGGAGGTGGCCTGATCGGCCATGTCCCTGTTTGGACGGGAAGCTTCATGTTAATGAGCTGCACTGAGGAGGTGTGTTCGGTATGGATGCTCCGGCTTCAGTGCCCACCTACTGGGACAAATTCATGTACCTGTTCCTGACAGGTATGTGAATTGGTCTGAAGCACCAATATTTGTTGTGCAGAGGTGCAGTGAAATTCTAAAGAGGGTCTAGGACACTGTTTATGAAAACGTGATAATCCCTAGGAGCCTTAAGTAATATAAGAGTGGGTACAGAAGGATTTAAATTTGTCAGGTTCCGCAGGGACCAAATGAGTTTTGATCTGTGCATGGGCCTCCCTGTTTGACAGAATTTAATTGGCCATGCTGGAAAACATTCGTCGATCAGCAGTTACAGCAACTGATAGTGGGACTACTCTGCTGAAGGGATCCATTTATCACAGAAAACAATGGCACAGCAGGTGTGTGGATGAGGGAATCTGTTGGCGATTGTTTTTTAAGTCACAGTTCTTTGAAACATATTTGATGCATGAAAATATTGTATGAACAATTGATAATGAAGGCTGATATTCATAGGGTTTAAATCAGAAATGATGCATTAGTTGATGACAAACTTTTTTATAATACTTTATTTAGAATTTTATACAGTCATACAATAAGTGTGACACAAGGACAACTGCAGGAGCGCGTATAGGTGATAGGCATATGAGAACAACTAATTATAACATGCCTCTTCCATCGAAACCATGTACAGGGGAACCTTGGTTAACGAGTAACGCGGTTAACGAGCGTTTTGAAAGACTAGCAACTTTTTTTTTTCTTAAATCCTGACTCGGTTTGCGAGTGTTGTCTCGCAAAACTAGCAGGATTCAGGCCAATGGGGTGTGCAGTACCGCATTTGGCCAGAGGTGCGGGGGCGCCGGTGACTCTCGGAACGGTTCAGAGCCGTTCAGAAACACTCCGTTCCCGAGCCTTTCCGGGGGTTTCCGAGTTCAGCCGAGCTGTCCCCAAGTATTTCCGAGGTTCTCCGCCCACCCACCCCCCCACCTCTGGCCACATGTGATATTGCATGCAATAGAAGTCAATGCAGAACAAATTATCTTGGTTTCCATTGACTTCTATGGGGAAACTCGCTTTGATATGCGAGTGCTTTGGATTACAAGCATTCTCCTGGAACGGATTATGCTCGTAATCCAAGGTTCCACTGTATAAAGAAAAAGTAGTAAACAAAACACTTTTTTTTTTCTAGTGTATGCAAGCAAACTCCATGATCCAAAGAGGGTTAAGGGCATAACAGCCTATGCAAAGGCAAACCCAGGTGCTCCTGGTCAAATTATGATTTCATAATTCCACTTGGATTTGCTTCGTATCTAAAGCTCTGTCAGTGTATATGAAAAAAGAGCATCCATCCCTTCCATAGTGTATGGGTTTTGAATCTTGATCTATCTAATCTGAATTTCTACTTTTACTTTTATATATTATACTGTCGCCATATGCAGAAATTACATTTAATCATGCCAAAAAGTTAATTTGAATAAGCTCCGGAAAGCCTGTTTTGAGAAAAATATGTAGGCAGCTATTGAGGTTTTTTTTTTTCTCATCGGAATCACTGACCCTGAACAAGTATGCAGATCAGAAGTTCTGATTTCATCTGCTTTTTGCTTGCTCTGGCTTGGAAATATGCTGAAGTCTGGTTTAGTGTGACTGACAGACAACTAGTATTTTCATGAGATTGTCAGCAGTGGCACTCTCCATATCTTATGTTTTCATGTCTATGCCCATGTCTGATTTGATATGTTTTCATACTTTTTTTTTTTTTTTTTTTTTCTTTTAGTACCCTTGCAGATTTTTCTAAAAATAAATGCATTTTTACATTCAGCTACCATAAATATCTGAATCTGTCTTCATATTAGCCTGTTTATCTCCTCTACATAGCAATGCTTGAACTGCAAGAAGGGGACACATGAATCTAGCTAATCAGACTCTGCTGCATGCACATGTGCTGACGGAGGAAACTCTTGCTTCATTATCCAGTCAGCAGGCTGCAGGCAGGGAGATGACCGCAATGTATTCTTGAACCCTAACGGAGAAAGTAGTGTACCCTTTTTGTTTGTGCTGTTGGACAGACGTTGCAAAGGTTCTGGACTACATTACTAATCTTTTCACTTATAGATTAGTGCACGTGTGCATTTCAGCTGTGTAGCTAGCTGTTTAGAGTTCTGCTTTAGGAAAGTGATACATAGACATGCAACGCCAAGACTACTGTGGCCCCAATTTGTGGAATATACATGCATGTCCACTACATGCGTAGTTTGCTATTGTTGGTCAAACTGTGAAATATTAAATAAATTCATTGTTTTAACTCCTAGCCGCTAGTTTCCGTAATATTTTCTAAAGATGGATTTCAACAGTTTCTATTCTGAACCCTTTCCTAGCTGTATGCTCTAAATATAGGCCATAAAGGGACTTGCTTTGGATATTGACACATTTTGCTGACATATGCTCTTTGCTGCATAGAGGATTGCTAAACTGGATAATGTATTGAATGATCCACTAGAGATTGTACTGCAGAAACTATATTTAAATCAATGGTGTTACTGCATATCCACTTTGCTTGTTATCTGATAAGAACACTGAAGATAATGCTTGGCAGCTGGGCTCACTCCTCTAGTGGCGAGATGGTGTACATAGTCACTAATGCTTCACCAGAGTAATTAGCATCTCTGTCCGTTCCCATCCATCACTCTGCCTCCTCTCCACCTGCTGGGGACTCTGTCATTTTCAAGTTATTTTTGTTGAGGTTACAGAGGACGCTTTTGACAAGGAGAGGCTGTACCAGACAACGTGCTTGTTGATGGACACTTTATTTTTCCTGAACTGGGACTATAGCATGCCATAGAACTCCACAGCAAATGCTTCTACTGCACTTATACAGTCCTAAATAGACTTGTCAGATGTATATGATTACATATGTAATTGCCAAATTGCTCCAGCTAATAAACATATTGTTGCTTTATTCTTCCCATTAACAGCTTCCGTAGTATAACATTTGTGGTATAACAATATAACCCTTATCAGGCAGTACTTTTAGAAATCCGCTACAGTAAGCTAAATGGTAATAAATTTGTTTTCTGTGAGAAAAAGCATAACTCGTATTTGTATATTCTCTGGCAATACCTTTTCTGCAAACTAGCTTTGTGGGGAAATTACAATGATGTAATTTTCATGCACGTCCAGTTATTTGCTAATACACTTCCTGGTGTTTTTTCTTACTGAACAGCTTCTCCATCTCTGCTTCCATATACCATGTATCTCAAGTATACCAACAGGCCTTTTAATATTCCCACCATGACTAAGGACCAGTATTCAGTTTTCTTGTTGCAGGGAATGTGTAGAATTGCTTATAGGGGGAAGCGTAAGATAGCTCTGGTTTTAACAAGTTATTATTTTTTTTTATTTTTTTATTTGTAAGTTACACCATAAATTTTTCAAAGTCTTCTTTGGGCTTCAAGAGCTCACCTTGTCATTAGTCTATTTAAACTGGGCATGGCAGCACACATGACAATTGTGTAACACATAGAGCAGGGATATGCAATTAGCGGACCTCCAGCTGTTGCAAAACTACAAGTCCCATGAGGCATAGCAAGACTCTGACAGCCACAAGCATGACACCCAGAGGCAGAGGCATGATGGGACTTGTAGTTTTGCAACAGCTGGAGGTCCGCTAATTGCATATCCCTGCCATAGAGGATACTAAAAGAGAATTTCCCACATAGGGGCCAAACGATTTATCCATGTGTTGTAGCTTAATAATTGGACACTACCTGGCTAATAACAGTTTTTGAAAGTGGATAATATCAGATAAAATGCTATCAGTTTGAAATATGAGCAACGGGAAGCATCTGTGGTATTAGGAACAAATCATTGCGACCAGCTTTTAAGGAACATAAATTCTGTACTGTAAACCACTGATCTTGGATGACTCCTGTCACCTAAAAGTAGTTTCTGTGGCTGGAGCCAGTGGTCTTTCTCTTCTTCACATCCATAAGAGGCCTTTATCACAGAGATGTTCATGCTACACTGACCAGAAGAATGTTCTTAGCGATGCAAAGCCTCACTGATCAGGAATGCTAATGGATGTAGGGGTAAATAGGAGGATCATTTGGAGTTGGCTTAAGATCTGTGGGTACTACAGTGGGATGTATATGTGGTGTGTGAAAGGAATTGTTTAACCCCCAGTACCTTGTTTGTGTCAGTATGACCCTGAAATGCATTTAGGAAAGTCAGTTTAGTCAACTAAGCTATGAGTTTTACTTCTCACGTTATATTTTAGGTAATTTTATTATTGTGGGTTTTTTTTTTTTTCAGATCTGGTCAAAGTTTGAGGAACAACCAGTAGAAGAAGTAGTGGCTGTGGTGGAGGAAAAGGAAAGAAATGCCAATTACAAGCCTGTCTTAGTAACAGAGATTACAGATGAGCTACACTTCTATGTACAGGATGTAGAAACAGGTAAGTTTCTCTAATCCTTTAGCATTGTTTCTCTGCCGTTCTTTTCACATCGCTGCAATGCTATAAGACAATCCTCAGTAAACTTTCTTCTGTGCCATCGTTTTCTTACTATGCCAGTTTATAGGCACATAAATTCTATCCATCCTGTACTTGGCTGGGTGCAAAATTCATTAAACTCATTAAGCTAACTTTGGGTGCAGTATTAGTGTAATACATAACTGGGACACACGGGTAGAAAGAAATCCAGGAAAGGTCATAGCTGTTGCTGCCAACAAAATTTTAATATTAATAAAAATGACAATTGTACATTAACATTCCCAGTTCTATTTCTGTAAGGACAGAGTACTTATTTCATTTTGTTTCCACTATAGTAAATCAAAGCCCATATGATAGGAAGATGTATTCAGGTCCAGTATGTAGCAAGTGTCTTCTCTTTTCTCATAAAATATGTATATAACCTGAATAAAATATGTAGTATTAAAGCTTAATTTATGAGGCTGGTGAAGTGTTGAGCACAAATCAATAAGATGGGAGGTTATTTTAATTCTGTATATGTTTGTATCATCCATTGGATCCCTTATTTTTTGTTAAAATGTCTTATTCACTGTTGGTGGTGCATGAAAGAGGCATATTCTATGCTACACATCTAGTGGTCCTGCCCTCTGAACTCGCTCTTCTAGAGACAAATCTTTACTAAATATGAACAGGTGAGGAGCCTGTGCATCTCAGAAACACTGGAAATTGTCGTCCTCTCCCTGCACCCAGGATCAATTTCATGCTTGCTCCAATAAAAGCCTACAGGGTTCACATATGACCGAGCGGCTTGTTGTCTGTCACAGTGGACCGGGCCGACAGCTACTCTGTACTGCTCGGTTGTAGGTCTGTCAGGAACGCACCAGCAGGTTCTCGCAAGTACAGTTCCTCCTGCTTCGGTGTGATGGAATAGCTGGGCATTCCTAAAGAGGTCATTAGGTTCTCCTGCCTTTCCCTCTTTCCCTCTGTCACCCTTTTTCCTCCTCCCCTTGCAAGGGCCGCTGTGACCAGAGAAATACCTTTAGGGGGGCTCCAAGTCCCGGCGGGGGGCTGTGGGGGTGTCCAGGCCCCACATCCCCCTGTGTGGGGGGTGGTATTTTCTTGGGAGCCTCCGCTGCTGGCCTTCTCGTCCATCTCGCTTGCTGGGCGCCATTTTTTTGAAGCCCTGGCGCCATTTTTCTGGGGCCTATGCATTGCATTGATTTTCCCATTGGCGGCCATTTTGCCGTGGCAGAGCCATGATGCAGGCGGGCAGCCATTTTCTTGTAGTCCGCACGCTTTCTCTGAGGCACTCGGCGGCCATTTTTGGAGTGGGTTTTGGCCTCTAGTGCTGACTGGCTTCCTGAACGGCGCCATGCGCCCCACACAGTTTCTCATCACACGCGGAGTGAGGATGGAGAGTGGGCAGTGGCGCTGGACAGTCCCTGGCTGGCGGTGAGTCCCCTCGGTCAGTGCGGCATGGAGGGTGGACAAAAATTGTCAGGTAACTGACTAGGTCCCTAAGGGTTGTTGGTGCGTGATCTGGAGCCAGAGACTGGCGTTTTTCCCTAAGACATTCCAGAGGCAGCATCCGGTGCCCCTGCGGTTCCCATGGGCGCTGTTTAGTCATTGTTGCCAAGGTGGAAGAGGCGTGCGAGCGTAAGGGTGTACTAAGCGCCCCCTCCCCCTGCCATTGCCTGGGAAATTTTCTGACTCTGGCCTGGCTGCGGCTCAGGTCCCTGGTTCTGATATGTCAGAAGAGGCTGACCAGGACCTACCCTGTGTGGGAGGATCCCTCGTCCGGGCCAGCTCGAGACAGCACTTATCAATGCTGTGAGGGACACTCTTAAGCTGTAAGATACAGCTGGGACTTCCACAGCAGAGTCTGTCCGGTTTTGGGTCGCACAAACCGACCCGCTATGGTAAGGTTTTCCTTGTGTTGATTTCTTTGACTAGTTCATAGTTAAAGAATGGGAACGGCTGCAGAGGCCCTTTAGCGAGCGGTCCCTCAGCGCACCCTGGTCTCTTGGTTAAAATACGTAACCTCTATCCCGGGGAGGGGGACCCCTCTTTTAAGGACCTACTGATAGGAGGTCTGAAGCGGTGAGCCGCTCCGTGTTCACCATGCTGGAGCAATTGCGGCCTATTGTGGCTGCTACCTGGGTGTCCCTGACACTCACGGAGTGGGCAAAAAATATTGCACCGGACTGGGGAGGAGCTTCGGTTTCCTCCTGATTGCGTGCCTCTGGCCGAGCAAGTTGGTACAGGGACTTGTGTACGTCTATGATGCAACCCTGGGTGCAGTCCTCTTGATCTCCAGGACCTCCGCATCTGCGGTGGTATGGCGCCGCCTAATATGGTTGGAATGCTGGTCTGCTGACTAAGCTTCTAGGAAAACTCTGGCAGTTTTGCCTTTCTAAGGTGGGAGGCTTTTTAGTACCTCACTGGACGAAATCAGGTAGGATGTCCCTGGGGGTAGGAGCACGCTTCTCCCTCAAATCCACTACAGGGAAGGAGTCGCGCCGTCAGCCGGGGCCCTCCTTTCCCACACTGAAGAGGTGTCTTTTGTCAGTCGGGGAGACCCTCCCAAGCGGATAAGGTCTTGCTGGGGGACAGAAGCGTCCCTGGGTGCGCAGGTCCACCAAGCCAGCAATCAAGCCTGCTACCGCAGGAAGTTTTGCCCCCACCCGACTCCAGGGTGGGGGGACGGCTTTGCCGGTTTGCAGCTCAGTGGACTTCCCTGCTCTCTGACCAGTGGGTCTGTGAGGTGGTCACCTCGGGGTACAGGATAGAGTTCCTTTCTTGTTCACCAAACAGATTTTTTCCCTCACAAGCTGCCTCTCCTTCCAGCTCATTGGGCTGCCATGCAGGGTGATCTTACCTGTACCATTGCAGGACAGGTTTCAGGGTTTCTACTCAAATCTGTTTGTGGTCCCAAAGAGGGACGGAGTCCGTCCAATCTTGGACCTCAAGGCCCTCAATGTCTTTATCTGGATTCAAAAAGTTCCGGATGGACTCAATTCTTTCGGTGAGGGCTGCCCTCCATCCGGGGGACTTCCTGCGTCCTTGGATATCAGGGACGCATACTTGCATGTCCCCCATCTGCGTCAGGCATCAGAGGTTCCTGCGCTTTGCGGTAGGCGAAGACCACTATCAATTGTGGCTCTTCCCTTTGGCCTAGCTTCGGCACCAAGAGTTTTCTCCTAGGTGCTTGCCCCGATTCTAGCTTTGCTGAGACAGCGCGGCATTGCCATCGTAGGCTACTTGGACGCCCTTTTTTTTGAGAGCTGCTTCAAGCTCAGAATTAGAGGGAGGACGTGTCTATAGCCAGTCAGAGCCTTCGGGAGTTTGGTGGATACTGAACCTCCATAAGTCGGTGTTAGTACCGACCCTGAGCCTAGAGTACCTGGAGTTGATCCTAGACTCCTTGGAGGCCAGAGTCTTTCTTCCCTTGGGGAAGTTGCAGACACTCCAATCTGCGGTGAGGTTGTTGACATCCCGCAAATGGTCGTCCCTCCGTTTTTTGCATGCGAGTTCTGGGCCTCATGGTAGCCTCTTCAAGGCAGTACCATATGCCCAATTCCACACTCGGGTCTTGCAGATGGAGATTCTCTGAAAATGGAACAGATCTCCGTTGTCTCTGGGTCATCAGATTCAGATAAGTCATCTTGTCAGGTCCTCTATGACTTGGTGGCTGAGATTCTCGGCTCTTCGGTCCGGGAAGTTGTTCCTCCCTTTTCATGGACTGTGATCACGACGGACGCCTGTCTCACTGGTTGGGGGGGGAGTCTGGGGGTTCAGGCGGCCCAGGGACACTGGACTCCGTCCGAATCCCAACTGCCGATAAATGTTCTGGAACTCCGGGCGATCAGGCTGTGCCTTTCCAGGTGGTCTCAGAGACTAAGAGGGCGTCCAGTCAGACAAGACCACGGCTGTGGCATACGTCAATCATCAAGGAGGAACAAGAAGCTCGGCTGCAATGTTGGAGGTCGCTCACATCCTACGGTGGGCGGACAAGAACGTGTCGGTCCTGTCGGCAGTTTACATTCCGGCGTGGGAAACTGGCAGGCAGACTATTGAGTTGCCAGATGCTGGACCACGGGGAATGGTCGTTACATCCGGAAGTTTTTCAACTCCTTTGTCAGAGATGGGGCACGCCAGACGTGGATCTCCTGGTCTCTTGACTCTATTGCAAGTGTCGCGGTTCGTGGCCAGGTCCAGAGATCCCTGGGCAGACGCATCGATGCGTTGGTGGCCCCGTGTGGTCAGATCGGCTAATTTATGCCTTTCAACCACTGAAGTTACTTCCTCGTCTACTCCGCAGGGTAGAGACCGAGGGAATCCCGGTGCTTTTAATCGCCCCAGGTATCCCTGGTACGCCGACCTCGTGTGACTGGTGGCGGATGTGCATTGGCGACTGCCAATGGGGGGGACCTTCTCTCGCATGGTCCCATGCTTCATCCTGCTTTACAGTCGCTGGCTTTAGCGGCATGGCTATTGAAAGCCAGGTACTGAGGGACAGAGGCCTGTCGGATTTGGTCATTTCAACCATGTTGAGAGCATGGAAATCATTTTCTAGGAAGATCTACCATCGCACATGGAGAGCCTACATCTCTGTGTGAGGCGATGGAATGGCGTCCACGGACTTATTCAGTTTCCAGGATCCTGCTGGTTTTACAGGGCGGAGTGGATCAGAAACCTGCCTCAAGCACCATTAAGGGGCAGATTTCAGCCTTAACTGTTCTCTTTCAGCAACCCCTGGCGTCTCATTCACTAGTAAGTACGTTTGTGCAAGGGGTCCGACATGTGGCTCCTCCGGTACGACCACCACTACCTCTGGGATTTGAATCTGGTGCTCTCGGCGCTTCAGAAACCTCCTTTTGAGGACATTAGGGAAATTCCTCTTTTGACACTCTCAGAAGGTGGCCCTCCTGGTAGCCATTATATCCTTCAGGAGGGTTTCTGACTTGGCGGACTTGTCTTTCAAGTCCCCATATTTGGTCCTCCATTAGGACAAAGCGGTGCTACGCCCGCAGCCTTCTTTTTCTCCGAAGGTGGTTTCCGCCCTTTCATCTGAATGAGGACATTGTACTTCATCATTGTGTCCTCGGCCATCGCATTCCAAGGAGGTTGTGCTATTTTCTTTAGACATGGTACGTGCCCTGCGGGTGTACCTGTCTGCTTCGGCTCCGTTCCGGAGATCTGACTCACTGTTTCTGTCGGTGTCTGGTCCGCAGAAGGGCCTGGCGGTCTCGTCGGCCACCATTTCTCGGTGGATCAGTCGGACCGTCATCCAGGCCTATGCCCTGAAAGGGCGGGCGCCTCTTATTCCCGTTGCGGCACATTCGACCAGGGCTTTTGGTGCCTCTTGGGCTCCTCCTTTAAGCTTTAACCAGTGCTCGGCTGGATACTGATAGAAGTCACAAGACTGCTATATACAGCTGATGAGAAAAGTCCTTATTTTCTTTTGGGTACATTATCCTGTGGGCTCCTTAAAGTTATATTGGTAAAGCTGGGAGCCACACTGATCCGGAATAGACATGTGCAATTCGTTTCGTTCCGAATTCGTTTTTTAACGAATTTCGACAAATTCGTTAATTCGGAAATATCCGAATTAACGAAAACTAATTTTAACGAATTTTAACGAATATTCGTAAATTCAAATTTACGAATGTACGAATACGAATATACAAATTTACCAATGCACGAATTTACAAATGTACAACTATCCGGAAATTCGTAAATTTGAATTTACGAATTTCCGAATATTCGTACATTCGTAAATTTGTACATTCGTACAATCGTAAATTAGTAAATTCGGAAATCTGAAATAATAATTAACTAATAACTTAACTATTACTAACTATTCAATTATAGGTATTGTAATTTCCTTTCAAATTTGGCTGTTAGTGAACTTAACGAAGTTACGAATTGTTTTCCGACATAATGAATGCCGTATCTAAACAAATGGAATGTAATGAATTAATAATAATAATAAATAACAATAATAATAATAAAAACGTTTTATTATTATTATTATTAATTTGTTCCGTTCCATTTGTTTAGATGCGGCATTTGTTATTTCAGGTTATGCGTAACTTCAGATAAATTTTTATTCGTTACGTTCGCTAACAGCCAAATTTGAAAGGAAATTACAATACCTATAATTTAATAGTTATTTTTTCAGATTTTCAAATTTTCGGGTTTTCGAAATTACGAATGTATAAATTTACGAATGTACAAATTTACGAATGTACAAATTTACGAATGTACAAATTTACGAATGTACGAATTTACGAATGTACACATTTACGAATGTACAAATTTATGAATGTACAAATTTACGAATTGCGATCATAACGAATGACCCGAAAAACGAAAAAAAAAAAAAACGAATGAAACGAAAACTAACTAATTTTTTGGCAGTGCACATGTCTAATCCGGAATAGCAGCCTTAACCATAGGGAGACGTCCATATCAATACACCCGTCTCCTGCCGTCAGTGGATTTGTTTGGCTTACGACCTGATGTAATCTTGTAAGACGATTACTTATGAGGTGGCGGTTCACTCCGTGGTGGATATTTTACTCTTCTCACTACATTGATTAATGTTTATAATTACACCTGTCTGGTAAGGAGATTACTTATAAGGTGGTGGCTCACTTTTATTGGAATAGCACACACTTGGTGTTGTTGCCTCTTCCTTACTACATAGCACTTTTCCATTGAGGATTACTTTATGTGGCAGGATTACGCTATGTTTTTTTATTTTCTTTGTTAAAACATTTTGGACACTATAGCTACCCATATTGTGGAGTCATCCTTCCATTGCTACAGTTCACCATCTTCGAGGAAATTAGCACTGGTGTGTTAATCAAAGGCCTAGGCTGGGTTATAGCCATCTGTCTGTTTGGCTTACTATCTGGTAAGCATACATCCACATAAGTTCATATAGGATTTACGTGTGGTTTCTTGGCATTTGTCTACTCCAGCATTTCCAATTGGAATTTTTTGGACTTTGAAAAATATACTAAGAACATTTTTCCCTCTATTCTGGACTCATTAGCACAATTTTTTGCCCTTTTATCTGTTTGGTGCTTATCCCACTATTTTTGCTGCTTAGGAGAGTTCAGTATTTCTTTACCAAAACTAGCGCAGTTTTTTTTCCCTTTGTATCACAGGTGTGTAAGGCGGTGACCTGGTCGTCCGTTCACACTCTTTTGAAATTTTACAAGGTTGATGTGTGTGCATCTTTGGATGCTAGCTTCGGCCGCAAAGTTTTGCAGGCGACTGAGGTTGCGACTCCTCCGTTGAGGAGCTCTGCTTGTTTGGGGTGAAAATGGTTTTTGTTTTTTGTGCCCACCCCTCGTTTTTTTGACACTGCTTTGGGACGTCCCAACTGTCAAGAATTAAGGCGCTGTGTCCGTCCATGGACGAAAAGAGAAAATAGGATTTTTTTGTACTCACCGTAAAATCCTTTTCTCTGTCGTCCATGGACGGACACAGCACCCACCCCTCCTTTTTTAGTTTGTACTACTTGTTACGAACTAAGGCTGTTGCTGCAGGGTGGAGGGATATGTACAGAGGGACCGCCCCCTGGGCGAGGCTGTTTCAACTCTGTTAAAGTAACATGTATTAAATATCTAACTTGTTCTGCCTAGTCCTCTCCTATAGAACAGGAACATAACCCAACTGTCAAGAATTAAGGAGCTATGTCCGTCCATGAACGACAGAGAAAAGGATTTTAAGGTGAGTAAAAAAAATCCAATTTTTTTTGTTCTATATTGGTGGTTCTTCTTGGAATAAGGTGCATACCCAATCCTGCTTCAATACTGCCATGAAATTGGTAAGACAATCCATTGTTTCCTATACTAAAGTTAATATTATTTACATAAACGTTAATTTTATGTTATAAATATATGCTTGTTTTTGTTTACCTTTTTTTAAACCAGTAATACTTTTCATGGGTAGTATAAAGGGGCATGCATGTGAAACATTACAGGATTGCAATGGGTTGATTATCTGCAGCTCCTGTTCTCTGACAGATGGGAAGAAAAGTTTCCAGGCTTTCAGCTCAGAGAACTGGGCCATTAAAAATGTAGAATCAGCTGGGTTTTTCTCATGTGTGTTTATGTTGCAAGTCTCAGTTGCAGATTTTGAGGGTATTGGGTACAGGATTTGGGCCCTCCTCTCTGTTATCTTAACTGGACCTCTGCAAGTTCTCTCTGATCTTGTATCACTCTGATGGAAAAAAGCTGACCGACAGACTCGTCTCTTGATCTGGGTCTCATGTATGAAAAGTGTTCTTAAATTCCATGGCAACCAGTAGTCTGTCAATTCCCATTTGCATGTTAGAAAATGCTGTAGGCCTGGTTTTAAAACAGTGACTGAAATAAAAGCTCCTTGTTTTGGTCCCATGGTATCCAGTAAGGCTGGGTTCACACTGATACGACACGACATTCATCCGACTTTCATCCTACTTTGCTCTGCGACATCAGTCCTACATTGATCCTACATTGGTCCGACATCCATCCGACATTCATGAACAGGATACTACTTTGATCTGACATTGTGCTAGTCTGACTTGTCCTTTGACCAATCAAAACAATCCCAGGGTGAGATAAATTCCTTTTACTGTTGCTGTAATCACCAAGTCGGATGTCAAATGTCGGATAGTTAGGACAAGGATCCTACTTTGATCCGACTTCAATGATATTCAATGGGCTGAAGTAGGATCAAAGTCGGACAGAAGTAGTACAGGGAGCATTTTTAATGTCGGACCGACTTGTGTCGGACCAGTTAAGACGGCTCTCATAGGGATTCATTGATTTTCACACGTCATGCGACATGAGCTCCCAATGTCGGAGCGTTTGTCGGACAAGTGTGAACTCGGCCTCAGATTCAAATATAGTGCAAAATCACAGATGGAGAAAAAGGTTTGCAGCGCCCCTAGACAATCATTCAGATTCAGACAGTAATCTAATTTAATACACTTTGATAAATTAGGCCCTGTATTTTACAGCTTGAACATTGCCACTCTCTTGTATACTGTTTTTACATGCAGTGCAAGCATAGGCAAAGTGAGGGGAATTCATCAAAACTATAGCAGACAGAACCTGGAGAAGCTGTGCATGGTAACCAATTGGCTTCTAGCGTTCATTTTCAAAGCTTAATCAATCACGAATAGAAGCTGATTGGTTGTCATGCACAGCCACTCGGGCTTCTTTCTGCTCGAGTTTTTATAAATTCTTCCCAGTGATCTATGGAGGAAAATGAGGTAACCAGGTTTATCTATTTAGGTATTGCACTCTGAATGCAGACTTGTCCTGCTGGCTAAACGACATCCCTACTGGGACACTTTTGTTGGATGAACAGATTGCACCCAATCATATGCAGCCTCTGTTTGGGTTTTTTGACAGCCACTGTGGGGGAGGGGGGCTGCTTCTTGTGATTGGAAAGAGAACTAGTAATGGCTGGGCCTTTTTAGAAAAAAAAGCACAGTTGATGTCATTCGTTATTTCCTGAAGTTAAAAGTGGCCTTGCTTTTCAACTGACTAGGCCAACATCAGGCATTTTGTAGTGCCAAGGATAATGTGGAGAGGACATATAGTATGTCCCTGTGAAGCGTCTTGATGGCATGATTTACATTCTGGCTGGCTGCTGGTCTGTTTTATGTGATACCGTTTTGCGCACACAAGTGTGTCATTGTTGGTTCTGACCATGAGAACAGGCAGTTCACTGAGCATCACATGTCAGACTTGAGGTAACCTCCCACTTCTAATGCTTGGCCATATATGTAGATATTGCACATGCAGTTACAAGTAATTGCCAGAAACTGAGTTTGATCGGCCACCAGATTTTGGTCATTTGTGAAATCAAAACTGGGCAATAATTTTTTTTCCCCTGTTTTTAATTCAATCTTTCAACAAACGGTTTTGAGGCTAAGGTAATGTTAATTTTTTTTCCCAGCTAGTTAAATTGAGGCAATCTTGATCTAATTTCCTTGAAATTAATCTAAGCCACCATTTTGTGTCTTCAAATGCTTTTCAGTTTTGACGAAGAAAACTTAATTAAAAGTTTTTTTATTTCTATATCAAATTGCCACATGCACAGCCAGTTTAACTTTCAGGGATTTGGGCTCCAGCTACAGGTGTGATTGCACCTGCACATTTTTGCATGTCGCGTTTACGTCAGCATGTTTTTCTCTTTCGTTCATCGACAGACACAGCCTTAATCTTGACAAAGTGGGTATTAGCCTTCCTTCAGGTGTGACTAGGCAGAATGTGTTAACTTCAAAGCTGAACAGCCCCACCCAGGGGGCGGTCCTACTGGCTATATCCCCTCAGCCTGCACTAAGCAGCTCAGTTGTTTTCTGCCTAGCTAAGTAGAAGACATGGCTCCCTTCGGGCCCATAGGCTTGGAGGTCTATTTAAGATTGAAATTTTATTATTTTATTTTTTCCTGCGATCTTCAATCAACTGGCGACTGGGCGACAGGCTGGATCCCAGATCCTTGTAGTCTCCCCAGTTTCGGCCATCGAGCGTGTGCTGACCATAGCTACGCGCTGGGTCATCCACGACATGCCCGTTGCTCTACGGGTGGCCGGTGAGCTACACGCTCCAGGGCATGCATACGACCGGTCTATAGGGCCGCGTCGCAGCAGCCGGGATGACAGTCACCTCAGTCACCATGCAGAAGAGGGTCTGTCTGGGATGCTTCCGGCACAATCCACGCAGGAAGGGTAAGTAGTAATCCCCTGCTTCGGCAGGAGGACATAGCTGGGCATTCCTGGAGAGGTGAGTAAGAGGTTCTATTCTTCCCTTCCTCCCTCCCTTCCTCCCTCCCTTCCCTCCTCCCTCCCTTCCTCCCTCCCTTCCCTCCTCCCTAGGCTCTCTGAGCTAGGCTGGCTGCTGGGGTTCACCTGGGGGGGCTCCACCTGTGTGCATCCGCTAAACAAATGTTATGAGCTGCCATGAAAAGTTTGCTTACCTGTGTGTTCTGCTCCATGCTGTCGGCGGCCATTTTGCTTGTGATCCATGCTGTTTGGCCTCTACCTGTGCTCGGCGGCCATATTTTTGTTGTCCGCACTGTGTTTGGCCTCTATCTGCTGCTTGGCGGCCATTTTTCCTTTGATCCACGCTGTGGTTGGCCTCTATCTGCGCTCGGCGGCCATGTTGTGGTCTGCGCTGTATTGGCCTCTATCTGCCGCTCAGCGTGCCATTTGTCTTGTGATCAAGCTGTGTTGGCCTCTACCTGCTGCTTGGCGGTCATGTTTTTGTGGCCCGCTGCGTTTTTGGCCTCTATCTGCCGCACGGCGGTCATTTTCTCACGGTCCACGCCAATCAAACAGCATTTAGACGGCGCAAGCCTACAGACACGCTGCAGAGTGGTCAGACTGACATAGCTGACAAGGTAGCAGCTCTACTAGGAAGCGGATGGCAGCCGTACTACTGTTGAAGGGTGGGGAGTCCTCTGGGGGGGAACCACTCATCTGTCGCAGCTAGGAGGGTGGCCTGTTGGTAACTTGTAAAAGGTGGATAATCCGCGCTAACCTATCTAAACCAATGGGATAAACCATATAAAAATATGAAAAAAAGTTTGAAAAACAAGGTGAAAAAAAACCTTTGAAGTAATACGTGACAGGTGCTGCAAACTTATAAACAGCCGGAATAACAGCTGTGAACGTGTATGCTAAAATATGTATAAATCAGTGCGCAACCTATTAAATAAGCCTACACAGTGCTTATAATTATACAAATGAAAAGTGAAAATAAACATGTGAATAAATGGACACTTAAACAAATGTCCTATAGTACCACCTAATTGGCAAGTGAAAAAAAGGGGAAAAACGGAGAGGAACAAAAATCAAAACCACAACATTGAATATTAACCCCTGAAACTAATATACTTCGGGGTACACGGTTCAAGTGTGTTTAAAGTTCGTATAGACTGAAATGTCGGCATCAAACGATTTCCATCAAACAAACAAAACCCGATCCTGTGGTGCAGATGAAGCGAGACTTTTTCAACTTGCTGGAATAATTGATAAAGGCAATGGAGGCTTACCAGCTCAGGTGGATCCCGATTACAGAGATCATATGGGGCTCATGCATGAATAGAGACATCCACCGACATGCCGCAGATCTGTACCTCCAATCGTCCGATAACCCGATCCTCCAGGGGCCCTCAGAGCAAGATGATCATACAAAGGACTCCCTCGCTCGTGCAGCAGAAAAAGATGTTGAAATAAAAAAGGAAAAAAACCTCATGGTGCAATACTTTGGTTTAAAAAAGAGATACCCTTTATTAATTTCGGGCAAATAAAATCGCTTCACATGAAGTTTTAACACGAGGAAAGCGGTAAATTCAAAAAACTGATCGTACTCAGCTGCTGTGTTGCAGTCAGCTGTAGCGTAGTGATGGCCCGATCAACAGCTCCACCCGACGCTGCGTTTCGTCATACAAGGCGTCCACTGAGCCAGCCTCCTTTCCCAGTGGACGCCTTGTATGACGAAACGCAGCGTCGGGTGGAGCTGTTGATCGGGCCATCACTACGCTACAGCTGACTGCAACACAGCAGCTGAGTACGATCAGTTTTTTGAATTTACCGCTTTCCTCATGTTAAAACTTCATGTGAAGCGATTTTATTTGCCCGAAATTAATAAAGGGTATCTCTTTTTTAAACCAAAGTATTGCACCATGTGGTTTTTTTCCTTTTTTATTTCAACATCTTTTTCTGCTGCACGAGCGAGGGAGTCCTTTGTATGATCATCTTGCTCTGAAGGCCCCTGGAGGATCGGGTTATCGGACGATTGGAGGTACAGATCTGCGGCATGTCGGTGGATGTCTCTATTCATGCATGTGCCCCATATGATCCCTGTTGGCAACTTGACTGGAGTCCTTGTGTCAGGTGCGTGGGTCAGCATGGCATCAGAAGCTGACGCTTCTCCCCCTGATACACCTGAATTGGCATCTGGTGCTCCTGCACCCGCTGTGTCAGACGCTATGTCGGCGTCCTGGTTTGTTGCCAAGGTGGAAGTGGCACGTGGGAACACGGGGGGTAAAAAGTGCCCCCTCCCCCCGCCATCTTCTGGGGAAAGCCCAGCTACGGCTCATGGTCCTGGTTCTGACTGACGTATCAGAGGATGCGGACCGTGGCTGGTCGGACAGCGAGGATGACTCCGGGTCAGCGCGCGATAAGGCTCTGATAGGTGACCTTATCACCGCAGTGCGGGATACTCTAAAGATAGAGGAGCCTGCAGAAACGCCAGAGACTTGGTCCCTTTCGGGTTCCGTAAAGCCGACCAGAACTGCTAAGGTGTTCCTTTTATCTAGACAAGCTTTTATACAAGGAGTGGGACAAACCACAGAAGGTTTTTGGTCCCCAAAAAAGTTTGGTGGTGCGTTACCCCTTTTGAGGAGGGTTTCCTGAAAAAATGGACCTCTCCTCGGATAGTGGACCCTCAGGTGTCCAGATTAAACAGGGTAACCACAATTCCAGTGGAAGGGGCTCCTGCTTTCAAGGACCCTGCGGACAGGAAGGCTGAAGCGGTCACCCGCTACCTATACACGGTGGTGGGCTCGGCTGTGCGCCCAACGGTGGTTGGGGCCCTGGTGTCTCACACTCACTGAAGGGGCAAAAATGCTGCTCCATGTGTTTAAAGCACATGAGGCTCCCTCGGACGAGGTGGCTATGGCCGACCAGTTGATACAGGGCCTTAAAATTGTCTGCGAATCAGCCTTGGACACTATTCCTCTGCTGTCCAGAGCCTCAAGCTATGCGGTGGTGTTGCGCTCTGGCTAAAAGGTTGGTCGGCGGACCAATCTTCCAAGAAGACCCTGATGGATTTGCCTTTTAAGGGCGACAGACTTTTTGGAGCATCCCTGGATGACATTATTAAATATGCCACAGGAGGTAAGAGCAGGCTGCTCCCACAATCCAAAAAGGGTAAGGAGCCACGTCGTAGGCTAGGGCCCTCCTTCACCGCGAACAAGCGTTTTTTTCGTCCGCCTAGTGCGGCAAGTAAACGATCCCAGGCCGATAAAGCGTCTGCTGAGGGACAGTAGCGTCCCTGGTTTCGCAAGCCCAACAAGCCTGCAAACAAATCTACGTCCGCATGAGGGTCTGTCCCCACCCATCTCTCGGGTGGGGGACGTCTTTGCGAATTCGCGACCTGGTGGACATCTCAGATCTCTGACCGGTGGGTTTGTGAAGTAGTTTCCCCAGGGTACAAGATAGTTTCTCTCTTGCCCTCTGAACAGATTTTTATTTTTATTTATTTTTTTCCCTCCAACCGCCAGCTTCAGCCGACACGTCTGGAAGCCCTATATGGGGGCATTCAAGACCTGCTGCTACGCGGGGTGATAATTCCTGTTTCAGTACAGGAACGGTTTATGGGGTTTTACTCAAATCTGTTCGTAGTACCAAAGAAGGATGGGGTTCGTCCAATCTTGAATCTCAGGGCCCTCAATTGCTTGTGAATGTACAAAGATTCCGGAGGGAGTTGGTTCGCCAAGACAGCGTGGCATCGCTATCGTGGGCTACTTGGACGATATTCTTCTGAGGGCCACTTCAAGCTCAGAATTAGAGGTGAGCGTGTCTATAACCTGTCAGACCCTCCGATACTTTGGGTGCTGAACACTCAGAAGTCAGTATTGGTACCGACTCAACTCCTAGTGTATCTGGGGTTAATTCTGGACTCCTCAGAGGCAAAAGTTTTTCTCCCTATGGGAAAGTTGCAGACCCTTCGACCTGCGGTGCGGCAGTTGACATCCCAAAGATGCCGCTTTTGCATGCGAGTCCTGGGCCTCATGGTAGCCTCCTTTGAGGCGGTACCGTATGCGCAATTTCACACACGAGTGTTACAGAAGGTAATTCTGTCCAGAAGGGACAAGTGCCCATCATCCCTGGATTGTCAAATCCGGGTGAGCCACCTAGTCAGGACCTCCCTAGTTTGGTTGCTGACATCACCGGCACTTCTGTCCGGGAAGTCGTTCCTTCCTTTTTACTGGATGGTGGTCATGACGGACGCCAGCCTTACCGGTTGGGGAGGACTCTGGGGGTTCAGTCGACCCAGGATCGCTGGACTCCGGAGGAATCCCTTTTGCCGATCAATGTCCTGGAACTCCGGGCGATCAGGCTGTGCCTCTCCACATGGTCTCAGAGGCTACAGGGGCGTCCAGTCAGGATCCAGTCGGACAACGCCACGGAGGTGGCGTATGTCAACCATCAAGGGGGAACAAGAAGCTCAGCTACAGCATCGGAGGTCGCTCACATCCTAAGGTGGGCAGAATACATTCCTGGGGTGGAAAACTGGCAGGCGGAGTCGTCCGATGCTGGATCAAGGAGAATGGTCTCTACAGCCGGAGGAGTTTCAGCTCCTTTGCCAAAGATGGGGCACACCAGACGTAGATCTCCTGGCTTCTCGACTCAATCGGAAGGTACTGAGGTTTGTGGCCAGGTCAAGAGACCCATGGACAGATGCATTGGTGGCACCGTGGAGTCAGTACCGGCTAATCTATGCTTTCCCTCCTCTGAAGCTCCGTCCTCCTTTATTTGCCGACTGGAGGCAGAGAGTATTCCAAGGATCCCAATCGCTCTGGATTGGCCTCGGCGTCCATTGTTACCCCGATCTAGTGCGTCTGATAGCAAATGCCTCTTGGCATCTACCGCTAAGAAAGGACCTGCTGTCGCAAGGTCCCATACGCCATCCTGTTTTATAGTCACTGGCTTTAACGGCATGGCTATTGGGAGCCAGGTGCTAAGAGACCGGGGCCTGTCACTCGGTGATCTCTACCATGAGGAGTACTCGGAAATCGTCCACTAGGAAGATTTACCATCGCACTTAGAAGACCTACTGTCACGTATCAGGTAAGACCAGAACTATGTGAACTGCAACAAAGGGAACCCAAACGTGTGTAAGTGAAATATAATAATTTATTAAAGATAAGTGAAATAATATATATATAACCACCTCCAATACCACACAGTGCACAACAACCAATACCAAACAGAACCCACAATTAATAACAGTAACAGACAAATATGTACAAGTAATGGGGAAACCAGAATCATAAACAGGGCCAGGCCGAGGTCATACACAGGGGGATCAGCAGATGGGGTAAGGATGGATCAGGACAGGGAGACAGGATCAAGCAGGGGGCAACCAGGCTGCAGATCAGGGATTAGGACAGACACAACAGGTTCAGGATCAGGTTACAGGTTCAGGTTACAGGGATCAGGATACAGGGATCAAGGTTCAAGCAGACAGGCTACAGGTCAGGGCACGAGGACGATACCAGGGCAGTGTGTGTATACACCTGCCGGGTATTTATAGGAATGCCTGATTAGCTTCAGGTCACACCTGATCGGAGGGAGGGCAGTCTGCTCCACACTGCCAGGATCCATCCGCTGGTGGAAACCAGTACTGCATCCAAAAGATAATACAACACCAGCAGGGAAAGATTCTCCTGACAGTTACAAACTGCCAGGAGACACCTGCTGGTGGACCACAGTACTGCAAGATAAATAATAAATGCCACCAGCGGATGGAACCTTTCCTGACACCTACATATCCATTTGTGAGGAAATGAGGTGGCATCCGCGTACTTATTTGGTTCCAGAGTCCTGCTGTTTTACAGCGTGGGGCGGACCAAAAATTTTGCTTTAAGTACAATGATGAGGCAGATATCTGCCCTGGCTGTCTTTTTTTTTTCCCAACGACCCCTGGTGGCTCACTCTCGTGAGAACGTTTGTACAGAGGGTTCGGCATACGGCCCCTCTGGTCCGCTCTCCACTACCTCCGTGAGGCTTGTATAGCAGACGTCCCTTGGCATCTACCGCTACGGGAGGACCTGCTGTCGCAAGGTCCCATACGCCATGCTGCTTACAGTCACTGGCTTTAACGGCATGGCCTCTAGGTGCTTCAGAAACCACCGTTTGAGAACATCAGGGAGATTCCCTTGTTGACACCTTCTCAGAAAGTGGTCCTTTTGGTGGCTGTTGTGCCAGTTAAGATGGGTTTCTGAGCTGGCAGCCTTGTCATGCAAGGCTCCCTATCTGGTCTTCCACAAGGATAAGGTGGTGCTGCGTCTGCAGCCTTCTTTTCTTCCTAAGGTCGTTTCGACCTTCCATCTCAAGGAAGACATTGTACTGCCATCCTTGTGTCCTCATCCGTCGAATCCTAAGGAGACGACGTTGCATTCCTTGGACGTTGTCCGAGCTCTGAGAGTATACTTGTCTGTTACTGCTCCGTTCCGGAGTTCAGACTCACTGTTTGTTTCGGTGTCTGGTCCCAAGAAGGGCCCAGCGGTCCCGTCGGCCACCATTCCGAGGTGGATCCGACAGATCGTGATCAGGCTTACACCATAAAGGGTCGGACGCCTCCCTTTCCCGGCGCATTCGACCAGGGCAAGAGGTGCCTCTTGGGCTTTCTGACACCAAGCGTCTGTTTCCCAGGTGTGTAAGGCGGCGACCTGGTCATCCATTCACACTTTCACTAAACTTTACAAGTTGATGTGAGTGCATCTTCGGATGCTTCTTAGGCCGCAAAGTTTTGCAGGCGGCTGTTTAGTTGAGGAGCTCTGTTTTTTTGGGGGGGTTAAGTTATTTTAATGCTGTTCCCACCCCTCGTTTTGACACTGCCCTCAGGTATATCCCCTCACTCTGCATCTCGCAGATCAGTTTTTTTCTGTCTAGCAAGGAGTAGGACATGGCTCCCTTCGGGCCCATTGGTCCGGGGCAAAAAAAAAATTTTCTACGTTTTTGTTTCCTGCGATCTTCGATCAACTGCCGACTGGGTGACAGGCTGGGTTCTCGATCCTTGTAGTCCCCCCAGTTTCGGCCATCGAGCGTGTGCCGACCCTAGCTACACGCTGGGTTTTCCACGACATACCCGCCGCTCTACGGGTGGCCGGTGAGCCTACACTCCAGGGTCTGCATCGGACCACTCAGCTTTTGCTGACCTTAGGGCCGAGTTACAGTAGCCTGTCCGGTGAGCTTACGCTCCCAAGGCTTGCATCGGACCACTCGGCTTCGGCTGACCTTATGGCCGAGTGGCAGCAGCCTGTCCAGTGAGTGTCTCGCTCCAGGGCATGCATATGATCGCTCCCCAATCACAGCATGCCTGGCCGACAGTCACCTTCCATGCGCGGATGATGATCTGTTTTGGAATGTCTTCCAGCATGATACACGCAGGAAGGGTAAGTAGCTTCCCTGCTTCGGCAGGGTGACTTGGCTGGACATTCCTGGAGAGACCAAGTAAGTGGTTGGCGACCCTTTGTTTCCTCTCTACCTGCCTTCCCTCCTCCCTGGCCTTGAGCTAGGTTGCTGGATGCTGGGTCACCTAAGGGGTTCCATCTGGAGCGGGGCTGGCTGTAACTATCATTTAAAAGATCTAATTTCTGCTTACCTGTGTGTGCTTCTTCCCCCTCCATGCTGTCGGCGCCCATTTTGCGGTGGTCCATGCATGTTTCGGCCTCTAGTGACTGGTGGCCATTTTCTTGTAGTTTTGCGCCTATATGTAGATAGCGCCGCTCAGCGCCATTTTCTTGTGGTCATACCCGCTTTTGCCTCTATCGACTGTTCGGCGGCCATGTTTCTGAGGATTCACGCTGTAGCTATAGACCGGCGGCCATCTTTTTTGGGTCCGCGGCCGCCTTTGCCTCTATATTAGGCTCGGCGGCCATTTTCTTAGAGCCCACATGATTCATACAGCCGTTTGGCAGCCATTTTGCGATAGTCTCCGGCCTCTAGGGTGCATTACACTGGCGCGAAGATTCACACAGGAAACGCTGATAAACTATCACACTGACACAGCAGCGGTGGGATAGCATCACAGGCGCAGCTCACGGCAGCATAGCGGTACCGATCCAAGGGTGGTGAGTCCTCTGGGAGACCCAGCATCTCTGATCAGCTAGGAGGATGGCCTATTGATATCTTGCCTGGAGCCCTGTGGGTGTCAGCGCGTGGTCAGCATGGCGTCTGAGCCAGATGTTTTTCCCCTGAAACACCTGATTTAGCAGCTGGTGCCCCTGATGTATCTATGGGTGCTATGTCGGCAATCCTAGAGGCTTTTGCTGCCCGTGTGGAAGCAGCACACAGGAATGCGGGGGGTAGTAAACGCCCCCGTCCCCCGCAATCTTCTGGGGATAATTCTGATGCAGAACCGGGTCCAGCTATGGCTCATGACCCGGATTCTGATGCATCAGAGACTGCAGACCGTGACCGATCGGACAGTGAGGATGACTCCAAGTCCAGGTCAGTACGTGAAAAGGCTTTGGTATCTGACCTTATTACTGCAGTGTGGGATACGCTAAAATTGGAAAATGCTGCAGAGGCAGCAGAGACTCCGGTCCCCTTCAGGTTCCGTAAACCTGCCCACACTGCTAGGGTGTTTCCTTGTGCGTCTTATTTTGATAAGCTCTTATACAAGGAGTGGGAAAACCCACTAAGGGTTTTTACATCCCCAAAGAATTTTGTGGTACGGTACCCCTTTGAGTAGAGTTTTCTAAAGAAATGGACCTCTCCGCCTATAGTGGACCCTCCGGTGTCCAGACTTAACAGAGCTACCACAATCCCAGTAGAAGGGGCTCCTGTTTTCAAGGACCCAGTGGATAAGAAAGCTGAAGCACTCGCTCGCTACCTATACTCTGTGGTAGGCTCAGCGGTGCGCCCGGCATTGGCGGGGGCCTTGGTGTCTCAGACACTTACTGAACGGGCAAAATTGCTACTCCAGGGGTTAAAGGAGCGAGATGCTCCTCCTAATGAAATAACTTTGGCCGACCAGTTGGTCCAGGGCCTTAAGTTTGTCTGCGAGTCAGACATGGATACTATTCCCCTGCTGTCAAAAGCTTTGGTTTATGCAGTAGCAATACGCCGCCTGATCTGGCCAAAAGGCTGGTCTGCGGACCAGGCCTCCAAGAAGGCCCTGTTGGATCTGCCCTTTAAGGGCGACAGACTTTTTGGGGCCTCTCTGGATGACATCATCAAGGATGCCACAGGAGGCAATAGCGCTTTGCTTCCTCAAACTAAGAAGGGTAAGGGACCACGCCAAGGGCAAGGGCCCTCCTTTAGTGCACGCAAGTGTTTTTTTCATCCGCCCAGGGCGACAAAGAAAAGACTCCAGGCCGACAAGGCGCCTGCCCAAGGGCAAAAGCGTCCTTGGCCCCGCAAACCCAATAAGCCTGCAGACAAATCTGCTTCCGCATTAAGGTCCGCCCCCACCCAGCTTTCGGTGGGGGGACGTCTTCACAAATTCGCGCCTCAGTGGACAGCTCTAATCTCCGACAGGTGGGTTTGTGAAGTAATCTCCTCAGGCTACAAGATTAAATTCCTCTCTTGTCCACCGGACAGACTCGTTCCCTCCAGCTACAGCCGACCCGTCGGGAGGCCCTGTACGGGGGCGGTCCAGGGTCTGCTGGAACGTGGGGTGGTCATTCCAGTTCCAAAGCATTAACGGGGTCAGGGCTTTTCCTTAAATCTGTTCATTGTGCCAAAGAAAGATGGGGTTCGTCCGATCTTGGATCTCAGGGCCCTCAGTTGCTTTGTGAAGGTACAAAGATTTCGGATGGAGTCGGTTCGATCTGTAGTCACTGCTCTCCATCCAGGGGACTTTTATGGTCTCCTTGGACATCAAGGACGCATACCTGCATGTTCCCATATACTCCAGACACCAGAGGTTTCTGCAATTCGCAATCAGGAAGAACCACTATCAGTTTGTGGCTCTCTCGTTTGGCCTGGCTTTGGCACCCAGGACGTTCACCAAGGTGCTCGCGCCGATTCTGGCACTTCTAAGACAGCGGGGTATCGCTATCATGGGCTACTTGGACGACCTTCTTCTGAAGGCCCCTTCAAGCTCAGAATTAGAGGTAAGCGTGTCCATTACCTGTCAGACTCTTCGAGACTGTGGTTGGATACTAAATATGCAAAAGTCCGTTTTGGTGCCAACTCAACGCCTAGTGTACCTGGGGGTTGATTCTGGATTCCTCAGAAGCAAAGGTATCCCTCCCTGTGAAAAAGCTGCAGATCCTTCAGGCTGCAGTGCGGCAGCTGACATCCAAGAGTTGGTCGTCACTCCGTTTTTGCATGCGAGTTTTGGGCCTCATGGTAGCCTCCTTCGAGGCGGTCCCATATGCTCAATATCACACTCGGGTGTTACAGAAAGAAGTTCTGTCCAGATGGAACAGATGTCCGTCATCTCTGGATTATCAAATCCGGTTAAGCCACCTAGTCAGGAGATCCCTGGTAGGGTGGCTGACATCACCGGCTCTTCTGGCCGGGAAGACATTTCTTCCTGTTTACTGGATAGTGATCACGTCGGACGCCAGCCTTACAGGTTGGGGGGGGGAGTCTGGGGTGTTCAGTCAACGCAAGGTCGCTGGACTCCAGAGGAATCCCGCCTGCCGATCAATGCCCTGGAAATCCGGGCGATCAGGCTGTGCCTCTTCAGATGGTCTCAGAGGCTGCAAGGGCGTCCAGTCAGGATCCAGTCAGACAACGCCACAGCAGTGGCATACAGGTATGTCAATCATCAAGGAGGCACAAGAAGCTCAGCTGCAGCATTGGAGGTCGCTCGCATCCTGAGGTGGGCAGAAAGGAGCGCACCGGCATTGTCGGCCGTGTACATTCTGGGTGTGGAGAACTGGCAGGCGGACTACCTGAGTCGCCAAATGCTGGACCAGGGAGAATGGTCCTTACACCCAGAAGTGTTCCAGCTCCTCTGCCAAAGATGGGGCACGCCAGACGTAGATCTTCTGGCTTCCTGACTCAATCGGAAGGTATTGAGGTTTGTGGCCCGGTCAAGGGACCCATGGGCAGATGCAACGGTGGCATTGTGGGGTCAGTATCGGCTAATATATGTCTTCCCTCCCTTAAGGCTGCTTCCCCATCTGCTTCGCAGAGTGGAGGCAGAGGGAATTCCAATGATCCTAATCGCTCCAGATTGGCTTCAGCGTCCCTGGTACGCCGATCTAGTGCGTCTAGTAACAGACGTTACTTGGCGCGTACCACTACGGGAGGATCTGCTGTCGCAAGGTCCCATACTTCATCCTGCTTTACGGTCACTGGCTTTAACGGCATGGCTATTTAGAACCAGGTACTGAAAGACCGGGGCCTGTCAGATTCAGTAATCTTTACTATGAGAAGTGCTCGGAAGCCGTCCTCTAGGAAGGTTTATCACCGCACTTGGAAGGCCTACATCTCCATGTGTGAGGAAATGAAATGGCATCTGCGTACTTATTTGGTCTCCAGAATCCTGCTGTTTTTACATCGTGGGGTGGACCAAAGGCTTGCTTTAGTACGGATAAGGGACAGATATCTGCCCTGGCTGTCTTATCAGCGACCCCTGGCGACTCTCTCTCGTGAGTACATTTGTGCAGGGAGTTCGACGTGGCTCCTCCGATCCGTCCCCCGCTACCTCCGTGGGACTTGAACCTGGTCCTCTCGGTGCTTCAAAAGGCACCGTTTGAGAATATTAGGGATATTCCCTTGTTGACACTTTCTCAGAAAGTGGTCTTGGTGGCTGTTAAGTCAGTTAGAAGAGTTTCTGAGCTGGCGGCCTTATCATGCAAGGCTCCCTATTTGATCTTCCACAAGGATAAGGTGGTGCTGCGGCCGCAGCCTTCCTTTCTTCCGAAAGTCGTTTTGGCTTTTCATCTCAACTAAGACATTGTACTTCCATCCTTGTGTCCTCATCCGTCGAATCCTAAGGAGTCGGCGTTGCAGTCCTTGGACGTTGTCCGAGCTTTGAGAGTATACTTATCTGCTACTTCCCGGTTCCGGAAGTCAGACTCACTGTTTGTTTCTTTGGCTGGTCCCAAAAAAAGCCAAGCAGTCTCGTCGGCCACCATCTCTAGGTGGATCCGACAGATAGTAATCCAGGCTTACGCCTTAAAGGGTCAAGCGCCCCCCTTTCCGGTCACGGCGCATTCGACCAGGGCAATAGGTGCCTCTTGGGCTTTCCGACATCAAGCGTCTGTTTCCCAATTATGTAAAGTGGCGACTTGGTCGTCCGCTCACACTTTAACAAAATTCTACAAAGTTGATGTATCTTCGGATGCCTCTTTCGGCCGCAAGGTTTTGCAGGCGGCTGTTTTGAGTTGGCACTCCCCCGTTGGAGGAGTGCTGTTTTTTGTGTTTGGGGTGAAGTTTACTTTTATACTGTTACCGCCCCTCGTTTTTTTCTCTGACACTGCTTTGGGACGTCCCACTATGTCAATAGAGAAGCTGTGTAGGTCCATGAACGAAAGAGTAAATAGGATTTTTTACTCACCATAAAATCCTTTTCTCTGAGTTCATGGACCGACACAGCACCCACCCCTCCTTTTAAGTTTGTACTGCTTTTTGACAAACTGTTCTGCGAGATGAAGAGTGAGGGGATATACCAGAGGGTCCGCCCCCTGGGCGGTACTGTAGAAGGTGTGATGCAACACTTTTTACAAGTTTTCTGCCTAGTCACTCCTGATTAACGGATAATATCCACTATGTCAATAGAGAAGCTGTCGGTCCATGAGCTCAGAGAAAAGGATTTTACGGGGAGTAAAAAATCCTATTTTTCTCTGAGTTCATGGACGGACACAGCACCCACCCCTCCTTTTTAAGTTTATACTGCTTTTGACGAACTGAGCTGCTTAGTGCAGGCTGAGGGGATATAGCCAGTAGGACCGCCCCCTGGGCAGGCCTGTTCAGCTTTGAGGTTAACACATTCTGCCTAGTCACTCCTGAAGGAAGGCTAATACCCACTTTGTCAGATTAAAGCTGTGTCCGTCCATGAACTCAGAGAAAATGATTTTACGGTGAGTATAAAAATCCTATTATTTAATATATATGGTATACAATGTACCATGTGTTTTGGTGCACAATGTCCCAAGTTGCATTGGAGGGCCATTAAGAATTATTGGCACTGCCATGCTCTTGCAAAGGAGATCTGCATTATTTGTGAATTGTGGAAACACATGTAAATTTGCAAGTGTTTTGTAGTGCCGACGTGAACCTAGCCTTAGTCATCTTCTGAGTAATTCTGGCCAAATGCAATGAAAATATCAGACGACCAGTATTGGTCAGTCAACTAGTTTGAACCAGCTTTCAGACATAAAAACAACCGAACAAAACAAGGCAACTTGCCACAAATACTTTGGGTCAGCCTGAAAATTATCATATATGTGTGGCTAGCACAAGGGCTAGTGTTCAGGGGTGTTTTCGATGCTTTTGCACACATTTACTATGCACTCATTTTGGCATGGATGAAGAACTTCCGAAGCAAATCACCAATTGATCTCAAACTGACCTTAATTCATCTAAGTGTATTTTAGTCTACTTCTAGGCAAGGTTAATTGAGGAAGTAAATATCAATCTTTCAAAAGTAAGGCTTAGTGTTAATCATTTTAGACTAAATGTTGAGATCTTTGCATTAGTAGGGTTCCCTTTAAATTCTGCCCTTCCTGGTGCTAAGTGCTGTAATTCAACCTTCAAATGCAAGCGCTGAAGGGGCGGTGTTTAATATTTGTGATAAGTGGTAGGGGTGCAACGGATCAAAAAACTCTCGGATCATTTTCGGATCGGCAAAAAAAAAATTACTAATATCCACGTAATCTCCCCCTCACTGTAATATCCACGTAATCTCCCCCTCACTGTAATATCCACGTAATCTCCCCCTCACTGTAATATCCACGTAATCTCCCCCTCACTGTAATATCCACGTAATCTCCCCCTCACTGTAATATCCACAATCTTCTCCCCCTGTAAAATCCACAATCTTCTCCCCCTGTAAAATCCACAATCTTCTCCCCCTGTAAAATCCACAATCTTCTCCCCCTGTAATATCCACAATCTTCTCCCCCTGTAATATCCACAATCTTCTCCCCCTGTAATATCCACAATCTTCTCCCCCTGTAATATCCACAATCTTCTCCCCCTGTAATGGGCATCTCCCCCACTTACATCTCTCCCGCCAGCCAGTTCAGATCCACGAGGGTGAGGGGTGATGACGTCAGCACGCACAAGGCGGCCGCCGCCGGATGTACCAAGATGGTCGCGGCTCCGGAGCTAGGCCGAAGCCGCGGCCTTTCTGAAGGCCGAGGCCGCGAAGTCGCTCCGCGGATCGAGTGGTGATCCGATCCAAACAGGGTGACCCGTTCGGATCACCGCCGATCCGTTGCAGCCCTAATAAGTGGAGGTGAGGCCTTGTGTACAACCTAGCTTTGGGATCATTTTTTACATTCATAGACCATGTAAAAAGCTACTATAATGTGCAGGTGGTTTGACCCAGCAAATGTATTGCTAACCATGTACTTGACAGTTCTTTCGTATTTCCATTAGGTTTTCCAGAAGCTTTTGCAATAAAAACTTGTTTACATGTAATTGACTCCATAGCTCTCTGCACCTGTCTATTTCATTTTCAGATTTCAAAATTAGGGTGGCGATCAAATGCCTATCACTTAGAATTTTGGCAGTTTTGATCGCTTGTCATTATGCTATCAGGAACTGAGCTTTCATCCGCTGCAATAGTTTTGCAAGTCTGATGCTGTCACAAAAGTAATAAAAGTGGCTTCTTGCTACAGGAACTTGGCTTTAACAAAAATTATAAACATCTATGTAGCAATGCTGTTGTGTTTTTCCCATACACCAACTAAAATTTGGGAAAGAATGTATTGTGTGTCCAGGTAGTAGAATTTACTCCAAACTTCCTCAGCCAAACCAAACCCCCCCCGGGCATTTTCCAGCATTATTTTTTTCCAACTTGATGCATGTATTTTTTTTCAGCCTGTGTATCTGCCTGGAAATACGGAGATGAAAAATTGTACAGTATCCCTTGTATAAGGCCATGTATTTTTGTTTTTTGCTGCAAGAAAACCAGGCCACCTTAATAAACCACCTAGGTTCAGAATTTGGCTTATCCAGATATTTCTAACACATAGCATGTACATACCAAAATTACACCCCAAAATACATTCTGCTACTCCTCAATATGGCGATGAGACGTGTGAGACTTTAACACAGCCTAGCCACATACAAAAGCCTAACATCCAAATAGCGCTTACAGGCGTTCTAGGAGCATAAATTACACATCTAATTTCCTGACTACCTATCACACTTTTGAAGGCCCTGGGGCAGCAGGACAATGGAAACGCCCACAAAATTACCCCATTTAGGAAAGCAAACACCCCATCGTATATTCTATGAGGCATAATGAGTCTTTTGAACATGTCATTTTTTAAGATATTTCTGACATGTGTGAGACTTTTACACAGCCTGGCCACATACAGAGGCCCAACATCCAAGTAGCACCTCCAGGCGTTCTAGGAGCATTAATTACATTAATTTACTGACTACCTATCACACTTTTGCAGGCTCTTCGTATTTCTAACAAATAACATGCAGATATCAAGAATTACACCCCAAAATACATACTGCTAAGCAAAGGATAAACAAGATTACCTGTGGTTTTAGTAGTACAGTTCAGAGGAGCGCACTGATCAAGGCAGTAGGCAGGTATGTGGTCAGTGAACGGAATTGTCCATCCAGCAGACAGGGATGCTGTCCATATATATTCCAGGGTCAGTGCAGGCAGAGCTTTTGTCAGCACAGCCAAAATATTGGTCCTGGTAGTAGGCAGGAACATGGTCCATAGTACAGGTAGCAGGCAGAAGTGTGGTCAGTTCATGTGGCAGGCAGAGGCATGATAGCAGTAAGTTGGCAGCAGGCAGAAATATCGGGCTTAGGGCCTCGGTCAGGAAAGAATGGGGACAGGGGTAGAGGTTTCCCCTGCCCAAATTTCTTTGAAGCTTCCGGTCTCCTGACCCTAATCCGGGAATGAGAAAACCAAAAAATTTGTTTTCTTCAACCAGAAAAAGAATTCTGAAGCCCTTCACATATGTGAGACCCCTGTGTTATGAATCCCACTACTACAGTAGCGGGGTAAAATCAGTCCAAGAGGCAGGCAAAAAGCGTGGTCAAACAGTCCAGGGTCAGTTCCAGAGCAGTCAGTTATGTACAGTTTAAGCAGTAGGTAGCATAACAGGCTTGGTCAGTTTTGGAGCAGGCAGTGGTATGTATAATTTAGACAGCAAGCAGAGGTGTTGTCGAATAACAGGCCAGGGTTAGTTCAGGAGCAGGCAGTGGCATAAGGGGTGTGAAGGTATATGGAATTGAGAATTACTTTTACCATACTTCACTCGTGGAGAAGTATGGTGACGGTGGAAACAGTCACCTATTCAGAGGCCTGGTTGAGAAGGAGACTGGGGACAATAATACGTGGTGATTCTTCTAAGGCTGGGTTCACACTTAATTTGCATGCAGCTCACAGCTCGGGCACAAATTTTTGCCTGAAACTGAGCTAAAGACACACAGGACCCTGTTCAATTTGCAGCTGCCACGGTGATGTGTGAACCATCTCCATTGAGAGCCGGACTCCATCTCCTGTCATGCAAATTGGATGCAGCGAAACCCTGCATCCAATTCGCATAAGTGTAAACCCAGCCTCATTTTTCCTCTTGGGCACACCCGGCATTTCTTTTGATGTCTTTGGCCTGTTTCACGGGGAGGGGCCTTCTCAGGAAAATGGTGTTCATGGAGTCTGCTTATTACATCTAATTGAATGCTTTCTGGTGGGCCGTTCGGGTATATAAGGGCAGTGATGATTTCCTCCTGATAGCCAAGGAAGGATACGGGTCTCTCGGTGGAGTTGCGGTATATTATATAACCATTGTATATGGCCAAATAACAATAAAACATTTAGACTTTTTTATACCAATGGTATGTTGGTCTTGTGCCAAGGTAGAGTTGGATCATTTGATCATTAACCACCTCAATACCGGGCCTATTCTGGCACTTCTCTCCTACATGTACAACTCATTATTTTTCTAGAAAATTACTCGGAACCCCCAAACATATATATGTTTTTTTAGCAGACACCCTAGGGAATAAAATGATGGTCATTGCAACTTTTTATCTTGCACGGTATTTGCGCAATAATTTTCATGAACTAAAAAATAACAAAACAGTAAAGTTAGCCCAATTTTTTTGTAAAATATGAAAGATGATGTTACGCCGAGTAGATAGATACCTAACATGTCACGCTTTAAAATTGCGCACACACATGGAATGGCGCCAAACTTCGGCACTTAAAAATCTCCCTAGAACAACGCTTTGAATTTTTTTTACTGGTTACCAGTTTAGAGTTACAGAGGAGGTCAAGTGCTAGAATTGTTGCACACGCGCTAACGCACACGGTGATACCTCACATGTGTGGTTTGAACAGCGTTTACATATGTGGGCGGGACTTGCGTGTGTGTTCGCTTCTGAGCGCGAGCTACCAGGGACAGGGCCATTTTAATTTATTTTTTACTCAGACGGTCATAGAGATGACTGGTGACCATCTGGTCACCGGAAATCTCTATGCTCCTCATCCGACGCCGGATGGCGGCGGGAGGGGGGCGATGTCCCCTCCCGCCGCCTTTAAGAACGATCAAGCCGCGGGACTGCCGCTATGATCGTTCTTATCGTGCACAGAATCACCGGCATGAAAGAATGATATCTGAATGATGCCTCTAGCTGCAGGCATCATTCAGATATCCCCCCACAAAGCCCAGGACATCATATGACGCCCCCCAAGATGGGAGATCCCATCTGTGGACGTCATAGGACTATGGCTGGGTATTGAAGTGGTTAAGGTCGACTCCCCTCCATTAACATATATTGTAGTCGTGGACACATGATGGTTTTTGGATTGGGCCATTCCTACTGGGGATTTCCACGCACGTGTTGTGGATTGAAAACCGCATATACTGTAGATATCTTTTTTTGTCCCTCCACTTCATAGCCAGAATTTTCTCGCTCCGCAAACTTGACGACTCCCCTCGTCTTAGTTTTATATTAACTGCTTAAGGACCACCCCACATATACTGCAGCAGGGCAGCCCTTAAGCGCAAAATCATTCACATATTAAGAACAGGAGAACAAAGTCATAGCTGGTACTTACAGGGTATCCATGTGATGATGGCTAGGCTATGCATAATCCCATAAGCGAGGACCGCCCCCCCCCCAGGGGACTGAGGTAGAGTGCCCCACGGCGGACAACCCCAATGGGCCCAACCTAGGATGGACAGGTACCAGGCAATACTAGGTGTGTGGACGGACAATCGGTGGCTGTGAAATGATGTAATAGTAAGTCCAGGATATATAGCAATTCCTGTGAAATGAGTGAAGGTGTATGTGAGGATGAAAAGTTTGACATGTGGGGCTGTACCATAACTAGACACTAAAATAAGGGGGAGAATCCTAACAAAACCACCAAAAACTATAAAGGATGGGGAAATTAAATGAAAAAGAATGAAGAGAACGGTGAACAAAGTGGAAACGAATACCTGCTAGTTGAACTGAGGGACGAGGGATGTGTGTGAATCCTGTGAAGTGTGAAGCAGCCAAGTGCCTGAACCACCCATGGATGGCGCCAATTTGCAGATGCCGCTGCGAGGAGCCCCGTCTATGTCACGCACGCGAGCACACGGAGAGGGTTGATTTTTATTTTTATTTTTTTATTGGATGTGTTTTATAGCATAGCAAGTAAAAAATCGTTTTGTTTTTGTTCTTCAAAATCATTTTTCTTTTTTTGTATATAGCGCAAAAAATAAAAACCGCAGTGGTAGTCAAATACCACCAAAAGAAAGTTCTATTTGTGGGGAAAAAAAGGACATAAATTTTATTGTTTGTGTCGCACAACCACAGAATTGTCAATTTTAGACAGCGCAGTATTGCAAAAAATTACCTGGTCAGAAAGGGAGTAAACCTGGTAAGGAAGTGGTTAAATGAGCCTTTGAGGGAAGCCCTTCCTATTTACTCGCTCAGTGCCACATGCTGGAGTCTTCTTCCGGTGAAGGTTGCGGGAAAGGAGCAAACTAGTGTAGAAGTTATCCACATAGCAGTGATGACCTTTTTCAAGGAGAGGGACTATGAGGTGCCAAACAACTTTCCTGATTGTTCCTATGTAGTCTGGGCATTCAGGAGGATGCAGCTGGGTGTCCTTTCCTTCGTACACCCAGGAAGTATAGGTGTACACCAAGGCTCTGTTGCATAATTTGTAAATTTTTACCTTTTGCTGGGGATGAATTGCTTGATGCCCAGCCTGCTGGTAAAGTGGACAAGCGACTCGTCCACGCAGATATTTTGGCATGGGAAAAATAACTGGGTGAATGTTTCTGAAAAAATTTAGAAGTGGCCGAATTTTATATAATTATGCTTGGTTGTTTCGGGGAGGTTACTGGGTATTATCGTTATAATGTAGGAACCGCATTATCAAATACCTTGTTCTGGGCATTACTGCTTAATCAGATCGGCATGGGGTGTGTAGACCAGTATGAGCATAACTAATGGTTTTTGGTGAGTCCCATATTGAACATGAGGCCCAAAAATAATCTTGAACTCCTCCACTGTTAAGTCTCTCTGTTCAAAGAGATGGGAATAATAGGACTTTGGACTGTTCGCTGTGAATTGTTGGGCATACAGGTTGCACTGGGCCACAATTGAAGATAGTAGGTCATCAGTAAATACTATATGAAAAAAAAATCTGAGGGCAAAATTGTTCGTATTCATCTGGACACCTGGCTGGGCAGTAAAAGGGGGATGTTTGCTGCTCCCGAGTTAGGAGGAAGCCACAGAGGGTTCTGAAGGGCATATGGAAGGCTGGCATAGGTCCTAACCCTTTGGGGCTGACATGACACACCACTAGTACCTGGATTTTCTTGCAGAGGTACTCCATTTTTGGTGGATGCCACTGCGCTACTGGTGGATGGGGCTGAACTAAGAGTGGATGCCACTGCTCTACTTGTGGTATCCTCCTCGCCAGAACGCCTTCCTTTGGCGGGCACACTATTCTCCTCCTCTGAATCTGTAAGTGTCTCACTGCTTAGCACTGGCTCATAATTGGAATCGGAGTCATAAGCAGAATCCCATACAAAGAGCTCCCTGCTGCTTTAGTTGGCTGCACTTAGAATTTGGAATGCCTCCTCGGTTGTAAATTATTATTTTTTTACATGACTGTGGTGACACTGGTGAGCCGGCACTGATATGATGAGGCTGCACTGATGGGCACTTATATGAGGAGGCTGCACTGATCAGCTACACTGATATCCACTGATGAGGCGGCACAGATGGGTGTAGATGAGGCTCAATTGAAGAGGCAGCACTGATGATCGGAGCTGATGTGCACTGACTGGCGTTGATGTGCACTTATGGGCACTGATGAGCACTGATAGGGTTTCACTGATGAAGCAGCACTGATAAGTGTCACAGATGAGGCAGCAGGTAATAAGTGACACTGAATGGGCCCTGTGAAAATCAGTAACAGTTAGTTAGAACAGATCTCTCCTTCCCACACACTTGGTCTCTGTGTGAGGGAAGGAAAGCCGGTCACGCTCTGATGACCAGCTTCTGTTTACATTTATGATCCCATGTCATTGGACATGACGATCACATGGTAAAAGGCAGCTGTGATTGCCCATTTACCATGATCTATGATTGGCTGTGTCTGTGGGACATGGCCATCACAGATTCTTCCCTCGGTTTGGGCAGCGGGTTTCCGTGAGGACGTCAACAGATGCCCTCCCGGCAATCTAAGCTTGCGCTGTAGCTGTAATTTGGCTATAGCGTGGGCGGCAAGCGGTTAATACTGTAAAAGTTAATTGAACATGTGTATCTCTGTAATAATTCCTTTTTTCTTAAAGGGTTTATTTTATAAAATGTTATATTTTTTGAAAATATTTTTTGGTATTCTGTGCGACTGCAAACGCATAACAAATGCATTGTGGGGGCTTCTCAAATTTGACTGCAAAAAGTGGAACTACGCTCTAACCTACCTATGATGTAGTTCAGTTTTCATCTAGAACATTGTACTACACCAGTGCACCCCTCTTTCTTTTAAAAAGTCTGTAATCTGATAATCCTGGAATGCACCTTCTGGTCATGCTGGTACACCCTCCTTGCTACCACTCACTCAGACAGATTTTAATATAAAACTGCCAGATATTTCTCAAAGCCACAAGTAAAAATGCAAACCTGCGTAGGAAGCTTGAATGTGATTGGGTGGTGCAGGAAGCACCCAGAGGGAGGAAATGTACATGTTTCAGGATTTAATTTGTTATTCCCAATTGCAGTGTTTACTGGATGTTATTAGCAGCACACTGGATGTTTTCACATATTGGGCATTTCCCTTTTTTCTTTATACACTTTCTTGGTTAATATCATTTTGAATCTGTGTAACTTCTAAATGGTGTGGGGTGTGTAACTTTGTACGAAGGGATTTACACTATGCCACATATAGTGCACACTTCTGAAAGTACATAGAAATTCAAGATTTGAAATGATTTATTATTATTCCAGATTTTGAATTATTTAGGAGGTAAACTGCTTAAAATGTTACTAAAGAGCATATATTTGTAAAGAAGAACCTCTGTATGCATAAAAAAGGGGGAAAAGTGTCACAGGCACTTTACCATGTTGCGTTAACCTTTTATAATTAATGTCCGTTAAGGTCCTCAAAAGCTTTGTAGATTTTCCAAGATCTATTACTGTCCAGTGACTTGCTAAGCGGGGGCAGAGTTGCATCTACTGTTTGCTGAAACATTTGGTAAAGCACTTTAGAGCTCCTGGATGTCTGCAAATCCCATATTATATTTGTTGTCCTAGGACTAAACATTTGCAGGCTCCCTAGTGTGAATTAATTTTAAATAGGTTCTGATCAGCGAACTTGTAATTGCAAAGGTTTGCAGTGTTGTAAATCGGACAAAAATTAGGAAACATAAAATATACAACAAGCTTGTGTAAGCAAATAGTGTGCTAACACTACAAAAACAAGCAATGAATTTTAAGTATAAATGTATGCAAATAGCAAAGTAAAAAAAAAAATCTGAATGCACACAATATTTGCTATTATTGCAAGTTCTGTTTATAGTAAGTATATCACTTAACAAAGTAAGTTTATCAGACAAAAAGATCTCATTGTCCCATGTACATCTGTTTAGGACATTTAAAGTTTAACGTCACCTTAAGTGCAGTCATACTTATTTTTGAAAGAGCCCAGACCCTATGCCTGCCCTCTTCTGCATGCAGTGAGAACTTGCTTGAACAATCTCCCTGCTGCCAATTGTCAGACTTGTATTTGCTGGTCCACCACATGACCACCGCAATTTCTATTCAGTCCTGTGATAAGTTTCCGTAACAACTGAATATTTTCTATCATAACTTACCGTAATTTTTATTTTCCTGATGGACTCCAAGGCAGCATTTGTATGGGTTATTCCCTCCTCCACTCCTCACCTATAGAACCCCACACCCATAAATCTTTGCTCTGAGCCAGAGGCCGCATTCCGTAACTAGCCTCCTCAAGACACGGGGGGGGGGGGGACTCCTGCTGCCATGGAGTCCATCAGGAGTGGAAAATTACGGTAAGTGATAAAAAAAATTCAGTTTTCCTGACCGACTCTGTGGCAGCATACATATGGGTACTGATCAAATAACAGTGCAGCGCAGCAAATGTCCATATGGTGATGAACAATATAAACACCCAAGGTGTGGGAGAATCTTCAAGCAATATGTGACTGTCTTCCAATAAGAAAAACCTGCTTACCAGAACAGATGGTCCTTTTGAGTGAACAAGAGTTCAGATACGCTTATTTCCACCATGAGGGGAAGATGGTCTTTGATAAATGGAATCCAGCAGCGTGGCAGACGAACATTAGGTGATAAGGCAACAATACTAACTCGCCATACACCTAATGAGTGGACAATGCTAACCCAAAAGCTTTAATTTGTACAGTCAACAGACAGGACCTGCAAGCCAAAATAAACAGAGGATAAGGAAGCAGACTCTACACAATAATGAGCTATACATGTATTGATTGAGGACCACAAGGACGCCCTACAGACTACTTTGGGAACCACATGCTGCAAAGCTACCCAAGGTGTGGACGAAGGATGAGCTCCGGCGTGTTCGCAAAGCCCACGAGCAGAGCCCACACTGGGCTGCGCTAATCACAGGCAGTGAGACATTTCCCGATCTCTGCAGACGCGCATCGGGACAATGTCTCACTGCCTGTGATTAGTGCAGTGCTGCACGTGGACTTTGCAAACACGCCGGAGCTCATCCTTGGTGTAGACCCACTCCTGGTCAAGTGAGCGAGACTACTTCCAAATGAGCCAAGCCCTTGGCTCTGTAAACCTGTTGGGTGGCCTAGGCAATCCGTGCCACAATCATGCCAGATGAGGCATGTTTCGCTGTCCTTTCTGGCAAAAGAATGAACAGGCGCTCAGAAGCCTGAAGAAAGTTGTAGCTTTGTAGATATAACTTCACAATATCTGAGGGATTCCTAGAACTGAAGGAAGGCACTGCTAGGAGTAAACTCAGGATTCCCCATCTATTGGACATGCACTTTAACCAACTAAGCCACAGCACGTCCTCTCCCACATCTAAAGGACGCAAGTTACAGCTCTAAGGTTGGCAGAACAATTTCTTTGCTCCCATGAAAGACTTGCACCCTTGGGAATTGAGTCAAGCCTAGGTTACAGCACCGCTCAAACTAGAAAGAACGTAAGAAAAGTTCTCCTTGAATAGTGACTCAATCTCTAAGGCTTTTTATGCCGACGTGATGACCAAGAAAAAGGTGAACTTGACAGAGGCCTTTAGCAGACAGGGACAGCCCTAAAACACTCTGCTCCAATTCCCGAGGGGGAGTTGAGAGAAAGGGAGACTCCATTTGGAAAACCTCCGCTTACTCCGAGGTCTGTCATGTATTTCAACCAACTTTGACCAGATTCTCCTGTAAACTTTTTGCATTCATTCTTCTAGTATTCAAGGGAGCGGAGAGGACTCTGGAGAAGTAGCCAAGGACTTCCAATCTCGAGAACAAGGCCGCCAGACACAGCCCTGCTGGACGTGGATTTAGAATTGCACCCAGTAACAGAAGGTCTGGCCTGGAGAGAAGATTCACTGGGTTCCGAAAGCTTTACTGTGCTAGCAAGGGGAACCATGGCCTAATTGGCCAATAAGACATCACTGCCACTACCTCCACAACCTCTGTTTGGAGTCTTCATAGAAACCCAAGGTTGAACAGGACTGGAGGAAATGCACAGGTCCTACCATATTTCCAATGATCCATCAGGGCATCTGTGCCTGAAAAGCTCCATGTAGAGGCCATTCATTGTTGTCCAATTAGACTCTGGAAAGAAAGTCTGCTATAATATTTTGGGCTCTGGGGACATAAGCCGCTGAGATGAAGGCTCAATTCTTCTGAGCCAAAGACATAATTGGCCCCCTTCCTGTAATAGGGAATAGGCTGCGAGTCCCCCTTGTCTTTTAACGTAGGAGACCGCCGTAGTGTTGACTAACCTAAGAGCACTGACACTCCCTTTGTTATATGGTGAAAGGCCTGTAGGGTGCAGAAGGCTGCTCGTAGCCTCGGAATGTTCAACACAATCTTGTGAAATTGACAGTCCCGCCTGCCTTGAGCTATCCCCAGCAGGCAGCAAGCCCCCACATTCTGTATTGCTAGTATTGGACATTATTGTGAACCAGGAAATGAGGCAATGGAATGGAAAATGAGCCAGTTTCTCCATTGCAGCAACCAGGTGACTCCCCCTCATGACTGAAGTTATGTAGATGAGTCAAAATGTTGAAAATGCAAAAAATTTACTTTGTAGGCACCAATTATATGAAAATAGAAAGTATATTTATTAACAAATTAATACATAGAATTAAAAAAGAGAAGACAAATCACATAGGCTAAAAAACTGCAGTAAAACTACAGTGGCAACAAATTGTTGGTCAGAAAGGGGTCACCACATGTCAGAGGGCATGTATGACCATAATACATGGTAAAAAGATTGTTAGCTCGACATGTTTCGCAAAAACCGCTTCTTCAGGAGCTAGTAGAATCTCGTGTTGAACTGCACGGCGTGCTTAGAAATTTATGTTTAGAGATGGTTAATTAGTATGTGGCTGCAGCTTCCAAAGTGAACCTTGTTCAATATTTTACTAGAGGAATTCTATTGGATAACCACAAAGTGGTATAGGTAGCGGCAATAGTAAAGCTGGGTAGCTTGATCCATGTAAAATCATTACCTCTCGCATGCCAACTGTAGCCCGGTTTGCGGTGCTATCCAGCTTGCCAAAGATGAAGCTCCCTTTAAATGAAATGCTATATTACGCCTGTTAGAGGTGGAATCAGCAAGCCAGGGCCCCAGCCATAGCACTCACCGTAACTGACGAGAGCATAGCCCACATTCTCCATCCACATTTTTATCCTTTTCAACATGGCCACAAGTGCCCAGGCTGACTTCGGGCTATTCGCTGCATCTTCCAAGGAAAAGCGATATGTTTTAACCTTGCTCCACTCGTCCAAAATTATGTCCCCTAGTAGGAATGGGGAAAAATAGAACACTCTCTCTAAGGCTACATCTGCACTATTATGACCCCAAAGTCGCACAATTTAGAGTACAGGGGGGGCAGTGATAGATCCACAGTGTGAACTACACAGGCAGACTAACCTGCACATGTGATCAAATTATAGCAGAAACACACAGAGGCAGCATACCAGGGTGTTAATGCGGAGCATATAAGGAAAGTAAATAGTCGGCACTCAGGATGACATCCAAAATAGTATTACTTTATTAAATACATGTACAGAGCTGTAAAACGGCCTACGCGTTTTGTTAGTCATGGCTCTTTCTGTGGGAAGGTTGCAGCACCTATACACTTGTTTTCCTTTAATGCGGAGAATATACCTGTGATGATTGCACACGACATTTAGGGAAACTGCTGCAAGCTGCCCACAGAGAAATCCTAATATCAACCGTACTGATTGCTGATTAAATTTCTAAACTGAAATGATGCCACCGCCGCCCCCACGCGCTGAGCCCGTGGGCAGGAGTAACCCAGGGACACCCGGCCGAAAGAGAAAGTGGTCAGCTTGGAACGCCAATCTGCTCCAGCTGCCATAGACTGGAAGACGTTGGAGCCAGGGAAGAAAACCAACAAATAAAAAAAAAACCACACAAACTGCCATGGTATATGTTATATAAAAGTATACATCACCGCACACGGCATGAACACCGATCTGCAATTCAATCCTACTTCCACGATCAAACCAGACCAGGTAGGCTGATCACTCTGTACTTGGGGAAGATAGGGCCACTTGCTAATAGCTGGGCTATCTGGCCATTGTGCCGCTTACCTGCCAATGACCAGGCTTCAGCTCTTCCAGTGCCTCTTCCGTTTGTCCACTCAATACCCTGCTAATAGCTAAGGCTTATCAGAGTATCACGACCGGTCTTCCCAGTGGTCGCTGTAGGCCGGTCTTGATCGTGGAGAGGAAAAACTTTTGGTAGTACAATAACCAAACTGGTCCTTAGGAGGAGGATAAGAAAGGAACGCGTCCAGCAAGCACTAGTATAAAAAAAGTCAGGGCAAGGTAGTCCTTCCCCAAAGATATACGTTTGCTTGGTGAAAAGTGTTGATCAATGAGTAAAGTTTTTTTGGACTTTCTTTGCCTTCTGACCGTATGATAAAAATATCACCAAGCGATAGTATGGCTTTTGTTATATACTGTTAAAGGATTTGTCCTCCAGGTCAGCATATTAGGAAGCCATTTTACTTTCTAGATCTTTACTTTCAGTGAGCTATGTAACATCCTCAGCACTGTGTTTGTAGGTTGGTGGTGATAAAAAATCTGTGACATGCAGAAACCCTGTCCTTGTGAGGGATTTTAGTATACAGAGATTCTACATCATAGTGAATAGAAGTTTGTTTGGTGGTAATGTATATTGTTGGTTTTGTTCCGAAAATCAATTGTATCTTGCAGGAAGCTAGCAGTATTTATGACTTATGGTTTTAAAGTGGTTGTAAACCCACTTTTTCAACTTGCACCTACAGGTAAGCCTAGATTAAGGCTTACCTGTAGGTGCAAGAAATATCTCCTAAACCTACACGGTTTAGGAGATATTTACTAAAAATGACAGGCGCCGCTGTCTACGGCGCATGCGCGCCGTAGACAATGGCGCATTCATGGGGTTAATCCCATTCACAAAATCAGCTACTTCCCAGCAATCGCTGGGCGTAGCCGAATGTGACGGCTCTCGCGCGCATGCGCAGAGTGACGTCTCCGCCGCTCCGGCCAGTCACAGCGCCGGTGCGGCGCTGTGATTGGCTGGTGCGGCGATACCCGGAAGTAACTTTCCGGCTATCGCCGCAGCGATGGATGCGGCTGAAGAGGGAGACGAGGACGGCTTTGGGGGCCCCGATCTAAGGTAAGTGATGCATAATGAGCTATTATGCTAGTCATATTAGCTCATTATGCCTTTCTCTTACAGGTGGTTATGAAAAAAAATAAAAAATTATCGGGTTTACAACCACTTTAACACTTTCTAAAAGGCATGAGATTTATTTAGTGTGTTAACCACTTGAGACCCTCGCTATAGACAAAAGACGTCTGCAGCGCAGCTCTCAAGTGCCGGGTGGAAGTCCTGCTGTTTTCATTCCCCCTGCGCGCCGCCGAGGGCACGCAGCGGGGAACAGCTGTGCCCGCCGTGTCACGTGTTGCCGATGCGCATGCCTGGCGGCCGCGATGTCCGCCATGTACACGCGATCGGCTGTTAGAGGCAGGATGTGGATCTCTGTGTGTAAACACAGAGATCCACGTCCTGTCAGGGAGAGAGGAGACCGATGATGTGTCCCTTGTACATAGGGACACAGATCGGTCAGTCCCCCCCCCCCCCCCCCCCACACACAGTTAAAATCACTCCCAGGGAACATATTTAACCCCTTGATCGCCCCTAGTGTTAACCCTTTCCCTGACAGTTACATTTATACAGTAATCAATGCATATTTATAGCACTGTTCGCTGTATAAATGTGAATGTTCCCAAAATAGTGTCAAAACTGTCCGATATGTCTGCCGCAGATATCGCAGGCCTGACAAGAATCGCAGATAACCACCATTATTAGTAAAAAAAAATGTATAATATAAATGTCATAAATCTATCCCCTATTTTGTAGGCGCTATAACTTTTGCGCAAACCAATCACTATACGCTTATTGCAATTTTTTTACCAAAAATATGTAGAATGCGTATCGGCCTAAACTGAGAAAAAGTATATATATTTTTTTTAAATTGTGATATTATTATAGCAAAAACTAAAAAAATATTGTGTTTTTTTTCAAAATTTTCTGTATTTTTTTGTTTATAGCGCAAAAAATAAAAAGCGCAGAGGTGATCAAATACCACCAAAAGAAAGCTCTATTTGTGGGAAAAAAATTATAAAAATATAATTTGGGTACAGCGTTGTATGACCGCGCAATTGTCATTGAAAATGTGTCAGCGCTGAAAGCTGAAAATTGATCTGGGTACGAAGGGGGTTTAAGTGCCCAGTAAGCAAGTGGTTAATATCTCTTATGCCTGGATTTTCTGGCTTGTGGATTTTGGACAGCATGGAGAAGTCCCCATTTCTGGATTATTTATGAAATCACAACAGTTCTGAATGTAGGTGGGTTTGTAGGGATTTATGAGAACTTTTAATTGTTAAGTAAAAGCCTGGGTCGGATCATATTTTCGTTTTTTTTTTTTTATAGCAAGTAGCATTTGCCTCTGGCCCTCGTTTTATGTATTTGTTTGTATCCATCACAACTGCTCCCGTTTTTTATTTGCTGGTTTTATGGTGTTAGCCTTATTATTGTATAAATTGCGTATAGCCTTTCGCTCCAGTGGTGAGATTGTATAAAATTTTCTTTCTAGGTGGCTATCAGGGATGAAACTCGCAGTCTAAAACTTGTAATATAGAGTTGCGTCCTTGTAGAGGTGTGAAGTTGCTGCTCTTTTTCTTTTTGTCACATTCTATTGTCATAGGATTGCTTTCATTTCTGTGAAAATTGTTCTTTGAGCCTCAGTTTTCTGAAGAATTTCTCCATATCTGAGAATAACTGTAAATGATCCAATTTGGTGGTTGGGTAAAATGTAAGGCCTTTGGAAAGGACTGTTATTTCTGGTTTGGAAAGTTTGTGATCTGACAAATTGATTCTACGTTCCTCTGTTGTATCCACATTTTAAGTCCAGTCGGCATGTTCATAAGGGATACCTTGGGATTATGCAATGGATTCCAGGTCACTGAATGAAGTGTAGATGTGTTTTATCAGTGCGATCCTGGATAATCCAGAAATTGGGGCCTCCTACATGCTTCCCAAAATCCTCACGCCAAGAAATTCAGGCAGACCAATCATAACGGGTATGAACATACTTAGGCTGGGTTCACACTGGTCCGACAAACGCTCAGACATTGGGAGCTCATGTCGCATGACGTGTGAAAATCAATGTTTCCCCAAGTCGGTCCGACTTTGATCCTACTTCAGCCCATTGAATATCATTGAAGTCTGATCAAAGTAGGATCCTTGTCCTAACCATCCGACTTTTGATATCCGACATGATGATTACAGCAGCAGTAAAAATAATTTATCTCACACTGGGATTGTTTTGATTGGTCAAAGGAAAAGTCAGACTATCACAAAGTTGGATGAAAGTCGTATTCTGTTCATTCAAGTCGGATGGATGTAGGACCAATGTAGGATCAATGTAGGACTGATGTCGCTGAGCAAAGTAGGATGAAAGTCGTATGACTGTCGTGTAGTATCAGTGTGAACCCGGCCTTACTGAACAAATCACGGGGCTTGTAGAAAGTCTTAAAACCATTAGTCATAAATACTGCTAGTTTCCTGCAAGATGAAACAGATTTCCTGAACAAGATCAACAATATACATTTCCATCAAACATACTTCTAGTTACTATGGATGTAGAATCTCTGTACGCAAACATCCCTTGCAAGTATGGGATTGCTGCATGTCTCAGATTTTGATCATTCTCACCAAACTACAAATACAGCACTGAGGATGTTGCACAGCTCATTGAATTAGTTCTTACACACAACTACTTCACTTTCAATAATGACATCTATCTTCAGTGAGGCGCGCCAGAGGCAAGCCCGTCTGGGCCCGTCCGGGCCCAGCGGACCAAGGTTTGCTCATTTCCACTGATTCAGTTACTGACTTAGAATCGCTATCTTCGCACATACAAATACCAAAATTCCAACACTCAAAGGGTAACTGCCCCTCTTGCTCTCAACAAGAATTATATCAGCTTAATCAGGGGACAGGTATCCTAAGTAAGGAAACACTAGAAGCATGCCAGGTTAACAGCATTAGTCGAAATAGTACATCCATTAAGCCAATTATCACCCTTATCACCAGCAGAGTGGTTCCTCATTGCATTACTCAATTTATTAAAGGGGGCGTAATAAATGTCCGGTCCGCTGTCAAACATGCAAACGATATATATGATCTATTGACAAATGAAGAATTTCAGTTTCCATCTCTTACTGAAACCTGGTTTGGCGAGGATTATAGCATCCACTTAGATGACCTTGTTCCACCAGGATATGACATACTTACAAAAAATAGACGGGGTAAACAGGGTGGAGGCATTGCACTGATTCACAATAGCAATGTTACCTGTAGGGAACTAGTTCTCTCTGAATATATTTCCTTTGAACATCTTTCTGCACGTTGCCAAATTGATACCACCACCTCTATCATCATTGCAACTATATATTGTCCGCCAGGATACCACACAGAATTCAACACTGAGATTATTCAATTTTGTTTAGAATTGAACACTTACACGTCAAACATTATCCTGCAAGGCGACTGCAACCTATGGCTTGAGGACTTACTGGATCCTAAAATACAGGAGTTTTTACAAGATCTTGATGCCCTTGGCTTTGTTCAAAATGTCAACTCCTATACCCATGAGAAAGGGCACACACTAGATGCAGACTTCTCCTCTAATATCACCATCTCTGACATCCAGAACATCGATCTTATATGGACAGATCATAAATTTATTTTATACCATCTGAGACTTTAGACCCCCAGCCCCAGACTTGGGTACTCCCATGCAGCAATCCAAGCCGTATCGTCCACACACCTTCATGGCAACATACTTCGCTCTTGAACCAATCACCCTAGAATGTGAAGATGATCTTTATATTGACTTTGAAATCCATCTTGACAGAGTCACCAAAGCCCTGGATGCATTTGAACTAAAAATCCATCATACACTTGATAAGCTTGCCCCTCTCAAAACATCACACTTTCGTAAAAAGATTACCAAGGCTAAACCTTGGTATACTAGCAACCTAGCCCTAATTAAGACTAAACGCAGACAGCTTTGAAGAAAATGGCTTAAGACTAACACACATGAAGACAAGCTCGCATACAAATAATTTCTCGGGCATATTTCAAAGCCATTTGCCACAGGAAAAAAGCATATTACGGTGAACAGATCGATAATGCCGGAAATCAGGATAAGAAACTTTTAAACGAAATGCTTAATCCACGTAGGTTAACCAAGACGATAATACCATCACAAGAATTCACCAATAAATTAGGGATCGCTTTCCAAGATAAAATTCATAAAAATCCGGTTGGGCATTGCCAAGAACATTCACCTGATTGACCAACCTGGTCCACTACAAGAGGCTATCCAACCTATTCTGTCCAGCTTAAACAACTTTACACCTACCACGCCGGAGTTACTACACAAAGTAATTCTTAAACTGAAGCCCACACACTTTGCGGATGAATTTTGCCCTGCCTGGTTTATCAAACTCCAGTCAAAGGCATTCCTTCCAGACTTCTGTACAATCATCAACTTCAGTTTGAGGCTGGGAGTTATACCAGGGAAACTTAACCACTTAACAACCACCTGCCGACAAATAACGTCGACAAGGTGGTTGCTTAACTCTGGGAGGACGTTATATAACGTCCTCCCAGAATCGAGCTCCCGCGCGCCCCCTGGGGCGCGCACACGGGAAACTCCGTGACCGCCGGGTCCAGAGGACCCGGCGGATCACAAATCGCGGTAAATCGCCGCCGATAGCGGCCGTTTACCACGTGATCGCTCCGTCAAATGACGGAGCAATCACTTGTAAACAGACCGGCGTCATTTGATGACGCCGGTTCCTCCCTCCCCTCTCTGTACCGATCGGTACAGTGTGAGAGGGGAGGGGGAGGGAGCGGATGGCAGCAGCAGCTCTGTGGGCTGGATCTGTGACAATTGCAGTCACAGATCCAGCCATCCATCCATCCCTGCTCAGCCATCCCTGGTGCAATACCCTGCCAATACTCTGCAATACACCCTGCCAATACTCTGCAAAATACCCTGCCAATACTCTGCAATACTCTGCAATACCCTGGCGCAATACTCTGCAATACCCTGGCGCAATACTCTGCAATACCCTGGCGCAATACTCTGCAATACCCTGCGCAATACTCTGCAATACCCTGCGCAATACTCTGCAATACCCTGCAAAATACTCTGCAATACCCTGCAAAATACTCTGCAATACCCTGCGCAATACTCTGCAATACCCTGCAAAATACTCTGCAATACCCTGCGCAATACCCTGCAAAATACTCTGCAATACCCTGCGCAATACTCTGCAATACCCTGCGCAATACTCTGCAATACCCTGCGCAATACTCTGCAATACTCTGCAAAATACTCTGCAATACCCTGCGCAATACTCTGCAATACCCTGCGCAATACTCTGCAATACCCTGCGCAATACTCTGCAATACCCTGCGCAATACTCTGCAATACCCTGCGCAATACTCTGCAATACCCTGCACAATACTCTGCAATACCCTGCACAATACTCTGCAATACCCCGTGCAATACCCTGCCATACTCCGCAATACCCTGCCATAGTCCGCAATACTCGGCAATACTCCGCAATGCCCACTTCCCGCCCGCTGGCCGTCATATGACGTCCTTGACTTTGTACGGGATATCTGAATAATGGGAGCAGCTACAGGCATCATTCAGATATCAGCTTTTTCAGCCGGCGATTCCCTACACCATAAGAACAATCATAGCGGCTGTTCCGCTGCTTGATCATTCTTACGGGAGGCGAGAGGGGATGTCCCCCCCCCCTCCCGCTGCCCTCCGGTGCTTCTACCGACTCACCGCTACGATCAAAGCCAGGATTGTTTTGTTTTTTTTGTTTTTTTTTCAGGCTTCCCAGCCTAGAGGTGAGATGTGGGGTCTTATTGACCCCATATCTCACTGTAAAGAGGACCTGTCATGCCATATTCCTATTACAAGGGATGTTTACGTTCCTTGTAATAGGTATAAAAGTGATCAAAAAAATTTTTGGGGCGGAAAAACATGTCAAACTAAAAAAAATAAAGTAAAATGAACAATAAAAAAAATATATTTTTTTTAAAGCGCCCCTGTCCCCGTGAGCTCGCATACAGAAGCGAACGCATACGTAAGTCCCGCCCACATATGAAAACGGTTTTCAAACCACACATGTGAGGTATCTCTGCGAACGTTAGAGCGAGAGCAATCATTTTGGCCCTAGACCTCCTCTGTAACTAAAATCATGTAACCAGTAAAAATATTTAAAGCGTCGCCTATGGGGATTTTTTAAGTAGCGAAGTTTGGCGCCATTCCACGAGTGTGTGCAATTTTTAAGGGTGACATGTTAGGTATCTATTTACTCGGCGTAACTTCATCTTTCACATTATGCAAAAACATTGGGCTAACTTTACTGTTTTTTTTTTTTTTTTAAGCACAAAACATTTTTTTTCCGTAAAAAACGCGTTAAAAAAATTGCTGCGCAAATATCGTGCGAGATAAAAAGTTGCAACAACCACCATTATATTCTCTAAGGTCTTTGCTAAAAAAAACATATATAATGTTTTGGGGTTCTATGTAATTTTCTAGCAAATAAATGATGATTTTTACATGTAGGAGAGAAATGTCAGAATTGGCCTGGGTGCTCCAGAACGCCTGAAGGTGCTCCCTGCATGTTGGGCCTCTCTATGTGGCCGCGCTGTGTAAAAGTCTCACACATGTGGTATCGCCATACTCGGGAGGAATAGCAGAATGTGTTTTGGGGTGTAATTTGTGGAATGCATATGCTGTGTGTGAGAAATAACCTGCTAATATGACAATTTTGTGAAAAAAAAAAGAGAAAAAAAAAATCTTGATTTTGCAAAGAATTGTGGGAAAAAATGACAACTTCAAAAAACTCACAATGCCTCTTTCTGAATACCTTGGAATGTCTTCTTTCCAAAAAGGGGTCATTTGGGGGGTATTTGTACTTTTCTGGCATGTTAGGGTCTCAAGAAATGAGATTGGCCGTCAGTACTTCAGGTGTGATCAATTTTCAGATATTGGCACCATAGCTTGTGGACTCTATAACTTTCACAAAGACCAAATAATATCCACCAATTTGTACTTATTTTTACCAAAGATATGTAGCAGTATAAATTTTGGCCAAAATTTATGAGGAAAAAATAGTAATTTGCAAAATTTTATAACAAACGAAAAAAAAATCATTTTTTTACAAAATTTTCAGTCTTTTTTCTCTTATAGCGCAAAAAATAAAAAACCCAACAGTGATTAAATACCACCAAAAGAAAGCTCTATTTGTGTGAAAAAAAAGGACAAAAAATTCATATGGGTACAGTGTTGTATGACTGAGTAATTGTCATTCAAAATGTGAGAGCACCGAAAGCTGAAAATTGGTCTGGTTATTAAGGGGGTTTAAGTGCCCAGTGGTCAAGTGGTTAAACTCATACGTTACCCCAATTCCAAAAATAAATAAAACGGAGCTTCAAGACCCGAATAATCTAAGACCCATTTCTAGCATCCATTTCGTGGCAAAGATTATGGAAACCATCGTTCTTGAGCAACTTCAGAAATACTCTGAAGGGGAGGGCCGATTCCACAATGTCCAGTCTGGGTTCCGACCGGGCAGGGGAATAGAGCTCTCCACGATGGCCATGAGGGAACAGCTGCTGAGGGTCAGGGATGCTGGGGAATCGGCGGCCTTAGTGCTATTGGACCTCTTTGCGGCCTTTGACACCATTGATCACGACATTCTGATCTCGCGCCTTCATGACCAGTTTGGAATTCGAGGTGCTGTCCTGTTATGGATCCAGTCTTTTCAACAAGATCGTTGCCCAACAGGTTAGGCTGGGACCTTTCAGGTCAGCCATAAGCCCAGTGCCCTGGGGAGTACCACAGGGCTCTGCCCTCTTTCCATACCTTTTCAATTGTTATATGCGCCCCCTACCCGATATATTGCAGTTACATGGCCTTCAAGGCCAACTATATGCCGATGACATCCAAATCCTAGTCAACACTTCCAAAAATGACAGACACCCCCAGACCCTAGCTGAATGCATGACTCACATCCATTCCTTGATGAATAGAAACTGGCTGAGCCTTAATGGCTCCAAAACAGAAATACTTCAAGTGGGCGAACCTCTAGCCTCTCCCATTCTATCCCGATGGCCATCTGACCTGGGTACCTGCCCAGAACCTAAAAGACAAGTCAAGAACCTTGGAATCATTTTTGATGCAAAGCTTACCTGGATTCCGCAAATCATGAACTGTATGAAAAATGCCTCATTCTATTTGCAAAATATTCGAAAGATCAGACATCTACTTTCATATCGACACCAAATCACACTTACTTTGGCTCTAGTACAATCCAGACTAGACTTTGCCAATGGTTTTTGCCTTGGCCTTCCCCTTAAGTGGGTAAAAAAAATCCAAATTATACAGAATCAAGCATCACACACTATTACGGGTACACCATATAGACATCACATCACCCCCGTGCTGGCACAGCTACATTGGTTACCTATAGTGCATAGAGTACAATTCAAAATCTTGGTTCTGATGTTTATAGCATATTGGGGCTTCCATCTCACGGAAATGGCCCCCCATTACACACCAATTAGAGCATTGCGGTCAGGGCTTCAAAATAGGATCATCCAAGCACCCGCCTGACTCCAATCCTTGGGAGGTCGAATGCAGACTATGGGCGCGGCCCTTTGGAACCAACTCCCCGACCATCTCCGGCTCCCAATGCCCCAAGCTCTTTTTAAAAGGCAATTAAAAACCCACCTTTTTAAAAACTCTTTTTCCTAACTACGGATGTAGAGACATTAAAATCAGTAATAATTAATGTCAACTTTGTTTTTCTACTCCCCTCGTGAGCCTTTCCTTCTTTTTTTCTCTCCTCCCTTTTTCTCAAGTAGTTTTTTTTTTCTTTTCCCAAGGCTGATTGGTGAATTTATGGTACAGCGCACTTAGTTGCAGTCTTCCAAGACAGTATTTGGTGCGATATAAATTTACATATCATCATCATCAGTGTACGGGTAATAATATGGGAAGTAAAATGGCACCCCAATATGCAAACATATTTATCACTGAACTGGAGGACCATGGGTTTAGTTTCACTTTAAATGCTGATCTGCACTTGAGTCTGTTTTCACCACATTCACTAAGCTCTGAGGCAAATTTCCTTGTGAAGTGGACAACCTTTTAATAAAACCAACCTCAGTGACTCAAAGCGGGATACATTTGTAACGGTTACCTCAACTACTCAGTTTAAAAAAAATATACCAGCATGTTTCTAAAACACAGTGATGACTGACAGACATTACTCCAAATCAAGCAAAGCCCCATTTAATTTCAAGAATGGATAAACAAGAGAGTGCCAGTAGTAGGAGAGCTTGGCCACACAACCTTTTACTCATGTAACAAACACAAGCCCTGTGTATATGCAACACAAAGAGAGGTTGCCATTATATAACCTTAATGCAGAGGACAGAGTTTCTTTTTGAGGTCCCTCTATATGCAATGTTCATTCAAGTAGGATGAAGAAGATTGATTTTTTTTATTTTTTTTTATGTAATGAAAATCTTACTTTTAACCATGACAATTCTTAGAATTAACCATATTGCAAATCATTCTAAAGTATAAAGTGCCATTGTTTCTGCCTTCAAGCATATTTTATTTATTTTTTTTGTAAAATTATTTTTATTAATTTTTAGACACGACATACAGTGGAAAAGTGACCCGGCACAACACCGAGCCACTCACATGGCCAACATGGCCCACATTTACATTAACAACCACACACACACTGACAGTGTCACTAACTAGACATTACGTAAACATTAAGTATCTTCTTAACCTCCCCCCCAACAACCCAAGACTCACTTCTCTCACCCCCTCTCTCAGAAACCTTGTATCCAAATAGAATTGCACCTAATACTCAATACCCGACTCAAGAATTTGCCTGTACAGTGCCCTCTTGCCTCCAACATTAACCCTAGTTAGCATTTAAAGCTGTTGATCTTCAGCAGTGAAAACCAGTCAGTGTTCGTTGGGCCCCAGACATTTCCCAACCCCTACACTGTTGTTAGTGCCTTCTAGCATAGCTGTGTTTCTAAATGCATTGAACTTTTGATCAGCTTAAATGTGTATTATGTTTTGATTCTTATGACCAGTACCATGTTAACAGATTTTTACCTACTCACAACCCAGTGCTGCCAACCTATTGCATTTATTGTATTAAGATGGTGTTTGACTAACACATTGTATTTTATTTAAATTTAATGAATCTCTGGCCAGAATTCTGTGATTCCTCTCATTTTAGATGGTTAACGTCCCAATACTTGTATAGATACATGATCTGCTCATGTAGAGTGTATTTGCAATATGCAGAATATGATCATTTTTTTTTCTCATTTGGCTAATTGGGTAAAAATCTGTATTAAGGCAAGTGGTGCCTTGTAACATGATTTAAATTCCATTTAAGGGATTGTATCCAAAATATTTAATCTGTGAGCTCTGCAAGTGCTTCTTTTAATGGGTATTATGATAGTTATAAGAGAAGCGCTGGCAGCTGTTTGGCTGTTTTACAAATGACAGTTTTGGTTGGCAGAGAATTGGCTGCATGGTGAAGAGATTCTCAGAGACACACACAGTATGTACAAGAAAGTGGAGCCGCTCTATTGTTACAAGGTCATTAGGAGTGCAAAGTTATCCTTGAAGCAAAGGCACCATCTGGAGAATCTGATGTACACGTTTTAGATAGGAGTCATAATACTTCATGTTTACTACTTGGGAAGTGTTGCATCAAGGTGGAGTACAACAAGAAGGGTTTTTAACTTTTAAGTTGGCCTTGAATTTTGAAGAACTCTGTGAAACTAATGGAAGAAATGTTCATACAGTTAACATAAAATGGCTGATTTATTAAAGGATTTGAGAATGCTTATACAATTCATTGTGTGAAGATTTGCTTCAAATATCCAATCGTGAAAGCAGATTCCTGTGTACTGATTTCATCTGCACATGATTGGATAACTAAAGTGAATATACATACAATTTTTGTCAACATTCCCAACACTTTAGTAAATTGTCTTTAATGTGTTGGCAGTTTAAAGCAGTATTAAGTACAAAAATTTAATTTTGCAGTTTACCAATCCTTAGATGTCGTGGCTGCATTCGTTTCTTTTTTCTTGCTTTTTTTCCCTTTATTTCCACCTATTGATCCAGCCAGTAACGCTTCTGTTTTAGTGTGGCATCGTGCTGGATGGAGGAGAAATGGAGACGCTTTTAGACAGCAGCATTGTCACTCTGGGAGGAGGGTAGTGCTAGAAGCCCAAGTAAAATTAGATGGAATTGACTAACAAATTAAAGCTGAACTCCAGCTAGCATTTTCTAAGCATTTGCATTAACTTTTTTTCTCATTTTGGAATAAAGGTTTTATATAAGTTAGAACTGACCATTGTAAGCACCCCTGTCAGGGTTAAAATGGTTTGTCTCAACCATCTGTTCTTTTTGTGTTAACATACTTGTGTAAAGTCTCTAAAAATTCATATCACCGTAGGTATTTCTTTTTTTTTTAATCAGAGATGATGTTTTAACAAACCGACAAAAGCACATACAACCATACTACAGATCAGCAATAAGATTCCTAGTAAGTCGAGTACAATACAAGGTACAATGCAATAAGCTCCCCTGTGCACATAACCATACAATGGGCACATCCGCATAATATACATTACTCTTATCCCATCCTTAGCCTAGGATCCTATCCAGGACCAATTCCACAGGAGCAAGGCCTGGCATGTCAAGCCAATCCCCCCCCCCCCCCCATAACCTGTCAAATTTACTCGGGCTCCCTCTGTGCTGGAAGAATATTTTCTTCAGTGGGAGGATATGCTCCATATTGAGTACCCATTCTTTGTGAGTGGGAGTCCTCTGAGATTTCCACAATTGCAAAAGAAGCTTACGGGCCTGGAATAAGGCTCTGTTCACCGCTACCCACTGGAGTTCCATCAACTGAAGGTCATCCAAAAGACACCTGGTGGGCTCAAGAGTAATTGCTATGGGATACAGAATTTATAGTGTTAATCACCTCTGTCCCATAGCGGAGGAGTTTGGGACAGCTCCACAGCAGGTGAATAAGGTCCCCAGTCCCAATAATACACCTAGCACAGAGTGGGGTTTGTAGGATACCCATGCGATGCAATCGCAAAGGGGTGTAATGAGCTTATAGTACAATGTAAAGTTGTGAGAGCCTCTGAGCTTCATTAGGAGAGGTAAGCCAGACTGAATCTAAGGCAGTATCCCAGAGTTCATCCTCCAGAGGGCCCACATCCTGCTCCCATTTATCTTTAGCATTGCAGGGATAACCACCTAGGTAGAAGGGTAGTAGCATACCGTAACAGTTTGGAATACAGCCCTTTGTGTCTGCCACTGAATGGATATACTTAAATGCAGATGTAGGGGATAGAGTCCAATCGGCAGCCAAACCTAGAGTAGCACAGACAGCATGTCTGAGCTGCCAGTAGTACAATTGCATTCCGGAAGGGAGGTGAAAAATGGTCTGCAAGTCTTCAAATGAGCAGAAGTTGCCATTCCGAAAGACCTGCTTTAAATGAGTGATGCCCCATCTCTTCCACCTCCCAGCGCAAGGCAGTTGCATCAATTCTCCATATGCAGAGTTGCCACTGTAGTCTGCAAAACCTGTAACGCCCTGTAGAGCGTGCATCTTTAACCAAATGTTTTGGATCAGAGAGTAGGTAGGATAGGTCCTATTCGGGTTGGCAAAGCAGGAGGCTTCCAGACCCCCTGATATATCTTGAACTTTCATATGATGTCTCATGATGGAGTGCGAAGAGGGGGACAATGAGCTGGTGGAGTTAGGTCCACCCGCAAAGGTCCCAATCAGGTGCTGCATTTGGGAGGACAGATAATATAACCATGGGTTAGGCAATGCAATCCCAGCCGGTCTTTGTGGGGGCGCTGGAGCTGCTCCAATTTAATTCTCAGACTTTTATTTCCAAAGTAGGGTGCGGAAGATAGTATTAACCAGCTGAAAAATATAAAGGGGGTCCACTACTGGGGAATTGCACAGTAAGTATAGGATGGGATAGTATGGGGCATAAGGATCATTTTGATGAGATTAGCTCTCCCTATCGGAGAGAGACACAATTTATTTCAAATGGTAATCTTAGCTTTGTAGATTAGGGATGATGATAAGCATGCAATAGTCTGTTATGGCAGGAGATATGTGCACTCCCAAAAATGTAAATGATTGTACCATGGGAATGGGACAGAATGTGGACAAAGACAATGAGACCTCTTCATCAAAGGGAAGGAGAGCAGACTTGGCCCAGTTGATCATTAAGCCTGAGTGTGACCCAAAAGTAGTCATTACCTCCATAACTTGCCTAAAGACCTGCTGGTAGGTTAATTGGCTTCTGTCTAAATTGGCTCTAGTATATGAATGTGAGTTAGGGACCTTAGCTTGTAAGCTCCTTGAGGGTAGGGACCGATGTGAATGTACAATGTATATGTAAAGCGCTGCGCAAATTGACGGCGCTATATAAGGGCCTAAAATAATAAGTGAGGTATCTGTGTCCCCTCAAAAAAATGTCATCTGCGTAAAGGGTTATTTCTCTTTTCATCCATGGATGGACACAGCTCCTTAAATCTCGACATGTGGGTTATGTTCCTGTTCATAGGAGAGGACTAGGCAGAACATGTTTGTTAAAGTTACATGTTTTAAGATAACGGAGTTTGACAGCCCTGCCCAGGGGGCGGTCCCTCCGTACATAACCCTCCACCCTGCAGTCAGCAGCCTCAGTTTTTTTTCTGCCTAGCAGAGGAGAAGGACGTGGCTCCCTTTGGGCCCAGAGTCCTGAAGAATTTTTTATTTTATTTTTGTGTGATATCTTCTATCAACTGCCAGCTGGGCGACAGGCTGGATATTATAGATCCTCGTAGTCTTCCCAGTTCCAGCCATCGAGCGTGCCAGTCCTTAGCTTCGCGCTGGTTCTGCCACAATGTACCCCATGGCTCCAGGGGTGGCCGATGAGCATATGCTCCGGGGTCCACATATGACTGGGCTGCTTGCTGTCTTAGTCAGTGGACCAGGCCTACAGCTACTCAATACCATCGGTTGTGGGTCTGTCAGGGACGCGCCAGCATGTCCTCGCAAGGACGGGTAAATACGGTTCCTCCTGTCTCAGCAGGATGGAACAGCTGGGCATTGCCAGGATTAAGGGGTTCTCCTGTCCTCCCTTTCCCTGCTCTGTCGCCCTTTCCCCTCCTGCCCTTGGGCCCGCTGCGACCGGGGTGTACCTGTGGGGGGGCTCCAAGTCCCTGTGGGGCGCCGGGGTCCGCTTTCTGTGAGGGGGGTCTGTCTCCTGGGAAGTCTCTGCACGGCCTTCTCGTCCACATCCCAGGGCTCGGGTGCCATTTTTTGCGGCGCCGACGCCATTTTTAGTGTGCCTGCTTTCTCTATTAGAATTTTCATTGGCGCCCATTTTGTCGTGGCCATGCTGTGGCGCAATTCGGTATTGTGGGCGGCCATTTTCTTGTGGTCCTCACCCTTTTTATCTGCGTCTGGTGGCCATTTTGGGGTGGGTTTTGGCCTCTAGCACTGGCTTTCTGAACGGCGCACAGCTCATTCTCCTCAGTTTTCTTCCTCACACAGACACTGTGTGTACAAGGAAGGCGGGCAGTGGTGCTGAGCGTTCTCCCTCTGGGTGGTGAGTCCCCTGGGTTACCCCCCCCCTCCGGGTCAGTGCAGCAAGGAGGGTGGACTTAAGTGTTTTTCACTTGGTCCCTGAGGGCTGTCAGTGGGAGTTAATGGAGTCAGTATGTGACCTTTTTTCCACTAAATTGTCGGAGACCGCTAACGGTGCCCCTGCACCTGCGGTTTCCATGGATACACTGTCGACAGTCCTGGAATCATTTGTTGCCAGGGTAGAAATGGCGTGCGGGCGTAAGGGGGGTAAAAAAGTGCCCCTCCCCCGCCATCTTCGGGGGAGTGCAAGACAGGGCACTTGTGAGTGCATTTCTTGATGCTGTGAGGGACACTCTCAAGCTGGTAGATGCAGCTGGAACTTCCGCAGAGGAGTCTGTCTTTGGGTCACACAAATGTGACCGCTTTGTGAAAGTTTTTTCCTTATGTCACTTTCTTTGAAAGTTCATAGATAAGGAATGGGAACGGCCGCAGAGGTCCTTTTGTGGTCCCTCAGCGCATGGCGGTCCGTTATCCTTTTGGGGAGTGCCTTTTTAAAAAAAATGGGCCTCTCCTCCGGTCGTGAACACTCCGGTCTCTCAGCTACATAAGGTAACAACTCTCCTGGTAGAGGGAACCCCTGCCTTTAAGGACCCTACTGATAGGAAGTCCGAAGTGGTGACCTGCTCCAGGTTCACCATGCTGGGGTCAGCGTTGCGACCTATATTGGCTGCAACTTTGGTCTCTCAGACATTCACTGAATGGGGAGCGGCACAGTGGTGTAGTGGTTAACTCCCTCACCTGGCAGCAAGAGGGTCACTGGTTCGAACCCGGACCCTGACACAGTCTACCTGGAGTTTGCATGTTCTCCCTGTGTCTGCGTGGGTTTCCTCCGGGTACTCCGGTTTCCTCCCACACTCCAAAGACACGCGCACCTTCGGCGCCACTGTAAAAACACACACACACTAATACATACACAGTGTGTGTATGTAAAAAGACCAAATGGTACAGGGCTTTGTGTATGCCTGTGATGCCACCCTGGGTGTGGCCCCCTTGATTTCCAGAGCCTCTATCTGCGGTAGTACTGCGCCGCCTGATTGGCTGAAATGCTGGCCCGCTGACCAAGCATGCAAAAGAGCTCTGGCAGATTGCCTTTCAGATGCTTTTTGGTACCTCGCTGCATGACATTATTGAGGATGTCACTGGAGGTAAGAGCACTCTTCTCCCGCAGTCCTCTAAGGGGAAGGAGACGCGCAGTTGGCCGGGGCCCTCCTATTCTGCGCAGAAGCGGTATTTTCGTCAGTCAGGGTCAGCCGGCAGATCCTCCTAGACTGACAAGGCTCCAGCTGGGGGACAGAAGCGTCCCTGGGTGAGTAAGCCAAACAAGCCCCGCATGAAAATATGCCCCCATCCGACTCAGGGGTGGGGGGGACGGCTTGCCGAGTTTGCAGCTCGTGGACCTCCCTGCTCTCTGATCAGTGGGACTGCGAGGTGGTCACTTCGGGGTACAAGATAGTTTCTTCTTGTCCACCAAATGGATCTTTTCCTCAAATCTTCCTCTCCTTCCGGCTCGTCGGTCTGCTTTGATGGGAGCAGTACAAGACTTGCTCAGGTGCGGAGTAATTTTACCTGTGCCCCTGGTGGAAAGGTTTCAGAGATTCTATTCAAATCTTTTGGTAGTCCCAAGGTAGTCCCAATCTTGGACCTCGGGCCTCAATACCTTTGTGAGGGTGCGAATGTTCAGGGTGGAATCCATTCGTTCGGAGGTTGCTGCGCTCTATCCGGGGGAATTTCTGGCGTCCCTGGACATCATGTACGCATACTTGCATGTCCCCATCTGCAATAGCGTCAGCACCAAGAGTTTTTAACAAGGTGCTCGCCCCGATCTGGCTTTGCTGAGACAGCGAGGCATTGCTATTGTGGGCTACAAGGACGATCTTCTGAGAGCTGCTTCTAGCTCAGAATTAGAGGACGACATGTCTATAGCCAGTCAGACCCTCCGGGAAATTGGTTGAGTACTGAACATACAGAAGTCAGTGTTAATACTGACTCAGCATCTGGAATACCTAGGCTTGATCCTGGACTCCTCGGAGGCAAAGGTCTTCCTTCCTTTAGAGCAGTTGCAGACGCTCCAATCGGCGGTGAAATTGTTGGCATCCTGCAAATGGTCGTCTCTCCATTTTTGCATGCGATTTCTGGGCCTCATGGTTGCCTCCTTCGAGGCAGTACCGTATGCCCAATTCAACACTCGAGTATTGCAGGAGGTGATCCTGTCCATATGGAACAGATCTCCATTGTCTCTGGATTCAGGCAAGTCACCTGGTCAAGACTTCCCTGAGAGGGTGGCTGATATCCCCGGCTCTTCAGTCCGGAAGGTCGTTTCTTTCCATGGGACTGTGATCACGATGGATGCCAGCCTCACAGTTTGGCAAACTTCGAGCGATCAGACTGCCTCTCCAAGTGGTCGCAGAGTCTTCAAGGGTCGTCTGGTCAAGATCCAGTTGGACAACGCCACGGCGGTGGCTTATGTCAACCATCAGGGAGGAACATAAAGCTCGGCCGCAGCGTCGGAAGTCGTTCACATCCTAAGTTGGGCCGAAAGGAGCGTGCTGGCTCTATCGGCTGTTTTACATCCGGGCGTAGATAACTGGCAGGCGGACTATCTGAGTCGCAAGGGGAATGGTCATTACACCCGGAGGTGTTTCCATTACTTTGTCAGAAACAATACACACCAGTTGAGTATCTCCTGCCCTCTCGACTCAATTGCAAGGTGTCGAGGTTTGTGGCCAGGTCCTGGGATCACCGGGCAGAAACATCGGACACGTTGGTGGCTCCATGGGGTCAGTATCGGCTGATTTATGCCTTTTCCCCAATGAAATTGCTTCCTCGTCTGCTCCGCAGAGGGGATTCTGGTGATTTCTAATCGCCACAGACTGGTCCCGGCGTCCCTGGTACACTGACCTCGTGAGACTGGTAGCTGCCGCTTCCTGGCGGCTGCCAATGCGGGGGGACCTTCTGTCTCAAGGTCCCGTGGTTCATCCTGTTTTACAGTCGCTGGCTTTAACGGCATGGCTATTGAAAGCCTGGTACTAAGGGACCATGGTCTGTCAGATTCTGTAATCTCCTCCATGTTTAGGGCCCGGAAATCTTCTTCCCGGATGTCCTACCATCGCACTTGGAAGGCCTACATCTGTGTGAAGAGATGGCCTGGCACCCACGGGCATATTCGGTTTTCTCGGATCCTGCTGTTCTTACAGTGCGGAGTGGATCTGAAACTTGCCTTAAGCACTATTAAGGGGCAGATTTCAGTCTTGGCTGTCTTCTTCCGACAATCCCTGGCGGCTCACTCACTGGTAAGTATGTTTGTGCAGGTGGTCCGACACATGGTTCCCCCGATTAGACCACCGCTTCCTCCGATGGACTTGAATCAAGTGCTTTTGGTACTTCAGGAACCTCCCTTTGAGAACATCAGGGAGATTCCTCTCTTAATGCTTTCTCAGAAAGTTGCCTTTCTAGTTGCCATTACATCAGTCAGAAGGGTTTCTGAATTGGCGGCCTTGTCTTGCAAGTCACCTTACTTGGTCCTCCATAAGGATAAAGCGGTGCTACGCCCGCAACCTTCATTTCTTCCTAAGGTAGTTTCGGCTTTTCACCTAAACGAGGACTTTGTACTTCCATCCTTGTGTCCTTGGCCGTCGCATCCCAAGGAGGTTGCGCCACATTCTTTAGACGTGGTACGTGACCTACGGGTGTACCTGTCTGCTACGGCTCCATTCCGGAAGTCTGACTCACTGTTCGTGTCGGTGTCTGGTCCACAGAAGGGCCTGGTGGTCTCGCCGGCCACCATTTCTAGGTGGATCAGGCAGACCGTCATCCAGGCCTATGCCCTTAAGGGGCGGGTGCCTCCCTTTCCTGTCACGGCGCATTCAACCAGGGCAATTGGTGCCTCCTGGCCTTTCCGACATCTAGCATCTGTCTCACAGGTGTGTAAGATGGCAAACTGGTTGTCTGTTCACACTTTCTCAAAGTTTTACAAGGTTGATGTGAGTGCATCTTCAAATGCTTCCTTTGGCCGCAAGGTTTTGCAGGCGGCTGTTTGAGGTTGCAACTCCTCCGTTGAGGAGCTCTGTTTGGGGTGAAGTTAAGTCTTCTTTTGATTGCTGTTTCCCACCCCTCGTTTTTTCTGACACTGCTTTGGGACGTCCCACATGTCAAGATTTAAGGAGCTGTGTCCATCCATGGACGAAAAGAGAAAATAGGATTTTTTTGTACTCACCGTAAAATCCTTTTCTCTGTCGTCCATGGACGGACACAGCACCCACCCCTCCTTGTTTAGTTTGTACTGCTTTTCTACGAACTGAGGCTGCTGACTGCAGGGTGGAGGGTTATGTACGGAGGGACCGCCCCCTGGGCGGGGCTGTTCAACTCTGTTAAAGTTACATGTTTTAAGATAACTAACATGTTCTGCCTAGTCCTCTCCTATGAACAGGAACATAACCCACATGTCAAAATGTAAGGAGCTGTGTCCGTCCAAATCAAATTTTTTTTTTCACAGAGCTCACCATATTGAAAACCTGTAATCCTAGTATCCTCCCGCACCATGGCCTCCAGGGGCTCAATTGCGAGGGAAAAAAGTAGGGGGGATAGGGCACATCCCTGTCTGGTTCCCCCTACATAGATTGCATGACCGTTAAACTCTACCACCCTCTCTAATGGAAGCTTCGGGGGCAATAAAAAGGAGTTGGACCCAGAAAATAAAGATATCTAAATATAATATTGGATTGCCGCCACATCCACAAAACGTATTATGGATGCATGCCATTGTTAAAGAAGGCAATCAACACCTTGGACATTTGCAGGCGACTCTTTTTGGGTCGCGGGGACGACGGTGAACGCCATTCCATCGATTGCCACTTGGATTCCGGATTGAACTGATATCGCCAGCTCTCATCCCCTCTGACGATTTGCAGAAAGGATGGTCCTGGTCACACATGGTAATGAAATCTTCAGAGGTTTTCATCCGTTTTGCTTTCTGTTTGCCTGTCAGCTTGTGCAGCACAATTTGGGAACAGATCTTCTGCTTATCCAAATCTTCGTGGACGATGGTGCGCACTGTGTCCTTGCTAATGCCCAATTCCTCCACCATCAATCGTAGAATCAGTCGCTGATCTCGTGCCAGCATTTGTCGAGCTCTGTCGATCATGTCTGGGGTTCTGCTTGTCGACGGCCGACCCGAACATGGCTTATCCTCAGTCATTTTCTTCCCGTGACGAAAGCATTTGAACCAGTCATAAACTCATTTTTTGCTCACTGCTTCCGTCCTGTACACTTGCACCAACATTTTATGCGTGTCCATCGCCATTTTCCCCAATTTGTAGCAGAACTTGATGTTCAATCATTGCTCCATTGCACTGTGACCTTACCTCACATTGACTGTTTGACTGCCCCCAGTGGGTTTACTCTGACGGTCACGTGTACTCCACGCTTGGTGGAGCTTCTCGATTTGTCTCTGGACAGCCATGTGCATGCGCGCGCACCTGGCCCATGTTGCCTTTGCAGTATTGGCCATTCACCTAACTTTTTAGATGCACCTCGTATGCAGTCCAAACGCAATGGTATTTTAAAAAAGGGTTCTGTGCGTGTTTGGTGCGATGCAATTTTTTCATCTCCATGAAGTCTAACGGAAACTGCATAGGTGTGTCGATTTCCAGCAGGCTTTAGTGTCTTTCTGAGCTGATTTCCAGAGAGAGATAGATAATCGCATCTGTATCCAAATAACATTGGAATCGCACCTGAGCACGCATGAAGTCGCACTGGATGTTGTCCTTGAAATCACACTGCATAAGTGTGAACCTAGGCTTCATGCAGCCTCAATATAGCGCAAATAAATACCCAAATTATATTTAATTATCAGTAAAGTGTCAAGTGTTCAATTCCTCATCAAAAGTTTTACAGATTACAAAAAAAAACACGATTCTGAAATCTTGAGCATATTACTTTTTGTTAATTTGATACTTGTTCTTGTAATGCAAAGTTTGTACACAATTTGTAATCCTTGTACCACAGAGTTTTTTTATTTTACTTTATTTTTTTTTATGCTGTGTTATGCTTGCTATTCTTGCTAACAGAATTCTCTTTGATCAACGCTTAGTGCTTTATTCCAGTATAAAAACAAATTGAAAATCATACATGGAGCGCTCAACCAAGGAAAGCCATGTTTGTATGCATGTAAAAAAATATGAATTGGGGAACATGCAATTCCTCAACACCAAGGCATGTTCAGTTTTTATGCATGTATGAAATGGTGGGGGGAGGGGGGGGAGCAGAAACCGGTTTTCTGACACCTACTGTAAGGTTCAGAGCTGCTTATCTAATGTGGTTAATCACAATTGCATACATTGAAGGGAATTCAGTTGGTCTGCAGACAGTGACACACTAAATGTTCATATGTATTGTAACTTTTTTATTGTATTGTGCTTTCCGAAACAATTTTTTTGGGCAATAATTCATACTGGTGTCCTATTTTTGGCTTTGAGATAATGTGACAATATGAAGATGATCTTTTACTATAATCTAAGTAGTTAGAAGCAAGAATTTCTGCTTGGACAGTCTTTTTAATACCTCTCGTGCATTAAAAAATCTATTATCAGAGATCGGAGTAGGATTTGTGCTCTTTGATGTTATGTTGGCTTTTAGATGGGTTTTCCTGAGGTGCTCTTGTAACGTCTGCAGGTGTGCGAGCTGGGTGGGAGGATGAGAAATATGATAAATTTGCAAGTGATATTCACTGTATGATATGCAGGGAAGCATTAATGTCAACCATTACTATTTGTATTTTCACACTAATAGAGCTTTCTTTTGGTGGTATTTAATCACCACTGTGTTTTGTTTTTTTTGTGTTATTTAATTTAAAAAGATTGAAGATTTTGTAAAAAAAAATATGAATTTTTCTTAATTTGTTATAAAATTTAGCAAATTTTTTATTTTTCTTTATAAATTTTGGCCAAAAGTTATACTGCTACATATCTTTTGTAAAAATACCCCAAATCAGTGTATATTTGATCTTTGTGAAGATTATAGAGTCTACAAGCTATGGTGCCAATCATTGAAAATTGATCACACCTCGAGACCGTAGAACTCGATTGGGGGCCGTGGACGCGGCCTGGAAATCCTCCCTATAGATTGCGACACGGAAAGCTTGAGATACCATCGTAGCGGAATTGGACCTGTTGGCGCTGATCAAACTGAAAAGGCCCTTCGCAAAACATAAATTCTACCCTTGTGCGAACAAGCTGGGGGCGATGTTGGCTCGGAAATTGAACGCAAAACATAAATTCTACTCTTGTTCGAACGAGGAGGGGGCGACCTCACCTCGGATCCGGCTAAAATCAGAGTCTTTTGACGCCTTCCTGTTCTCCCAATACAGCAAACCCTCTCCCTTCCCTACTGACTTGGCTGATGTTTTTCCCAAGATCTTAGGCTCCCCTCCTTGCCTGCGACTGCCTGAGAGGCATTGAATGGGTACATTTCTGAACTGGAAGTGTCTCTGGCTATCAAATCGACTCTTCTTGCAAAGGCCCCAGGCCCCGATGGTTTTTCCAGCCTCTATTACCGTAAATTTTCTCAATTACTGGCTCCTCACCTGGCAGCCTACTTTAACGCAATGCGACTGGATGAGATTCCCTCCGAGCTCATAGTTCTATGATCCCAGAATCTTAGGCGGAAGCGCAGGATCCCCTGGCATTTTTGCAGATTTCCCTACTAAACGAGGACATAAAACTTCTGGACAAAATCTTGAGTGCCCGTGTCAATAAATTTGTGCCAACTGATCCACAGAGACCAGGTAGAATTCTTGTTTCGGGTCGCCAGACGGCCGACAATGTATGCAAAGTGATACATCTTATTTCCTTGGTGCATCAACGTCAAATTCCAGGATTCTTGCTTTTACGTGACATTTACAAAGCATTTGACACCCTGTCCTGGGACTATTTACGATATGTGTTGCAACATTGGGGCTTTGGAGATTCCTTCCTGACCTGGCTCTCCTCCCCTACAGCGTCAATCTGCTATGAGGTCTTCTCCAATTCTTTTCCTATTTCTCTAGGAACGCGTCAAGGCGGCCCCCCTCTCCCCGGCCCTCTTTGTCCTAGCCCTGGAACCTCTGGCAGCGGCCCTCTGTGCTGTCCTAACATTACGGGGATTCCCTATGCTGGTGAGTCCTATAAAATAAACTTATTCGCAGACAACGCTCTGCTGACCGTCCCCAATCCCATCACTACACTCCCCAACTTGCATGCACTGCTGTCCCGCTTTGCGGTCCTCTCTGGCTTACAGATTAACCCCCAGAAAACAACTACCCTGAATATCTCTTTTCTGGATTCCATGGTTTTTCACTTCCAAACATCCTTCCCATACCGCTGGGCTGGCCCCTCTCTAGAATACCTGGGAGTCCGTTTGACCCCTTCTTACTCTTCTCCAACAACTATTATCCCCTCCTTCATGCTATCACTACCCTTATGGACTCCTGGCGATTCCCTTCGCTTTCATGGATAGGTCACATCAACACGGTTAAAATGACTGTGCTCCCTAAGATCCTATACTACTTTCGCACCTTGCCGGTCCACGTACCCGCCTTCTTCTTACGCTCACTCCAGAATTAAATGCCCCAGAGTAGCCCATACTACTCTTTGCCCACAGACAAAAAGGCAGACATTTCAAAGTACTACCTAGCTGCACAGCTCTCACAGCTTACAATGTTACACGCAACATCAGACCTTCCTTTATGGGTGCTTCTGGAAGTCCTGAACTGTGCTCCTATCCCAGTATCAGCCCTTTTATGACTTCCATCAGTCTCGCCTTCATTTCTCTCTGCCCTTTTATGACCCATAGCTTGCGCCTTTGGGACTTGGTTGCTACTCAGGCAATTTAATGACCCCCTTTCTCCCGCTCCTTACTCTCCTGAATAACCCCCTCTTTCCTCCGGGGCTAGACCAGTCCCTGGCTTTTGCCTGGTGGCCCGCTCACGGCTACTCACAGGTACGCCACTTCTTAGGATCCCGCAGCTTTTCATCTTGAGCTTCCATTCACGAGACCAACGATGCACCCCCCACAGAATGGTTTTGTTGCCTACAACTTCGACACTGGATTTTAGCGCTCCACTGTAACTCTTCCTTCCCATTCCAGACGATGACTTTTGAATGTATCTGTCTCAACTGACCTGGGGCCCGGGGCACTATCTCCTCTATTCCTCTTTTGACCATGGGGCCTCATCTCACTCCCTCCTGTACATCTCCAAATGGGAACTAGATTTGGCAATCTCTAGAATTGGAGCGGGACCTGGTCATCCATCGCCAAATGTTCTTTCGATACGGTCACCATGGAGGCAGCCTATATAGTTCTCCTCCTCTGGTATTGGGTTCCGGCCTGTATAGCTCACTTGAACCCATCATACAATGATAGGTGCTTCAGGGGATGTGGCCAACGTGGAGACGAGATTCACATTTGGTGGTTTTGCCCACAATTGGTGGGATTCTGGTCTATGGTCTCCTTTCAACCCTTTTTATGTACCCTTCCACAAAGATGTCTGGCATGCAGTACTCCACTGTCCCCTCCCGAGCCTCTTTTCATACCAACAAAAACTGGCCACCTACCTCTTCATTGCCGCAAAACGCGCTATTGATAGAGCTTGGCAGAGTCCCTCGGTTAGTATTGCAGAGGTGAAGAGCATTTTGACCACCCCCATCTGCATGAGAATATGACCATTGTACTTTGACTCCCATGCTAAGTTTCTCAGTGTGGAACCCATGGTGGTCTTGTGCTCTCCCCACTCTGCCCCCAGCCAGCTTGGGTATTTTGGACCATTCTAATATACCACCCAAGCCTCAGACCCCGCGCGCTTTCCTTGTCGAAGTCTATACCACCTCCTTTTACATTCTTGTCTTGATTGTTTCTCTTCTTTCTGGCCTAATTCTATATCTCCTTTCTCTTTCTTTCTTTCACTTTTTCTCTCCCTATTCCACCCCTCCACCCTGTCCCTCCCTATTCCACCTCTCCACCCTGTCCCTCCCTATTCCACCCGTCCACTTTTTTGTTTGTTTATTTTGATCTGTTTGTTAGTCTTACCATGTCTTGGACCTCCGAGTTCAGTTATTCATTCCCACTTCCAGCACTTACGCCGGATGCTTCTTCTACTCGCTTCTACATTTTAAAAAAGTGTTTTGTTTGTATTTACGTGAAAAGTGATGTTTTGTTCCCCTGTGCCGGGCCATTTTGCCTTTTTTTTTCTTCAGGCCTGTATTTTGGCAATGTCTTAATAAAAATTATTGTACCAGAATTTTGATCACACTTGATGTAGTGACGGCTATCTAATATCTTGAGCCACTAAAGCCAGGAAAGCACAAATACTACCCAAATGGCCCCTTTTTGGAAAGTAGACGTTCCAATGTTTTTAGTAAGAGGCATGGTGCGTTTTTTTGAAGTTGTAATTTTGTTTACATTTTTTTTTTACATAATTGTCATATTTAAAGGTCATTTCTCTCACATGGCATATGAATACTTGCAACTACACCCCAAAACACATTCTTCTGCTACTCCTGAGTATGGCAATACCATGTGTGAGACTTTTTCATAGCCTGGCCACATAGGAAAGGCCCAACGTGCAGGGAGCACCATCAGGTGTTCTAGGGACATAAATTACACATATAATTTCTTGATTACCTATCACATTTTTGAAGGCCCTGGAGCACCAGGACAATGAAAACGTCCACAAAATGACCCTGTTTTTTAAAGAAAACACCCCAAAGTATATTCTGAGGCATAATGAGTTTTTTGAACATGTCATTTTTTTCCACAAGTTTTTGAAACATCCATTTATACGATATTTGTAATGCATAGCATATACGTACCAAAAATTACACCCCAAAATATGTTCTGCTACTTGTCCTGAGTATGGCGATACGTTGGGGTGTTTGCTTTCCAAAATGGAGTCATTTTGTGGGCCTTTCCATTGTCCTTGTGCTCCAGGGCCTTCGAAAGTGTGATAGGTAGTCAAGAAATTTGTAATTTATGCTCCTAGAACACCTGATGGTGCTCTCTGCATGTTGAGCCACATGTGAGACTGATAGACAGCCTAGCCACATAGAGAGGCCCAACATGCATGTTTTTCTCTCCCCTATGTACCAATATAGCATTAATGTACTTATTTTGCAAAAATAAAACAGATTTCCATTAATTCTACACCGACTTACCTAACTATTTTCATATCTGTTTAAGCACACTCTGCTCGATTACTTCTGCCTTAATTCCTGGTCAGACTTTAGGTCATGACACAGGAAGGAGTTGACCAGCTGAGGGTGTGTGCTAATGAGATCAGCTGGTCATCTCCTTCCTGTGTAATGACCTAAAGTCTGACCAGGATGTAAGGCAGAAGTATTCGAGCAGTGTTTTTAAACAGTTATGAAGAGAGTGAGGTAAGCCTCTGTAGAAATAATGGAAAGCTGTTTTATTTTTGCAAAATAAGTACATTAACCTTCCTGACGGTAATCCCGAGTGACTCAGGGTTACTTTTCTGTACCAAAAGCGGTAACCCCGAGCCACACTCGGGATTACACTGTAGTGATACCTTGTCCCTGCGATCCCCGCTGTGTCCTGCGGCCGATGCCGGTGTTCTGTACGATTAGGCGACCCATCTTATCTTGTAACGGAAGTGACTTTCCATCCCTGCCATCTTTCTACACCTCGCACTCGTCCACAGTACAGATAAAGTGAGAAGGCGGCAAGTGGATATCTTATTACACCCACCAGAGTTTTGCATTTCACACTTATTTGTAACAATAAACTGAGCTTATATACTAAAATACAGTATTTAGAAATACGTGACACTCTTTTGATGTTAAATTGATGCTGATCTCAAAGGTTTGCTGATCTGACAGAACACTGCTGCTTTTATAAGTCAACATCAAAACAGTCTGATTTGAAAACACTGTATTTCACTATATAAGCTCAGTTTACTGTTCCATGCAAAACAATGTACTGCTTTGACATTCAAAAATACTGACATAATTAGTCCGCCAGTGAGATCAATGCTACATTGGGTACATAGGGGAGTTTGAATTTAGAAAAAAGAAATAGGTGAACTTGGCCTTTAAGACTGGGATGCCAAAGTTAATGTGCGTGTAAGGACCGGTGTTCCCAATACTTTTGAAAAAATAGTGTACGTTTATGTCCGTATATAACATATATAATGTGAATGCTCGTATTTTTGAAAATCGCTCTTAAAGATATTTTATGATCCTTGTTATATTTATTTTACTTTTTATTATAATTTTATCATCTTTATTATTTTTAATTCCTTTTGAACTTTGTCCATAGACTTTTCTGCTTACATAATAGTAGTGCTGAAGGTAAGGTCCACAAAAAGGTCACGTCTGTTACATAAACAGTATATAATGATCCAAGAGGCTAGCTGGAGGTTCTCCGATGAACAGGAGGTTCTTCACCTGGAAACACGTATCACAAGATTCCTTGCACTCTGCCACTGGGAGGAGAAAGAGAACTGAGCAGAGACACTAGCGCAGTGGTTCTCAACTCCAGTCCTCAGGGCCAACCAACAGGCCAGCTTTGCAAGATAACTGAAACGCATCACAGGTGATATAATTTGCTGCTCAGGGATTGCAGTATTCTAGTCTGCATCTCCCCAAGGTAATACTTAAAATCTGGCCTGTTAGTGGGTCCTGAGGACAGGAGTTGAGAACCACTGCACTAGCGGCATCTGTGACGAGGGGTGTTTTCCAGTATCCAGCTTCAGTGTCAACCAGCACAGCAGCTGGCTCTCTCTCACACTGTGATTGCTGATGGTCCCTACAAAGGGGAACCAGGTTCTCATTTCATAATTTCTCAGTGACACAGATAGTTCATCGTTAAAGCTTATGGTCGTTTGAATCTGTCTTTCCACCTTTTACTGTCAAGGTGCACGCTACTAAATCTAAGTATATTTTTTGGTCTTTAAACATCAAGGTAAACCATTTACCTAGTTTACAAGGCTGTGTGTTGCCTTTTTAGTGTGCGCCTCTTTTTTTATTTATTTTTTTCTGTTGCTTGACCCATCACTTGGACACTTTGGATGACCTGTAAGTCTCACAATTCTGTATACCTCAATAAATGAGAAAGAAAACGGTATTTTCGTAAACGTTTCTATAAAATCCTTTTTGGAGTTCTTTGAGGGACACATCTTGGTACTGCAAAACTGAGGCATTCTCAGAGTGGGAGGGGTTATACCAGGGTAGTCATTTTTTTGTTTGCCAGTGTCCTCATACAGGTGGCAATACAACCCATTATTATCTGAATTGTGTGTCCTGCAATGAACTAAAAATTATTTTATGGTATGTACACAAATCCAACTTTATTGGAAAACAATATGGAAATAGTTCAGCATTTCAGGTTTACAGGAATTTAAAAAAAAAGATTTTACATGAGTATTGTCCTATCTTTAAAAATGAAGTGTGAGGTTTGGTGCTTGGTAATGGATTTTTAAGCGCATTATCCCAAGCTATATCACCGTGTTTATTGCAACTAAAAAAAATGGCAAAATGTTGTATATAACATGATTGACTGACTATTGTTGAGCACTTGAATAAAGAGTGAGTATTAATTTGTCATCAACTCAATCAGTCTTTTAGTACATGTGAGACCTAAGTTTACATTACTACTTTTTGTGGGTGCAATGATGGCATTATTGTATGTAAATGCCATAATATTGACAGAGCTTAGTGAAACTAGGTCTTGGAAAGCTAGTGGAAAATTACTGTTTTAAGCTCTTTTTGCAGTACATGGTCCCCAGCCAGTAAAAGCTCCATTACTGTCCACAGAGGCATCCCAGGTCACAGTAATGCAGATAATGTTTTGTAATGTGCAATATACAAACATTATGAGCAAGAAAAGCCATTTAAATAAACATGACCCTTTAATTTGCCTTCTAGTTCAAGATTAAACATCATTTTGCCTCTTTTGCTTTCTACCGTTCTTTTTAAACTGATTTAAACAAGGCTACTAGCTGTGAGAAATTGTTGTGTGTCCTCCTTATAGAACCCTTTAGTCTTTTGCAAAAAGTTGTGTCATTTTATGTTGCAATCTGTCGTTAATGTACAGATTATTTAATCCTCATCTGAGTTTATGTAAATGTAATTATATATTTCGGTTACGTCAGGGCACCGGGGCCCTGAAGGATCTAGTTACGCCTCTGTGCTGTACTGAAAATGTTGGTGCAGGTTGAGTTTTCCGAGAAGCTTGACCTTCTCTTAATACCTGTTTTTTTATAGTGTTTAATATGGTTATACTGTAGGTTTGTTTTGTCCATGGTAACTAGTGATCTGCACAACACATTAGTTATCTTCTGGTCACAATATAGACTTGGCCTGTTTTGTGCAAATTTCTAGTCTTGTACAAAAGCGGCAGGCAATCTGCAACATTAAGGATGGACAAGTGGCTTCATCAGTTAACTCCGTCCTCATTGCTTTCAATAAAAATGGCTTAGGTCAACCAGCTGTGGTATTAAATTATGAACCTCCAGGAAAGCATTTATTTTAATGTAACTTCGCTTGCAAAGCGTTTTTTTCCACTATACTACTGCTAAGGAAGGTTAAATTTAGCTAGTTTGGATTAAGATTTCTACAATAGGGATAAAACTTTTTTTACGGAAGGGAGTTTATTAAGACACGTGGCCACTCACTAAAATTAGAAGAAAAGAGTTTTGACCTTAAACTGCGTAGAGGGTTCTTTACTGTAAGAGCGTCAAGGATGTCAAATTCCCTTCCACAGGCGGTGGTTTCAGCGGGGGGCATCGATAGTTTCAAAAAACCATTAGATAAGCACCTGAACGACCACAACATACAGGGATATACAATGTAATACTGACCTATAATCACACACATAGGTTGGACTTGATGGACTTGGTGTCTTTTTTTCAACCTCACCTACTATGCAACTATGTAACATGTGTCATATGTAAATTTGTGTATTAATTGTCATGCTGAGGACTACAACCACTTGCAACAAGGAAGCTCTCTCCATTATAGTGCTTTGATATTGACAAATACTCATTCATCCAGGTTAAAGCCCACAAAATAATGCAGGGTGGTCATAAACGCACCATTCACCAGGAATCTTTGAATTCTTCTCCCCGTCATGTATGTTTGCTATTAAATGCCAAAATGTTATCATTTGATATTAGCCAGAAGGTGTTATTGAGGGTTCTAAGGGGAAGGGTGGCATCTATGACTTGAGTTATACGCAGCTACCTTCAGGTGATTTAACATTGGAAAAATTAATTTGCTAGGGTCGCCTCATTAGAAAATAGAGCTTTCTTTTGGTGACATTTGATCACCACTGGGTTTTTGTATTGTATAAATTAAATATTTTCTATTTTGTCCAATAAAATCCAATTTCTTCATAAATGTAGACCAAAATGTATTCAGCTACATGTCTTTGGTAAAAAGTGTATATTGGATTGTGTGGAAGTGATAACAATCTACAAACTCTGGTGTTTGTGCTGAAATTTGCGCAACAATAGACACTATTCTGGTAATTGGGGTGCTCAGCGACTTATAGTTGGGCTGTGATAGTGTGGTGGCCAATCTAGCGCCAACTGACACTGACGTCACTAGTGACACTAATACAGTGATCAGTGATAATATTGTACTAATTGCACTGGCTGGAAAGGAGTTAACATCAAGGGGTAACTGTGTGTCTAACAAGTGTAATGTGTGCTGCTTTTACTAACCGATCTGTCTGCTTTTTGATTTTAGGGAGGAAAAACAGGACTCTCTTCTGTGATTGGTCACAGCTGATCAGCAGGTGTACAACCATTATTATTGGCTATACTCTGCTGACAAACTTGTGTTGTGTCAAATCACAGCATGGGTCAACAGGGGGCGTAAATAGGGAAATTTGGGACTGTACAGGTACATTGCTGTGCCGCTCACTCTGTGAGCCGGTCAGCACAAGGTTAATGTATCTTCGAGATATTTTTAAACTTAATGGTGTTTATTTTACTTTAAAGCACTCATGAGATCAATTGTTTTACATGTTTGACTTGAGTCTCTGACAACGTCTTTGGTCTTCACAAATATGTTTATATATTGTATACAATTGCACTATGAAAGCTTTCTCATACATAATTCAGAAACCACAAACGTTTGACCTTGTCTAAAGATACTTGTATTGTTTGCAATGGCAGATGGCATAAGGAAAGACATGCATCATCTTTGTTGATCCTGCCTGAATGATGCTGGAATGGGAAAATGGGTTTTGCATTTGTTAGACATTGGCACTGAAAAGAACGGAAAGGCAGTCTTTGAGGAAAGGCACCTTTGTTTTGCTTTGTTTCCCCAAACATGCGGTCATTGTGAGTTCAGCTTCAGCCTTCAGTTACAAGTAAGTGCTATGAGTTGGCTATCGGCCTTGAGCCGTGTGTTTGTGAATGGTGAGGAGGAGAGAGTAGAGGAGAGACAACGTGCAGCACTAGTGACTATGACATCTGCAGCTCTTGCATCTGGATTAGCCAGGAAGTACACCAGAAGCGCATAAACTGAAGGATTTGCAGGACATGGAAGCATGCCTATGTGGCTGCGATTGGCTTTTTAGAACTGGGCATGTTTGGCTACCTGTTACAGTAATCATGACTGGAGTTGGACTATAATTGATGAAAATGGTGAAAATATTAAAATGTTTCCACTTGTTCCTGATGTGGCAAGGGATAAAGCTGAACTCCAGGCTAAACACATGATGTCTAAATAGAGGAGTCATGTGTATTTTTTTTTTCTTGAATCTTTGTGCTCTGTGTATTTCTACTTTACCTCTGTGCAGGATCTTACGGATAAAAAAAAAAGTCAATGCTCTCTCGTTGTGCAGGGTTTCTGGTCTGGTCTCTGCCCCTCCTGTAGTTTTCTTTAGACAGCATGTAGTGCGTTGAGCCTGCTGGGTTATTCTTGCAGCTCTGTACAGCACAATGATGATATCCCTGCTACGTTTACAAAGTAAGTATTTAAGCGACTTTGACAAGGACCAAATTCTACTGGCTAGACAGCTAGGTCAGAGCATCTCCAAAACTGCAGCTCTTGTGGGATGGTCCAAGGAAAGCAAACCAGTAACAGGGTCATGGGCGGCCAAAGCTCATTGATGCATGTTAGGAATGAAGTCTGGCCCATCTAAAATTCATGCTTGTTCAGATAGAAAGGTGACAGAACGATAGTGCATTGCAGAGTGTTGCGTATTAGGCTGCATAGCCACAGACCGGATAGGCTACCCATGCTGACCCATGTCCACAGCTAAAAGCACCTACAATGGAACCGTGAAAATCAGAACCGGACAGCAGAGCAATGGAAGAAGGTGGCCTGGTCTGATCACACTTTATTTTACATGTGGATGGCTGGGGGTGTGTCTCGCTTACCTAGAGAAGTGATGGCACCAGGATGTTCTATGGGAAGAAGGCAAGCTGGTGCAGGCAGAGTAATGCTTTGGTCAATGTTCTTCTGGGAAAACTTGGGTCCTGCCATTCATGTGGATGTTACTTTGACATATACCACCTACCTAAACATGGAAATTGTATTCCCTGATGTGAAGAATGTTTTTGTTTTTTTTGGGACTTTGAATGAGGCGAGTACACATGGCAATAGGATGAGTCATTATCAAAAACATGTTTTTATTGGTGAAACAAGGAGCATAGCAAAATGACCTGATACATGCAGCAATAAATAAAATTGTCAATCACATATTACAGACCATATGGAATCAAACATTAGAAGCAACCATTCAACCACTATATGGTGTGGAACAAATCCTGGATGTAATTAAAACACTTAAAAGTAAATAGGTGTGAACTCAAGATAATGTAATAAGTAGAGCCGTCTGCAGGAGAATAAGTGCATCCAAATTAGCCTGAAGTGTTTCGTTGATAATATCACTGTTCTAGGAAACCTTGTGTCCTGAATTCATGTGGATGTTACTTTGATATATACCACCTACCTAAACATGGAAATGGTATTCCCTGATGGTAGTGGCCTCTTTCAGCAGAATAATGTGTGCCCTGCCATGCTGCAAAAATGGTTTGAGGAACACAGAGTTTGTGGTGTTGACTTGGCCTCCAAATTCTCCAGATCTCAATCCAATCGAGCATCTGGGATGTATTGGAAAAACAATTCTGATCCATGGATGTCCCACCTCGCAACTTACAGGACTTAAGGGGATTGCTTGATGGCTGATACCACAGCATACCTTCAACTCTAGTGGAGTCCATGCCTTGATAGGGTAAGGCTGTGTTGGTGGCAAAAGGGGGATCCACTCAGTATTAGGTGGGTGGTCCTAAACCTATGGCTGGTGTATATTTGTCCTGGTTTTGAAGAGATATTTTTAATGTCAATATTTGTAGCATTAATTTTGTGGCCAGTATGTTTTGGATGAAAATGTACACAAGTTTGCAGTACCTTATGAACAAAGTCATCTTAGTAAATTTGGAAATCGGCAAGAGCCTTTAGCTTTGCAGGTTCTTGACAATTTGATCTAATCTGCGTATAGTATACAGTGGGGCAAAAAAGTATTTAGTCAGCCACCAATTGTGCAAGTTCTCCCACTTAAAAAGATGAGAGAGGCCTGTAATTGTCATCATAGGTATACCTCAACTATGAGAGACAAAATGTGGAAACAAATCCAGACAATCACATTGTCTGATTTTTGAAAGAGTTTATTTGCAAATTATGGTGGAAAATAAGTATTTGGTCACCTACAAACAAGCAAGATTTCTGGCTCTCACAGACCTGTATCTTCTTCTTTAAGAGGCTCCTCTGTCCTCCACTCATTACCTGTATTAATGGCACCTGTTTGAACTTATCAGTATAAAAGACAACTGTCCACAACCTCAAACAGTCACACTCCAAACGCCACTATGGTGAAGACCAAAGAGCTGTCGAAGGACACCAGAAACAAAATTGTAGACCTGCACCAGGCTGGGAAGACTGAATCTGCAATAGGCAAGCAGCTTTGTGTGAAGAAATCAACTGTGGGAGCAATAATTAGAAAATGGAAGACATACAAGACCACTGATAATCTCCCTCGATCTGGGGCTCCACACAAGATCTCAGAACGGTGAGCAAAAATCCCAGAACCACACGGGGGGACGTAGTGAATGACCTGCAGAAAGCTGGGACCAACGTAACAAAGGCTACCATCAGTAACACCCTACGCCGCCAGGGACTCAGATCCTGCAGTGCCAGACGTGTCCCCCTGCTTAAGCCAGTACATGTCCGGCCCGTCTGAGGTTTGCTAGAGAGCATTTGGATGATCCAGGAAAGAATTTGGAGAATGTCATATGGTCAGATGAAACCAAAGTAGAACTGTTTGGTAGAAACTAGGGGTGCGCATCTTCGGTGGTCTCACGATTCGATTACGATTATCATGTCAACGATTCGATTTGATTCCGCGATGCATCACGATGCATCACGATTAGAAAGATGGAGGAGTCTGGAGAAACGGAAGGAGGAATCCATGAATAGGAAAGGAAGGATGGAGTAGTCTGGAGATGGGAACTAAAGGATGGAAGAGTCTGGGGATAGAACTGAAGGATGGAGGGGTCAAGGGATAAGAATTGAAAGATGGTGAAATCCATGGAGAGAGAATGGAAGAGTCCGGGGATAGGGAAATAGGAACCCATGAATAAGGAAAAAAGGATGGAAGAATCGGAGGATAGGAATGGAAGGCTGGAAGAGTCCAGGAATATTATTCGATGTAAGAGTCTGGGGGGGGGGGGTGAGATAGGAACTGAAGGATGGAGGGGTCGGTCCAGAGATAATTTTGTTATTTTATAATTATTGTTTAGGGCTGCATGGGGTGGGGGTTGGAGCCTGTGAATGGAGGCGAGGTGGGTGAGGGCTATGCGATGGCCATTGGTTTGAATGGGGAGATGGAAGAGGAATGGACTGGGAGCCATATCCATCTGATGTGTAGTTTGAGTGATCAGGAGTAGTTTGAGACATATATAAAAGAGGTGGGGGGGGTTGGGCGAGAGATAGTGAGACCTGCGGTGGGAGGAAGGGGCTGTGAAGGACATTAGGCAGTTTGACAGCCAGCTTGGGAACATGCTGTCATATCAGCATTATTAAAAACAACATAAAGTTAGCGCTGTATGATTAGTTGGCAGCTAGCACATGGTGATAGTGAATATACAACTTTTAATAGACCATAAAACAAAAAATGGTGTGCAGTGCTTTGCGGTGATAAATGTACATAAAATAGTCTTATTAAGTAATGAACAAATATAGTCCTGAAATATATTTATATATAAATCTGTGATCTGATTGAAAGAAATCTTCTGTGTATTCAAAGTAATTCCAGTGCTGAGTGTGCTCTGCTGTGTACAAATCATTCACCAGAAATCAGGAATGATTTGTACACAGCAGAGCACACTCAGCACTGGAATTACTTTGAATACACAGAAGATTTCTTTCAATCAGATCACAGAGTTATATATAAATATATTTCAGGACTATATTTGTTCATTACTTAATAAGACTATTTTTTGTACATTTATCACCGCAAAGCCCTGCACACCTTTTTTGGTTTTATTGCCCTATCTGCATACAGTCTGGCACGGCACCTCCCTTACCATGTCAGTCCTCTGTGTCCTCCCCGTGGCCCCCTTACCTGGCTCTACCGCTCTTCTGCCTCTCCTCCATCATACCTCCGGCTGGATACGCAGCGGCCACCCTGAAACATTCCGGGACCAAAGGCACTGATGGCTCCACTCTCCTCCGCGCTCCATAAGCCGGCCGCGGCCGCCGCCACCCTTATCAGCAGCAGGGACAGCTCAATCCACCACAAACTCCGGCCACAGCGCTCCATGTTCCTGCCAACCTGTACACAGCATGAGCTCCTCACTTCCGCATTACGCCGCCTTTCTATTGGCTGATGAGGGGAGAGGGAAGGGGATTGATGGAAGGCCTCCTCTCCTCTCCTCATGACACAGGGGGAGGCGGGAAAAAACGGCACTTAAACTTCGGATGCTTTCCGCTCCACTCGGAGGCAGGGCATGGTGCGGCGGCACGGCGCGAGGATGACGTCATCCTCCATAATCGATTACTTAAAGCTACAGCATCGATGCCGCATCGTGGACGGTCGAATCCCGATGCATCGATGCGACGATTAAATTCAACACCCCTAGTAGAAACACTACTCGTCGTGTTTGGAGGCAAGAGAATGCAGAGTTGCAACCAAAGAACACCATAACTACTGTGAAGCATGGGGGTGGCAACATCATGCTTTGGGGCTGTTTCTCTGCAAAGGGAACAGGATGACTGATCCGTGTACATGAAAAAATGAATGGGGCCATGTATCGTGAGATTTGAGTGCAAACCTCCTCCCATCAGCAAGGGCATTGAAGATGAAACGTGGCTGGGTCTTTCAGCATGACAATGATCCCAAACACACCGCCTGGGCAACGAAGGAGTGGCTTCGTAAGAAGCATTTCAAGGTCCTGGAGTGGCCTAGCCAGTCTCTAGATCTCAACCCCATAGAAAACCTTTGGAGGTAGTTGAAAGTCCGTGTTGCCCAGCGACAGCCCCAAAACATCACTGCTCTAGAGGAGATCTGCCTGGAGGAATGGGCCAACATACCAGCAACTTGTGAAGACTTGCAGAAAACGTTTGACCTCTGTCATTGCCAACAAAGGATATATAACAAAGTATTGAGATGAACTTTTGACATTGACCAAATACTTATTTTCCACCATAATTTGCAAATAAATTCTTTCCAAATCAGACAATGTGATTGTCTGGATTTGTTTCCACATTTTGTCTCTCATAGTTGAGGTATACCTATGATGATAATTACAGGCCCCTCATCTTTTTAAGTGGGAGAACTTGCACAATTGGTGGCTGACTAAATACTTTTTTTGCCCCACTGTATATAACCTGATATGTCTAAGCCAACACAAATGAATACTGTGTGTGTGTTTGTATCGTAAACAAATTATACACAGCTTTCAATCATCAAGGAAGAAAAACACTGTCATTGTCCCTAGCTAGTTCGAAAATACATGTGCTTCCTTCCCTTGTAAATGCAATTCTTCCTTGTGATTGTCACCTTGAAAGGCCAGGGGCTTTTAAGAGACGCTGTACAGTATTGAGCAAGTGTAAAGGGTGTAAAAAAGGTGACATGCCATTATTTTTTTACTTGAACAAATAGCTGTGCTAATGAGCAAGTTCCTTGTTTGTATTGACAAATAACGCAGCCTTTAGAAATTTGCATTTTGTGGCTCAGGTATTTGCTGAGCAGTGATTTGCCTTGGAGTTCAGCTGCAGAGGGTTAATACTGTTCCCAGTACTGTTCAGTTTCTTACATGCCTTTACAGTTTTAGTAATGCGAGGTAACTCAAAGGGAGGTCCGCTTTCCCCTTGGCATTGCTTTGGTCAGCATTTATAAATGTCTTTGTCTCCTCTCCATTGATCTTCCCTCCCTCCTTTTCAGTCCATCCCTGCTGGGGTCTGCCAAGTCTGCAGGTTCAGCCTCATTTGTTAGCCCAGCGCCCGTACAAGTTACACTTCCCTGGGGGAATGGAAATGCATACTTTGAGCCAACCTTACACTGCAGTTTATCCTTGTCATAGCACCCTTTGCTGGACCAGTAAATGTAGTGTTTGTTGGGCTATGTGAAACTGAAAAATCCAAGCTGCTGTACTAAGTGAATATTCTATGCAAGGACCATGTGTTCTCATTGTATTGGGGTATCTCAAATGTTTTGGTGTGACACTACAACGGGTTTCTTACAGATTTTGATGACAGAAAAGCAAAGCCTGAAGCAAACCTAAAAAAAAGCATGGAGCACTGTGCAGTAATGATTTATATTCAGTTACAATGGTACCATAGTTAACCTCTTCATGTCAAGAGCTCAGTAGGGAATCACTCCCCTGATCCCTGCTGAGCAGGCGGATGACAGGTCTGTCTCCGTTTACTGCGCAGAATGGAGACGGACACAGTCCTGCTCACCTCTATGCTGAAATCGGGTGAAAACGGACTGGAAAATAGGACCACCATTTGTCTGGAATTTGCAGATTGGATGGCGGCTGATGTCAGCCAACATCCGCCGCTCCATAGGCGTGAAGGGAGGGTCCGATCGGGTACACCTGAAAAACTGGAATTTGATATCGATACAAAGTGAGGTTGCAGCTTGGGTCAGGTTACTAGCTAAAGACTTTGGAATCTCTTGTTCTTCCAACACTGCATTTTGTAAAAAAAAAAAGCAAATGGCACTGTATTCTGCGCAATGGTCAAAACCATTATGCTAAAAGACTGGTGAGAAATAATTTTCTAAGTGTTTTTTTTTATAGTTTTTATTTTTATTAAACACTCTAATTATTTCACTTGAATGATATTTATCCAAAATGATTCAAGATGTTTTTTCTCTAATGAAAATATCATATTCAGAGAATATTTAAAGTATATACTGTAATTGTATTTAATGTGTTCAGTATCCAGGATGCTTTCCAATACAATTCCCTGAGAAAACACAACGCCTGGGGATGAAGCTATATAAATGACATGTTTTTTCCTTGACTATGTAGCTATAATGAATTTAAAACAAATTTAAGTGGAGGTAATACACAAGCGGTATATTTGTGGTTTTATTCATGTAACCTTTGATCCTTTCTGGCGATCAGAACAAGTCCTTCCAGATATAGCCTTTTTTGTGTGCAGGTTTTGTAGTTCAGTTCTGTGTTGAGAATATTTTGAAGTGAAATGTAGGGGTTTATGAGATTTCTCATTTTCAAATACAGCTGGTCAGGTGGGTAAAATAAAAACAAAGTATTCAGTTCCAATAAAATCATCTGTTTTAAATGCTTTTAGCATCCTGTTAACTCTGCTGTGTGTGTGTGCGCGCAGCGCAAGGTTCTAGATTCTGCTGGGTCAGCAGCATGTGAGCTTGCTGAGAGTTCTTTTTAAAATCCATGTTCCCATGGCAACCCTCATCGTGCCTAATGAAGGGTGAGACCAGTGAGGTGAGAAGCAGGAAGGTGCAGAGACTTTCTCGCTGACCAAGCATTATGGAGACAGAAGAAATGACTACAAAGGCAATGCTTCCTAAGATCTCTGTATTACTTGGTGCCTGTGATTATGTCCATTTTGAATTTTATATAAATAAACAGGGTCTTCGAAGGATCACAATATTTTAAAGCAGCTAGCGGTCTTACAACACATCAGACCAAAGTAATTTCATTTCAGGGGTAGGCAACCTTTCGAGAAGTGGAGATTTACCTGGACAATGTAAAAGAGATCAAAGATCACAAAGTTTCAACGCCCTTCTTTTTTTTTTTACACTGTATTACCAAAAGTGTCCCAATACTTTTGGTAATACAGTGTAGCTTCAGTAATTTGGGTTACTTCAGTGATTTAAATGGAATTTGCCTTCACTAGCTGCATACATGATCCATGTCAGTGACTCAAAGAGCTAAAGCCAGGCAAAGTGTATTTTTCAAGTAGATAGCAGTGACAGCCTATATGTTTATATCATGACAGGTTTGCTGTAAACAAACTTATTTTCAGGCTTCATCAGCATTATTTGTTAGTCCTGGTTCACACTGCTGCGATGCGGGAAACCCTTTGATACAGTGCTGGTTCCCGCCTCGCATCTAAATCGCACACTGACATCTGCAAATCACTGGGGGTGTTTGTCACGTTAATGACACCCCAGATCGGTTTGCAGATCGCAGTGCGAACTGTCAAATGGTGCAGGAATTGAAGTGAACACCAATGCGATCCAATTCCAGTGTGGACTAAAAAAGGGTCCTGCACCATTTTGGTGCGAATGGGATGCGATTTCAGCCATGCTGTTTGTATGGCTGAATTCACATTGCACAGACTGCATGTGATCTGCACAGCAATGCGGTGCAAATCGCATGCAATGTCTGTGATTGCAGCAGTGTGAACCAAGCCTTAGGGCCATTATGTCTGAAAACCACAATAGCAGGAGACACTGCTTGAGACAAGTCGTTCCATGTATAGACTCAGGACATTATGAAACATTATTTTAAATTGTAAACCTGAAATAAAGTTAAGATTACATGGTTTCTCATGTTTTACGTAATTTTGTATGTTCTACTTCAAGCATATTACGTTTTTATTGTTCAATATATCAGTGTTTACTGCATTATCATTATTCACTTTTGTACAGAGAGAAATTAATCTTCTATTCATACTTCCTGATTCCAGTTGTCAAAAAAAAAAAATTTCCTCCTCTGTTTCTGCGCTTACATTCCTTCATTGTCTTGGCCATTTTTTGTATCCAGAATTGCTTCATAAGGTGAACACACACAAATACAGTCTTTCAGGGTTTTTGTATGGTCGCCTGTGGAGATCATGTTTTTTTAGACTTGCTCTAGTTCTGTTACTTTGAGGCCCATTCTCTGTTCATATTCTGTTTAATTTCCAGCAGCTTTATTAAATCTTCAGTTAATAAATGAAAAGTGCTAAATGACTGCAGACTAGCTCTGAATGGGTCCAAGTTATAAACAGAAAATCTGCTTTATCACATTTGTCAGTAGTAGGCAGGGGAGCTTTGGCACAAGGATGAAATGTATCTAGGGCTTAACATTGTCATGTCTATCCCAGCTGAATCCACAGGTGTGTGCACTGTTGCATCCTGTTGTAGAATGCACACTGGGTTACACTATTGTTCTGTAGCCAATGCTGCTTTGCACCTGCTCAGAATATGCTTCAGTCACTCTTTTATCACTTAATTAAATCCTCATAATAATACACAAGTGTCCCTGCTGCAAGCTCTCTCTCTGATAGCCCATTCTTACTGCCAGTTTAAAACCTGAGGGATCCACAATGTTATCTGTGGTTGCAGAAGCACACAGCGATTTGACATCACAGGTAATGTGCCTTTCTCATGTGGTTGCCTGTTTCTCCAACCATTTTTTGTGCAGTTGACTTCACTCAACTTAATGGCTAAGCTACATAAGCGTTTTTAATCTTTTGCTACTGAGCAATTTAACTACTTGTTGGCAGTTGCTAATGTCCTGCAAATGAATTGATATTGGGCATAGTGGTTAAATTGTTTAGCAGCATAACGTGAGGATAAGGTCAGTGTTATAGTTCTCTTAAAGCAGGGGCCAGATTTGATGAAGTGAACATGCGTGAGGGCCGACCATTTTGCCTGACGTTCTTTGAACCATTAAAATTCGGTCTAGGTGTGTTTGTCCGAGCACTAATACACTGCTCAACAAGAATTATCTTGCCTTTGTGGCTGTGTGTGGTGAAGAGTTGAGCTTGGGCGTGTTATGTGGATATACCGTATTTATCTGCGTATAACACGCACCTTCACTTTAAGAGGGGAGTTTCAGGAAAAAAACTTACATTTTAAATAAAGAACTGTGAAGCAAAATAAGGTTCAGTGCCCATCTGCAGCCCGCCCCCACTGCCATGAACGCAGCCCGCCACCAATGCAGCCCGCCCCCACTGCCACCAATTTTCCAATGCCATTTCTGGCCCAGCCATCCCAATGTGCTTTTCTCTCACCTCATCCACAGGATATTTGTCTAAACACCTTTCACTTTCAGGCCCCATTCACACCTAGATTAGTGGGAGTGCATGTTTTTGGCTTGTTTTTCCAGTGCCACACATAAAGCAGCCTGTTGATTTCAATGGGCTCTGCTAAACCTGGCAAAGTAGCTTATGGGACATTTTTGCAGGATTTTACTGCATTTGTCACTTGTTTTTTCATGTGGCAAAATGTTTTCTTCTGTGTTTGGTGTTGTTAACAATGGCACTGAAAGCTCTATTAGGTAATTTTAGGTGTATAAATGTGGCCATATACTATACAATCCTTCAGATTTACCAAAACTATATAATAGGACACACCATCAATCCAATCACTCTGTATCCAATCAGGCAGGCTCTTGCACTACATCAGGGGTGTCCTGTGGGCTACATGTGACCCCAGGGAGTTTAGAATGTGGCCTGAGCTCATCTGGGGAAGTCCGACAAATGTACGCATGAAGGAAGTCCACGTGTGCTGTGAAAAATTTGTCGATAGGTGAAGGTGTGCTAATGAGGTCAGTTGGTAAACTCCTTCCTGCCTTGTTTTCAAAATCAACGAAAATTAGTATTTTTGTGCAACAGAGGTACATTAATTATATATTTGGTACATAGGGGAGCTAGAGTTTAGAAGGAAAAAAAAAGGTGAACTTAGCCTTTAACCACTTAAGGACCGGAAGGATTCGCCTCCTAATGACAGGCCATTTTTTGCGATACGGCACTGCGTCGCTTTAACTGACAATTGCGCAGTTGTGCTACGTTGTACCCAAACAAAATGTATGTAATTTTTCCCACAAATGGAGCTTCTTTTTGGTGGTGTTTAATCACCTCTGCGGTTTTAATTTTTTGCGCTATAAACAAAAAAAGCAAACATTTTGAAAAAAAAGCAATATTTTTTTACTTTTTGCTATAATAAATATCCTCCAAAAATATATAACAAATTGATTTCTTCCTCCGTTTAGGCCAATAGGTATTCTTCTACATATTATTGGTTAAAAAAATAATTGCAATACGCGCATATTGATTGGTTTGCACAAAAGTTATAGCGTCTACAAAATAGGGGATAGATTTATGGCATTTATATTATTTTTTACTAGTAATGGCAGTGATCAGCGATTTTTATTTTTATTTTTTTAACAGGATTGCGGCAGACAGATCAGACACTTTTGACAGTTATACAGCGATCAGTGCTATAAAAATGCACTGATTACTGTATAAATGACACTGGCAGGGAAGGGGTTAACACTAGTGGTGATCAAGGGGTTATAGTGTTCCCTGGGGGTGGTGTACTGACTGGAGGAGAGAGATCTCTGTTCCTGATCGCTAGGAACAGACGGACCTCTCTCTACTTCCCTGACAGAACGGGGATTTGTTTGCATTGACAGATCCCCGTTTTGGCGCTCTTTGGAGTGATCGCGGGCCGTCGGCCACGCGCATCGGCTCTGGCGCCACGTGGGCGTGCACCCACTGTATCTATTGCACGAAGCAACGTACAGCTACAGCGATTTGCGCAATAGAGCCAACCTGTCGCGGTGTAATGACAGAGGCTGGTCGGTAAGTGGTTAAAGAGAAACGCAAGGAAGCCAATTTTAAAGAACTTAAGTAACAACCTTTCCTGTGTGCAAAACACAAATTCATTTTCTTAAGGGCTGCATGAACATGAGAAGCAAAAATAATAAAATTCAAACATACTGCATGCATGTCCAAAGCTGATCATAAATGGTTAGTTATTCAGCAGCCTGAATGAAAAAAAATAAATAAGCCTTCAGGGAGAGCACCTGGTGTTGCTCTGATGGGAAGTTGTGCAGTGGGGTGATGGCGCCCATTGTGACGGGCGTGTTCGTATCAGGGCAGGAGGCCATTATGGTCCATAGTGATCCATAGTGATCATTGTGCGCTGATGTCCGCTATCCATGGATTTTCCCTCTAGAGTTCACCATCTGATTGCAACATCTGAGCAGGAGGCCACTTTGCTTCATAGCAATATCTCTAGGCTCACTTATGTCCACTATCTGGTAAGTATTTAGATTGGTGGAGGTGCACAGTCTTGGCTGTCCAAATCCCTCACACGCTTGGTGAAGTGCATTTTATTTGATGCTTGTTATTTGATTTCTGGTGAGTGGTTTTGGACACAACACACCTGCCATTGGAATTACTTTGAACACATGGAAGTTTTTCCTCAATCATGTCACAGATTTATTCATTTTAGAACTTTATTTGTACTTCACTTATTAAGATTTTTTTTGTATGTTTGTCACAGCTGAGGCTGCACATCATTTCCTGGTTTATTGAAAAAAAAAAAAAAGATTTCTCCATCCACACTAATGAGATGTTGGAAAATAGCCACATACTGCTGGCATTGGGGTATGGTTTGGGTGGTAACATGGAATTTGGTGATTTTATGGTGGTGCTGTGAGGATTTAAACACCTCCCTGACTTGCACACAAAACAGATGTGGATCCAGCACAGGACGAAAATGATTTTAACAGGTGTCCCTGGTTTTCAAGTTCTCAAAAAAAATTCTGAGTTTTATACATATTTCAAGATGAGAGGGAATAACAATAGGGGGAGGGGTGGATTTTGGCAAGGTAGGACAAAGACTGCAGTGCGTTTTATTCCTAAAGTTGGGCCTAACTAATTTTATGACTGGTGTTCGTAACTTGATATTCATTATTTTCAGGCTCTAGTCTGAGGCTGCACACAGAAATAGAAAGGCAATCGGCTGCAAAAGCCGGCCATAGATGGATGGAATCTCAGCCAGCTTGGCAGGGACCGACCGAGATTCGATCTATGTATGGGCTGGCTATTCTGAAGTCTATCCAGCAATGGACTTAATTACAACCAGTCTGTTGGATTTTCCTTGCTATTAGTTACGGCGGCTTTAGCAGTCGGCAGTGATCATTGTATTCTGCCGGCAGGGAAGGCTGAGACTAGCTTTTTTTTAATGCAGAGCTTAAGTCCACTGGGTAAGTTAGGCTCTTGTCATAATGTACAAGGATGCACAGCAGACTTATGGCACATTTACCTCCTAACGTGCCCTCCTAATGTAATGACAGGTTCAGGCTTGCAGTCACCAGTCTTCCCATGTCAGGATATTATAATGCCTTTAAAACGTGATTGCCTTAGTCTTGGAGGTTTTGCTGTAATCCCTACAAAGGAGTTAACAGGAGCTGACATTCATTTTCTGTGTAAAGAACCTGGGCTCAGTCTGTGATGCTGACAGTGCTCACATTAAGCCGCACACCCACAGACTGTATGATAAACACAGTGGCTGGTGTCATGGAGAGCAGTCAATATCCAGCCTTAATTAGCCACTGGTGGTGAAATGTTTGACAAGTGAGAGGCAATGAAAAATAGGTTTCAGGGTAATACAAGGACAGTTAACACAGGAAACAACTAAGTGAAATAGTACTTTGAAAAACTGTTGTATGGATGCCAGGCAGAAAAGACAAAATAGTAGCTAGTACCTTTTTTTTTATTTTAGTATTAAGTGTTTACTTTGAACGTTTTAAGTGTTTGTCTTTTTTTTCCATATCTCATTTTACCTCCATATAAAAAGTAAAATCTTCCCTTTTCTGAAGAAAGAATTTTGCTCTTGCATACCCTAACAATTCCTAGTAATCCAATTTCTTTCTGAATTGCAGGTTGAAATATCTCTCATGCCATACACTCAATTGTATTTGTTTTCAGCAACCTTTCGAAAAAAAAAAAAAAAAAATAGCAATGTATTAATTTGAACTGCTACCAACCATTTCTGTTGACATCTTAAAACTATTCAAAATTATGATTGGTCACCTTGTTCTATTTATTCTTTCTATTTAAAGTTGGTTGAGTTTTTATTAGCAGCTTTAGTATAAACTTGGATTTTTAAACCAATAATAAAGAATCTTAATCTCCTAACCAATAAATATAACCTAGTCTAATAAGCATACCTTAATTTGGTGCATAGCCCTCCGTGGTCTTAGACCATACTCTATATGATGGGTTTGATTTTTAAAGCACATCAGCAAAATGTTCTGGAAATGTATTCCAAGCAGTAAAAATTGTAATCTGTATTATGGACCAATTGCTGACTTAATATATTAACCTGTGTGTATTGAAACCTCTAATTTACACGTGGGACCAGAGGCCCATTTCTAAATTAGGTATAGGGCTTTTAAATGCTATCCTTGTTCAGAATCTGAGCCATTTGATGCTACACGATACCAATATAGAACTCTGGCTGTTTTGTTTGTATATAATCTTGCTGTTTGTTCTGACATGTCTCAATTTTTTTGTACATTTTGGATTGCACTCCTAACAAGCTATATATACTAACTGTATAACTATGTATTTTTTTGTTATATTCTTAAATATACATATCCTTACACATGATATATTTGTTTTCCTGCTGTGGCATGAGCTGCCATTTTCTTTAGCCGTAGCTTCAAGGAGCAATTTTCTTCCCTGAAATTGTTTGATATTATGAAGCCTTTGGCTTAATGTTTTGTTAATATGTTTTGAGCCTAGCAGTGCCTTCTGGACTTGATGTCCTTATTAAAGGCTGAAGCATCACACTGCACAGTAGTTTAGACAATTGGTGCTGTTGGAAAATATCTTTAAAAACATCCCTCTAGCATAACTGTTGAACTAAACTTTTTCAGCAGTCTGTATGAGCCATCACCAATGCAAATTCAAAGAGTGCTGTTCATATTTTTTTTCTTTATCTTATTCCAGTTGTATATGGTTTCAGTTTATATAATTAACGTCTCCAATTACTCTCTAGGTACACAGCTTGAGAAACTCATGGAAAGTATGAGGAGTGAAATTGCCAGCAGTCCCCCTTTGGAAGGATCATTCGCACCACGCCGTGGAGATTACTGCATAGCCAAATATGTGGATGGAGAATGGTAGGAAATCATTTTTGTGGTGCTGTAAACTGTCACTACTCACACAGTCAATGAATTGCATATTGTTTAGCAAAGATATATATATATATATATATATATTATATTGGTAAAGATATATTAATAAAGATATACAGTATCTCACAAAAGTGAAATTTTTGTAAATATTTTATTATATCTTTTCATGTGACAACGCTGAAGAAATTACACTTTGCTACAATGTAAAGTAGTGAGTGTACAGCTTGTATAACAGTGTAAATTCACTGTCCCCTTAAAATAACTCAACACACAGCCATTCATCTCTACACCGCTGGCTACAAAAGTGAGTACACCCCTAAGTGAAAAATTTCCAAATTGGGCCCAAATTGTCACTATTTTGTGTGACCACTATTATTTTCCAGCACTGCCTTAACCCTCTTGGGCGTGGAATTCACCAGAGCTTCACAGGTTGCCACTGGAGTCCTCTTCCATGACAGCATCACAGAGCTGGTGGATGTTAGAGACCTTGCGCTCCTTCCATTTGAGGATGCGCCACAGATGCTCAATACGGTTTAGGTCTGGAGATGCGCTTGGCCAGTCCATCACCTTTAGGCTTTGTTCACACTATCCTTGCATGCGGCTCACAGCAGGGGTCCGGTGCGTCTCCGTTCACCGTTTCAGGCCCGATTTCAGCCCGGATTTTTGGCTGAATTCGGACCTGAAACGGACCAAAAGACGCACAGGACCCCTGTGCAAATTCGCGCCGGAGCCGAAGCAGAGATATGTGAACTGGCTTCATAGAGAGCCAGTTAAAATCTCCTGCTATTGCAAATTAAATGCGGGTTCCTTGCATCTAATTCGCAATAGTGTGGGCCCAGCCCTCAGCTTCTTTAGCAAGGCAGTGGTTGTCTTGGAGGTGTTTGGGGTTGTTATGTTGGAATACTGCCCTCTGCCCAGTTTTCGAAGGGAGGGGATCATGCTCTGCTTCAGTATCTCACAGTACATGTTGGCATTCATGAATCCCTCAATGAACTGTAGCTCCCCAGTTCGGGCAGCACTCATGCAGCCCCAGACCATGACACTCCCACTACCATGCTTGACTGTGTAGGCAAGACACACTTGTCTTAGTACTCCTCGCCTGGTTCCTGCCACACGATTGACACCATCTGAACCAAAAAAGTTTATCTTGCTCTCATCAGACCCACGGGGCATGGTTCCAGTAATCCATGTCCTTAGGCTGCTTGTCTTCAGCAAACTGTTTGCATCATCTTTAGAAGAGGCTTCCTTCTGTGAAGACAGCCATGTAGACCAATTTGATGCGGTGTGCGGCATATGGTCTGAGCACTGACAGGCTGACTCCCCACCCCTTCAACCTCTACAGCACTCATACGTCTATTTCCCAAAAACAACCTCTGGATATGATGCTGATCATGTGCACGCAACTTCTTTGGTCGACCATGGCGAGGCCTGTTCTGAGTGGAACCTGTCCTGCTAAACCACTGTATGGTCTTGACCACCAAGCTGCAGCTAAGTTTCAGGGTCTTGGCAATCTTCTTATAGCCTAGGCCGTCTTTATGTAGAGCAACGATTCTTTTTTTTCAGATCCTCAGAGAGTTCTTTGCCATGAGGTGCCATGTTGGACTTCCAGTGACCAGTATGAGATCGTGAGAGCGATGACACCAAATTTCACACCTGCTCTCCTTTTACACCTGAGACCTTGTAACACTAATGAGTCACATGACATCGGGGAGGGAAAATGGCTAATTGGACCCAATTTCGACATTTTCACTATGGGGTGTACTCACTTTTGTTGCCAGCGGTTTAGACAATAATGGCTGTGTGTTAAGTTATTTTAAGGGGAACAGCAAATTTACACAGTTATACAAACTATACACTCACTACTTTGTTAAATTGTAGCAAAGTGTCATTTCTTCAGTGTTGTCACATGAAAAGATAATATATTTACAAACATGTGAGGGGTGTACTCACTTTTGTGAGATACTGTATGTTTTGCAAAGGGCTCAAATACTTGTTTCACTCATTAACATGCAAATCAATTTATAGCTTTTTTTTAAATGTGTTTTTCTGGATATTTTTGTTCTTCTGTCTCACTGTTAAACCTACCATTAAAATTAGACTGATCATTTTTGTCAGTGGGCAAACATACAAAATCAGCAGGGGGTCAAATACTTTTTTCCCTCGCTGTATATGTACAAAGATGACATGATTTAAAGTTCACCTTTACAAAAATAATAAATGCACATGTTTTTGCAGGTAAAAAAAAATGCATTTATTATTTGTTTTTGTTAGGAGCGTTGCAGACTGTCTGTGTAGCTGTCTGCCAGCAACTCTGATATGGGCAGGCAGTTGCACAATGACAGGAAGGTCAGTGAACTACCTAGAGTACTCAACAGATCCCTGGTAGTTGAGAACTACAAGCAGACAGTCACAAAAAGGTTGTTGGTACTTGTAGTGTTCACATTCACAGAACACTGTGAATAAATGACGCGGGAGGAGCCCCACACAGCTACGTTTTTTTTACATTGTGACAGTGAGCGGGGGGAGAATATCCTCCACTTGTTGTGAAACGGGGATCAGGGAGTGCTTAGCTCGATGTTCTTGCAAAACTGTGAGTCCAGTTCAACCAAGTAATGACTTTTCAGGGCGTTTTTATTTTTTAAATTTCACTTTTTTTAACCACTTCAGTTCCGGAAGGTTTACCCCCTTTCATGACTAAGCCATTTTTAGCGATATGGCACGGTGTTACTTTAACTGACAATTGTGCAGTCGTGCAACGCTGTACCCAAATTTACGTCCTTTTTTCCCACAAATGGAGCTTTCTTTTGGTGGTAGTTGATCACTTCTGCATTTTTTGCGCTATAAACAAAAAAAGACTGACAATGTTGAATAAAAACAATATTTTTTACTTTCTGCTATAAAACACATCCAATAAAAAATTTAAAAATCGAATTTCTTCATCAATTTTAGGCCAATATGTATTCTGCTACATGTTTTTTGGTAAAACGTATATTTATTGGTTTGCGCAAAAGTTATAACGTCTACAATCTTTGAGATATTTTTTTAAATTTTTCTTTTTTTTTTTTTACTAGTAATGGCGGCGATCAGCGACTTATAGCTGAATTGCGGCAGACAAATCGGACACTTAGTGACACTTTTGATTCTTTTTTGGGGACTAGTGATACCAGTACATTGATCAGTGCTAAAAAATATGCACTGTCACTGTACGAATGACACTGGCAATGCAGGGGTTAACATCAGGGGCAATCAAAGGGTTAAATGTGTTCCTAGGGAGTGCCTGCTAACTGTGTGGGGGGTGCTTTAACTGTGGGAAGACAGATATCCATGTTCCTGCTTAGCAGAAACACAGGATCTCTCTTTCCTACTTACAGAATGGTAATCTGCCTTGTTTACATAGGCAGACCACTGTTCTGCCTCTGTCGGGAACGATTGGCTCCCATTGTGTCCAATCACAGGAGGAGCAGGTCTCTGGTGGCTCAGACCTGGAAGTGCATAATCACGTGCCTGTACTTGATTCTGCGCAAATGTACGTTGGGCAGTCGGCAAAAAGTTAAAATGGCAAAGAAAAGTTTAACAAAATATATCAGTTGCCCATGCAGGGCTTCCACCATCAAAATCGTATTCAGCATTGTGGCTCTTTGGCAATCCAGCAGCTCAAGCTTTGTATCTTGGTCCTCCTGACTAACACAGTGATGGCGAACCTTGGCACTCCAGATGTTTTGGAACTACCTTTCCCATGATGCCCATGCACTCTGAAGTGTAGTTGAGCAAAATGGGAAATGTAGTTCCAAAACATCTGGGGTGCCAAGGTTTGCCATCACTGGTCTAACACCATCCAGTGCTTGTGCGCAAATGCTGTACCTCTGTCAGCTTGTCTTTTTTCCTGCAGCTCGCTGCTGCTGCATCCTTCAGGCTTTGGCCTGTCTCTGCCCTTGTACAGACATGCACCTCTCTTCTCCCTTGCAGACATACACTCTGACTCCCAGGATTCTGACACTGCTATAAACCCAGCACATACCTTGTGCCATTAGTGGGCCTGTTTTCTACAAATCCTGGCCTAGTCTGCCATTTTAGACTGTGGCAGAGTGCCACTCTGTCACACGTTACATGTTACACCCTGAATATGGGTGTAACATGTTACAAAAGGTGAACTTATCCTTTGGGTTTGCGATGTAGAGATTATCCCCTTTTTTGCTGGATTCATGCTTTGACTCAACATAGTAACAATTCATGTCATTAATAATGAGGAAGGTCAGTCCACTAACCCCGTGCATTGTAGCTCAGCAGTGCAAAGATAGATGAGAGATGCACTATCGCTGATCCCTTAAGGCATACATATGCTCCTAGTTGACTGCGTTAGTATATCATCTCTATAACACACGAAATACAAGCACATTAAACTAGATTATAATGGCAGTAAGCAATCTGCACTTGGTAGCTTTACAATTCTAGCAAATATTTATCCAATCAGATCATTATAATGTGAGAGATATATACACACTGGACCCGATTCTCTAAAATGTGAAGTGCTAAAACATCTGGTCATGTACAGGGAAATTTTAAATGGACTGATTTTCTGACCATTTTTGGATGTCTGGTGCAAAGTTTCCTATTACTGCATGTTACCTTGCTTTATACTTTTATTAGATTGCACCCATTGTCTTCAGTGGGCCGATAGCTTGACCAAAACTGATAAATATTTAGGCGTAATTTTACTGAAAAGTAATAAAACGGAGGCTAACTCAAAAGTGTGCCTGTCAGCTTAATGTTTAGCTTAAAATCGTTATAAAGCATCAAGGTATTTTACCTTAAAGTGGAGCTTCACCCAAAAGGGGAAGCTCTGCTTTTTTGCCTCCCCACATTTCACTGCCACACCTTTCAGGGGGAGGGGGAAGTGGGTACCTGGTTTTGACACCTCACACCTCTGGCTGACTTCGCCGTGGAGAACTCATCCGGAATTCCCCCCTTCCCCACGCTTCAAGCATCGGCAGTAGGAAACGGCAGTGAAGCCGCAAGGTCTTGCTGTCGGTTTCCCCTACCCGAGATGGCAGTGGCAGGTGACGACACCGCTGGATTCGTGGACAGGTAAGTGTCCTAATATTAAGTCGGCAGCTACAGTATTTGTAGCTGCTGACCTTTTGGTTTTGTTTTTTCCTGAAGGAGCCTGGAACTCCGCTTTAATGCATTTTATGCATTAAGGTAAAAATCCTTCTGTGCTGCAGGCCCCCCTTAGTCTTACTGAAAAGTCAATAGAGGCAAGCTGGGCAGCTCGCGAGTGAGCATGCACAGGTGCCCTCAAGGAAAGTGGCTTTCTCTGGGTGCACGCACCAAAGAGGAGGGACCTGGGGGGCTGGCGGAGGACCCCAGAAAAGGAGGATCGGGGGCTGCTCTGTGCAAAACCATTACATAGAGCAGGTAAATGTAACAGGTTTGTTATTTTAGTTGGGAAAAAAAAAAAACAAGGTTTATTATCACTTTAAAACTTTTTAGATTTACATTTCAAAATACTTTACAGATTGGTTTATTGCATTTGAGTTTTTGAATTAATATTTTATACAGCACAGACAGCCACATTAAAGAACACATCATTATCCTATATAATTAGTATATGTAGTTAACATAATACTCACAATAAACATATATTTAATGAATACCATACAAAATAAGAATCTGGATCACAGTAGGTTTTGACGGTTGCTCTGTACCACCATCCCAATCAATGGTTAAACATTTGCATATAGGATTCCTATAAAACTATGGACTTTCAAAGTCCGCGTAATTGTTTAAAAACCTTTTTAATAATGACTTTTTTTTTTATTAAGATTGAATATTGAAAGTCCCTGGATTCAAATATTGAATATATTTAAAAAAAAAAATATATGCTAAACATGTATGCATCATGGGAACTTGCAGAATCTCCTTTTGTAAATTCTGTATATTCCCATGCTGAATCTGCAACTGACATCGATTTCTTATTGCTGACAAATATGTAACTGTAAGCTGTTACCACGTACATTTTTTTTTTTCCTCCCAGAGTCTGTACTAATTCTTCAAATGCTAGTTGACTGGCTGTGATGCTGACCACCTTGATTCAATATTTGGAGTAATTAACCGAGGACAAGTACAGTTTTACTCTTTCTTGCATTGTCTTTCTGGGGCAGTGACTCAAAGTATTGAAGCCAGAGGATCAGCTGGGCAAAAAGGCAGTCAGCAGTGTCAGTCCCCTAAAATTCCTCAAAAAATAAAAACAAGAGATATTTATCTGGTGTTAGAAATGTACTTTACAAAATGTTATACTTTATTTTAGTGGATAACACTTATTTTTTTTAAAGCAATGATCCTTATTTAAACAAAGCCTTGGGCCTCATGCATATGGGCACTGCTCAATCTTGGCTTTTAAAGCTTGGTTGGCAATAAAAAGTTTAACAGGTGTGCTAGCTGTAATTCTTACATTTTGTTTTTGGAGACTTCAGTAGGCTTTTAGGAAGTTTGAACAAATAAAGATGAACTATAGTCTCCAATCTTGGAAATTCTGGTGGGGAAAAAAAAATTCAACTATTAATAAAAAAAGAGCATTTTTAAATTATTGCAACATCCATTTCTTTTACGACAATACATTAAAGCTCAACTCCAGGCAGATGTAAAACAGAAAAAACAGTTAAAGCAGTTTAACCCAAAAAAATAATAAATATATATCTTTTTTTTTTTTTTTTTTTTTTTAAATACAGGTAGTTCTAGATACTCAATTTTGGCTTTGTATTAGACACTTGTAATCCCTTGAACAGCAGCACTCTGCAAGACAGACTGCAAGAGGCAGAGGAAGCCTTAGTAGCCAGTGATGACATTTAGCATGCTGACAGGAGGACAAAGCAAAGCTGCTGTTGCTGCTTTTTTCCTTATCCAATTACAGGCTTGGGCCAGAGAAAAATTCAGTCACCAGCCTGGCTGTATAATTTAGCAGTGCAATGTAAATCTAAGGACTGTAGTTAAACTTAATGCACACGCCTGCTATAATATATTATTTTACTTGAAACTGGTATTTTAGTCCTCAAATTCTCTGGGTCATGAGGAATTAAAGTGTCACTTAGCACAATTTTATTTTGGATAGATCTGATCAGGTCTGGCGGATTGGATCGGATGTCCGTCGGATGGAAACGGACAGGTGGCTGCTCAGTGGGGTTCAGCGAGCAGATCCTCTGCTGAGCAGGGGAATCTGCTTCACAGAGTCTGCCCTGTGTGAAAGGGGCCAAAGGGTGGATTATAACTAGGTTTGCACCAATACCACTTTCTCTTATCGTCCATGGACTGACACAGCTGGATACTGTAAACGTGTGGGTATATGTCCCTGCTCGCAGGAGAAGATCTAGGCAGAATGTTAGATTGTTAGAAACATACATTCTAGATCAAACCAGAGCTGAACAGCCCGCCCAGGGGGCGGTCTCTCCGGACATTACCCTCCCACCTGCAGGTAGCAGCCTCAATTCCCTCCCCCTGGTCGCTGCAGCATGGGGGGGGGGGGGACTTTAGTCATTTGTCTCTAGTCCCTGTGAGCCTTCTGTGTGATGTTCTCATGCAATAACAGGGTCTCTGCACCTGTGGTTTCTCGCCATTTCCTGGGGAACGCTCTGGGCTCTGACAGACACACGGTCTGAGGATCAGAGGTTACCTGTTACCTGCATGCTGCTTCGACAGCACAGTCAAGCAGGTTGGAATGATACAGAGAAGATTATTGCCTCTGCGCCATAATTTAAACTCGTCCTATACCTCTACACTGCATACATTCACAGTGTATGTATGTGTTATTGGTCTCTCTGTCTGCGTGGGTGTCCCCCCCCCCCCCCCCCACGTTCCAATGCTGTGTTTCAGTGCCATACATGAAATAAAAGTACAAAATATGTTTATGCACGACTCCAGATACATTCACAGTATATGTATGTATTATACTCTCTGGGTCGGTGCTGGTTTTCGCCGGGGGCTCCGGTGTCCTCCCGCGCTCTCATGGTATGTGCGTTTCGGCTCTCTGCACGGTATAGACATGTTCAATATGTTGCACATACTATACATGTTTACAGTATGGGTATACTGTTTGCGTGGGGTTCCTCCGGGTACTCCGGTTTCCCCCCACGCTACAATGGAAATGCACAGCATAAACATGTGCAATATGTTTATTCGCATGCTATCATTCCTACATGGTATCTGTGTGCTGTCTGCGTGGGGTTCTTCCGGGTGTTCCGGTTTCCTCCCACGCGCTGACGGTATGTGCGCCTTTGGCCTTCTGCACAGTTAAACATGTTCAATGTTTATCATGCATGCTATAATACCTACACGGTATGTGTATGCCGTCTGTGTGGGTTTCCTCCGGGTACTCCGGTTCCCTCCCACACTCCATTGGTATGGGCGCTTCGGCGCTATGCACAGTCTAAATTTATGCGATTGGATATCCACATACTAACATACCTACTCGGTATGTCTGTGCAGTCTGCGTGGGTTTCCTCCGGGTCTCCGCCCACGCTACATGACATGCGTGCCTTTGGTGCAATACACGGTGTAAACATACACATTATGTTTATACACAACACTAAATACATTCACAGTAGTTGTAGGTATTGCATTCTCTGAGTATGCGTGGGGTACTTTGGTTCCTCCCACGCGCCAACGGTGTGCGCGCCTTCGGTGCTATGCACACATGGGCTTGTGCAAAATGTTTAGCACACATACTATAATACCTACACGGTTATGCGTATGCAGTCTGCATGGGTTTCATCCGGGTGCTCAAGTTTCTCCCCTGCGTTCCAATGGTGTGCGCATTTTCAGCGCTATGCACAGTATAAACATGTGCAATTTGTTTATTCGCAGGCTAACATGCCTACACGGTTGTGTACGCAATCTGCGTGCCTGGTTTACGTCCAAGCCCCGATGTGCGCGCCTTGATCGCTGGCACAGTATAAATGTGTTTAATAGGTTTATCCACACATACTAAACTACATACGCCGTATGTGGTTGTATTATGCTCTTTGTGGCTGGGTTGGTTTCCTCCCACACTCTATTTGCGCGTTTGACGCAATACATAGTATAAACTATGTGTTTGTACAATCAGCACTTATCCATGGGTAGCTGCTGGATGGAGCATTGTCACAAGGATCCCTGGTTTCAGGGGTACCACTTTCCACCTGCTTTCAGTGGTGATCAGAAGTGCTGGCTTGGACTGTGTTCGCCAGGCTGAGGTTAGCGTTACGCCCGTTAGTGGCTGCGTCTCTGGCGTTTTTGTAGCTCAATGACTGGGCAAAAGCCTCTGCTTCATCCATCGTCTAGCAGGTGCACTGCAACTGCTTTAGCCTTTAGGGTCTCTGTGCCCGGGGTGGGTTTGCGCCACCTGTGGAGGCTGAGGTACTAGTCCTCTGACCGAGTTTCTAGGGAAGTTCCATCGAGCTGCCTTTATTGGCCAACAGTTGAGGCACCCTGTACACCAGGGCCTCTCTTCTCCGATACATTGCGCAGTCTCTTAGGGATTTTCATACATCTCGCTGCAAGACAGTCCTGTCGGCCGTGTGCATTGCAGGGGAAGGGTCCTTGCATCCGGAGGAGTTTCCACCTCCTTTACCGGAGGTGGGGCACCGGAAGTGGACCTTATGGCCTCTCGACTCACTGGCAAGATCGTGACCAGGTCCAGGGACCCCTGGGCGGACGCGTCAGACGCGCTGGAAGCCCGTGGGGGCAGTATCGCCTGATATATGCTTACCCTCCGCTACTGTTTCCTCGCTTGCTTCGCAGAGTAGGGGCTGAGGCCATTCCGGTGATCCTCATTGCTCCGGAACGGCGACATTGGTACGCCGATCTACTTCGGCTAGTCGCAGACGTTCCTTGGCGACTGCCTATTGGGGTGCACCTTCTGTCTCATGATCCCATACTCCATCCTGCTTTACAGTCCTTGGCTTTAATGGCATGGCTGTTTAAAGCCAGGTGCTGAAGGACCGAGTTCTCTCGTAGTCGGTCATCTATGTTGTCGACACTGGAATCTTCCTCCAGAAAGATACCTCACCGTACCTGGAAGGCTTACATCGCTATGTGCGAGGAACTTGAGTGGCGTCCTCGGATGTATTCCGTTCCCAGGATTTTGCTGTTCTTACAGCGTGGTGTGACCCAAAAGCTGGCCTTGCATACCTTTTTGAGGGTCGGATTTCGGCCCGGGCTGTCTTTTTCAACAACCGCTACCGGGCCATTCCTTGATTAGCACCTTTTGTGCAGGGGGTTCGCCATGTGATCCCCCCTGTCAAGCCTCCTCTCCCTACTTGGGATCTGAATTTGATGCATCTCGGTTCTCCAAGAACATCCCTTTGAGAATATCGGAGAGATTCCTCTCTTGACCTTGTCCCGGAAGGTGGCCTCCTTAGTGGCCATTGCTTCGGTTAGACGGGTTTCTGAGTTGGCGGCCTTGTCCTGCAAGTCGCTTTACTTGGTCCTCCATAAGGATATGGCGGTGTTGCGCCCACGACCGTCCTTTTTTTTTAAAAGATGGTCTCGGCCTTTCACCTTAAGAAGGACATTGTTCTTCCGTCCTTGTGTCCTCACCCATCGCATCCCTGAGAGTTTGTGCTTCATACATTAAGATGGGTACAAGCCTTATGCCGCGTAGTTAAAAATGCAATTTTTTAAATTGGGCATTAAAAACGATCGTGTGTAGATCCAGAGCATTTTTAACGACGTGAAAAATGGCCTAAAAAAATTAGAACCTGCTCTATTTTTTCATGTCTTTTTTTTTAACGACGTGAAAAACGGTAGTGTGTATGCTTTCACGAGGGGAAAAAAACGTGCATGCTCAGAATCAAGTATGAGACGGGAGCGCTCGTTCTGGTAAAACTAGCATTCTTAATGGAGATAGCACATTCGTCACGCTGTAACGGACTGAAAAGCACGAGGCTGAAAAGCGTGAATCGTCGCTCAACAAACTTTACTAACATGAAGGGTGGCGCCATTCGAACAGAACTTCCCCTTTATAGTGCTGTCGTACGTGTTGCGCTTTGCTCGAGCGTTTTTTTTAAACAAGAAAAATCACGTCGAGAAAAATGTTGTTTTTGAAAATGACATTAAAAACGATCGTGTGTACGCGGCATTAGGGGTGTACCTGTCTGCTACTGTTTCCATTCGGAAGTCTGTGTCTGGTCCAAAACAGGGCCTAGCGGTTTCGTCTGCCACCGTCTCTAGGTGGATCAGGCAGACCGTCTTACAGGCCTATGCCCTTAAGGGGCGGGCGCCTCCCTTTCCGGTTGCAGCCCATTCCACCAAGGCAATTGGTGCTTCCTGGGCCTTCCGACATCAAGCGTTGGTTGCACAAGTGTGCAAGGCGGCGACCTTGTCGTCGGTTCATACCTTTTCAAAATTTTATAAGGTTGATGTGGCTGCATCTTCGGATGCTTCCTTCGGCCGCAAAGCATTGCAGGCCGCTGTTTAATGTTGCAACTCCTCCGTTGAGGAGCTCTGCTTGTTTGGAGTGAAGTTTTGGTTGTTCCTTTACTACTGCTCCCACCCTTCTGATACTGCTTTGGGACGTCCCACACGTTTACAGTATCCATCTGTGTCAGTCCATTGACGATAAGAGAAAATAGGATTTTTGTACTCACTGTAAAATCCATTTCTCTGACGTCCATGGACTGACACAGCACCCCACCCTTCCTTTTAAGGTTTGTACTGCTTTGTTACGAACTGAGGCTGCTAGCTGCAGGTGGGAGAGTAATGTCCGGAGGGACCACCCCCCTGGGCGGGGCTGTTCAGCTCTGGTTTGCTCTAGAATGTATGTTTCTAACAATCTAACATTCTGCCTAGATCTTCTCCTGCGAGCAGGGACATATACCCACACGTAAAAGTACTGATACTTTTTTCAAGTACTTGCCGATACTGATAATTTATTTTAATGTCATGTGACGGTGGCACTGATGAGGCGTGGACTGTCAGTAGTTTTTATTTTATTTTTTACAATTTTTATTTTCTTCATTTTTTTCTTTTTTACAATGCCTTCTGTTTTTGGTGGGGGTGTGATGGCGTTTCTTTTTTTTTTTTTTTTTTTTTACAATTTAACCTTTTACAATTCTTTTTTTTTTTTTATCAGCCCTGTTGGGGGCTTTGGTGAGATATCAGGGGTCTAAACAGACCCCCGTCATCTCCTCTTTAAGACAGAGAAAGGAACGGAGGACACACATTCCCCGGTCAGCTGCACTGAAGATGAGTATACAGGAGACAGAGGCTCCTCCCCATTCATAAACTGATGCATCGTAAAATAGGATTTTTGTACTCACCGTAAAATCCATTTCTCTGACATCCATGGACCGACACGGCGGCTCTTATCACTGAACGTGTGGGTATATGTCCCTGCTTGCAGGAGAAGACCTAGGCAGAATGTAAAATGTTAAAACATTCTAGAACAAACCAGAGCTGAACAGCCCTGCCCAGGGGGGCGGTCCCTCCGGACATTACCCTCCCACCTGCAGCTAGCAGACCTCCGTTCGTAACAAAGCAGCACAAACTTAAAAGGAAGGGTGGGTGCCGTGTCGGTCCATGGATGTCAGAGAAATTGATTTTACGGTGAGTACAAAAATCCTATTTTCCCTTATCCATGGACCGACACGGCGGCTCTTATCACTGAACGTGTGGGACGTCCCAAAGCAGTGTCAAGAGGGATGGGAGCAGTATAAATGGAAAACCAAAAAACTTCACTCCAAACAAGGCAGAGCTCAACGGAGGAGTTGCCACTTTAAACAGCGGCCTGCAACATCTTGCGGCCGAAGGAAGCATCCGGAGATGCAGCCACATCAACCCTATAAAACTTAGAAAAGGTATGAACAGACGACCAGGTCGCCGCCTTGCACACTTGTGCAACCGATGCTTGATGTCGGAAAACCCAGGAAGCTCCAATTGCCCTGGTGGAATGCGCCTTAACCGGAAAGGGAGGCGCCCGCCCCATGAGAGCATAGATTTGAAAGACGGTTTGTCCGATCCACCTAGAAAATGGTGGCAGACGAAGCCGCTTGGCCCTGTTTCTGACCAGAGACAGTCAAACAGAGAGTCAGACTTCGGAATAGAAGCAGTAGCAGACAGGCACACCCGCAAGGCTCGTACCACATTCAAAGTGTGCTGCGCACACTCTCTGGGATGCGATGGGCGAGGACACAAGGACGGGAGGACAATGTCCTCATTTAGGTGAAAGGTCGAGATCACCCCTTGACAAAAGAGAAAGTCGCGGATGCAACACCGCCTTATCCTTATGGATGACTAAATATGGCGACTTGCAGTACAAGGTCGCCTACTCAGACACTCGTCTAACAGAAGTGATTGCCACTAAAAGGGCCACCCTCTGAGACAAAGTGAAGAGGGGAATATCCCTGATATTCTCAAAAGGAGGTTCCTGGAGAACCGAGAGTACCAATTCCGATCCCACGGGGGGAGAAGAGACTTGACAGGAGGGAGCCCATGGCGAACCCCCTGCACAAGGGTGCTAACCAAGGAATGACCCGCTAGCGGTCGCCGAAAGAAGACGGCCAAGGCCAAAATCTGACTCTTAATGATACTCAAAGCGAGCCTTTGGGCCACTCCATGCTGCAGGAAACGCAGGATTCTAGGGACGGAATACGTCCGAGGATGTCAGTCCAGCTCTTCGCACATGGCGATGTAAGCTTTCCAGGTACAGAGATAGTTCTGGAGGAAGACTTCCATGTCCTTAATATGGACGAAATGACCGAGTCCGAGAGACCTCGGTCTCTCAACACCTGGCTTTCAACAGCCATGCCGTTAAGGCCAGAGACTGTAAAGGCAGGATGAAAAATATGACTTTGAGACAGAAAGTCCTCCCTTATTGGCAACCGTCAGGGAACGGCCGCAACGAGGCGTACCAGTGAAGCCGAGGCCAATCCGGAGCAATGAGGATCACCGGAATTCCCTCGGTCGCCACCCTGCGCAGCAGGCGAGGGAGGCATCCGCCCAAGGATCCCTGGATCTGGCCACAAATCTCGACAACTTGCGATTGAATAGAGAGGTCATCGGGTCCACCTTCGGCGTGCCCCACCGTCTGTGTGGCAAAGGAGTTGAAATACCTTTGGGTGCAAGGACCACTCTCCCTGGTCCAACGTCTGGCGACTCAAATAGTCCGCCAGTTCTATGCCCGGAATGTAAATGGCCGACAGAGCCGGCACGCTTCTTTTAGCCCACTTCAGGGTACGGGGGACCTCGGAAGCCGCAGCTGAGCTCCGAGTCCCCCCTTGATGGTCGACATACGCCACCGCCGTGACTTTGTCTGACTGGATCCTAGTAGAGCGATCCTGCAATCTCTCAGACCACGAGGAGAGGCACAGTCTGATTGTCCGTATTTCCAGAACATTGATCGGCAAACAGGCTTCGTCCGGAGTCCAAGCCCTTGGGCCAACAGGACTCTCCTCACTACACCCCAGCCCTTGAGGCTGGCATCCGTCGTGAACACCGTCCATTGGACGGGGAGGAATGACTTCCCGGGCCCAAGAGCCGGGGACCCAAACCACCATGTCAGGGACGCCCTGACCAGGTGGCTCACCTGGATCGGAAAAACCAAAGACAACGGGGATTTGTCCCAAGGGAACAAGATCCCCTTCTGAAATGCCCTGGTGTGTGATTGGGCATACGGAACGGCCTCGAAAGAGGTCACCATGAGTCCCAGGACTCCCATGCAAAAACGGATTGACGACCATTTTTTGGGATGTCAGCATCCGCACTGCAGACTGAAGTGTCAGTAGCTTCCCCGGAGGTAGGAATACCTTTGCCTCCAAGGAGTCCAGAATCAGACCGAGATACTCCAGATATTGAGTCGGGACACGGACTGACTCCTGATGTTTAGGAGCCACCCGAAGTCCCTGAGGGTCTGAGAGACGATAGTCACACTGTCTTCTAATTCTGAGCCATTTCCTGCTCTGAGAAGATCATCGGCCAGATAGCCCACGACAGCAATGCCTCGCTGTCTCAACAAGCTAGAACCGGCACAAGCACCTTGGTGAACACCCTCAGTGCCGAGGCTAGGCCGAAAGCAAGAGCCACAAATTGATAGTGGACTTCGCCGATCGCAAGCGCAGAAACTTCTGGTGACTTGCGCAGATCGGAACATGCAAGTCGGCGTCCTTGATGTCCAAGGTCGCCAGAAAAACCCCTTGACGGAGTGTACTGACCACCGTGCGAATGGATTCCATGAGGAACTTTTGCACCTTCACGAAGGCATTCAGGACCTGGAGGTCCAAGATAGGCCGAACCCCGTCCCTTTTTTGGGACAACAAACGAATTCGAGTAGAATCCCTGAAACCTCTCCTGTGACGGAACCGGCACAATCACTCCGGACCTGAGCAATCCTGAATAGGCCCCATAGGGCTGCCCGACAGGCAGGAAGGAGAGGAAGATTTCGAAGGAAGAATCTGTCTGGGACCAGGAACGGAAACCTATCCTGTAACCTGAGGTGATTACCTCGCCTACCCACTGGTAGGAGATTCGGGAGGTCCACCGATCCGTGAACCTGCAAAGTCATCCCCCCTACCCCAGAGTTGGGTGGGGGCAAGACTCCATGCGGAGGCGGGCTTGGGGAGCCGGCCTGTTGGCTTACGCACCCAGGGGCGCTTGTGTCCACCAGCCGCACCGCTGTCAGTCTGGGAGGGCCTCCCGTTGACTGACGAAAAAACAAAACCTTTTTGCTGAAAAGGAAGAACCCTGCTTACAGCGGCCTCCTTACCCTTGCTAGCCTGAGGAAGAAGAGTGCTTTTACCTCCCGTGACATCCTTGATGATGTCATCCAGCGCAGCACCGAAAATACTACCACCTTTAAATGGTAGATCCCTCGAAGGCTTTTCAGAGGCTAGGTCAGCAGACCAGCATTTCAACCAGATCAGACTATGCAATACCACCGCCCAGACAGAGGCCCTGAGATATAAGGGGCCGCGTCTAACATGGCGTCGCAACCTAAACCAGGCCCCGCACCATTTGGTGGTCCAGAGCAATAGTGTCTGAAGGAAGATCATGCTCCTGTACAGTTTGGTGCAAAACTCTTTGCCCAACCGTAAATGTCTGAGACACCAGGGTCGCCGCTATGACAGGCCGTAGGGCGGACCCCAACAAGGCAAAACATGGCTCTGCTCACCATTTCTGACCTCCTGTCAGTGGGGTCCTTAAATGCAGGAGTCCCCTCCATCGGGAGAGTGGTGGCCTTGTTTAACCGGGCGACTGGAGGGTCGACCACTGGGGGAGAAGCCCATGTTTTAAGTAGGGCATCTTCAAAGGGGTATCTGATAGGCAAACGCCGCGGGACCATAAAAGTCTTCTGCGGCTTTTTCCCCAGACCTTATCAATGAGCTGGTCAAAGAAAGGTACATATGGAAAAAACCTCTTTTAGAAGGCCCGGCCCTAAGGAACCAGAGGAGACTGTCCGCCTGAGGTTCTGCATCCGCAGCATTTAGCTTGCGAGTGTTCCTCACCGCAGTAATGAGTTCACTAACAAGCGGCCTGTCATTTACTGGCACAGAACTGGAGTTTTACTCGCAAGGAATGTCCTGTTCAAAACCATCAAATATATTCAGAGCTAGGGTCCTGAGCGGTAGTGGCTAGGCCCATATCGGAATCAGCGCACACCCCCTTTATTTTTTATTTTTTTGTGTAAATAAAGTGGGGAGAGGGGCCTTTTTGCTCCCTTGCGCTCACACACTGCTTCCTCCTGGTCAGATTAATGATTCCAGGACTGCTGACAACTGGTCCATAAGGACCGCAGGTGCAGGAGCACTGCCAGTTGCCTCTAACAAGTGTGAAGAAACAGGTGAACCAGACTCCATGTTGCCACCCTCTGAGACCTTATTCACCATTACAGTGAATAATACAGCCCACCCACTGGCTATGCTGGGGCTGAGGAGGGGATACCCGGAGTACTCACCACCTCTAGGGACCACTCGGTACCGCTGTATGAGCCGCGCTGTAGCGCGAGTCTGAGGAGAGTGAAAAAATCTGTGAGGAGATATGGAAATCGTGCCGTTCAGCAGCGCCGCTAGAGGCCGAAAACGAAACAAAGCGCCGCGGCTACAAGAAAATGGCCGCCGGGCGCCTGTATAACTGAGATTTGAGCCGTGGCAAAATGGCCGCCGATGGCGCACTTTTTAAATTTAAAACACTGCCAATGGCGCACAAAAAAAACACATTCCCCCAGAACCTTTCCAAACATTAACAGACATGGAGCGCCCCCCCCCCCCCCAGGGCAGAGTGACCCCCCAAGCATCCCCGCACAGCAGCAAAACGGGGTGCAGAGAGCAGCATAACAGGGGGGAGACAGGGAGAACCCCCCACACACAGAAACTCAGCCAGCATGTACTCACCTTGCAGCAGGAGAGACTACTTACCCGTCCCGCAAGCACCATGGAGAATTTTCACCCTCGGTGCCAATAGAGGGACTCACTGGCTTGTTTCAGACAGACCTATCACAGAGTCGTACTGCGTAGCTGTCGGCCGGGTCAACCGCAAAAGATACAGTAGGTACTGTTCAATCTTGAGAGGACCGCGGGAGCATGAAAGCAACACGGCCACCCCTGGAGCCATGGGGTATGTCGTGAACTGAGTCTCACGCACACAAGGCGAGGATCAGCACGCTCGATGGTCGGACAGGGAAGACTACGAGGATACCAGTGTACCCAACCTGTTGCCCAGCCGACAGTTTATTGAAGGTCTCAAAAATAAATTAATAAAATTCCAAAAGGAATAAAATTTAAAAGTAAAATCTTCCAGGAGACTGGCTCCTGAGAGAGCCACATCTTCTCCTTCTGCTAGGCAGAAAAAAACCTGAGGTCTGCTAGCTGCAGGTGGGAGGGTAATGTCCGGAGGGACCGCCCCCCTGGGCAGGGCTGTTCAGCTCTGGTTTGTTCTAGAATGTTTTAACATTTAACATTCTGCCTAGGTCTTCTCCTGCAAGCAGGGACATATACCCACACGTTCAGTGATAAGAGCCGCCGTATCGGTCCATGGATGATAAGAGAAACCTAGTTTACGATGCTCAGTTATGAATAGACAGTGATCAGTGCATTCAGAAAAGGAAGGAGTCGGTAAATGACATATTTACCTGCTCCTTCCTCCGCTCTCCATCCTGACACATCCAGGATGAGGGGGTGCCGGAGGAGGTCCCGCAGAGCACAGAGGGGGACCAAAACAGACCCGGAGGAGGACCTAGAAGAGGACCCGGGGAGCCGCAGGAGGACACAGAGAATGATCGGTGCGGGCAGTTACAAGCAGCGATCTCCCTGTATAGCTTTCAATAAAGCAGCTTAAAGCCGTGGCAGGGAGAGGATGAGAAACAGCTGTCAGCTGCTTTATTGAAAGGTATACAGGGAGATCAGTGCTTGTAACTGCCCGCACCGATCATCTGTGAGGTTGCCCGGCCCTCCTGCTACGCTGAGGACACAGGTATCGGGTCAAGTATAGGAGCATTTGCACAAGTGAAAATGCTTGGTATCGGTGCAACCCTAGTTATAACCCCTGTCAGTTTATTTTTTGCCATCTGTGTCCCATTATGGAGATTTTCCTTCCCTTTCTGTCACATGGCCAAAACAAAGTGAGAGGAAATCCCTCCAAAGTGAGGGAATCCTGAGGTGTCACCAGTGTCTTCGATCTAGTGTTCCCATTGGAAGATTCCCTGTGTGTTTCTGTTCTGATATCGATGGCTCCCCAGAGAGAGAACACGACGGTCTGCCGATGTAAACAAGGCAGACCACCGTTCTGTCAGAGATGAACTCAGTGGTCTTGTGTTCCTGGTAAATCAGGAACACTGATCACTGTGTTCATCTAGTGAGTCTATCCCCCCACACAGTTAGAAAGCATCCCCTAAGGACACACATAACCCTTTGATCGCCCCTGGTGTTAACCACTTCGCTGCCAGTGTCATTCGTACAGTAACAGTGCATATTTTTAGCACTAATCACTGTAATAATGTCACTGGTTCCCAAAAAAGTGTCAGGTGTCTGATCTGATTGCCATCATTACTAGTTAAAAAAAAAAATGCTATAAATTTATCCCCTAGTTTGTAGACGTAATAACTTTTGCGCAAACCAATCAATATACGCTTATTGGAATTTTAAAAATATGTAGCAAGATACATATTGGCCTAAATCGATGAATTTTTTTTTTTTACCTTTTTTTTTATTAGATATGTAAAAAAATTGTGTTTTTTCAAAATTGTCAGTCTTTTTTTGTTTCTAGTGCAAAAAAACTGCAGAGGTGATCAAATATCACCATAAGAAAGCTCTATTTGTGGGGAAAAGAGCATCAATTGGATTTGGGTACAGCGTCGCACGACCGCGCAATTGTCAGTTAAACTAGCCCAGTGCCGTATCGCAAAAAATGCCCTGGTCATTAAGGAGGTAAAACCTTTCGGGGCTGAAGTGATTAACTTTCACTTTTGGCGATAATGGTAAATATGACAAGTAGAGAGGGTGAATCTCCCCAATGGGCAGAAACCACATTAAAACCTGAAGAGTTCTAATCTCACTTCAACCTACCCAAAAACTGAAAAATAAAAAAAAGTTTTGCCTTTAGTGACACTTGGAATCTGTAGAAATGAGTAAAGACTGCTGTACCCATGCAGATTTTGTTAGTCTTTTTAGTGTGATGTAGTGCAAACATTGGTCTTCAGAATTTAGTCATCAGAAAACTAGTCATTAAAGTGGCTAAAGTTTGATCGAAATTTAGCTGGTTTAGCAGGGACCTGCCAAATTTTGATCCATGTGTGGCCTCTGCAGTTGAATAGAAGTGGATCTACTGTTGGGTAAAAGGTGCTCCATCAGCAGATGCAGTGCTGATCTATGTATTCTGACCGCAGGGGAGTCTCCCTGCTGTCAGAATATAATGGCGCAGCTGGGAGTATTGCCACATCCACCTCGAACGTGTGAATGGGGGAATTGACTGCTAGCTGGACGGGGAAAAAAACAGAACCATGTATGGCCAACTTTACTGTCCATATGTTGAGAACCCTCCCAGGTGTTTGGAAAGCTTCAATTCTTTACAAAACTGAACGTCTGATATTTAGTCTGGCAGTGGCAAGCCTGTATTTTTAGAAGTACACATTTTGGTAGTCCATAAAGAGCCTCTGAGAACCTCTGCCCTGTTGAGCAGAATGGATGGAGGAAGCCTTCCTGACAAGCATTTGCTTGTTCTCATTAAGCACCAGCAGACAGCCTGATAAACGAGGACACGCGTGTTGCCTTAGAGTTTTTTTTTCTCCGATTTAAATGTGTTTTAAAAGGGAACATCAAATTCCCAGACATATCTGTTCTCTAATTATAGCTGTTGTTTAGTATATTGGCTTTAAACAGCATACATCAATCTATTAATTAGCAGTGCAATATTATACCCCTAGGACATGTTACACAGCATGTATACAAGCTAGCTTCTACATTTTTCTGTTTAAAGCTTTATGGGGGGAGAATTTAAACCAAAATAATTTGATTGTTCAACATGTTTTGCACCTTTAGGCTAATATGTGAACCCCCTCAATTATAAGATACGATGGCTAGGGTGATTTTGCTTGTACCCAGTGCTATAATGAGCCCATACCCTTTACCAAGGGAAAATGAAATGTGCTTGTCATTTGTAGAGTGACTAGGCTGGTGCAAGAAGCAGAAATTACCACGAATGTTTGCTGGACTTGAATTGCCATTTTTTTGAACCATGGAAACCATGGTTCAAAATAGGTTTAGGGCCATGGTGGTCAACTTGAAAATTAGCGTGGCATCCAACACTTTATCACAATAGCAGCTAGTTTATTTCTTTACCTTTAATTTCAGACTTGCTGTATTTTATTCACAGGGAGGAGTAACAAAGTAAAATAAGCCCCATCATTTGTGTCCGTGGCAGCAATTATAACCCCAGCATTGGTGTCAGTGGATGCTGTAATAACCCCCTACATAAGTGTCCGTGGCAGCAATTCTAACCCCCTGCATTGGTGTCAGTGACTTCAATAATAACCCTGTGTTTGGTGCCAGTTACTGCAATAATTAACTCCCAGAAGTGAAGTCCATGACTGTGCCATTTCAAGCCCTCTACATTCGTGCTCAGTGGCAATGCTGTTCTCCCCTGTTTTACCCCCTCCCTGCATTAATGGTCAGAAACTGTGCTGTAAACCTCACCCCCTGCATTGGTGGTTAGTGATAATGCTGTTAACCCCTCTTTAACCCCCTCCTTGCCTTTAAAGGTCAGAAGCAATGCTGTTAACTCCTCCCCCTGCATTGGTGGACAGTGGCAATGCTGTTAACCCCTCCCAATGCTCTCCCTGCATTGGTGGTCAGTGGCAGAGTTGTTAAAGTCTAAGTTTGCGCAGAAAGAAAAAAAAATGAATCGGCACAAGGAGCTTTGCTTACGATCAATGCCATGTGTCCTTTGTGCTGCTGTCTCCTCTTTTAGTAGAAACCTTCCTCCTCTGATCCCACCCCCCGCCGCTGTAAATCTGGTGCGGTGGGGGGTTAATGTAGCTGTGACAGGCATTTATCAATGGTGCCTGACTATGCCCGCCCATTCCACCCAGCTCCACCTTTCATAGAAGCCGTACTACAGCTTCTTTTACAAAGTTTTATTAAGAGAAAAGTAAATACAACAAGTAAGTGTGGCAATATGCTGGTTACATCAGACATGAAATGAAGAAGAGGATCCCAACAAAGGGGTACATATGTAGTAAAACATTCATTAGAATAATAAGAAAATAAGAGGGGGAAAAAGCAATAACGATATGCCACAAAAAAAAAGGGCCGGCAGTGATCAAAGAAATAAAATAAAAAAACAAATATAATAATGGAAAGTTCTTCTTTGTTACAATTTTTGTTATTTTTTTCCCCTTCATAGTTCAGACTGCTTATTTAGTTTGTTCCATATCACTGCAACCATCATTAGTAGATCGACTCCTCATTATCAGGAGTCACCGAGGAGAATACTCAGAAAAAGATAATAAGTAAACTACAGAAGGGGGGGGGGGCACATGAGAAAAAAAGAGAGGGAGGAAGAGAAGGGGAAGAAAGGGAAGAGAAAGAAGAGTCCACGCGGGGAGGGGGGGGAAGGGGGTGTGCATCCAGTGGCCTTTAGATTGAAAGAAGTAGGTTGTTAAACCTGGAGGGTTGATCACAAAGTATCCATGGTTGCCAAACCCTGAGAAACTTATTGTGTGTGTCAGAAGCAAGGGACGTCAGTTTCTCATTAATCATAATATCATTCATGCGTTTTTTTACTGCATCAAAGTTTAGTACAGGGGTTTTCCAAGCCCTAGCAATGGTCAACTTGGTTGCATTAAAAAAGAGGAGTTCAAGGATAGGTTTACATAGAAGGGCTTCATAGGGTTCTCTTTTAAGATTGGAATGGAGCATATTGCGCAGAAGGGTGTAGACCCTGACCCACAACCTACATACCTTTGGACATGTCCACCAGATGTGGGCCATCGTGCCTTCCAGTGAGCAGCCCCGGAAACAATGAGAAGAATAGGAAGGGAGGAAATGAGCTAGCCTATCAGGCGTGTAGTACCATCTATAGAACACCTTGTTTGCATTTTCTAGAGTAAGAACATTCCTAGAGCTCTTTGTAAGGGCTATCGTCATGATCTGCCAGTCCTCCGGATCCAGCTGCCTACCCAGGTCTTTTTCCCATTGGAGATTATATGATCTCACTGGGGGTTTTCTAGTGGAAATGATTGAAGTATAAAGTAAGGATATTACTCCCGGGGAGTGAGGTGTAGCCCTGCAAATCTTTTCAAAGGGGGTCAAGGTGTATGGGGTAGGTTGGGCCCTAAGGAGCTGTTGTAGGAAGTGTTTAAGTTGGAGGTAGCTATAATATTCCCGGAGGGGTATATCATGGGAGGATCTGAGTGTTTCAAATGCAATTATTCTCATAGGGGTGCACAGAGAATGGACATCAGTAAATCCATTTTCCGCCCACCACGAGAATTGTTTAGGGTTCTCACAACTGGGGGGAAATAATGGGCAAACACTAAGGCGCAACAGAGGCAGGTGAGGGGACAGTAGACCGGGCGAGTATTTAACAGAGTCCCATTGACGGAGAGTGTGAGCCATACAAGGTCCCAACCCATGTGGGCGTTTCGGGGGAGGGAGCCAGGGTACAGAGGAAATGGGTATAGGGTGTGAGTCAACCAGGTCAATTGTAGCCCACAGCGGCATTTGATATGTCATGAAGACGAGTTAATGGAGCAATGTTCGCTGCTGTGTAGTATGCCTGAAGGTTGGGGACCGAGAGACCCCACTAATCTGCCGAGCATACAGGACCCGTTTAAATTTCAAAAGTTTTGCGTTGGCGGATTCGTATAATATAAGGAGGCGATTGGGACTGGCAGGACTCGGAAAAAATACAACAGTTTTGGAAGGTATGTCATACGGACCGCAGAGATTCTATCAAACCAGGACAGTGGGAAATGGGATCAGGAGGATAGCATGTCAGTAAGCTTCCTAAAAAGAGGAGGAAAATTAGCCTGATATAATCCGTCATATTTAGGGGTAAGGTGTATGCCTAAGTAGGGCAGCGAAGGGAGCCATTGGAATGGGAAGTTGTCTTTTAAAGAGGTCAGTTCCAAGGGGGAGAGGTTTACAGAAATTGCCTTAGATTTATTAGGGTTAACATGTAGACCCGAGAGAGACGCAAAAGTCTTCAAAAGGGAAAACAGGTTAGGCAATGAAATTCTGGGTGATGTCATTGTTGAGAATGTCTGCAAATAAGGAGATCTTGTGAACAGAGCCCACCACCTCCACACCTTTTATATCTGGATGTGAACGGATCGCCTCCGCCAGCTGTTCCAAGGCCAGGACGAACAAAAGAGGTGAAAGCGGACAGCCTTGCCGAGTGCCCCTCCGGATAGGGAAAATGGGGGAGTCAAACCCGTAATATTTAACTTTAGCCTGAGGGATATCGTACAATGCCGCCAACCAACGCAAAAACTAAGTACCAAAGCCATAGTGGCGGAGTACTGTCATAAGATATGGCCAAGACAAGGTGTCAAAGGCCTTATTCACATCCAGCGACAAAAGCATGGTTTCCAAGGAGCTGCTATGGGCGAGATGCTGCAATTGAATCATTCTCCAAACAGCATCCCCTGCCTGTCTCTGCGGCACAAAACCCACTTGGTCTTTTTTGATTAAGCGGGGGAGAAACTAATTCAACCGATTAGCCAAAATTTTTGTGAGGATTTTCATGTCAACATTAATGATATGGATCGGAAATTGGCCCAAGAGGAATGGTCACGGTCCGGTTTTGCGAACATCACTATATTAGCTGTCAGAAGATCAGGTGAAAAATTCTGACCGTTTTTAACAGAATTAAACATGACCGTCAAGGGAGAGGCTAACACCTCTACTAGCTTTCTATAGTAAAGTGCCGTAAACCCGTCCGGACCTGGCCTCTTCCCTATTTTCAAGTCTTTGATACATTGCCGAACTTCCGATTCCTGAATGTCACGATCCATAAGGTCCATCTGTGTCTCTGACAAGGTAGGCAGCGAAATACGCTGTAGAAAGTCTACTCTCTCCTGTTCAGTCGTAAGGTCGCGGGCTGAATATAGGGCGGAGAGTCTATGACGAAACTCGTCCAGTATACCGATTGGGTTACTAGTTAGTATATTATGTCGAGTGCGTAAAGTATTAGGGGTGGGTTTAGGGTTAAAAGTGCGTAATCTTTTGGCCAGCATCGCATTTGGTTTGTTCGCTTTAATGTACCAATGTTGGTGAGACCAGCGCAGTGTACGTTCTGCTTGATCAGTGAGGCATAAGTCCAATTCAGTGCGAGCGTGGTCCAAAAGTATACGGTTAGCAGGCGTAGGGGTGTGTTTAAAGGTTGTTGAAATGGAGTTCAGCCGGGATTCCAATGTTTTCTGCAACTTTTGGTGCTCTATTTTAAGTTTTGAGGCCATTTGTATAATATGACCCCTAAGCACAGCTTTGTAGGCCTCCCACAGGGTCACCGGGGAGGTGACAGAAGAGGAATTGAGGCGGAAGTATTCTACAGAAGCTTTTAATAAATCGTCCAGAATGTCGTGAAGGGACAATAACGAATCATTCATGATTCATGATCCATGAGCAATGTTGAGGGTTATGCAATAGGGAATGACAGACCACAAGAAGGGGATCATGGTCCGTCCATGGGGCTGCAAGAATAGACACTGAATCAATTAATGGGAGATACTTTCTGAGCATTATCACGTGATCGATTCTGGAGCGAGAATGGTGTGGGTGGGAGTAATAGGTGTAATCTTTTACCCTGAGGGTGCAGTTCCCTCCAGAGGTCTACCAGATCATGAGAGCGTAGGGGTGAAGCGACCACCTTTTCAGATGGGTATTTATCTAATACAGGATCCAAGGTCACATTCGCATCTCCTGCTAAAAGCAGGGTTCCTTTTTGATGAGCTGTCAATAGGGAGCAAGCATGGAATAAGAAGGGTCCCGGGTTAGAATTGGGGGCATAATAAGTCATTATAGAGACTTCTGTATCCTGAATGGTACCTATAAGCAGGAGGTTTCTACCCTCCGGGTCAGCTATTTGAGATATACAATTAAAAGGCACCGTCTTGCGAAAAGCTATCAGAACTCCTCTCTGTTTGGTCGGGCCATTAGCCATGAATACCTGTGGGAATGGAGCGTCAAAATACTTAGGGCTGGAGGAAGAGGAAAAGTGGGTTTCCTGTAGACATGTCTATACGCGTTTTTTTTTAGATATTTAAACACTTTCACCCTTTTTTGGGGCGAATTCATACCTTGAACATTTAACGACAACCAGTGTAGCGTCATGGCGGGAAAATGGTTAAGGGTGTATCGTTGTCTCCAGATGCGACCCCCATGGACTCTGATGAAAGGGGAGAGAAATAAGAGTGAAGGGAAAGATGAAGAGGGCAGTGAAAGAAGGAGAAAGGGAGAAAAAGCACAAAAAAGCCAAGGAAATCTCGGAAGAGAGAATTCGGATAAAACATTGGTGCAACCAAACATGGGTCCGACGGCCCACCATGAGGTCGGCGGTTGGCCAGGACCATAGTTCTGGTCAAGTGCCGATGCTGTGGGGGCGCAATGGTCCACCGGACCCACCCGGCCTATTTAGTATTGAACATAAAAAGAGAAAATACATAAAAATTAGCACTTTAATATAACGTAATATATCTTCGACACAATCTAGAAAAGGAAAACAGAAACTTTTAGCTCAAAACACAAAAGTAGTCTAGGCCCAGTTCCGGACTCCCCGGGAAAACCCAGGGGGTCCTGGAAGAGAAAACCAGCCCAAAAATTAAGTATCTGAGGTGCCGTTATCAACCAGCCATTAGGTAACTGTCAGTGCAAATCAAGGCAACTGGTGAAAATGTGCCAAAAATAACAGGAAGGAAGGCGTCCCTGGAGGCCAGAAGAAATAAGGTCACAGTCCGTAAACCAAAATGGGCACGTAGTGGACCTTGAACCCAAGTAAATAACACCTGGCCAAGGACGACCCCAATGGATTAGCCAACACGCCAACTGCGGGCCCTTCCCCCCTGCCGCCATCTATCTAATCGGGCGACCCTGGGTGGAGGGTCCCGCACCCGACGACGCCAGCCAAATCCCAAAATGCAAGGCACCAATCGTGTGCAGGAATTCAGATAACAGAAAAAAAAATAGGTATATAAAAGGCTGATACCAACTCAACAGCTCTAGGGAGCCTCTCAGAGACAGCGGGAAGATGAAATCAACCTCGGTAAACGTTGCAAAAGTGGGCTACAATGTAGAAGAGGCCTGAAAAGTAACTCGGGCACATATTGAAGTGAACACCCGGAGTCCAGGGAAGATCAGTCCTTCAGCCATTGGGGACATCTTGGAAGTGTTGAGCCTGGAGAGAACAGAGGGCCTGGGAGCCCTGGAGGGACTTCTGCAATGGTTTGCAGGGAGGTTGCACTGACCGTGTGCGAGAGGACGATGACGCCTCTTGGGATTAAGGGAGATCCAGCTGTAAGTCCAGAAAATGACGTCTCAGGTCAGGCAAGGTGGAAGCTTGAACTTGGCGACCACAGTGGGAAAATTATAGCCTTAAGGGGAACCCCCACCTGTATTTAATGCCCTGAGATTGCAGAATTTGGAGGTACGGTTTCAAGTTTCTTCTCTTTGCGATCGTGACTGGAGAAAGATCCGAAAACAGCTGGAGAGAGTCATTTTGAAAGGAGATATCAGAACGATCCTTTGGTGCCTGCAGGAGTCTATCTTTTGTGCGGTAAAAAGGAAACTTTATAATGACATCTCTGGGAGGGCCATCTGTAGGTCTCGGAGCAAGGGATCGATGGATACGATCAAATTCCAGGCGTTCCAACGGAATCTCAGGAGCTAGCTCTTGAAAAAAAGCGGAGCCCTGCAAGTCAGTGATAACCTATGGGGATCCCACGAAGCTTATCATCCTCATCCTCATGACCCTGCAGCACCGTGGTGGTTAAATCCATCCGCTGTTCAAGCTGATTTGTGCGGTGGCCTAGCTCTTTAAGGCCTCGCATGAGGTCAGAGGAGAGTTTGCGAGAGGCTATGGAGATTTCATCCCTCACTATAGAGCGGAATTTGGCCAGCATGGCATCTGAATCGGTCACATCAGGGCTTACCAGGTCAGTAGGGAACTGTTGCAGGCTCTCTGATGGGGAAGCCGGATCTGCAGCCGAGAGCCTCGTGGTGTCATCAGGCTTAGGAGGATTAGGCGCCATCTTGCTTCTCCCAGCAGCAGGAGAAACTTTTTTCTGTTTGCTGGTTTTCGTTTTATGTTTCTGCGAGCGGTACATGCCCGCGGAAGCCTGGTGGTGTCCGCTGTCACGGGGGGTCCAGTAGATCGTGTATGCAAAGGAGCAGTGCTCTGTTAGCCGGGGATGTTGTGTCCGGCGGCGCGGAGTGCAGGGATTAGGCAGCCATCTCCCTCGATCGCGCGCATGCGCCCGCCGTACTATAGCTTCTATGAATGAAACGGGATCAATGAATGGAGGATGGTCGTATGATTAAACGGTCAGCCCCCATTCATATTTCACATTTTTATTCATAGAAGCTGTAGTACAAAAAAAAAGGGGGCGGGGCACCGGACACAGAGGTGCTATGGGAAGCATCACGTCATCGTAATCAAATCTATCAGCTGACAAGCAAATCTATCGGCTGGCTTTTAGACCTCCCATGGAGCGCAAAGCTCTGCGCTCAGTGCTGTCCGCAATACCACTCTGGCATTATGTGTCCTGTTGGTGGTTAGTGATTGGCTGGTCCATAGGATGTAGGGCGGTGCTTTTATCGGACCAGCCAATCGCTTCCGGGTTTTCGGAGTGACTCATCCTGGCTGAGTGGCTGGTCTGAACACGAGCAGAGGAGTCAGCCGGTGATCGGGACACTTTACCGAAGCTGTTAGCAGGTAAGAGAAAGCACTTGTGTTGTGCTCTCAGAACCTGCAGCAGCTGCTTGTGTAGTGGATCTCGGGAGGAGGAGGGGGGAGTGTAGTGAAGGGTAGAGAAGCTTTTAGCACATTCCAGGAACAGTACATCTGGATGGGGCTGCTAGTGTTTAATGTGTGGCAGGTAGGGGAGGGGCAGCCTGGCACACAGTGGATAATGTTATGCTAGTTGTTCAGGCTCTCCTCTCATCCAGCTGCATTTACTCCCAGTCTGAGAGCAGAGATCAGAGCTTCTCTCTGGCAGGGGGGATATGATCATACTGGATGGCATGGTGACATTGTGCTCGGAGGAGGGGAAGACAAGCTTCCGTCACTGTACACTGATCTGTGCTGGATCAGAACACTGACAGGCAGATCTACCATCTCCTGATCATTAAATATCTCCATCCTCGCTGCATCCACCTATCCATCCACCCACCCAGCGAGTGAGGGGGCCAGGTTTGTTTTGCGCCCCCTAAAATTTTGACCACCAGCCGCCACTGCACCTGACCCGTATTGGTTACCAATGACAGGATTTACTTGCCAGATCCACTGCCATGCACCTTCTGATGTTGGGCCCAGATTATGCTTCTACTGTTGGGCGGGGATCACTAAGCCTGATAATGGCTTCATTATAGTGCTGGGTGAAGGAACACAGAGAGCATTCCAGAACCTGGCATCCTGCTGGCCCTTCTGCTTCAGTATAGTGTCAGGTACATAAATGCAGAGAACGTTTTTTAAGCACTGGTCCCCAACAAGTGGTGGTCCCTGCTTTGGACACAGCAGGCCTTGTGTTGAGCACCAGGGGGATGATATAGGTGCTGCAGCATTGTTAAACCAGTAATGATAATGAACATGATGAAACAGATATTCGTCATTAACTTATTTAAAACTAAACAGATTTTTTTTTATATATGAACTAACAGAATGGATGATGTGTAACAGAGAACCAGTAGAGTACCATGAACAGTGGAATGGGTTGAATCAAGTGAATAGTAGGGATGAGCCCGATGTTCGAGTCGAACGTAAGTTCGGCTCGAACATCGGGTGTTCGCTGAATAGCGAACAACTTGGGGTGTTCACGGCAAATTCGAAAGCCGCGGACCTCCTTTAAAAGTCTATGGGAGAAATCAAAAGTGCTAATTTTAAAGGTTAAAATGCAAGTTATTGTCATAAAAAGTGTTTGGGGACCTGGGTCCTGCCTCAGGAGACAGTATGTATCAATGCAAATTTTTTTTTTTAAAAACTGCAGTTTTTTCGGGAGCTTAATGCTTCAAGTGAATGCCGTTTTTTTCAATGACTTTATCTGTATTGCCGGGACCCGACAATTAATTATAGCTGTGAGTAGTTTTAAATTACTTTTTTTCCTTTTAGAAATGTAATTTTGCGCAGGGACTGTTCTAAACACGGGGGAAAATGCGCCACTTTACAGGCATACTATAGAAACCTCCCAGGTACGATATTTAAAGGAATATTTCACTTTTATTCTTTCACTTTAAGCATTATTAAAATCACTGCTCCCGAAAAACGTCAGTTTTTAAAACTTTTTTTTGCATTGATACATGTCCCCTGGGGCAGGACCCGGGTCCCCAAACACTTTTTATGACAATAACTTGCATATTAACCTTTTAAAATTAGCACTTTTGATTTTTCACGTTCTTGTCCCATAGACTTTAACAGTGTTTGCATGTTCGAACAAATTTTTTGCCTCTTCGCATGTTCTGCTGCGAACCGAACTGGGGGGTGTTTAGCTCATCCCTAGTGAATAGGAAGGCAGAAGTGCTAGTGACTTCAATTGTAGTTTCAAAATATGGACAAACTTTTGCAAAAAAAAAAGAATACTCTCTGATTTTTTTTTTCCTTTTACTTTAGGTACAGAGCACGGGTGGAAAAGGCGGAGTCTCCTTCTAAAGTGCATGTATTTTACATTGATTATGGAAACGTGAGTATTCAATGACTTATGGAATTACTGTATTAGGCATTTAGAAATTGTTTGATGACATGCTGTACTCTAATATAAGAACTCCTAGTGAAATATGTGATGACGTTCATCAGACCTTTCTGATACCTGGTAAAGATGTATCCACCATAGTGATACCTAAAACTTTTACATGCTGTTTGTCTTGAAATCCATGATTGTGTACAGGTCTAGACCGAAACTATAATTTAGTATCCATAACTTTGCTGTGAAAAAACAAAACAAAAAAACTTCACTTAATCTCAGTGGCTAAATGGTTAGCACTTCTGCCTAGCAGCACTAGGGTTATCTGTTTGAATCTCAACCACGCCACTACCTGCCATGTACTCCCTGTGCCTGCTTGGGTTTCCTCCAGGTACTCTGGTTTCCTCCCACACTCCAAAGACATGCAGGTAGTTTAATTGGCTCCTGCCTAAATTGGCCCTAGTATGTGTATATATGAGTGTGAGTTAGGGACCTTAGATTGTTAGCTCTTTGAGGGCAGGGACAGATGTGATTTGCACAATATATGTGTGTTAAGTGCTGCAAATATTGACAGCGCTATACAAGTACCTGTAATAAGTAAATCAAATGGCAGCTAGCATGATTTATGGCAGTAACTTGGTTTGCACATGGGTTGTTATACACTTATAAATCATGCGTATTAAAACTAGTAAAAGTACCCGAGTGACAATTCATTTGATAAAAGCATCATAAACATTAACCACTTCAGTTATAACTTTAGTTATCCTGACTGGGCGTCATATGACGTTCAGCAGGATAAGCCACGATCGCGCGCCCTAGGGGGTGTGGCGTGTCAGTCTGAAACACTGCATCACCGATCTCGGTGAAGAGCCTCTGACAGAGGCTCTTTACCACGTGATCAGCCGTGTCCAGGAAGAGACGTTTATCGTCTTTTCCTCACGTGAGTAGAGGAGAGCCGATCGGCGACACTCCTGACAGGGAGGTCTGTGCTGATTGTTTATCAGCACAGGTGCCCACCCAGGACCACCAGGGATTGCCATAAAGGATGCCCACAAGGTATGCCACCCTAGACCACGAGGCAGCTGCCAATCACATCATTAACAATGCCTGCCAGTGCCATCAGTGATGCCTATCAGTGCCGCATATCAGTGCCACCTATGAGTGCCATCTCATTGGTGACGCCTTATGAGTGCCCATCAGTGAAGGCGAAAACTTACTTTTTTACAACATTTTATAACAGAAACAAAGGAAAAGTTGTGTTTTTTCAATATTTTTGGTCTTTTTTTGTTTAGCAAAAAATAAAAACCGCAGAGGTGGTCAAATACCACCAAAAGAAAGCTCTTTGTCAGAACAAAATTATAAAAATTTAGTTTGGGTACAGTGTTACATTACACACAATTTTCATTTACAAAGTGAGAGCACTGAAAATTGGCTTGGGCAGGAGGGAGGGGGGGGTGTAAGTGCCTGGTATTGAAGTGGTTAACCTTTGTTTTGATCTTTTTCTTTTGTTTAATCATATTTTATTGAAAGTTTTTTAAATTAACACACACAGATTCCACTTATAACACATAGAAAAAATAATCGTGTGTATATATAACCATTTTAGGATTGGATTATTCCCAAGAGAGATAACCCAGGATCTTACTCTCTATTGCATAACCTCTAGATCAGGGATATGCAATTAGCGGACCTCCAGCTGTTGCCAAACTACAAGTTCCATGAGGCATAGCGAGACTCTGACAGCAGCAAGCATGACACCCAGAGGCATGATGGGACATGTAGTTTGGCAACAGCTGGAGGTCCGCTAATTGCATATCCATGCTCTAGATAGAAAAATAAACAAAAATGCAAAACTAAGGCCCCTTTCACACTGGGGCGGTTTGCAGGCGCTATTTTGCTAAAAATAGCGCCTGCAAACCGAGCCTAAACAGCGGCTGCTGTCTCTCCAATGTGAAAGCCCCAAGGGCTTTCACACTGGAGCGGTGCGCTAGCAGGACGTGAAAAAAAGTCCTGCTAGCCGCATCTTTGGAGCGGTGAGAGGAGCGGTGTGTTTACCACTCCTCCACCGCTCCTTCCCATTGAAATGCATGGGACACCGCGGTAATACCGCCCGCAAACCGTGGCTGTAGCTGCGGTTTGCGGGTGGTATTAACCCTTTTTCGGCCGCTAGCGGGGGTTAAAACCGCACCACTAGCGGCCGAATACCTCAGCGATCCCGACGGTATAGCGCAGCTAAAAATAGCGGCGCCATACCGCCACCGGACACACCGCCCCAGTGTGAAACCGGCCTAAGAGAGAAAGAAAACAACGATGAATCTCAAGATCCTAGGTATTAGAGATTTTTACCCAATCCTCCATAGTGAATTCTTAGTGCTATCACGTGGTCCTGAAACATATCTGCCCAAACACACAAAACCCCCCAAAAAAAAGGTGGAAGAAAACGGACATAGACAACTACAAACCTAGACATGCCTACACATTCCACTGGGAAGCCCGTTCCCGACTCTCTACCATACCATGCCACTCCTGCCCAGCCATATCCAAATCATACTCATTTTCACAAATAGAGTGTCAGGGTGTCCGAGTTTAAAAACTCAATCCAAGGTGACCACGTTTCCCTAAACTTATGATAATGTCCCTGATTACTTGCTGTTATTTCCTCTATTCTTTTTATTTGATTAATTTTGGCTACCCACTCTTGAATAGTGGGTACAACTCTTGTGTTCCAATATCTGGGTATAATTATTCGCGCTGCAGATATTAGATTAGGACACAGTCCTTTTATAGCCTCTCGTAAAACCCCTGGATATATGGATAGTAAGACTATTTCTGGAGATTTATGATACGGTACACCGGTGACATAAAAGCAGATCTGGATACAGAATCACAAAATTCTTTAATCTGAGGGCATGTCTATCAAATATAGATCATTGTACCCACATCGCCAGCATTCCCTAGGATAAATCTGGGAAATTCTATGTAACCTCGCTGGACATCTATACCACCTAGTTAATATTTTATAATTATTTTCTTGTATAAAGGCTAGAGTTAGATTTAAACGTTAACACATAAGCTTTCTTCCATTCTTCTACAGAAATCAAATAGCCCAATTCTCTCTCCCAATCTCTAATGTAATATGGACTAGTTGGGATAGCGTTTTGATCTTTTTCATCCTTTCTTGTATCTCAGTGCTGATGATCTCCTACAGCTTTTTTGCAGCTACCCCACTGTCTACAGTTCATTCTCTCTAGTGATGTCTGTATGACAGTCATTTCTCAGGTTGGGTTTTCTGATGGTGACAGCTGTTGAACATGTGACAGGGTTTATAACACGAGAGCTCAGTTGGGTGTCAAGGTCCTTGTTCAGGTACTTACTGCTATTGGGCTGGCAAATGTTTTCAACTTTTGCTCCTGTGCTATTCACCAATTTAAATTACAGGTACCATGTAGAAGTAGGATGTAATTGTTCTCTACTAGTTTATAGGTTGATTCAAGCACCTGCAATAGAAACTTGGTTAAATTGTGGTCCCAAATAGCGGTTGGATATATTTTAATATTTCGTACCGTTCTGTATTTCAGTATACTTTGACTTTGATGGAAGATGTAGATCTACTGTATATCCCTTTCTAGCCTTTGCTTGAGCAGGATTTAGTAGTTTCTTCTAAATCTTCATGTATACCTAGACCTTCACAGACTTATCCTTTAAACATATTACAGCTTTAGTAAACCTTTAATCAGAGGTTGTGATAATGCATATCTTTTCAGTGACACTTGTAAACATTGACATATTAAACCCATTTTTATGTATTAGTTCATGACCCAGCATTAACTGCCGATGACCCCACCTGAACAGCTGTTAATGTATTCAAAAGCATTAACCTACAGAAAGGATTAGGAAGCAGACTCTTCTCTTGTGCCTTTCTAAGGTTGGAAGGAGATCTAAATCTCTCAGGTCTCTGTATAATATATATTACATAAATAAATTTCCTGCATGATCCCTTAGGACTCATAAAAAGCGCTCAATTTAATATATTCCCTCAGATTAAATCTTTTCTTTTTTCTGCCGCAGTGTGAAGTGGGGCTGTGCCTCCTATTAGAGCAAATCTGGTATGTTAGCAAACAAACAAAACAATTACCAGCATTCAGAAATATGAACTTTACCAATACCAGCCAGAGCAGCTTGTGAGCCTAACAATTATGTATGCTATTACATTTTATGTATTTAATGTAGCAGAGAAACATTTAATAGATGATTTGTAAGTGCTCATCTTTTTCAAGCTGCTATTCTTTGTGTTGCCAGTTTTTATACCGTCTATATTTATTTAAAAAAATCCAGGGTTGTAATCACCAGAAATGCAGTGGAAAGGTGGGACACGTCCCTCATGCTTTATACAATTTTTTACTAAGATGCAATATAATATCCTGGCGAATAATGTTGTTGCGCATAACACCATTCTTTAGCCATTCGCCACAGAGCCCATTTAAAATGAGACTCCAGAGCATTAAGTGAACGTTTGCTTTGGCCATTCATTGCAAGTCTTGGACCCCAAAAACCCTCCAAGTCCATCCTGAAACTGTCTTTACAATGAAGGCTTGCCCTCATTCCCCAGAGTTCTGGGATGTCTGTTGGCATTTGTGCCAATAGGTATATTAGACATCCTGGACCTCTGATACCAATCTGTCATTTCTGGGGGCTACAAAATAGTTTCTATCCCTGCCCTCGCCTCAATTCCTCACCTCCAATCTACCAGTTTCACCTCAAAGAAAGCCAGAACTGTGGGCTGGTGGGAGTCAAACTCAGACACAAGGAGTAGTAATCCCAGTTCCTGCAGAGGAAAGGTTTAAATGTTTTACTGAAACCTATTCACAGTTCTGAAGTTGGACCAAAAACCCTAAACGATATCTGCTTGTCCACAAGATCTGCAATTGCTTCTCTACATTTAAGGGGATTTCTGGTGTCAGTGCACATCCAAGATGATCCTCATCTCTCAGGTCTATCGGGCATTCCGTGATTCACTAATACTTGTGGGTTTTGAGTCTCATGATAGCCTCCATTGAGGCAGTCAGTCTTGCTCATTTCCACTTGACACCCTTGCAGATCAACGTTCTCATATTGTGGGTCAAATAGATCATTCCTGTGGATCGCCTACTGCTGCTGTGTCCACCCTACCTCCCCCCCCCCCCCCCCCCCCCCTCCATTTTTTTTGTGTGTTTTTTGGTTTTGATTTGGTAATTTTCTTATGTTTTTGTTCCATTTTGTTCTTATTTTTCGTTTTTAAGGATGGAATGGAATTGACGGGTATTGTACTTGGCGGGAGGCACTGGTGACTGCACCCGCCTTCCTCTTTAGGGCCGGATGCGCTGCCAGGTAGAGAGGGTGGAAGCAGGTCAGTTATGGTGGTGGGCGGCATCACTTCCACCCACTGTTTGGCAAATGACCAGTGGCGGCTGGTGCTCAAATTTTTTTTTTTCCACCAGTTTGTCCCCTCAAATACAGCCAGTTTGTTTCCATATACAGCCAGTGTGCCCCCATATATATACAGCCAGTGTGCCCCCATATATATATACAGCCAGTGTGCCCCCATATATATACAGCCAGTGTGCCCCCATATATATACAGCCAGTGTGCCCCCATATATATACAGCCAGTGTGCCCCCATATATATACAGCCAGTGTGCCCCCATATATATACAGCCAGTGTGCCCCCATATATATACAGCCAGTGTGCCCCCATATATATACAGCCAGTGTGCCCCCATATATATACAGCCAGTGTGCCCCCATATATATACAGCCAGTGTGCCCCCATATATATACAGCCAGTGTGCCCCCATATATATACAGCCAGTGTGCCCCCATATATATACAGCCAGTGTGCCCCCATATATATACAGCCAGTGTGCCCCCATATATATACAGCCAGTGTGCCCCCATATACAGCCAGTGTGCCCCCATATACAGCCAGTGTGCCCCCATATACAGCCAGTGTGCCCCCATATACAGCCAGTGTGCCCCCATATATATATATATATATATAGCCAGTGTGCCCCCATATACAGCCAGTTTGTCCCCATATATATATATATATATATATATATAGCCAGTGTGCCCCCATATACAGCCAGTGTGTCCCCATATATATATATAGCCAGTGTGCCCCCATATATATAGCCAGTTTGTCCCCATATACAGCCAGTTTCCCCCAAATGCAGCCAGTTCCCCCCCCCCATATACAGCCAGTTCCCCCCAAAATGCAGCCAGTTTGTCCCCCATATACAGCCAGTTCCCCCCAAATGCAGCCAGTTTGTCCCCCATATACAGCCAGTTCCCCCCAAATGCAGCCAGTTTGTCCCCCATATACAGCCAGTTCCCCCCAAATGCAGCCAGCGTGTACCCCATATACAGCCAGTTCCCCCCAAATGCAGCCAGTTTGTCCCCCATATTCAGCCAGTTTGTCCCCCATATTCAGCCAGTTTGTCCCCCATATTCAGCCAGTTTGTCCCCCATATTCAGCCAGTTTGTCCCCCATATTCAGCCAGTTTGTCCCCCATATTCAGCCAGTTTGTCCCCCATATTCAGCCAGTTTGTCCCCCATATTCAGGCAGTTTGTCCCCCATATTCAGCCAGTTTGTCCCCCATATTCAGCCAGTTTGTCCCCCATATTCAGCCAGTTTGTCCCCCATATTCAGCCAGTTTGTCCCCCATATTCAGCCAGTTTGTCCCCCATATTCAGCCAGTTTGTCCCCCATATTCAGCCAGTTTGTCCCCCATATTCAGCCAGTTTGTCCCCCATATTCAGCCAGTTTGTCCCCCATATTCAGCCAGTTTGTCCCCCATATTCAGCCAGTTTGTCCCCCATATTCAGCCAGTTTGTCCCCCATATTCAGCCAGTTTGTCCCCCATATTCAGCCAGTTTGTCCCCCATATTCAGCCAGTTTGTCCCCCATATTCAGCCAGTTTGTCCCCCATATTCAGCCAGTTTGTCCCCCATATTCAGCCAGTTTGTCCCCCATATTCAGCCAGTTTGTCCCCCATATTCAGCCAGTTTGTCCCCCATATTCAGCCAGTTTGTCCCCCATATTCAGCCAGTTTGTCCCCCATATTCAGCCAGTTTGTCCCCCATATTCAGCCAGTTTGTCCCCCATATTCAGCCAGTTTGTCCCCCATATTCAGCCAGTTTGTGCCCCATATTCAGCCAGTTTGTGCCCCATATTCAGCCAGTTTGTGCCCCATATTCAGCCAGTTTGTCCCCCATATTCAGCCAGTTTGTCCCCCCCCCCCTCCCAGCCCTGCACTTACCTTCCTCGGTCCTCGCTGGCTCTGATAGGCACTTCCAAGTTACACCCACCGCCGGCCGCCGCTCTAATTCATATGGCCGGCGCTCACCAGGAGGCCGGCCATATGTATAGTGGGCAGCGGTGACAATACACAGATTCATGCAATGCGTGAACCTGTGTATTGTCTTTCAGTGGCGGTGCGGGAGCGAGAGGGGGCGGCGCTCCGGCGCCCTCTATGGACGCACCACCACTGCAAATGACATAGTTTCCACCCATTTGCGGCAGCTGCGCTGCCTCAGAGGATTGGTGGAGCTGTAGGTTCTGGTGAAACGTGCATGCTCGGTGGCATACCCTTGCTGCCAAGACACCGATGGCTTGGGGTGAAGCCAACAGGAGGGTGCCATCTTGGGTACACACACAAATACAGTAGGTGCCGCCGATATTGTGTCAATCTCGCCTCTTCTAGCGGCGAGATTGACACCCTACGAGCCCTGTCGCGAGAGCCAGCGCCGTGCTGTCTCGTCATCGGGAAAGGAAAAATTTTGTTTTTCCTTTAACAATGAGCGACACGCATTGCCGGTAGACGGAGATCCGACGTGGATTCCCGCCAATACCAGGCACTGTGTTTGGTATGAATCCTGAGCGGGAACTCCACGCCAATTTTTAACCACTTAACAACCACCTGCCGACAAATAACGTCGACAAGGTGGTTGCTTAACTCTGGGAGGACGTTATATAACGTCCTCCCAGAATCGCGCTCCCGCGCGCCCCCTGGGGCGCGCACACGGGAAACTCCGTGACCGCCGGGTCCAGAGGACCCGGCGGATCACGAATCGCGGTAAATCGCCGCTGATAGTGGCCGTTTACCACGTGATCGCTCCGTCAAATGACGGAGCAATCACTTGTAAACAGACCGGCGTCATTTGATGACGCCGGTTCCTCCCTCCCCTCTCTGTACCGATCGGTACAGTGTGAGAGGGGAGGGGGAGGGGGCGGATGGCAGCAGCAGCACTGTGGGCTGGATCTGTGACAATTGCAGTCACAGATCCATCCATCCATCCATCCCTGCTCAGCCATCCCTGTGCTATACCCTGCCAATACTCTGCAATACACCCTGCCAATACTCTGCAATACCCTGGTGCAATACTCTGCAATACCCTGGTGCAATACTCTGCGAAATACTCTGCAATACCCTGCGAAATACTCTGCAATACCCTGGTGCAATACTCTGCAATACCCTGGTGCAATACTCTGCAATACCCTGGTGCAATACTCTGCAATACCCTGGTGCAATACTCTGCAATACCCTGGTGCAATACATTGCAATACCCTGGTGCAATACTCTGCAATACCCTGGTGCAATACTCTGCAATACCCTGGCACAATACTCTGCAATACCCTGCACAATACTCTGCAATACCCTGCACAATACTCTGCAATACCCTGCACAATACTCTGCAATACCCTGCACAATACTCTGCAATACCCTGCACAATACTCTGCAATACCCTGCACAATACTCTGCAATACCCTGCACAATACTCTGCAATACCCTCCACAATACCCTGTGCAATACCCTCCACAATACCCTGTGCAATACCCTCCACAATACCCTGTGCAATACCCTCCACAATACCCTGTGCAATACCCTCCACAATACCCTGTGCAATACCCTGTGCAATACCCTGCCATACACCGCAATACCCTGCCATACACCGCAATACCCTGCCATGTCCTGCAATACCCTGCCATGTCCTGCAATACCCTGCCATGTCCGGCAATACTCCGCAATGCCCGGCAATACTCCGCAATGCCCGGCAATACTCCGCAATGCCCGGCAATACTCCGCAATGCCCGGCAATACTCTGCAATAACCACTTCCCGCCCTCCGGCCGTCATATGACGTCCTTGACTTTGTGCGGGGATATCTGAATGATGGGAGCAGCTACAGGCATCATTCAGATATTAGCTTTTTCAGCCGGCGATTCCCTACACCATAAGAACAATCATAGCGGCTGTTCCACTGCTTGATCATTCTTACGGGAGGCGAGAGGGGATGCCCCCCCCTCCCGCTGCCCTCCGGTGCTTCTACCGACTCACCGCTACGATCAAAGCCAGGATTGTTGTTTTTTTATTTTTTATTTTTTTTCAGGCTTCCCAGCCTAGAGGTGAGATGTGGGGTCTTATTGACACCCCCCCCCCCCATATCTCACTGTAAAGAGGACCTGTCATGCCATATTCCTATTACAAGGGATGTTTACGTTCCTTGTAATAGGTATAAAAGTGATCAAAAAAATGTTTAGGGCGGAAAAACATGTCAAACTAAAATAAAGTAAAATGAAGAATAAAATATATATATTTTTTTAAAGCGCCCCTGTCCCCGTGAGCTCGCATACAGAAGCGAACGCATACGTAAGTCCCGCCCACATATGAAAACGGTTTTCAAACCACATGTGAGGTATCTCTGCGAACGTTAGAGCGAGAGCAATCATTTTGGCCCTAGACCTCCTCTGTAACTCAAAACATGTAACCAGTAAAAATATTTAAAGCGTCGCCTATGGGGATTTTTTAAGTAGCGAAGTTTGGCGCCATTCCACGAGTGTGTGCAATTTTTAAGGGCGACATGTTAGGTATCTATTTACTCGGCGTAACTTCATCTTTCACATTATGCAAAAACATTGGGCTAACTTTACTGTTTTTTTTTTTTTTTAAGCACAAAACATTTTTTTTCCGTAAAAAACGCGTTAAAAAAATTGCTGCGCAAATATCGTGCGAGATAAAAAGTTGCAACAACCACCATTATATTCTCTAAGGTCTTTGCTAAAAAACATATATAATGTTTTGGGGTTCTATGTAATTTTCTAGCAAGTAAATGATGATTTTTACATGTAGGAGAGAAATGTCAGAATTGGCCTTGGTGCTCCAGAACGCCTGAAGGTGCTCCCTGCATGTTGGGCCTCTGTATGTGGCCACGCTGTGTAAAAGTCTCACATGTGGTATCGCCATACTCGGGAGTAATAGCAGAATGTGTTTTGGGGTGTAATTTGTGGAATGCATATGCTGTGTGTGAGAAATAACCTGCTAATATGACAATTTTGTGAAAAAAAAAAGAGAAAAAAAAAATCTTGATTTTGCAAAGAATTGTGGGAAAAAATGACAACTTCAAAAAACTCACAATGCCTCTTTCTGAATACCTTGGAATGTCTTCTTTCCAAAAAGGGGTCATTTGGGGGGTATTTGTACTTTTCTGGCATGTTAGGGTCTCAAGAATTGAGATAGGCCGTCAGTACTTCAGGTGTGATCAATTTTCAGATATTGGCACCATAGCTTGTGGACTCTATAACTTTCACAAAGACCAAATAATATCCACCAATTTGTACTTATTTTTACCAAAGATATGTAGCAGTATAAATTTTGGCCAAAATTTATGAAGAAAAAATAGTAATTTGCAAAATTTTATAACAGAAACGAAAAAAAAAATCATTTTTTTACAAAATTTTCAGTCTTTTTTCTCTTATAGCGCAAAAAATAAAAAACCCAACAGTGATTAAATACCACCAAAAGAAAGCTCTATTTGTGTGAAAAAAAGGACAAAAATTTCATATGGGTACAGTGTTGTATGACTGAGTAATTGTCATTCAAAATGTGAGAGCACCGAAAGCTGAAAATTGGTCTGGTTATTAAGGGGGTTTAAGTGCCCAGTGGTCAAGTGGTTAAAGGAAAAAAACGGCATGGGTTCCCCCTCCAGGAGCATACCAGGCCCTTGGGTCTGGTATGGATATGAAGGGGACTCCCCTAAGCTGAAAAATCGGCGTGGGGGTCCCCCTCCAAATCCAAACCAGACCCTTTTCCGAGCACGCAACCTGGCAGGCCGCAGGGGAAGAGGGGGGTTGAGAGAGCGACCCCCCCTCCCTCCTGAACCAGGCCTCATGCCCTCAACATGGGGGGTTTGGTGCTCTGGGGCAGGGGGGCGACCTGCGGCCCCCACCCCAAAGCACCCTGTCTCCATGTTGATGGGGACAAGGGCCTCGTCCTGACAACCCTGGCCGTTGGTTGTCGGGGTCTGCGGGCGGGGGCTGATCGGAATCCGGGAGCCCCCCTTTAATAAGGGGGCCCCTAGATGCCGGCCCCCCACCCTATGTGAATGAGTATGGGGTACATCGTACCCCTACCCATTCACCTGGTGGAAAAAAATGGCAATAAAAAAACACCACAGCTTTTTAAAGTAATTTATTACCGGAGAGAAGAGGGAAGAAGGCGACGGAGAAGACCGGGCCCCGCTAGCAAAAGAGCTGGAAGAAGATAGCGGTGGCCCGGCAGAAGGAAGAAAGAACCGGAGAGCGCGGCGACGACACCGGAGACCCCCGAAGTCGGATGAAGACCCCCGGAGCTGTGCAATAAATTACTTTAAAAAGCTGTGTTGTGTTTTTTTTTTATTGCCATTTTTTTCCACCAGGTGAATGGGTAGGGGTACGATGTACCCCATATCCATTCACATAGGGTGGGGGGCCCCCTTATTAAAGGGGGGCTCCCGGATTCCGATAAGCCCCCGCAGACCCCGACAACCAACGGCCAGGGTTGTCAGGAAGAGGCCCTGTCCTCATCAACATGGGGACAGGGTGCTTTGGGGTGGGGGGGCCGCAGGTCGCCCCCCCCCTGCCCCAGAGCACCAAACCCTCCCATGTTGAGGGCATGCGGCCTGGTACGGTTCAGGAGGGAGGGGGGCCGCTCTCTCGCCCCCCCCTCTTCCCCTGCGGCCTGCCAGGTTGTGTGCTCGGATAAGGGTCTGGTTTGGATTTTGAGGGGACCCCCACGCCGATTTTTCGGCTTAGGGGGTCCCCTTCAAATCCATACCAGACCCAAGGGCCTGGTATGCTCCTGGAGGGGGAACCCATGCCGTTTTTTTCTTTAACAATTGGCGTGGAGTTCCCGCTCAGGATTCATACCAAACACAGTGCTTGGTATTGGCGGGAATCCACGTCGGATCCCGTTCAATACAGTGCAGCGAGCGCGAGATGTGTCGCCACCCTGTCGCCGAGATGTCGGGACCCCTGACGCTGAGAATCTCCGTGATAGGATCGCGATGAATATACAATGTCGGCGCCACCTATTGTATATATTGGACCCTCTGGTTATGTGCTATTCATGGGCCTGTTTTGTTTGGGGGAAGACCACTTTTTGGGCACATCTGCAAGATAACGCTCTATAGGAGTATTTTGTTTTTTAATATTGGATTTGGTTTTAATTTTTTATTTTTTTTTGATGCTCCAGGTTGATTTGACTTGGAGTTTGTCATTATATTATATTTTGTATATCCAAATATCCAGCGCTTTGCTCCCACAGCAATCAGACAGAACCACCTTCCCTTCTGGCGAATGTCAGACAGATTTTATTTCTAATTATCCAGTGCTACATATGAAAAGGTCTATAATATAGTACAACAGCCACGTGTAAGCTTTTTTCTTGCATGTTGTAAACTCTTACTAGATTTGTTGACCCATTAATGAAAAGTGTGTCCAATAAAGCTTTTTCTCCAAATCACATCTGTGTCTTCACTCTCTCTCAATTGTCCATCACGTGTTCAAAAAAAAACAACTATCATACATCACGGAACACAGAGTTGGGCTAATATTCATTACCTATTGGGTTATACGCCATCTCTAGGTGAGTGGACACTGGTAGACAAAGTCTTAGACAGGAAGTGATCCCCTATATAACCCCTCCCTTACAGGAAGTATTTCATTTTTTACCAATGTCTGCAAGGTGGATGGGCACGTTTTGTTTGAGCTCTCTGAGCTCCAGGTCTTTAGTTCCACAAACGGTTCTTAAATGAATCAAGGGATTGACCGATTGGATCCATTTGACACAGGCTTATATGCTTAGATAAATGGTACCCGAGCCTTGCAAAGATGCAAGGATCCTGCGAGGGGGTGGACCCTATAGGCTTCCCTATATGTACTGTAAATATCTCCTAAATGTGCGCCCTGAAGGAACAACCGCCCGTGCTATTTCTTCAGGAGCGAATACCGTGATCGGCGGCTCCCACGCATGCGCGGGAGTGACGTCACGCGGCTTTGGCCAGTCGCGCGGCTGGAGTCCGCGGCCCCAGAAGGAAGATGGATGCGGCCTGTAGCGGGGACTATGCGGGCTTTGTTTGCAGGTAAGTGTAGAGCTTCAGCGAGTCACGGAAGGTAGTCTCAGTGCAGAGCCTCTGCAATCAATCAACATGTCCTACTGTATGCGGTATGGATTCTCCTGTCTCCACAGGGTATTTACAGATCTTTTTTTCTTCACATGCTGCTGTGCTCTCTTCCCCGCTCCGAGCATTGCGGAGGGGGGGTGGCGGGGTCCCCCGTGGGGGCGGATGGGAGAGGAGGAGGAAGAGAGCAGAGCTGAGGCATTTGGTACCGTTGGATTGCAGGGGCACACACATTGTGTGCTACTGTAACAGAGGATTTTGGCATTTTAACTTTGTTCAAACTGGGGATTCCTGACAGGCAGGGAGGGAGAGAAGACAGCACGTTGTATGGCAAGCCCTACCCTGAAAATAAGCCCTACTGGGTCTTTTTTTGCCAAAATGAATATAAGACCAGGGATTATTTTTGGGGAAACACAGTATATATCCTGATCAAACAGGTTTTTTTTTTTCTGTATAGCCCACTTTTATATCTTCCAGTAATTGCATTGCTTCTTAACATAGAGACATACATCCAGTTTTAATTTTGCTTTGATTTACTCTAGTAAATATAGTTTCATAACCCCTACTTAGTGTGGACAGTCGCTGGCCGCAGGCAGCTCAGCAAGGCTGCTATGAACTTGCATCACGGATTCTGCTCCGGCCCCTAGCCTGCCCCACAGCTAAGATGTATTTTTGTTCTTGACATCGTTTCATCTCCCAGCTGCTGGCAACAGCCCTCAGCCTCTGATTGCCAACATTAATCCCTTCGTCATAAAATCTGTGAGAGAATACATTCTTGTAGGGCTCTTCTGTGTTCCTAAATGCATTGAATATGATGATTGTATATTGATGTGAGCTCCGCTTGTGCTGTAATGTTGCTGAAAGCTATGTTGTCTGCAGTTGTAGACCAAAATTACACCCATGTTTATTAACCTTTTTCTTTAAATGTAATTTTAGAGAGAAGTTCTATCTTCCACTCGCCTGGGTCCTCTCCCTGCATCCTTCAATGTTCGTACGCTTCCTGCTCAGGCTATAGAGTACTGCTTTGCCTTCATCCAAGTGCCGCAAGATGTGAGTATAAAATTGAAGCTCATAAGCCTAATGAGACACTAATTATAAATGTTAATTTGATGAATCTTGCTTGGTTCTTTCAGGAAGATGCCCGTGCAGATGTGATAGATAATGTGGTCCGTGACATTCAGAACACTCAGTGTCTTTTGAATGTGGAATATGCTGGAGCCCATTGTCCACATGTAACCCTGCAGTTTGCCGATTCTAAGGATGATGTGGGCCTAGGGTTGGTGAAAGAAGGCCTGGTCATGGTGGAGATTCGCAAAGAAAAGCAGTTCCAGAAACTGGTAAGTAAACATGGCATTCTTGGTTGACCACTAGTCCTCTTATTAGTCTGTATCCAATATTCTGTGGTATTAATGCAAAGGTAGATAACCTGCCTTTATCCCATCCTGATGCTATTGGATCAGAAACAAAAATGTCTTGAGGACATACCTTGACCAAGAACAGGCCTGTTTGTCTTTCTTACAACTTTTACGGTTAGTTTAAAACACTTTAAGTAGGGCAGACATCTTTTGACATTCTGTTATATGTTCTATATTGACACATTTTCTCCCCATATCAATTACAAGCAAAATGACACAGGTAAATGATTTCTAATAAAGATTTATTGTCGCTGAAGAACTGATGCAGTGTAACTCATATAAAGTGACTGGCAGCAGGCCCAGTTCTGCAGAGACAATGTTCCATATTTTTGACACACTGCTCAAAAGTTCTTGATAATCGCCACATTTAAGACAACACTTTAAGCATTGTTTTGATATATATTTATTGTTTTCCTGGCATTAAGTACATGCGAGAGGAAAAAGAAAGGTCTGGGCCAGTTTTTGTTCTGCTGTTAAGCATTAACACCCATCTCACAATGATGCATTTCATTTTTACAACTCATGTTTAGATGTCCGAGTTTTTTTTTTTAACGTTTGTATTGTCAAAAGTAGAAAATCTGCTGTTTACTCTTATGGTTATCTGTTGATGGACTACTTTCTAGCTGAAAATAATTTTGGGGGACAATTTCCCACCACCTGTGTGACTACTTTTTCACTGTCACGTTATTAAATTATTCAGTATATAGGTACTTTTAGCAAGCAATTTGTGAGGCCTGTTAAACTAGCTAGAGCAGTGTGAGAATAACAGGATTTATCAACCATGGAGCACCTTTTGGTCATGATATGATACTTGGTAATTCTGGTACATATTTCCATAGAATATTGTACATTTCAGATACCTATAATCTCACTGCAGAGAGCGTACAAATAATGAGGTATACTGTGTCAGCTGGCAGTGTCCAAATTACCTGTAATTTAATGGAAAACCTATCTTGCGGCCACATCAGGACAAAAAAACTCAAGCTGACAAACTGTGGCTGCCACAGCCCTCCCCCTAAACAACTCAATACCTCATTAACGGACTTATTTACAGGAGTAATTTTAATTGATATTCAGCTGACTATATTGACTACTATAAGCCCCAGTGCCCAGCTAATGTAAATCAATACAGTGAAAATTCATAGCATCCAAGAACTGGAAGCTGTCCCTTCCAATCTTATGGACATGATGAAGTGTGTCATGATTAAGCCGACAAATCTCTGTCCTTATTGCAACTAAAATACATATGTCTGTTGATTCAGCATCATCTGAAGGATATTTCCTGCCTGTCCAAAAGGAACATTTTATAATTTTACAAAAATCTAGTAAATTGCAACTCTTTTAGTTGCAGCTCTTTGATTTCATTTATGATTATTGCGCCCACATTAAAAACATTGAATCCACTGTATGGTTGCATCTCGGTGCTTCTGGTTGCAAGTTAACCATCTTAAGAATATTGCAAGAAGCTGCTTTTAGCAAGCTAACTATTCTCCTCCTTCTGCCCTTTTTTATTTTAGAAAACGGGTTAATATGCTTGGCTTTTCTGATCATGCTACCCTCTTGGCTGTCTTTGTTGGCAGACCCAAACTGACTCCTCTACAAGCTTGTGTAATCAGTAGCTTTGTTGGGCTTCGTTACAGCTCTGCAATCAGAGGATGTGTTGGCTTCTACGTTACACTGAGCCTCGCAAGCGTTATTCCTGACACGATAACCTCTTCACAATAGATGTTCAGATTTCTGGAATTACAGCAGTTTGTTGGTAATCTGCTCTAGGAGTTAAACTTGGTGAATGCGATGCACTAAGAGTGACGAAGCCTTAGTTTTAGTGTTGTAATTATGACATTTCAGTATACTTAAATTTAGTTTGCTCTTTTTGTAGTAGATGTTAACGTACATAATACTATATTCTTTTTTTTTCTAAACAGGTTGCAGAGTATTTTAACGCTCAGGAATCTGCAAAAGCTGCCAGGGTAAGTAGATATATTGTGGTAGTTACTACAGACGAGCACCTTTTATTGTTCTATAATGTTAGATGTTTTTGCACGTCAGAACTTATTGTTCTGGTCAGATTATGTAAAGCAACCAACTTAACTGCAGTATAAAGTACAATTACAATGACTTCCAGCAATGCTTCCTTAGACATGTTTGGAAATAATCTTCTGAGTGAAAGGCTTGCTTTTGTATTGTGGAATTCAGTCAAGACCACTTGTCTTACAGTGAACATAAAGATGTTTATTGAATCAGGGGAGAAGGCCCAAAATGTGTTGTATTTTAAGTGGTATTTATACAGTGTAGATGCACATACATGATTAGTCGACTGTGTTTACAATCACTAAAGCATTACTAATTTGGAATAGATTGGGGGCGTGTTCTTAATGGGCATGTGAGTGGGCGTGCTTCACAGAGCTCCCGCATGTGATCCTAATATTATCCTGTCCCCAGCTTAAATCCTGCTGCCTAAAGCACTCACCTGGCGGGTAGACACTCCAGAGCTCCACGCTAGCCTGTCAGTGCCCTTCTTAGCTGCCGCTATGCCACGGGGGGAGAAGCAGAGAGGAGGCCGCAGATGACCAAAATGGCACCCAGAGACCACTCTGCTGCAGCATGGACCAAGGGAGAAGTCTAGTGACCCTGTGAGTAAATCTGCTAAACAGCCTGGGAAGGAGCAGCCAAGGGATATGCTCTTTTATGCCCAGAAACTCTCCGGCTGTATGACCACACAGACAGACCCTGCCACCTCTCTTCCTGCAGAGCTGGTTATGCAGGCTCGACGTGAGCTTAACAATTTCCATGCTGCTCTATGTGACACAAGTGAGGCAACTCCAGACCAAGACATGGGGGAATCTTCCCAGGCCCCCATTGCGTAAAATCCTAAAAGCAGTGCACAAATGTACCGTGCCTGGGGATGATCTTAAAGAGCACTTTGGTGGCTTGCAGGAGGTCTCCCTCCTGTGTCAAGATCTATAAAAAAAATTGAGAAAGAACCACTTGTGTGGAAAGTCGTGTCAGTGATCTGGTGGATCAAATACCTCACCAACCAGGGACACCAAAATTGTGGCCCAGCAGGCAGCCGCTTCCCACAAAGGGATGGATGATATTGAAAACGGGCTACACCGCAATAGTGTGCCCGTAGTGGGTAAGGATTAGCATTCTGTTCGAGACGAACATCGGCTGTTCGATCGTTTGACGAAATTCGAACATTATGGGGCGTTCGTGCCAAATTCGAGCGGCACGTCACGCCCCATAATGCACTGCGTCATCGCAGTGCATTGCTGGCTGATGATTGGCCAAGCATGCACTATGACCCGCATGCTTTGGCCAATCACAGCGCCGTCAGCAAAGGGAGCCATAAGGGAGCCATAATTGTGTGTGTGTGTGTGTGTGTGTGTGTATATATATATATATATATATATATATATATATATATATATATATTTATATATATATATATTATACTGTATCCAGTTTAACTAGATCTCACTGCAGACCGTTCCTGGTGTACTGTTTCTAATATACTTCAGGCAGGCAGTTGATTCAGTTAGCTGCAGTGTGTGTATATATATATATATATATATATATATATATGCTGTATCCTGTGTAGCTAGATCTGACTGCAGGCCACTCCTGGTGTACGTATTCAAATACACTTTCAGGCATGCCGGCCAGGCAGGTGATTCAGTGATCAGCAGTGCATAATAGTATGTGTATATATATATATATATATATATATATATATATATATATATATATATACTGTCTCCTACACATATATATCCACTGCATTCTAGTCTAGCCAAGCCTATACCTGACTGCAGGGCCATTCCTGGTGTACATATTCAAATACACTTTCAGGCAGGCAGGTGATTCAGTGATCTGCAGTGCATTAAATATATATACAGTCTCCTACATATATATCCACTGTATCCAGTCTAACCAAGCCTATATCTGACTGCAAGCCATTCCTGGTGTACTTTTTCTAGTAAACTTCAGGCAGTGTTTTGCTAATCTAATTTTACAGTATGTCTGGAAAGCCAACAAGGAGAGGCAGATGCTCACAGGCCACTAAAAGAGGGCAAGCAGGCTCTGCGTCTACAGCCAACAGTGCTGGTCGTGGACATGGTGCATCCTCCGCATGTGGACATGGGTCACGCTTGTCCTTTTTTTTTCTGCACCTGGCCATGTTGAGCCACAACATGCAGAATAGTTGGTAGAGTGGATCACAAAGCCGTCCTCATCGTCTTTCACCCAGGCTCACTCCTTCCCTAGCCTCACCATCATGAATGGAGGAGTCGACCACAGTGTTGGGTACATGCTGCAAGATGATGCGCAGCGTTTTTGAAGGCTCTGATGATGGTACCCAGGTTGATCAAGGCAGGAACGTGAGCCCAGAGAGAGGGGGTGCCAAAGAAGGACAAGAAACTGGCAGTCATGTTCCCCCAGCTGCAGCATACTGCCAGGTTTGTTTCAGTGACGAGGAGGGAGGGGATGATGAGGTCACTGACTCTACGTGGGTGCCTGATAGGAGAGAGGAGGGGGCACATCTCCAAGGAGGCAGGATGCCCTCCAGGGGCCAGCTTAAGGGCAGCCAACCGACTGCATCACACCGCAGAGCTCCGCATGTGCAGGCGCATTTTTCCAAAAGTTCTTTGGTGTGGGCCTTTTTTGAGACGTGTGCAGCAGATCGCACCATTGCTGTTTGCAACATATGTCTGAAGCGTATCAAGCGTGGCCAAAATAGCAGCTACTTGGGCTCCACATGCTTGACCAGACATATGTCGGGCTCCCATGCAGTCCGTTGGCAACAGTACTTAAAAGGCCCACACCAAAGAACAAGGCGGACCTCTCCTTGCTCCTCATCAGCTGCGATCTCCAACCCCACTATACCATCAGTCCTCTCAGGAACCTGCACTGAGAGGAATGAAGGTGTAGAATTAAATGTGCCAAGTACTTGCGGGCAATCTGCTATCGCTACACCAACGTCCAATTGTAGAAGGCAAATTTCCTTACCCCAGTTGCTAAACCGTCAAAAGAAATTCGGTCCCAGCCATCCACATGCCCAGCGGCTGAATGCAGCTTGGCTAAGTTTCTAGCACTCCAACTGCTGCCTTTTCAGCTGGTAGACTCTGCCCCCTTTCGTGAATTTGTGGAATGTGCGGTACCTCAGTGGCAGGTTCCCAAACATCACTTTTTTTTCACAGAAGGCGATTCCGGCATGTGGAAGGCAATGACTTGGCCTCGTTGGACAGGGCGGTCAGTGGTGAGGTGCATATTACCGCTGACTCATGGTCCAGCAGGCATGGACAGGGACATTGCCTTTCTTTCACGGCGCACTGGGTAACTCTGCTGGCAGTTGGGAAGGATGCAGTACAGGGTGCAGTATTGTTGGAGCTTGTTCCGCCACCACGCCTCCAAAATGCTGGTAGTGGTGATTCTGCCACATCTCTCTCCTCCACCCCCTCCTCTTCTTCTTCCTCTATGGCCTCTTCCTGTGCAGATTTATCCTCGGAACCAGCGGTGCTCCGTAGGCGTTCTAGGGGCTAAGCAAGCACTCAGGCAAAAAGATGCCATGCGGTGCTTGAGTTGGTCTTCTTAGGGGACAGGAGCCACACTGGGGCAGAGATTCTGTCAGCTCTGCAGGGGCAGGCTCAGAGGTGGTTGACACCACGCCAGCTTCAGCCAGGAATGGTGGTTTGCGACAATGAAACCAACCTCCTCTCCGCCCTCAGACAGGGACATTTGACCCATGTTCCCTGTTTGGCTCACGTCCTAATTTGGTGGTGCAGTGGTTCTTGTGCAGGTACTCGGGCTTACAGGATCTCCTGAGGTAGGTTAGGAAAGTCTTTGGGCATTTCCGCCGGTCATATAATGCCAGTGCTCGGCTGGCTGACCTCCAAAAGGAATGTAACCTGCCCAAGAACCGCCTCTGTGACATGCCCACCAGATGGAACTCAACGTTGGCAATGTTGCAGCGGCTGCACACGCAGCAGAGGGTCATCAATGAGTACCTGTGTGAGTATGGCACCAGGTCAGGGGAGCTTGACTTTTTTCCGCCACGCCAGTGGCTCATGATAAAGGATGCATGCACTGTCCTTTCACCATTTGAGGAGGCCACAAGGATGGTGACAGTGCATGCATCAGTGATACTGTCCCTCTTGTCTACCTGTTGGAGCACACGCTGTGTGGAATAATGGACAGGGCACTTGAGGCAGAACAGAGGGAGGAAGAGGAGGACTTCCTTACCTCTCAAGGCCCCCTTTATCCAGACAGTATTCCTGTGGGCCTGCCAATCCCACAGGAAGAGGAGGAGGATTGTGTCAGCATGGAGGTGGAGCCTAGCAGTCAGCATCAGCAGCAGTCTTCAAGGGATCGTTTTCAGTCCCCAGAAAACCATGTACTTGTATGTGGCTGGGAGGAGGTGGCTGCGGATCATGTCGTCCTTCGTGACCCAGAGGACTCCGGACCGAATGCCTCAGCAAACCTACGCTGCATGGCCTCCCTGATCCTGCAAAGCCTGCCAAAGGACCCTCGGATTTGTGGTATCAAGGAGAGGGATCATTACTGGCTGGCAACCCTTCTTGATCCACGTTACAAGGGTAAGGTTCCGGAACTTATCCAGCCGTCGCAGAGGATGAAACCTCTTCGGGAGGCCTTGCAGAAAGGTTTGTGCAATGTTTCCAGAGCCTGGGATGTTACAATTTTCTGGTCCTGGACAACGTGTTGCTGAGGCTTCAGCAAGTCACAGAAGGAGCGGTGGAGAAGGTGGCCCTCTGACCGATGCGTTAAGACAATTTTTTTAGTCCGCAGCCCCAAGGTCTAATTGGTTCCAGCAACCATCGCCAGCATCTGATTTACATGGTGCAGGAATACCTAGGGGCAAGATCAGACTTGGAGACTTTTCCAATCGAAAATCCACTGGGTTACTGGGTCTTGAGGATGGATCACTGACCAGAGCTTGCACAGTATGCAATTGAGCTACTGGCCTGTCCTGCATCCAGCGTTCTTTCGGAACGCACATTCAGTGCTGCTGGAGGCTTTGTAACCGATCAGAGTGCGCCTGTCCACAGACTGTTGATCGGTTCACCTTCGTAAAAATGAATCAGTCTTGGATCACCAGCTACCAAACACCTGATGCTGATGTAACCGATAATTTTTTTTATGAATGTGAGATCCCTTGAAGACTGCCTATGCTGATGCTGAGTACTATCCTGTTATGCTGAGTGACTATCCTATTCCTCCTCAATGTTCATGTTGATAGCTTCGAAGAAAATTTTTGGTTCTGTTTAACAGGGGCGTGTAATTACAATTTGTGCTGTAATATTTCGCAGCAGGGCCCGTTCCTGCGCCCACCAAGAGTAACTGTGAGGGCTTACAATGTTGTGGCACCACCAACACCTAAGGCCCAAATTTCTGCAGAGTATATAGGGCAGGCCGTATTGTATATACAGGCGGTCCCCTACTTTCAAACATCCGACTTACAAACGACTCCTACTTACAAACGGAGGGAGACAACAAGAAGTGAGAGGAAATCTATCCCTAGGAAGGGAAATTCTCTCCTGTAAGAGTTAATTTGGAAAAAAAGGTGTCTCTATGCTTTATCACCAATCCTTGTTTTCCTAAAAACACCAAATTTTCAAAATCCAATTGTCATTGGGACAGAAAGTGAGGTGAAATCTTCTGAATTGGGGCACAGACAGCAAAACTAATGTTACAGGGGTGATGATAACCCTTCCCTATGTTATCCAAAAAGCTTAAAAATAGATTTTTTGGCTGGAGCTACACTAACAAAATGTACCTGTTCCAAATTACAAACCGATTGAACTTAAAGGGGTGTTCCGGGCAAAAAAAATGTATTAAAAGCCAGCAGCTACACATACTGCAGCTGCTGGCTTTTAATAAATGGAGACTTGCCTGTCCCTGTGTCCCTCGATGTCGGCACCGCAGCTGATGTTTCCCATCAGCTGTCGGGTGCTGCCGTCGCCATTGCGGGTAAGGGAACCCAGCAGTGTAGCCTTTCGGCTTCACGCCGGGAACCCTACTGCGCATGCGCGAGGCCTGCTCCTCTCTCCTATTAGCCCGGCGGCCAGGGGAGGAGGAGGAGGGAGTCCCACGGTGACGTCACGGCCGCGCCGCGGCCTGACTCCCGGAAGTGGGGAAGGATACCTGTCTTTGACAGGTATCCTGTACCCCCTCCCCCCGAAAGGTGGCAATTTTAGCACCGGAGGGGGGGAGGAATCCGATGAGCGGAAGTTCCACTTTAGGGTGGAACTCCGCTTTAAGAACAAACCTACAGTCCCTGTCTTTCTTGAGACTGCCTGTATACTGCTGTTCAGAGTATATAGGGCCTGGGGGCTCCGTGCCTTTTCTTTTTTTAATTTGGGTGCGTGGTTACCCTTAATATCCATACAAGACCCAAAGGGCCTGGTAATGGGCTGGGGGGGTTACCCATGGCGTTTTTCACAATTTTCATCCATATTGCCGGGACCCAACATTACATTACAGCCGCAAGTAGTTTTAAATTACTTTTATTCCTTTAGAAATGTCATTTTGTGCAGGGACTGTTCTAAACATGGCAAACATGCGCCACTTTACAGGCCTACTATAGATACCCCCAGGTACGATATTTAAAGGAATATTTCACTTTTATCTTTTCACTTTGAGCATCATTAAAACCACTTCTCCCAAAAAACGTCTGTTTTTAATTCTTTTTTTTGCATTGATACATGTCCCCTGGGGCAGGACCCTGGTCCCCAAACCCTTTTTAGGACAATAACTTGCATATTCGCCTTTAAAATTCGCACTTTTGATTTCTCACGTTCGAGTCCCATAGCCTTTAACGGTGTTCGAATGTTCGCGCAAACTTTCGGTCCGTTCGCATGTTCTGGATGCAAACAAAACCGGGGGGTGTTCGGCTCATCCCTAGTAGTGGGGATGCCAGAAAAATCAGAGGGTAGGCTAGGTTTCTAGACACCTTTTGGCAAAGAGGCGTTTAACAAATTATTTATGGTGGAAATGGCTCATCGCACTCCACCCTGCTCATTAACGCAAGGCTACCCTCCGAGACCTATGCTAGCACACTTCCTTAACTACAAGGACCGTGAAATTATCCTGAGACTAGCCAGGGAGAAGGTGGATAATGGAGCGAAGATATCGCTTTATCCAGACTTCTCTGCTAAGTTAAATGCAAACATTTCAAGTTCAACGATGTCGAGGCACGGCTGCGGCCACTGCAGCTCTCCAATGCTATGCCCTGCTAAACTTAGGGTTTTTGCTAATGGACAGACCCACTTCTTTGAGTCAGCAACCAAGGTGGCCTCCTGGTTGAACCACAATGAGTACAGTCAGCACCAAGGTCCAGCACCTGAGGAAGGGGAATGATAATCCAAGAGATGCCTGCTTTCCATATTCCTGTGCCTATGGGAGCTCCTGTCTCTTTCTACATGCCCACAAATTCTCTGGCTGGGGATTCATTACCAGTAGTGATGTAAAGCAAGAGTAGTACAACAGCACCTTCCTTTTGTTACTACCTGCCAAATGTGCGCTCACTAACTTGAATGTATAACTGTTGCAGCAGACCTTTTTGTTTTTGATTTTGCTTTGGTACTTTTTGTTATTACGTTTTATTTCCCAAGGCGTCTTTCAGGACAGCACTCGAGAGATCGTGACTCCTCCCACTGGACCACAGGAAACACCACCTTCCTCCAGGTCTTTAAAGGGAGGCACCTCCCTATCACACATCAGTTTTTGTGTTTCCTTCGGCCCGGAGGGAACATCTTATGGGGGAGCCATGATCTTCTTGGGTGGTCCTGAGAGACAGGGGTTTCTCACCTTTGTTTTTCCTCCTTTGTTTCAAGACCCCAGCCCTCCCGCCTTGCCAGGGCTTCTGCTGCAGTAAGGAACGGGCTCCTTCTCCCCCTAGGTGCTTGGGGAGAGCCTCTGATGGTCCGGTGACCCTCTCCAGTCTCCCAGGGCGGCGGCTGCGCATGCACAGCCGCCATTTTGTGAAGGCCGAGAGGTGTCTCGGCCGTGTCGGAAGTGACACTTCCTAAAAGCAGGTCAACGGGTCAACTTTACCGCGCAGAGGGAGAAGGCGGGGCAGGAGCTGGCACCTATTTCCGCGTCCGGTGCAGTGGCACTATGGGAGTTTGGAAGTGGCATGTGAAGCCACAAGTGGAGCGCTGCACACCCGCTATGGAGGACACGGCGTCTGCAGCGGTGGGGACAGGCACCAGCAAGGCTCAGGTAGGGGGCAGTTGATCTGCTGTTCCATTACTTGGGGTTCCGGTCTTCCTTTTTTCTCTCCCCTGGTGGTGGGGGCCGGTTTGGGCACTTGAGGTTGTATTTCTTCCCCTTTTAGTGCACCTTTTGAGGTGATTCATAGGCAGAGACTGGGTCTCACCAAGGGTCCCCTGTTTTTGTTTGTTTTCTGACCCAGGCAAAGAAGATGCCCCTCATGCAAAGCTAAAATAGGAGAGAATTGGAAGAAAGCCATATGCAGCACTTGCATTGCTTCTTTAGCTAAAGCAGAATCTGCTTCCGTCTGTGGTGACTTGGTTACCTCAGTAAAAAAGGAACTCTTTGCCACGATTCAGTCATTCTGTGACTCATTGGATAATCCGGATGCTTGCCAGCCCTCCGCATCTTAGTCTTCCCAGGGTTCACTTTCTGTCCCAGTGTTATAGACTCTATTGGAAGGTCCTTCCACCAGGGAAAAACAATCCCCCGCTCCTTCCAATGATGGTTCGGATGAGGAGGAGAGTGAAGGGGCAGAAGTGGCCCCCTCCAAGGTTAAACTATCCCTGGAAAAGGTTAATGGGCTTCTTAGAGCCATACATGTTACCCTTGGCCTAAGCGAAGAAAAAAAAGGAGCCAACACTGCATTACCATATGTATGTGGGTCTAAGTGAGCCTAAGGGGTGGACATTTCCAGTACATTCTGTCATTTCGGATTCCATAAAGAAAGAATCGCAAGAACTGGAGAAAAAAAGTTCTCAAGGGCCCACCAGAGACGCATTCCTTTCGAGGAAGACCCCTCTACAGTATGGAACAAGGTCCCCAAACTCGACGCTGCCTTCTCCCAGTTCTCTAGGTCTACCGACCTAGCCTTTGAAGACATGAGGATCCAATGGATAAGCGAATGGATCTTTTGCTCAAGAGATCTTGACACTTGATCATGAGCAATTTAAAACCAGCCATGGCTACGACATGCTTGGCTAGCAACCTGCAATATTGGGTTAACCAGCTAAAAGCTCATGTGTTGGCAGATTCACCCAAGCAGGAGATATTAGATTCTTTCACTACCTTGTCCTCCGCGGTAGCCTATATTGCGGACGTATCAGCCGAAGCAATCAGAATGGCTAGATCAGCAGCCTTAGCAAATTTGTCAAGAAGAGCATTGTGGCTGAAGACTTGGCCAGGCGATGCAGCGTCAAAGAGGAAGCTTTGTGGGATTCCCTTTTTGGGTGATCATCTTTTTGGTCCTGATCTGGATACCATCCTAGAGAGTGCAGCCGATAGGAAGAAGTCCTTTCCGGTAAAGAAGAAGCAACAACCCCCAAAGCGCCTTTTTTTTACCTCCAAAGAGCTCAGGAGCAGGACAACAAGGCAAGGTCGGAATCCGTTTCCACCCTCCTGTGCAAGCTGAAAAATTACAATGACTGGAGCCTGCGGGTGGGTGTCAGGCTGCAAAGTTTCCTTCCGCAGTGGTCAGGCATAACGTCTAATCAGTTCTTCCTGACCACTCTTTCTCAAGGCTATGCTATTGAATTTACGGAATCTCCCCCACGAAGATTCCTTGTGATGAATACCCCAAAGGATCCAGTGAAAGCTTTAGTTCTTGAAAGGAGCTGATGCAGCAGGGTGGTTTTCGTCCAAGAGAGCGGCAACAGGGATTTTATTCTCACATTTTCTTGGTAAAAAACCAACAGGAAAATTCCGATTGATCCTCAACCTAAAACCTCAGAACAAGTCCGTCAGGTACAGAAGGTTCAAGATGGACTCTATTTTCTCAATCAGAAATCTACTGACCCCAGAATGTTACATGGCATCAATAGACTTGGGGGAATGCATACCTGCATGTCCCAATTTCACCCCAGTCCCAGAGGTATCTCAGGGTTGGCAGTAAAGATGGCAGGCGTGATTCATCATCTACAGTTCAAGGCCTTGTCGTTCGTTCTGTCATCCGCGCCACGGATCTTTACCAAGGTGGAAGCACTGGCTCCGATTTGTCTTCGAGGAATCACAGTAATTCCCTATTTGGCCGACCTTCTATTCTTTTCTCCCTCAAGGGAGAGGTTAAATGACTTGGTCAGAGTTTGCAACCATCTGGAATCTCTAGGATGGATTCTGAACCTACAGAAGTCCTCCCTAGATCCGTCATAGGAGGTTCGGTTTCTGGGCTATCGGATCAATTCGATAGAACAGAAGATTTTTCTCCCGTAAGAAAAAAGGGACACGGTTCAGTGCACAGTGTCGATGCTGCTGGCCAACCAGGCAATAACGATAAAGCAGATAATGTCGGCATTAGGGGTTCTGACCTTAATAATGCCGGCTATTCAGTGGGCGAGACTACACTTCAGGAGTTTACAAGCCTTCCTACTGAGGTCATTGGGTCACAGCTTAAGATCGCTGGACACGGAGGTGAAGATTACAGCCAAAGTAAAGAAGTCCCTATGGTGGAGGAGGAATCGGGAGACCCTTTTAAAAGGTCTTGTTTGGGCCTTCCCAGGTAAAAGAAGACTGACGACAGACACCAGCTCTTGTGGATGGGGGGCCCACTTAGAAGAAAATTTTGCCCAAAGAAGCTGGTCCAAGGTGGAGGCGATAGGGTCTTCAAATTAGAGAGAGTTAAAGGCGCTCGCTTTATTTCTAGTGATTATCGCTCAAGATCTCCAGTATCGCCCCGTTCAAGTATTGACCGACAATGCCACGGCTATGGCTTATCTAAACAGACAAGGGGGCACAAGGTGCAAGTCCTTACAAGCACTGGCAACAGAGATTCTTCTATGGGCAGAGAAGCATTTTCTATCCTTGTTGGCAATCCACCTAAAGGGGACCCTGAACAGAGTGGCGGATTTCCGAAGCAGGTACCCCATTCAGGAAGCAGAGTGGTCTCTGAATCCAGAGGTCTTTGCGATAATTTCCAGTATGTGGGGACAGCCAGAGGTGTGTACCTGTTCACCTCAAAGGAGAATGCTCAGGTTCCTCAGTTCTTTTCTCTGAACAATCGCGATGGGTCACTTGGGACAGATGCCCAGGCGCATCCATGAAGATTTCACCTTTGTTATGCTTCCCCCCCCCCCATTCCAGTTAATTCCACTGGTGTTAAAGAAGATCAAACGGGAATGGGTACCATTCATTCTAATTACTCCCTTTTTGGCCGAAGAGGGCCTGGTTCTCAACTGTTCTGAGGATGGCAACGAGGCCTTGTTGGCATCTACCTCTCAGGCAAGATTTGCTAACCCAAGGTGCAATAAATCACCCAGATGTTGCCAGGCTGTCCCTTGCAGCATTGTATCTGAGGAGCAGCTCCTACACAGTAAAAGGTTTTCGGACCATTTGGTTACAACATTGCTATCAAGTAGAAAACAAGGTAACTAGAACCATCTATACTAAAGTCTGGAAAGTCTATAACTCGTAGTGCATGTCATCTACCCAAGACCCAAAGAAACTTGTATCCATCTTGGAGTTGTTGCAGGAGGGAACAGATAAGGGACTAGCAGAGTCAGTACCTTGAAAGTACAGGTTGCTGCGCTAGCGGTGGTCTTAGAAAAATCTGTGGCCTCCGAACCTCTGGTAATTAGATTTTTAAAGGCTCTTACAAGATCAAAGCCAGCACCGATTAAGTTTCCCAAAGTGGGACTTGTCGGTAGTCCTGCAATCTCTAGCAGGGAGTCGGTTTGAACCGCTGGAAGAAATGTCACTCAAATGTCTCACTCTTAAAGCTATTTTTCTGATCGCCATTACATCAGCATGCAGGATCAGCGAGGTACACGCTCTGTCAATTTGGGAACCTTACTGTTTCCGGATAAAGTTTTCCTTAGGATGTACCCAAAATTCTTACCTAATGTAGCTTCAATGCATAATCATTCACAAGATATTGTTCTCCCAACCTTCTGTGCGAACCCATCGGGGGAGAAGAAAATATTTTTTCACATATAGGATGTCATGTAACAAAATTATTTTGACATCCAACATTACCTAGATAGAACAAAGGACTTTAGACAGTCATAATCGTTATTTGTCCTTTTTTCGGGAAAGGTTGCCAGGCTTCTAAAGGATCAATAGCCAGATGGCTGAAATTCTCCAACCCGGAAGCATACTCGCATGCGGTTTGTCCCCGCCAGCTGGAATTTGTTAACATTCAACCAGAGCGCTTGTGGCCACTTGGGCAGAAAGAGCTGGTGCCACCCCTGAACAAATTTGCAAGGCGGCAATGTAGTCAAGTTTTCACACCTTTGTGCGACATTACAGGATTCCTTGCTCCTTGTACCACAGCTAATGATCTCGCATTCAGTCCGCGTTGCGCTATTCAGTTTGTGACTTAGTGTTGGCGTTTCTCAGAAATTTCTGTCCAAATGTGTTCTATTTACACACTACTTTTTATAGCTCCACAACCTGCCGAGGTTCCACTTGGCTATGTACTTTACACCCAGGCTGCTTGGCCCTTGGCACCCGCAGGAGATATAGTGATCGGTAGACAGCCCTGTGCCTGTATATCTGTTCTCCCCTTTCATGTATTCCACACTGTTGCCTAAATGTTACCTATAATATTATGGAATGTTAGGAGCTTGAATAGCCCTCTAAAGCACACTATGATCTCCACATGCCTCCGGAAGTTCCACCCCCTGGTGGTAGAGCTTGTTGTCCGCCTTCCGACAAACCTCCCTAGACTGCTCTGGAAACTCAACACATTTGGCTTCAGGTATTTACGCCACATGACCGTATTGCTCGCCGATTAATGATTTATTTCATGATCATGCCTTGTATGAAGACCCTCTTTAGAAAATGGGAGGCCTTTAAAACAATACTTGGGGGAATATTTAATGCTGAAATCCAGGCTGTAAAAAAGAGAAGAGATCTTCTGAGTTGCTCTCCTGCATGGAGGATCAGGTTGGACAACTTGAACTTATATCGACATATATCGTTCAGCCTACTGATTCTGCTAAGAAGGCCTAGATCAGGGATATGCAATTAGCGGACCTCCAGCTGTTGCAGAACTACAATTCCCATGAGGCTTAGCAAGACTCTAACAGCCACAAGCATGACACCCAGAGGCAGAGGCATGATGGGACTTGTAGTTTTGCAACAGCTGGAGGTCCGCTAATTGCATATCCCTGGCCTAGATGATGGCTCGAGATGCTCCTGATCGTTTTCAGGCCTCCGCTGCTGAACGAAAAAAGGTTTTTCAATAAGGCTTTTTTTGGCATTTTTTGAGGAGGGGGGAGAAGACTGGCCATCTCCTATAAAAAATTATTCAATCCCAACAGGCCTCTCCGGCTATAGGAGCTATTAGAGACAAATTTGGTAGGGTTGTTGATTCCTCTGAATTATAAAAATAACTTTCTTTCTCGTACATCACGGGACACAGAGCGACATAGTCATTACTAATGGGTTATATAGTTACCGTCAGGTGCTGGCACTGGCAACTTCCAAAACCGGAAGTACCCTCCCCTATATAAGCCCCTCCCATCCGGGAGCACCTCAGTTTTTTGCCAGTGTCTAAGGTGTTGGCCAAGAAGAAACATGTGTTTTTCACTGAGCTTGCGTACAGGTTCTTTTGGGCCTCAGTAAGCTATTCCGGATCCGACCAAAAAAGCTTCATAGCTAAACGGTCGGTACCCGGGCCTTGCAGAGAAGAGCAAGGTTCTGCCTGTAATGCTTCTCTTAGGAGAGCTGGACCCTGGGATCCAGAGCTCTGGTCATACCCACGACCAAGATGTTTTCTGTGCAGGGTGCTATACAGGTCCAGGGGAGTGGAATCCTTGGGAACCCGGTCCCTGAAGGTTTGATTACAATGCCTGCCGTGATAGGTGAAGTTTGGGCTTTTGTGGACCAAACAAAGTCCTGCGGCGGGGAACAGGTAAGTGGGGGCCCCCAGGAACTTGGTTCTATTGGGGGACCCCCAAGCCTAATTTGTCTTTCTGTCTGTTACCTAACGGTATTCCCGCTAATATCTGTGCATGCCTGTAACTACTAAAAAAATGTAATAATTTTTAATGGTGGTCAAGAAAAAAAAAAAAAAAAAAAAGAATGTTTTTTTTTTATATATGTTTAGTATATTAAACTGCGGTACCTGTGTTTGTCCACTAGAGGCCGCTGTGGAATGTTTTTCTTGTCATATGGACTAGTTTCTTCTCAGAGAGCAAAGTCCAGGCAGCTGGTGAGTTCTCCTACAGGAAACTGTTTCCTCTGCCATGTTGCAGTGTTCGTCTATCCCCCGGCCTGCGGCAAAGGGGGCCCTGGCTCCTGTCCCTGGTTTCCATGTTTGAAAATTAGCGCCGAGGCGCACGTGGCCTCGCGCGTGCGCGTGCACGCGCCTCTATATATAGAGGTGGCCGGGAAAAGGGGCGGGGCCTGGGGATGACGCTCTGTGCGCGCCGCAGCGCTTCTGCGCATGTGCGGGCGTCCCAGCAGGTTTTTAAAAAGCCACATTATTGCAGTAAGCTGGCTATGAAGTACAGAGACAGAGCTGGCAACATTTAAAGGCATACAGCAAGCGGTTGAGACAGGCATCCCCTAGAAAGGCACATTAGTAGACACCAACTGTTTATTATAGCAGCATTTATGCTAGACTATTATCAGTAACTGGTGTATTTTCGGCTGGAATACCTCAGCTTTGTGGCTTAGGAATATGCCGTCTAAAAACTCCGGGACTAGAAATTCCAGGAGGAATAGGGGGTCTCCATCGGGCTCTGAGGATCTTGGGCATGCTTTGGCTGCACCAGTCTCCCCTGAAGAATCAGAGGTTAGTGACCGTAGGGCACCCCCAGGAGTACCTGGTACTGTGGCTGTCCCCAGTTCACCTGCTCCTGTGTATGTAACAGAGGAGGTTTTTTCCTCAGCTCTGGGAGGGCTGGAAGAGAGATTGTCAGCACTAATTGCTGCTTCCCTGTCACAGGAGAAAAGCGCTCGATCTCCGTCTCCTCCCTCAGAGTGCCTGTTAACAGAGCAACAGTCCCATACAGAGAACGACCTACCTGAGGGGGATCAGGATGAGGTTGATTCAGTTGTAGAGGAATCAACAGTGGAGGAGCCGTTCTCAGCATCACATGCTGAGAGGTTTTGGGTGCAGTCCCTGACTAATATGGTCCGATCAGCATTTAAAATGCCACTTGCGGAGCCATCCTCCTCTTCTGTCTCCTCGTTGGGGTCGCTAAAAGCTCCCCAGACTGTTTGTTCTTTTCCGATCCATCCTTTACTGGAGGGGCTCATTTACCAGGATTGGGAGCATCCTGACAAAATATTTACTCCCCCCAAGAGATTTCCGGTGGTCTATCCTATGGAGGATAAGTTCGTCAGAAAATGGAAGGTCCCTACAGTGGACGCAGCCATCTCTTGTGTGAATAAATCACTGACATGTCCGGTGGAAAATGTCCAAATGTTCAAGGACCCAATAGATAAAAAATTGGAGTCCTTATTGAAATCTGCTTTTTCTACAGCAGGATTGGTGACACAACCAGCAGTGGCAGCTATAGGGGTCTGCCAAGCAGTGAAGGATCAGTTGAAACAGGTCTTAAGGGACGTGCCAGATCAGCAGGCTCTTGCTCTAGCTGATCTACCTAGAGCCTTATGCTTTGCGGTGGACGCTATAAAGGATTCAATCCATCAGGCCTCCCGCCTTACGCTGTCTGTAGTACATATGCGCAGGCTTCTATGGCTCAAAAACTGGTCTGCTGAAGCTCCCTGTAAAAAATTGCTGGTCAGCTTCCCATTCCATGGGGAGCGCTTATTCGGGGAAGACCTGGACAAGTATATCCAGAGAATTTCCAGCGGTAAAAGTACACTCTTGCCGGTCAAAAATAGAGTTAGAGGTCCCTCTTTTAAGAGGCCGGCTTCTCCAGTCCCTAGGACATCGGCTGTGAAACAGTTCCGACGGCCTCCCCGGTCAAATCCCGGAGGTAAAAATCAGGGACAGTTGCAGGGTAACAAGAAGCCCTGGAGCAGGAGAGGTACAAAACCTCCCCCAAAGTCAAATGCATGAAGGGTTGCCCCCACCCAATCGGGTGGGGGGAAGACTTCAGTTGTTCACAGAAACCTGGCGGGACACGATCCGAGACAGATGGGTGCTCTCCGCAGTAAATCTGGGATACAAATTGGAGTTAAAAAACTCCCCTCCTTCCCGCTTTATAAGGTCGAACGTGCCAAGGGATCCCCAGAAGAGAGGATCCCTCCTGTTGGCACTGGAACAATTATTGCTTCAAGCAGTAATTATAGAGGTCCCCCTGGAAGAATGGGGGTTCGGGTTTTACTCAAACCTCTTTACAGTTCCGAAGCCAAACGGGGACGTGAGGCCCATATTAAATCTAAAAGGGCTAAACAAATTCCTACATATCAGGACTTTCCGGATGGAGTCGATCCGATCGGTGGCCACTGCCCTACAAGGGGAGGAATGGTTAGCCTCGATCGACATCAAAGATGCTTATTTGCACATCCCCATCTTTCCAGCCCACCAAAAATTTCTACGCTTTGCGATAGAAGGGCGCCATTTTCAGTTCAGAGCCTTACCCTTCGGTCTGGCCACAGCACCAAGAGTGTTCACAAAAATTCTGGCCCCATTATTGGCCAATCTAAGAACACGAGGTGTAACGATAATGGCATATCTAGACGACTTGTTGCTGATAGACCACTCAGTGGAAAAACTAGAAGTGGTTGTTCACGAGACAATCAAGTATCTGGAATATCACGGTTGGATTATCAACCGAGACAAGTCAGCCCTAAAACCAGTCAAAAGTCTGGAATACTTGGGGCTAAGGCTGGATTCAGACCAGAGAAAAATTTTCTTGCCTCGAGAAAAGGGGTCGTCTTTGAGAGATTTGATCCACTTAGTGGGTTCAAAAAGACAGCCATCCATACGCCTGTGCATGAGGCTGCTGGGAAAAATGGTGGCATCATTCGAAGCAGTACCCTACGGTCAATTCCATTCAAGGAAGTTGCAAAGGGCCATACTGTCAGCCTGGAACAAAAAAGTTCAGGCTCTGGACGTACCAATGTCCTTGTCCCCTTCCGTTCGCAGAAGCCTCCGTTGGTGGTTGGTTCCCCGGAATCTGGAAAGAGGGAAATCCTTCAGTCCGATTTCTTGGAAGGTGGTCACTACAGATGCCAGCCTTTTAGGCTGGGGAGCAGTACTGGAGCAATGGTCTCTCCAGGGCAGATGGTCGGATGCGGAAAAGGCCCTGCCCATCAATCTCTTAGAGATACGAGCAGCCCGGTATGCCCTAGTAGCATGGACATCCAAACTCCAAGGGTCCCCTGTCAGAGTTCAGTCAGACAATGCCACAGCAGTGGCATATATCAATCGTCAGGGGGGCACCAGGAGTCGTGCAGCCCAAAGGGAAGTAAATTACATCCTGAGATGGGCAGAAAGATATGTCCCAGCCATATCTGCGGTATTCATTCCAGGGGTGGAGAATTGGAAGGCGGACTTTCTAAGTCGCCAACAATTATGCCCAGGGGGATGGTCCCTTCATCCCGAGGTTTTCCGGACAATATGTCAGCGGTGGGGAACACCGGATGTAGATCTGCTAGCATCCAGGTTCAACACGAAAGTGGACAGGTTTGTCTCTTGGACAAGGGATCCCCTAGCGTGCGGCTCGGATGCCCTAGTGTTCCCTTGGGATCAGTTCAAGCTGATTTATGCATTCCCACCGCCACAATTGTTACCTCGATTACTCCGCAGAATCAGGGTAGAAAAGAAACCAGTGATTCTGGTGGCTCCAGCGTGGCCCCGAAGAGCATGGTACGCGGAGATTGTAAAAATGTCTGTGGGGAGTCCTTGGACCCTCCCACATCGTCCGGACCTGCTTTCGCAGGGACCGATATACCACCCTTCCTTACCAGCCCTAGGTTTGACGGCCTGGCTATTGAAGCCCACATTCTAAAAAGGAGAGGGCTCTCTAATGCTGTGGTGTCTACCATGATCAATGCCAGGAAACCGGTATCCAGGCAGATCTACTATAGAATCTGGAAGGCGTACATCGCCTGGTGTGAGGCCAGGAAATGGCATCCACGTAAATATGTAATAGGTAGAATTCTGGACTTCCTACAATGGGCTGTAGATAGGAAGCTTGCCTTGAGTACTATCAAAGGTCAGATTTCGGCCTTGTCAATATTTTTTCAAAGGCCCTTGGCTTCGCATTCACTAGTCAAAGCCTTTATACAAGGAGTGATGCGTATTAGTCCTCCGGTTAATATTCCCATATGTCCATGGGATCTAAACTTGGTTCTGTCGGTTCTACAGAAACAACCATTTGAACCATTACAGCATATTTCCTTAGTGCTTCTCACCAGGAAATTGATTTTTCTAGTAGCCATTTGTTCGGCTAAAAGAGTATCGGAATTAGCAGCTATGTCCTGTAAGGAGCCATATCTGGTTATCCATAAGGACAGAGTAGTGTTACGTCCTCATCCAGCCTTTCTTCCTAAGGTGGTATCGAGTTTTCATTTGAACCAAGATGTGGTTCTTCCTTCTTTTTTCCCCAAACCTACTTCGGTAGAGGAAAAGTTATTGCATTCTTTGGATGTAGTAAGAGCAGTTAAAGCTTATCTAAAAGCCACTGCTCAGATTCGCAGAACGGATACTTTGTTTATTCTGCCGGAAGGCCCCAGAAAGGGTCAGGCAGCGTCAAAATCTACTTTAGCCAAGTGGATTCGACAGGTCATAATACAAGCCTATAGCTTGAGAAGTAGACCGCCTCCGTTCAAAGTTAGGGCGCACTCCACGAGAGCAGTTGGAGCTTCATGGGCAGTGCATCACCAGGCCTCCCTGGCTCAAATCTGTAAGGCCGCAACATGGTCTTCAGTACACACGTTTACTAGGTTCTACCAGGTGGACGTTAGAAGTCAGGAGGATGTCGCCTTTGGGCGCAGTGTGTTGCAGGCCGCAAAAGATCCTCATGTCTGATAGCGCTCAGCTTATATATGGTGTATCCCCCCCCTCATTTGGCATTGCTTTAGGACATCCCATTAGTAATGACTATGTCGCTCTGTGTCCCGTGATGTACGAGAAAGAAAATAGGATTTTTATAACAGCTTACCTGTAAAATCCTTTTCTTGGAGTACATCACGGGACACAGAGCTCCCGCCCCTCTTTGGGGACACTTATTGCTTTGCTACAAAACTGAGGTGCTCCCGGATGGGAGGGGCTTATATAGGGGAGGGTACTTCCGGTTTTGGAAGTTGCCAGTGCCAGCACCTGACGGTAACTATATAACCCATTAGTAATGACTATGTCGCTCTGTGTCCCGTGATGTACTCCAAGAAAAGGATTTTACAGGTAAGCTGTTATAAAAATCCTATTTTTTATGCTTCACTCAACCAGCAACGGAGGATGCGGTCTTAACGAGACCTTTCTCGTTCTATCCAGGAGATTCCCCTCCCCACCCTTACGGTGTCACAGCAAACGATATTAGATGTTCATCTTACATTGGAGGAACTGCAGCAGGCGGCCAGCTCTTTTTCGAACTGTAAGGCCCCAGGAGATGATGATATCCCCATGGAGGTGTATGTCAAATATGGAGAGATAATCTTACCACAACTGTTAAATGTGCTAAATGCTTCTCTTAAGGAGTGCTGCCTTCTGGCCTCCATGTCCAGAACCCTGGTGGTTCTATTGAAACTGGGCAAGGATCCCTTGGATCCAGGCTCGTATAAGGCCGATTTCACTCCTCCAGAGTGATGTTAAACTTTTGGCAAAAGTCCTGGCTCTTGGGTTGAATGAGGTCGTATCGTCGGTGGTACATCAGGATCAAGCAGGGTTAATGCCTAAAAAGTCTACAGCTGTTAATTTACGAAGACTTTTCATTAACATGCTGACCCCGCAGAAAGCATGGTTAAAAGGGCTTTACTATCTCTTGATGCCAATAAGGCATTTTATAGCGTTGACTGGGAGTATTTATGGTAAGTGCTAACAAAATTTTGGGTTTGTATTTAAATTCATTTAGCGGAATGTGTGAAATAAAATGCAGCCCTTAAAATTCCATTCTAATAAAGTCCATAGATCTTATAAGACACCCGAAGTGTGTTGACATATATACAGTTGTTAGTGAGCTAATACTCCTTCACTGACACTACAGCACACCAGGCCTCTCACCCTCAAGCATGGACCACTAAATTATAGGTGGTCTAACAGCGCTCCAACACTCCTCAGGCTCACTCCTGTTCACCAGATACTGCACAAAATTAGATTCCTGTTGTCTCCTCTGAGAGCATCTCTTCACAGGTTAGATATGCAAAAGGTCAGAACAGAAACCTCCTCCTAGTGTAGTAGGTAAGTAACACTTAAGGTGCAAAAGAGACTATGGGGACTTAATCCACTTATTATGGCGGTTCCCCAAACTACATCTCTATTGGAAACAAGTAGTAGACACGCTAAATATGGTATTGAAGGTGAAACTCCACTAGATCCTAAATGTACTAAATATATTGGGGGCACTCTTTCATGCATGCAGGTTCATTTCATTAATGTGGAAGTGCCCCGACCCTCCCAGGCATAAGTCCCTGGGTATCATCTGTAGGCAACTTATTACTTTTAGAACGTTAATTTATACACTTAGGGGTTGCCCTGGCAAGTTTGAAAAAGTCTGGGGACTGTGGCTGGATACCCCTGGTCTCAACCTTAGGGAATTTGTTTAGTAGGGAATATTTACTTCTCTAAATAGACCTTGTTTTGTACATAAACCAATTGTTCTTGGGTGACTAGGCCTCCATTCTCATGGTTTGGCTACAACGTTGTATTATTTCAGTTTAGCTCTGGAGTGGAGTTTGTCAATGTAAATTTCTGCATATCATTGTGTCAATATTAATGTACAGAAGGCTATTTATTACCTTTGTTGGTGAAATTAGCCTGTGTTAAATTGGACTGTACAACTTTTTGTGTATTTCAATAAACATTTTCCTAATTATTATTTTTTTTGGAGTAATTGCCAAATATGGGATGTCATACTATAGATAAACCACAAAGTATAGGATAATTTTGACATGTGCTACCAGATGACCACGTGATAAAATATTGTAATTTTCCTGTTTTAGCTACCTCAAAAGGTCTTGGAGAGTTTCGACAAATTATTAAGTCAGACCTATTTTTATTTGATAATCAGTTTAATTTCTTTATCGTATGCAAAAATACCACTTTCCCAGAAGCCCATCTTTCATATTAATATTTGCATTTATATTTCCACAAGTACATTGCCAAAAGGCCAACAGCATTGTTCATGGGTCAGCGCTTTAGGTCAGCAAAGACCATACAATGCTTTTAAATTCAATGGGTGGCATATTCACTTAAAAGACTGCCAAGGGAAAATGGCACTTGTTCAGAAGGCCATTCTTCTTTTTAAGGGCCTTATTTGTGTCCAGTCTCTGTATCTAATTTTTGGCAGAACAGAAAAGCACATTATCAGGGAATGTGTCACAGCACAGTGGGCTCACAGTGTTAAAATGTCAGGCCGGATAGTGGATATGTATTTCTATTTACATATATTTATTTTGAGAGATCTCTTTGAACACTGCACGTGCCCAATGCTGTGGGCTGTTTGCCCATTGCCTGCAAATTACCTAGTGGTAGTTGGGGTGTTTCACTTTAAAGGATAAGTTCACCTTTCATAACATGTTACACCTATATTCCGGGTGTAACATGTTACGAACGGTCCAGGGCTCCGTCCGCCCAGCCGGCCGGGTCACTTATTCACAGTGTTTTGTGAATGGAAAACTACAAGGTCCAGCAGCCTTTGCGGCTGTTGGCTTGTAGTTTTCCATGAACTACCATGGTGCTGTGGTAGTTCATTTTCTCTTCCTGTCAGATTGTATCTGCTTTCCCATACGGAATGTACACACACCCCTCCAAGATAAATATTTTCTGTAATAAATATGCTCACACTTAAACAAATACATTTGTTGAAGCACCTTTTGATTTCATGATAGCATTCAGTCTATTGGGGTAGGAATCTATCAGCATGGCAAAACACTCCAAATCTGTCAGATTTTAAGGACATCGCCTGTGCACAGCCCTCTTCAGGTCACCCCACACATTTCCAATTGTATTCAGGTCCAGGCTCTGGCAAAACTTTGATCTTCTGGTGCAGTCGTTCCGCATAAGTCCATTCACCTTGACTAAAGCTCCAGTTCCACTTGAAGAATAACAGACCCAAAGCTCAATGCCTCCACCACCATGCTTCATCATGGGTATGGTTGGCATTATGGTCAAAAATGGACTTTAGGACCATAACACATTTTCCCACATGCTCTTAAAGATGTAGGTTTTTGCAAAAACGTAGCTAGGCTTGGATGTTTTTCTTAGTAAGAAAAGGCTTCTGTCTTGCCTCTCTACCACACAGCCCAGACATATAACTGATACAAGATATTTTTGTGACATGTGGCACACAACCGGTACAACCAAAAATTCTTGCAGGTCTGTTTTAAAGTGCAGGAATGTAAAAAATAAACAAACATACATACTCATCTAGGTGTATGCAGCATTGGTCTGATGCTGCATCCTTGCCTTTCCACCTCTACAACGACCACTGATCGCTCAGTTCTCGGTTTTCTTTGAGCAAAGAAACGGTGACTACTTGTTGGAGTGCCAGTCTATGGAGGCTGTGGGAGCTGCTGGCTCAGTTTACCAGCAGTGCACACTTTAACGTCGGGATCCCTGGACTGACTGAGTGATGTTAGATGACAGCAGATTTTAGCCTGCTGTCGGCTGAAGCCGTGTCACAGGAGTGCAGAACTAATTGCACTCCTGTGAATCAAAGGAGAAGTAGAGCCAAAAGCCCTTTGGCCCTGCTTCACTTTTTTTTTATTCCTGTAGGCCCCTTGGCAGCCTCCCAGGCCAGAAAAATTGATTCACCAGAAGAAGATCCAAGTTTTGGAATGGCCCAGCCAGAGCCCAGACCTGAATCCAATTGAAACTTGTACGAAAAATCAAACGGTGCTTCAACAAAATATTTGTTTAAAGTGGTTGTAAAGGCTAGACATTTTTACGTTAGTGCATTCCCTGCTCTAAGATGCAAAAAAATGTTGCAGTACCAATTTTGCCCCCTTACCGCCTAAGTCCTCACTCAATCCAGCGCTGTGCCCCCTGTAGTGGCTTTCTCCTCTCTCCCTGCATTCACAAGACAGAGAGCGCCTTTATATTCCACTGCTCTCAATTAAATCATGTGAGCAGGGGGTGGGGCTTAGCCGTGCTGTGTGTCTGTCAATGGATGCACACAGCCCAGCTTGGGATCAAGCCCGCACACGTGCCCCCATGGGAATCGGCTTCCTATGGTGGCACACTTAGAAGAGGAGGAGCCAAGAGTGGTGGGGGGCTGCAGATGAGGAAGTTCAGGGCCGCTTTGTGCATCATCATTGCACAGAGCAGGCATGTTTTTGAAAAAAACGTAAAAAATTATTTAACAACTGTTTTTAAGGGTGTGATGATTTGCTATACGCAACCACTAAATTGTAAAATATTTATTTTTTCCCTCGAAGATTACATTTTGTTTTTAATTGAATTGCACTTATTATAGGTCACATTTAGGCCCCTTTCACACAAGTAGTCCTATCGGATTCCCCTGTCTGTTTTTCAGGTGGACCCGATTGGACCCTCCATTCTCCTCTATGGAGCGGCGAATGTAAACAGATTTATGTCTATTTAAACCCACCTAACTTCAATCCGATTTAGCAAAAACAAATGGAAGGGTATCCGTTCCCCTTCATCTGATTAGATCGATGAGCAGTCAGGTGTAAACAGACAGCCGATCCGTTTACATCTGACTGCGCATAGAGCAGAGCATGCTGTCTGCTCTAAATAAGGAGAGCATGCATGGACTTGTCATCTGCCTGCTCCGCTGAGCAGGGAATCCGTGAACAGGTCCCCTGCTGAGAAAAACAGATCCGACCCATGTGAAAAGGGCCTAAAAATGGAAAAATTGTAAAGTGATTTATCTTGGTCTGATTTTTATTTTATTTTTTTAACATCTAAAAAACCTGGCATTTTACAGGGGTGTGTAGACTTGTATGTGTGTGTGTGTGTGTGTGTGTATATTTCATTTTCTTTTCTTTCTTTTTTTTTAAGCTGAACCTCTGGCGCTATGGTGATTTTCGAGCTGATGATGCGGATGAATTTGGATACAACCGCTAGAAAAATGCCATTCCAAAGATGACCGAAGCCCACCCTGTTCTCTGCTGCCTTCCAGATTTCTGCTGTCTGGTTTCCATCTTGCACATTATCCCCATATTCAATGGACTCCTCTAATCAAAGAAGAGAGTTTCCAGCCAACACCACCATATAAACTGGAGGGAGCTTACAGGGTTAAACCTGGACAAACATTTGTATCATGCGGATTTCCTGAAAAATCAGTTTGTACATCAACTGCTAATTTTTACGTGTTTCTTTTTTTTTTTTTAAAGCAAAATACATATATACACGGGCTGATATTTAGTTTTGTACTTTCCAGTAATTCAGTCCTGAGTCCTGAAATCAGATCCTAACGGTTGATTGTCAAAGTTTTATCGGTCCTTTGCCAATAGTATTTTCCCCTCCTTTATCCAGTGTCCAGGGTCATATGTTTTGTCTTGTGTATTTAATGGCTCAATAAAGTACATCGTATTAAATTCTTTATGTTGTAAATTGTGAATTATTGTGATATAAGGACTTCAGTTAATGGAACCCCACCTAATTAAAGCATGTACAGATCACTCCGGGATCCAAACCGATAACAAAAAAATCTTAAGTACCCGTCATGACACAAATTTGACTCCTTTACCTGGAGAACAAGTATGTACGTATGATTAGTCAGGACACTTGATTCTAGTGTCCCCAAAATACAAAAAAATAATATATATAAAATCTAGTTAAATTTATTTTATTTTTTTATTATTTTTACATACGGTTACCAGTGCAGTAAAGCATCATATGACTGGTGTGGCGGCGATCAGGTATACTGACCAGTTTAACTCTGCCAAAGATGTGTATCGCAGGTCATGACCGTCCCTCTGCAAGACAGCCAATGATGCGTAGTACACGTCATGGCAGTCAAAAGGGTTAAAAAAAATAATAAAATAAGTTGTTGAAATGTGCTCATTTGGCTCTGTCTGTAGAAGGAGCAAGGCAGCTGCTCAATAAACACAGATTGTGAATGAGGCAGGTTTTACACCTTTGTATTGTGCCAACATGCTTTAGCACTGCATGCACACGTTAGCATGTTGGGACGTTATTCAAAATAAGTGGCACTGCAACGAACAAAGGCAATGGACCTATGTTGCAGCACAAAACACATATTTTTTTAGTCTGTGTGAAAGTTATACAAACTATGGTATGTGTGTGTATGTATGTATATGTGTGTAGAAAAAAGAGAGGATTGCTGCACAAAAAGTATGATTTATTTGAAAAAAATTACATCAGGTACCAGGTATAACAGGTGACGTTTCGGGCTGACAACGATAACGCCCTTCTTCACAATCACCTACCTACAACTGGTCATACACACAAGTCCATATATATATAGAGCTTATTAATACTGCTAATCAATTAAGACAAGCTGGAATCAATTACATCATATAGAGAGCTACATTCCTTATCAGCATATGTTAATCAGTTGCACAAATGGAAACTACTTCTAGTAACAAGTGATTCTGATTCCTCACTCAGATGAGATATAGTTGATAGAATAGTTCATGGATTCATCTACAGAATAAAAATCATACATATAGAGATATAATCAATACTATTCAGATAGTCTACCATTGATCAATATTAAAAGTCTGCATAAATATAGAAAAATAGAAAATGACACGAACGATCGATACAAAAAACGATTGATACAAAAACTATTAAAAAGCACACGTCAAAGAAATAGATATAAGTCAAAGTCAGTGTTTAACCCTTTGGGCTGCAAAGTGTCTAAGCGGTTTATCCAATATACTTCCCTTTTTTTTAAATTCAAGTTCCCTGTTATCCCCTCGTCTATTGTTTGGAGTCCCATTTATAATCATGTATCTTAATTGTGATACTGTATGGTTCTTTTCTAAGAAGTGTCTAGATAATGGTAACTTGTCTAGTTTATCATGAATTTAATATTTATGCCTTGCGATTCTGTCTTTGGCATTCTGTGTTGTTTCACCTACATAGACCAGTCCACATGGACATTTAATAATGTATATTACATAAGCCGATTGGCAAGTAAAATTATCTTTAAAGGGGTTGTAAAGGTTCGTTTTTTATTTTCTAAATAGGTTCCTTTAAGCTAGTGCATTGTTTGTTCACTTACCTTTTCCTTTGATTTACCTTCTAAATGTTTTTTTTCTTTGTCTGAATTTCTCACTTCCTGTTCCTCCTCAGTAAGCTGTTCAGTAAGCTGTTCTGGCTGACTCCACACCACTCGGATGATGGTGTGAAGTTTAGTGAGGAGAAACAGGAAGTGAGAAATTCAGACAAAGAAAAAAAAAACATTTAGAAGAGAAATCAAAGGAAAAGGTAAGTGAACCAACAATGCACTAGCTTAAAGGAACCTATTTGGAAAATAAAAAATGAACCTTTACAACCCCTTTAATATTTATGCTATATCCTTTATGTGGATGGCAAAAACTTTTGCCTTTTAATCATGCTTGTGCACTGAATGCAAGAAAGACATGGAAAAGAGCCATGATTAGGTGGACCCAAAAACGTAATACGAGGACTATGAGTGCTATATTGGTCAGACTTGACCAGTCTGTCATATATAGTTCTCCCCCTGTGATATGAAGGTAATAGAGAGTGGTGGAATTCAGGGCCAGTAGGATAATTCTTAGTATGGACCAGTGTTTTTTAATAACATTATTGATACGATTGGAAAAGGGGTGGAATTAGGAAATGAATGGCATCCTGCGATTTGTAGTTCTTTCTTTCTTGCAACGCAAATTTATACATTCCTGATTAACTATGTCACCAGGGTATCCACATTGACGCAGTCTGGCTTCCATTTCATCCAACTTATTTTCCTGATGAATAGACCTATTGGTAATCCTAGATACCCATTTTAGCTGACTCCTGTGTATCCATTTAAACACCCCTGGAGGATGAAAGCTAGAAAAGTGTAACAGTTGATTGCGGTCTGTCGGTTTTCGGTAAAGACCACTGACAATCCGATCATTTTGTATATACAAGAATGTATCCAAAAACAGAGTATCCTTATTTGAAACAGACATGTTAAATTTCAAACCAGGAACTAAACGGTTAAAATATTTAACAACCATAATGAGTTTAGGTCACCCACCCATATGCCAAAAGCGTCAGCTATAAATCTAAACCATGCTATGCAATTAGCTTTAGACAATCTGCAATGATAAATAAATGAATGTTCCAGCATGTCTATGAACGAGTTGGCATATGGGGGGGTGACATTAGAGCCCATCGCTGTATCGGTGAGCTGTTGATAATGAGCATCTTTAAAGAGGAAAACATTCTCCTCCAATACTATCTTAACCACTTAAGGACCGCCGCACGACGATATACATCGACAGAATGGCACGGCTGGGCACAAGGGCGTACAGGTACGTCCCCTTTAAGATCCCAGCCATGGGTCACGCTCGCGACGCGGTCCGAAGCTCCATGACCCCGTCCGCGGACCCGTTCGCCGCCGGTGTCCCGCGATTGGGTCACAGAGCTGAAGAACGGGGAGAGGTAAGTGTAAACAAACCTTTCCCCGTTCTTAGTGGCATGTCGGTGATCGTCTGTTCCCTGTCAAAGGGAACGACTATCAGTGATGTCACACGCCAAGCCACGCCCCCTACAGTAAGAATCACTCACTAGGGCACACTTAACCCCTACAGCGCCACCTAGAGGTTAACCCCTTCACTGCCAGTGTCATTTTCACAGTAATCCGTGCATATTTATAGCACTGATCGCTGTAAAAATTACAATGGTCCCAAAAATGAAAAAAATTTAGATAAAAATGCCATAAAACCATCCCCTATTTTGTAGACGCTATAACTTTTGCGTAAACCAATCGCTATACGCTTATTGTGATTTTTTTTTTTTTTTTTTTACCAAAAATATGTAGAAGAATACGCATCAGTCTAAACTGAGGGAAAAAAAAGTTTTTTTTAATATATTTTTGGGGGATATTTATTATAGCAAAAAGTAAAAAATATGTAATTTTTTTCAAAATTGGTGCTTTATTTTTGTTTATAGCGCAAAAAATAAAAACCGCAGAGGTGATCAAATGCCCCCAAAAGAAAGCTCTATTTGTGGGGAAAAAAAGGACGTCAATTTTGTTTGGGAGCCAATTGTCAGTTAAAGCAATGCAGTGCCGAATCGCAAAAAGGGGCCTGGTCCTTTAGCAACAAAATGGTCCGTGGGCTTAAGTGGTTAAGCAATTCCAAAAGAAATGCAATCTGAGCTGGGTCATATTGTTTAGAATTGATTAATAGGCGTCGGCACGCTTCGATACCCAGAGTGTGTGGGATTGCAGTGTAAAGATTTGCTACATCCCAGGTCACCAACCTAGCTCCTGGTGGCAGGATCAAATTCTCATTTTTTTCTAAAAAATCATGGGTATCACGGATATACGATTGTGTATTTAGAATTAAAGGAGTCAGACATTTATCTAAATATTTAGCTATTGGCATGGTCACAGAATTAATACTCAAAACTATTGGGCGACCTGTGGTTTTTTTTGGGTCCTTTTGTGTACTTTAGGTAACACATAAAAAATAGGGGTTGTGGGATAATCTGAAATCAAAAATGTTTGAGTATTGTTATCTATTATTCCTGCCTGTACAGCCTGCTTTACAACCTTTTTTATTTTATTTGAAACCCGTGTGGTGGGATTGCTATCCAACCGTTTATAGATATTATTAGTATCAGCTAACTGTATATTTCTCCTTTGTATTGAACGGTATCCATAATGACTATGGAACCGCCTTTATCCGCTGGCTTAATTGTAATCTCCTTTCCATTTGAAAGGGAAGACAGCGCGGTAAGTGCTTCCCGACTCAGATTGTTCTGTATATGGTCCCTTTTCAATTCATCATTTAGAAATTGCTTAATATCCGTCTCAAGCCTTCTAATGAACAGTTCAGTAGCAGGACAAGATGTGGGGGTACAAAGGTGCTTTTGTTTTTTAATTCAAAATTGGAAATTGATAATGCCAATAGGCTGCCACTGTTCACTGAGGGTCTGGACGAATAAAAAGAGGGAAGCTGGCAGCGCTGCAGGACAGGGGTGGTTGGCTTTGGGCAACAGTAAGAAGTACAACCTGGACAGGAGTGGCATCGGAGGCAGCATTTACTAGAACCGATCAGCTGTATTTTCCTCCTGAAGCCACTGAATGCTGGCAGGAGTGGGGGGAGCTGGCTTTCAGCTGCTGCAAGAGAAAAATACAGCCAATTGGTTCTAGTAAATGCCATCCGTCCTGTCCAGATGAAGGCTGCACATGTCCCCTGGAGCATGGGGTAATAGTGGCACACCTCTCGGAGTGGCGCCTGAGGCACATACCCATGCAAAATGGGAAGAAATTCTGGACAGCCGCACTCCAAAAAAGTTTTTTGCCTTTTATTCAAAAATACATGCCACAGAACAGAATGGACAGAAGAACTGACACGTTTCACACTAACAAACAGTGCTTAGTCATGGCTAATAATCACAGAAATAAATAACGCTTAAATACTGTTTCCTTTTGGACCATATGACCAAAAAATTTTGCTAGTTAATTGTCTGATCAATCAGGTTCAATTGATTACAAGAAATCACAACCCATTCTGTGAACACAATCCAATCTTAAAAAACAAATGTGATTATATAATGTGCCATAATCAATTCTATGTGCAAAAATACAAAGAGAATAAAGTGTAATATGAATGTATTTATATATATATATGTATATGGGCACCTACAACCCATATATACGTGAATATATTAAATGTGTGAATACTTGATGAGTGAGTGAAAAATGAGAAGGTTAAATGACAATGTAAATAAACAAATGAATAAGTGATTGGAATAAATACGTGTAACCGTGTCTATTAATCATAAATAAATGAGTGAATATTATTTATTCAGCTAACTCATCTACTGTAAGTGTATATATTTTTTGTTTTGGAGTGATGAGTACATGGCAGAGTGAGATTCATATGAGTGTGTGTGGGTGCCTGAGTGAATAGACATATGAAGATAAATATAAAGACACCAATGAGCATTAAGCATAGACATGTCTTATGGTTATAAATCTACAGATGGATATAGTTTAAATTTCAAATCCTTAAGCTCTGTCTTTTCTACAGGAACCCCACTCCCCACATGTCTGTAAATGCGATGTAATAATGCTAATAAAATAGTATAATAATAATGGTGATGATGTGAACCCCAGTGATGTAGGTAAATAAAGTCAACGAAAGGAAATGATGCAATACATAACTGTCAGTTGATTAATACGCAGCTGGACATGGTTCAGCCATGTGTATATATGTGTATGTCAGTATGTAGGGACCTGTGTATAAACACATGTTTATGGATGGTAAAGATATATAAACATGTTGTCCTGTGTATATGAAGGCATGGATGAATCCGTTGTCTGGATAAAAACACATACATATATCCATAATTGTGTGCTTTTCAAACTAGTCGCTCAGCTGGTGCTCACCAGGGGTTACTAGTGTCACCGGGTGTGCACTGTGGTATGGTGTGGTGGAGTGTGCTTTTGTCTTACCACCCTGGGGTCCCCCTGTATTTTTTGTCTTCTGGCAGGTCAAACCGCCGAAAGACACCTAGAGCCCACTCCCAGGAAGCGGTGTGCGAAATGTGCTACCAAGTGTGCATTGACAGACTAGTTAAAAAACCATCAGATGCAGTCTACGCAAAAAAAATTAGATCCGTGAGGGATGACCGGGCTTTTTACCTTTTAAAGGTCTTAAAAAGTTTGTCAGAGGTTAAACCTCCAACAACTACCTCTGGAAGTCCCTCTCCCGTAGCCTCGCCAAGATCAGTCGCCACAGGGTCGCAGGAGATGGCGTGGGAATGAGCGGTGTGACGGGAGGGCCCATGGAACCCAGAATCCCTTGGAAAGGTTGGGAAACTCTTGTTTCAGCTCCCCATGCACCTCTTATGTCTAAGTCACCCTGTGCCATCCTGGCACAGGGTGACTGAGAAAATATATCTTGGATTACTTAAAATGGGACAGTAGTATTTATCCACAATATCTCCCAGGATACATGTAAAGACTATTCTTAGTTTAATTCTGAACAATACATGATCATTGAAAGAGCTGATCACATTGACCTCCGGAGATGGACTGGTCACCTGGGCTGCCTTAAGTGCTGTGTTAATTAACATGCTAATTATATAGTTGTCGCTAAAGGGGAGGGGGGAGTATCCAGGAGCCAGCCCTACCTCGTTATCCAACTCCTTGTGTTAAAAAGATTTGTATTCTGGTTCTAATAAACAGTTCATGTTCAGCAATCAAGCAAGTATCGTCTTGTTTGTTGTTGATAGCGGTTGGAATATCTGATATCTAGATTCGGACTGGGAGGAAGTGGTATATGACGAAAGCACTCAAGCGGAGTGTGGGACGTTTCGTTACAAGCGGGTAGCAGCTTAGTTAGCGCAATAGCCACCAACAGCTCAGATTCAGAGCAGGAGGATGGGGGAGAAGAAAAGAAGGGACCCAAGTACAAACTGTCCCTTGAAGACGTAGAGGACTTACTTGGGGCCATATATGAGACTTTGAAGATTGAGGAAGAAAAATTACTTCCATCAAAACATGACCTGATGTATCAAGGTCTTAGGAAGAAAAAGTCCAAAGTATTCCCGGTCCACCAGGTGATGTTGGACGTCGTGAGAAATGAGTGGGCAGACCCAGAAAAGAAGCCCTTCTTTGCGGCTAGTCTTAAGAAGCGGTTCCCTTTCAGTGACGATCCACAGGAAGTGTGGAATAAAAATCCTAAATTGGATGCCCCACTATCCAAAGTTTCCAAAAAATCATCATTGCCTTTTGAAGATTTGGGGCATCTTAAAGATTGCATGGATAAGAGGGGCGACATCATCCTAAAGAGATTTTGGGAAACTAGCATCGCCAGCCTGAAGCCAGCACTTGCCACCACTTGCGTGACCATATAAAAAATGGCACGCCTAGGGTAGAAATTTTGAAGACCCTACCAGTTCTCTCCAAGGCAGTCGGGTACATAGCAGATGCATCCGCAGAGTCTGTCCAGCTGGCAGCAAGATCAGGAGGACTGGCCGTGGCAGCCAGACGGGCTATTTGGATGAAGACCTGGTCAGGGGACCCTGCATCCAAAATTAGATTATGCAATCTCCCATTCTCCAGAGACTGTTTGTTCAGGTTAGGCTTAGAATGAAGTCTTAGAAAGAACGGTGGACAGGAAGAAAACTTTTCCGACCGAAAAGCGTGGACGAAGAGAGCATCCACAAGAAGAAAAGAATGACTACCCTAAAAAGAACTGGACGGGTCACAAAGGGAAGCCAAAGAGTAATGTCCTCTTTGGCTCTTCTAACCAAACCCTAAAACAATGACGACAGATCGCCAGTAGGAGGAAGGCTGGCTACCTTCCTACTTCAATGGCAGAAGATGACAGCCAATCAATTAATTCTAGACATCATCGCAAGGGGCTACTCCCTGGAATTCAATTGTCATCCTCGAGAGAGATTTATATTAACAAAGCTTCAAAGGGATCCCAAAAAAGCAAGGGCTCTCCGGTTGTTGCTGGGGGGGAGATGGTAGACCAGAAAGTCCTTACTCCAGTGCCAAAGGAAGAAAAACGAAAGGGTTTTTACTCTCACGTGTTTGTGATCAAAAAACCTTTCGGGAAGTTTTGATCGATATTAAATCTAAAGCCCCTAAATCAAGCGAGAATACAAAAGATTCCGCATGGAATCCCTATTCTCAGTCAAAAATATCCTTCAACCGGGAACTTTCATGAGGACCATGGATCTCATGGATGCCTATCTCCACATTCCCATACAACAAGAGTCCCAGAGATACCTGAGGTTGCCGGTGGAGATAGAGGGAAAGGAATATAATTTTCCAGAGCAGAGCTCCTCCTTTTTGGCTATCCTCATCAACGAGAATATTTACCAAAGTACTAGCAGGAACCCTGGCCCCTCTGAGGGTGAAAAAGATGACCGTAGTACTGTACCTAGACGACCTACTATTCGCAGCACCGTCGGAAGTACAGCTGGCTGAAGTCACTGGGCTGGATTTTAAACCTCAAAAAATCACACCTGTGTCCCACTCAGAACATCCAGGTTCTGGGATATCTGCTCAACTCCATAGAGCAAAAGACGTCCCTACCGGAGGAGAAGATCCAAGGCCTCGTCAAGAGAGTAAGTTCTATACAGAACAACCTCACGATATCCATCAGGGAGCTGATGTCGGTTCTGGGTCTGACCTCAACGATACCTGCAGTCTAATGCGCAAAATATCATCTAAGGCCCCTGCAAATTTCTCTCTTAAGAAATCAACGAGAAGATGTGGACTGGACGCTATTACACCCAACTAGGGATGAGCCGAACACCCCCCAGTTCGGTTCGCACCAAAACCTGCGAACGGACCGAACGTTTGCGCAAACTTTAGAACCCTATTAAATACAATGGACGCGAACGTTCGAAATCAAAAGTGCTAAATATAACGGCTAATTTGCAAGTTACTGTCCTAAAAAGTGTTTGGGAACCCGGGTCCTGCCCCAGGGTACATGTATCAATGCAAAAAGAAGTTTTAAAAACTGAAGTTTTTTTGGGAGTAGTGATTTTAATGAGGCATAAAGTGAAAAATAAAACGTGAAATATTCCTTTAACCACTTAAGCCCCGGACCAATACGGACCATAATGACCAGAGGTGATTTCACAATTTGGCACTGCGCTGCTTTAACTGGAAATTGTGCGGACATGCAATGTTGTACCCAAATGAAATTTGCATCCTTTTCTTCCCACAAATAGAGCTTTCTTTTAATGGTATTTGATTGCCTCTGCGATTTTTTATTTTTTTTTGCGATATAAACGGAAAAAGACTGAAAATTTCAAAAAATAATTATGTTTTCTAATTTTTGTTATAAGAAAAATCGAATAAACTAAATTTTAGTCATACATTTAGGCCAAAATGTATTCAGCCACATGTCTTTAGTAAAAAAAATGTCAATAAGCGTATATATATATTGGTTTGCGCAAAAGTTATAGCGTCTACAAACTAGGGTACATTCTCTGGAATTTACACAGCTTTTTATTTATGACTGCCTATCTCATTTCTTGAGGTGCTAAAATGGCAGGGAAGTACAACCCCCCCCCCAAATTACCCCATTTTGGAAAGTAGACACCCCAAGGAAATTGCTGAGAGGCATGTTGACCCCATTGAATATATTATTATTTTTTTGTCCCAAGTGATTGAATAATGACTAAAAAAAATAAAAAATTACAAAAAGTTGTCACTAAATGATATATTGCTCACACATGCCATGGGCATATGTGAAATTACACCCCAAAATACATTCTGCTGCTTCTCCTGAGTACGGGGATACCACATGTGTGGGACTTTTTGGGAGCCTAGCCACGTACGGGACCCCAAAAACCAAGCACCGCCTTCAAGATTTCTAAGGGCATACATTTTTGATTTCACTCCTCACTACCTATCACTACCTATCACAGTTTTGAAGGCCATAAAATGCCAAGATGGCACAAACCCCCCCCCCTAAATGACCCCATTTTGGAAAGTAGACACCCCAAGCTATTTGCTGAGAGGCATGTTGAGCCCATTGAATATTTTTTATTTTGTCCCAAATGATTGAATAATGACAAAAGAATTTACAAAAAGTTGTCACTAAATGATATATTACTCAAACATGCCATAGTTATATGTGGAATTGCACCCCAAAATACATTTTGCTGCTTCTCCTGAGTACGGGGATACCACATGTGTGGGACTTTTTGAGAGCCTAGACGCGTACGGGGCCCCAAAAACCAAGCACCTCCTTCAAGATTTCTAAGGGCGCAAATTTTTGATTTCACTCCTCACTACCTATCACAGTTTCGAAGGCCATAAAATGCCAAAATAGCACAAAACCCCCCCAAATTACCCCATTTTGGAAAGTAGACACCCCAAGCTATTTACTGAGAGGCACGTTGAGTCCATGGAATATTTTATATTTTGCCGCAAGTTGTGGGAATATGACAAACTTTTATTTTTTTGCACAAAGTTGTCACTAAATGATATATTGCTCACACATGCCATGGGCATATGTGAAATTACACCCCAAAATACATTCTGCTACTTCTCCTGAGTACGGGGATACCACATGTGTGGGACTTTTTGGGAGCCTAGCCGCGTACGGGACCCCAAAATCCAAGCACCGCCTTCAAGATTTCTAAGGGCATACATTTTTGATTTCACTCCTCACTACCTATCAGTTTTGAAGGCCATAAAATGCGAAGATGGCACAAAACCCCCACAAATGACCCCATTTTGGAAAGTAGACACCCCAAGATATTTGCTGAGAGGCATGGGGAGTATTTTACAGCTCTCATTTGTTTTTGAAAATGAAGAAAGACATTTTTTTTTTCTTTTTTAAATTTTCAAAACTTTGTGACAAAAAGCGACATCTGCGAAATACTCTACATACCTCTCGGCAAATAGCTTGGGGTGTCTACTTTCCAAAATGGGGTCTTTTGGGGGGTTTGTGCCATCTGGGCATTCCATGGCCTCCGAAACTGTGATAGGCAGTGAGGAGTGAAATCAAAAATTTACACCCTTAGAAATCCTGAAGGCGGTGCTTGGTTTTCGGGGTCCTGTACGCGGCTAGGCTCCCAAAATGTCTCACATGTGGTATCCCCGTACTCCGGAGAAGCAACAGAATGTATTTTGGGGTGCAATTCCACATATAACCATGGCATGTTTGAGCAATATATCATTTAGTGACAACTTTTTGTACATTTTTTTTTTCTTTTTGTCATTATTCAATCACTTGGGACAAAAAATAAATATTCAATGGGCTCAACATGCCTCTCAGCAAATAGCTTGGGGTGTCTACTTTCCAAAATGGGGTCATTTGGGGGGGGGTTTTGAACTGTCCTGGAATTTTATGCACAACATTAGAAAGCTTATGTCACACATCATCCACTCTTCTAATCTTCTAACCACTTGAAGACAAAGCCCTTTCTGACACTTTTTGTTTACATGAAAACATTATTTTTTTTGCAAGAAAAATAGGTTGAACCCCCAAACATTATACATTTTTTTAAAGCAAAGGCCCTACAGATTAAAATAGTGGGTGTTGCATTTTTTTTTTTCCACACAGTATTTGCGCAGCAATTTTTCAAACGCATTTTTTGGGGAAAAAACACACTTTTTTTATTTTTAATGCACTAAAACACACTATATTGCCCAAATGTTTGATGAAATAAAAAAGATGATCTTAGGCCGAGTACATGGATACCAAACACGACATGCTTTAAAATTGCGCACAAACGCTCAGCGGCGACAAACTACATACATTTTTAAAAGCCTTTACAGGTTACCACATTAGATTTACAGAGGGGGGTCTACTGCTAAAATGACTGCCCTCGATCTGACCTTCGCGGTGATACCTCACATGCATGGTGCAATTGCTGTTTACATATGACGCTAGACCGACGCTTGCGTTCGCCTTTGCGCAAGAGCAGGGGGGGACAGGGGTGCTTTTTTTATTTTATTTTTTTTGCTTTTTTATTTTATTTTCAAACTGTTCCTTCCATATTTTATTTTTTTTACCATTTTTATTGTTATCTCAGGGAATGTAAATATCCCCTATGATAGCAATAGGTAGTGACAGGTACTCGTTTTTTGAAAAAAATTGGGGGGTTAGACCCTAGATCTTTCCTCTGCCCTCAAAGCATCTGACCACACCAAGATCGGTGTGATGAAATGCTTTCCCAATTTCCCAATGGCGCTGTTTATATCTGGGGGGGGGGACATTCCCTCCCACTGCTTGTAAAAGCAGTCTAGAGGCCAATTATCTGCTAGGATTGCTTTTACATGAAAGCCGGCCGCTGGCTGAAAAGAATGATACCAAGATGATACCTAAACCCGCAGGCATCATTCTGGTATAAACATTCAAAGTCCAGCAACATACCAGTACGTTGCTGGTCCTTGTTGGACATGTATTGTGATCTTTTTTTTCATGCAGCCTGTTGGCTGAACGAAAAAAAGAGATTGATCTGTGGGTATGCCCACCATTAGAATATCTCCCTTCATCCACCCACTTCTAATGATGGGCATACATGCACCATTTATATATGCCGAAGCATGGGGGCATCTTCCCGCAAAAATATTATGCCGCGTACACACGGTCTGACTTTTCCACGGGCAAGCCTTCGTCGGAATTTTGACCGTATGTACGCGGTATAAAAGGTTATGCTGCGTACACACGGTCAGACTTTTCCACAGGCAAGCCTCCGTCGGAATTTTGACCGTATGTACGCGGCATTAGGAGCAAAATCGCTCCTCCGCCCCTGCTGCCCCCATGCTTCGGCATATATGCTCCTTTTTTTTACTGTGGTGGTGAAATCACCTCCTACAGCGTTGGAGTCACGGCTTTATGTATCGTGGGAGCAAATGCTGTTGCTGTCAAGATAAATAGATCCGCGCTGCAACTGAATGGCGTACCTGCTAAGCAAATGATGGTTAACATTTAAACAAAGTAACATTACAGTATATCAGTAAGACCTTACCATACCTGCAAAGCAAATACCAAAAAAAAAACTAGTAAAAAATAAAAAAAAAAATTATCGCAACCTGTGCCTAAAATATATATATGCTGAAGCATGGGGGCATCCTGGCGCAAAAAAGTTATGCTTCGTACACACGGTTGGACTTTGCCACGGGCAAGCCTCCGTCGGAATTTCGACCGTATGTACGTGGCATAAAAGGTTATGCTGCGTACACACGGTCAGACTTTTCCACGGGCAAGCCTCCGTCGGAATTTCGACCGTATGTACGCGGCATTAGGAGCAAAATCGCTCATCCGCCCCTGCTGCCCCCATGCTTCGGCATATATGCTCTTTTTTTTTAACTGTGGTGGTGAAATCACCTCCTACAGCACTGGAGTCACAGCTTTATGCATCGTGGGAGCAAACGCTGTTGCTGTCAAGATAAATAATTCCGCGCTGCAGCTGAATGGCGCACCTGAAAACAAAAAATTACATACCTGAAAAGCAAGCATGATAAAACATTGCAGAATAGAATACAGTAAAAAAGAGCAGAACAATAGAGAGAGAGAGCACAATAAAACGACAACTATTTTTGTTTTTTTTCTTTTATTTTTTTTGTTTTTTGTTTTTACGTTTTTTTTTTTTCTTTTTTACACTTTTTTTTTGTAACTTTAACAACTGTAATGGTTCGGGTCTCTCAAAATGCGATGGCATCTTGGGAGACCCTGTGTAAGTGTGTTCTGTTCTGTGCAATGCTGTACCCTACGCTAAAACTTCACTTTTGAGTGGAAGCATTCAAAACATTTACCAATGCAAAGACCTGGATTGTCAGGACAGCATGGACAAAAATAACGGGTGTCACGCCTAAATCTGCGCTTGCTTACAGACACAACATCTTTTTTGGGGGGCTCGTTGGGTAGGGGTACTCTCGAGGACATACGGATAATGCCTCTCATGCAGCCGGCTTACTGCATTTGGTTGGGGATGGTGAGGTGCAGAACCGCCTGGATACAGGAGTTCTGTGACTATCTCATCCTGGAATTTTAGGAGAGATAACGTCCCGCCTGAAGCTCTGTATAGCACATGAGCGTTCAGCAAAGCCAATTGAAATAAGGATAGAGACACTTTTTTTGTACCAGCGTCTCACCTTACTGTCAATTAGATACGGCGCCAACAACTGGTCGTTGAGTTCCACCCCTCCCATATTTTGGTTATATTCGTGGACACAGAGGGGTTTCTCCACAACACCAGTCGCCGTACGAATTTGGACTGTCGTGTCTGCATGAAGGGAGGTAAGAAGGAAAACATTCTTATTATCCCTCCACTTCACAGCGAGCAAGTTATTACACTTCAAGCAGGCTCTCTCCCCCAGCCTAAGACGGGAATCTACAAGCCTCTGGGGAAAGCCCCGGCGATTAGGTCGCACAGTGCCACATGCTCCAATCTGATGATCAAACAAGTGACTAAACAGTGGCACGCTCGTGTAATAATTGTCCACATACAAGTGGTACCCCTTTCCGAATAAGGGTGAATCCAAGTTCCAAACTATCTTGCCAGCGCTCCCTATGTAATCTGGGCAGTTGACCGGCTCAACCTGACTATCTTTTCCCTCATAAACCGTAAAGCTCTATACATAGCCTGTTGCCCTGTCACAGAACTTATAGAGCTTGACCCCGTATCTGGCACGCTTGCTGGGAAGGTACTGCTTGAAAGACAAGCGGCCAGAAAATTTAATCAGGGACTAATCAACGCAAACAACTTGATCGGAAATAAACAAGTCTGCAAAACGTTTGTTGAAGTGGTTTATGAGGGGCCGAATTTTGTAGAGCCGGTCGTATTCAGGGTCTCCACGTGGACGACAAAGTTCATTGTCGTTGAAATGCATGAACCGCAAGATCTGCTCGTATCGTTTCCTGGGCATGGAGGCAGAGAACACGGGCATGTGGTCAATTGGGTGCGTGGACCAATAAGCTCGCAATGACGGGAATTTGTGTGCCCATGTTGAGGGAAAGGCCCAGAAAGGTCTTAAATTCGGAAACCGTAATTGGTTTCCAATCTTTGGCAATGGAAGGCAACTGGGGATTAGTGGCAATGAATTGACCACCATATAAATTACTCTGGTCCATAATAGATCTATAGAGATCTACCGTGAAAAACAGCGAATAAAAATCAATTGGCATAAAATCAGCTGTTTCCACCTGAATACCGGGTTGGGCAGTGAATGGGGGAAGTACGGGTTCTGCAGAAGTGGTGGGGACCCAATCAGGATAGGCGAATTCTGCAGGAAGGGCACTATGGGCACAACTGGCCTGCCTTTGTCTTCTTCTTGGTGGCAGCGGGACACTACTTGTGCTTGCCACCTCGCCAGCTTGAACTGCACTTATGGGACTCACCACGTCGCCACGTGATACTGCAGTGCTGGATGTACGCCCAGGCTGTACTAGGCCGCTGGTGCTTGCCAATTCACCAGAAGGAATAGCGGTGCTAGTACTACTCTGCTCCATGATACGAGAGCTCTGCGGTTCTTGCTCCTCAACAACCTCAGAAGATCGGGATCGGGTACGCCTGACCTTAGCAGGGACCTCATCTTCGTCATCATAGCTATCTGACATGGAGCCGCTGACTTCACTGTCTTCTACGGGAAGATATTCTGAGCCTGAATCTGACAGATGCGTGACCACCTCTTCACTATCTGTCATGCTCAGAATCTCGTAGGCCTCTTTACTAGTGTACCTTCGATTTGCCATTTTGGGCTCTAAATTTAGGGGTACACTAGTAAGATTCACAGGTAAAAAAGCACCTGACTGTCAGCAAATGTATCAAACGCTTAAAAAAAAACTGTTGGCGATCGCAGGGATCAGGACTGTCTCTGCGAACGCTGCAGTTATGTGTGTTGTGTTTGGTAAGTTACAGTGATCGATCGATACTGCACTTGGGTGGGCTGGGCTGGGCGGAGGGGCTAAACGCAGGTGCTAGCAGGTATCTGGGCTGATCCCGCTAACACTGCGTTTTTGGGAACCCTAAACTGCTGGGGACGCTAGTATAGATCTGATCAGATCCGATATTGATCTGTTCAGATACTATACCACTTAGGGAGGTGTATGCTTTGCGCGTGGGTGTTAGCGTTACTGGCACTAACCTAACGCTGTCTGGGGCGACGCAGACACTCTCTGGCGCTAAAACCTAATTGATATCAGCCACCGGGCGATCAGGGGGTTAAACCTTTATTGGGTTATATACGGCGGGTGCCCTGATGCTATGAAAAGCAAACTAACCAACCAGCGTCACCCGTAACACTTATATGATGATCACTGGTGAAAGGGTTAACTAGGGGCAATCAGGGGGTTAAAACCTTTATTAGGTTATATATGGGGGTACCTGACGCTATATAAAAACCTGACGGGTAACCTGAATAACTAACTGGCTAACCAGTGTCACCAGTGACACTTATACGGTGATCACTGGTGAAAGGGTTAACTCTAGGGGCAATCAGGGGGTTAAAATAATATATGGGGGTACCTGACGCTATAAAAACCTGCGGCGAACCTAAAAATAAATAACTGGCTATCTAGGGCACCACCGGCACTAATACAGCGATCGGAAAAACGATCGCTTAGTGACGCTGGCGTTAGGGGGTAAAAGGGTTACCTGGGGGGCGATCAAGGTGTTAAACCTTTATTAGGGGGGGTTAGGGGGCTACCCTGGACCTAAAGGGGCCTAAACCTAACTGCCCTGCAACTTTTTACTGTCAGAAATGACACTGATTGCAGTGATAAGTAAAAAAATGACCACTGCAAATGGTGCACTGTGACTGGGGGTACTGCGGGTGATCTGGGGGTGACTGGGGGGTGTAAGTGTGCCTACATGTACTGGTGTCAGTGTAGTGTTGGTGCACTTACTGTGAGATGTCTTCTCTCTTCGCGCCGGATCGAAAAGACCGCCGCATGGAGAGATGATATCACTTCCTCTGCCTGTGTTTACATTACACAGGCAGAGGAAGATTCTCATTCGCCGGGAGCGATCGCGAGGGGGTGGCCGTTAATGAATGGCCGTCCCCTCATCACGGATTGCTCCCGAACAGATAACCACCGCTCACTGTATAGAAGGGGGGTCCGATGGGACCCCCCAACTATACGAAGGCAGGCACGTACAGGTACGTGATTGTGCCTGTCCGTGCCATTCTGCCGATGTATATATACAGTGAGCGGTCGTTAAGTGGTTAAATATCGTACCTAGGGGGGTGTCTAAAGTATGCCAGTGAAGTGGCACGTGTTTCCCATGTTTAGAACTGTCCCTGCACAAAATGACATTTCTAAAGGAAAAAAAGTCATTTAAAACTGCTTGCGGCTTTAATGTAATGTCTGGTCGCGGCAATATGGATGAAAATCATTGAGAAAAATGCCATGGGTACCACCCCCCCCCCCAGCCCATTACCAGCCCCTTTGGGTCTTGTATGGATATTAAGGGGAACCCTGCACCCAAATTTAAAAAAGGCCCTATATACTGGGAACAGCAGTATACAGGTGGTGCAAACAAGACAGGGACTGTAGGTTTGTTCTTAAGTAGAATCGGTTTATAATTTGGAACTGGTACATTTTTTAAATGTAGCTCCAGCCCAAAAAATGTTATCACCCCTGTAACATTTGTTTTGCTGTCTGTGCACCTGTTCAGAACATTTCACCTCACTTTCCGTCCCAATGACAAATGTTTTTTGAAAATTTGGGGTTTTTAGTGAAACAAGGATTGGTGATAAAGCATCAGTGGAGAGGAGACACCTTTTTCCCATATTAACTCTTACAGGAGAGAATTTCCCTTCCTAGGGGTAGATTTCCTCTCACTTCCTGTTGTCTCCTTCCGTTTGCATGTAGGAGTCATTTGTAAGTTGGATGTTTGAAAGTAGGGGCCTGCCGTATATACTCTGCAGAAAGTTGGCTCTTAGGTGTTGGTGTTGCCACAACACTGTAAGCCCCCACAGTTACTCTTGGTGGGCGCAGGAATGGGCCCTGCTGTGAATCATTAGATCAAGAATTGTAATTACATGACATTGTTGAACAGTGGTAGGAAAAATTGGGCCTTTGGTGGTGGTGGTGGTGGTGCTGGTGCCACAACACTGTAAGCCCTCACAGTTACTCTTGGTGGCCACAGGAATAGGCCCTGCTGTGAATTATTAGATTAAGAATTGTAATTACATGCCCCTGTTGAACAGGGGCATAAAAATTGTGCCTTAGGCACTGGTGCCACAACACTGCGACCCCTCACAGATACTGTACTTGGAGCACAGCAATGAGCCCTGTTGCAAAGTATTGCATCAAAAATTGTAATTACACGGCCCTGTTAAACAGGGGCTGAAAAATTGGGCCTTAGGCACTGATGGCAGTGCCCAGAACCAAAAGTGTTCTTTCAAGCTATCAGCATGATTAGGATATTCACTCAGCATCAGCATAGACAGTCTTGAAGGGATCTGACATTTCCAAAAAAAGTATTCGGTTACATCAGCATCAGGTGCTTGGTAGCTGGTGGTGATCCAAGACTGATTCATTTTTATGAAGGTCAGTCGATCGACCGAGTCGGTGGACAGGCGCACCCTGTGATCGGTTACAAAGCCTCCAGCAGCACTGAATGTGTGTTCCGAAAGAACGCTGGATGCAGGACAGGCCAGTACCTCAATTGCATATTGTGCAGGCTCTGGCCAGTGATCCATCCTCAAGACCCAGTAACCCAGAGGTGGGAAAGGTGTCCAAGTCTGACCTTGCCCCTAGGTATTCCTGCACCATGTATATCAGACACTGGCGATGGTTGCTGGAAGCGATCATGCCTTGGGGCTTCGTACTAAAAAATTGTCTGAACGCATTGGTCAGACGGCCACCTTCTCCACCGCTCCTTCTTTGACTGACCGGAGCCTCAGCAACACGTTGTCCAGGACCAGGAATTTGTAACCTTCCAGTCTCTGGGAATGCGTTGCACAGACCTTTCTGCAAGGCCTCCCGAAGATGCTTTATCCTCTGCTCCCTCTGCGACGGCAAGATAAGGTCCTTAACCTTACACTTGTAACGTGGATCAAGGAGGGTTGCCAGCCAGTAATGATCCCTCTCCTTGATCGCACGGATACGAGGATCCTTGCGCAGGCTTTGCAGGATCAGGGAGGCCATGCAGCGTAGGTTTGCTGAGGCATTCGGTGCAGAGTCCTCTGGGTCACTGAGGACGACATGATCCGCAGCCACCTCCTCCCAGCCACGTACAAGTCCATGGGTTTCTTGGGACTGTAATTGATCCCTTGAAGACTGCTGCTGATGCTGAGTGCTAGGCTCCACCTCCATGCTGACACAATAATCCTCCCCCTCCTCCTCGTCCTCTTCCGGTGTGATAGCTGGGCCAGCAGGAACACTGTTTGGATAAAGGGGGCCTTGAGAGGTAAGGAAGTCCTCCTCTTCCTGCCTCTGTTCTGCCTCAAGTGCCCTGTCCATTATTCCATGCAGCGTGTGCTCCAACAGGTGGACAAGAGGGGACAGTGTCACTGATGCATGCACTGTTGCTGCTCACCATCCTCGTGGCCTCCTCAAATGGTGCCAGGACAGTGCATGCATCCCTGATCATGGCCCACTGGCCTGGGGAAAAAAAATCCAAGCTCCCCTGACCCTGTCCTGGTGCCATATTGCAACAGACACTAATTGATGGCCCTCTGCTGTGTGTGCAGCCGCTGCAGCATGGCCAACGTAGAGTTCCACCTGGTGGGCATGTCACAGATTAGGCGGTTCTTGGGCAGGTTGTAATCCTTTTGCCGGTCAGCCAGCCGAGCACTGGCATTATATGACTGGCGGAAATGCCCACAGAGTTTCCTGGCCTGCTTCAGGACCTCCTGTAAGCCCGGGTACCTGCCCAAGAACCGCTGCACCACCAAGTTAAGGACGTGAGCCAAACAGGGCACATGGGTCAGTTGTCCCTGTCGGAGGGTGGAGAGGAGGTTGGTGCCATTGTCGGAAACCATCTTTCCTGGCTTAAGCTGGCGTGGCATCAACCACCTCTGAGCCTGCCCCTGCAGAGCTGATAGAATCTCTGCCCCAGTGTGGCTCCTGTCCCCAAAGCACACCAGCTCAAGCACCGCATGGCATCTTTTTGCCTGCGTACTTGCATAGCCCCTTGAACGCCTATGGAGCACCGCTGGTTCAAAGGACAAAGCACAGGTAGAGGCCATGGAGGAAGAAGAGGAGGAGGGGTGGAGGAGAGAGGTGTGTCAGAATCACCAGTAGTAACATTTTGGAGTCGTGATGGCGGAATAACCTCCAACACTACTGCACCTTGTCCTGCATCCTTCCCAGCTGCCAGCAGAGTCACCCAATGCGCCGTGAAACATAGGTAACGTCCCTGTCCATGCCTGCTGGACCATGGGTCAGTGGTAATATGCACCTTACCGCTGATTGCCCTGTCCAGCGAGGCCAAGACATTGCCTTCCACATGCCAGTAGAGAGCCGAAATCGCCTTCCGTGAGAAAAAGTGGTGTTTGGGAACCTGCCACTGAGGAACCGCACATTCAACACACTCACGGAAGGGGGCAGAGTCTACCAACTGAAAAGGCAGCAGTTGAAGTGACCTTGAAACTACACCCATGTATCGATCATGTAATTCCAACTTGAGCCATAAACATAGACATGCTCTAAAGAACCTTAGTGACAACCCTGCCCTGGTGATTAAGCCCTCGGACAAGGGTGGGAATGTAGTGTTCATGAATGATTTAAATTATCGTAATATGTGTTGGGACATTCTCAAGAACCGTGATTGGTACAGGCCCATATCCGAGGATATTGTTACCAAATTTAATCAAAAGTATAATGACATCCTGCAGTCCGCCCTTGTCGATGGCTTAATCACCAGGGAAATTTTTGATGGGATCCAGGTCCCTTTTCCCAGAACCCCGACCTTTTATTCGTTATCCAAAACCCACAAAAATATACACCACCCACCCGGACGCCCAATTGTGTCAGGGATAGGTTCTAAAACTGAAAGAGCAAGTATATTAGTGAATGAGTATCTACAGCCACATGTGATTACCTTACCCTCTTTTGTTCAGGATACCCCGGATCTTTTAAGGAGTCTAGATGGTCTCTCTCTACCTCCGGGTTGTCTTCTTGCATCCATCGACGTGGAAGCTTTGTATTCGTCCATTCCACATACATATGGACTAAGAGTGATTGAGAAATTCCTGACCGAGCGAGGTCCGAAATTTTACAATCTTAATACGTTTATACTCCGTCTACTGAGTCATATTCTGACTAAGAATGTTTTTTCGTTTGACGGGTCCCACTTCCTCCAGGTACAGGGGGTCGCTATGGGCACATGTTGTGCGCCTTCATACGCGAACCTGTACCTGGGGGGGTGGGAGCGAGTTCTTTTTTCTGATGAGGATGATTGTCCCCTCCTCGCCCGTGTTTTAAGATGGTTTCGCTATATCGACGATATACTACTTATATGGGCGGGATCGGAAGAAACGTTACAGGAATTTCTGCACATGCTCAATTGCAACGAATACAACCTTAAGTTCACTATGGCATCTAGCTCTACCAAGATTGCCTATCTAGACATCTCTATCTACATAAATGAGAATGGCATGCTCAACACCTCACTTTACCGCAAATCCACAGCAGGTAACACCATCCTGCATGGGGCTAGTGCCCACCCCTCAGCTCTTATTCAGAGCATCCCATTCGGACAATATCTGTGCCTACGGCGAAATTGCTCGGATGAGGCCATCTTTAGAAAAGAGGCGAAACTACTATAGGAACGACTTTTGATTCGAGGATATAGTAAGAATTGCCTTAAAAAAGCCTTTAACAAAGCCATAGGCAGATCTCGTAACAGCATCCTGGCCAAAGTTTTGAAAAAACCCATGTCCAAAACAGTTAGATTTATTACAACGTATTCTGACCAACATTCAGAGATTCGCACGATCATGAAAAAACATTGGTCTATCCTATCTGCTGACCCTATACTTAATAAGTATATAGGGACCAACCCTGAAATCATCTTTAGACGACCACAATCCATTAGGGACCGCTTGGTAAAAAGCAATTACTGCAAAACGGAGACAAAACCTCAGGAATCATGTGGCCTATTCAAATGTGGCCAATGTGATTTCTGTGATTTCTTGATGGAGGATCCTTCATTCTCTCTCCCCGACGGGCAGATCCACCATGTTAGACAACATATCACCTGTCAAACATGGAGTCATCTACATTATTTTATGTGGTTGCGGCTCTTTCTATATCGGAAAAACAATAAAACCCTTCTGGAAGAGAATGAAGGACCACATATACTACGCCACTAGTGGCCTACTGAATACCACCATGGGCTACCATGTGGCTTTTAGACACAAATATGAACCACTTGTGTTTAAATTTGCTGCCCTTGATCGAGTATACATGGATCCTCAGGGTGGGAATTTTGATCAGCGGGTGTTACAATGTGAAACAAAATGGGTCTATAACTTACGGGCCACTTCCTATCCTGGCTTGAACGATATGCTCAGTTTCAAACCTTTTCTATGAATAAGAGGTTTTAGATGGCTCTCCCACGGGCCTATAGAGGAATCAGATTCACGTTGTGTTTTCCCTGTTTCCTCTCCTGGCCCTGTTTTGTTGTTTGTTTTGCCAACATAGCCTCTTCTCTTTCCTTTCTCGTGGAGTCCTATGCCACTGGTTTAGACCATGATATACCACTATCTCAAGCCTCTGTCTCTGAGATACTGAACAATGGGTTCAATCAACTGTCCTATATTTTAGGAAATAAAATTAAAAATAATATATTTTGTATGTATTTTGTACTTTATATATATTTTTTATTATTACAATATAAAAAACTCTGTTTAAAAAAATGATACTATAATGTCATTCAGTATATACGAATATAGAGACTAATCTACACAGTGACTCCACATGGAGCCTTGATAGACAATTTTGTTGTTCATAAGACATGTATATGCAGACCTACATGATGCTATATGTGCATGTAAAGGCTTTTTTCATTTTGCGCTCTATGGACCTTTGGTCTATGCTGTCTTTCTCGATGAACCCCTATCCAATATTCATGACTATCTTCTTTATTTTATTTTGATATATTTTTTTCTTATTTTTATTTATATTTATTTTTGTTATTGGAGGATATATCCTAATATGCCAATTTTTCATGTAATTTTATTTTTTGACCACTGGAGGACGACCTCTGCCATACTCCACATTAATCTTTTCTGTTTAGTTCAGTTTATATATTTTTTGTCCACTGGGGGGGCGACCCGCGTTTAATGTCATTATTATCTTCTATGCTCTCAGGTCTCCATTTTGCTTTCTGGCATAGCCCACAGATCTGTGGATGGCGCTTACTTATGATGTCACTAGTTACCGTGATTTTCGCTGGCTTTTTGCGCATTTAAATGGCTCTTTCAGCCTCAGCTAGTGTGCACAGCATGTAACTGTCTCCGGGGACGATTTGTTTGTTTTAGATCAGTTGCGGCCATAGTAAGTACTTATTCTGCCTTTCTCTACTGACACTCTTGTGTATGTTTTGGCTGTATCTGTCTCAATCCATTACTATTTCATAGATTGCATGGCTACTTGCCTGCTTATTTGGCATATACCTGATTGATTTTGAGGACCTAACTACCCTCATGCTTGGCTGCATTTCATGCCGATAGCTCTGGTCTATCTACAATTGTCCCCATACAATACGCCTTCATATATCCAGTAAGTACCTTTTTTTTTTTTTCCCCCTGTGAACCAAATATATATTGATAGGGACAGCTGGTTAATTTCATCTTGTCTTTTATTCTAGCTACTGGGTGCTCTATCGGTGTGCTGAGTCAAATGACTCCTTTGTATAGCCACCCCCCATTATAAGAAGCACCCTGAACTTCATTCTGGCACCATTGAGGTATTATATTACATGCCTTTTATCTTATAGATTAGGCTTCCCATATAATGAGACATATTTCTATTCCTATCCTTGACCCTGTGGTTATTTTTGTTTTTGTTTTGTTTTTATAGATGTGAATGATTCTAATTTTTTATATCGGATCTGTGCATAATTGCACTTTTCCTAAATAAGGGTTAATAGATACCCCGCCAGTCCCAAGGTATGTATGGGGCTATGATAGCTATGACCAGTTGTCTCTTGAGCGCATTCTGAATTTTGCTTTTTTCTTTCCTCTTTATTTCTAATGCAATATAATGTTTTTATGCTCACACATGTATCATAATCATGTAATATGTTGTATTGCAGATAGCAAGTCCTGTTTTCTCTTGCTATCCTTGAGTCGTCCTGAAGAAGCCTCGCAGTGAAACGCGTTCACGCAAAAGGGACCACATTTTTCATCTTGTGACATTTTTTAACTCTTCTCAATCATGTAGTTACTGTGTTTTCTGTCTATTATAAATAAATTTATATTTTTTTGTCTATCTACCGTGTCATTGCCTCTAAAGTCCGGCCTCTTTGGGTATTTCTTCTCCTTGAGTTTACCCTTACATTTTTTCATTAGTCAAGCTAGCATTCAACCGCTGGGCATGTGGATGGCAGGGTGCGAACTTCTTTCGGCGGTGCAGCAGCTGGGGCAGGGAAATTTGCCTGGTACAATCGGACGTCGGTGTACCGAAAGGAGATTGCCCGCAAGTACTTGGCTGTGACTGTGACACACCTAATTCTACACCTTCATTCCTCTCAGTGCAGGTTTCATAAAGGACTGAAGGTATAGTGGGGTTGGAGATCCCAGCTGATGAGGAGCAAGGAGAGGTCCGCTTTGTTCTTTGGTGTGTGTCTTTCAGGTACGCCTGCCAACGGACTTCATGGCAGGTCGACATATGTCTGGTCAAGCACGTGGTGCCCAAGCGGCTGATGTTTTGGCCACGTGAGATATGCTTCAGACATATGTTGCAAATGGCAATGGTGCGATCTGCTGCACATGTCTGAAAAAAGGCCCACACCAAAGAACTTTTGAAATAATGCGCAGAGACAGCAGCGCCCTGCACATGCAGAGCTCTGCGGTGTGATGCAGTCGGTGTGCTGCCCTTAAGCTGGCCCCTGGAGGGCATCCTGCCTCGTTGGAGATTTGCCTCCTCCTCTCTCCTATCAGGCACCCATGTGGAGTCAGTGACCTCATCACTGGAGCAAATCTGGCAGTATGCTGCAGCTGGGGGAACATGACTGCCAGATAGCTGTCCATGTTGGGCACCCCCTCTCTCTGGGCTCACGTTACTACCCCCTCTCTCTGGGCTCACGTTACTGCCTTCTTCTAGCTGGGTTCCATCATCGGACCCTTCAAGAAAGCTGGGCATCCTCCTGGAGCATGTACCCAACACTGTGGTCAAACAGTTCGGGGAATCCTCAGGAGGACATGGTGAGGCTAGGGAAGGAGTGACTGATGCCATTGAGCCGAGGGAAGAGGCCGCTTTGGCAGCTGCTTTGCCAGACAAAGTACCCTGAGCCTGGGTGAGAGAGGATGAGGACGGCTTGGTCATCCACTCTACCAAATCATGGGCATGTTGCGGCTCAACATGGTCAGCTGCCGAAAAGAAGGAGAAGCGTGTCCCACGGCCACGTGCTGATGAGGATGAGGATGCACCGTGTCCACGACCAGTATTGTTGCCTCTAGACACAGAGCCTGCTTGCCCTCCTTTATTGCCTCGTGTCTGCCTGTCTTTGTTTGCCTTCCAGACATACTAATGCCCTGCAGTGAGATGTAACTTCACAAAGGTGGGATATGTATATATATATATATATATATATATATTAGGGCTGTTAATGATTAAAATTTCCGAGTTCGATTAATCTATTTTTTTTAATCGATTAATCGACTAATTTCGATTAATTATAACGCACATACAGATCCAACTACTTTTAGCTGATCTCCTTGCAGGCCGATTCCCAGTGCAGCTACCAACCACTGGAAAAATCGATAGCAGGATATAAAAAACACACAAACGGCAGCGCTCGATGGGAATAGCATTAAAACTTTTATAGTCTTCAAGTAGGTAACAAAATAAATATTGCACTGGAGATAAAATCAATGTAGCTACATAAGCTGTAAAAATAGTGCGAGTAATACCAAACGGTAGCAAAAGCAGTTATAAAAAAATGTAGCTAAGTATGATACTGGTATAAAAATGTGTACAACGATACCACTGCTGAATCCAGATGAGGAGGGGCTAACATCAGTCCGTCGGCATGTAGATGTCACGTGAAGGGAACTATCACAACTCCCAGTGGATGGCTGTAGAATCCCAGGTTGATAGAGGGAAGTGTAACAGCCCTTGCGTGTGGCAGATAGTAAGGTCCCGCCGGCATGCAGATATGAAGGCACAGCAAAGGAGCCCTTCAGATGGACACGGCAAGCCCAAAGAATTTTGATCGATCAAAACAATCGATTAATCGAGGAATTAATAGTTAATTTCCACAGCCCTAATATATATATATATATATATATAATGCAGCTATCAGACTCCACTGCCTTCTGTGGTATTAGTATGAGAAAAGCAGCAAAGGTCTTCAGTTAGTTTTAGGTGAACACTGTGCAGAGGAAAATACTAGCAGCTCTCTGCCTGTGGTTTTAATACGAGAACACCACAAATTTTATTCATGTTCCTTTAAGTGAACGCTCTGCAAAGGACAGAAATACTGCAGTACACTACATGAAATTAATGCAGCTCTCTGCCTGTGTTTTTTTATGAGAACACCACTAACTGTATTCAGATAAGCTTTAGGTGAACGCTATGCAAAGCACACAGTACACTAAGTGAAACTCTGCTGCAGCTAACACAATCACCTGCCTGCCTGTCACAGTATAGAGAACAGCAGTAACGGATCTAGCTAAACTAAATACAGTGTATAAATATATATACAACACCTAGGATGCATATATATCCTCTACACACTGTAACAGCAGCTAACTGACTCGCCTGCCTGCTCTATCTAACTCAATATAAATGACAATGTCTCTCTCTCTCTCTCTCTGTAACTCACTCTTTCACAAACGCCAACACACTACACAAGGCCGACTTCCAGGCGCCTTATATAGTGTGGGGCGTGTACCTACTCCTCTGAGCCATGATTGGCCAAAGCCACCCTGGCTTTGGCCAATTACGGCTCTCCGTTATTACTGCGCTGTGATTGGCCAAAGCATGGGGGTCATAGTGCATGCTTGGCCAATCATCAGCCAGCAATGCACTGCAATGCTGCAGTGAATTATGGGACGTGACATGCCACTCAAATTTGGCGCGAACGGCCCATAATGTTCAATCTTCGTCGAACGATCGAACAGCCGATGTTCGAGTCGAACATGGGTTCGACTCGAACACGATGCTCATCCCTACTCCCAACCTCTGTGAAGAGGTCGCTCTGGTGGTGGAGGGTCAACGCAAATTTAAACCAGGGTCTGGAATGGTCTTTCCCAACTTCACAGAAGTTGACCACAGACGCAAGCAAGGGGGAGCAAGGAGCCCCTCCTTAAGCCACATCTCTAACCAGATATCTCGATGGGCAGAAGGGAACCTACTGTCGCTGGGAGCGGTCCATCTAAAGGGGGAAAACAACCAAGTGGCAGACTTCCTCAGCTGCCAAGAGATCTCCCAAGAGGAATGGGTATTAGGCCTCGTACACACGACCGATTTTCTCGTCGTAAAAAACACGTCGTTTTTTTCGACGAGATTCTTGTTAAGCTTGTCGATTTTCTCGTCAAGCTTTCTATGCGTACACACTGTCATTTTCCAATTTCCTCGTGGTTCTCTGCGCTCACGTCCAGCACGTACGACGGCACTATAAAGGGGAAGATCTTTTTTCTTGGCGCCACCCCTTGGGCTGCTTTTGCTGATCTCGTGTTACCGCGTGTGAAGTAAAAGTTTGGGAAGAGACGATTCGCGCTTTTCAGTCTTCGTACTTTTCAGATCGTTTTCTGCCGTTCAGTTTGTGCTTGTGGGTTCGTATCTTGACTTTCAGGGCGTCTAGGCAGGTCGTATCTGTTTTACAGTGCGTTCTTGCCTGTTCGTTTCTGAATTTCATTTCGTTATTCATAGGCCTTGCTGTTCTAAAGTGCGTTCTGTTCTGTACGTTCTGATTAGACGACCGTTTCCTAGCCATGTCGCCTGGTCGTTCTCGTCGTCGAGTTCGTGCTGTGCGTGCGCTTGGTGTTGGTCTGCTTGTTTTGGACCAAGACCAGTCCATGAATGGTGTGAGGAGGAGTTCATGGACCAAGAATTGGTTGCTCCAGCGGGACCAATTCTGCCACATGCCTCTGCTGCGGGAGATCGTCGAGAATAATCCTGAGGACTACAGGAATTTTCTGAGGATGTCTGACCCCGTTTTTCAGGAACTGTTGGCTTTGGTGTCCCCCTATATTACCAGGAAGGACACCGTTATGCGGGAAGCCATCAGTGCTGAGCAGAGGCTCATCGCCACGTTGCGTTACCTGGCGACAGGGAGAAGTCTTCAGGACTTGAAGTTCACCACAGGCATCTCCCCCCAGGCTCTGGGCCTCATAATCCCAGACACCTGTTCTGCTATTATACAAGTCCTGCAGGAGGACTATATTAGGGTAAGTTTTCTCCCTTAACATCACATTTTATGTATTACATATATGCTAATGTATTGTATTTCTTTCATCCTTCCCTAATTACCATGATTGTAATATGCTGAGAATGTCCCCTTTGTCCCCATGCATGTTGGAAGCTTTAGATTGCCCCTTTTTTATCCTCCCTAAATATTTCCCCTCAATAACTTTTCCAGCAGGGGCGCCTGTTGCTCCAAATGTTGGGGGGTTCCAACCCCAATTTCGGAAATAAACTTCCTCCTTTTTTGCTCTGTTGCCTAATAAACGCCCCCAGTTGTCCCCTCCAATGCAGCCATTTAGTCCCCTCTAATGCAGCCAGTTTCCCCCCAGCCCTGCACTTACCTTCTTGTGGTCAGCGCCATCCTTCTTCTGTCCTTGATGTCTTCTCCTTCCCTTCATGTTGCATCAGCCAATCATGTTACCATTAAACAGACTTGGTGAACATGATTGCCAGAGCAGCCTGTCAGTGTTTACACAAGGAATGCCCCCTCCTTGCGTCCCCGATTTTTCTTTGAGGAAGCCAATTACATCCCTCAGGTTGTAATTTGCAAGACTTTTTTAATACCTGTTTCTGCTCTGCAATTTTAACCCCCTAAATGACGCAATTATTCATATGTCGGTCGCTTTACAAGAGGCCATCCACCTGAATAGTGTGCGGCATAGACAATACATAGGTTCATGCAACGCATGAACCTATGTATTGTTCTGAGTGATGGGCACAGGAGAGAGGGGACAGTGCTCCAGCGCCCACTCTGGACGCACCGCCACTGCAATGCTATCCTGTGGCCAAACACATCTCCCCCCCCCCCAAAATAATTTAGTAATGGCCCATCAGAGGGGGTGATGAATATGATAAATGAGCCTTCCATTATACTTTTTTTACACACCTTAATAAACGTATAATTAGATTGATGTTGGTCTCTAATTTTTTGGTCTAGAATTTGCTTGTAATGTATGCCTTTGTTTTTCTAATATTATTTCATCTTGTTTCACTCCACAGCTTCCTTCCACGCCACAGGAATGGCAGACTGTGGCATCGGAGTTTGCCACGCGGTGGGACTTCCCCAACTGCGGTGGTGCCATAGACGGGAAGCACGTCCGCATCGTGCCGCCACCCCGTTCTGGATCCTACTACTACAATTACAAGGGGTTTCATAGCATTGTGCTGATGGCGGTGGTGTCAGCACGGTATGAATTCCTCTATGTTGATGTAGGGAAGAATGGCCGGATGTCCGATGGGGGATCCTTCATCCAGACGGAGTTTGCCCTCCGTCTCCAGAGTGACGACCTTGCATTGCCACCGGATGCAGGGAATATTGAAGGACTCCCCTTTGTTTTCTTGGCTGATGAAGCCTTCGGACTCGGACGGCATCTTATGAGGCCATTTCCACAGAGGACCCTGACCCCAGAGAAGAGTGTGTTCAATTACCGGCTGGCCAGGGCCCGAAGAGTCGTTGAAAATGCCTTCGGCATAATGGCCAGCCGGTTCCGCCTTTTTATGACTTCCATCCACTTGGCGGACTACAAAATAAACTATGTAGTGTTATGCTGCTGTGTGCTACACAATTTTCTTTGCCGCAAATCTAATTCATATATGGCCTCAGTTTTGCCAGAGGCTGTACTTTCCCCTGCAAATCCCCTTCCGGGCCTGGAATCTGCCCGTCTTGGCTTGCCCCCCCAAAATGCCCGTGTGGTTCGGGACAAATACATGGAGTATTTCACGGGTAGGGGGGCAATTCCTATGCCAGCCTATGTCTAAGTATCCCAATAAAAATCTTGTTTAAACCTTTAATTATTTGTTCTTTCCTGTCTCCTAGTTTGTCTTTGTGCATTTGTAGTGGCAAGTGTATTTTACTTTAGTAAATAACAACCAATTTCACTATGTTACCTTACAAAAGAACCAAATAAGCTTAGAGAGTATTATAAAAAGAAGCTACACGTTGTTTGTGGTCAAATTTTTTACTCTCTGCACATTTTTTTTTGTTTTACTTTGGGGTTGGCCTGGCCACAACCCGGCAAATGTTGGCTTATGAAAATACAAAAATACCACTTGCATTTCTAAAATGACAACATTGGATACCTCTGAGCAATCTGAGACATTCAGTTACACAAACTATGTCTCTATGTGCCCGTCCTAATATGGGGTCCTGCCACCCCTTGCCCAGCCAAAAATTCAATATGCACACATTTTTACTTTTTTGCAAATAGGAAGTTTACAATCCTGATCCCTATTGTCAACATGTGCTATCTGCCATCAGGGGTGATCAATGGACGTGTTTTGGGGGTGCATCCCCTTCCTCAGTTCACCGACTTTTGATACGAGGAAGGGGTTGCACCCACAAAAGACGTACATGGATATCCCCTGATGGCAGATAGCACATGTTCACACACTGTGTGCATATTCAATTTTTGGCTGCTTTGTTACTCAAAAAATTAGTAAAAATATAAAAACAAACATGTAAAAACAAATGTGTTTGGATGGCTTATTGAATTCTCCCCAAAACATCGAGAATGTCTTTAAATGTTTGTTCCATCACATGGATTCTTTGTTTAATTAGGTCCAGTTCCGTGCTACATTCCATCACTTGCTGGATGAGGCGGAGGGCACTGTCAGCAGAGAACGGTGTGCTATCCTTCACAACATTTCCATCCCCTAAAAACCATTAAAAAAAAATAATAAAACTCTGCAGGCCTACCTCGCTTACCTTAAGCTGTGGTGTCAGATACTGACCTGTTGTGGTGACCAGATCCACAACGTCATCCACCTCTCCTTCCTGCACTTCTCCTTCCTCCACCTCAACTTCCTGCACATCTTTCGGTTGTGGATCTTTGGGAGTTTGGGGTTGCTTGGAAGTTGTGGGGTGCATGTGCTCCCTGGAGTGTCCTCCTCCCAGTCTTCTCTCCCCTATGAGAATAAAACCAAAGGTCTATGTATCACACTGTAAAAATCTCATTTTTAAACTTAAAACAGGCTAAATTGTTTGGAAGTGGGGTACAAGTGTGTGTTTGTGCGGAATTTAAAGAAAAATGCATTATTTATGACCCCAAATATGTTTAGTATTCACATTTGGATGTAATTTTTTGGACATGGAGGCACCACAAATAAACTCTGATGCACCTGTGTGGGACACCCAAAAAAGGCGGGTCTGGTGGCCCACACTATAGTGCTCCAAAGTACAGATGTGGAAGCAGCTGCTGAGTGTCCTCTCCTTTACACTGATTAAAGTTTGCATTTCATTCTCCTTACAAACACATCATCTAGACTTAAAAATTATCCACAATACTTGATCAAAAATGGCAGATGTCTAATTACTTTTGGGGGTCTAAAATAAGCCAAAACCGCGGATAGTGGCCGAACGAAGTGTCGGTAACGTAACGAACGATTACTGTGCCCAACCTAGTTCAAAATATTACATTTTGGAAGGGAGTCCAATATGATAAAAAAAAAAAAAAATGTCAGTTTCTAAAAAGATTAATAGCAGAAAGGTCGTCATTTTACTTACTTTTAGCGAGCATCCTCTTTATGCTCCTCAACTGGTCTGGCTCCCTCAGTTTGAGGTCTGACCACCTCTTTCTGAGCTGCTCATTTGAGCGTTTCACCCCGAACTTCGCCCTCAGACTCTTCACAACTTTAGTGAGGATTTTGGCCTTCCTTCTATTTGGTTTGCTATACGGCCCATGCTTGGCATCATAATCAGCCTTGACCAAGATGTCCACCATCTCCGCCAAAGACATATTCGATGCCTTGAATCTCCTCCTTGATCGTGACGTGTCCTCGGTCTCCGGGCTTGTCTCCTCGCTAGTTGCGGAATTATCAGACACCTGCTGTAACTCCGCCATATCTGTCTGCGCGCCGAAAGAGAAGGGGCGGGGAAAAGATGTTAGTTAGAACGTCATGGGCGGGCGACGTGTGCGGAGCGACGTGTTCGAATTTGGACGCATGCGTGGTGTGTATATAGCAAACACACATGTGACTATAGTACGTTCGGTGTGCGGAGAGAGGAGTTCAAGTGACGGACGTGCGAACGAAGGTATGTGATTTTGTGAGACTTGTAAAAATTGTTGGCCTATACTGTCTTGAGATTGGTGGAGGATATATATGGTGACTAGGATGTGAAGGAGGTTAGACTGTTTGCCTCACATTATTTAAATATAATTTATTTTACTTGCAGATACAATATGAATGTCTTTATTAGCGACAAAGAGTTCCTGGCGGAATTTATTGACCGGGTAAGGGAGCTGCCGGCTCTGTGGGAGACCAAAAACCCCATCCATAAAAAAAAAGGGGTGAGAAAAGCAGCGCTGGAGAAGCTGCTCCCATTTGTGCATACCAAGGTGCCCACAGCCACAGCAAAACAAGTGGACACTAAAATTGGGAGCTTGAGAGGTACCTACAGGACTGAACGCTCTAAGGTGCTGGCTTCTCAGAGGTCAGGAGCAGCAGCAGATGATGTTTATGTCCCGGTTTTGTGGTACTACAGCAGGATGTCCTTCCTGGATGACCACATTGAGCCAAGGCCATCACTCTCCACTCTTCCCCCCAGACTTCCCTGCAGCCAACCTGAGCCTTCTCTGGAGCAAGAGGAGGCAGCCATCCTGGATGATCCTGATTTGTCCATCTGGAGCCAGGTATAGTATTAACTGAAAATGTAGTGGGATAAAATTAATGTTTCCCAAATATGTCAGGATGAGAAACATACATTATTTTGTATTCCACAAGTGAAATCATGATCTGTAGACATTCTTCTGCACTTAATTGTGTGGTAAATAGTCAAGCCGATGTAGTGGTAAATTTAAAGCAAGGATTTATGCATTTACATTCTAATTGCTTCCATCAGGATTACAAAGTTTGATGCAAAGATTAAACCAACATATTAAACTATGTTTCTTTTTCATACACAGGATGAAATCAGCCAGGAGGAGGGTCTGGAAACTGTCAGGCAGGAGGAGGAAGGGCCCAGTGGCAGCCAGGAGGTGGCAGGGCCCAGTACCAGCCAGGAGGTGGCAGGGCCCAGTGGCAGCCAGGAGGTGGCAGGGCCCAGTGGCAGCCAGGAGGTGGCAGGGCCCAGTGGCAGACAGGAGGTGGCAGGGCAAAGGAGAAGCACCAGATCCCAGGTGCCTCCCATCAGGCTTCACAAAAGAGGCAGGAGGGACAGGACCACCAGTGAGGCAGCAATGGCCCTTATTAAAGAGGCCCATGCCACCCTCAAGGAGCCCACATCCCCTGAAGAGGCCATTGCCGGCCTAGTGGAGGCTAAGTTCAAGGTGATGAGCATGGAGCAACGCCTCCTATGCGAACCCCTGCTCATCACCTTGCTCAACAAGGGGGTGATGGAGCAAATTACCCCCAATACCGCCATATGTGAGGTGGCCCAACTGACCCAACCTCAACCTCCACCTCCACCTTCCTCTTCTGCCCCACCCCCTTCTGCTACACCTCCACCTTCTGCCCCACCCCCTTCTGCTACACCTCCACCTTCTGCCCCACCCCCTTCTGCTACACCTCCACCTTCTGCCCCACCCCCTTCTGCTACACCTCCACCTTCTGCCCCACCCCCTTCTGCTACACCTCCACCTTCTGCCCCACCCCCTTCTGCTACACCTCCACCTTCTGCCCCACCCTCTTCTGCTACACCTCCACCTTCTGCCCCACCCCCTTCTGCTACACCTCCACCTCCTCCTCCTGACAGGAGTACCCCTCCAGTGGGCCAGCCTCCAGCTAAACGAAGAAGGAAGGCTGCAGGAAAGGCTGCAGGAAAGGCTTCAGGAAAGGCTGCAGGGAAGGTTGCCAGGAAGAAGAGGAAGTGATGGCCTTGCTTCATTGTGGTCGCACTGGTCGGACAGAAGGCAGCCTGTTGTAGTACCACACACTTGGGACATATATCTCACCTGCTGCTGTTCCTGACCTCTGGGAGGCCAGCATCAGATTGTGTTCTGAAATGTGGGCCTTCTCAAGCTCCCAATTTTAGTGTCCACACAGGGTTGCTGTGTGCTCTGGGGTCCCTGGGATGCACAAATGGCAGCAGCTTCTCCAGCGCTGCCTTCTCTTTATTTAATTTATAAACATGAATAAATGTGTTTTTTGTTTAAGTTCATACTTGACTATGTGTATTTTTAAATTAAAAAAAACAAGCTTTGGAGTAAGCAGATACATTTGACTGACAATAAAAGGCACAGATATCACCCCCCCAAAAGAATAACTAAATCTGATTAGCTCAAAAACATGGTGTGAAATTTTAAAATTATAGATTAGAAAATTAAATGGGAGATCGCTATCAAAACATTGAGAAATTATAATTAACATCATTTTGAAAAATCTAACCATTTAAATTATTCCTAAAAACTTGCACGATATAATACACATAAATCTTATAAAGAGCAGCATGAAAAAGGTTAAAAATAAGGCAGAACTCTGTGTGAATATCAGCAGCAAAAGAAGGTCTCTCGTTTTGATTAATGTAACATTCTAACGAAGAATTCAATGCAGAACATTTAAACGATGAAATATTTATGAGCGTGACGAATGTGCTCTCTCCATTATGAAGGCTTGTTTTACCAGAAGATGCGCTCCCGTCTCATAGTTGCTTGTGAGCATGCGCGCTTTTGGAAGAGTCGTAAAAGCATACACACGAACCATTTTCTCGTCACAAAACAGGCCGACGAGAAACACGACGAGGAAATCTGGAATCCTGACGAGAAAATAGAGAGCAGGTTCTCTATTTTCTCGTCGAGATTCTCGTCAAGTTTCTCGTCGTAAAACCATACACACAAACGTTTTTCTAGACAAAAAAACTCTCGCGGCACTTTTCTTGACTGTTTACGACGAGAAAATCGGTCGTGTGTACGAGGCCTCACACCCAGAGGTGTTCAGGCAAATTACAGCCCACTGGGGAGTACCAAATATAGATCTGTTTGCATCCCGTAAAAACACTCAGGTGAAGCGTTTCTTCTCGCTAAACCAGCAAGACCGGCCTCTAGGGATAGATGCACTCCAAAACCCATGGAATTTTAAGGTGTGCTATGCCTTCCCTCCGGTACATCTGATTCCTCGGGTGGTGAAGAAATTCCTACAAGAGCAAACAAAGCTCACACTGATAGCACCATATTGGCCCAAGAGAGCCTGGTTCTCTCAGCTCCTCAGTAGCTCAGCAGAAGAGCCGTGGCTACTTCCTCACGGGGACAACCTGATGTGTCAGGCCTAAGACAAAAAAAGCATCAAATGGGCGGTCTTGTTACTGAGGAAGACATCTTGAGATCAAAAGGACTTTCAGATAAAGTGGTGGCAAAGCTTCTGAGCACTAGGAAGCCGAACACCAGGGCCCTCTACAGGAAGACCTTGATAAAGTTTAACAGATGGTGCACTGAAAATAACAGACAAAAGATGGATACACCGACTATTCTTGAGTTCCTACAGCAGGGTGCTGATAATGGTCTAGTGTTCAGTATGCTGAAGGTCCAGATAGCAGCGCTGTCAGTGTATCTGGAACCGACACTACAAGAAGACCCGTTGGTCTCTCGCTTTTGCAGAGCGTTGGGAAAATACAGACCACCCAAGACACAAAAATGTCCCACATGGGATCAGTCGGTGGTACTGTGGGGGATCATCAAATATCCCATCGAGCTGCTACAAGAAACATCTTTACACCTGTTGACAAAACTGTTTTCCTCGTGCCTATCACTACAGCACGTAGGATAGGGGAAATCCAGGCTCTGTCTGTCAGAGAGAGCCTTTTCTAAAAATTCATGACGATAGAATTGTCCTTCAAACAGATCCGGGATTTACACCAAAAGTGACGTCAACTTTTCATAAATCCCAGGATATAGTACTACAGTGGAACCTTGGATTACGAGCATAAGCCGTTCCAGGAGAATGCTTGTAATCCAAAGTACTCACATATCAAAGCGAGTTTCCCCATTGAAGTCAATGGAAACGAAAATTATTTGTTCTGCATTGACTTCAATGGCATGCAATAGCGCATGCGGCCAGAGGCGGGGGGCGCTGGAGAGCCCCGGAAACGGCCAGAAAGGCCCGAGGACAATTTGGCTGACCTCAGCAAACCTCGGAAAGACTCCATTCACGAGTCTTTCTGAGGTTTGCCGAGGCCAGCCAAGCTGTCCTCTGATCTTTCCGTGCGTTTCCGAACAGCGCCGTTCGGCTCTGCTCGGCTCCAGCGCCCCCCCCCCACCTCAGGCCAACAGCGGTACTGCACATCGCTTTGGCCTGAATCCTGCTCGTTTTGCGAGACAACACTCGCAAACCGAGTTAAGATTTTTAGGAATACAGCGCTCGTATTGCGAAACGCTCGTTAACCGCGTTACTCACATTCCGAGGTTCCACTGTACCTTCATTCTGTAATTCACCAACCAACAGAAAAGAGCAAGAACTAAGCCTTTTAGGTGTTAGAAGATGTCTCCTTCAGTATCTGGAAGTCACCAATGAGTTCAGAGCATCAGACGCTCTATTTGTACTGTACGCTAGAAAACAGAAAGGTAAACAAGCGTCCAAGAAAACGCTAGCCAGATGGATCAAGGCAGCAATATACTGGAGTGCTACGGAGTTAGCCAAAAGATCTAAGGGCTCATTCAACAAGGGCTTAAGCAGCCTCGTGGGCAGAGAAGGCGGGAGCCACTCCGGAGCAAATTTGCAGGGCAACAACTTGGTCAAGATGTTCAGCAATACAGGCTGGATTGGATATCCAGCCAGGACCAGGCTTTTGGTAGGAAAGTCCTCCAAGCCATTGTCCCACCCTAAATCTGGTAAGTACTTGGTCATCCTCTCAAGGGCTGACCTGGAAGACGACTGGGGGAAAAGCAGAGTTAGTTCTTACCGGTACCTCTGTTTACAGTAGTCTTCCAGGGCAGCACGATCCCACCTTAAATGTCTAACCTTGTGGAGATGTGTTGTGTTTTATGTCTTTCATATTCCGGCCTTCAGTTCTCTTGGATGACTGACCAGGGACCTGAGGGACCGCCTTTTAAAGAAATTAATGGCAATGTGTTTCCTGTGTGTGAGGAGGAGCTCCATCTCTCAAGGGCTGCTCTGGTAGACTACTGGAAACAGAGTTACCGATGAGAACTAACACTGCTTTTCTTCTACCACAACCCCTAATTCTGAGTCTGAATAAAGAGACTAATTCTACAAAAAGTAATTAATACACATCCATTACTTAACCACTTAAGCCCCGGACCATTTTGCTGGTCAAAGACCAGGCCACTTTTTGCGATTCGGCACTGCGTCGCTTTAACTGACAATTGCGCGGTCGTGCGACGTGGCTCCCAAACAAAATGGACGTCCTTTTTTTCCCACAAATAGAGCTTTCTTTTGGTGGTATTTGATCACCTCTGCGGTTTAAATTTTTTGCGCTATAAACAAAAATAGTGTGACAATTTTGGAAAAAATGACATATTTCTCTTATCGTCCATGGACTGACACAGCTTCTAATACTGAAACACATGGGTATATGTCCTGCTCGCAGGAGAAGATCTAGGCAGAATGTTAGATGTTACAACATACATTCTAAAAAAACATAGCTGAACAGCCCCGCCCAGGGGGCGGTCCCTCTGGTCATAACCCTCCTACCTGCACCCATGCAGCCTCAGTTTTTTCTGCATAGCCCAGGATTTTTTTTTAATTCCTTGAGAATTTTTATTATTTTATTTCTGAGATCTTCAATCAACTGTCGGCTGGGCAACAGGTTGGGTACAAGGTATCCTCGTAGTCTTCCCTGTCTGACCATCGAGCGTGCTGATCCTCGCCTTGTGTGCGTGAGACTCAGTTCACGACATGCCCCAGGGGTGGCCGGTGGGCTTTTATGCTCCGCGGTCCTCACAAGATTGAACAGTGCCTGCTGTATCTTTCGCGGTGGACCGGGCCGACAGCTACTCAGTACTACTCTGTGATAGGTCTGTCTGAAACACACCAGTCAACCCTCTGGGACGGGTAAGTAGTCTCTCCTGAATCAGGTGAGTACATGCTGGCTGTGTTTCTCTGTATGGGGGATTTTCCCTGTCTCCCCCCTGTTATGCTGCTCTCTGCATTCTAATCTGGCGCTGTGCTGTGTGGGGGTGCCTGGGGGTCACTCTGGCCTGGCAGGGGGGCGCTCATGACTGTCTGCGTGGGGGAACTTGGTGTGTTTGGGCCTGGGCGCCATAGTCGTCTTGTCTGTATTTTTACTGCGCTCTCAGTGGCCATCTTGCCGTGGATCGATGGCGCAGTTACATGCGGCCGGCGGCCATTTTCTTGAAGCCACGTGCGCTTTCACTTTGGTTTGTACTCTATCGCTGCTGCTGTGGCGCGAATCTCCTCACACACTCCTCATGGCTCACTCGCGCTGGTAGTGTGATGCAGGCAGCAGAACTGAGCAGTCCTCTCCGGGTTGGTGAGTCCTCTGGGTATCCCCTCTTCAGCCAGCGCAGCCAATGGGTGGACTTTTATTCACTTTTGGTGCATTAAGGTCTCAGAGGGTGGCGAGTATGGAGTCTGTTTCACCTGCTTCCCCACTCTTGTCAGAGGCAACAGGCAGTGCTCCTGCACCTGCGGTCCCTATGGACCAGTTATCGGCAGTCCTGGAGTCATTCCTTGTCAGGATGGAAGCGGTGTGCAAGCGCAAGGGAGCTATAAAGCGCCCTCTCCCCACACAATCTCCAGTAGGGGAGTGCTCTGATTCAGATATGGGCCTAGCTGCTGCTGCTCAGGACCCTAGCTCTGAAGATTTTAATGTTTTTGAACAGGACATTCCTTGTGAGGAAGACTCCAGTTCTGAGTCAGTAAATGACAGGGCGCTTGTAAGTGAACTCATTGATGCTGTGAGGGACACTCTCAAGCTGAATGCTGCGGCTGAGGAACCTCAGGTGGAGGCTGTCTCCTTTGGTTCCTTTAAGGCCATACCTTCAAAAAAGGTTTTTCCATATATGCCTTTCTTTGATAGATTCATTGATCAGGTCTGGGAAAAGCCGCAGAAGACTTTGACGGTCCCGCAGCGTATATCTATTAGGCCCTGGTTAAAAAGTGGGCTCTCCCCCCAGTGGTCGACCCCCCGGTCGCCCGTTTGAATAAGGCTACCACTCTCCTGATGGAGGGGACTCCTACATTTAAGGACCCCACTGACAGGAGGTCAGAAGTGGTGCGTAGAACTGTGTTTGCCTTGCTGGGGTCCACCTTACGTCCTATCGTAGCGGCGACCCTTGTGTCTCAGACACTCATGGAATGGGCAAAGATTTTGCACCAGACTGTGCAGGAGCATAATCTCCCTCCAGATACCATTGCCCTGGCCCACCCACTTGTGCAGGGTCCGGTGTATGTGTGCGATGCCACTTTGGACGCGGCCCCTTTAATATCTAGGGCCTCTATCTCTGTAGTGGTATTGCGTCGTCTTATCTGGTTGAAATGCTGGTCGGCTGATCTAGCTTCCAAGAAGCTCTTGGCTGATTTGCCCTTTAAGGGTGGTAGACTGTTTGGGGCTGCCCTGGATGACATCATTAAGGATGTCACAGGGGGTAAGAGCACATTCCTTCCTCCGTCTACTAAGGGAAAGGAGCCCCGCCGTAAGCCGGGCCCCTCCTTTCCAGCAAAAAAGTATTTTTTTCGTCAGTCAGAATCCGTGGGTAAGCCCTCCCAGACTGACAACAGTGCGGCTGGTGGACAGAAGCGTCCCTGGGTGCGTAAGCCGGCTCCCAAGCCCGCCACCACATGAAGTCTTGCCCCTGCCCGACTCTCGGGTGGGGGGACGACTTCGCAGGTTCACGATTCGGTGGACCTCCCGGATCCCCGACCGGTGGGTGTGCGAGGTGGTCACCTCAGGGTACAGGATAAAGTTCCATTCATGGCCCCCAGACAGATTCTTCCCCTCCAATCTCCCTCTCTTTCCTGTCCGTTGGGCGGTCCTCTTGGGGGCTGTACAGGATTTTCTTAGGTGCGGAGTAATTGTGCCGGTACCGTCGCAGGAGAGGTTTCAGGGGTTCTACTCGAATCTGTTTGTTGTCCCGAAAAAGGACGGGGTCCGGCCAATCCTGGACCTCAAGGCCTTGAATGCCTTTGTGAAGGTGCAAAAATTCCATATGGAATCAATTTGCACGGTGATCGCTACACTCCATCAAGGCGACTTTCTGGCATCCTTGAACATCAAGGACGCCTACTTGCATGTCCCGATCTGCACGAGTCACCAGAAGTTTCTGCGCTTTGCAATAGGCGAAGTCCACTATCAGTTTGTGGCACTTCCCTTCGGCCTAGCATCGGCACCACGGGTTTTCACCAAGGTGCTTGCCCCGGTTCTAGCTTTGCTGAGACAGCGAGGAATTGTTATCGTGGGCTATCTGGACGATCTTCTTCTAAGAGCAGAAAATGGCTCACAGTTGGAGGAAAATGTGACAATAGTCAGTCAGACCCTCCGGGACTTCGGGTGGCTCCCGAACATTCAAAAGTCGGTCCTGGTCCCGACTCAGCGTTTGGAGTATCTGGGTCTGATCCTGGACACTTCGGAAGCAAAAGTGTTCCTACCCTTGGAGAAGTTGCAGACACTTCAATCGGCGGTACGGGTCCTGACGTCCCGAAAATGATCGTCGATCCATTTCTGCATGAGAGTACTGGGACTCATGGTGGCCTCCTTCGAGGTCGTTCCGTATGCCCAATCACACACTCGGGCATTGCAGAAGGAGATCCTGTCCACTTGGGACAAGTCCCAGTTGTCATTGGATCTTCAGATCCAGGTGAGTCACTCTTTCAGGGCATCCCTGACGTGGTGGCTGAGATCCCCGGCTCTCCGGTCCAGAAGGTCGTTCCTCCCCATCCAGTGGACGGTGTTCACGACGGACGCCAGCCTGACGGGCTGGGGCGGAGTTTGGGGAGTCCTAGCAGCTCAAGGGCTCTGGACCCTGGACGAATCCCGTTTACTGATCAACGTCTGGGAATTGCGAGCGATCAGACTGTGCCTCTCCACGTGGTCGAAGAGGTTACAGGGCCGCTCAATCAGAATCCAGTCGGACAAGGCCACGGCCGTGGCGTATGTCAACTATCAGGGGGGCACTCGGAGCTCGGCTGCGGCATCCGAGGTCGCCCGCATCCTAAGGTGGGCGGAAAGAAGCATGACAGCTCTGTCGGCCGTCTACATTCCGGGCATAGAAAACTAGCAGGCGGACTATCTGAGTCGCCAGACGTTGGACCAGGGAGAAGTGGTCCTTGCACCCGGAGGTGTTTCAACTCCTTTGCCGGCGGTGAGGCATGCCGGATGTGGACCTGATGGCCTCTCGACTCGATCGCAAGGTGTCAAGGTTTGTGGCCAGGTCCAGGGACCCCTGGGCAGACGGTTGCCCCGTGGGGTCAGTATTGCCTGATATCTGTTTACCCTCCGCTGCAGTTGCTTCCTCGTCTGCTGCGCAGGGTAGCGGCCGAGGGCATTCCGGTGATCCTCATTGCTTCAGATTGGCCTCGGTGTCATTGATACACCGATCTGGTACGTCTCATCGCGGATGTTCCTTGGCGACTGCCTATGAGGGAGGACCTTCTGTCTCAAGGTCCTATCTTTCATCCTGCTTTACAGTCTCTGGTTTTAACGGCATGGCTATTGAAAGCCAGGTGCTGAAGGACCAATGCCTTTCGGATTCGGTCATTTCGACCATGCTGAGGGCACAGAAGTCTTCCTCCAGAAAGATCTATCACCGTACCTGGAAGGCTTACATCGCTATGTGCGAAGAGCTAGACTGGCATCCTCGGACGTCCTCCGTCCCCAGAATCCTGCGGTTCTTGCAGCGTGGTGTGACCTAAAGGCTGGCTTTGAGCACCATTAAGGGTCAGATTTCGGCCTTGGCCGTTTTCTTTCAACGACCGCTAGCAGGTCATTCCTTGGTTAGCACCTTTGTGTAGGGGGTTCGCCATGTGATTCCCCCTGTCAAACCTCCAAGAACATCCCTTTGAAAATATCAGAGAGATTCCTCTCTTGACCTTGTCCCAGAAGGTGGCCTTCTTAATGGCCATTACTTCTGTTAGACGGGTGTCTGAGTTGGCGGCCTTGTCATGCAAGTCGCCTTACTTGGTCCCCCATAAGGATAAGGCGGTGATGCGCCCGCGACCGTCTTTCCTTCCAAAGGTGGTCTCGGCTTTTCACCTTAATGAGGACATTGTTCTTCCATCATTGTGCCCTCACCCATCGCATCCCAGAGAGTTTGCGCTTCACACATTGGATGTGGTACGAGCCTTACGGGTGTACCTGTCTGCTACTGCTTCCATTCGGAAGTCTGACTCACTGTTTGTGTCTGTCTCTGGTCCAAAACATGGCCAAGCGGTGTCGTCTGCCACCATTTCTAGGTGGATCAGACAGACCGTTATACAGGCCTATGCCCTTAAGGGGCGGGCGCCTCCCTTTCCGGTTATGGTGAATTCCTCCAGGGCAATTGGTGCTTCCTGGGCTTTCCGACATCAAGCGTCGGTTGCACAAGTGTGCAAGGCGGTGACCTGGTCGTCCGTTCATACCTTTTCTAAGTTCTATAAGGTTGATGTGGCTGCATCTTTGGATGCTTCCTTCGGCCGCAAGGTGTTGCAGGCCCCTGTCTAAAGTTGCAACTCCTCCGTTTGGAGTGAAGTTTGGTTTCTTCCTTTACTACTGCTCCCACCCTCTTTCTGATACTGTTTTGGGACGTCCCACGTGTTTCAGTATTAGAAGCTGTGTCAGTCCATGGACGATAAGAGAAAATAGGATTTTTGTACTCATCGTAAAATCCGTTTCTCTGACGTCCATGGACTGACACAGCACCCACTCTTCTTTTAAGGTTTGTATTGCTTTGTTATAAACTGAGACTGCTGGCTGCAGGTAGTAGGGTTATGTCCGAAGGGACCGCCCCCTGGGCGGCGCTGTTCAGCTCTGTTTTTTTAGAATGTATGTTGAATGTATGCCTAGATCTTCTCCTGCGAGCAGGGACATATACCCACGTGTTTCAGTATTATAAGCTGTGTCAGTCCATGGACGTCAGAGAAACGGATTTTACGGTGAGTACAAAAATCCTAATTTTTACATTTTGCTATAATATATATCCCCAAAAAATATATAAAGAAACATTTTTTTGCCTCAGTTTAGGCCAATACGTATTCTTCTACATATTTTTGGTAAAAAAATCGCAATAAGCGTTTATTGATCGGTTTGCGCAAAAGTTATAGCGTCTTCAAAATAGGGGATAGATTAATGCCATTTTTATTTACTAGTAATGGCGGCGATCAGCGATTTTTATCATGACTGCAACATTATGGCGGACATATCGGACACTTTTGACACATTTTTGGGACCATTGTCATTTTTACAGCAATCAGTACTATAAAAATGCACGGATTACTCTGAAAAAGACACTGGCAGTGAAGGGGTTAACCACTAGGTGGCGCTGAAGGGGTTAAGTGTACCTTGGGATGTGTTCTAACTGTAGGGGTGATGGGCTATGTGTGACACGACAGTGATCACAGCTTCCGATTACAGGAAGCTGTGTACACTGTCCTGTCGCTAGGAAGACTGGGGAAAATGCTTGTTTACACAAGCATTTCCCCCTTCTTCCTCACCGTGACACGATCGCGGGTATGCCCGCGGACATCGTCACGAAGCTCGCGGCGGGAGCGCGCGTCCACAATGCCGCTTCTTAAAGGGGACGTATATATACGTCCATGTGCCTACCCGTGCCATTCTGCCAACGTATATCTGCGTGTGGCGGTCGGCATGTGGTTAATGGCCCTGTAATCTATTTTTTAATTAAAAGTTTTTTTAATGTTTTTCTACCTCCTTGTAACAACCTCCCTGAGCTCCTGAGCCTCTTTTGCCCCCCCCCCCCGCAGTTTGGTTTGTAATGAGCTGTGCACATGAATTGCAGCCACATGCACCCCTCAATTCACATTGCAAATCCCATAGTTCATGTTCCTAGTCCAGTCCTATGTCCAGGTCAGTCAAATGCTATGAGTAGAGAGCGGGGGTGAAGCCTGGCTCAGGATCGAGCCTTCATATCTGCTCCTATAGCAAGCGGCTTCCTATGTTGGCAGACACAGAAGAGGAGGAGCCAAGATGGTGGTGGTGGATCCCAGAAGAGAAAGTTTGGGGCCACTCGCACAAAGCAGATAAGTATAACTTGTTTAATATTTCAATTTTTTTTATTTTTTTGCATTTAGAAACACTTTAATGGCCCTGTAATCAAATTGGTTTTTTTTAACCAGAAAGCCAGTCTTCATGTCGACAATACAATAATACAGAGGTATTGGTACACCAGTACACATAAGTATAGCCAGCTAATAGATGGAATCCAGGTACAGTGGGGAGAACAAGTATTTGATACACTGCCGATTTTTGCAGGTTTCCCTACTTGCAAAGCATGTAGAGGTATCATAGGTACTTTTCAACTGTGAGACAGGGAATCTAAAACAAAAATTCAGAAAATCACATTGTATGATTTTTAAATAATGAATTTGCATTTTATTGCATGACATAAATATTTGATCACCTACCAACCAGTAAGAATTCCATCTCTCACAGACCTGTTATATTTTTCTTTAAGAAGCCCTTCTGTTCTCCACTCATTACCTGTATTAACTGCACCTGTTTGAACTCGTTACTTGTATAAAAGACACCTGTCCACACACTCAATCAAACCGATTCCAAACTCTCCACAATAGCCAAGACCAGAGAGCTGTGTAAGGACATCGGGGATAAATTTGTAGGCCTGCACAAGGCTGGGATGGGCTACAGGACAATTGGCAAGCAGCCTGGTGAGAAGGCAACAACTGTTGGCGCAATTATTAGAAAATGGAAGAAGTTCAAGATGACTGTCAATCTCCCTCGTTCTGTGGCTCCATGCAAGATCTCACCTCGTGGGGCATCAATGATCATAAGGAAGGTGAGGGATCAGCCCAGAACTACACAGCAGGACCTGGTCAATGACCTGAAACCACAGTCTCAAAGAAAACCATTAGTAACAGACTACGCCATCGTGGATTAAAATCCTGCAGCGCACGCAAGGTCCCCCTGCTCAAGCCAGTGCATATTCAGGCCCGTCTGAAGTTTGCCAATGACCATGTGGAATGGGAGAAGGTCATGTGGTCTGATGAGACAAAAATAGAGCTTTTTGGTCTAAACTCCACTCGCCGTGTTTGGATAAAGAAGGATGAGTACAACCCCAAGAACACCATCCCAACCGTGAAGCATGGAGGTGAAAACATTCTTTGGGGATGCTTTCTGCAAAGGGGACAGGACGACTGCACCGTATTGAGGGGAGGATGGATGGGGCCATGTATCATGAGATCTTGGCCAACAACCTCCTTCCCTCAGTAAGAGCATTGAAGATGGGTCGTGGCTGGGTCTTCCAGCATGACAACAACCCGAAACACACAGCCAGGGCAACTAAGAGGTGGCTCCATAAGAAGTATCTCAAGGTCCTGGAGTGGCCTAGCCAGTCTCCAGACTTGAACCCAATAGAAAATCTTTGGAGGAAGCTGAAAGTGCGTATTGCCCAGCGACAGCCCCGAAACCTGAAGAATCTGGAGAAGCTCTGTATGGAGGAGTGTGCCAAAATCCCTGCTGCAGTGTGTGAAAACCTGGTCAAGAACTACAGGAAACATATGATCTCTGTAATTGCAAACAAAGGTTTCTGTACCAAATATTAAGTTCTGCTTTTCTGATGTATCAAATACTTATGTCATGCAATAAAATGCTAATTAATTACTTAAAAATCATACAATGTGATTTTCTGGATTTTTGTTTTAGATTCCGTCTCTAACAGTTGAAGAGTACCTATGATAAAAATTACAGACATCTAAATGCTTTGTAAGTAGGAAAACCTGCAAAATGAGCAGTGTATCAAATACTTGTTCTCCCCACTGTATACAAGAATGGATCAGTGAATTCTCAGATAATATGAACCCAATATACTGTATAACTTTCCATTCCCTGAAGCTGGAAATACTGTAGAACTGGTCACAATAACAAAACAAGAACTGCCCAACCTCTTTTATGTTGTTCATGAAAAAGAAGAGGAAAAAGGAAAGACAAGACATGAAAGGAGATAAGGGGGGGGGGGTGTGTAGGAAGGAATGGAAGGTACTGTATATGGGGGGGGGGGGGGGTGGGGGGGGGTTGTAAATAACTAAACAAACAAAAAGACAAATTTGAATGGATAATTATAAAAATATGTGCAGCGCTAATGTGAAAAGGGTCTCTGTATGGCTACAGGACAATATAAGTGACAATAAAAACAATGTACCAAAAAGGCTCTTATTTCTAAAAGGTGACATGAATTGAATATAATAATAATGAACATTAACCATGTAAAAAATTTGATAAAAGTGAATGTGTCCATATAAAAATTATGATAATTAATAGTGACAAACAGTCCACAAAGTGAAAAAAGATAAGTTTTGAAGTTGATCCAGACAAGGAGGTTAACGCTTTATGGCAACCGTACATCTTAGGAATCATGTGAATATAGAAGACAGACACCACCAACTTTGAGAAGGCTTACGGGAACTTCTAGACTCAGTAAGGCGTATGCCCAATGAGTCACCAAGGCTTGTGGTGTATAAACCGCAATGGGATGGAACATCAATGCCTTTAACTTCTGGCCAGAATGGGGGATGATCCCTCCGTCCCTCGAAAGGCTTGAAGTGGTAATAACTGGGCAATCTGGTACTCTCAAACAAAGGGTGGACCAAGTCTTATTCGTACACTCACACGGTTGAGATTTGGGGGAGGCTGAAAGCCATAGAAGTGACTTTTCTGAGTTAAGAATGCATACTTAAATAGAACATTTTTAAAAATGTTTAGTGTCACCTTAACCTTATCTCACCAAAATTTTTATTTTTTGTTGCAGAGATGCCTAAAATCTTTGTGCAGACTTGTGGGAAAATCAGTGAGCCAATCACACAAGCAGGAAATTACATTTCTGGAGGTGTTGTCTATAACGATATATAGAATGCCTCCAGGTTGCCAATTTGCATTGCATTTTATAGAAAATTTACAGAGCTGTAGACTGAAATGGAAAGGTAATTTTTAATAACTGATAATTACAATATGTCTTGCATAGCTATCCGTTTTGCTTAATTTTTTATTTTATTATTTTGCTATATTTCGTCCCATTAAAGTGGAGTTACCCTTCAATACTGCACAAACTAAAAATAATTGTAGATGAGAGGAAATCCAGGAAGATTTCACATTATATATAGATGGAAACAAATACGTTTTTGGGTGTGTACCTGTCAACTAACTACCATTGTTTCTAAAGGTCTGTGTCTTAGTAAATAAGGTGCAACAGAGAATACATTTCCTTGGAAGCCTGAAACAGGATGGATTGCCCTTAATACCTTCTGGTAAATTTTTAGCATTGCACCATTGAGAGTATCTTCCTGCACTGTGCTGTCACCCAGGCCTGATTACTCCCAGACCTGTTGAATCAAGAAATCACATAAATAGAAGCTGTCTGACAAAGTGAAGTACGCTAACAGATCACAAAAAGCCACACATCATGCCACAATCCTAAAAAAATTCAAGAACAGATTCGAAATAAACATGTATGAGTCTAGGAAGGGTTTCAAAGCCATTTTAAGGCTTTAGAACTCCAGTGAACCACAGGGAGAACCATTATCCACAAATGGAGATAATTTGGAACAGCGGTGAACCTTCCCAGGAGTGGCTGGCCTACAAAAATTACTCCAAGAGCATGACGACGATTCATCCAGGAGGTCATAAAAGAACCCAGAACAACATCTAAATAATTTTAGGCCTCACTTGCCTCATATAAAATCAGTGTTCATGATTCAACAATAAGAAAGGGACTGGGCAAAAATGGTATCCATGGGAGAGTTCCAAGTCCAAAGCCACTGCTGACCAAAAAGAACACAAAGGCGTTGATTTACTAAAGGGAAATCCACTCTGCATTATAAGTGCACTTGTAAGTGCAGTCGCTGTAGATCTGAGGGGAAGCTCTGAAATTAGGATGAAGCTCTGCTGATTTTATCATCCAATCATGTGCAAGCAAAAATGCTGTTTTTTATTTTCCTTGCATGTTCCCCTCAGATCTACAGTGACTGCACTTGAAAGTACACTGTAGTGCAAAGTGGATTTGCCTTTCGTAAATAACCCCCATAGGCTCATCTCACATTTACCAAAAAACATCTTGATTATCCCCAAGTCTTTTAGGAAAATATTCCGTGGACTGATGAGACAAAAATGTAACTTTTTGGAAGGTGTGCGTCCCGTTACATCTGGTATAAAACGAATACAGCATTTCATAACAAGAACATCATACCAACAGTCAGACATGGTGGTGGTCGCGTAATGGTTTGGGGCTGCTTTGCAGCTTCAGGACCTTGACAACTTACCATAATTGATGGAACCATGAATTCTGCGCTCTACCAGAAAATCTTAAAGGAGAATGTCCGGCCATCACTTGGGTTATGCAGCAAGACAATGATGCGAAACACAACAGCAAGTCCACCTCCAAATGGTTCAAACAAAGCAAAATTTAGGTTTTGGAGTGGCCTAGTCAAAGACTTAAATCCAATTGAGATGCTGTATCATGACCTTACACAGGCTGTTCATGCTGGAAAACCCTCCAATGTGGCTAAATTAAAACAATTCTGCAAAGAAGCGTGGGCCAAAATTGCTCCACAGCAATGTGAAAGACTCATTGCCAGTTATCGCAAACGCTTGATTGCAGTTGTTAGGGGGCAATTTCTTTTTCACATAAAGCCAGGCAGGTTTTGGACAGGTTTTTTGCCTTAATAAAATAAACCATCATTTAAAAACTGTATTTTGTATTTACTCAGGTTATCTTTGTGTAATAATAACATTTGTTTGATGATCTGAGTCATTTAAGTGTGACAAATATACAAAAAAAAACATTTTAGAAAGGGAGCAAATGCTTTTTCACAGCATTGTAGGTGCAAATCTACCCAACCTGGATTTGGCATATGCCAATCGATAAAAAAAAGGGCAAAAGCGCTCCAGTATTCCAGCCCATCCAGGATATATCACGTTTGCCCCTTTGCCATCAGGGAAAAGATAGAGAACAATTAAAGCGTACACTAATCAGCTAAAGTCGAGTTTATTCCCTATGGCTGTGTTGTCCATTAATCCACCAGGAACAGAGTGTAAGAAATATGTTGGAATTTTTTTTTAAAGATATGTATTTTAATCTGATTTATATTGTCATAAGGTTAGACATGTGGGAATGCTTCTGTAAAAAGCGCCATCAGAAATTGAATTGTATTATAATATCCTATCCTTATCTTAAATAGGGGTGGAGTCTACGTGCTGTCCTTACACCGCCGCTTCTGTTTTGTAGGGCGGTGGCCATACCAGTGAGTTAGGCTGCTGCTCTGTCAGTTTCTCAATGCTGGATTAATTTCTGTGGCATTTTTGTCATTCATCTGACATGTATCTTTTATTTAATTAATAATACACTATATATGCTATTTTTTTGGCCTTTGTTTGGTGAGCTATTTTCTATACAGCATCCTGCCCAGATAGTCACACCTTGGTGGTTATAAGGGACTGTGAAGACCACTTAATGGCTCCCACAGGAATATTCCGGAAGTATAGAGTGACTCGCACACTAGATGAGATCAAACTATACTACCTTTAATATGGTCTACTGACCGTGGTTTTATAAGAAATAAAAGTATGAAGGGTTACATATTCCAAAGCTTGATTACAAAAGAGCAAAAATTACAATCTCCAAAAATGTATGGGTTTTTCCACACAATATGCCACATCATCATATTTTCCGTGAGACAGGCATATGTCCAGATGTCATGTCAGAGTGTTCCTAAGCAATAGCTGTTTACCTGTATAACAAAAAATGAATTGCGCTACCACATAGGAAAAATGATAATATGAATCCACAAAATTAAATGCGCAATATAGTGAATGCCAATAAAGACCAATAATTAATACTACAAATGGGTAGTTAATATAAGTCCACAGGTGGGCATGCAATGTGATTGCCAAAGGAGAGGCAATACACAATTGGATAAACACTGATTCAATAGTCCATAAATGCTGACAATATTCAATGGATGGAAAAAACGGCTTGACTGCAGATTTTACATATATGTTCTGTTCATCAGAATAAAAAGGTGATCAACGCCGCTTACCAGATGGCCGCTTACCAACGCCGCGGCTAGTGACCACACCGGCTTGTGCGTGGTGACGTCAGAGACTAATGGGTGGAGCCTTGAGTCTCTGACGTCACCACACACAAGCCGGTCTGGTCACTAGCCGCAGCTGTGTGTTTTAAAATTTTTTGTTTTTGGTTGACAGTATCATGTGTGTTTTTTAAATAAAACCCCTTAAATTGATTACTGCACCATGAAACCTTTCTTTCTCTGCCCCATTTAAATATCGGATGTGGAAGCGCATGTGGATACTTATCGATCGGATACTTATCGTTCGGATACTTACCTACCGTATACTTTTCATCCAAATTGGAAGGATACATTGAAACAGGAGCCTAACACAGCACGAGCGGGGTGTTTCCATCATTGAAGGAATCCTTGGATGGTTTGTCCGTGGCTGGCTGAGTTTCTTCCGATGTGCCTTTTATGATCTCTATAATTCGAGATCCATCCCATCTGGTAAGTGACGTTGATCGCCTTTTTATTCTGATGAACAGAACATATATGTAAAATCTGCAGTCAAGCCGTTTTTTCCATCCATTGAATATTGTCAGCATTTATGGGCTATTGAATCAGTGTTTATCCAATTGTGTATTGCCTCTCCTTTGGCAATCACATTGCATGCCCACCTGTGGACTTATATTAACTACCCATTTGTAGTATTAATTATTAGTCTTTATTGGCATTCACTATATTGCACATTTAATTTTGTGGATTCATATTATCATTTTTCCTATGTGGTAGCGCAATGAATTTTTTGTTATACATTTGCAAAAACTGAATATTTAAGGTTTTTTAGTTGCAGCACCCTAGGGTTTATTTTTATTTGTATTTTTTATATAGTGTGTTTGTTTTCACATTATTCAACATTTTTCACAATATTTTTTCACATTATATTGATTTAGTAAGGGGTTTTAGCGCATATTTTTTCACCATATACAATAGCTGTTTACCGCCATTCTTATCTCATTAGTCTAAACATATTTTAGCATGAACACGAATTTCTAAGTCAGCCTCAGATAATAGAAATATTACAGCAAAACGGACATTTAGAAACACCATTAACCCTTCAGTGGTGAGCAGTGAACACCGTTGGCGATCGCCATAGAGAGCTTGGAGTTGATTTATATCATACTGTCTTTGCATTTACTGTACCTGCAGCTTACTGTCTGGTTAGTTCATATTGGTGGAGAAGTAGTGGCACCCACAGTTATATCTGCACGTAGTACAGTCACTTTATCAAGGTGGAAGATACTGAAATATTTTTAAGACATAGATCACAAACTAGAATTTTGATTGGTTTATGTTTTTTTTTTAGGTTTGTATATTTTACCTTGTTGCTAGCTGTCTGCACCTCTAAGCACTCACTTGCTCCTTTATTAAATAGATTTTCCCACCCTTTTTGGCCCATTATAAAGTCCTGCACCTAATTCATGAAAGCCTTATGACAGGTTCGTTAAAAGTTCTGACACATAGGACATTTAAGGGAAGGCAGTTACCGCTCCAGGTGAGTGTACTATGGCAATCAATGCTCCCTCAAGAAACCATGGGTGCTGGCAATGCACGAGACAAACAAAGAAAAAAGGATGATATGGACAGCCGCACTCCAAAAAAAACCTTGATGGTTGCCTTTATTGTAAAAAAAACGGATTGGTGCACTACAAATCACAGCAAAACAGGGAAACAGCTGAATCCAACACACTGTGCCATTGTATTTTAAAAGCAGGCATCTTTCACTGTCAGAATACAGTGACTAGTGTCTGCAGCTGATTGGCTGCAGCCAGTGATCAAAAAAAGTTTTCCAACATTCCCGTTCAACAGAAGTCGGTTGTTAGATCACTTCTGTTGAGCGAGAATGGTCATACATGGATTTAAATTTAACTGGTCCTTGTGGTCTGATGAGACAAAAATAGAGCTTTTTGGTCTAAACTCCACTCGCCGTGTTTGGAGGAAGAAGGATGAGTACAACCCCAAGAACACCATCCCAACCGTGAAGCATGGAGGTGAAAACATTCTTTGGGGATGCTTTCTGCAAAGGGGACAGGACGACTGCACCGTATTGAGGGGAGGATGGATGGGGCCATGTATCATGAGATCTTGGCCAACAACCTCCTTCCCTCAGTAAGAGCATTGAAGATGGGTCGTGGCTGGGTCTTCCAGCATGACAACAACCCGAAACACACAGCCAGGGCAACTAAGAGGTGGCTCCATAAGAAGTATCTCAAGGTCCTGGAGTGGCCTAGCCAGTCTCCAGACTTGAACCCAATAGAAAATCTTTGGAGGAAGCTGAAAGTGCGTATTGCCCAGCGACAGCCCCGAAACCTGAAGAATCTGGAGAAGCTCTGTATGGAGGAGTGTGCCAAAATCCCTGCTGCAGTGTGTGAAAACCTGGTCAAGAACTACAGGAAACATATGATCTATGTAATTGCAAACAAAGGTTTCTGTACCAAATATTAAGTTCTGCTTTTCTGATGTATCAAATACTTATGTCATGCAATAAAATGCTAATTAATTACTTAAAAATCATACAATGTGATTTTCTGGATTTTTGTTTTAGATTCCGTCTCTAACAGTTGAAGAGTACCTATGATAAAAATTACAGACATCTAAATGCTTTGTAAGTAGGAAAACCTGCAAAATGAGCAGTGTATCAAATACTTGTTCTCCCCACTGTATACAAGAATGGATCAGTGAATTCTCAGATAATATGAACCCAATATACTGTATAACTTTCCATTCCCTGAAGCTGTAAATACTGTAGAACTGGTCACAATAACAAAACAAGAACTGCCCAACCTCTTTTATGTTGTTCATGAAAAAGAAGAGGAAAAAGGAAAGACAAGACATGAAAGGAGATAAGGGGGGGGGGTGTGTAGGAAGGAATGGAAGGTACTGTATATGGGGGGGGGGGTGGGGGGGGGTTGTAAATAACTAAACAAACAAAAAGACAAATTTGAATGGATAATTATAAAAATATGTGCAGCGCTAATGTGAAAAGGGTCTCTGTATGGCTACAGGACAATATAAGTGACAATAAAAACAATGTACCAAAAAGGCTCTTATTTCTAAAAGGTGACATGAATTGAATATAATAATAATGAACATTAACCATGTAAAAAATGTGATAAAAGTGAATGTGTCCATATAAAAATTATGATAATTAATAGTGACAAACAGTCCACAAAGTGAAAAAAATAAGTGTTGAAGTTGATCCCGACAAGGAGGTTAACGCTTTATGGCAACCGTACATCTTAGGAATCATGTGAATATAGAAGACAGACACCACCAACTTTGAGAAGGCTTACGGGAACTTCTAGACTCAGTAAGGCGTATGCCCAATGAGTCACCAAGGCTTGTGGTGTATAAACCGCAATGGGATGGAACATCAATGCCTTTAACTTCTGGCCAGAATGGGGGATGATCCCTCCGTCCCTCGAAAGGCTTGAAGTGGTAATAACTGGGCAATCTGGTACTCTCAAACAAAGGGTGGACCAAGTCTTATTCGTACACTCACACGGTTGAGATTTGGGGGAGGCTGAAAGCCATAGAAGTGACTTTTCTGAGTTAAGAATGCATACTTAAATAGAACATTTTTAAAAATGTTTAGTGTCACCTTAACCTTATCTCACCAAAATTTTTATTTTTTGTTGCAGAGATGCCTAAAATCTTTGTGCAGACTTGTGGGAAAATCAGTGAGCCAATCACACAAGCAGGAAATTACATTTCTGGAGGTGTTGTCTATAACGATATATAGAATGCCTCCAGGTTGCCAATTTGCATTGCATTTTATAGAAAATTTACAGAGCTGTGGATTGAAATGGAAAGGTAGTTTTTAATAACTGATAATTACAATATGTCTTGCATAGCTATCCGTTTTGCTTAATTTTTTATTTTATTATTTTGCTATATTTCGTCCCATTAAAGTGGAGTTACCCTTCAATACTGCACAAACTAAAAATAATTGTAGATGAGAGGAAATCCAGGAAGATTTCACATTATATATAGATGGAAACAAATACGTTTTTGGGTGTGTACCTGTCAACTAACTACCATTGTTTCTAAAGGTCTGTGTCTTAGTAAATAAGGTGCAACAGAGAATACATTTCCTTGGAAGCCTGAAACAGGATGGATTGCCCTTAATACCTTCTGGTAAATTTTTAGCATTGCACCATTGAGAGTATCTTCCTGCACTGTGCTGTCACCCAGGCCTGATTACTGCCAGACCTGTTAAATCAAGAAATCACATAAATAGAAGTTGTCTGACAAAGTGAAGTACGCTAACAGATCACAAAAAGCCACACATCATGCCACAATCTAAAAAAAATTCAAGAACAGATTCGAAATAAACATGTATGAGTCTAGGAAGGGTTTCAAAGCCATTTTAAGGCTTTAGAACTCCAGTGAACCACAGGGAGAACCATTATCCACAAATGGAGATAATTTGGAACAGCGGTGAACCTTCCAAGGAGTGGCTGGCCTACAAAAATTACTCCAAGAGCATGACGACGATTCATCCAGGAGGTCATAAAAGAACCCAGAACAACATCTAAATAATTTTAGGCCTCACTTGCCTCATATAAAATCAGTGTTCATGATTCAACAATAAGAAAGGGACTGGGCAAAAATGGTATCCATGGGAGAGTTCCAAGTCCAAAGCCACTGCTGACCAAAAAGAACACAAAGGCGTTGATTTACTAAAGGGAAATCCACTCTGCACTATAAGTGCACTTGTAAGTGCAGTCGCTGTAGATCTGAGGGGAAGCTCTGAAATTAGACGAAGCTCTGCTGATTTTATCATCCAATCATGTGCAAGCAAAAATGCTGTTTTTTATTTTCCTTGCATGTTCCCCTCAGATCTACAGTGACTGCACTTGAAAGTACACTGTAGTGCAAAGTGGATTTGCCTTTCGTAAATAACCCCCATAGGCTCATCTCACATTTACCAAAAAACATCTTGATTATCCCCAAGTCTTTTAGGAAAATATTCCGTGGACTGATGAGACAAAAATGTAACTTTTTGGAAGGTGTGCGTCCCGTTACATCTGGTATAAAACGAATACAGCATTTCATAACAAGAACATCATACCAACAGTCAGACATGGTGGTGGTCGCGTAATGGTTTGGGGCTGCTTTGCAGCTTCAGGACCTTGACAACTTACCATAATTGATGGAACCATGAATTCTGCGCTCTACCAGAAAATCTTAAAGGAGAATGTCCGGCCATCACTTGGGTTATGCAGCAAGACAATGATGCGAAACACAACAGCAAGTCCACCTCCAAATGGTTCAAACAAAGCAAAATTTAGGTTTTTGAGTGGCCTAGTCAAAGACTTAAATCCAATTGAGATGCTGTATCATGACCTTACACAGGCTGTTCATGCTGGAAAACCCTCCAATGTGGCTAAATTAAAACAATTCTGCAAAGAAGCGTGGGCCAAAATTGCTCCACAGCAATGTGAAAGACTCATTGCCAGTTATCGCAAACGCTTGATTGCAGTTGTTAGGGGGCAATTTCTTTTTCACATAAAGCCAGGCAGGTTTTGGACAGGTTTTTTGCCTTAATAAATGAAACCATCATTTAAAAACTGTATTTTGTATTTACTCAGGTTATCTTTGTGTAATAATAACATTTGTTTGATGATCTGAGTCATTTAAGTGTGACAAATATACAAAAAAAAACATTTTAGAAAGGGGGCAAATGCTTTTTCACAGCATTGTAGGTGCAAATCTACCCAACCTGGATTTGGCATATGCCAATCGATAAAAAAAAAGGGCAAAAGCGCTCCAGTATTCCAGCCCATCCAGGATATATCACGTTTGCCCCTTTGCCATCAGGGAAAAGATAGAGAACAATTAAAGCGTACACTAATCAGCTAATGTCGAGTTTATTCCCTATGGCTGTGTTGTCCATTAATCCACCAGGAACAGAGTGTAAGAAATATGTTGGAATTTTTTTTTAAAGATATGTATTTTAATCTGATTTATATTGTCATAAGGTTAGACATGTGGGAATGCTTCTGTAAAAAGCGCCATCAGAAATTGAATTGTATTATATTATCCTATCCTTATCTTAAATAGGGGTGGAGTCTATGTGCTGTCCTTACACCGCCGCTTCTGTTTTGTAGCGCGGTGGCCATACCAGTGAGTTAGGCTGCTGCTCTGTCAGTTTCTCAATGCTGGATTAATTTCTGTGGCATTTTTGTCATTCATCTGACATGTATCTTTTATTTAATTAATAATACACTATATATGCTATTTTTTTGGCCTTTGTTTGGTGAGCTATTTTCTATACAGCATCCTGCCCAGATAGTCACACCCTGGTGGTTATAAGGGACTGTGAAGACCACTTAATGGCTCCCACAGGAATATTCCGGAAGTATAGAGTGACTCGCACACTAGATGAGATCAAACTATACTACCTTTAATACGGTCTACTGACCGTGGTTTTATAAGAAATAAAAGTATGAAGGGTTACATATTCCAAAGCTTGATTACAAAAGAGCAAAAATTACAATCTCCAAAAATATATGGGTTTTTCCACACAATATGCCACATCATCATATTTTCCGTGAGACAGGCATATGTCCAGATGTCATGTCAGAGTGTTCCTAAGCAATAGCTGTTTACCTGTATAACAAAAAATGAATTGCGCTACCACATAGGAAAAATGATAATATGAATCCACAAAATTAAATGCGCAATATAGTGAATGCCAATAAAGACCAATAATTAATACTACAAATGGGTAGTTAATATAAGTCCACAGGTGGGCATGCAATGTGATTGCCAAAGGAGAGGCAATACACAATTGGATAAACACTGATTCAATAGTCCATAAATGCTGACAATATTCAATGGATGGAAAAAACGGCTTGACTGCAGATTTTACATATATGTTCTGTTCATCAGAATAAAAAGGTGATCAACGCCGCTTACCAGATGGCCGCTTACCAACGCCGCGGCTAGTGACCACACCGGCTTGTGCGTGGTGACGTCAGAGACTAATGGGTGGAGCCTTTAGTCTCTGACGTCACCACGCACAAGCCGGTCTGGTCACTAGCCGCAGCTGTGTGTTTTAAATTTTTTTGTTTTTGGTTGACAGTATCATGTGTGTTTTTTAAATAAAACCCCTTAAATTGATTACTGCACCATGAAACCTTTCTTTCTCTGCCCCATTTAAATATCGGATGTGGAAGCGCATGTGGATACTTATCGATCGGATACTTATCGTTCGGATACTTACCTACCGTATACTTTTCATCCAAATTGGAAGGATACATTGAAACAGGAGCCTAACACAGCACGAGCGGGGTGTTTCCATCATTGAAGGAATCCTTGGATGGTTTGTCCGTGGCCGGCTGAGTTTCTTCCGATGTGCCTTTTATGATCTCTATAATTCGAGATCCATCCCATCTGGTAAGTGACGTTGATCGCCTTTTTATTCTGATGAACAGAACATATATGTAAAATCTGCAGTCAAGCCTTTTTTTCCATCCATTGAATATTGTCAGCATTTATGGGCTATTGAATCAGTGTTTATCCAATTGTGTATTGCCTCTCCTTTGGCAATCACATTGCATGCCCACCTGTGGACTTATATTAACTACCCATTTGTAGTATTAATTATTAGTCTTTATTGGCATTCACTATATTGCACATTTAATTTTGTGGGTTCATATTATCATTTTTCCTATGTGGTAGCGCAATGAATTTTTTGTTATACATTTGCAAAAACTGAATATTTAAGGTTTTTTAGTTGCAGCACCCTAGGGTTTATTTTTATTTGTATTTTTTATATAGTGTGTTTGTTTTCACATTATTCAACATTTTTCACAATATTTTTTCACATTATATTGATTTAGTAAGGGGTTTTAGCGCATATTTTTTCACCATATACAATAGCTGTTTACCGCCATTCTTATCTCATTAGTCTAAACATATTTTAGCATGAACACGAATTTCTAAGTCAGCCTCAGATAATAGAAATATTACCGCAAAACGGACATTTAGAAACACCATTAACCCTTCAGTGGTGAGCAGTGAACACCGTTGGCGATTGCCATAGAGAGCTTGGAGTTGATTTATATCATACTGTCTTTGCATTTACTGTACCTGCAGCTTACTGTCTGGTTAGTTCATATTGGTGGAGGAGTAGTGGCACCCACAGTTATATCTGCACGTAGTACAGTCACTTTATCAAGGTGGAAGATACTGAAATATTTTTAAGACATAGATCACAAACTAGAATTTTGATTGGTTTATGTTTTTTTTTTAGGTTTGTATATTTTACCTTGTTGCTAGCTGTCTGCACCTCTAAGCACTCACTTGCTCCTTTATTAAATAGATTTTCCCTCCCTTTTTGGCCCATTATAAAGTCCTGCACCTAATTCATGAAAGCCTTATGACAGGTTCGTTAAAAGTTCTGACACATAGGACATTTAAGGGAAGGCAGTTACCGCTCCAGGTGAGTGTACTATGGCAATCAATGCTCCCTCAAGAAACCATGGGTGCTGGCAATGCACGAGACAAACAAAGAAAAAAGGATGATATGGACAGCCGCACTCCAAAAAAAACCTTGATGGTTGCCTTTATTGTAAAAAAAAACGGATTGGTGCACTACAAATCACAGCAAAACAGGGAAACAGCTGAATCCAACACACTGTGCCATTGTATTTTAAAAGCAGGCATCTTTCACTGTCAGAATACAGTGATTAGTGTCTGCAGCTGATTGGCTGCAGCCAGTGATCAAAAAAAGTTTTCCAACATTCCCGTTCAACAGAAGTCGGTTGTTAGATCACTTCTGTTGAGCGAGAATGGTCATACATGGATTTAAATTTAACTGGTCCTTGTTTAACCAACCACATTTTGATCTATCGATGGCCTGCTTAAGTTGGTGTATGCAGACATGCCAGACTTATTACCAAGGAGGGAGCGGGAGGGTGTTGTAGGAGTCCACCAGCATCCTAGCAACTAGTGACCCAGGGCTGATCTTGGACAGTGGGCAGAACTTGATTAGGATGCTGAGACACTAGTTCTCCATCAGGTTTGCCTGGATTGTGATTGAAGGTGGACATCAGGGTGCCAGTTCCGTATCTGCTACACAGCCAGCTTGCAGATAGGAAATAAGCCAACGTCAATCCATTGTCAATCCAAAAGGTAAGCAAATCTGCTGGAGAACTAGATTCTTAAAGTTCTCTAACTGGTCTGCTTTCCTTGTGATTGGCAGATGTCAGTAGGCAGATATTTGAATCTATAACGCACACCAACAATTTTGGTGTGGAGGTGCAACAGCATTCTAAAGACAAGTAGGTTTTTGGCTTATAGCCACATGCAAACATGGAATGCAACAAAGTACGGTCTGACAACAGTCAGTTACTGACCAGAAAACCTGTGTTTGATCAATACTTAGGGACTTTTTCCCACATTCCAGGTCCTTTGCTGCCTTGGAGTGGTTACGCCATGGTGGTAGGCTCTGATGCCCCAGGTTATGCTAGTGTGCGTTTTATGATCCACCACAGTGATGTGAGCCGTATGTATAGATATACTAATACATTTTTATAATTCTATTTAATATGTTGTTAATACTCATATATATACACTGTATATATCTCTCTCTCTTTACAAAATATGCCTAGTGCTGCTCTAGCATATTAGGTCCTGAAGAAGCCGAGAACTGGCAAAACGTTGACCTGGAAGACTTGGCTACCGGAAGCATACAGTCTCTGCAACTAGTTACTTTGTTAGACCAATTATATGTGGATAGACTTCCAGTACCCTAAGTAGAGTATATGTGATACCACTTTGTGGATATTTTGGAGGCATCAACGCCTATGTTCTTAAATCCTATTTTAATGTTGAATAATAAATGTACTATGTTTTATAATTGTGTGTAGTCTCCCATATTGAGCCTATAAAGTCTGTTTTTCTGGTCAGTATCTGACTGTTGTCAGACTTTACTTTTTTGCAGCATTCTAAAGAGTGTCTCTGACACTCTTTATGAATTTCACTGTGTGTATTTTAAACACTTAAGAAAAGAGTTGTTCGTTTACAACTTATTGTACTTTGTTTACAATTAAAAAAAATTATATAATTAGACTGAGCTAAACCCAAAAAAACTAAATTATAAATTAGATGTGGTGTCTGCCTTGATTTCTCTTGATCGAGATTGAAATTCAGTGGTGTTGTAATGTCCTGTGCACTAAACTGAAACACCAATCAGTGTTATCAGCTTTCCAGTTTCTGTGAACTTCAGAACATCCCACCCAAATCCCATCAAAATGTAGTCCAAATCAAAAGAGCAGCCAAGGGTGACAACACTGCTCCTGCATTGATACAGTATGGTGATTAAGCATTGTCACTCTAGAGCAGGAACAGTGTTACTGGCATGACTACTAAGAGAGAATAATGAATATAAGCCTTTACAAAATAAAACAAATGGAGCCCCTACATCTATGAACTGGTAAGCAGCGAAGGAATGCCTGGTAGGTCCTGCGGACCCAGGACCTTTGACTTTCTTTTTTCTCTTTTATCTGAAAGTACATGAGTTTGCACAACTACTTCTCTTAAAACATCTATGGCATGGAAAAAGGTAAATTAAACCAAGATTGTTCTTGCTTTTAATGTTTTACTGCACAGAAATGGTTAAGTAAAGGTGTTCTTTTGCTTAGCAGGCCCTAGAGATGCGTGTTGCCAGAAACTTCAATGCTAAGCATGTAACATCTTTATTGGTTGTGTTAGGTTCTATTCACTGCACACCTGGGATCTCCTGATGTTCTAAAAGAGGCTGATTTGATACATTATGTAATTTTCCCCCCTCCACAAACAAGTAACTTGATATAATGATGCTTAGAGATCAACTTTCGACTGATTTCAATGCCTTTCCAAGTAGTAAATGACAATATTGCTCTATTTTAACGACATATACTGTAATTCTAAGGGCCAAATTAATCTTCTCATTTAGGTTGCAGCAGTATTTAGAAATCTATAATAAGCATTTACTATGAAGATGATTAAATCTTACATATTTAAATACTCTACCCACAATGCTCGTAATGTCTAACAATTTCACTTTTAATCCTACACGCCTATACTTTTCCTACTTTTTAGAACCATACATGCATCTGCATATTTAACAAATCTAAAAGATAAAAAGAAAGCAAAAGCTACAGTTATAGGGAGATAGATTTAAAAATCCTGCAGCCAGCTCCACCATTATTTGGATCATGCTTGGATATATTCTGCAGTGCTTTACACTGATCTAAAGACCTTCATTGTGCCCACTTTTGATGCAGAATGTAAAAGGAGGGAACAAGCATTTGGGCCCGCCTTCATGGGCTTGCTGCAGCCCCGCCTACTTCCCGCCTAAAAATGTTATAATAATTGTGAGGTAAATGAGTAATACAATTTATAAGTTACTGTCTCTTTAAGGATTCGAGATGAGGGGTTAATTAACCAATTGGAAGCTTCTGGAAGGTACCCCTATATAAAGGGGGGCTATGTGGAGTTTCCCTCACAGCTGGTCAAGCCGTAGGCAACAGAGCTAGTTATAATACTTTTCTAAGGCTTGGCCATGAAGACCCTCCTGAGGAAGATTTTGGAGAGAGCGGAGAGCGGCGGCGGAAATGACTGGCTGCGGAGATGCCTGGCGATAGCGGAGGGAGAAGAAGCCGGATCACCAGCGGTGGAAGAAGCGAGGCAGGCAGAAGAATTACCTGTGAATCCGCCGCTGGAAACCCCTGCAGAAGAGCGCTCGGTTCGGATCCAGAGAACCAGTAGCCGTCCGCCGGAGAGAAGTGTCAAGACAAGGTGATTGGTAGCTCAGCTGGAAGTTCGGCTGCGGGTAGGAGGAACGCACGTCGTGACGTAAGTTTGGAGGCTGATAAGGAGGCGGGACAAGCCGTGGCTGCGAAGAAGACCGGTCAGCGTGCTACGAAAAGCAGAAGCTCCTCCCCTCCAGGAACGAGCAGTGGGAGTAGAAGTTCCAGGCTGCGCCTTTCAGAGGGGCGGACCTTTCAACGGGCGGAAACATCTGTTGTCGCCAGGCAACTGGGAAGCGCTTCTGCATTAGAAGCACCTGAGCTGCTGTGTTGGGCAGTGGCTGCTGGAGGCAGCGGTCAGCACGCAATTAATCAAAACAATAGTGCTGTGTGTCAGATGAGTTCACAGGCGACTGACCGTTTGTCTATCCCTGTTAATGCAGGTGAGTCTAACAATGCCAATTTATTGACTGAATTAGTAGCTTCTTTAACTACATTGGTACAAGCTATTGCACATAATTCTCTTACACAGGTTACTAATGTGCCTAGTGCTATTAATTTGGTGGATAATCCTTTATCACTTGTTAATGTTAATAATACTAGTAGTACTACTGGGTTACCTGAGGTGTCTATGGCTAATTCACAAAATATAGCTGGTAGAAATACAGTTCCTGATGTACTATTTAAAGAAGTTTTACCGTGTGGTTTCCATTTGCCTATTGCGTTAAAAGAAAAAATATGGAAGGGAGAATTTGTTGACATTATGTCATTACTTCCAGCTACTAAAGATTTTTCCTTCCGCCAGGATAAAAAAATCGGATGATAAACAGGACAATCGTAAGTTTATTCCTCGATCCTTTTTTAATTGGCTTCAAGGATACTGTATTTTTGCCAGCGTCTTAGCTGAAAGACAGCAGGAATTATGTAGTGGTTTGTTCCAACATCTAGAACATGTATTAGAGGCATATAGGAATTTTGGTGGTATGGGGTGGTTAAACTATGACAGGTCTTTCCGTCACAAATTGGCCATACACCCCACCCTTAAGTTTGGTATGAAGGATGTAGGTTTATGGCTCAATCTGATCACTCCTCAGAAGCCTCTCACCGCTCGGCAGAATGCGGTCAGTAATGTATCTACAGCTTATAGGAAAGGAATTTGTTTCTCCTTTAATGAATCGCAGTGCAGATGGAATACTTCTTGCAGATACAAGCATGAGTGTTCTTTCTGCACTGGGTCTAAACTTGTCATTGCAGTCCCACAGAGAACATGCTAGCAAAGGCCCACACACCGGTGATATTGGGAAAGATATCCAGTGGTTGGGCAAATACCCAAACAAGGAGAGAGCTATTTTTTTGATGCAAGGTTTTTATTATGGCTTTCCTTTGCCTTCCTTTCAGGGTGAAGGTTGCGTATTAGTAAAAAACTTGAAATCTGTGTATAGGTCTCCTAAAATTGTTTGGAAGAAATTACAGAGTGAATTGTCTGAAGGTAGGATTGCGGGTCCTTTTTTATCTCCTCCTTTTTTGAATTTCAGGATATCACCATTAGGTTTAGTCCCTAAAAAATAACCAAATGCGTTCAGATTAATTCATCATTTATCTTTTCCATTTGGCAGTTCTTTGAATGATGAGATAGATAAATCTTTATGTTCGGTATCTTATTCTTCTTTTGAAGATGCTGTTGAAAAGATCAGGTCAGTTGGTCAAGGGGCTTTGTTGGCAAGGGCCGATATTAAATCGGCTTTTCGCCTCTTTCCTATTGCTCCTGAGGCTTTTAACTCGCTGGGTTTTTTCTTTGATGGTTATTATTTTTTTGATAAGTTTCTCCCGATGGGGTGTGCTCTTTCATGTTCCTATTTTGAGGAATTTTCTTCTTTTATTCGCTGGGTACTGTCAGTACAAACAGAGTGGGATGGAATAGTTCATTATTTAGATGATGTTTTATTCATCGGCCCAAAGGATTCAGATTTTTGTTTAGACTTGCTTTCTACATTTAAAAAAATTGCTAGTCATTTTGGGATTCCCTTGACTTCAGAAAAATAGGATTTTTGTACTCACCGTAAAATCCGTTTCTCTGACGTCCATGGACTGACACAGCTGTCATACTGATTACGTGTGGGTAAATGTCCCTGCTTGCAGGAGAAGACCTAGGCAGAATGTTAGATGTTAAAGCATTCTAGAACAAACCAGAGCTGAACAGCCCCGCTCAGGGGGGCGGTCCCTCCGGACATTACCCTCCCACCTGCAGCTAGCAGACCTCAGTTCGTAACAAAGCAGTACAAACCTTAAAAGGAAGGGTGGGTGCTGTGTCAGTCCATGGATGTCAGAAAAACTGATTTTACGGTGAGTACAAAAATCCTATTTTCTCTTATTGTCCATGGACTGACACAGCTGTCATACTGATTACGTGTGGGACGTCCCAAAGCAGTATAAGAAAAGGGTGGGAGCAAAATAGTAAAGGAACAACCAAAACTTCACTCCAAACCAGCAGAGCTCCTCAACGGAGGAGTTGCAACATTAAACAGCGGCCTGCAACACTTTGTGGCCGAAGGAAGCATCCGAAGATGCAGCCACATCAACCTTATAGAATTTTGAAAAGGCATGAATGGATGACCAGGTCGCCGCCTTGCACACTTGTGCAACCGACGCTTGATGTTGGAAAGCCCAGGAAGCACCAATTGCCCTGGTGGCATGCGCCGTAACCGGAAGGGGAGGGGCCACCCCTCAATGGCATAGGCCTGTATAACAGTCTGACTGATCCATCTAGAAAAGGTGGCAGACGACACTGCTCGGCCCTGTTCGGACCAGAGACAGACACAACTAGTGAGTCATATCACGTACCACATAAAATGTGTGAAGCGCAAACCCTCTGGAATGCGATGTGTGAGGACACAAGGACGGGAGGACAATGTCCACATGTAGGTGAAAAGCGGAGACCACCTTTTGCAAAAGAAAGGTCGCGGACGCAACACCGCCTTATCCTTATGGATGACCAAATAGGGCGACTTGCAGGACAAGGCCGCCAACTCAAGACACCCGTCAGACAGAAGTAATGGCCACTAAGAAGGCCACCTCCTGAGACAAGGTCAAGAGGGGAATATCTCTGATATTTTCAAAGGGAGGTTCCTGGAGAACCGAGAGCACCAAATTCAAATCCCGAGGAGGGAGAGGAGGTTTCAACAGGAGGGAGCACATGGCGAACCCCCTGCACAAAGGTGCTACCAAGGAATGACCCGCTAGCGGTTGCTGAAGGAAGACGGCCAAGGCCAAAACTGACCCCTAATGGTACTCAAAGCAAGCAATTTGGGTCACACCACGCTGCAAGGACCGCAGGATACTGGGGACGGAATACGTTCGTAGACGCTAGTCCAGCTCATTGCACATAGCGATGTAAGCTTCCCAGGTACGGTGATATATCTTTCAAGCGGAAGACTTCCGTGCCCTGAACATGGTCGAAATGACCGAATCCGAGAGACCTCGGACTCTCAGCACCTGGCTTCCAATAGCTATGCCGTTAAGTCAGAGACTGTAAAACAGGATGAAAAATAGGACCTTGAAACAGAAGGTCCTCCCTTATTGGCAACCGCCAAGGAACGTCCGCGATGAGACGTACCAGATCAGCGTACCAAAGACGCCGAGATCCACCCTGCGCAAGAGGATCACCGGAATCCCTTTCGGCCACAACCCTGCGCAGCAGGCGAGGAAGCAGCTGCAGCGGAGGATAACAGATATCAGGTGATAATGACCCCATGGGGCCCACCAACGGGTCCGAGGCATCTGCCCAAGGATCCCTGGACCTGGCCACAAACCTTGACACCTTACGATTGAGTCGAGAGGCCCTCAGGTCCACAACCGGCATGTCCAGGTGTAAGGGCCACTCTCCTGGTCCAGCGTCTGGCGACTCCGATAGTCCGCCTGTCAATTGTCTACGCTTGAACGTAGACGGTCGATAGAGACCACGTGGGAGGCATATTCTGATTGCCCGTATTTCCAGAACATTGGTTGGTAAACGGCTTAGTCCGGAGTCCAAGCCCTGGGGCTGACAGGACTCCCCAGACTCCACTCCAGCCCATCAGGCTGGCATCTGTCATGTACACCTTCCACTGAATGGGGAGGGACGACTTCCCGGACCGAAGAGTCGGGGACCCCAACCACCACGCCAGGGACGTCCTGAGTGGGTGACTCATCTGGATCTGAAGATCCAAGGACAACGGGGATTTGACCCAAGTGGACAGGATCTCTTACTGTAATGCCCGTGTGTGTGATTGGGCATATGGAACAGCCTCGAACGAGGCCCTCATGAGTCCCAGGACTCTCATGCAAAAAACGGGTTGACGACCATTTCCGAGACGTCAGGACCCGCACTACAGACTGAAAAGTCAGTAACTTCTCCAGGGTTAGGAATACCTACGCCTCCATGGAGTCCAGGATCAGACCGAGATACTCCAAATGCTGAGCCGGGACCAGGACCGACTTCTGAATGTTCGGGAGCCACCCGAAGTCCCTAAGGGTCTGACTGACAATAGTCACACTTCTTCTAATTCTGAGCCATTGTCTGCTCTTAGAAGAAGATCGTCCAGATAGCCCATAATAGCAATGCCTCGCTGTCTCAGCAAGGCTAGAACTGGAGCAAGCACCTTGGTAAAAAACCTTTGGTGCCGAGGCTAGGCCGAAGGGAAGAGCCATAATTGATAGTGGTCTTCGCCGATCGCAAGCGCAGAAACTACTGTTGACGTGCGCAGATCGGAACATGCAAGTAGGCGGCCTTGATGTCCAATGATGCCAGAAAATCACCTTGATGGAGTGTAGCGAACACCGCGCGAATGGATTCCATGCAGAACTTTTGCACCATCACAAAGGCAGTCAGGCCTTGAGGCCCAGAGTTTGCCGAACCCCCGTCACCTTTTGGGACTACAAACAGATTTGAGTAGAAACCCTGAACCACCTCACCTGTGACGGAACCGGCACAATCACTCCGGACCTGATCAATCCTGTACAGCCCTTAAGAGGGCCGACGGGCAGGAAGGAGAGGGAAAATTGAGGGAAAGAATCTGTCTGGGGGCCAGGAACGGAATTCTATCCTGTATCCTGAGGTGACCACCTTGCACACCCACCGGTCGGAGATCCAGGAGGTCCACCGAACCGTGAACCTGCAAGGACGTCCCCCCCCCAGAGTCGGGCAGGGGCAAGACTCCATGCGGCGGTGGGCTTGGGAGCTTGCTTGGTAGGCTTACGCACCCAGGGACCCTTATGTCCCCCAGCCGCACTTTTTCCAGTCTGGGAGGGCTTACCCGTGGATTCTGACTGACGAGAAGAAGCTCATTCTTCTTGCCAGAAAGGAAGGGCCCGGCCTATGGTGGGGCTCCTTTTTCCGTACCAGAATGAGGAAGGAAGGTGCTCTTACCCCCTGTGACATCCATAATAATGGCATCCAGGGCGGCCCCAAACAGTCTACCGCCCTTAAAGGGCAAGTCAGCCAGGAGCTATTTGGAAGCTAGGTCGGCCAACCAGCATTTCAGACAGATAAGGCGACACAGCACCACAGCAGATAGAGGCCCCAGAAATTAAAGGGGCCGCATCCAAAGTGGCATCGCACACAGAGACTAAACCCTGTGCCAGTTGGTGAGCCAGGGTAATGGTCTCAGGAGGGAGATTATGCTCCTGAACCATCTGGTGCAAAATCTTTGCCCATCCTGTGAGTGTCTTGAGACACAAGTGTCTCGCCGCCCCTATAGGGCGTAAGGCAGACCTCAATAAGGTAAACATAGTTCTACTCACCACTTCTGACCTCCTGTCAGTGGGATCCTTAAATGCAGGAGTCCCTTCCATTGGGAGCGTGGTAGCCTTATTCAAACGGGCGACCGGGGGGTCGACCACTGGGGGGGGAGAGCCCACTTCTTAACCAGGTCCTCCTAAAGGGGTACCTCATGGCTAGGCGCCGCGGGACCATCAAAGTCTTCTGCGGCTTATCCCAGACTAGGTCAATGAATGTATCAAAAAAAGGAACATATGGAAAAAACCTTTTTGAATAAACGGCTTTAAAGGAACCAAAGGAGACAGCTTCCACCTGAGGTTCCTCAGCCTCAACATTCAGCTTGAGAGTGTTCCTCACAGCATCAATGAGGTCACTTACAAGCACCCTGTCAGTTTTTCAGAACTGGAGTCTTCCTCACAGGGAATATCCTGTTTAAAAACCAGAAAATCCTCAGAGCTAGGGTCCTGAGCAGCAATAGCTAGGCCCATATCTGAGACAGAGCACTCCCCTACAGTAGGATGTGTGAGGAGGGGGCGCTTTACATCTCCCTTGTGCTCGCACACTGCTTCCATCCTGACAAGGATTATTCCAGGACTGCCGACAACTAGTCGCTAGGGACCGCAGGTGCAGGAGCACTGCCAGTTGCCTCAGACAAGTGTGGAGAAGCAGGTGAACTAGACTCCATACTGCCACCCTCTGAGACTTTTAAACACTCATAGTGAGTAACACAGTCCACCCACTGGCTATGCTGAAGCTGAGGAGGGGATACCCAGAGTACTCACCAACCCCTGTAAGGACTGCTCATTCCGCTGTATGAAACCGCGCTGCTGCGCGATTCTCACAATCTCCTCACAGTCCAGTCTCCTCACTCTCCTCAGGCTTCACCCGCGCGGCAGCACTGTTTTATACAGCGGAATGAGCGGTCCTTACAGGGGTTAATGAGTACTCTGGGTATCCCCTCCTCAGCTTCAGCATAGCCAGTGGGTGGACTGCCGATAGAGGCCGAAACCAAAAGCAAAAACGCTGCGGCTTCAAGAAAATGGCCGCCGGCCGCATACATTACTGCGCCATCGATCCGCGGCAAAATGGCCGCCAAGCTCGGTTTTTTAAAATACCTCACAGTGCTAATGGCGCACATGTTTAGTGGCACGGCAAGCGCTTGGGGCGGCTGTTTGAACACAAATAGCCCCACTCAGTAACTGAACCTGTGAAGCATAGCTTTGCTAAGCATGCATGTAAACCACAACTCCACAACAGTATGTACAACACTCACACCAGAACACTGCACCTCTGCCAGGGCCATTAAAACAGACATGAGTGCCCCCAGTCAGGCCAGAGTGACCCCCAAGCACCCCCACACAGCACAGCACCAGTACAGGGTGCAGAGAGCAGCATAACAGGGGGGGAGACAGGGAGAATCCCCCCATATAAAGAAACACAGCCAGCATGTACTCACCTGCAGTAGGAGAGACTACTTACCCGTCCCTTTCAGGGACCCAATGGCTTGTTTCAGACAGACCTATCACTGAGTAGTACTGCGTAGCTGTCGGCCCGGTCCACCGCAAGAGATACAGTCAGTCAGGTACTGTTCAATCTAGAGAGGACCGCGGGAGCTAAAAGCAACCCGGCCACCCCTGGAGTCATGGGGCATGTCGTGAACTGAGTCTCACGCACACAAGGCGAGGATCAGCACGCTCAATGGTCGGACAGGGGAAGACTACGAGGATACCAGTGTACCCAACCTGTTGCCCAGCTGACAGTTGATTGAAGGTCTCAAAAATAAAATAATACAATTCCCAAAGGAATAAAATTTACAAGTAAAATCTTCCAGGAGACTGGCTCCTGAGAGAGCCACGTCTTCTCCTTCTGCTAGGCAGAAAAAAACTGAGGTCTGCTAGCTGCAGGTGGTAGGGTAATGTCCGGAGGGACCGCCCCCTGGGCAGGGCTGTTCAGCTCTGGTTTGTTCTAGAATGTTTTAACATCTAACATTCTGTCTAGGTCTTCTCCTGCAAGCAGGAACATATACCCACACGTAATCAGTTTGACAGCTTTGTCAGTCCATGGACGATAAGAGAAAAACGGTTCTTCCATGTACAGTGATTGAATTTTTGGGAATCCTTATAGATACTTCGTCATCTGAATTTAGAATACCTGCTCAGAAAATAGTCAGATTAAAGCATTTAATTTGTGTTCTTAAGTAGGAAGAAAGTCATTCTGAGAGAGATGCAATCTTTACTGGGTTTATTAGCATTTACATCTAGGGTGATGCCTGTTGGCCTTATTTCTTCTAGACGTTTATATCTTGCTACTGCAGGTTTAAAATCACCATTCTCACACATCCATCTAACGGAATCTCTCAAGGAGGATTTGATAGTATGGGCAACATTTTTAGATGAATATAATGGACGCTCTGTTTTCCAGGATAAATTCATTTTTGCTGGAGATTTTTGTCTTTTTACAGACGCTGCTGGTTCTAAAGGCTTTGCAGCAATTTGGAAAGATCACTGGTGTTGTGGGGCGTGGCCAGATGCTTGGATCGCCAGGGAATTGACTCCAATTTTTTTTCTGCTGGAACTTTTTCCAGTAGCAGCTGCAGTTGAAATCTGGGGTCAGTTCTTTGTAAACAAGCGCATCCTTGTTAAGACGGATAACAAGGGTGTGCTTTTTGCAATCAACTGTTTATCATCAAAGTAATTACCGGTCATTAAATTATTGCGTCATTTAGTGATTTTATGCCTTAAATGGAATATATGGATAAAAGCTCAGTTTACACCTGGTGTAGATAATATTTTAGCGGATTCACTTTCTCGCTTTCAGATGAATCTTTTTCGTCAGTTACTGCCCAATGCAGACTTGGAGGGCCATCCTTGCCCAGTACATCTATGGGAGATGATTTGACTTTGATCTCTCAAGCAATAAAAAATTCCGTAGCCCCAAAAACTTGGAATGAGTATTCCAGAGCTTGGAAAAAATGGGAGCAATTGTGCTCAAATAACAAGTTCTTTGACATGTTTCCAGTGGAGGACAGGATTTTACTGCTAGAAAGGTTTTCTCCAAGCCATATACAGTAGTTAAGTTGTTAGCTGGCATCTCTTTCTTTTGTCATATTAGACATATGCCTTCTTGTAACTGTTATTTTTCTGTTAGACAGGCATTGAAGGGATATAGAAGAGCTAACTTTGTTCCTGATGACAGGAGGCCTATATCTATGGATATGTTGGAAAAACTGTGTGGAATTACAACTTCCATTTGTTTTTCTGCTTTTGAAGCCTTACTGTTTAGGTCAGCTTTTGTACTAGCATTTTTTGGGGCTTTGAGAATATCTGAACTTCTTCCTCCCAATAAAAATAGTTTATTGGGTTTACATAAGGATCACATTGTTTTTGACATTACTGAGGTTAGAATTTTTATAAATAGATCTAAGACAGATCAATTAGGTAAAGGCCAGTGGTTAGTCATCTCTCCTGGTGTTAGTAAAAATATTTGCCCTATAATAACTCTGCGTAAATATGCTGCCATCTGCCCTAATTTTTCTGGTCAATTTTTTTTTACATCTGGACGGTAGTCCTCTTACCATTTTTCAGTTCAATGCTGTACTAAAAAAATGTCTTAGTGCTTTGGGTTTTAAAAGTTTTAAGTTCACATCACATTCTTTCCGTATTGGAGCAGCATCGGTGGCAGCGCAGAATGGTATGTCGACTGAGGACATTAAGAAAATAGGTAGGTGGGGCTCCGATTGTTTTAAAACATACATTCATCCTAATTTATTTGTTTGATCTCTCTAGGAATCAGAAAATGTGTCTGGATTGTAGGACACTCTTATATTTATTGGGCAAGGAAAAGAGCTGCACAGCGCATTTACACTGAGAATTTGATGATGCCTCAGAAAGAGTATATAGTTCTTTGGAAAGGAATTAGAGGTCTTAGATGGTGTCATCTTTATAGTGTGTTAGCTAGATTGATTGAAGATTGGACCTTGCCTAATATTTTAATTATTCATCTAGGTGGGAATGACTTATGTAAGATTAGAACGTTGGATTTGATTTTTCAAATAAAAAGTGACATTCAGAGATTTCAATTAGTTTCTCCTACCTCGGTCGTTTTTTTCCCCAGAAATTATACCCAGATTGTGTTGGTTTTCTTCTGGGCAGAGCAAAGTTATGGAGAAAATCAGAAAAAGAATCAATAGGGCAGTTTCTAAATTTTTACCAGTCGTTCGTGGTTTTGCGTATCGACACATAGATTTGGAAGGTGGTATTCCTGGATTCTACTGTCAAGAGATGGAATACATCTTTCTGATATTGGCATTGATCTGTTCAACCTGGGGTTGCAGAATTGTATTGAAATGGCCGTGGTTGTGGGTTAGGCCCGGTTCTTTGTTTTTTCAAAACAAATCCTGGCTTGTGGGGATGTTTAATGTTAATTTCATTATTTTGGCTCGAGTTCCAATAACTGAGCTTACATATTTATTGGATTTCTGATTTATTGAATTTTTGATTTAATAAAAATTTTAATAATATTTGATACCAATAAAGTGCCACGGCCATTATTTTATGCCAAATATATGTTTTTCGTGTGTTTTTTCGTTATTTATTAAGGCGGTAAGGTTCTAGAATGTTTCTTATTTTTGAGTTTAATATTGTGGTGTGGGCTAAATGCAATCCCATGTAAAATCAGTGAACAAGCATTTGGGCCCGCCTTCATGGGCTTGCTGCAGCCCCGCCTACTTCCCGCCTAAAAAATGTATAATAATTGTGAGGTAAATGAGTAACACAATTTAAAAGTTACTGTCTCTTTAAGGATTTGAGATGAGGGGTTAATTAACCAATTGGAAGCTGTGGAAGCTTCTGGAAGGTATTGGTACCCCTATATAAACGGGGGCTATGTGGAGTTTCCCTCACAGCTGGTCAAGCCTTAGGCAAAAGAGCTACCCACCCTACCATCCCTGTCCTTGGCACTTATGTGGTTTAAGTCACCCTGGATTTCTGGGGGGGGGATGTTTAATGTTAATTTAATTATTTTGGCTCGAGTTCCAATAACCGAGCTTACATATTTATTGGATTTCTGATTTATTGAATTTTTCATTTAATAAAAATTTTAATAATATTTAATATTTGATACCAATAAAGTGCCACGGCCATTATTTTATGCCAAATATACGTTTTTCGTGTGTTTTTTCGTTATTTATTAAGGTGGTAAGGTTTTAGAATGTTTCCGTTTTTTGAGTTTATATTGTGGTGTGGGCTAAATGCAATCCCATGTTAATTCTGACAGACTCCGGCATCCATGGACTGATGTATGCAAGGTCAATTTGTTGCTGGATTGGTTGCATCTTTCATGTTTTTCTTCTTTTTATTAATGGGTTGCATATATAAGCCATTTCTAGTTTGGTAGAAAAGTATTATTAAAACCTGTGCATGCCTCTGAAGAAGCTGACAATCTAATGTTCACTTAGTTATACAAACACTCATCTTTTTTTTTAAACAGCGTATTTTAAGCAGTACTTCCACCTATTCCAACCTGGAGGAAAACGTCCCACCAGGCTGTACTATTTCATCTATATTTTGTATGTTTTTTTATAACTGTCTTTCTTTATCAGAGACATATGCCAAAATGTTCATTTAACTTCTTTTTTTTTTATAGATGATTACATATTAACTGTAATATGCAGGGCTTTTTTTCAGCGGGAACACGTGGGAATGCAGTTCCGGCAGCTCCAGCACTAAATGTATTTTATGGCAAAGAGTGCTGGAGGGTCTAATGATGCTGGCTGCTGGGGGATCTGATGTCGCTGCTAATCAATTTTTGTGTGGCGGTCTATTGTTGCCTGGTAAGTATATTGTTGCTGGTGGGGGGTCAATTGTTGCTGGGAGGGATCTACTGTCGAGAGAGAGGTCAATTGTTGCTGGCTGCTGGAAGATCTGTTGTTGCTGCTGGGGTTCTATTATTGCTGGGTTGGTATTTTGTTGATAGGGGGAAGGCCTATTGTTGTGGGAGATATCTATTGTTGCGTGGAGGATCTATTGTTGCTGGGCTGGTGTCTATCAAATACCATAAAAATACTTTAGCAGCACAAAATTATACTTCTTTTCTTTGAGAACAAAAAAGCCCTGGTAATATGTATAATAATATACATATACTGTGTACATTACACATATTACATAATAATATTATACATATACTTTATACATCTCATATATTAAACTACATAATATACATATACAGTATACATTATATCAGAGCCTCTCTGAATTAAAATGATAAGATATAACTTTTCAATGAGTTATGCTGAATAACCTATGGATAAACCCCACATCACAGGTGTACATGATAGCAAAAGACCCTGAGAACTGACTGTGAAAGGAGAGTTTGTTTAAGATTCATGGTAAACAAGGTTATTTCTCAAGCCATGACAATGGGTCATATGTGTCCGTAGACATACAAACCTAAACAAGAGTAGACTCAAAGTTAAATAAAACTACTCTTCTATGTTTACAAGACCTTGTCCGACAGCAAACACTAAAGCCCTGTACACATGATCGGTTTTCCTATGGATTCTAATCCGATGGATTTTTCCATCGGAAATCCGATGAGGCTGACTTCCATCAGTCTTGCCTGAACACCATCAGTCAAAAAAAAGATCGTCCAAAACACTGTGACGTACGACGGCACGATAAAGGGGAAGTTCAAATCCAATGGCGCCACCCTTTGGGCTGCTTTTGCTGATTTCGTGTTACCGCATGTTAGTAAAAGTTTGGTGAGAGCCGATTCGCGCTTTTCAGTCTCCGTGCTTTTTAGATAGTTTTCTGCATTTCAGTTTGTGCTTGTGGGTTCGTATTTGTCTTTCAGTGCGTGCAGTCAGGTCGTTTCTGTTTTGCAGTGCCTTCTTGGCCGCTCGTTACTGTTTTTCAGGTCGTTCTTCACAGGCCTTGCTGTTCCTCGGTGCGTTCTGTTTAAGTTCGTTCTGACCAGCCGGTTTAAAGCCATGTTGCAAGTACATTCTCGTCGTAGAGCTCGTGCTGCGTATGGGCTTGGTGTTGCGGTTAATACTGTAACCCGAGCTCAGTCCATTAACAGGGCGAGGAGGAGTTCATGGACCAAGAATTGGTTGCTCCAGCGGGACCAATTCTCTCATATGCCTCTGCTGCGGGAAATCCAGGGGAATAATCCTGATGACTTCAGGAATTATCTTCGGATGACGGACCCCGTTTTTCACCGTCTGTTGGATTTGCTGTCCCCTATATCACGAGGCAGGACACTGTGATGCACCAGGCCATCACTGCCGAGCAGAGGCTTATTGCCACATTGAGATACCTGGCGACTGGGAGAAGCTTGCAGGACCTCAAGTTCTCGACAGGCATCTCCCCCCAGGCTCTTGGGATCATTATCCCTGAAACGTGTTCTGCCATCATACAAGTCATGCAGAAGGACTATATTAAGGTAATTTTTCTCCTTTAACATCACATTCTATGTTTTGAATGTTTGCTAATGTATTGTATTTCTTTCATCCTTCCCAAATTACCATGATTGTAATATGCTGGGAATGTCCCCTTTCTCCCCATGCATGTTGTTACTTTTAAATGCTAATTTTTTGGCCTACATGCCTATTTCCCTTCACTAACCTCTCCAGCATGCTATCCTGGGCTCAAACACACCTAGACTAGTTATTAACAATGTTTTTTGTCAGCTCCATTGTATTTTTGAACCCCTCCCCCCCTAAAATGTGTCCAAATGTTTTATTGCACATTCAAGTTCAGCAGAGTGGTAGAGGCTTTTTTTGCGGGGCACAAAATCAGCTTTAACCCCCTCCCTCCCCTTATTTTTTTCCAATGGCCCATCAGAGGGGGTGAGTCATCTGATAAGTGGGCCTTCTATTTTTGTGTTTAAATACTCTTTCAAATAAATGTTATACTGACGTTGGCCAAGAATGTATTTGGGTAATCTGCTTGCAATGTAATGTGCAAAAGTACTAATTTATTCTTTTTGTTTGACTCCAGAGTTTCCTTCATCACCACAGGAATGGCAGACTGTGGCCTCCCAATTTGCCCAGCGGTGGGACTTCCCCAACTGCGGAGGGGCAATCGATAGGAAACACGTCCGCATAGTGCCGCCACCCCGTTCAGGGTCGTACTATTATAATTATAAAGGTTTTAATAGTATTGTGTTAATGGCGGTGGTGTCAGCACGCTATGAGTTCTTATATGTGGACGTGGGGAAGAATGGTCGGATGTCCGATGGCGGAGTGTTTGCACAGACGGAGTTTGCCCACCGTCTACAGTCTGGGGGCCTGGCACTGCCACCTGATGCAGACAATGTGGAGGGACTTCCTTTTGTGTTTCTTGCCGATGAAGCCTTTGGACTGGGACCCCACCTGATGCGGCTGTTTCCCCAAAGGACCCTCACCCCGGAGAGGAGGATTTTTAATTACCGGCTGGCCAGAGCCCGGAGGGTTGTTCAGAATGCCTTCGGGATAATGGCCAGCCTGTTTCAGACAGCCATCCACATGGCGGAATATAAACTAAACCACATTGTGTACAGCTGCTGCATACTGCACAATTTTATGCGCAAATACTAAAATTCGTATCTTTCCAATGCAGCACCTGTGTGGGACACCCTAAAAAGGTTGTTCTGGTGGCCAATACTATAGTGCTTCTGAGTCAAGATGTGTAACCAGCTGCTTGAGTGTCCTCTGCTTTACACAGAAACTAGTTTAGCATTTCACATTCTACTTACTTACAACACATGAAAAAAGAAAGAACGTTTAAGATAATTTATTTCAAATAAAAGCAATAAAAAAGTACTCACAAAAGTAGTACAATAGTTTGCAATGTATAAGCAGTGCCGTGGAGGCTGCAGCATATTGAGCCAAAACCACACTTCGACCGTTCAAGGAGGACGTGATGGGGCGCACTACCGGCTGACGCGCTTCGAAGCGCACAGCTTCTTTATCAGAGCCACCTGAAAAGCGTCAGCCGGTAGTGCGCCCCATCACGTCCTCCTTGATCGGTCGAAGTGTGGTTTGGGCTCCATATGCTGCAGCCTCCACGGCACTGCTTATACATTGCGAACTATTGTACTACTTTTGTAAACATTTTTAAGACCATTATAGAGAAGAAAACAATGCGCTGTATTAAACGAGGCAATAATTTGCAGATGACGAATGTTCTCTCTCCATTAGGAATGCTAGTTTTACCAGAACGAGCGCTCCCGTCTCATTATTCAGTCTGAGCATGCGTGGGTTTTTTATCCGATGGAGTTCCCGTTTTTTTTTCCATCGGATAAATTTAAAACAGGTTCTATTTTTTCACACCGATGGAAAATAGACCGATGGGGCCCATACACGATCGGTTTGTCCAATGACAAAAGTCCATCGGACTGTTTTCATCGGTAAAACCGATCGTACACGGCTTAACCAGTGACTCAAGCTAGCGAGAAACAAACCTAAATCTGTCTATTCAGCTGGCCATTGTTTCCAAACTGAGAAAGGTACGCAAGAGATAATGAACTGCCTGAAATATACTCGATCCTTTCAAGTTGGGGCTACTGCACCTATTTGGACTAGATGTCATGCTATCCATATGAAAGGATATTTATACTTATATACACTCATTTTATTTTCTTATAGAGACAGCGTTAGCCCTTGCTCCAATTGGGGCTACCCTGCGAGCTTTGTTGGACTTTTCTGAGTCTCTCTCCAGCATGCCCCCGTGTCTTTCATTATTATTGCCGCCCTGCGCCTCCTTTAAGAGCCGCATTGTGATTACTAATTTGGAATCCTGATTGCACCACAACCTGGTTGGGCTTTATACCATCGGGATAGTCCATCCAAACTGGCTGGTTCCTCTGCCGTGAACCAAGACGGATTGTTTTGTATACATGACAACTATTCATTGTGGGATGTAAGTATGCATGTACATGCTCATACAAATCTGATTATATTTTACACCATTTATCCCATATGTTCATTGAATGCCTGTCTTTGACCTCTTTAGAAGTTTTATTTTAGATCACTTTCTGTAGTTTGTTATCCCTATTCAAATGTTTTTACAACTATGTGTGTTTAAATCGCTCATGTATGGGAGATGTCTAGAATGAGAAGATATGCAACGACTTTACATTGTGTGAGGGGGTTAGCTCGGCAGCGGGTGTGTGTGACCCCCGGGATGGGCTCCCCACACAAAAACAGGCCCAGCAAACGGAGGTTGTGGTTTTCAAAATCAAAAAAAGGTGCGGTTTATTTTCTATTTACAGTGACAAAACACAGCAAAGCCAAAAGAAACATAAACAAAATAAATCCTGGTCAACTTGACCTCTGACTAAACATACAGGTTTCCTAACTAACAACTGGGATCAGCCTAGTGCTGTCCTAGTCCCTAAGTCCCTGGTTTTAAATGTCCAAGCAAATAGCCACACAGGCTTTGTCTCACCGCACAGGGGTTCACTCTCCCTAGACAGTCCACACAGGTCTGGGTCCAGGCATGAGCTAACACCTAATGAATCTGGGAGTTTTTATAGAGGCCTAAATGAGCTGACAAGCTTCAGCTGGTCTCATCAACTCCCTGTCTGCACGACGCCCCACACTCTCCCTAGAGGTATGAGTCATCCATGAGCCCACTAGCCTCAGCTGGGCTTATACAACTCTCCACCTAGTTGTATAAGTCGGCGTAAAGCCTGAATCTGGGCAAAATATATCTACCCCCCTGGATGCAACCAGGTGACTTTACCTTCCTGCTGTCACATACCCCCCCCTCTTGTTTTAACCTCGGGGTTGGAACACCAGCAATCAGGCATTCATGTACTCGAGACAAAGCATCCACATTCCCCATTTGAACGCCAGGGCGATGCTTTACTGTGAAGTTGAATTCCTGGAGGGCCAGGAACCACCTATTCACTCTTCTATTTGTTTCCTTGTTTTGAGCCATCCACTTTAACGGAGCGTGATCCGTAACCATGTCAAAGTGCCTACCTAGCAGGTAGTACCGAAGGGAATCTAGAGCCCACTTCACCGCTAAACACTCCTTTTCAACGGTGGCGTAATTTACCTCATGGGACTTCAACTTCCTGCTGAGGTAAATGACTGGGTGCTCTTCCCCGTTCCAGACCTGGGACAATACTGCTCCTAACCCCACATCTGACGCATCACTTTGTACGACAAAGTCTTTAGAGAAGTCGGGTGAGTACAACACTGGCTGGCTACATAAGGCTTGTTTCAAGAATTGGAATGCTGCCTCAGCCTCGGGGGTCCATTTAATCATGACCGACCCTTTCCCCTTCGTTAGGTTGGTTAGGGGCACAGCCTTAGAAGCAAAGTGGGGAATGAATCGCCGATAATACCCAGCGATTCCCAGAAAGGCTCGTACCTGCTTCTTGCTGTTGGGACGTGGCCAACTCTGGATGGCCTCGACTTTGTTGAGTTGGGGTTTTATTACTCCCCTCCCAATGGTGTACCCAAGATATTTGGCCTCCTCCTGCCCAATGGTACACTTCTTGGGGTTAGCCGTAAACCCCGCTTCCCGAACAGAGTCCAGGACTGCTTGCACTTTTGGCAGATGTGAGGCCCAATCTGTGCTATGGACAATTACGTCATCCAGGTAAGCCGCAGCATACTTCCGATGGGGCCTCAGCATCTGGTCCATTTTCCGCTGGAATGTGGCCGGCGCATTCTGTAACCCGAACGGCATTCTTTTATATTGGAACGCCCCGTCTGGGGTTACAAATGCGGTTTTCTCTTTGGCCAATTTGGCCAGGGGGATTTGCCAATACCCTTTTGTGAGGTCAAGAGTCGTCATGTATCGGGCTGTTCCCAGCCGGTCGATCAACTCATCTATACGTGGCATGGGGTAGGTGTCAAATTTTGTAACTTTGTTCAACTGACGAAAATCGTTACAAAATCGCCAGCTCCCATCCGGTTTAGGCACCAACACAATGGGACTAGACCAATCACTTTGGGACTCCTCTATCACCCCTAAGTTCAGCATTTTCTGTACTTCCTCCCGTATTGCCTCCCGTCGGGCCTCTGGGATCCGATAGGGTTTTAACTTCACCCTTTCACCGGGCGGGGTAATGATGTCATGCTCTACCCCAGATGTTTGTCCCGGCAGCTCAGAGAATACCTCCTTGTTGCGAAGCACAAACTCCTTAACCTCCTGTTGTTGGGGTTGTGACAAGGTGGCTGCTATTCCAACCTCAGGAATCACGCAACCAGTTTGAGCTGGTGACCAAGTGTCTGCGACTAGGGACTCTCTATCCCTCCAGGCTTTCAACAGATTAACGTGATAGATCTGTTCGGGCTTTCGCCTTCCTGGTTGTCTGACCTTGTAATTCACTTCGCTCACTTTTTCCATTATCTCGTAGGGGCCTTGCCATTTGGCAAGGAATTTACTTTCAACCGTAGGGACAAGTACCAGTATCCTATCCCCCGGGGAAAAGGTACGGGTCTTGGCTCCACGGTTGTACACTCTCTGCTGTGCTAACTGCGCTTGGGCCAAATGTTCCTTCACGATGGGCATTACCTGTGCAATTCGGTCTTGCATCAGGGCGACATGCTCAATCACACTCCTGTGGGGAGAACTCTCACTTTCCCAAGTTTCCTTGGCAATATCCAACAGCCCTCTTGGGTGTCTCCCATACAGTAACTCAAAGGGGGAGAATCCCGTAGAGGATTGGGGCACCTCCCTAATAGCAAACATCAGATAAGGAAGTAGACAGTCCCAATCCTTTCCATCTCTATCCACCACTTTCTTCAACATTTGTTTTAGGGTTTTGTTGAATCTTTCAACCAGCCCATCGGTTTGGGGGTGATACACAGATGTACGTAATTGCGTCACTTTGAACAATTTACACAGCTCCTTCATAACCCGGGACATAAAGGGTGTACCTTGGTCCGTAAGCAGTTCTTTACAAATACCCACCCGGCTAAACACAAGAGATAGCTCTTTGGCTATGGTTTTGGCCGAGGTATTTCGGAGAGGGATCGCTTCTGGATAACGGGTGGCATAGTCCATTATAACTAATATGTACTGGTGCCCCCTAGCGGACTTGATTATAGGACCTACCAAATCCATGGCGATCCTCTCAAACGGGACCTCAATGATGGGTAGAGGGACCAGCGGGCTACGGAAATGTGGCATCGGGGCCGACCTCTGACACACAGGGCAGGAGGAACAATAATTTTCTATGTCCTTCATCACCCCCGGCCAATAGAATCTCTGTAATACCCTCTCTCGGGTTTTCTCTGTCCCCAGATGACCTCCAAGAATGTGCCCATGGGCCAACTCCAACACCAACTTCCTGTAAGGTTTGGGCACCACAAGCTGCTCAACGGTTTCTTCTGCCCTTTTTGCCACCCGATACAGTAGGTCCTTCTCTACGCTGAAGTATGGGTAAGTGCAGGTATTATCTGGGTTCACTAACTCGCCATCTATTTTCACTACGTTTTCCCGTGCCTTTATTAGGGCGGGGTCTTTCAACTGTTCTGTGGCAAAGTTTTCCCTGTGAACCTCAAGATCAGAAAACTCCACAGACGGTAGGTTTTCGTCTGAGGAGGTGGGCTCCTCTCCAGTTTCTTGAGTCTCCCCTGCCAATACTGATAAGGGAAATTCCGGAGAGTCCTCACCACTCTCAGGGGAGTTCTGGCTATCACATTCCTGGTACATAGGGGCACCAGTGGGGGGCTCAGGATCATCCCACAGTTCCCAGAACTTCGGAAAATCCCTTCCCACAATGGCGTCATGCGGTAACTGAGATACTAAGCCCACTGGATGAGAGAGGGTACCTTTGGGGGTCTCGAAACACACTGTAGTCACTGGATACTCTCGGGTGTCCCCATGCACACAAATAACAGCTACCTTGCTATTCCCAGAGACCTCTGTTTTAACTAACTCAGCCTTTATCAGGGTCACAAGGCTACCTGAATCCAGCAATACCACAACATTTCTACCATTAACACACATTTTGCATAAATGTTTCTCAGTTCCTCGAATGGCAGTGCATGCGACTGTCGCACACAGCGACTGACGTCTGCCCGTCAGAAAGTCACACTGCATGGGTTCCTCCACAACCGGGCAATTGGCTGCAATATGTCCCGCTTGCCGGCAGCGGTAGCAAACGATCCTTCTTGCCGCCTCTTGAGCCGCTGATTTCCCAGGCTGTTCTCGCCAAACTTGGGGTAGAGCTCCCACCCTCTCACTCTCTCCACCCTCACCCCTTGGAATCCTCTTATCCGCCCCTGGGGATGGTCTGGTCTTAGGGTGGAAAGTCCGAGTGTCTCTGGAAGAGGCCGTCAGGTTCTCTGTAGCCAAGTATTTCTCCACACGATCCACAAGACCATCGGCCGTCTCTGGGTCTCCATGGCTTACCCACTTTTGGATGGCAGTAGGAAGAGCTCTCAAAAACCGATCCATTACAACACGTTCCACAATCTTTGGTGCGGACAAAGTCTCTGGCTGTAGCCACTTTCTGCTCAGGTGAATGAGATCATACATTTGAGACCTGGGGGGTTTTCCAAGCTGGAAAGTCCAGTTATGCACACGCTGAGCCCGGACAGCCTGGGTGACACCCAGCCTTGCCAATATTTCAGCTTTTAGCATCACATAGTCTTTTGCTTGGTCAGGCTCTAGGTCATAGTAAGCCTTCTGCGATTCACCAGTTAACAGAGGAGCCACCAGTCCAGCCCACTGCTCCTCAGGCCACTTTTCTCTTTCAGCAGTCCTTTCAAATGTGGTCAAAAATACCTCTGGATCATCCTCTCCAGTCATTTTTGTCAATAAACGACTCACCCCAAAGGACGCGGTATTAGTGGGACGGCTTTCCTCACTGGTCTGCGGACGTTGCTGCATTACTGCTTCCATTTGTTGTAGTCTCTGCTCTTGCTTCTGTAACAGGTCTATGAAGTGGGCCTCAGATTGCTGCTGGGCTTGTTGCTGAGCTTCCAGACTCTGTTGGTGAGCTTGCTGCTGGGCTGCAAGGCTCTGTTGATGAGCTTGCTGCTGGGCTGCGAAGTTCTGTTGTTGAGCTGCAAGGCTCTGTTGATGAGCTGCAAGGCTCTTTTGCAAACCTGCATTTGTCTGCTGTTGATTGGCATTTGCTAGAGCCAGCTGCTTCAGTATCTCCTCCATGCTGGCTTAAAAAAAAAACTGCCACTGGTTCTCCACCAACTGTGAGGGGGTTAGCTCGGCAGCGGGTGTGTGTGACCCCCGGGATGGGCTCCCCACACAAAAACAGGCCCAGCAAACGGAGGTTGTGGTTTTCAAAATCAAAAAAAGGTGCGGTTTATTTTCTATTTACAGTGACAAAACACAGCAAAGCCAAAAGAAACATAAACAAAATAAATCCTGGTCAACTTGACCTCTGACTAAACATACAGGTTTCCTAACTAACAACTGGGATCAGCCTAGTGCTGTCCTAGTCCCTAAGTCCCTGGTTTTAAATGTCCAAGCAAATAGCCACACAGGCTTTGTCTCACCGCACAGGGGTTCACTCTCCCTAGACAGTCCACACAGGTCTGGGTCCAGGCATGAGCTAACACCTAATGAATCTGGGAGTTTTTATAGAGGCCTAAATGAGCTGACAAGCTTCAGCTGGTCTCATCAACTCCCTGTCTGCATGACGCCCCACACTCTCCCTAGAGGTATGAGTCATCCATGAGCCCACTAGCCTCAGCTGGGCTTATACAACTCTCCACCTAGTTGTATAAGTCGGCGTAAAGCCTGAATCTGGGCGAAATATATCTACCCCCCTGGATGCAACCAGGTGACTTTACCTTCCTGCTGTCACAATTGTAATACATTGTCATTATATATTGCCCTTTCTCTTTTTAGAAATACCACTGTCTGTATAACCAATACATTAACCCTGAAGAAGGAAATTGTATTTAATAGAGGCTGTTACGACTACAGCTACCAATATCCGAAACATGTCGGTTTTCTCTCGCTCTTATATGTATTGACCTCCTTGTCATACAACCATATGTCAGTTTCTTGTTTTAAATTCATTGTTTCTGTTTAATTGTGTAAAAATTTTGTACAATAAATATTTTTCTACTTTTATTTATACTTGTTGTCGGCAATCCATGTTATTTTCCAGTCCGCACTATCCCAGGGGCAAGCCTTTCTCCAATTTTTCAAATTAACCGGGATGTGACTGGAAATAGTGGAATTTGCTCATTATCCACTGGTTAAAAGCTTCATTTTCAAAACTGTATTATATTCAATTTTTTGGGTAGTAGATACCCCCAAGTCCCCATCCATTTGAAGCAATCAGTTGTTTTCTTTGTAATTTTTCTTATTTTCTTTGTTTTTCTCCTCATTTCCTCTGCTTAGGTGATTTTTTGAAATGCACATAGAGAAGTGTCCCCCCTTTTTTTCCTTCCTGCTCCTCTTGTCCTTTTGTTGTTTTGTTTTGTTTTTGCTTGCATATATTTGTAGGTGCTTCAATATTATGCCTGAACTCTACAGTGAATTCTGGGAGTCGTTTGTCGACAAATTACAATCCGATTATGGTAAAAATGAATCTTTAGAGTCAAGCCTCGTACACACGAACGAGTTTCTCGGCAAAAACCAGCAAGAAACTTGCTGGCAGAGATTTCTTGCCGAGAAATTCGTTCGTGTGTATGGTTTCTCGTCAAGAAAAGCGACAAGAATCTCGACGAGAAAATAGAGAACCTGCTCTCTATTTTCTCGTCGAGATTCTCGTCAGCCTGTTTCTCGATGAGAAAATTGTGTGTGTGTACACTTACCTTTTCGCGGGAAGCCCGCGCATGCTCAAAATGACTTTGACGCATGTGCGGTAGCTTCCTAGGCATAGGTAGGGTGAACAAAGATGGCGGCGACGGCATCGAATGTGACGAGCGCATGCTCGTCGTATTCGATGACGTCACCGCGTTCGCTCCATTCAAAGAACCGCGGGTTCTTTGAAAGGAGCGTGTGTACACTCGGCCGGGACAAGTTTCTTGTCCAAGAATCTCGTCGAAAAAAACGACATGTTTTTTTCGACGAGAATCTCGGCCGTGTGTACGAGGCATCAGAGTCAAGTTTTCTTTTCTCCAACCTAGCCAAATGGTTGGAGAAAAAAATTCCTGATTCACTGGCATATAAAAACCTTTGAGGAATATATAAAGGATGATCTGAACCCTCTTGGACTTCGAGTCCAGATTTTCCCCACCTTTGAAAATCTGGATCCCTCGTTCAAATCAGCCTGGGAAGCCAACTTGAAGCTGTGTTCAGTTGATATGATGAAACTCCTTTCCGATGAATATCAGAAACAGCTTATTGATATCAACACTAATGTCGATAAAATTTATTCTAGGATTAAACCTCTACAGACCCACTCTTCATATAAGGACCTCAATGAGAAACTTAAAGTTCACATTGAACTATTAATAAGTCTATCTTGTCTAAAAAAGAATTTAAATACATGCGAGATAAACAGGCCTTTGAAGAGGGTAGAGCCTATAGATGGTCCTCCAATATTAATCCCAGATTTCAACGTAAAAACGACAACCAGCGTCCGGCACAATCTGACATGTCGGATACATCTTCTGTCTCATCTAGCACATCATATGTGCCAATGAAAGGGAGACGCACCAGACCCCCTAAGAGAAACCGTGATTTTGATAACACTTCCACTGCCAACACCACTAAAAAACTTCCTCCTAAACAGCACCCCCGCACGCCTTTTCCATCAGCACCTAACACCTCAATACCAGTGGGTTTGGACCCTTCTGGCTCAGCACCGGAATCACTGGAAAGTACCAGCACTAGCACTTTTGTCACACCCAAAGTCCCCATGTTGTTCACTAAGAACTCGGGAAACTTACCAGCCCCCCACAACCTAACTCCGACTTAGCCTCAGCCTTTAATATTATTAACTTATCCTCACATGTCCTCACTACCGATGAGGTCTCGGTTCTATCCAAAGGGCTAACTTTCTGCCCCAATAATCCAACTGATAAGTTTGAGATTGGTAAGGATCTCCATCTCTACGCTCGAAAATTACTTCTTAAAAGCATGTTTGAGAAAAATGACCCAGATACACGGGAGTTTCATACTTACAGCAAACGACAGGCTATAAAAAATCTCAAATCCCTACTCGATGAAAATGAACCTAGAGATCTCATTGATACCCTGAATCACTTTTATCCAATAGTGACACGGCTCACACTAATGTCTTAAATGTTCCAAAAACTTCCCTTAGGTAAACATCCTCCCTATAGCCAGCCCAAAGCTCCAATCAGGAGGTAGCCAACTTCCTCAAAAACACTAGTCAAGAGATTAATAATCTCGTATCCACACCTTCTGATCATATTAATCTCACCCCCCAAGAGAGGCTAGCTCTCAAAAATGTATCCAAAAATCATCAGATTACCATTAAGTTATCGGATAAAGGGGGTAACATAGTTATTATGGATAACCTTCAATATAGTGAAATGTGTCAAAACTAGGGATGAGCTCGAAGTTCGAGTCGAATGCATGTTCGACTCGAACATCGCCTGTTCGGCAAAACCAGAACTTTGTGGGTCGTTCGCGCCAAATTTGTGTGACGCGAACGGCCCACAATGCACTGCGCCATCGCACTGCATTGTCGGCGTTGTGATTGGCCAAGCATGCACTGTGACCACGCATGCTTGGCTAATCACAGCGCCGGCAGCGAGGAGAGACATAATTGGCCACAGGCAGGATGCCTGTGGCCAATCATAGCTCAGGGGGGTTTAGTACACGCCCCACACTATAAAAGGCCGCCAGCGCGGCGGCCTTGTGTAGTGTGTTCCGGCGTGCGGGGAAAGAGCTACATAGGCAGGGACAGTGTGTTCTACAGTGTGTTCTTTTCTCAGGCATCTGCAGGAGTTAGTGGGTGTTGTGTGCCTCCAGAGCAGTATACACCTGTATCTACCCTTTATTGCTGTTCTATAAGCTAGATAGGCAGACAGGGACAGTGTGTTCTTTTCTCAGGCATCTGCAGGAGTTAGTGGGTGTTGTGTGCCTCCAGTGCAGCATACACCGTATCTACCCTTTATTGCTGTTCTCTAAGCTAGATAGGCAGGCAGGGACAGTGTGTTATTTTCTCAGGCATCTGCAGGAGTTAGTGGGTGTTGTGTACCTCCAGCGCAGTATACACCTGTATCTACCCTTTATTACTGTTCTCTAAGCTAGATAGGCAGGCAGGGACAGTGTGTTCTTTTCTCAGGCATCTTCAGAAGTTAGTGGGTGTTTTGTGCCCCAGCACAGTATACACCTGTATCTACATTTTTTTGCTGTTCTATAATACAGGCATCTGCAGGAGTTAGTGGGTGTTGTGTGCCCTAGCACAGTATACACCTGTATCTACCCTTTATTTCTGGTGTTCTCTAATAAAGGCATCTGCAGGAGTTAGTGGGCGTTGTGTGCCCCAGCACAGTATACACCTGTATCTACCCTTTATTGCTGGTGTTCTCTAATAAAGGCATCTGCAGGAGTTAGTGGGTGTTGTGTCCCTCCAGCACAGCACAGTATACACCTGTATCTACCCTTTATTGCTGGTGTTCTCTAATAAAGGCATCTGCAGGAGTTAGTGGGCGTTGTGTCCCTCCAGCACAGCACAGTATACACCTGTATCTACCCTTTATTGCTGGTGTTCTCTAATAAAGGCATCTGCAGGAGTTAGTGGGTGTTGTGTGCCTCCAGCACAATATACACTACTCCAATTCCTGGTTTTCCCATCTCCCTGCAGTCCATTACTATGTCTGGAAGGCCAACAAGAAGAGGCAGACAGTCAGGAGCCAATAAAAGAGGGCAAGCAGGCTCTGTGTCTAGAGACAACAGTGCTGGTCGTGGACGCGGTGCATCGTCATCAGCACGTGGTCATGGGACACGCTTGTCCTTCTTTTCGGCAGCTGGACGTGTTGAGCCGCATCATGCCAAAGACTTGGTAGAGTGGATGACCAAGCCCTCCTCATCCTCCTCATCCTCTCTCACCCAGGCTCAGGGTACTGGCAAAAGCAGCTGCCAAAGCGTCCTCTTCCCTCGTATCAATGTCATCATCAGTCACTCCTTCCCTAGACCCACCATGTCCTCCTGAGGAGTCCCCCAAACTGTTTGAGCACAGTGTTGGGTACATGCTCCAGGAGGATGCCCAGCATTTTGAAGGGTCTGATGATGATACCCAGCTAGAGGAAGGCAGTAGCATGAGCGCAGGGAGAGGGGATGCTCAAGAAGGACAGCAATCTGGCAGTCATGTTCCAGCAGCTGCAGCATACTGCCAGATTGGCTCCAGTGATGAGGAGGGAGGGGATGATGAGGTCACTGACTCCACGTGGGTACCTGATAGGAGAGAGGAGGATGAGGAGGCAGGATGCCCTCCGGAGGCCAGCGTAAGGGCAGCACACCGACTGAATCACACCGCAGAGCTCAGCCTGTGCAGGGCGCTGCCTCTGCTCGTTATTCCAAAAGTTCTTTGGTGTGGGCCTTTTTTGAGTCAAGTGCATCAGATCGCACCGCTGCTATTTGCAACATATGTCTCAAGCGTATCTCGCATGGCCAAAACATCAGCCGCTTGGGCACCACATGCTTGACCAGACATATGTTGACCTGCCATGCAGCTCGTTGGCAAGCGTACCTTAAAGACCCACACCAAAGAACAAAGCGGAACTCTCCTTGCTCCTCATCAGCTGGGATCTCCAACCCCACTATACCTTCAGTCCTCTCTGAAACCTGCACTGAGAGGAATGAAGGTGTAGAATTAGGTGTGTCACAGCCAAGTACTTGCGGGCACTCTGCTAGCAGTACACCGACGTCCGATTGTAGCAGGCAAATTTCCCTGCCCCAGCTGCTGGACCGTGGAAAGAAGTTCACTCCCAGCCATCCACATGCCCAGCGGTTTAATGCTAGCTTGGCTAAATTGCTAGCACTTCAACTGCTGCCCTTTCAGTTGGTAGACTCGACCCCCTTCCGTGAGTTTGTGCAATGTGCGGTTCCTCAGTGGCAGGTTCCCAAACGCCACTTTTTCTCACGGAAGGCGATTCCGGCTCTCTACCGGCATGTGGAAGGCAATATCCATGCCTCGCTGGACTGGGTGGTCAGCGGTAAGGTGCATATTACCACTGACTCATGGTCCAGCAGGCATGGACAGGGATGATACCTTTCTTTCACGGCCCATTGGGTCACTCTTTTGGCAGCTGGGAAGGATGCAGGACAAGGTGCAGTAGTGTTGGAGGTTGTTCCGCCGCCACGCCTCCAAAATGCTACTACTGGTTGTGACACTCCTCTCTCCTCCACCCCCTCCTCTTCTTCTTCCTCCATGGCCTCTTCCTGTGCTTTGTCCTCAGAACCAGCGGTGCTCCGTAGGCGTTCAAGGGGCTACGCAAGTACGCAGGCAAAAAGATGCCATGCCGTGCTTGCGCTGGTGTGTTTGGGGGACAGGAGCCACACTGGGGCAGAGGTTCTGTCAGCTCTGCAGGGGCAGGCCGAGAGGTGGTTGACGCCACGCCAGCTTAAGCCAGGAATGGTGGTTTGCGACAATGGCACCAACCTCCTCTCCGCCCTCCGACAGGGACAACTGACCCATTTGCCCTGTGTGGCTCACGTCCTTAACCTGGTGGTGCAGCGCTTCTTGAGCAGGTACCCGGGCTTACAGGATGTCCTGAGGCAGGCCAGGAAAGTCTGTGTGCATTTCCGCAGATCATATAATGCCAGTGCTCGGCTGGCTGAGCTGCAAAAGGAGTTGAACCTGCCCAAGAACCGCCTTATATGTGACATGCCCACCAGGTGGAACTCAACGTTGGCCATGCTGCAACGGCTGCACATGCAGCAGAGGGCCATCAATGAGTACCTGTGCGACTACGGCACCTGGACAGGGTCAGGGGAGCTCGGGTTTTTTTCACCACGCCAGTGGGGCAGGGATTTGAGGAGGCCACGAGGATGGTGAGCAGTGACAGTGCATGCATCAGTGACCTGTTGGAGCATACGCTGCGTGGAATAATGGACAGGGCACTTGAGGCAGAACAGAGGCAGGAAGAGGAGGACTTTCTTGCCTCTCAAGGCCCCATTTACCCAGACAGTGTTCCTTCTGTCCCACCCATCGCACAGGAAGAGGACGAGGAGGAGGAGGAGGATTGTGTCAGCATGGAGGTGGAACCTGGCACTCAGCATCAACAGCAGCAGTCTTTTAGGGATGATTTACAGTCCCAAGAAACCCGTGGACTTGTACGTGGCTGGGAGGAGGTGACTGCGGATCATGTCGTCCTTAGTGACCCAGAGGACTCCGGACCGAATGCCTCAGCTAACCTACGCTGCATGGCCTCCCTGATCCTGCAAAGTCTGCGGAAGGATCCTCGTATTCTTCGGATCAAGGAGAGGGACCATTACTGGCTGACCCCTCTCCTTGATCCACGGTACAAGGGTAAGGTTGCGGACCTTATCTTACTGTCGCAGAGGGAGCAGAGGATGAGACATCTCCGGGAGGCCTTGCAGAAAGGTCTGTGCAATGCGTTCCCAGAGACTGGAAGATTACAAACTCCTGGTCCTGGACAACGAGTTGCTGAGGCTTCGGTCAGTCAAAGAAGGAGCGGTGGGGAAGGTGGCCGTCTGACCGATGCGTTCAGACAATTTTTTAGTCCGCAGCCCCAAGGTATGATCGGTTCCAGCAACCATCGCCAGCGTCTGATATACATGGTGCAGGAATACCTAGGGGCAAGGTCAGACTTGGACACCTTTCCCACCGAAAATCCTCTGGCTTACTGGGTCTTGAGGATGGATCACTGGCCAGAGCTTGCACAGTATGCAATTGAGCTACTGGCCTGTCCTGCATCCAGCGTTCTTTTGGAACACACATTCAGTGCTGCTGGAGGCTTTGTCACGGATCACAGGGTGCGCCTGTCCACCGACTCGGTTGATCGACTGACCTTCATAAAGATGAACCAGTCTTGGATCACCATCAGCTACGAAGCACCTGAAGCTGATATAACAGAATTTATTTTGAAATGTCACATCCCTTCAAGATTCCTGATGATAGCTTGGAAGAACATTTTTGTTTCTGGGTGCCGCCACCAGTGGCTAAGGCCCAATTTTTCAGCCCCTGTTTAACAGGGGCATGTAATTACAATTTTTTATGCAATGCTTTGCAGCAGGGCTCATTCCTGCACTCCAACTAGAGTATCTGGGAGAGGTTGCAGTGTCGTGGCACCAGCACCAGGGCCTAAGGCCCAATTTTTCAGCCCCTGTTTAACAGGGGCGTGTAATTACAATTTTTGATGCAATACTTTGCAACAGGGCTCATTGCTGTGCTCTAAGTACAGTATCTGTGAGGGGTTGCAGTGTTGTGGCACCAGTGCCTAAGCCCCAATTTTTCTGCCCCTGTTCAAAAGGGGGCATGTAATTACAATTCTTGATCTAATAATTCACAGCAGGGCCCATTCCTGCGCCCACCAAGAGTAACTGTGAGGGCTTACAGTGTTGTGGCAACACCACCACCACCACCAAAGGCCCAATTTTTCTGCCCCTCTTCAACAGGGGCATGCAATTACAATTCTTGATCTAATAATTAACAGTAGGGCCCATTCATGGGCCCACCAAGAGTAAATGGGAGGGCTGACAGTGTTGTAGCACCAGCAACACCACCAAAGGCCCAATTTTTCCTACCACTGTTCAACAATGGCATGTAATTACAATTCCTGATATAATAGTTCACAGCAGGGCGTTCCAGCGCCCACCAAGAGTAACTGTGAGGGCTCACAGTGTTGTAGCAACACCAACATCTAAGGGGCAAATTTCAGCAGAGTATATACGGCAGGCCCCTACTTTCAAAGATCCAACTTGCAAACGGAAGGAGACAAAAGGAAGTGAGAGGAAATCTACCCCTAGGAAGGGAAATTCTCTCCTGTAAGAGTTAATATGGGAAAAAGTCTCCTCTCTACTGATGCTTTATCCCCGATCCTTGTTTCAATAAAAACCCCACTTTTCCAAAAACATTTGTCATTGGGACGGAATCTTCTGAACAGGTGCACAGACAGCAAAACAAATGTTACAAGGGTGATAACCCTTCCCTATGTTTTCCAAAAAGCTTAAAAATATATTTTTTGGCTGGAGCTACACTTAAACAATGTACCTGTTCAAAATTACAAACAGATTCTACTTAAGAACAGACCTACAGTCCATGTCTTGTTTGCACCGCCTGTATACTGCTGTTCAGAGTATATAGGGCCTTTTTTTATTTTGGGTGCGGGGTTCCCCTTAATATCCATACAAGACCCAAAGGGGCTGGTAATGGGCTGGGGTAGGGGGGGGGGTGATGGGGTAGCCATGCCATTTTTCTCAAAGATTTTCATCCATATTGCCAGGACAAGACATGACATTAAAGTTGCAAGCAGTTTTAAATGGCTTTTTTTCCTTTAGAAATGTCATTTTGTGCAGGGACAGTTCTAAACACGGGAAACACATGCCACTTCACAGGCATACTTTAGACACCCCCCAAGTACGATATTTCAAGGAATATTTCACTTTTTTTTCACTTTATGCATCAATAAAATGACTGCTCCCGAAAAAACGGCTGTTTTTACAACTTCTTTTTGCATTGATACATGTCCCCTGGGGCAGAACCCGGGTCCACAAACCCTTTTTAGGACAATAACATGCATATTAGCCATTATAATGAACACTTTAGATTCTTATCGTTTGCATCCATTGTATTTAATAGGGTTCTAACGTTCGCGCGAACTTTCGGTCCGTTCGCAGGTTCTGGTGCGAACCGAACCGGGGGGTGTTCGGCTCATCCCTAGTCAAAACATTCTGAGGAATCATGATTGGTATCGTCCAGTCAGTAGTGGTGTTGTTGATGCCTTTAATAAGAAGTTTTACTAAATGGTTGATGAGGCTCCAATATAACATTATTTCTAAACAAACGCTGGACTTCATTCGTACTCCTTTTCCTCGAATACCAACATTTTACTCCCTTCCTAAAATTCACAAGAACTCTCTCAACCCCCTTGGTCACCCCATTATATCCGGTAATGGAGCAATTACTGAAAACTTATCACGACTAATTGATGAGCACTTAAGAATTTTCGTCCTGAGTATCCCTTCATATGTAAAAGATACGCCCCATCTATTGCGTATTATTGAAGGAGTCCAGATTCCCAGAAATTCTATTCTCGTCAGTATTGACGTAGAAGCGCTCTACAGCTCTATCCCCCATTCTTTAGGTGTAGCTTGTATTCGACATGTTCTGTCACAAATCAGCCATCACGAATATTTGTTTAATTAATTTATAGTTCAAGCTTTGGACTTTGTGCTGAGACACAACCTCTTCACATTTGATGGTCAATGCTTCCTCCAGGTGCAGGGCGTAGCCGTGGGCACCAGTTGTGCCCCTGGCTACGCCAACCTGTACCTGGGGAAGTGGGAGCGTGCCATTTTCTCCAGTGAGGATCTCTCAATGTACCTGTGCCATGTAGCCTTATGGCACAGGTACATCGATGACATCTTCGTTGTTTGGACGGGCTCCCAGCAGCTACTTGAGGAATGCCTTACTGCCCTAAATATTAATGAATTTAATCTGAAATTTACAATGGTATCAGATCCCAACAACATAACCTTTTTGGATGTGGAAATTTTTAGAGATGAGGAGAACATGTTATCCTGTAAACTGTTTCGGAAACTCACTGCAGGTAATACCATCTTGCATTCCTCCAGCTTCCATCCTAGGCCTTTGGTCAAATCCATTCCGTATGGACAATACTTAAGAATCAAACGGAATAGTTCTAATGCCGTAGATTACAAAAAAGAAGTGAACAACCTTAGAAAACGGCTCCTAGCAAGGGGATTCAGCCACAGATGCCTTAAAAAAGCATTCAAACAAACTTTGAATCAAAGCCGTCATGACTTATTAGCACCCAAACAAAAGAGAAACCTGGAAGCGCCGTGCTCAGCCCACAAGAGCGGAAAGAAAAAGAAGAAAGGAGAGAGGAGCCCTCGCAAGGAAGGGGCACCCTCGGTCCGGTTCTTTTTCTTTCCGCTCTTGTGGGCTGAGCACGGTGCTTCACGTCCAGGATCCCGCCCTTTACTCCTCCCTTCTTTTTGGCACAGTTTTTCAGCCAGATCACTATTAGCTGTCTATATACCTGCGGCCATATATAAAGTTGAACTTAATTAATTTACCCTGCTGCATATTTGATTGTAATCTTTATCATAAGAGTTATGTGTTTCACATTGGTGGCTGGTGTCTTTTTTGGGGGGGGGGGGGCAGCAACAAACAACCCTCCCCGAGCCAGCACTTACCCCATCTAGGTGAGTGGTGGGCAGCGTGCAGCAACTCCGTGTCCTCTCCACCATTGGCGGCTTCCAGCATGTAACTCCTCCCCTCCTCCTAGGCATCCAATAGAATCGGCTGTCCTTTCAGTCAATTGGGTGACGGGTGTCAAAACCCGCTTCCCAATTGGCCAGGAGGAGGAGGATCAGTGTTACAATAGCGAATATTCATTTGCGGTTGAAACACACCTGGGTGGGATGTGAGTAGGGATGAGCTCGGTGTTCGAGTCGAACATACGTTCGACTCGAACATCGGCTGTTCGATTGTTCGGCGAACATCGAACGATTTGGGCCGTTCGCGCCAAATTCGAGTGACGCGAACGGCCCACAATACACTGCGCCATCGCAGTGCAATCCCGGCGCTGTGATTGGCCAAGCATGCACTGTGACCCTGCATGCTTGGCCAATCACAGCGCCGGCAGCTAGGAGAGCCATAATTGGCCACAGGCAGGTTGCCTGTGGCCAATTATAGGTCAGGGGGTATAGCACACGCCCCACACTATAAAAGGCCGCCAGCGCGGCAGCCTTGTGTAGTGTGTTCCCGCACAGGGAAAGAGAAGGATAGGCAGGGACAGTGTTGATATTCTTTGTGCTATTCTTGTGTGCAGGGAGAGAGAAGGATAGGCAGGGAGAGTGTCAGTGTCATATTCTTTGCTAAACCTTGTGTGCAGGGAGAGAGAAGGATAGGCAGGGAGAGTGTCAGTGTCATATTCTTTGATAAACCTTGTGTGCAGGGAGAGAGAAGGATAGGCAGGGGACAGTGTCAGTGTCATATTCTTTACTAAACCTTGTGTGCAGGGAGAGAGAAGGATAGGCAGGGAGAGTGTCAGTGTCATATTCTTTGATAAACCTTGTGTGCAGGGAAAGAGAAGGATAGGCAGGGGACAGTGTCAGTGTCATATTTTTTACTAAACCTTGTGTGCAGGGAGAGAGAAGGATAGGCAGGGAGAGTGTCAGTGTCATATTCTTTGATAAACCTTGTGTGCAGGGAGAGAGAAGGATAGGCAGGGGACAGTGTCAGTGTCATTCTTGCTAAGCCTCCTGCACAGTATACACCTGAAGCTAGCCCTTATTGCTGTGTTTTCCTGGTGTGTTACACCAACAGGCATTTGCAGCACTTACAGCGGGCGGAGTGTGCCTCCTGCACATTATACACCTAAAGCTAGCCCGTATTGCTGTGTTTTCCTGGTGTGTTACACCAACAGGCATTTGCAGCACTTACAGCGGGCGGAGTGTGCCTCCTGCACATTATACACCTGAAGCTAGCCCGTATTGCTGTGTTTTCCTGGTGTGTTACACCAACAGGCATTTGCAGCACTTACAGCAGGCGTAGTGTGATTCCTGCAAAATATACTCCTGAAGCTAGGCCTTATTACTGTGTTTTCCTAGTGTGTTACACCAACAGGCATTTGCAGCACTTACAGCGGGCGGAGTGTGCCTCCTGCACATTATACACCTGAAGCTAGCCCTTATTGCTGTGTTTTCCTGGTGTGTTACACCAACAGGCATTTGCAGCACTTACAGCGGGCGGAGTGTGCCTCCTGCACATTATACACCTGAAGCTAGCCCGTATTGCTGTGTTTTCCTGGTGTGTTACACCAACAGGCATTTGCAGCACTTACAGCAGGCGTAGTGTGATTCCTGCAAAATATACTCCTGAAGCTAGGCCTTATTGCTGGTTTTCCCATCTCCCTGCAGGCCATTAGAATGTCTGGAAGGCAAACAAGGAGAGGCAGACAGTCAGGAGCCAATAAAAGAGGGCAAGCAGGCTCTGTGTCTAGAGACAACAGTGCTGGTCGTGGACGCGGTGCATCGCCATCAGCACGTGGCCATGGGACACGCTTGTCCTTCTTTTCGGCAGCTGGACGTGTTGAGCCGCATCATGCCGAAGACTTGGTAGTGGATGACCAAGCCCTCCTCATCCTCCTCATCCTCTCTCACCCAGGCTCAGGGTACTGGCAAAGCAGCTGCCAAAGCGTCCTCTTCCCTGGTATCAATGTCATCATCAGTCACTCCTTCCCTAGACCCACCATGTCCTCCTGAGGAGTCCCCCGAACTGTTTGAGCACAGTGTTGGGTACATGCTCCAGGAGGATGCCCAGCGTTTCGAAGGGTCTGATGATGATACCCAGCTAGAGGAAGGCAGTAGCGTGAGAGCAGAGAGAGGGGATGCTCAAGAAGGACACCAATCTGGCAGTCATGTTCCAGCAGCTGCAGCATACTGCCAGATTGGCTCCAGTGATGAGGAGGGAGGGGATGATGAGGTCACTGACTCCACGTGGGTGCCTAATAGGAGAGAGGAGGAGGAGGAGGATGAGGAGGAGGAGGCACATCTCCAACGAGGCAGGATGCCCTCGGGGGGCCAGCGTAAGGGCAGCACACCGACGGAATCACACCGCAGAGCGCTGCCTGTGCAGGACGCTGCCTCTGCCCGTTATTCAAAAAGTTCTTTGGTGTGGGCCTTTTTTGAGTCGAGTGCATCAGATCGCACAGCTGCTGTTTGCAACATATGTCTCAAGCGTATATCGCATGGCCAAAACATCACCCGCTTTGGCATCACATGCTTGACCAGACATATGTTGACCTGCCATGCAGCTCGTTGGCAAGCCTACCTTAAAGACCCACACCAAAGAACAAAGCGGACCTCTCCTTGCACCGCATCAGCTGGGATCTCCAACCCCACTATACCTTCAGTCCTCTCTGAAACCTGCACTGAGAGGAATGAAGGTGTAGAATTAGGTGTGTCACAGCCAAGTACTCTGCTAGCAGTACACCGACGTCCGATTCTAGCAGGCAAATTTCCCTGCCCCAGCTGCTGGACCGTCGAAAGAAGTTCACTCACAGCCATCCACATGCCCAGCGGTTGAATGCTAGCTTGGCTAAATTGCTAGCACTTCAACTGCTGCCTTTTCAGTTGGTAGACTCGCCCCCTTCCGTGAGTTTGTGCAATGTGCGGTTCCTCAGTGGCAGGTTCCCAAACGCCACTTTTTCTCACGGAAGGCGATTCCGGCTCTCTACCGGCATGTGGAAGGCAATATCTTGGCCTCGCTGGACAGGGCGGTCAGCGGTAAGGTGCATATTACCGCTGACTCATGGTCCAGCAGGCATGGACAGGGACGTTACCTTTCTTTCATGGCCCATTGGGTCACTCTTTTGGCAGCTGGGAAGGATGCAGGACAAGGTGCAGTAGTGTTGGAGGTTGTTCCACCGCCACGCCTCCAAAATGCTACTACTGGTTGTGACACACCTCTCTCCTCCACCCCCTCCTCTTCTTCTTCCTCCATGGCCTCTTCCTGTGCTTTGTCCTCGGAACCAGCGGTGCTCCGTAGGCGTTCAAGGGGCTACGCAAGTACGCAAGCAAAAAGATGCCATGCCGTGCTTGCGCTGGTGTGTTTGGGGGACAGGAGCCACACTGGGGCAGAGGTTCTGTCTGCTCTGCAGGGGCAGGCCGAGAGGTGGTTGACGCCACGCCAGCATAAGCCAGGAATGGTGGTTTGCGACAATGGCACCAACCTCCTCTCCGCCCTCCGACAGGGACAACTGACCCATGTGCCCTGTGTGGCTCACGTCCTTAACCTGGTGGTGCAGTGGTTCTTGGGCAGGTACCCGGGCTTACAGGATGTCCTGAGGCAGGCCAGGAAAGTCTGTGTGCATTTCCGCAGATCTTATAATGCCAGTGCTCGCCTGGCTAAGCTGCAAAAGGAGTTGAACCTACCCAAGAACCGCCTTATATGTGACATGCCCACCAGGTGAAACTCAACGTTGGCCATGCTGCAGCAGCTGCACACGCAGCAGAGGACCATCAATGAGTACCTGTGCGACTACGGCACCAGGACAGGGTCAGGGGAGCTCGGGTTTTTATTCACCACGCCAGTGGGGCATGATCAGGGATGCATGCACTGTCCTGGCACCATTTGAGGAGACAACGAGGATGGTGAGCAGTGACAGTGCATGCATCAGTGACACTGTACCTCTTGTCCACCTGTTGGAACATAAGCTGCGTGGAATAATGAACAGGGCACTTGAGGCAGAACAGAGGCAGGAAGAGGAAGACTTCCTTGCCTCTCAAGGCCCCCTTTACCCAGACAGTGTTCCTTCTGTCCCACCCATCGCACAGGAAGAGGAGGAGGAGGAGGATTGTGTCAGCATGGAGGTGGAGCCTGGCACTCAGCATCATCAGCAGCAGTCTTTTAGGGATGATTTACATTCCCAAGAAACCCGTGGACTTGTACGTGGCTGGGAGGAGGTGGCTGCGGATCATGTCGTCCTTAGTGACCCAGAGGACTCCGGACCGAATGCCTCAGCTAACCTACGCTGCATGGCCTCCCTGATCCTGCAAAGTCTGCGGAAGGATCCTCGTATTCTTCGGATCAAGGAGAGGGACCATTACTGGCTGGCCACTCTCCTTGATCCACGGTACAAGGGTAAGGTTGCGGACCTTATATTACCGTCGCAGAGGGAGCAGAGGATGAGACAACTCCGGGAGGCCTTGCAGAAAGGTCTGTGCAACGCGTTCCCGGAGACTGGGAGGTTACAAACTCCTGGTCCTGGACAACGAGTTGCTGAGGCTTCGGTCAGTCAAAGAAAGAGTGGTGGGGAAGGTGGCCGTCTGACCGATGCGTTCAGACAATTCTTTAGTCCGTAGCCCCAAGGTATGATCGGTTCCAGCAACCATCGCCAGCGTCTGATATACATGGTGCAGGAATACCTAGGGGCAAGGTCAGACTTGGACACCTTCCCCACCGAAAATCCTCTGGCTTACTGGGTCTTGAGGATGGATCACTGGCCAGAGCTTGCACAGTATGCAATTGAGCTACTGGCCTGTCCTGCATCCAGCGTTCTTTCAGAACGCACATTCAGTGCTGCTGGAGGATTTGTCATGGATCACAGGGTGCGCCTGTCCACCGACTCGGTTGATCGACTGACCTTCATAAAGATGAACCAGTCTTGGATCACCACCAGCTACCAAACACCTGAAGCTGATATAACAGACTAATTTATTTTCAAATGTCACATCCCTTCAAGACTGATGCTGATGCTGAGAGACTGTCCTGTTATGTTGACTGACTATCCTCCTCCTCCTCAATGATCCGATTGATGATGATAGCTTGGAAGAACATTTTTGTTTCTGGGTGCCGCCACCAGTGGCTAAGGCCCAATTTTTCAGCCCCTGTTTAACAGGGGCATGTAATTACAATTTTTTATGCAATGCTTTGCAGCAGGGCTCATTCCTGCACTCCAACTAGAATATCTGGGAGAGGTTGCAGTGTCGTGGTACCAGCACCAGTGGCTAAGGCCCAATTTTTCAGTCCCTGTTTAACAGGGGCGTGTAATTACAATTTTTTATGCAATGCTTTGCAGCAGGGCTCATTCCTGCACTCCAGCTAGAGTATCTGAGAGAGGTTGCAGTGTCGTGGCACCAGCACCAGTGCCTAAGGCCCAATTTTTCAGCCCCTGTTTAACAGGGGCGTGTAATTACAATTTTTGATGCAATACTTTGCAACAGGGCTCATTGCTGTGCTCCAAGTACAGTATCTGTGAGGGGTTGCAGTGTTGTGGCACCAGTGCCTAAGGCCCAATTTTTCTGCCCCTGTTTAACAGGGGCATGTAATTACAATTCTTGATCTAATAATTCACAGCAGGGCCAATTACTGTGCCCACCAAGAGTAACTGTGAGGCCTTACAGTGTTGTGTCAACACCACCACCAAAGGCCCAATTTTTCAGCCCCTGTTCAACAGGGGCATGCAATTCCAATTCTTGATCTAATAATTCACAGCAGGGCCCATTCATGCGCCCACCAAGAGTAACTGTGAGGGCTCACAGTGTTGTGGCAACACCAACATGTAAGGGGCAAATTTCATCAGAGTATATACGGCAGGCCCCTACTTTCAAACATCCAACTTACAAACGACTCCTCCTTGCAAACGGAAGGATACAACAGGAAGTGAGAGGAAATCTACCCCTAGGAAGGCAAATTCTCTCCTGTAAGAGTTAATATGGGAAAAAAAGTGTCTCCTCTCCACTGATGCTTTATCACCAATTCTTGTTTCAATAAAAAACCCACATTTTCAAAAAACATTTGTCATTAGGACGGAAAGTGAGGTGAACTGTTCTGAACAGGTGCACACTGCACAGACAGCAAAACAAATGTTACAGGGGTGATAACCCTTCCCTATGTTTTCCAAAAAGCTTAAAAATAGATTTTTTGGCTGGAGCTACACTTAAACAATGTACCTGTTCAAAATTACAAACAGATTCTACATAAGAACAAACCTACAGTCCCTGTCTTGTATGCACCGCCTGTATACGGCTGTTCAGAGTATATAGGGCCTTTTTTCTTTTGTGTGCGGGGTTCCCCTTAATATCCATACAAGACCCAAAGGGGCTGGCAATGGGCTGGGGTAGGGGGGGGGGTGATGGGGTAGCTATGCCATTTTCCTTAAAGATTTTCATCCATATTACCGGGACCAGACATTACATTAAAGCCGCAAGCAGTTTTAAATGGCTTTTTTTCCTTTAGAAATGTAATTTTGTGCAGGGACAGTTCTAAACACGGGAAACACGTGGCACTTCACAGGCATACTTTAGACACCCCCCAGGTACGATATTTAAAGGAATATTTGACTTTTTTTTTCCACTTTATGCATCATTAAAATGACTGCTCCCGAAAAACGGCCGTTTTTAAAACTTCTTTTTGCATTGATACATGTCCCCTGGTGCAGAACCCGGGTTCCCAAACCTTTTTTAGGACAATAACATGCATAATAGTCGTTATAATTAGCACTTTAGATTTCGAACGTTCGCATCCATTGTATTTAATAGGGTTCTAACGTTCGTGCGAACTTTCGGTCCGTTCGCGGGTTCTGGTGCGAACCGAACCCGGGGGTGTTTGGCTCATCACTAGATGTGAGCACATTCTCTGTGCCCCGAGACCACCCTATTTTGAAGCGTACTAGAGCCTCTGGCTCTAATCAGTGCTTCAAAAAAAACACCCACCCCGCATTGAAATCCATGCGCCCAGAGTCCTGAAAGGGGCTGGACGCATAGATAGGGGGAGACGGCGATGATGGGGGGTGGCGCCCGTGCGCTCTTAATGGCCCCTGGTGTTTCATAATCTACACGTTTTTAGAAGTAAGGTAATAATATAAAGCATGTACAAAATGTTTTAGAAGTATGATTACTTGTCAGGGTCACCTGTGGCCAGGTGACAGATGCACACCGTAGGGGGACAGGAGTGCACCGCGAGGTAGTGAACCCTATGGCTGGCTTCTGTGGATAGGAAACTGGGTGGTTGTGGAAAGCGGGACCAGAGGAGCACAACCGGGATCCCAACGGAAGCGAGAGCCAAGATTCCCCAGGGCGCGGAGTCTAAGACCCAGCTGGTCTTCTCCAGGGCCTCTAGTGGTGAGGATGTTACGCTGCAGGCTGGGACCAGGTCGCGGCCCCTGGAGTTTCCTAGCTCACGCCCCGTAGGATAAGGGGAAGCAGCAGCACACGATAGAGAGAACCGAATAACAAGCCGAAGGTCAGGGGCCACAAGCAGACAAGGATAACGAAGAACGAGCCGAAGGTCAAGGGTCACGAGCAGACAGGGATGGTCGGGGACAAGCCAATAACGTAACAGAGAGACAGACGTAGCACACGGCAGGCAGGAACCCAAACACACAATGCCTAACAAACACGTTGATCAGCAAAGCAGGCTTGCAGTGCACAGGTTAATATAGTGTTCAGTGATAGGGCCTGGGGTGGAGTCAGGCTGGGAGGAGATTATAAAGGAAGCCAGGTGAAGGAGGTCTGGTCTCTAGATGAACACATGAGGAGGAAGGTAAGATGGCAGACAAACACTACTGCATATCCATGACAGTACCCTCCCTCTTATGGGCCCTCCCCCGCCTGGACCCAGGCTTAAAGGGAAATCTCTGATGAAACCTTCTCAACAGATGAGGTGCAGCGACATCAGATGCAGCGATCCAAGACGCCTCCTCAGGACCAAAACCTCTCCAATGCACAAGGTACTGAAGAATGCCTCTGCAGAGCCGAGAACCCAGAACTTGTCTAACCTCGTACTTAAAATTATCCTCAGAGACCGAAAACGAGGTAGGGAGATGACAAGAAGATCTATTGAGGACCAAAGGCTCTCTAGGAATAAGCAAGGGCATGAGAGGATCAACAGGAATCTGAGGAGGGTCCCCTATACCCTTAAAGGGGAACTGGTCATCTTGCACAGGACCATCAGACTGGGCAGATGTCAGTGGAACCCTGAAGTCAGGTTGGTTAGAAGGTGACATGTCGCCGGAGTCAAGCTGAATAGCTGAAGGACAAGCAGAATGTCCCGAACAAGAAAAAGTGAGAGGCTCACTGGGCATGGGCTGGACTGGCATAACTAGTACAGAGGCAGAGTGAATAGCTGAGTCAGGTGTAGCGACTACCTGAATCGCATCGCAAGACGTAGCGACTGCAGGACTTGTAGACAAGCTAGCCTGGCTGTGCGTCCAAGGGTGGTTAGGGACAGAGAAATGTAAATGGTTATGCAACCTGGAATGAATGACCGGCTCAGATTCACAGGGGGCAACCTTGGGTAGGCAGGACGAGGAACAGGAGGGACCCCAAGCCAGGATCTGTCCAGTAGTCCAGTCCACATGAGGAGAATGGAGCTGTAACCATGGGAGACCCAAAATTATAGGCGTTGAGGCCTTGGGTAAGATAAGGAAGGATATCCACTCCTGGTGGAGTGTCCCTACCGACATCTTAACAGGGAGGGTCTGGAAGCGGATAGGTCCCCCTGGGAGAACAGTACCATCAATCGCCAAGACCACCAAAGGCGTGGTGAGGGGCAAAAGAGTAAGTCTCATGGACGATGCGATTTCCCAGTCCATGAAATTACCAGCGGCTCCGGAATCCAGATATGCTGAGACCGAATGAGAAGAAGCACCAACATGAAGGAACACAGAAAGCAGAAGACGAGAAGGGGAAGGTGATATTTCTGGGTCCAATACTCCACTTTCCAGATGAAGTGGACCCGAACGTTTTTCTGGACAAAGAGAGCAAGTGTCACGAAAATGACCTTTGCCCCCACAGTAAAGACACAGACCAAGAGTTCTGCGCCTAGCACGTTCCTCGGGGGATAGCCTGGTCCGACCCAGCTGCATGGGTTCCTCAGCTGGTAGGAGATGCTCTACGGGTCGAAGAGAGGGGAGCTCAGGCTGACTAAGAACCAAGGAGTGCTGGCGTTGCTTTTCTAAGGTCCTCTCCTGAAAGCGAATATCGATCTGGTTACACAAGGAGATAACGCCGGCCAGATCAGTGGGGATGGTTCTTCCTGCTAATTCATCCTTCACTCTATCAGACAGGCCATGCAAAAAGGTTGCGACTAAGGCCTCATTGTTCCAGCTCAACTCAGCTGACAGTATGCGGAAATGAAGCGCATACTGTCCCACAGAAGCAGACTCTTGGCGGAGACGTAAAAGGGCGCTGGCCGCTGAAGAGACACGAGCCGGTTCTTCGAAGATATTCCGAAAAAGTTTCAAGAAGCCAGACAGGCTAGAAACCACTGGATCATTCAGTTCCCACAGAGGGGCTGCCCAGGCTAAAGCTTCACCAGAGAGGAGGGAAATGATATAGGCTACCTTAGCCCGATCAGACAGGAAGTTTTGGGGCTGGAGCTCAAAATGAATCGTGCATTGGCTAAGGAACCCCCTGCAAGCCTTGGAGTCCCCAGAGAAACGGGACGGAGCTGGCAGTTGTAGTGAGTGTGTGGCTGCGACTGGTGCAATAGGTGCAGCCGCTGATTGTATTTGAGGTTGTGGATTCAGGGTTCCCAAGGAGGCCTGAAGCTGCTCGAAGCGAGAAGCCAGATCCTGGAGGAATCGCATCACCTGAGTCTGATTCGATTCCTGGGTTTCAAGTCTGCAAACTATGCCCTGCAATGGATCATCCGCGGGTAGCGGGATGTCAGCCGGGTTCATGGCTGATCAAACTGTCAGGGTCACCTGTGGCCAGGTGACAGATGCACACCGTAGGGGGACAGGAGTGCACCGCGAGGTAGTGAACCCTATGGCTGGCTTCTGTGGATAGGAAACTGGGTGGTTGTGGAAAGCGGGACCAGAGGAGCACAACCGGGATCCCAACGGAAGCGAGAGCCAAGATTCCCCAGGGCGCGGAGTCTAAGACCCAGCTGGTCTTCTCCAGGGCCTCTAGTGGTGAGGATGTTACGCTGCAGGCTGGGACCAGGTCGCGGCCCCTGGAGTTTCCTAGCTCACGCCCCGTAGGATAAGGGGAAGCAGCAGCACACGATAGAGAGAACCGAATAACAAGCCGAAGGTCAGGGGCCACAAGCAGACAAGGATAACGAAGAACGAGCCGAAGGTCAAGGGTCACGAGCAGACAGGGATGGTCGGGGACAAGCCAATAACGTAACAGAGAGACAGACGTAGCACACGGCAGGCAGGAACCCAAACACACAATGCCTAACAAACACGTTGATCAGCAAAGCAGGCTTGCAGTGCACAGGTTAATATAGTGTTCAGTGATAGGGCCTGGGGTGGAGTCAGGCTGGGAGGAGATTATAAAGGAAGCCAGGTGAAGGAGGTCTGGTCTCTAGATGAACACATGAGGAGGAAGGTAAGATGGCAGACAAACACTACTGCATATCCATGACATTACTATTTTAACCTGGATAAAATTGCATCTCTTTTAGCTACGGTTTCATGTTTAAGATGCTATTGTACCAAAAATTTCAAATCATAAATGCCATAAACATCTCAAAGACATAGGATTATGATAGACACATTTATTGAGATTAAACTAAAGGCTCTCGTACACACTATAAGAAAATCGGACGAATATTTTCGTCCAAAGAATTTCCGTACGATTTTTGTATAGTGTATACGCAACTTTTGACAACCGATTCCGGATTTTCGTATGAAAATTCCCGAAGGGCCAAACTCCAAAATTTTCTCGTATGGGAACAGAACGAACAACTTTTATTTAATGTGTACTGTTTTTGTACGATTTTCCTACAAAAAAAATCAAAAATTAAAGACTGCGCATGATCAAAAACAATCAATAACAAAAAAAAGACTTTGTCGTACGAGAACTTTTTTATACAAATTTCCTTTCATCAGTTCCGATTTGCTGTGAAACAACAAGGAAAATCAAATGATCATTTGCCCGATTTTCTTATTAGTTTATCCTGTAAAAATTTAATCAAAGAAATAGTTATTCCCAGAAAACTTAATTTCAGGGATTCATAGTTTCTGAGTGTCATCTGGTGGATAGGTTAAGCTATGGTCTAGTTAATCAGTAATATTACCCTCCAAACAGATGTGGGTAAATATTACAAACTACGCTCGCTAGGATGATTCCTAATTAAGGCAGTTTGGGGGAAATAAAGATGGAAGCCCAGATAGACTGACTCAGCTCCATTTTGAATCATTAGCATCTAAAGCTGCTGCCAGCTTGATATTCACCCACCTTGAACCAGCTTCATAATTCTGCCTCCTGATCATCTTCAGGATCTTTAAGAAAAACCTCCAGCTCCTAAGCTTCATCAATCTCCATAGATCATCAACTTCATCTTGGATGATTGGCTCCATCTTGGAAAAGGCCAGCTCTATCTTGAATTATCAGCATCTAAAGCTCCTGCCATAGTAATCCATATCCATGCACCTTGAGGGTTCTCTTGATCCAGCCTCACAATCAGATTTGCCTCTGACTCATCTACAGCTAATACAGATCCACCATCTTAAGATTGATCCATTTCCACCCTCAGTAGCAATATTGAGGGTTTGGTCGGCAGCCATTTTAAGACCATATCCATTCATCCAAAGCGATCTATCACCATCTTGCTTCTGAGGATAACTAACTGTGTTATTATGTGAATAATTGTTGCCTTTTTAATTTAATATTCTGCTTACAATAGTTTTTGCTGGTTTAATTTAATATTCTGCTCACGGGATCATAACCCCTAGGGTTTAGATAATTAAATTTTTGCTGTATTGGCACAACTCATAGATGGACTCAGTCCCTTTATCCTACTGCAGGGGAGGAGTTGGTATAGTCTGACAAACTAGCAATAGCAATCCTACTGTTATGTGTATGTGTTCATAACTTAATTGTAAAATAAATCTTAATTTATTATAGTTTTGCAGTCCATATTTTCACATAATTTTGTTGTGCTTAGAGCAGCGGATTTCATGAATAATTTATTGGTCAGCATCAAGATAGTTAATTTATTTTCATATTGCAGGCACTGTCACACATCGATTGAATAAACAATCAATATGGTTGACTGATCGATGACCCCATTTTCGAAAGCAAACACCCCAATGAGGCATAATGAGTCTTTTGAACATGTCCTTTTTTCTCCAAGTTTTTAGAAAATGTGGGTAAAAAATTAAACATATTTTACACATTTTGTACGGCACTGACGGGTGCTGATGAGGATCCACTGATAGGATAGGGTGGCACTGATGAGCACTCACTGATGGGCACTGATGTGCACTATTGGGCACTGATGATCACTAATAGGGCACTGTAGTGGCACTAATAAGCACTCACTGATGGCACGGATGTGCACTGATGGCACTGATAAGCCCCCTCTGATGGGCACTGTGGTGGCACTGATGAGCACTGTAGTGGCACCGTATGGCACTGATGGCACTATAGTGTCACTGATGGGAATGTAGTGGCACTGATGAACACTGTGATGGCACTATAGTGCACACCAAATCCAGCCCACTCATACTGCTGTGGTTTGTCTCCCTCCTCTTCTCGCATATCATGATCTACACATTATTTCCATGTGCAAATCTCCAGGTCCTAGCTGTGTCGGTGTGTGGAAAGAGCTGAACTGGACATAACGCCGGTTTGTTGACAAAGTGATCGCTCAGTCACTGGACAGCGCGATCACATGGTAAAGGAATGCTGCGATTGGCCTTTTACCCCAATCTGGGGCCCGCGGACCTAGTGATCATGGACACTTCCAGATGCACGCCCCAGGGGTGTAAGAAGCGGGTGCATGGGACGCCCTCCCAGAACTAGCCGGCCATGCTGTAGCTTTCATCCGGCTATAGCAGGTCAGCAAGTGGTTAAGACAAAGCATCTTCGGCTCCTCATATCACATCCAAGGCATCTGCATTATGCATTGGTCATTATAAAGGAAAAAGCCTTGTGGGGGGTCATTTACTATAGCACTGCGCTCAAATTATCACCCAAACGGAATTCATAATAGCGCCGGCGCAAAAATACTTCCAAAGCCAAATTTACTATAGCTCCCAGACAACAGATAGTGCCCAAACCCTTACTCTTGCTAGGACCTGGAGATTTGCACATGGAAATAATGTGTAGAGCATGATATGATCACCTAAATGGTACTGAGATATGTGGTATGTTGTTTAAAGATAATCTGCTTTTAAACTGTGTTAAAAAGTGTTATATACACTGAAATATCTTTAAAAGTCTGAGAAGAGATAAATACCCTGTCACTTTACAACTAGGGGCCAGCACAACTGAGCATACTCATACATGCAAACTACTCATTTTAACTCCCATGCTTTTTTTTTTTACCAAGAGTTATAGTAAATACCAAAATGGGCGCTGAGTTAAAAAGCGTTTTTTGAGAGTAAAAATTAGAGTTACTGTATGTAGCCCAATGCAAGTTTCAGCCATTGATTCTAATGGAACAATTGCAACTTCCCAAAATAAATACTTTTCATGTTGAGATTAAATGTATCTTTCTCTCAAAGAAATTGTCCTTGAAACAATGTTGCTTCATCTTCATCTATTTTGTTTTTAAGAATGCTAGAATGTGGAATGTTTTCATGTTTTGGTAAAATATATTTTTCTCTGTATCTCTCACTTGTTGCTGTCCATCTCACAAAAATCTTTACCCAAACTCACACAGGTGTCTTTATAAACCACAAACAATACCTTTGCTGATGCAAATTTAAAATGAGTCGCAATTTTGTGTGTGTTTTTATCATTGACCATAATTTGAGCCCAAACAATGTGATGTGTACCAACATCAGAAATCAAAATGTAATTCCCCAAAATCAAAGGGTAACATCACTATTCTACACTCGCACACCACCAAATATCACAGAATAAATCAAGAATGACTCCTGACTAATGTAATCCGACCACCTACATGTCCAAAGAAATGCAGTATTTATGTGTAGGAGGGTTTCACATGTGGCAGCACAGTGGCTAACAGGTTAGCACTTCTGCCTAGCAGCACTGAGGTTCTTAGTTCGAATCCCAAACATGCCACTTCATGTAGAGGAGTTGTCTGTTCTCCCTATGTTGTTAAACATAACTCCTGACTCAGGTCCTTATATAAATTCTGTCTAATTGTAGCATTTATGTGTAGGGGGTTCCACCACCATTGCAAATCGTGTCATGTTTTCCATGGGCAAGGACTATTATCAGCCATAACATTTCCTCACCAGCACTAATTGCAGCCCCTTACCAAGCCAAAACCCACAAAATGACAGCTGTTTATCTATCAGCATGCTGACAGTAATCGGCCATAACCAACCTTCAAAACAGATTGCATATGCCAGAAACAGGTTGTTCAATGGCTCTCCGGCCTTCCACAGTACATCTGCATTGATTAACTTCTTGCACCCCTGGGACTTAGCACAGTTTGACACCACATAGATGCAGCCTACAAACCTGTAGCAGCACAATGGGTTAGCACCTCTGCCTAGCAGCACTGAGGTTCGAATCCCAATCCTGCTACCTGGCTAGAGATTTCTATGTTCTTTCTTTATTAAGCTGTAAAAGTTTCTTTTTCACCAGTGATGAAATTTTTGATGGGTTTAACATAATGTAACTCCAAGAAATCACATTATAAATCAAGCAAGTGTGGGTTTGCACCAAATCTAGAACTGGGGTGTTTTGGCCCAGATATGGATGTATAGGTCTGGTGTGATCATGCACACATATTTTAACCACTTCCCGCCCGTCAATAGCAGATTGACGTCCGGGAAGTGGTTCTGTTATCCACACTGGACGTCATATGACGTCCTGCGGGATAACAGCCGCCGCGCGCCCGGGGGGGCACGCATCGCGGCGATCGGTGGAGCGGTGGGTCACTCTGACCCACTGCTACACTGATCTCGGTAAAAAGCCTCCGTCGGAGGCTTTTTACCATGTGATCAGCCGTGTCGAATCACGGCTGATCAGGAAGTAAACAGGAAGAGCCGTTGATCGTTGATTGTTTATCAGTGCAGACCCCCCTCGGATACCCACACTAGACCACCAGGGAAGCCCCCCAGGACCACCAGGGAAGCCCCAATCATGTGGATGGCCCCCATGGCCATCCACATGTAGTAAAAATAAATAAATAAAATAAAAACTTTAAAAAAAATATGCCAATCAGTGCCCACAAATGGGCACTGACTGGCACTTTCACAATGTGTGGTGGCTGGCATTGCTGGGCACCAGTGCCACCAATGCCACCTACTAGTGTCCATCAGTGCCACCTATCAGTGCCCATCCGTGCCCATCCGTGCCAATCTGTGCCCACCTATCAGTGCCCGTCCATGCCACCTATCAGTGCCACCCATAAGTGCCCATCAGTGCCGCCCATGAGTGCCAATCAGTGCTGCCTATGAGTGCCAATCAGTGCCGCCTATGAGTGCCAATCAGTGCCACCTATGAGTGCCCATCAGTGCCGCATACCAGTGCCACATATCAGTGCCCATCAGTGCCGCCTATCAGTGCCCATCATCAGTGCCCATCAGTGCCACCTCATTGGTGCCACCTCATCGGTGCCCATCAGTGTCGCCTTATCAGTGCCCGTCATTGAAGTAGAAAAGGTACTTATTTACAAAAAAAATTAACAGAAACAAAGAAAAACTTAGTTTTTTTAAAAATTTTCGCTCTTTTTTTATTTGTTGTGCAAATAATAAAAATCGCAGAGGCGATCAAATACCACAGAAAGAAAGCTCTATTTGTGGGAACAAAATGATAAAAAATTTGTTTGGGTGCAGTGTAGCATGACCGCACAATTGTCATTCAAATTGCGACAGCGCTGAAAGCTCAAAATTGGCTTAAGCAAGAAGCTGTATAAGTGCATGGTATTGAAGTGGTTAATGTTGTATGCTTATGATGAATGACAAATGCGCTTTGTCACCAATTTGTGTGAAGTAGCCCTCACAAAGTTGTAATTTCCTGTTTTGGACCCTCCACATGCCCAACAACGTATAAGTTTGATTTGGAGATTTTTGGGATCACTGATCATGGCCAGAACCTTGTACATTTGTTATTTTGAGGTTTACCCTGCACAGATATCTATGCTGATAAATTTTTTCATGGCATCTTTTTGCCTGCGTACTTGCGTAGCCCCTTGAACGCCTACGGAGCACCGCTGGTTCCGAGGACAAAGCACAGGAAGAGGCCATGGAGGAAGAAGAAGAGGAGGGGGTGGAGGACAGAGGTGTGTCACAACCAGTAGTAGCATTTTGGAGGCGTGGCGGTGGAACAACCTCCAACACTACTGCACCTTGTCCTGCATCCTTCCCAGCTGCCAAAAGAGTGACCCAATGGGCCGTGAAAGAAAGGTAACGTCCCTGTCCATGCCTGCTGGACCATGAGTCAGCGGTAATATGCACATTACCGCTGACCGCCCTGTCCAGCGAGGCCAAGACATTGCCTTCCACATGCCGGTAGAGAGCCGGAATCGCCTTCCGTGAGAAAAAGTGGCGTTTGGGAACCTGCCACTGAGGAACCGCACATTGCACAAACTCACGGAAGGGGGCCGAGTCTACCAACTGAAAAGGCAGCAGTTGAAGCGCTAGCAATTTAGCCAAGCTAGCATTCAACCGCTGGGCATGTGGATGGCTGTGAGTGAACTTCTTTCGACGGTCCAGCAGCTGGGGCAGGGAAATTTGCCTGCTAGAATCGGACGTCGGTGTACTGCTAGCAGAGTGCCCGCAAGTACTTGGCTGTGACACACCTAATTCTACACCTTCATTCCTCTCAGAGCAGGTTTCAGAGAGGACTGAAGGTATAGTGGGGTTAGAGATCCCAGCTGATGCGGTGCAAGAAGAGGTCCGCTTTGTTCTTTGGTGTGGGTCTTTAAGGTAGGCTTGCCAATGAGCTGCATGGCAGGTCAACATATGTCTGGTCAAGCATGTGGTGCCCAAGCGGGTGATGTTTTGGCCACGCGACATACGCTTGAGACATATGTTGCAAACAGCAGCTGTGCGATCTGATGCACTCGACTCAAAAAAGGCCCACACCAAAGAACTTTTTGAATAACGGGCAGAGGCAGCGCCCTACACAAGCGGAGCTCTGCGGTGTGATTCCGTCAGTGTGCTGCCCTTACGCTGGCCCCCCGAGGGCATCCTGCCTCGTTGGAGATGTGCCTCCTCCTCATCCTCCTCCTCTCTCCTATTAGGCACCCACGTGGAGTCAGTGACCTCATCATCCCCTCCCTCCTCATCACTGGAGCCAATCTGGCAGTATGCTGCAGCTTCTGGAACATGACTGCCAGATTGGTGTCCTTCTTGAGCATCCCCTCTCTCTGCTCTCACGCTACTGCCTTCCTCTAGCTGGGTATCATCATCAGACCCTTCGAAACGCTGGGCATCCTCCTGGAGCATGTACCCAACACTGTGCTCAAACAGTTCGGGGGACTCCTCAGGAGGACATGGTTGGTCTAGGGAAGGAGTGACTGATGATGACATTGATACCAGGGAAGAGGATGCTTTGGCAGCTGCTTTGCCAGTACCGTGAGCCTGGGTGAGAGAGGATAAGGAGGATGAGGAGGGCTTGGTCATCCACTCTACCAAGTCTTCGGCATGATGCGGCTCAACACGTCCAGCTGCCGAAAAGAAGGACAAGCGTGTCCCATGGCCACGTGCTGATGGCGATGCACCGCGTCCACGACCAGCACTGTTGTCTCTAGACACAGAGCCTGCTTGCCCTCTTTTATTGGCTCCTGACTGTCTGCCTCTCCTTGTTTGCCTTCCAGACATTCTAATGGCCTGCAGGGAAATGGGAAAACCAGCAATAAGGCCTAGCTTCAGGAGTATATTTTGCAGGAATCACACTACGCCTGCTGTAGGTGCTGCAAATGCCTGTTGGTGTAACACACCAGGAAAAAGCAGCAATACAGGCTAAGTTCAGGTGTAATATGATCAGGAGGCACACTCCGCCCGCTGTAAGTGCCGCAAAATCCTGTTGGTGTAACACACCAGGAAAAAGCAGCAATACAGGCTAAGTTCAGGTGTAATATGATCAGGAGGCACACTCCGCCCGCTGTAAGTGCCGCAAAATCCTGTTGGTGTAACACACCAGGAAAAAACAGCAATACAGGCTAAGTTCAGGTGTAATATGATCAGGAGGCACACTCCGCCCGCTGTAAGTGCCGCAAAATCCTGTTGGTGTAACACACCAGGAAAAAGCAGCAATACAGGCTAAGTTCAGGTGTAATATGATCAGGAGGCACACTCTGCCCGCTGTAAGTGCCGCAAATGTCTGTTGGTGTAACACACCAGGAAAAAGCAGCAATACAGGCTAAGTTCAGGTGTAATATGGTCAGGAGGCACACTCCGCCCGCTGTAAGTGCCGCAAAATCCTGTTGGTGTAACACACCAGGAAAAAGCAGCAATACAGGCTAAGTTCAGGTGTAATATGGTCAGGAGGCACACTCCGCCCGCTGTAAGTGCCGCAAAATCCTGTTGGTGTAACACACCAGGAAAAAGCAGCAATACAGGCTAAGTTCAGGTGTAATATGGTCAGGAGGCACACTCCGCCCGCTGTAAGTGCCGTAAAATCCTGTTGGTGTAACACACTAGGAAAAAGCAGCAATACAGGCTAACTTCAGGTGTAATATGATCAGGAGGCACACTCCGCCCGCTGTAAGTGCCGCAAATGCCTATTGGTGTAACACACCAGGAAAGAGCAGCAATACGGGCTAACTTCAGGTGTATAATGTGCAGGAGGCTTAGCAACAATGACACTCACACTGTCCCCTGCCTATCCTTCTCTCTCCCTGCACACAAGGTTTATCAAAGTATATGACACTGACACTCTCCCTGCCTATCCTTCTCTCTCCCTGCACACAAGGTTTAGCAAAGAATATGACACTGACACTGTCCCCTGCCTATCCTTCTCTCTCCCTGCACACAAGGTTTATCAAAGTATATGACACTGACACTCTCCCTGCCTATCCTTCTCTCTCCCTACACACAAGGTTTAGCAAAGAATATGACACTGACACTCTCCCTGCCTATCCTTCTCTGTCCCTACACACAAGGTTTAGCAAAGAATAGATTTGACACTGTCCCTGCCTATCCTTCACTTTCCCTGCTCCGGAACACACTACACGAGGCCGCCGCGCTGGCGGCCTTTTATAGTGTGGGGCGTGTACTAAACCCCCTCAGCTATAATTGGCCACAGGCATCCTGCCTGTGGCCAATCATTGCTCTCCTCGCTGCCGGCTCTGTGGTTGGCCAAGCATGCAGGGTCACAGTGCATGCTTGGCCAATCACAGCGCCGGGATTACACTGCGATGGCGCAGTGTATTGTGGGCCGTTCGCGTCACTCAAATTTGGCGCGAACGGCCCAAATCGTTCGTTGTTCGCCGAACGCGCGAACAGCCGATGTTCGAGTCGAACCTATGTTCGACTCGAACACCGAGCTCATCCCTAGTCAGGGACAAGAGTGTACACCTGCACATGGCAGAAATGGGCTACAAAACCATCAGCAAGAAGCTTGGTGAGAAGAAGACAACTGTTGGAACAATTATTCGGAAATGGAAGAAATTCAAAATAACCATCAATCGCCCTCGGTCTGGAGCTCCATGCAAGATTTTGCCTCATGGGGGTACGGATGATCATGAGAAAAGTGAGGGATCAGCCCAGAACTACATGGGATGAGCTTGTGAATGATCTCAAGGCAGTTGGGACCACAGTCGCCAATCAAACCATTGGTAACACAATAGGGCACCATGGATTGAAATCCTGCAGTGCAGAAAGGTCCCCCTCCTCAAGAAGGCATATGTACAGGCCCATCTGAAGTTTGCCAATGAACATCTAAATCAGGGATCCTCAAACTACGGCTCTCCAGCTGTTGCAGAACTACAAATCCCAAGAGGCATTGCAAAACTCTGACATTCACAGACATGACTAGGCATGATGGGAATTATAGTTCCTGAACACCTGGAGAGCCGTAGTTTGAAGACCCCTGATCTAAATGATTCAGAGAAGGATTGGGAGAAAGTGCTGTGGTCAGATGAGACCAAAATTTAGCTTTTTGGCATTAACTCGACTTGCTGTGTTTGGAGGAACAAAAATGCTGACTATGAACCAAAGAACACCATCCCTACAGTCAAACATGGTGGTGGAAACATTATGCTTTGGGGTTGTTTCTCTGCTAAAGGTACAGGTGACTTTGCTACATTAGGGGCCAATGAACGGGGCCATGTATTGTAAAATCTTGGATGAGAACCTTCTTCCCTCAACCAGAACACTGCAGATAAGTCGTGGATTGGTCTTCCAGCATGACAATGGGCCAAAACATACCGCCAAGGCAACAAAAGGAGTGGCTCAAGAAGAAGCAAATTAAGGTAATCTCGAGACCTTAATCCTATAGAAAATTTATGGAGGGAGCTGAAACTTCGAATTTCCAAGCGACAGCCAAGAATTATTATTTTTTATTTTTTTTTAAAGTTAGCAGCTACAGTACAAACACTGTAGCTGCTGACTTTTTATAAGGACACTTAACTGTCCAGGGAGCCCGGGATGTCGGCCCCCCGAGGCCAATCCGCTCGCCGCAGAAGAGGACATGACGACACAGCCGCGGCCTGGCTGGATCGGAACTCTGTACTTCCAAAAGGGTAAGAAAGAAAAAAAAATGAATATCCAACAACGAGATGTTGAGAGGTGGTCTTTAGTTTAAGACCACCTCTCAAAAATGGGTGGAACTCCGCTTTAAGGATTTAGAGAAGATCTGTAAAGAAGAGTGGACCAAAATGTGTTCAAACCTGGTAACCAACTACAAGCAACATCTTACCTCTGTGCTTGCCAACAAGGGTTTCTTCACCAAGTACTAAGTCATATTTTGCTTGGGGATCAAATATTTGTTTTACTCACTGAACTGCAACTAAGTTTATAACATTTGTATCTTGTGTTTTTTTTTTTTTTCTGGTTGATATTCTGTGTCTATCATTTATAATACACCTATGATAAAAATTATAGAACCTTAATTTCTTTGTAAGTGGGCAAACTGAAAAAATCTGCAGGGGGATCAAATAATTATTTTCCCCATTGTACAGTAGGTGGTATACAAGGCTAGCTGCTTGGTCAGACAGGGTGCCCCCCTCCCTGCATTACTATCCACCTATGCAGCTAGAAAGGAGACATACTGTATATGTAATGAGATTTGACTAATGGCACTTGGCTCCAAGTGTTTGGCCTAGTGAGAGTGAGAGCCAGTCAGAAGTTTCTAAAAAGCCTAGAGAGTTGCATTTACAGCAGAGCTCAGCATAGCCACTACTAACACAGGTAGGGGGGAATCAAAACAAAGCTCCTGTTCTGACTGAAAAACACAGATTGCAATATAGGAAAGAGGAGCCTTGTTCTGACTCACATAGTAAATCATTCTTCTTCAATTAATGTAAAAATAAAAGATGTGTGAGCTTTTCTTCAGGTTCTAATCCCAGTGAAGCAACATGGCAGTAACACCCAGAAATTGACCTTCTTTGTGAGGAGGGGTGAAGAAGCACAAATCCATTCAATAAAGATAGGATTTTCTTCTAAAAATGTATTGATGAATGGTGGCAAATACAAAGCAAGGTATCTATACATGCATTAATGCATCAGTATTGTATTTTTTCTACTAGTCATACGCATTTTAGCTGACCATGCCCTGTGGTTTCAATAATAGGTCAATAGTATGTGGATAAGGAGTTCTGACTTCCTGATCTGCATGCTTGTTCCTGATCAGAAACATAGGGAGTACACCAGGGGATTGGCAAAGAATTAGGCAGTAAGTGTTTTCAGTATGGGGTCAGCAATGACAGTAATCATGTTTTTTTCTCAAAAAGGTTTACCTAAAACCTTCAGTTTGAATCTGGAAGAATTAAACAGAACCTAATATGAGTGATGGCTTGCGTGAGTTGCCATCACAAAGCAGTTAATAAGGCTGGACAGGTTTTCTGCAAGCTTTATAGTTGCTTGAAGTGTGCTGAAAGCCCACTAACAGCTTTTTCTTTTACACGTTTATTGAAACTACCAGGCTACATGCTTCTTGCGCATATTGCCAGGAAGCGACGTATTCCCTCATGCTTTTTATCCCTCGATATAAAAAGAGCTTTTGACACGGTATCCTGGTTTTATATGTATTATTCTTTACAAATGGGGTTTTGGTCCTCATTTTATAAAATGGATTGAGGCACTCTATAACAATCCAAAAGCATACATAAAATATGCTGGATATAAATCCGATTTTTTCAACATTAAGCGAGGTACACGACAGGGATGCCCATTATCTCCCCTCCTATTTGCCCTAGTATTAGAACCATTAGCCCAATATATTAGAACCAATCCCACAATTGCCGGCATTGAGATTGGAGGTTATCCGCATAAAATCTGCATGTTTGCGGATGATATTTTGCTCTTCATGTCATCACCACAGGTGTCAGGTCCTTTGCAACCTTCTCTGGCTTGGTCATCAATCCCAAGAAATGTGTAGTGCTTAATATTTCACTTACAGAAGCAGAATTAATCCCAACAAAAATAGCATTCCACTTTTCTTGGGCAGAGAAATCACTACCATATTTAGGAGTAAACCTGACAGCCGCCATAACAGATTTATTTTCAGCTAATTTCCGCCCTCTATTAAAACAGATTACAAATTTACTAAAACAATGGTCCCATCTCCCGCTGTCCTGGATAGGGAAGATCAATGCTTCTAAAATGACTATCCTACCCAAACTACTATATATGTTTAGAGTCCTGCCAATCCCAATCCCTTCATATTATTTAAGATTGATCCAAAAAAGAACATCTACCTTTATATGGGGTACCTCCAAACCACGCATACCGATTCGCACACTACATCTCCCTAAATCACAAGGTGGACTAGGCTATTCCAACTTTGCAACCTATTACAATGCTGCTCACTTAGCTAGTCTTCCAAAGTACCACTCGATAGAGGCCTCAGAAAGTGACCCTTTATACACGACTTACCACAAACAGAACAGTTTAGATATCTCCAAATTAAAAATGTATTTTCTCCACTTTTACAATTGCAACACCACTGACCCAATTATCTAATTTTGAAAAAATTTGTAAAAAATATCCACTAGCCAGAGGAATGATATCAACCCTCTACACCCAACTTCTTATTGACCCCAATTATGACAAACCAACCTATGTGCGGAAATGGGAGGAAGACCTGGGGCGTACCCTAGATAATGCTGATTGGACTAAGATTTGGTCAACCATAAAATCATCCTCGCCCAATGTCACGGCGATGGAAACAAATTACAAGGTCCTGACGCGGTGGTACCTTGTACCTGCTAGAGTGGCCAAGTTTGCTTTCTCTCTCTCTCATGCCACGTACACACAACCGTTTTTAATGTCATTTCTCGACGTGATTCTTCTCAAGCCTGCCTTGCCTACACACTATCGTTGAAAAAAATGCTCAAGTAAAGCGCGGTGACGTACAACACGTACGATGGCACTATAAAGGGGAAGTTCCATTCGGATGGCTCCACCCTTCATGTTAGTAAAGTTTGTTGAGAGACGATTCGCGCTTTTCAGCCTCGTGCTTTTCAGTCCGTTACAGCGTAACAAATGTGCTATCTCCATTACGAACGCTAGTTTTATCAGAACGAGCGCTCCCGTTTCATACTTGATTCTGAGCATGCGCTTTTTTTTCACGTCGTTAAAGCCTACACACGGCCGTTTTTCATGACGAGAAAAACAATGAGGTGAAAAACGACGAGAAAAATTAGAGCATGTTCCAATTTTTTCATGCCCATTTTTCACGTCGTGAAAAATGCTCTGAAGCCCACACACGATCATTTTTAATGACCATTTAAAAAAAATGCATTTTTCTCGTCATTAAAAATGGTTGTGTGTACGCCGCATCACTACACTTTTATTTTCTTTACGCTCCCTATTTATTATAGATATATTGTTCTTCACTACAATAAGTTTAAGTTGTTAGGTCACAACTCATGCAGTTAATATGACGGTAGTTTAATTATACTTTAAGGCACGGTAGTCATGTATGCAATGCTACTTACCGGCTATCTAGTTAGAGAAGATCTAATTAATTCTCCTTAAATATTCTATGTTATCCATTATTTATTTAAAAAAAACCTTTATGTAAAGTTCATTATCTGTATCCTTGCATAAATAACCAATGTATGTACTTATTATTCTGTAATCAATAAATATTTTTGACAAGGAAACTACCAGGCTACAAATAGTGCTCAACTGGGCAACAGATATAAAGATACCACACAAGGTATGTCATACACAACTATAATCACCATCCAGTAGATACAAATATCATAATAAATGTGTGAGAACTATGTGTTTGGTATAAATGCCACAGGCGTGCAGTAGGTGGGGTGTAAATTCCCTCCAGGCTACACTCCCCAGTCAAGTTTCTGAAGAATCATCAAGTACAAACCAGGTAGAAGAGAGTGATGTAATAGAGGAACTTGGTATATGAAGGCACTTTGAGGTGGGGAAAATGATAGAGAGCATCTCAAAAGATATATGAAGGGGAGAGGGGAAAGAGTAGGGGGGTGGGGGCAAGAATAAAAGGTGAAGTAAAAAAAGAAAAAAATTGTGATGGGGGTTTGAAGGAGGGACTCCCCACTCCCAGCACCTTCAATCTCCGTGGCCCAATAACATTCATTGACAACTAGAGGTGTAAAAGTGTGGAATCATAGTTAGTAGGATAGGTATAGTTGATCCAGGGGAGCCAGACTGTTAATATTTGTTGTGTTTACCCACAAAGATAGCTGGAAATGTATTTATTTTCTCATGAAAAACTATAATTAAGTCTGATCTTCAGTTCCCCTGATTCTTGGTTGTGAGGTTTTTCATGTTTTAACCACTTCAGCTCCAGAAGGTTTACACCCCTTCATGACCAGGCTATTTTTTTTGCGATACGGCACTGCGTTATTTTTTTTTTTATTATTCTTTATTTATATTTCAAAAGAGATAAATCCAATACATTATATATCTTCCATTGCATTTCTATTCATAATATGTTTCTCATCCCATTCCTTTAATTAGTCCCATTTATTTAAACATCTATCTCACCTCTAGACATCATTATCAGTAGTTTGCCTTCCCTTATTTCCTTTATATGTACTTCCATAGGGGACAGCATATAGTATCCCTTTTTCTGTTGAATGTCTTTAATTCTCACAGCCTTACTTAGTTCTCCCTTGCGATTTTATATATTCCCCCCCTTACCTCCCTCCCAAAGCAAACCTAGGACCATTAAAAAAAAAAAAAAAAAAGGGTTCCCCTCTCCGATCCCCTCCCCCAATGGATGAACAACCACCTCCTGAGTACTTCTCTAACCCCAGGCATACTCACTTCCCTATTAGTCTCTTCCCTTCTTCTGATTGTGTAAATATTAGGCTTGTGCAATTCGTTTCGTAACGAATCGAAATTCGTCCGAATTTAGCAACTTTCGGACATTCGGAAGCATTCGAGTTTCCGAACAAAGCAATTACGAATAAAACCGAATCCGAAATAAATTATACCGCAAAATAGCGAATGCCCGAATGTCTTCGGCATAATTCGTTATGAAAAAAGTTACGAATGTACGAATCCATACGAAGCACAATAACACTCACTCTGCTCTCTGCTTCTCCCTCACCATGCTGAACTCCCTCTCAAAATGGTGTACAGGGGCGGAGGCTATAGCCGCATGTAAAAAACGAAAGTAAAATACGAGATTTCTAATCCATTCGAAGCACAATAACACTCTGCTCTGCTCTCTGCTTCTCCCTCACCATGCTGAACCCTCTCAAAATGGTGTACAGAGGCGGAGGCTATAGCTGCATGTAAAAAACGAAAGTAAAATACGAGATTTCGAATCGTTACAAATAACCGCTATGTATTTAGAAAAGTACAAATCCATTCGAAGCACATTAGGCATAATAGGCAGCGTCGTTGTGAGAGAGACACAGAAAATTACGAATCAACGAACCCAAAAAAAGTTACGAAAGTAGGAGTTGTGTCCAGAATCAACGAAAAACAACGTGCCCTACCGAAAGTACGAATTATAAATCAACAAAAAATTCAACTAAAAATGATGCTTGCGAAAATACCAATTAGTCCGAACACGAAAAATCCCGTCTAGCAAAATTACGAATGATTACGAATCAACAGGACCGAAAAGAAACTAACCGAAACTAAACAAATTTTTCCGTTGTGCACAAGAAACAAACCGAAACTAAACAAATTTTTCCGTTGTGCACAAGTCTAGTAAATATATTCCATGATGACCAAATTTTAGTATGTTGCTCTTTTCTGTCTTGGGCCGAAAACACCAGCTCCTCTATAGCCCCCACATTTCTGACCCTGTTAAGCCATTCTGCAATTGTTGAAGGACTGGAGCTTTTCCAACATCTCGCAATGCACGACTTAGCCTCATTGACCAGGTGGCATAACACTGAGTTTTTGTACGTCTGTGTAGGTATTTGCGATACGTGCAACAGGAAAAACCCTGGGTCATCCGGCACTGGGTAGGTCTCAATTTTTTGAGAAATCTTTCTTGCCTCTAGCCAGTATTGTCTGATCCCGGGGCATGTCCAATATATATGAAACAGGGTTCCCCGCTCCCTGTTACATCGCCAACACTGATCAGAGACTTCAGGGAAAAACCTACCTAATTTTGATGGTGTATAATACCACCTAGTCAATAATTTATAATTTTATTCTTGAGTTCTAGTGCATATTGATGAATTTAACGCCAGATGTATTATCTTCTGATATTGAACTGGTGTAAAGGTCTTATTAAGGTCCCTTTCCCACTTTCTAATTGCTGGCATCTCATAATTCTCTGGTGGGGCCATTAGCAACATATATATCTTTGATATTATTCGATTAATGGGTTCCTTCTCCTCACAATATATTTCGAACCTAGTCAGCTCCCGTTTAAAGTTACTCATTGGGCCCAACGTCTCCAGGTAATGTCGGAGTTGTAATGCCTGCCAATATTCTATTTCAAATCGGCCTCCCAATTGCGTCAAGTCCGCAATTGTGGGCCCTGTATCTAATTGCAAAAAATGTGATACCTGAGTGTAGCCCTTCTCTCGAAGTCTCCAAAATGCCCTTATCTCCATCCCCGGCTCAAAACTTGGGTTGCCCAGTACTGGGTATAGTGGAGAGCACCCTGACGAATATTTAGGATTCTGACAAATTTTAGCACTTATAGACAATGTTGATCCTTAAAGAGGGTGTTTTTTGAGGGAGTCCGGTAACTTTGTATAGCACCAAGGTGCTCTACCCAATGGTACCTGACTAATCTCTTGCTCCAATTCTATCCATAATTTGAATTCTATATGTCTGCACCAATCTATGACCCTTCCCAAATGGACTGCTTGATGATATTTAGACACATCTGGGACTGCTAAGCCCCCATAACATTTGGGGAGGGTCATTTGGCTTCTACTAATCCTTGGTCGCCTGTTGGCCCATATGAAGTTTACAGCAAAGACCTTCTCTAATCTTGGTGGTATATTTATCCCTAATGCCGCGTACACACGACCGTTTTTCATGGCGTGAAAAATGCCATTTTTTAAATTGGTCATTAAAAGCGATTGTGTGTAGGCTCCAGAGCATTTTTAACGACGTGAAAAATGGCCTAAAAAAATGTAGAACCTGCTCTATTTTTTCACTTTCGTTTTTCACGTCGTTCTTTTTAACGTCGTGAAAAATGGTAGTGTGAATGCTTTTACGAGGGGGGAAAAAATGCACATGCTCAGAATCAAGTATGAGACGTGAGGCTTCCTTCTGGTAAAACTAATGTTCGTAATGGAGATAGCACATTCGTCACGCTGTAACGGACTGAAGAGTGTGAGGCTGAAAAGCGCAAATCGGCTCTCACCAAACTTTACTAATAAGAGGATCAGCAAAAGCAGCCCAAAGGGTGGCGCATTCCGAATAGAACTTCCCCTTTATGGTGCCGTCGTACGTGTTGTACGTCACCGCGCTTTGCTCAAGCATTTTTTTTCACGATAGTGTGTAGGCAAGGCAGGCTTGAGAGGAAACACAAAAATCACGTCGAGAAAAACGTTGTTTTTTTCAATGACATTAAAAACAGCCGTGTGTACGCGGCATAAGTATTTTAATGCCTACCCTACCCATTTAAAATTAAAATTAAAATTGGGTAACTGCGATACTGAGGAAAGGGCCACCCCCATCGCTTCCGATTTTGCATAATTAATTTTTAAGTTTGCTAATGTCCCATATCCTTCTATTTCCTTCATCAGATTTGGCAGTGAGATGTGAGGACGTGATAGAGAGAACATCAAATCATCTGCATAGGCAGAAATTTTATAGTTTCGGTCACCTATTTGGAGCCCCTGAATGTCTGGGTTCTGCCGGATCCTATTCAGTAATGGTTCTAGGGAGAGGGAAAACAGCATTGGGGAGAGTGGGCACCCTGGCGTGTTCCATTTGAGATTTTAAACGTCTCCGAATAAATTCCGTTTACTTTTACCGAGGCCTGGGGTGAGGCATACACCCCCGCTATCCAACTCCGCATATGTTCTCCCATTCCCATTTGCCTCAGTACTTCAAACATAAAAAGCCAGCTAACCCTATCAAACGCTTTCTCCGCGTCAGTACTCAGAAAAATACTGGGCGTTTTTGATGTGTTAGCATAGTGTACCAGGTTGAGGACCTTTACGGTATTATCCCTGGCCTCTCGGGCAGGGATAAACCCAACCCAATGGTCTCGATGTACCATTTGATTCAGCAACGGCTGCAGGCGGGAAGCAAGCAGTTTAGTAAAACGTTTTAGATCTGTATTTAGCAATGAGATCGGGTGATAGCTCCCACACTCCGCCAGGTCCTTCCCTTCTTTCTTGATAACCGAGATATGTGCCATGAGTGCATCTGGCGGTAGTGCGGAAGCCCGGCCGATCTCATTGAATACCTTTGTCATATAAACCCCTAATACTAGGAGGAAATATTTGTAGTATTGGATAGTAAACCCATCCGGGCCCGGGGCTTTCCCTCGTTTAACTGTTTTCATCACTGTCTCTAGTTCCTCTACTGATATAGGTATTTCTAATTTGTTACGATCCGGCGAAGACAACCTAGGCAGATGTGCTGTAAGGAGATATTCTTCCATAGTAGCCTGGGGCACCTGAGTTGAGGTCAGATTATAAAGGGAAGAGTAATATTCTCTAAATCTCTGGGCAATATCTTTAGGGAGTGAAATTAACTGTCCATTTTCCCCCTTTATATGGGGGACATTTACTGCCTTCCCTTTCTCTCTAAGTTTCCCTGCCAGTATTTTACTACACTTTTCCCCTAATTCATAAGTTACTTTTCTCCCTGCTTGTATTGCCGCTTTTGCTTTGTATCTAAGTAGGTCTGTCAGTTGTCTCCTCAGATGTGCCAGTTCTATCCCCACTAACGGCGTCTGTACTTTCTTATGTTGTACCTCTAATGCCTGGATTTCTCTTAACAAGTTTGCTATCTGTCCTTCTCGTGCTCTTTTTAATCGAGAGCCATGTTTTATCAGTACCCCTCTCATTACTACCTTGTGCGCTTCCCATATCATGCCCGGGTCACTCCCCGGGGTGTCGTTCATCCGAAAATATGCCTCCATTTCTTTTGCTACGTCTTCCCCAATTTCAGGGATCTGCAGCAAGCTTTCATTCAGACGCCAACGCCACTCCGGGGCAGAAGATGAATTGGACAGCGCAATATGTAGCGTCACTGGCGCATGGTCTGACCATGTTATGTTTCCAATTTTTACTTCCTTCACCGCCGTCAGCAGATAGTGTGGCACCAGAAAGAGGTCTATACGGGAGTATAGTTGATGTGGGTTGGAAAAAAATGTATAATCTTTTTCTCCTACATGCAATAGCCTCCACACGCCCACCAACTGCAAATCCTGTAACTTCCGCAAAAATCCCCTCCTGATCCCCCCTGGTATGGAGGAGACCCCAGTTGATGTATCAACCTTGGGGTCCAATGTTGTATTAAGGTCTCTAAAATCAACTTCCCTTCTGCAAACCCCGCCAGCTTGTTCAAAGTTTTACTCAAGAAGACATCTTGGTATGTATTTGGTACATAAACAGTTGCCAATGTCACCTTTATACCTCCAATGTGTCCCTTCAAAAATAGGAAACGCCCCTCTGCATCTACCCGTTTGTTTAACAAGGACCAGGGTTGGAAATTAAAATTGACACCCCTTTTGACTTTGATGTCTGATTACATGCATGGTATGTACATGGATAAAATCTATTTTGTAGATATGGGAGTCCGCCCATCTTGAAATGTGTCTCCTGCACGAATGCTACATCTGAGCGAGTTAGTTTTAACTCACTCAGGAGCATTCTCCTTTTTTCTGGGACATTGAGTCCTTTGGCATTGATGGTGGTTATCCTTATTCCCTCCATCCCGGGAGGTGCAGAGAATGAAGTGGGAAGAAAAAAATAAAAACCCCAAAGAACAAACAACCCCCGTCCTTTCCAATTCCCCCACCCATAAATATTCAACTAACTCCTTCCCCCCTTACCCCCGCCCCCAAGGGAGGCACCCACAATCCAGCCCTAGAAAAAAAAAAAAAGAGAGAGAAAAAAAAAACAGACGTGGCTCCTGTCGTCTTTTACATTAGGGGGGTGGGATCTTTATTTCTTCCTTCTCCCCTTCTCCTTGAAGCCGTGAGTCCCCCATCCCCCATAGTCTCCATTTTTCTCAAAGTTCCTGGAATTTTCTGCAACCAATTTGGGATCTCTATAGCTTCCATATCCATAAAGGACAAAAAGTCAAATAATTCCCCCGGATGTCGCAAAGTGAATGTAAGGGAGTTTTTTTTCACTATCAATGCGATGGGGTACCCCCACCAATATGATCCCCCCAGTAATTTAATTTTATCCAAGAGCGGGCATAGCATAGCCCTGCGCTGCAACGTAGCTCACGATAGATCTGGCAGAATTTTTACCCTGAATCCCTCTTGTTCTATTTCACCTTTTCCCCAGGCCATGCGGCTTATTAGTTCCTTATGTGCATACCGATGGAAACGGCTTATAACATCCCTTGGTCTATCTGCATTCACTGAGGGGGGCCCCAAGGCTCTGTGCACTCTCTCAAATTCCAGTGCTTGGGGTGGAGCAGGGATAGCCAGCTGCTGACATATTGCTAGGCCTGTAATGCCTCTCTTCCTACGGTCTCAGGGATCCCCCTGAACCGCAGGTTCAGGCGACGGCCACGGTCCTCAAATTCCTCCATCTGCAGCTGTAACAAAGTAGCGTGCACGGAATGTAGACTCTGTACCTGTTCCAGCTGCTGGACCCGTTTCTCTAAGGTAGCTACCTGGCCTTCCTCCCCCGTCAGTCTCTCTGAGAGATGCTTAACCTCAGTATGTACCTGGTTCCACTCCCTTTGATGCATTTCCTCCAAGCGTATCATCATAGATTCTATATCCGCACTGGTCGGCAGAATTCTATGTCTGCACGAGTTGGCAAGGCTTGTAGCAGAGCTCTAAGATCCATATCACCAGGGTCTCTTGCTGCTACTCCCTGTAGCTTCCTGTCTTGGCACTCCCGGGGGTTATATTCCTGCCCCCCTTGCTCACTCTGCCTCACCCCTTCCATAATCCCCCGTACCTGCACCTGCACCTGTGGGATGGATAGTGCTGGCTTCTCCAGTGCTTCAGGTCTGTGTGTCTCCTCACTGCGCCGCACTCCCAAGCGCCTGTACTGTTCCTTCTCACCGCTCGCTGCCCCACGTGATTCCACCGCTTGCAGCCTGGTCAGCGTGGCTCGTGTGCGGGGGAAAAAGGTCTCAATCTCCGGCTGTGTCCCCGGTTTTTTCACTGCTTTCTCCCTCCCATTCATCCCAGGTAGGCTGGACTTACTGGACTGGGCTCAGGGAGCTATACGATCTGCATCGTACGCATCGTACTGGTTCTTGGATCGCCCTTGTGGACTTTCTCTCTCTCTCACTACTCTTTTCTTTACTTTACTCTCCCTATTTATTATAGATATATTGTTCTTCACTACAATAAGTTTAAGTTGTTAGGTCACAACTCATGTAGTTAATATGACGGTAGTTTAATTATACTTTAAGGCACGGTAGTCATGTATACAATGCTACTCACCGGCTATCTAGTTAGTGAAGATCTAATTAATTCTCTTTAAATATTCTATGTTATCCATTATTTATTAAAAAAAAATCTTTATGTAAAGTTCATTATCTGTATCCTTGCATAAATAACCAATGTATGTACTTATTATTCTGTAATCAATAAATATTTTTGACAAGGAAACTACCAGGCTACAAATAGTGCTCAACTGGGCAACAGATATAAAGATACCACACAAGGTATGTCATACACAACTATAATCACCATACTGTAGATACAAATATCATAATAAATGTGTGAGAACTATGTGTTTGGTATAAATGCCACAGGCGTGCAGTAGGTGGGGTGTAAATGCCCTCCAGGGTACACTCCCCAGTCAAGTTTCTGAAGAATCATCAAGTACAAACCAGGTAGGAGGGAGTGATGTAATAGAGGAACTTGGTATATGAAGGCATTTTGAGGTTGGGAAAATGATAGAGAGCATCTCAAAAGATATATGAAGGGGAGAGGGGAAAGAGTAGGGGGATGGGGGCAAGAATAAAAGGTGAAGTAAAAAAAGAAACAAATTGTGATGGGGTTTGAAGGAGGGACTCCCCACTCCCAGCACCTCCAATCTTCGTGGCCCAATAACATTCATTGACAACTAGAGGTGTAAAAGTGTGGAATCATAGTTAGTAGGATAGGTATAGTAGATCCAGGGGAGCCAGACTGTTAATATTTGTTGTGTTTACCCACAAAGATAGCTGGAAATTTATTTATTTTATCACGAAAAATTATAATTAAGTCTGATCTTCAGTTCCCCTGATTCTTGGTTGTGAGGTTTTTCATGTTTTAACCACTTCAGCTCCAGAAGGTTTACCCCCCTTCATGACCAGGCTGTTTTTTTTGCGATACGGCACTGCGTTATTTTAACTGACAATTGCGCAGTAATGCAGAACTCTATGGTGGTATTTGATCACCTCCGACAATTTTGAAAAAAAAAACACAATAATTTTTACTTTTTGCTATAAAACTTATCCAATAATTTTTTTAAAAAAAATCTAATTTCTTCAACAATTTAGGCGAATATGTATTCTGCCACATGTTTTTGGTAAAAAAAAAAAAATCCCAATAAGCGTATGTTGATTTGTTTTCACAAGAGTTATAGCGTCTACAAACTATGAGATATTTTTATTCTTTTTTTTTTTTACTAGTAATGGAGCCAATCAGCGACCTTTTATTGATACTGCAACGTTGTGGCAGACAAATTGGACACCTAACTGACACTTTTTGGGGACCAGTGATAGTAATACAGTGATCAGTGCTAAAAAAATATATATATGCACTGTTGCTGTACTAATGACACTGGCGGGGAAGGGGTTAACATCAGGGGCAATGAAAGGGTTAAATTAATACCTAGGTTGTGCTTACTCACTGTGGGGGGGGGGGTGCTTTGTCTAGTGGAAGGCAAAGATCTGTGTTCCTGCTTAGCAGAAACACAGGATCAATACCCTCCCCTCTGACAGTAAGACAATCTGCCTTGTTTACATAGGTAGATTGTTGCTCTGCCTCTGTACTGTGTAATCGGTGGGTGCCGGCGGACATTAACCACTTAAGCCCCGGACCATTATGAAGCTTAAAGACCAGAGGTGTTTTCAGAATTTGGCACTGCGCTGTTTAACTGGAAATTGTGCGGACATGCAATGTTGTACCCAAACGAAATTTGCGTCCTTTTCTTCCCACAAATAGAGCTTTCTTTTAATGGTATTTGATTGCCTCTGCGATTTTTTTTTTTGCAATATAAACGGAAAAAAACTGAAAATTTAGAAAAAACATGATATTTTCTACTTTTTGTTATAAGAAAAATCGAATAAACTCAATTTTAGTCATACATTTAGGCCAAAATGTATTCAGCCACATGTCTTTAGTAAAAAAAAAATGTCAATAAGCGTATATTTATTGGTTTGCGCAAAAGTTATAGCGTCTACAAACTAGGGTACATTTTCTGGAATTTACACAGCTTTTAATTTATGACTGCCTATCTCATTTCTTGAGGTGCTAAAATGGCAGGGCAGTACAAACCCCCCCCAAATGACCCCATTTTGGAAAGTAGACACCCCAAGGAAATTGCTGAGAGGCATGTTGAGCCCATTGAATATTTTTTTTTTGTCCCAAAGGATTGAATAATGACAAAAAAAAAAAAAAAAAATTACAAAAAGTTGTCACTAAATTATATATTGCTCACACATGCCATGGTTATATGTGGAATTGCACCCCAAAATACATTTTGCTGCTTCTCCTGAGTACGGGGATACCACATGTGTGGAACTTTTTAGGAGCCTAGCCGCGTACGGGCCCCCGAAAACCAAGCACCGCCTTCAGGATTTCTAAGGGCGCAAATTTTTTATTTCACTCCTCACTACCTATCACAGTTTCGAAGGCCATAAAATGCCAAAATAGAACAAAACCCCCCCAAATGACCCCATTTTGGAAAGTAGACACCCCAAGCTATTTGCTGAGAGGCATGTTGAGTTCATGGAATATTTTATATTTTGACACAAGTTGCGGGAATATGACAAACTTTTTTTTTTTTGCACAAAGTTGTCACTAAATGATATATTGCTCACACATGCCATGGGCATATGTAAAATTACACCCCAAAATACATTCTGCTGCTTCTCCTGAGTACGAGGATACCACATGTGTGGGACTTTTTGGGAGCCTAGCCGCGTACGGGACCCCAAAAACCAAGCGCCGCCTTCAAGATTTCTAAGGGCATACATTTTTGATTTCACTCCTCACTACCTATCACTACCTATCACAGTTTTGAAGGCCATAAAATGCCAAGATGGCACAAAATCCCCCCAAATGACCCCATTTATTAAAGTAGACACCCCAAGCTATTTGCTGAGAGGCATGTTGAGCCCATTGAATATTTTTTTTTGGTCCCAAATGATTGAATAATGACAAAAAGAAAAAAAAAATGTACAAAAAGTTGTCACTAAATGATATATTGCTCAAACATGCCATAGTTATATGTGGAATTGCACCCCAAAATACATTTTGCTGCTTCTCCTGAGTGCGGGGATACCACATGTGTGGGACTTTTTGAGAGCCTATCCCCGTACGGGGCCCCAAAATCCAAGCACCTCCTTCAAGATTTCTAAGGGCGCAAATTTTTGATTTCACTCCTCACTACCTATCACAGTTTCAAAGGCCATAAAATGCCAAAATAGCACAAAACTCCCCAAAATGACCCCATTTTGGAAAGTAGACACCCCAAGCTATTTGCTGAGAGGCATGTTGAGTCCATGGAATATTTTATATTTTGCCACAAGTTGCGGGAATATGACAAACTTTTTTTTTTTGCACAAAGTTGTCACTAAATTATATATTGCTCACACATGCCATGGGCATATGTGAAATTACACCCAAAAATATATTCTGCTGCTTCTCCTGAGTACGGGGATACCACATGTGTGGGACTTTTTGAGAGCCTAGCCGCGTACGGGGCCCCGAAAACCAAGCACCGCCTTCAGCATTTCTAAGGGCGTAAATTTTTGATTTCACTCCTCACTACCTATCACAGTTTCGAAGGCCATAAAATGCCAAAATAGCACAAAACCCCCCCAAATGACCCCATTTTGGAAAGTAGACACCCCAAGCTGTTTTCTGAGAGGCATGGTGAGTATTTTACAGCTCTCATTTGTTTTTGAAAATGAAGAAAGAATTTTTTTTTTCTTTTTTTTTTTCAATTTTCAAAACTTTGTGACAAAAAGCGAGATCTGCAAAATACTCAACATACCTCTCAGCAAATAGCTTGGGGTGTCTACTTTCCAAAATGGGGTCATTTGGGGGGGTTTTGGGCCATCTGGGCATTCCATGGCCTCCGAAACTGTGATAGGCAGTGAGGAGTGAAATCAAAAATTTACACCCTTAGAAATCCTGAAGGCGGTGATTGGTTTTCGGGGTCCTGTACGCCGCTAGGCTCCCAAAATGTCCCACACATGTGGTATCCCCGTACTCAGGAGAAGCAACAGAATGTATTTTGGGGTGCAATTCCACATATAACCATGGCATGTTTGAGCAATATATCATTTAGTGACAACTTTTTGTACATTTTTCTTTTTTTTTTTCTTTTTGTCATTATTCAATCACTTGGGACAAAAAAATAAATATATTCAATGGGCTCAACATGCCTCTCAGCAAATAGATTGGGGTGTCTACTTTCCAAAATGGGGTCATTTGGGGGGGGGGGGTTGAACTGTCCTGGCATTTTATGCACAACTTTAAGAAGCTTATGTCACACATCATCCACTCTTCTAACCACTTGAAGACAAAGCCCTTTCTGACACTTTTTGTTTACATGAAAACATTTTTTTTTTGCAAGAAAAATAGGTTGAACCCCCAAACATTATACATTTTTTTAAAGCAAAGGCCCTACAGATTAAAATAGTGGGTGTTGCATTTTTTTTTCCACACAGTATTTGCGCAGCGATTTTCAAATGCATTTTTGATGGAAAAAACACACTTTTTTAATTTTTAATGCACTAAAACACACTATATTGCCCAAATGTTTGATGAAATAAAAAAGATGATCTTAGGCCGAATACATGGATACTAAACACGACATACTTTAAAATTGCGCACAAACGCGCAGCGGCGACAAACTACATACATTTTTAAAAGCCTTTACAGGTTACCACATTAGATTTACAGAGGAGGTCTACTGCTAAAATGACTGCCCTCGATCTGACCTTCGCGGTGATACCTCACATGCATGGTTCAATTGCTGTTTATATATGACGCCAGACCGACGCTTGTGTTCGCCTTTGTGCAAGAGCATGGGGGGGACAGGGGTGCTTTTTTTTATTTATTTATGTTGCTTTTTTATTTTATTTTTAAACTGTTCCTTCCATATTTATTTATTTTTTTTAACCATTTTTATTGTTATCTCAGGGAATGTAAATATCCCCTATGATAGCAATAGGTAGTGACAGGTACTCTTTTTTTGAAAAAAATTGGGGGGGTTAGACCCTAGATCTTTCCTCTGCCCTCAAAGCATCTGACCACACCAAGATCGGTGTGATAAAATGCTTTCTCAGTTTCCCAATGGCGCTGTTTATATCCGGGGGGGACATTCCCTCCCACTGCTTGTAAAAGCAGTCTAGAGGCTATTTATCTGCTAGGATTGCTTTTACATGAAAGCCGGCCGCTGGCTGAAAAGAATGATACCAAGATGATACCGAAACCCGCAGGCATCATTCTGGTATAAACATTCAAAGTCCAGAAACGTACCAGTACGTTGCTGGTCCTTGTTGGACATGTATTGTAATCTTTTTTTCATGCAGCCTGTTGGCTGAACGAAAAAAAGAGATTGATCGGTGGGTATGCCCACCATTAGAATACCTCCCTTCATCCACCCACTTCTAATGATGGGCATACATGCACTAGGCTTGTGCAATTCGTTTCGTAACGAATCAAAATTTGTCCGAATTTAGCAACTTTCGGACATTCGGAAGCATTCGAATTTCCGAACAAAGCAATTACGAATAAAACTGAAACCGAAATAAATTATATCGCAAATAGCGAATGCCCGAATGTCTTCGACATAATTCGTTATGAAAAAAGTTACGAATGTACGAATCCATTCGAAGCACAATAACACTCTGCTCTGCTCTCTGCTTCTCCCTCACCGTGCTGAACTCCCTCTCAAAATGGTGTGCAGGGGCAGAGGCTATAGCCGCATGTAAAAAACGAAAGTAAAATACGAGATTTCGAATCGTTACAAATAACCGCAATGTATTTAGAAAAGTACAAATCCATTCGAAGCACATTAGGCATAATAGGCAGCGTCGTTGTGAGAGAGACACGGAAAATTCCGAATCAACAAACCCAAAAAAAGTTACGAAAGTAGGAGTTGTGTCCAGAATCAACGAAAAATAATGTACTCTACCGAAAGTACGAATTATAAATCAACTAAAAATAAGGCTTACATTAATACGAATCATTCCGATTCAACGAAAAATGTCTCTTGCGAAAATACGAATTAGTTTGAACACGAAAGATCCCGTCTAGCAAAATTACGAATGATTACGAATCAACAGGACCGAAAAGAAACGAACCGAAACGAAACAAATTTTTCCGTTGTGCACAAGAAACGAACCAAAACTAAACAAATTTTTCCGTTGTGCACAAGTCTAACGTGCACCATTTATATATGCCGAAGCATGGGGGCATCCTCCCGCAAAAAAGTTATGCCGCGTACACACGGTCGGACATTTCCACGGGCAAGTCTCCGTCGGAATTTCGACCGTATGTACGCGGCATAAAAGGTTATGCTGCGTACACACGGTCAGACTTTTCCACGGGCAAGCCTCCGTCGGAATTTCGACCGTATGTACGCGGCATTAGGAGCAAAATCCCTCCTCCGCCCCTGCTGCCCCCATGCTTCGGCATATATGCTCTTTTTTTTAACTGTGGTGGTGAAATCACCTCCTACAGCGTTGGAGTCACGGCTTTATGTATCGTGGGAGCAAACGCTGTTGCTGTCAAGATAAATAGATCCGCGCTGCAACTGAATGGCGTACCTGATAAGCAAATGATGGTTAACATTAAAACAAAGTAACATTACAGTATAACAGTAAGACCTTACCATACCATACCTGCAAAGCAAATACCAAAAAAAAAAAATAGTAAAAAATAAAACATTTTTTTAACGCAACCTGTGCCTAAAATATATATATGCCGAAGCATGGGGGCATCCTCCCGCAAAAAAGTTATGCCGCGTACACACGGTCGGACTTTTCCACGGGCAAGCCTCCGTCAGAATTTCAACCGTATGTACGCGGCATAAAAGGTTATGCTGCGTACACACGGTCAGACTTTTCCATGGGCAAGCCTCCGTCGGAATTTCGACCGTATGTACGCGGCATTAGGAGCAAAATCCCTCCTCCGCCCCTGCTGCCCCCATGCTTCGGCATATATGCTCTTTTTTTTAACTGTGGTGGTGAAATCACCTCCTACAGCGTTGGAGTCACGGCTTTATGTATCGTGGGAGCAAACGCTGTTGCTGTCAAGATAAATAGATCCGCGCTGCAACTGAATGGCATATCTGCTAAGCAAATGATGGTTAACATTAAAAAAAAGTAACATTACAGTATAACAGTAAGACCTTACCATACCATACCTGCAAAGCAAATACCAAAAAAAAAACTAGTAAAAAATAAAACATTTTTTTAACGCAACCTGTGCCTAAAATATATATATGCCGAAGCATGGGGGCATCCTCCCGCAAAAAAGTTATGCCGCGTACACACGGTCGGACTTTTCCATGGGCAAGCCTCCGTCGGAATTTCGACCGTATGTACGTGGCATTAGGAGCAAAATTGCTCCTCCGCCCCTATGCTTCGGCATATATGCTCTTTTTTTTAACTGTGGTGGTGAAATCACCTCCTACAGCACTGGAGTCACGGCTTTATGTATCGTGGAAGCAAACGCTGTTGCTGTCAAGATAAATAATTCCGCGCTGCAGCTGAATGGCGCACCTGAAAACAAAAAATTACATAACTGAAAAGCGAGCATGATGAAACATTGCAGAATAGAATACAGTAAAAAAGAGCAGAACAATAGAGAGAAAATAGAGAGAGAGAGAGAGAGAGAGAGAACAATAAAACGACAACTATTTTTGTTTTTTTTATTTTATATTTTTTTTGTGTTTTTTGTTTTTACGTATTTTTTTTTTTTACACTTTTTTTTGTAATTTTAACAACTGTAATGGTTCGGGTCTCTCAAAATGTGATGGCATCTTGGGAGACCCTGTGTAAGTGTGTCCTGTTCTGTGCAATGCTGTACCCTACGCTAAAACTTCACTTTTGAGTGGAAGCGTTCAAAACATTTACCAATGCAAAGACCAGGATTGTCAGGACAGCGTGGACAAAAATAACGGGTGTCACGCCTAAATCCGCGCTTGCTACAGACACAACATCTTTTTTGGGGGGCTCGTTGAGTAGGGGTACTCTCGAGGACATACGGATAATGCCTCTCATGCAGCCGGCTTACTGCATTTGGTTGGGGATGATGAGGTGCAGAACCGCCTGGATACAGGAGTTCTGTGACTATCTCATCCTGGAATTTTAGGAGAGATAACGTCCCGCCTGAAGCTCTGTATAGCACATGAGCGTTCAGCAAAGCCAATTGGAATAAGGATAGAGACACTTTTTTGTACCAGCGTCTCGCCTTACGGTCAATTAGATATGGCACCAACAACTGGTCGTTGAGGTCCACCCCTCCCATATTTTGGTTATATTCATGGACATAGAGGGGTTTCTCCACAACACCAGTCACCGTACGAATTTGGACTGTTGTGTCTGCATGAAGGGAGGTAAGAAGATAAACATTCTTATTATCCCTCTACTTCACAGCGAGCAAGTTATTACACTTCAAGCAGGCTCTCTCCCCCAGCCTAAGACTGGAATCTACAAGCCTCTGGGGTAAGCCCCGGCGATTAGGTCGCACGGTGCCACATACTCCAATCTGATGATCAAACAAGTGACTAAACAGTGGCACGCACGTGTAATAATTGTCCACATACAAGTGGTACCCCTTTCCGAATAAGGGTGACACCAAGTTCCACACTATCTTGCCAGCACTCCCTATGTAATCTGGGCAGTTGACCGGCTCAACCTGACTATCTTTTCCCTCATAAACCGTAAAGCTCCATACATAGCCTGTTGCCCTGTCACAAAACTTATAGAGCTTGACCCCGTATCTGGCACAATTGCTGGGAAGGTACTGCTTGAAAGACAAGCGGGCAGAAAATTTAATCAGGGACTCATCAACGCAGACAACTTGATCGGGAATAAACAAGGCTGCAAAACGTTCGTTGAAGTGGTTTATGAGGGGCCGGTCGTATTCAGGGTCTCCACATGGACGACAAAGTTCATTGTCGTTGAAATGCATGAACCGCAAGATCTGCTCATATCGTTTCCTGGGCATGGAGGCAGAGAACACGGGAATGTGGTCAATTGGGTACGTGGACCAATAAGCACGCAATGACGGGAATTTATGTGTGCCCATGTTGAGGGAAAGACCCAGAAAGGTCTTAAATTCGGAAACCGTAATTGGTTTCCAATCTTTGGCAATGGAAGGCAACTGGGGATTAGCGGCGATGAATTGACCAGCATATAAATTACTCTGGTCCATAATAGATCTATAGAGATCTTCCGTGAAAAACAGCGAATAAAAATCAATTGGCATAAAATCAGCTGTTTCCACCTGAATACCGGGTTGGGCAGTGAATGGGGGAAGTACGGGTTCTGCAGAAGTGGTGGGGACCCAATCAGGATAGGCGAATTCTGCAGGAAGGGCACTATGGGCACGACGGGCCTGCCTGTGTCTTTTTCTTGGTGGCAGCGGGACACTACTTGTGCTTGCCACCTCGCCAGCTTAAACTGCACTTATGGGACTCGCCACGTCACCACGTGATACTGCATTGCTGGATGTACGCCCAGGCTGTACTAAGCCGCTGGTGCTTGCCAATTCACCAGAAGGAATAGCAGTGCTAGTACTACTCTGCTCCATGATACGAGAGCCCTGCAGTTCTTGCTCCTCAACAACCTCAGAAGATCGGGATCGGGTACGCCTGACCTTAGCAGGGACCTTATCTTCGTCGTCAGAGCTATCTGACATAGAGCCGCTGACTTCACTGTCTTCTACGGGAAGATATTCTGAGCCTGAATCTGACAGATGAGTTCCTCCTCCTCTTCACTATCTGTCATGCTCAGAATCTTGTAGGCCTCTTTACTAGTGTACCTTCGATTTGCCATTTTGGGCTCTAAATTTAGGGGTACACTAGTAAGATTCACAGGTAAAAAAGCACCTGACTGTCAGCAAATGTATCAAACGCTTCAAAAAAAACTGTTAGCGATCGCAGGGATCAGGACTGTCTCTGCGAATGCTGCAGTTATGTGTGTTGTGTTTGGTAAGTTACAGTGATCGATCGATACTGCACTTGGGTGGGCTGGACTGGGCTGGGCGGAGGGGCTAAACGCAGGTGCTAGAAGGTATCTGGGCTGATCCCGCTAACACTGCGTTTTTGGGAACCCTAAATCGCTGTGGACGCTAGTATAGATCTGATCAGATCAGATATTGATCTGTTCAGATACAATACCACTAAGGGAGGTGTATGCTTTGCGCGTGGGTGTTAGCGTTACTGGCACTAACCTAACGCTGCCTGGGGCGGTGCAGACCCTCTCTGGTGCTAAAACCTAATTGATATCAGCCCCTGGGCGATCAGGGGGTTAAACCTTTATTGGGTTATATACGGCGGGTGCCCTGATGCTATAAAAAGCAAACTAACCAACCAGCGTCACCCGTAAAACGTATATGGTGATCACTGGTGAAAGGGTTAACTAGGGGCAATCAGGGGGTTAAAACCTTTATTAGGTTATATATGGGGGTACCTGATGCTATATAAAAACCTGACGGTTAACCTAAATAACTAAGTAACTAACTGGCTAACCAGTGTCACCAGTGACACTTATACGGTGATCACTGGTGAAAGGGTTAACTCTAGGGGCAATCAGGGGGTTAAAATAATATATGGGGGTACCTGACGCTACAAAAACCTGCGGCGAACCTAAAAATAAATAACTGGCTATCTAGGGCACCACCGGCACTAAATACAGCGATCGGAAATACGATTGCTTAGTGACGCTGGCGTTAGGGGGTGAAAGGGTTACTTGGGGGGCGATCAAGGGGTTAAACCTTTATTAGGGGGGGTTAGGGGGCTACTCTGGACCTAAAGGGGCCTAAACCTACCTGCCCTGCAACTTTTTACTGTCACAAATGACACCGATTGCAGTGATCAGTAAAAAAATGACCACTGCAAACGGTGCACTGTGACTGGGGGTACTGGGGGTGATCTGGGGGGTGATCTGGGGGTGACTGGGGGGTAAAAGTGTGCCTACGTGTACTGGTGTCAGTGTAGTGTTGGTGCACTTACTGTGAGATGTCTTCTCTCCTCGCGCCGGATCGAAAAGACCGTCGCATGGTGAGATGACATCACTTCCTCTGCCTGTGTTTACATTACACAGGCAGAGGAAGATTCTCATTCGCCGGGAGCGATCGCGAGGGGGTGGCCGGAAACGAATGGCCGTCCCCTCATCACGGATCGCTCCCGGGACAATAACCACCGCTCACTGTATAGAAGGGGGGTCCAATGGGACCCCCCAACTATACGAAGGCAGGCACGTACAGGTACGTGATTGTGCCTGTCCGTGCCATTCTGCCGACGTATATATACAGTGAGCGGTCGTTAAGTGGTTAAGTCCACCGTACTCCTGCAGGAGGAGCGGGTCACCGGCGGCACACATGCCCCAGACCCAGAAGTGTCAGATCACGTGATCTGGCACAGAGCGGCCGCCCTGCTGCAGTAAATGTACGGTTGGCAAGTCCGCAAGCGGTTAACAATTGTCTGCTTAGTAACTTTTAAAGCGTGTGAGTAAAAGTGCTCGCTTTAAAGGTATCTATATTACTGAGGGCTGGGGCTGGACTATTTTGTGCCCTAAGCAAGACCAGCTACTTGCACCCTCCCCAAAAAAATAAAAAATAACTTGGCTTGTGGTTGTGGTGCATTAACACCATTATAAACTGCCATTAAAAAAAAAAAAAAAACAGGCATTCAGGGGGTGACAGGATCACCTCCTGAACACCTGACAGCAGCCGCTTAACCGCAATATGAAAAGCGATCCACTGTGGATATCTTTTCAGGATTTTGGCTAGTGTGAATCCATTGTGCAACCATTGCAATACCACCAATATTCTTGTTCTTTAACATGGTGACAGTAAGCTCCCACCTATGCTGCACAGGTGTCAGGCTACTTTTACCCTGTTAAAAAGGACAGGGATATGGGTGGCATTACAATGGCTGATATTAAAAGGCACTGGCACTTCTAACAGCTTCCTGTATTTGCTGGGCTAAAGATCTCACCTCGATCATTGGAGGATCTTCACTGCACAGTTAAGGAGCTTGAGTGCATACCCTTGCTGGATATGGAGACAAGTGAGGGGAAGATGGCCCCCACCCGTCTCTATACCATAGCAGGGCGGAAGCGGCATCAAAACGTCACTTCCGCTCATACGTCTTAAAGGCACATTTTTTTGTTGTCATTTTTTCTAATGAAAATAATGTTGTTTTTTTTTGTTTTTTTTATTGCATTTTAGTCCAAATATGAGATCTGAGGTCTTTTTGACCCCAGATCTCATATTTAAGAGGACCTGTCATGCTTTTTTCTATTACAAAGGATGTTTACATTCCTTGTAATAGGAATAAAAGTTACCCAAATTTTATTTATTTTTTAAAATCTGTGTAAAAATAAATAAAATCAAGTAAAATAAATAAGAAAAAAAAATACATTTTAAAGCGCCCCCGTACCGACGAGCTCGCGCGCACGCAGAAGTGAACGCATATGTGAGTAGAGCCCGCATATGAAAACGGTGTTCAAACCACACAAGTGAGATATCGCCGCAATCGTTAGAGCGAGAGCAATAATTATAGCCCTAGACCTCCTCTGTAACTCAAAATATGCAACCTGTAGAATTTTTTAAACGTTGCCTATGGAGATTTTTAAGGGTAAAAGTTTGACGCCATTCCACGAGCGGGCGCAATTTTGAAGTGTGACATGTTGGGTATCAATTTACTCGGCGTAACATTATCTTTCAGAATATGAAAAAAAAATTGGGCTAACTTTACTGTTGTCTTATTTTTTAATTCAAAAATTTGAATTTTTTCCAAAAGACCGCTGCGCAAATACGGTGTGACAGAAAGTATTGCAATGACCGCCATTATATTACAATATATAATTTTTTGGGGTTCTAAGTAATTTTCTAGCAAAAAAAAAATAGTTTTTAACTTGTAAACACCGAGTCTGAAAAACAGGCTTGGTCCTTAAGTGGTTAAAACTTGTACACAGTTTTTGAAGGAACTCGACAGGCAGTTTGTTACAAACATCTTGAAAGCTAACCACACATCTTCTGTGGATATAGGCTGCCTAAAATCCTTCTATCTCTTCATGTAATCCCAGATAGATGTTGAGGTCGAGGCTCTGTGGGGACCAAACCATAGCTTCCAGGACTCCTTGTTCTTATTGATACTGAAGATACTTCCTAATGAAATTGGCTGAGTTTTGGGGTTGTTGTTCTGCTGCAGAATAAAATTGGGGCCTGATGGTATGGCATTATGGATAAGTATCTGCCTGTATTTCTTAGCATCGAGGGCACCATTGATCCCAATCTTCAATTCCATTTGAAGAAATGCAGACCCAAACTTGCAAGGAATCTCCACCATGCTTCACTGTTGCCTGCAGACACTCATTATTGTATCGCTCTCCAGCCCTTCCTGAACAAGCTGCCTTTCTCTTTCGTTCAGTCCGGCTATATCCAGGGTGGGACTGGCCTACCGGGATAGCGGGAAATTTCCCGGTAGGCTGACTGTCCTGGGGCCGCTGTGAACAGGAGGCGAGGCTGCCTGGGGAAATTAATTCTAGCAGCGGAGCGGAGGGCTGGAGGAGAACGTGACTATCGTGCGGCAGGCAGGTCTGTGGTGTGCAGGAGGATAATGCAGGTGGGAGGGAGCATGGACACTTATATGCAGTGGACTGAACATTTCTTGTAGTAGGGAACTTACAGCCAATAGCGCTGCTTAGAGGAGTACAAGGGAGGACCTGCTCCTCCTCCCATCCATCCACAGCCAATCAGCAGGCAGTGTAGCTCTTCCCCGCTAAGATTTGACTGCAAGTGCAGAAGCGAGGCTGAATGGGGACACCAGGAGGGAGATGCAGGAAAGGTATGATGACAACAACAATCCAAGTTCTGCAGGACTGAGGACACACAACTCTGGCTGAATGGAAAAAATCAAGATCATCAGTAGCACAGTAACATGTTGCTGGCCGGCTGCAGTGTCTTCCAGATATCTATGTAATCAGGCAGTGTGCAGGTTACCGATCTGCACCTTGTCTGATCACACTGATAAGATCTCTGGAAGACGCTGCAGCAGCATTCTATGAGAATAGGACACATGGCTGTTAACCACTTCAGCTTATCAGCTATTTAGCCAGAGCTCTGTGTGTGCTGCACAGATTGTTTGATGGGTTTTTTTGTTTTTGTTTTGGTGGATTTACTGCTGGATCAGGCTAAAAGCTTCACAGACCCATTAACTGGTTACTGTCCTCCACTAATCTTGAGCAGTTCAGTGTTTGCAAGAAAATTAGTATTTTGGAAATTGGGTGTGATTATTTCTTCTGTCACTTGGTTGTACTTTCAAAGGAAAATGACTGACTTGATCTTGCAGAGATGGTTTAAATAGAGTTGAGAAACCCTGCAATACTATGTAGCGGACCCCCACTCTCTCTCCTTCTGTCTTTAATGGCTTCTCCGGCTCTGGTCTAGGGGTATCTCGGAAGAGAGAGAGGGGCGGGGCACTACGCCAAGCTTTCACCACAGATGTAGTAGGTGTACGCAAAGTTCTGTTACCTTTCGGGTCGGTGTCTTGCAGTAAGAGCTCCTTCTCTGGAACAGTGTCTGTATTAAAAGAGCCCCACACCATTAAAGTCCAACACTCCTTTATTTCTTCAGCATAGAATGTCACAAATCAGTCGGACTTCCTTTAAACGAACAGGGGGTGTGGATACAAGTAAGCCCAGGCACAGTGAACTCTCCTATTCCTGTAGTGAGTCCAATAGGCATGGCGCACGGTCTCTGCCACCGACCGTGAAGTGGTAGCTGCCACCTACCGGGTGAACTGTTGCAGCCCCTGCCACAGGCCTGTAGGTAACGGTCCTTGCTTGCGACCTTTAAGAAGAATGTCTCTGCCAGACCTTTCCTCAATAGAACCACCTTCCACGTGTATCAGCCCCTGTTTGAGAGGGCATCCCTCCAGACGGTCTCCGGAGGCCCTCACTCGTCACCGGCAGTCTGCTGCACCAGGTCTTCAGAGAGGCCACCCTCCAGTCCATTGTGTCTTAGATTCGGGTATCCATCCCCCGGATACCCTAGGACGATCCCCCCCAGGCGGAACCCAGTGGAAGAAGCTGGGCCCCAGGCTAGGACAAGTACCTCACCCCAGACCGAAGGTGTCTGGGATGGCTCCCGAACTCCCGGTGTCCAGGTCTAGGCCACCTGGACACCCCCCCACGGACAGCAGCCCTCAGGCTAAAGGTGCCTGGGATGCGAAGAACCCCCGTGACCAAGATGGCCGGCCCCTTTATACTCTCTCCCGGCAAGCACGGCGGGCTCCCCGCCCCACCATACCGCTGCCAAGGGAGGACAAAAAGGAGGTACGGCACACAGCAATGATTCAACCCCAACCCAGGGCGACAGCGTCACCCACTGGGCTGCGGGGAATTACACATCACAAATGTCACTTCCAAGTTCAAATTTAGACCCGGGAAAGTACATACCCGCTACAACTATATACCTGTACACTAAGTTCAGCTTTAAATGCAGTCTCTGACCTTCTCCTGAATCAATCATGTCTGCAATCCCTAACCATCCCCTGTACTATGGTCGCAATACCTAACCGTTCCCTGTACTATGACCGCAATCCCTAACCGTCTCCTGTACTATGGCCGCAATCCTTAACCGTCCTCTGTACTATGGCCGCAATCCCTAACCGTCCCCTGTACTGTGGCCGCAATCCCTGACCGTCCCCTGTACTATGGCCGCAGTCTCTGACTGTCTCCTGTACCATGGCCGCAGTCTCTGACTGTCTCCTGTACCATGGCCGGAGTCTCTGACTGTCTCCTGTACCATAGCCGCAGTCTCTGACTGTCTCCTGTACCATGGCCGCAGTCTCTGATCGTCTCCTGTACCATGGCCGCAGTCTCTGATCATCTCCTGTAATGTGTCTGCAATCCCTACAGGAGAGGGCACACACATGATACACACACATGATAAACACACGTACACACTTCTCCATCTGCCACAGTAGAAGTATATTACAGCCCCCAGTCCTGGACCAGTACAGAGGGAGGATGCTTTATGGTGGGCGCTATGGCCAAGGCACATTTCACATGGGAATCCACCCTCCCCCAAAAGACAATCATTCATTGGGTGCAATATACATATAGGTGTAAATACATACAGTGTGTGTGTATAGATATAGAGGTGAGAGAGGGGGGGGGGGTGGTGGAAAGAACAAGGAGTAAGAGAAGGAATAAAACGAGGGGGAGGAACAAAAAAAATGGGTGAGAAAGAACATGAAAGATGAATAGCGAGCGATAGATTGGGGGGGGAGCAAGACATTAGGCTGGAGAGATAAAAGGGAAAGAAAGGAGAACAAAGAGAAGAGTGGTACATCCTAAGCATTACTATAAGGGTACCGTATGCTAAATATACTGTACGAGTGGAAGGGGCTCGGAGTGCTAAATGTCCGCGGGTTAGTGGCGCAAATTACTTGCTTTGGGTGCTGACAACCCACGCTACGCCACTGGGGCTGCTATGAAATTATTTCCAGGGCTGGTTTTTATGCCCAGTCCGGCCCTGGCTATATCCCCTCAGCCTGCACTAAGCAGATCAGTTTTTTTCTGCCTAGCTAGGGACTCGGTGATCTCTACCATGAGGAGTGCTCGGAAATCGTGCTCCGGAAGATTTACCATCGCACCTGGAAGACCTACATATCCATTTGCAGGAAATGAGGTGGCATCCGCGTACTTATTTGGTTCCAGAGTCCTGCTGTTCTTACAGCGTGGGGCGGACCATAAATTTTACTTTAAGTAGAATTAAGGGGCAGATATCGGCCCTGGCTGTGTTTTTTCAACGACCCCTGGTGGCTCTCTCTTTAGTGAGAACGTTTGTACTGGGGGTTCGGCATGCGGCCCCTCCGGTCCGCCCTCCACTACCTCCATGGGGCTTGTATAGCAGACGTCGCTTGGCGTCTACCGCTACGAGAGGACCTGCTGTCGCAAGGTCCCATACGCCATTCTGCTTTACAGTTAAGGGCTTTAACGGCATGGCCTCTAGGTGCCTTGGAAACCACCGTTTGAGAACATTAGGGAGATTCCCTTGTTGACACTTTCTCAGAAAATGGTCCTTTTGGTGGCTGTTGTGTCAGTTAAGACGGGTTTCTGAGCTGGCAGCCTTGTCATGCAAGGCTCCCTATCTGATCTTCCACAAGGATAAGGTGGTGCTGCGTCCGCAGACTTCTTTTCTTCCTAAGGTCGTTTCGACCTTCCATCTCAAGGAAGGCATTGTACTGCCATCCTTGTGTCCTCATCCGTCAAATCCTAAGGAGACAAAGTTGTATTTCTTGGATGCTGTCCGAGCTCTGAGAGCATCAAGCGTCTGTTTCCCAGGTGTGTAAGGCGGCGACCTGGTCGTCCGTTCACACTTTTATTAAACTTTACAAGTTGATGTGTGTGCATCTTCGGATGCTTCTTTCAGCCGCAAGGTATTGCAGGCGGCCGTTTAGAGTTACAATTCCTCAGTTGAGGAGCTCTGTTTTGTTTTGGGGTGAAGTTGTTTTAATGCTGTTCCCACCCCTCGTTTTTGACACTGCTTTGGGACGTTCCACTTTGTCAGGATTAAGGCTGTGTCCGTCCATGAACGAAAGAGAAAATAGAATTTTTATACTCTCCGTAAAATCCTTTTCTCTGAGTTCATGGACGGACACAGCACCCACCCCTCCTTTTTAAGTTTGTACTGCTTTTTGAGGAACTGATCTGCTTAGTGCAGGCTGAGGGGATATAGCCAGTAGGACCGCCCCCTGGGAAGGAAGGCTAATACCCACTTTGTCAAGATTAAGGCTGTGTCCGTCCATGAACTCAGAGAAAAGGATTTTACGGTGAGTATAAAAATCCTATTTACTCTTTCGTTCATGGACCGACACAGCTTCCTATTGACATGGTGAGTATTATCCGTTATTTAGGAGTGACTAGGCAGAAAAACTTGTAAAAAGTGTTGCATCACACCCTCTACAGCACCGCCCAGGGGGAGGGCCCTCTGGGTATAATCCCTCTCTCTGCACCTCGCAGATAAAAAAAATTCTGTCTAGCAAGGAGTAGGACATGGCTCCCTTCGGGCCCATTGGTCCGGGGAATTTTTTAAATTTTTTTTGGTTCCTGCGATCTTCAATCAACTGCCGACTGGGTGACAGGCTGGGTCCTCGATCCTTGTAGTCCCCCCCAGTTTCGGTCATCGAGTGTATGCCGACCCTAGCTACGCACTGGGTTTTCAACGACATGCCCGTCGCTCTACGGGTGGCCGATGAGCCTATGCTCCAGGGCCTGCATCGGACTGCTCAGCTTCGGCTGACCTTACGGCCGAGTTGCAATAGCCTGTCCGGTGAGCTTACGCTCTAAGGCTTGCATCGGACCGCCCAGCTTCGGCTGACCTTACGGCTGAGTCGCAGTAGCCTGTCCAGTGAGCTAGCGCTCCAGGGCATGCATACGATTGTTCCCTAGGGTTCAATCACAGCATGCCTGGCCGACAGTCACCTCCGTGTGCGGATGATGATCTGTCCGGAATGTCTTCCAGCATGATATACGCAGGAAAGGTAAGTAGCTCCCCTGCTTCGGCAGGGTGACTTGGCTGGACATTCTTGGAGAGATCAAGTAAGTGGTTGTGGCCCCTTTCTTTCCTCTCTCCCTGCCTTCCCTCCTCCCTGGGCTCTGAGCTAAGGTGGCTGGGTGCTGGGGGTCACCTGGGGGGGCTCCATCTGGAGAGGGGCTGCGCTGTGTTGTCATTTTAAAAGATGTCATTTTGCTTACCTGTAAGTGTGCCTCTCTCCCTCCATGCTGTCGGCGGCCATTTTGCGGTGGTCCATGCCTGTTTTGGCCTCTAGTGACTGTCCGGCGGCCATTTTCTTGTGGTTCGTGCCAATATGTATATATCGCCGCTCGGCGGCCATTTTCTTGTGGTTCGCACCCGCTTTGGCCTCTATCGACTGCTCGGCGGCCATGTTTCTTAGGATTCACGCCTGTATGTATATACCGCCGCCCGGCGGCCATCTTTTTGTGTTCCGCGGCCGCTTTTGCCTATACTGATGGCTCGGCGGTCATTTTCTTGAAGCCAACATTGTTCAATGCAGCCACTTGGCGGCCATTTTGCGGTAGTCTCCGGTCTCTAGGGTGCATTTCACTGGTGCAAATTCACACAGGGAACGCTGATGAGAATCAGACTGACACAAGCAGCGGTGGGATAGCATCACAGGTGGAGCTCACGGCATAGCAGTACTGTTCCAAGGTTGGTGAGTCCTCTGGGAGAACCTGCATCTCTGAAGCAGCTAGGAGGGTGGCCTATTGATACCTTGCCTGGAGCCCTGTGGGTATCAGCACATGGGTCAGCATGGCGTCTGAAGCAGACGTTTTTTTCCCCTGAAACACCTGACTGATAGCTGGTGCCCCTGATGTATCTGTGGACGCTATGTCTGTTGCCAGGGTGGAAGCAGCACACGGGAACACAGGGGGTAGTAAACGCCCCCGTCCCCTGCAATCTTCCGGGGATAATTCTGATGCAGAACCAGGCCCGGCTATGGCTCATGGCCCGGATTCTGATGCATCAGAGACTGAAGACCGTGACCGATCGAACAGTGAGAATGCTCCAAGTCCAGGTCAGCACGCGAAAAGGGCTTTGGTATCTGACCTGTTTACTGCAGTGCGGAATACGGAAGGCTGCAGAAGCAGCAGAAACACCGGTCCCCTTTTGGGTTCCGTAAGCCGGCCCTCACTGCTAAGGTGTTTCCTTGTGTGTCTTATTGTGATAAGCTTGTACAAGGAGTGGGAAAACCCACTGATGTTTTTTTTTTTTGCAGCCCCAAAGAGTTTTTGATTTTTTTTGGTTAGTCCGGTACCCCTTGAGGAGAGTTCCTGATATGATGGACCTCTCCCCCCGATAGTGGACCCCCCTGGGTCCAGACTTAACAAGTTACCACGATTCCAGTGGAAGGGGCTCCTGTCTTCAGGGACACTCGCTACCTATACACAGTGGGGGGCTCAGCGGAACGTCCAGCATTGGCTGGGGTTTTTTCTGATGCCTCAGACATTTACTGAGTAGGCAAAGATGCTACTCCAGGGGTTAAAAGCACGGGAGGCTCCTCCGTACGAGGTATCTCTGGCCGACCAGTTGGTACAGGGCCCTGAATCTGTCTGCAAATACTATCCCCTTGCTGCCTTGAGCCTCAGTTTATGCAGTGGTGCTATGCCACCTGATCTGACTAAGGTGCTGGTCTGCGGACCAATCTTCCAAGAAGGCCCTGTTGGATCTGCCCTTTTAGGGCATCAGACTTTTTTGGGGCCTCTCTGGATGACATAATTTAAGAGGCTACAGGAGGTAAGAGCACATTGCTTCTGCAAGCCAAAAAAGGGTAAGGAGCCACGCCATAGGCTAGGACCTTCCTTCACCTCGCACAAGCGGTCCCTTTGTCCGCCTAGTGCGGCAAGTAAACGACCCCAGACTGATAAATAGCCTGCTGAGGGACAGAAGCGTCCCTGGGTTTGCAAGCACAACCTTGCTTGCCTACCGCCGACAGATTTTTTTCCCCTCTTAACCGCCAGCTTCAGCCGACTTGTCGGGAAGCCCTACATGGGGCTGTCCAGGACCTGCTGATATGCAGGGTAGGCCTTCCTGTCTTAGTACAGGAACGAGTTCAGGGGTTCTACTCAAATCTGTTCGTAGTGCTGGAGGAGGTTCGTCAAATCTGGATCTAAGGACCCTCAACTGCTTTGTGCAAGAACAAAGATTCCGGAAAGGAGTTGGCTCGCTCTGTTGTCGCTTCCCTCCATCCGGGGGATTTTACGGCATCCTTGATCATCAAGGACGCATGCTTGCATGTCCCCATATGCACCAGGCATCAGTGATGTCTGCGTTGGCGGCCGGGGAAGACCACTACCAATGGTGGCTCTCCCCTTTGGCCTGGCATCGGCACCAAGGGTGTTCACCAAGGTGCCTGCCCCGATTCTGGCCCTACTAAGACAGCGTGGCATCGCTATCATGGTCAACTTGGACAAGCTTCTTCTGAGGGTCATTTTAAATTTAGAAGTGAGCGTGTCTTTAATCTGTCAGACCCTCCGATACTTGGTGGGGTGCGGAACACTCAGAAGTCAGTATTGGAACCGTCCCAACTCCTAGTGTGTCTAGGGTTGATTCTGGACTCCTCAGAGGCATAAGTTATTTTCTCCCTAGGGGAAAGTTGCAGGCCCTTCGGGCTGCGGTGCGGCAGTTGACATCCCAAGGATGGGTTGTCACGCCACTTTTGCAGGCGAGTCCTGGGCCTCATGATAGCCTCTTTTGAGGCGGTACCATAGGCGCTATTTCACACATGAGTGTTACAGAAGGTAACTCTGTCCTGAAGGGTCAAGTGCCCTTCATCCCTGGATTATCAAAATCCGGGTAAACCACCTAATCAGGACCTCCCTAGTTGGTGGCCGACAGCACCGGCATTTCTGTAGGGGAAATTGTTACTTCCTGTTTACTGGATGGTGGTTATGGCGGACGCCTGCCTCCCCGGTTGCAGAGGAGTCTGAAGAGCTCAGTCAACCTGGGTCGCTGGACTCCGGAGGATTCCCATTCATTGGCCTGAAATCTGGACAAGCTGGCCTTGCCTCCCCACATGGTCTCAGAGGCTACAAGGGCGTCCAGTCAGAATCCAGTCGGACAAACACCACAGTGGTGGCGTATGTTAATCATCAAGGAGGAACAAGCAGCTCTGCTGCAGCATCGGAGGTCACTCACATCCTGAGATGGGCAGAAAGGAGCGTACCGGCACTGTCGGCAGTGTACATTCCGGGTGTGGAGAACTGGCAGGCGGACTACCTGAGTTGCCAAATGCTGGACCAGGGAGAATAGTCCTTACACCCGGATGTGTTCTAGCTCCTCTGCCAAAGGTGGGGCACGCCAGACGTAGATCTTCTGGCGTCCCGACTCAATCGGAAGGTATTGAGGTTTGTGGCCAGGTCAAGAGACCCATAGGCAAGCACGACAGATGCGTTGATGGCACTGTGGAGTCAGTACCGACTAATCTATGCCTTTCCTCCTCGGAAGCTCCGTCCTCATCTGCTTCGCAGACTGGAGGCAGAGAGGATTACAATGGTCCCAATTGCTCTGAATTGGCCTCGACGTCCTTGGTACGCCGATCTAGTGCGTCTGGTAGCAGACGCCTTTTGGCATCTACCGCTAAGGAAGGACCTGCTGTCGCAAGGTCCCATACGCCATCCTTTTTTACAGTCACTGGCTTAACGGCATGGCTCGAGAGCCAGGTGCTAAGAGACCGGGGCCTGTCAGACTCGGTGATCTCTACCATGAGGAGTGCTCGGAAATCATCCACTAGGAAGATTACCATCGCACTTGGAAGACCTGCATATCCTATTGTGAGGTGGCATCCGCGTACTTATTTGGTTCCAGAGTCCTGCTGCTTTTCAGCAGGGAATGGGTCAAAGATTCTACTGTAAGTACAATTAGGGGGCAGGTATCTGCCCTGGCTATCTTTTCAACGACCCCTAGTGGCTCACTCTCTAGTGAGAACGTTTGTACAGTGGATTCGGCAGGTGGCCCCTCCGAGCCACCCTCGACTACCTCCGTGGGGCTTGTGTAGCAGATGTCCTTTTGGCGTCTACCACTACGAGAGGACCTGCTGTCGCAGGGTGCCATATGCCATCCTACTAGGCTTGTGCAATTCGTTTCGTAACGAATTGAAATTCGTCCGAATTTAGCAACTTTCGGACATTCGGAAGCATTCGAATTTCCGAACAAAGCAATTACGAATAAGACCGAATCCGAAATAAATTATACCGCAAATAGCGAATGCCCGAATGTCTTCGGCATAATTCGTTATGAAAAAGTTACGAATGTACGAATCCATACGAAGCACAATAACACTCACTCTGCTCTGCTCTCTGCTTCTCCCACACCGTGCTGAACTCCCTCTCAAAATGGTGTACAGGGGCGGAGGTTATAGCCGCATGTAAAAAACGAAAGTAAAATACGAGATTTCGAATCCATTCGAAGCACAATAACACTCTGCTCTGCTCTCTGCTTCTCCCTCACCGTGCTGAACCCTCTCAAAATGGTGTACAGGGGCGGAGCCTATAGCCGCATGTAAAAAACGAAAGTAAAATACGAGATTTCGAATCGTTACAAATAACCGCTATGTATTTAGAAAAGTACAAATCCATTCGAAGCACATTAGGCATAATAGGCAGCGTCGTTGTGAGAGAGACACGGAAAATTACGAATCAACGAACCCAAAAAAAGTTACGAAAGTAGGAGTTGTGTCCAGAATCAACGAAAAACAACGTACTCTACCGAAAGTACGAATTATAAAGCAACAAAAAATTCAACGAAAAATGTCGCTTGCAAAAATACGAATGAGTCCGAACACGAAAAATCCCGTCTAGCAAAATTACGAATGATTACGAATCAACAGGACCGGAAAGAAACGAACCGAAACGGAACGAATTTTTCCGTTGTGCACAAGTCTACATCCTACCTGCAGTCGATGGCTTCAACGGCATGGCTCTCTAAGTGTCTCAGAAGCCACCGTTTGAGAACATCAGGGAGATCCCTTGTTGACACTTTCTTAGAAAGTGGTCTTTTTGGTGGCTGTTATGCCAGTTAAGACAGGTTTCTGAGCGGGCAGCCTTGTCATACAAGCCTCCCTATCTGATCTTCCACAAGGATAAGGTGGTGCTGCGTCCGCAGCCTTCATTTCTTCCTAAGGTCGTGTTCGACCTTCCATCTCAAGGAAGGCATTGTACTGCCATCCTTGTGTCCTCATCCGTGGAATCCTAAGGAGACGACGTTGCATTCCTTGGACGTTGTCCAAACTCTGAGAGAATGCTTGTCTGGTACTGCTACGTTCCAGAGTCCAGGCTCACTGTTTTTTTCAATGGCTGGTCCCTAATAGGGCCCAGCGGTTTCGTCGGCCACCATCTCTAGGTGGATCCGACAGATTGTGATCAGGCTTACGCCATGAAGGGTCAGGCGCCTCCCTTTCCCGGCGCATTCGACCAGGGCAAGAAATGCCTCTTGGTTTACGTCAGTTAGACGGTTTTCTGAGCCGGCAGCCTTGTCATGCAAGGCTCCTTATCTGATCTTCCACAAGGATAGGTGGTGCTGCGTCCGCAGTCTTTTTTTCTTCCTAGGGTCTTTCGACCTTCCATCCAGGAAGACATTGTTCTGCCATCCTTGTGTCCTCATCCGTCGAATCCTAAGGAAACGACGTTGTAATTTTTGGACGCTGTCCGAGCTCTGAGAGCATCAAGCGTCTGTTTTCACCAGGTGTGTAAGGCGGCGACATGCTCGTCCGTTCACACTTTCACGAAACTTTACAAGTTCATGTGAGTGCATCTTCGGATGCTTCTTTCGGCCGCAAACTATTGCAGGCAGCTGTTTAGAGTTGCAACTCCTCCATGGAGGAGCTCTGTTTTGTTTTGGGGTGAAGTTGTTTTAATGCTGTTCCCACCCCTCGTTTTTGACACTGTTTTGGGACGTCCCACTATGTCAATAGGAAGCTGTGTCGGTCCATGAACGAAAGAGTAAATAGGATTTTTTACTCACCGTAAAATTATTTTCTCTGAGTTCATGGACCGACACAGCACCCACCCCTCATTTTAAGTTTGTACTGCTTTTGACAAACTGATCTGCGAGGTGCAGTGAGAGGGATTCTAACCAGAGGGCCCTCCCCCTGGGCGGTGCTGTAGAGGGTGTGATGCAACACTTTTTACAAGTTTTTCTGCCTAGTCACTCCTAATTAACTGATAATACCCACTATGTCAATAGGAAGCTGTGTCGGTCCATGAACTCAGAGAAAAGGATTTTACGGTGAGTAAAAAATCCTATTTTTGCCACAGCCAAGTATTTCAAATTCTGACTCATCAATCCAGAGTACCTGCTGCCATTCTGCACCTCAGTTCCAAATGTTGATATGATTTGGATATTGATTTTTATTTGATTTGGATTTATTTTCTGTTCATTTATTTTTCCATTTTGTTAATTGATAAAAAATAAAGTATTAACACTTCTATTTCTGAAAGCATTCCTAATTTACAGTATTTTTTTCACACCTGTCTAGAACATTTTCACAGTGCTGTGTCTCTCAAGTATTTATTTTAATTTGTCTTCTTTTATGAAAGCTTGCACAATCAGCAAAAAAAAACAAACAGAAAATTTCACTTTTTTCCAGTTGTTAAAAAGATATTTAAGCTACTTACAGATTTGGGGTTATAATAATGTTACATTTTTACAGATAGTTTGCAGAAAATATCAACATTGTAAAAAAACTGAAAATATCAGAACGTATTTTTTATGTTTTTCATTTGCATATTTATCACTGGAGATGGGAGGGGGCTTATGATGTGTTTTGATAGCTGTCTGTATATCTGTCACCAATCAAAGCATAATAATATTTTCTGATAGGTATCTGTACATTTACTTATTTGGAAAAAAAAATTCTTGCTCCCTTGGGGATCGCCCAAACCCAGGTGTGCTGTATACACATGACATGAAGAGTAGAGAGCCTGTCACCCTAATGCCCCCTCCCCTAGGTCTTTTCATAATGTGTGAGTAGATCCCAGGAGGCATACAAAAATAGATAAAAGCATGAGATAGGTGATTAACAGCTTTTGGTGAGGTTCTATTAATCAGAATATCCAGGAAACAAGCACTAAGGCCTAAGGTAAATTACCAATAAGAACCCATATGGTTTACCTTAACACATTTATTATAAAAATATTTAATTTAGAGAAACAACCAATATAGACCTATATAAATAAATACATTTGTTAAATTAAACCACATTGGTAACAAGTTGACCTTAGGAGTTTGTCCTAGGCCTTATGCCGCGTACACAAGATCGGAATTTCCGACAACAAATGTTCGATGTGAGCTTTTGGGCGGATATTCCGACCGTGTGTAGGCTCCATCGGACATTTGCTGTCGGAATTTCCGACAACAAATGTTTGAGAGCAGGTTCTCAATTTCTCCGACAAGAAAAGTTCTTGTCGGAAATTCCGACAGTGTGTAGGCATTTCCGACGCACAAAAGTGCTGCACATGCTTGGAATCAATTCGATGCATGCTCGGAATCATTGTACTTAATTTTTCTTGGTTCATCTTAGTGTTGTACGTCTCCGTGTTCTTGACCATCGGAATTTCCGAGCAACATTTGTGTGACCGTGTGTAGGCAAGACAAGTTTTGAGCCAACATCCGTCGGAAAAAAAAAACATGGTGTACGTGGCATTAGTGTTTGTTTGGTAGCAAGACAAGGGTCGGACTTTGCAGGCAACACACGAAAATGGAATAGAAAAAATGCTTTATTGTCACAATAATGTTAAATGTTCTCTACCCTTGATAAAATTCTTGGTCTATAGAGAACATATTAAATGTAATAATAAGGTTCAGGTTCAGGTTGTTCTCTATATATACAATAAATAAACTTCTTTCTTTTTTAGTTCTCTATATGATGGAGATACAGGAATATATATGCTATATACATCGTACCAAATGGAATTTATTCCAAGTGAATAACTATTCACCATCTATATAGAGACCAATAATTATGCTATGTATCATCATACAATAATGTTTTTGTTTGTTTATCAATGCCCGTTTGCCCTCCTTGTGCATATTTGATTCAATATGGTGATTGCCATATTCAGCGATTTAGAAGTTCATTTATATGGTGCCATCGTGTGGCTCATTTTGGCAGATTCATTTTTTGTGTCTCTGCATTTTATTTCCGCTACTCTTGTTATTCTCTCTTGGTTCTTGTTGCCATTTCTATTTTTCTTTCCCGTTTTTTCGTGGATATCTGAGGCTATCTGTTCCTGTTTGTTGTTATTTCCATGCTCCAACATGGCGGGTTTGACACTTCCGCCCATACGTCTATGTTTATCAATGCAGGACGCATATGTATGACGTCAGCACGCCATACGTACGGCGCACGTGTATGAAGTCAACGCGCCGCACGCTGTTCGTGCTTTGACGCGGTCTTTTCAACATAAATATCCCATCTAGCTCAGTCTGGCCTCTGTGTTCAGCGCGAGGCTGACTCCCGGGGGTAGTGTGGTCTGACGTCCAGTAGCTAGGTAAGTCATCCTCCTTACGTGGTGGTACCGTATAGGCACTACATACTCACCCAGCTGTCTTCATTTTACTTTCTTTCTCTCATACCCAGATTTGAACAGTGATATACTTATCACTTTACTGGCTGTGCTATCTGCACTTTCATTGCAAATATTTATGCTGGGACTCTGCGGCGAATATGAAGTTCTCCCTCTCTCTATACTAGGACGTTCCATACCCCCGTCTGGGCATACCCTATTGGACATACCTGGTAATTCACCTCAACATATGGTCTCCCTATCTGCTTGCTTTTCTTTCTTATATATCTGCTCTCTGTGATTATATCAATTGGTATTTTTAGATCTGCCTAGCCATCTTTGCTAGCCCTGAGCATCAGGCTTTGTCCACTTGTGGAGTGTACCCCTGTGGGAATATCCCCTTCTTTTTTAAATAGCAGGTAGGAATCCCATGCTTTGAATATTTAACATATTATCTACCTTTTTTGATTATAAGATTCTATGTATGCGGTTGGGTTTCTTCTCTATATATATTGTGAGGGGGTTAGCTCGGCAGCGGGTGTGTGTGACCCCCGGGATGGGCTCCCCACACAAAAACAGGCCCAGCAAACGGAGGTTGTGGTTTTCAAAATCAAAAAGGTGCGGTTTATTTTCTATTTACAGTGACAAAACACAGCAAAGCAAAAGAAACATAAACAAAATAAATCCTGGTCAACTTGACCTCTGACTAAACATACAGGTTTCCTAACTAACAACTGGGATCAGCCTAGTGCTGTCCTAGTCCCTAAGTCCCTGGTTTTAAATGTCCAAGCAAATAGCCACACAGGCTTTGTCTCACCGCACAGGGGTTCACTCTCCCTAGACAGTCCACACAGGTCTGGGTCCAGGCATGAGCTAACATCTAATGAAGCTGGGAGTTCTTATAGAGGCCTAAATGAGCTGACAAGCTTCAGCTGGTCTCATCAACTCCCTGTCTGCACGACGCCCCACACTCTCCCTAGAGGTATGAGTCATCCATGAGCCCACTAGCCCCAGCTGGGCTTATACAACTCTCCACCTAGTTGTATAAGTCGGCGTAAAGCCTGAATCTGGGCGAAATATATCTACCCCCCTGGATGCAACCAGGTGACTTTACCTTCCTGCTGTCACATACCCCCCCCTCTTGTTTTAACCTCGGGGTTGGAACACCAGCAATCAGGCATTCATGTACTCGAGACAAAGCATCCACATTCCCCATTTGAACGCCAGGGCGATGCTTTACTGTGAAGTTGAATTCCTGGAGGGCCAGGAACCACCTATTCACTCTTCTATTTGTTTCCTTGTTTTGAGCCATCCACTTTAACGGAGCGTGATCCGTAACCAAGTCAAAGTGCCTACCTAGCAGGTAGTACCGAAGGGAATCTAGAGCCCACTTCACCGCTAAACACTCCTTTTCAACGGTGGCCTAATTTACCTCATGGGACTTCAACTTCCTGCTGAGGTAAATGACTGGGTGCTCTTCCCCGTTCCAGACCTGGGACAATACTGCTCCTAACCCCACATCTGACGCATCACTTTGTACGACAAAGTCTTTAGAGAAGTCGGGTGAGTACAACACTGGCTGGCTACATAAGGCTTGTTTCAAGAATTGGAATGCTGCCTCAGCCTCGGGGGTCCATTTAATCATGACCGACCCTTTCCCCTTCGTCAGGTTGGTTAGGGGCACAGCCTTAGAAGCAAAGTGGGGAATGAATCGCCGATAATACCCAGTGATTCCCAGAAAGGCTCGTACCTGCTTCTTGCTGTTGGGACGTGGCCAACTCTGGATGGCCTCGACTTTGTTGAGTTGGGGTTTTATTACTCCCCTCCCAATGGTGTACCCAAGATATTTGGCCTCTTCCTGCCCAATGGTACACTTCTTGGGGTTAGCCGTAAACCCCGCTTCCCGAACAGAGTCCAGGACTGCTTGCACTTTTGGCAGATGTGAGGCCCAATCTGTGCTATGGACAATTACGTCATCCAGGTAAGCCGCAGCATACTTCCGATGGGGCCTCAGCATCTGGTCCATTTTCCGCTGGAATGTGGCCGGCGCATTCTGTAACCCGAACGGCATTCTTTTATATTGGAACGCCCCGTCTGGGGTTACAAATGCGGTTTTCTCTTTGGCCGACTTGGCCAGGGGGATTTGCCAATACCCTTTTGTGAGGTCAAGAGTCGTCATGTATCGGGCTGTTCCCAGCCGGTCGATCAACTCATCTATACGTGGCATGGGGTAGGTGTCAAATTTTGTAACTTTGTTCAACTGACGAAAATCGTTACAAAATCGCCAGCTCCCATCCGGTTTAGGCACCAACACAATGGGACTAGACCAATCACTTTGGGACTCCTCTATCACCCCTAAGTTCAGCATTTTCTGTACTTCCTCCCGTATTGCCTCCCGTCGGGCCTCTGGGATCCGATAGGGTTTTAACTTCACCCTTTCACCGGGCGGGGTAATGATGTCATGCTCTACCCCAGATGTTTGTCCCGGCAGCTCAGAGAATACCTCCTTGTTGCGAAGCACAAACTCCTTAACCTCCTGTTGTTGGGGTTGTGACAAGGTGGCTGCTATTCCAACCTCAGGAATCACGCAACCAGTTTGAGCTGGTGACCAAGTGTCTGCGACTAGGGACTCTCTATCCCTCCAGGCTTTCAACAGATTAACGTGATAGATCTGTTCGGGCTTTCGCCTTCCTGGTTGTCTGACCTTGTAATTCACTTCGCTCACTTTTTCCATTATCTCGTAGGGGCCTTGCCATTTGGCAAGGAATTTACTTTCAACCGTAGGGACAAGTACCAGTATCCTATCCCCCGGGGAAAAGGTACGGGTCTTGGCTCCACGGTTGTACACTCTCTGCTGTGCTAACTGCGCTTGGGCCAAATGTTCCTTCACGATGGGCATTACCTGTGCAATTCGGTCTTGCATCAGGGCGACATGCTCAATCACACTCCTGTGGGGAGAACTCTCACTTTCCCAAGTTTCCTTGGCAATATCCAACAGCCCTCTTGGGTGTCTCCCATACAGTAACTCAAAGGGGGAGAATCCCGTAGAGGATTGGGGCACCTCCCTAATAGCAAACATCAGATAAAGAAGTAGACAGTCCCAATCCTTTCCATCTCTATCCACCACTTTCTTCAACATTTGTTTTAGGGTTTTGTTGAATCTTTCAACCAGCCCATCGGTTTGGGGGTGATACACAGATGTACGTAATTGCGTCACTTTGAACAATTTACACAGCTCCTTCATAACCCGGGACATAAAGGGTGTACCTTGGTCCGTAAGCAGTTCTTTACAAATACCCACCCGGCTAAACACAAGAGATAGCTCTTTGGCTATGGTTTTGGCCGAGGTATTTCGGAGAGGGATCGCTTCTGGATAACGGGTGGCATAGTCCATTATAACTAATATGTACTGGTGCCCCCTAGCGGACTTGATTATAGGACCTACCAAATCCATGGCGATCCTCTCAAACGGGACCTCAATGATGGGTAGAGGGACCAGCGGGCTACGGAAATGTGGCATCGGGGCCGACCTCTGACACACAGGGCAGGAGGAACAATAATTTTCTATGTCCTTCATCACCCCCCGGCCAATAGAATCTCTGTAATACCCTCTCTCGGGTTTTCTCTGTCCCCAGATGACCTCCAAGAATGTGCCCATGGGCCAACTCCAACACCAACTTCCTGTAAGGTTTGGGCACCACAAGCTGCTCAACGGTTTCTTCTGCCCTTTTTGCCACCCGATACAGTAGGGCCTTCTCTACGCTGAAGTATGGGTAAGTGCAGGTATTATCTGGGTTCACTAACTCGCCATCTATTTTCACTACGTTTTCCCGTGCCTTTATTAGGGCGGGGTCTTTCAACTGTTCTGTGGCAAAGTTTTCCCTGTGAACCTCAAGATCAGAAAACTCCACAGACGGTAGGTTTTCGTCTGAGGAGGTGGGCTCCTCTCCAGTTTCTTGAGTCTCCCCTGCCAATACTGATAAGGGAAATTCCGGAGAGTCCTCACCACTCTCAGGGGAGTTCTGGCTATCACATTCCTGGTACATAGGGGCACCAGTGGGGGGCTCAGGATCATCCCACAGTTCCCAGAACTTCGGAAAATCCCTTCCCACAATGGCGTCATGCGGTAACTGAGATACTAAGCCCACTGGATGAGAGAGGGTACCTTTGGGGGTCTCGAAACACACTGTAGTCACTGGATACTCTCGGGTGTCCCCATGCACACAAATAACAGCTACCTTGCTATTCCCAGAGACCTCTGTTTTAACTAACTCAGCCTTTATCAGGGTCACAAGGCTACCTGAATCCAGCAATACCACAACATTTCTACCATTAACACACATTTTGCATAAATGTTTCTCAGTTCCTCGAATGGCAGTGCATGCGACTGTCGCACACAGCGACTGACGTCTGCCCGTCAGAAAGTCACACTGCATGGGTTCCTCCACAACCGGGCAATTGGCTGCAATATGTCCCGCTTGCCGGCAGCGGTAGCAAACGATCCTTCTTGCCGCCTCTTGAGCCGCTGATTTCCCAGGCTGTTCTCGCCAAACTTGGGGTAGAGCTCCCACCCTCTCACTCTCTCCACCCTCACCCCTTGGAATCCTCTTATCCGCCCCTGGGGATGGTCTGGTCTTAGGGTGGAAAGTCCGAGTGTCTCTGGAAGAGGCCGTCAGGTTCTCTGTAGCCAAGTATTTCTCCACACGATCCACAAGACCATCGGCCGTCTCTGGGTCTCCATGGCTTACCCACTTTTGGATGGCAGTAGGAAGAGCTCTCAAAAACCGATCCATTACAACACGTTCCACAATCTTTGGTGCGGACAAAGTCTCTGGCTGTAGCCACTTTCTGCTCAGGTGAATGAGATCATACATTTGAGACCTGGGGGGTTTTCCAAGCTGGAAAGTCCAGTTATGCACACGCTGAGCCCGGACAGCCAGGGTGACACCCAGCCTTGCCAATATTTCAGCTTTTAGCATCACATAGTCTTTTGCTTGGTTAGGCTCTAGGTCATAGTAAGCTTTCTGCGATTCACCAGTTAACAGAGGAGCCACCAGTCCAGCCCACTGCTCCTCAGGCCACTTTTCTCTTTCAGCGGTCCTTTCAAATGTGGTCAAAAATACCTCTGGATCATCCTCTCCAGTCATTTTTGTCAATAAACGACTCACCCCAAAGGACGCGGTATTAGTGGGACGGCTTTCCTCACTGGTCTGCGGACGTTGCTGCATTACTGCTTCCATCTGTTGTTGTAGTCTCTGCTCTTGCTTCTGCAACAGGTCTATGAAGCGGGCCTCAGATTGCTGCTGGGCTTGTTGCTGAGCCTCCAGACTCTGTTGCAAAGTTGCGTTTGTCTGCTGCTGGGCTGCAAGGCTCTGTTGATGAGCTTGCTGCTGGGCTGCAAGGCTCTGTTGATGAGCTTGCTGCTGGGCTGCGAAGTTCTGTTGTTGAGCTGCAAGGCTCTGTTGATGAGCTGCAAGGCTCTTTTGCAAACCTGCATTTGTCTGCTGTTGATTGGCATTTGCTAGAGCCAGCTGTTTCAGTATCTCCTCCATGCTGGCTTAAAAAAAAACTGCCCGCATTCTCCACCAACTGTGAGGGGGTTAGCTCGGCAGCGGGTGTGTGTGACCCCCGGGATGGGCTCCCCACACAAAAACAGGCCCAGCAAACGGAGGTTGTGGTTTTCAAAATCAAAAAGGTGCGGTTTATTTTCTATTTACAGTGACAAAACACAGCAAAGCAAAAGAAACATAAACAAAATAAATCCTGGTCAACTTGACCTCTGACTAAACATACAGGTTTCCTAACTAACAACTGGGATCAGCCTAGTGCTGTCCTAGTCCCTAAGTCCCTGGTTTTAAATGTCCAAGCAAATAGCCACACAGGCTTTGTCTCACCGCACAGGGGTTCACTCTCCCTAGACAGTCCACACAGGTCTGGGTCCAGGCATGAGCTAACATCTAATGAAGCTGGGAGTTCTTATAGAGGCCTAAATGAGCTGACAAGCTTCAGCTGGTCTCATCAACTCCCTGTCTGCACGACGCCCCACACTCTCCCTAGAGGTATGAGTCATCCATGAGCCCACTAGCCCCAGCTGGGCTTATACAACTCTCCACCTAGTTGTATAAGTCGGCGTAAAGCCTGAATCTGGGCGAAATATATCTACCCCCCTGGATGCAACCAGGTGACTTTACCTTCCTGCTGTCACAATATATATATATTTTTTGTATTTATTAGACCACACATGTATCTGCATGTGGCAACCTCTGAGCAACATTTCGCTGTCTTGGACCCTCTTCTGAGGTATTCCGTAATATTTTTTGTTTTTCCTGATCATGATGTGCATGAAGGGCAAACTATGCATTTTTTAACCAAATAATTTTTTATAATTTTTTAATTGTATATATTGTCTAAATTTTTATGTATCTCATTCCAGACAGTGAGATTTGTACCAAGTGTGTAAAAAATCTTCCCATTTTGTCCATCCTGACGAAGCCTCATGGCGAAACGCGTCGACGTTCAAGGGACCTCCTATTGTAATATACATTGTATGGTTTTTAATCCCTGTTTAACATTATTGTGACAATAAAGCATTTTTTCTATTCCATTTTCGTGTGTTGCCTGCAAAGTTCGACCCTTGTCTTGCTCCTTCTGAGTAGATAATTACTTTTCCCTATAAAATACGGATGTGGCAATGTGAGTGCCTTCCCTTTTTCCCCCTTTTTCCCTTTTACTACACGTTTGTTTGGTAGATCACAGTAGACAGGCTGATGTCTGAGCCAGGGTTGTCAAACTACAGTCTTCAAGGGTCTCATCTGATTTGGATGAAGTCATTTTTACTTTATGAACCCATGCTACTTAAGAACTGTCTACACTGTCCTGTAGAGATTCTGTCAAATAAAGCAAAGAGCTGTTGGGTAAATCTAGGGAGAAACAACTCTCTTGAAATCAATATATATATACTGTATATACTAGGGGTCGACCGATTATCAGTGCGGCCGATATACGCTTTTTTTGAAGTATCGGTCACAAACTTACAGATGTTGTCCATTTTACTTCAAGGGGTTGTACCCCGGTACTGTTCTTTAGAGCGGACAGTAGGCTTTCTCGTAACAACAACCAATGCGGGTTAGCAGCCACTCGGCTGTTATTACAACCACTCCCGTCCCTCCGGGAGGCCCGAGCGACCAGCTGACATGTCCGCCGGCTGGCCAAAGACCCGAACAAAGCAGATCGGCGCCAGTTTTCAAGAATAGAAAGTATTCAAAAACGCAGATCTTGACGCTTTGAATACTTTCAAGTGCAGAGGAGGGGTTTGGGGTCTTATAGACCCCTGATCCCTCCTTAAAGAGTACATGTGCTGCCTATTACTGTCACAAGGGATGTTTATATTCATTGTGACAGCAATAACAGTGCCAAAAAAAAGAAAACATTTTAAAGGATCGTGTAAAAATAAAAAGTTTAAATCTGCAGAATATCGGCACGTGATATCGGGTATCGGCCTGAAAGGTAGCTGAAAAATCAGTATCGTTTCGGCCCTGAAAAAATTATATCGGTCCCTAGTATATACACATTTTATTACCAAAAGTATTAGGATGCCTGCCTTTACACGCACATGAACTTTAATGGCATCCCAGTCTTAATCCGTAGGGTTCAATATTGAGTTGGCTCACCCTTTGAAGGCCTGGTTCGCAGTCTCCGCTCAAATTAATTCCAAAGGTGTTCTATCGGGTTCCTTGTCAGTCAAGTTCCTCTACTCCAAACTTGCTCACCCATGTCTTTATGGACCTTGCTTTGTGCACTGGTCCAAATCATTTAACCACCTGCCTACCCGGCACTTAAACCCCCTTCCTGCCCAAGCCATTTTTCAGCTTTCAGCGCTGTCACAATTTGAATGACAATTGCGCGGTCGTGCGACTCTGTACCCAAACAAAATTTGCGTCCTTTTTTTCCCACAAATAGAGCTTTCTTTTGGTGGTATTTGATCACCTCTGCGTAAACAAAAGAAAAGTGTCAAGTTTGAAAAAAAAACACAACTTTTTACTTTTTGCTATAATAAATATCAATTTTTTTTTAAAATTGTTTTACATTTTCCTCAGTTTAGGCCGATACGTATTTTTGGTAAAAAAAAATTGCAATAAGCGTATATTGATTGGTTTGCGCAAAAGTTATTGCAGATACAAAATAGGGGATAGATATATAGCATTTTTTTTTTTTTTTACTAGTCATGGCGGCGATCTGCAAATTTTTATCGTGACTGCGATATTGCGGCGGATACATCGGACACTTTTGACACATTTTTGGGACCATTCACATTTATACAGCGATCCCTGCTATAAAAATGCATTGATTACTGTATAAATGTGACTGGCAGGGAAGGGGTTAACACTAGGGGGCGAGGAAGAGGTTAAATGTATTCCCTGGAAGTGATTCTTACTGTGGGGGGAGGGGACTGACTGGGGGAGGTGACCGATGGTTGTCCCTATGTACAAGGGACACACCATCGGTCTCCTCTCCCTGACAGGACGTTTACACACACAGATCCACGGTCCTGCTCGGTTACTGGGCAATCGCAGGTACCCGGCGGCCATCGCGGCCCCCTGGCACGCGCATCGGATCCCCAGCGACGTGGCGGGCGCGTGCCCGCTGATGGCGGCACGCGCCCCCTAGCTGCTTTTAAAGCCGCAACGTCATATGACGTCCGGTCAGAACGAGAGAGTCTTCCGCCCGCCGTCATTTGACGGTGGGCGGTAGACAAGTGGTTAATAGAGGGGTGATTATGGTGTGAGGTTGCTTTTCAGGGGTTGGGCTTGGCCCCTTAGTTCCAATGAAGGGAATTCTTAAGGCATCAGCATACCAGGTTATTTTGGACAATTTCATGCTCCCAACTTTGTGGGAACAGTTTGGGGATGGCCCCTTCCTGTTCCAACATGACTGCACACCAGTGCACAAAGCAAGGTCCATAAAGACATGGATGAGCGAGGTTGGAGGAACTTGACTGGCCTGCACAGAGTCCTGACCTCAACCCAATAGAACACCTTTGGGATGAATTAAGGTGGAGACTGCGAGCCAGGCCTTCTCGTCCCACATTAGTGCCTGACCTCACAAATGTGCTTCTGGAAGAATGGTCAGACATTCCCATAAACACACTCCTAAACATTGTGGACAGCCTTCCCAGAAGAGTTGAAGCAGTTATAGCTGCAAAGGGTGGGCCAACTCACTATTGAACCCAACAGACTAAGACTGGGATGCCATTAAAGTTCATGTGTGTGTAAAGGCAGGTATTCCAATACTTTTGGTAATATAGTGTGTATATATATATATATATATATATATATATATATATATATATATATATTGTAACAGCATGCAGGTAAAATCACCAGGTTGCATCCAGGATGGAAGGTATATATGTCCTAGATTCAGGCTTTATGCCGATTTATACCACTAGGGGAGTGCGGGGAGTCTTGCAGGGGAAGAGTTAATGAGCCCAGCTGAATTAAGTGGGCTCGTTAGGGCCTCTACAAGAACTCCCAGCATGCTAAGGGAGATGCTCAAACCTGGAACCAGATCTGTGTGGATAGTTTGGGGAGTGTGATCTCTGTGCGGTGAGCTAAAGCCTGTGTGGTTATTGCTAAGAACTTCAAAAAAGCAAGGAGCTAGGGACTGGGACAGCACAAGGCTGTACCCAGTTGTTAGTTAGGGACACCAACGTGTGTAGTGAGCGGTCAAGTTGACCAGGATTTCTTTTCATGTTTCTTTTGTTTTTGCTGTATTTTTTTGTCTGTATATAGTTCAAATAAAACCACACCCTTTTGTTTTCTCCTACCACTGTCTGCTGTGCCTATTTTTGTGTGGTGAACCCATCCAGGGGGTCACACACACCCGCTGCTGAGCTAACCCCCTCACAGTTGGTGGAGAACCAGTGGCAGTTTTTTTAAGGCCAGCATGGAGGAGATACTGAAACAGCTGACTCTAGCAAATGCCAATCAGCAGCAGACAAATGGAGGTTTGCAAAAGAGCCTTGTAGCCGAGCAGCAAGCTCATCAACAGAGCCTTGCAGCCCAGCAGCAAGCTCATCAACAGAGCCTTACAGCCCAGCAGCAGACAAATGCAACTTTGCAACAGAGTCTGGAAGTTTAGCAACAAGCCCAGCAGCAATCTGAGGCCTGCTTCATAGACCTGTTACAGAAGCAAGAACAGAGACTACAGCAACAAATGGAAACGTTAATGCAGCAACGTCCGCAGACCAGTGAGGCAAGTAGTTCCACTAATACTGCGTCCTTTGGGGTGAGTCGTTTATTGACAAAAATGACTGGAGAGGATGATCCAGAGGTGTTTTTGACCACATTTGAAAGGACTGCTGAACGAGAAAAGTGGCTTAATGAGCAGTGGGCTGGACTGGTGGCTCCTCTGTTAACTGGTGAATCACAGAAAGCTTACTATGACCTAGAGCCTGACCAAGCAAAAGACTATGTGATGCTAAAAACTGAAATATTGGCACGGCTGGGTGTCACCCTGGCTCTCCGGGCTCAGCGTGTGCATAACTGGACTTTCCGGCTTGAAAAACCCCCCAGGTCTCAAATGTATGATCTCATTCACCTGAGCAGGAAGTGGCTACAGCCAGAGACTTTGTCCGCACCAAAGATTGTGGAACGTGTTTTGATGGATCGTTTCTTGAGAGCTCTTCCTACTGCCATCCAAAAGTGGGTAAGCCATGGAGACCCAGAAACGGCCGATAATCTTGTGGATCGTGTAGAGAAGTACTTGGCTACAGAGAACCTGACTGCCTCTTCCAGAGACTCATGGACTTTCCACCCTAAGACCAGACCATCCCCAGTGGCGGGTAAGATGATTCCAAGGGGTGAGGGTGGAGAGAGTGAGAGGGTGAGAGTTCTACCTAAGGTTTGGCGAGAACAGCCTGGGAAGTCAGGGGCTCAAGAGGCAGCAAGAAGGATTGTTTGTTACCGCTGCCGTCAAGAGGGACATATTGCAGCAAATTGCCCGGTTGTGGATGAACCCATGCAATGTGACTTTCTAACGGACAGACGTCAGTCGCTGTTTGCGACAGTCGCATGCACTGCCATTCGGGGAACTGAGAAACATTTATGCAACATGTGTGTTAATGGTAGAAATGTTGTATTGCTGGATTCAGGTAGCCTCGTGACACTGATAAAGGCTGAATTAGTTACTACAGAGGTCTCTGGGAATAACAAGGTAGCTGTTATTTGTGTGCATGGGGACACCCGAGAGTATCCAGTGACTACAGTGTGTTTTGAGACCCCCAAAGGTACCCTCTCTCATCGGGTGGGGTTAGTGTCTCACTTGCCTCATGATGCCATTGTGGGAAGGGATTTTCCAAAGTTCTGGGAACTATGGGATTGTCCTGAGCCCCCCACTGGTGCCCCTATATACCAGGAATGTGATAGCCAGAATTCCTCGGAGAGTGGTGAGGACTCTCCAGAATTTCCCTTGTCGGTATTGGCAGGGGAGACTCGAGAAACTGGGGAGGAGCCAACATCCTCAGACGAAAACATGCCGTCTGTGGAGTTTTCTGATCTCGAGGTTCACAAGGAAAATTTTGCCACAGAACAGTTAAAAGACCCCGCCCTAATAAAGGCACGGGAAAACGTAGTGGAAATAGATGGCGAGTTAGTGAACCCAGATGAGACCGGCACTTACCCATACTTCATTGTGGAAAAGGACCTACTGTATCGGGTGGCTAAAAGGGCAGAAGAAACCATTGAGCAGCTTGTGGTGCCCAAACATTACAGGAAGTTGGTGTTATGCCCCGTACACACGATCATTTTTCATGCCGTTAAAAATGCCATTTTAAAAAATGGCCATTAAAAATGATCGTGTGTAGGCTCCAGAGCATTTTTAACGACGTGAAAAACGGCCATTAAAAATTCCGGACATGCTCTCTTTTTTCACGTCGTTTTTCATGACGTTTTTTTTAACGACGTTAAAAACGATAGTGTGTATGCTTTCACGACGTGAAAAAAAACGCGCATGCTCCGAAGCAACTATGAGACGGGAGCGCTCGTTTTGGTAAAGCTAATGTTGGAAATGGAGATGGCACATTCGTCACGGTGGAATTAATAGCATCGTTTTAATGCTGCGCATTCCGTTCTTCTTTTGATAATGCTTTAAAATTACCCTCTTTTGATAATGACATTGAGAGTTATGCCAAACTTGTTTCTAAAGTAATTCCAAATTGCTCTAATGATTATAAAATATTATTTATAAGCCGCACCTCCCTCCTAAATAATACTAATAATAATTAAATAATGTAATTCTCCTTTTTTCTTTAAATTTTATATTTTTTTTGGTTTTTTTTTTTGGCCTTTTTTTTTAGTATTTTGGCTTAAATTATTCTTGTGTAAAGTTACCACAACAACCTTCCAAATGTGTCTCATTTGGCCTCAGGGAGGTTTGTGTCCCCTGATAATAACAATAATATAATTTGAGATGTCCCTGCCTGCTTCCTAGCAAGCTCTCTTTTGAAATACAAATCACATAGTCAAGTATTTAAAGGGCACTCAATTTTTTTTTATTTCAGAACATTAACAAATTAAAGTGGAAGGCAGCACTGGATAGCCTGCTTGCATTTGTGCATCCCTTTCACCCCACAACAACCATACAAGATGTCCAAACCAAAATAGAGATTAGATCCCCCCCAAAAAATGAGCCCAGTCTTGTCTTGAGCTCCCAGAGGTCAGGAGCCACAGCAGATAAGTCCTATATGTCCCCAGTCTGTGGTACTACAGCAGGCATTATTTTCTCCTCTTCCTTGTAGCCTTCTCTCCAGCCTTCTCTGCAGCCTTGGTTGGTTTCTTCCTTGGAGGCTGGGGATCAGGAGGAGAGGTTGTGGCAGGAGGAGTAGTAGGAGGAGGAGGAGGAGGTGGAGGAGTAGGGACAACCTCCGTTATGTCCGTGTACCTAGTGAGTTCACCCAGCACGCCCTTATTGATGACTTTCAATAGCAGGGTCTCACTGAAATTTTTTTGCTGCAACTCCATTTGCCCTAATTTGTGGGCGAGGACTGCGGCAAATCCCTCATCAACAGAGGGTGCCTCTCTGAGGGCCGCTGTTGCCTCTCTGAGGAAGGCCCTGGTTTCCTCCTCCACCTGCCTACCTCTCCTTGGCCCTCGTGGTTTAACTACCAGGGGAGGCATCTGGGCTCTTGTGCTGGGCCAAGCCTCCTCCTGGGTGCCACTGGGCCCTGCCTCCTCCTGGGTGCCACTGGGTCCTGCCTCCTCCTGATCCCCAACATCACCCTCTTCCTGGCTCTGCTCTGGCTGTAAAAAAAGAAAGGGACATTATTTATTTTGCCACATCATCATTCACAGACATTGTTCACCTCTAGACATTGTTGAAATCAATGCCAAAAGTTATGTAATTTTCATTGATTACGCATCCTGGTTTTGTTGTCTTGGGCACATAAAATTAGGCCACTACTGTATCTTGCTCTTCACAAACTTTATTGGTAGAAGTGTACATACCTTTAACAATACGAACATCTATTTAAATTCTACAATTTTGTACGATAGAAATATAGATAGCAAAACTTTACCTGGCTCCATATCTCCAAATCTGCCTCCTCAAGGCCCTGATCTTGATCCTCAGAGGAAGCCAGAGCAGGGTTGACAGGAAGGCTGGAGGACTGGCTGCAGGGAAGGCTGGAGGGTTGGGTACAAGGAAGGCTGGATTGACCTCTGGGGGGAAGGGTGGAGAGAGATTCCCGCACTTCCAGCTGGTCATCCAGAAAAGCAAGCTTACTGTAGTACCACAGACTGGGTTTATAAACCTTATCTGCTGGTGCACCTGACCTCTGGGACCTCAGGACCATAGTCCTCTGGGTCCTGTATGTCCCTCTGATGGTCGCAATTTTGTTTTTGACATCTTGGAGAGTTGTTGTGGGTATCTTTGTTTGCACAAATGCAAGCAGGCTCTCCAGTGCTGCTTTCCTGGCGTCTTTATTTTTATTACCGCCACTTTTTGTTTGCCATAATATAGGGAGCTCTTGCCATTTGTCGATGAACTCCCCCATGAAGTCTGGGTTTTTAAAAGTATTCATGATATCTGTAAAAGCGAGAAACAAAAAAAAAAAATATTTCAGGCAACATTCCTCAACTGTGCATTGTCTACATATTTGGAGCACACAAATCTCCTCGTCTGATGAACCTCAAAAAGTAAAATTGTTAGGTACCTTGGTCACGACGTTCGTTGCTAACTCCCTCTCCCGAAAAATGAACGTATTTCCCAGACATGGATCTTCACTTTATATACACAGCGCATGCGTGAAACTCCGCACGCTTTACCCGCCCCTGACGTTCGATATTGTACTTTCCCCGCCCCTTCTCGCTCGTAGTGCTGAACAAAACATGGCGGAGACACAGGTGGCTGAGATTACCTCTACAGAGGATGAAATTACAGAGGAGCCCAAATCAAGACCCAGGAGATATAAGGCATCCAACATGTCATTCGAGGAAATGGTGGAGATGGTCGCCATTTTAAAGAAGGAGGATTATGATGCCAAGCATGGTCCGTATAAAAGGCCTAATCTGGTCAAGTCCAGAATTATGGGCAAAGTGGTCAAAAGTCTCCACCAAAAATTCGGGGTGTGCAGAACGAAGGAACAGCTCAGAAAACGATGGTCAGATCTGAAGTTGCGGGAGGCCGACCAATATAAAAGAATCAAGAAAGTTATATTAAAAAGTAAGTTGTTTTTTTTGAGTTTCCCTGGTACATATTATTTTCTTGTATTCTGTCGTGTATTTTTAACTTTCATATAGTACACTGAAAGATACCATCTTTCAGGTTCGTCCGCATAGTAAACGGACGTATTAACCTCTTTCTCCGTACAGTTCCTCAAACGATGTTTTAGGATCATCCAGTGTGAACACCCATGTATTTTGGTTTATTTGGGGGAGTAAATTTGGGCCACACTTATTTTTGGTGTGCTAATCCAAAGGACATTTGTTCATTTGAAAAAACGATATGCATGGTAATGTTAAAGGGAGTGAATGCTCAGCAGCTGATGAAACATCTGAACGCAGTAGTACAAGTGTGGGCCTAAAGCCAAAAAGCTTGAGGGAGTCACACACAGGTGATCCAGTGTAGATACTTTGGGGTGTTACAATGTTTCAAATTTGTTTACAAAATGTATATGCTCTGTTTTGGGCTATGTATCCAATCATTTGTCCCGGTTGGCACAGGGGGTAAAAATTAAAATGGAGCATGCTTCAAAAGAATGATTACCAAGTTTTTTTTCATGTTTCTTATTTTAGCAAAATTGAATCGCTACTAATGAAACTATTCCTTTTATTTCAATCTCCCTAGGGATTCGAAAAGCTACCTCAGATGAGACGAGAATTGCAATACCTACAACAATACCCCCAGAACCCCAGGATGGAGAGGAATGTGATGTTGTGGAAGTGGAAAGTGGCACCACCACAGGTCAGAGTGAAACCAGACACATGCATGTTAAATAGATGTAGGCCTACATATTCTATCCTACATATTTCTTTTTACATTTAGGTGCAGTTCTGGCCGAAGACCCCAATAAGTTGACACATCACAGTGCCCAGATCCTGATCCAATACCTGATGGTCTGCTGTCGTGACCTCGAAAAAATTAAGGGAGATTTGCTAGAGATCAGGGCAAATACAAAGCGGGTGGAGGAAAGGCTCCAAAATATCATGGCTGTGCTTGGGCGTGTCTAATGTTTTTACACCAAATAACGTTTTGCTTGCAGAGATTTCTATTTTTTTTTTGTTATTTTATCCTTTAATGACTAGCACATGTTTATTTTTTTCAAAATTTTGAGAAATATAGTTTGTTTATGCATGGCTGGTCATGCGTTTTAATACACCCGAAATTAAGGGAACATCCACATTTCTAAGGAAGTTGCCCACCTAAACAAAAAAAATAAAGGTATTTTTACATAACAAATCATTGTGGCTTCATTATGTAAATGTGGTGCTGAGTGAACTAATCAATGTTTGATGTTTACACTGACAATGAAGGCTAATTAAAAGATTTTTGAATCCACATGGCAAAACAAGTGCACTAGGTAAACCTACCAGAAACATCAAACATTATAAAAATGACTAACCAATCTTTACTCAAGAAAAAGATTTATTTTTTTGGTCTAAAATTATTATAGATTGTCTGGCATTTCAATGGCCCCCCTACCCATAAAATAGTCCACATATTGGTTACGGACCTCACGTCCGGTTGGGGGGGCCAAGCCAGGACGGCCAGGTTCCAGGGCCACCAAAGTTTCTGCATTGATTAAAGAGGCCTCAGGCCCACTCAAAGATATATAACTCGTTGAATGCACCCTTAGGAAATTATGCAGCACACAGCACGTCATAACCACATGGTTCCATTTGTATAGGGCAAGGTGGATGGAGGTAAGGAAGAGGCGAAATCGGCTGGCCATGATCCCAAACGCATTTTCCACCACCCTTCTGGCTCTGGCCAGCCGATAATTGAAAACCCTCCTCTCAGGGGTGAGGGTGCGTTGTGGGAATGGCCTCATCAAATGGGGTCCCAGGCCAAACGCCTCATCCGCCACAAACACAAAAGGTAGTCCCTCCACATTCTGCTCCGCTGGTGGCAAGGCCAACAGATCCAAAAGGAGCCGTTCTCCAAACTCCGTCTGGGCAAAAACTCCTCCATCAGACATCCTGCCATTCTTGCCAACATCCACATAGAGGAACTCGTAGGTGGCCGACACCACTGCCATCATCACGACGCTGTGGAACCCCTTATAATTATAATAAAAGGATCCCGAATGGGGTGGTGGGACGACCCGAACATGTTTGCCGTCGATGGCTCCTCCACAGTTCGGAAAGTTCCATCGCTGGGCAAACTCGGAAGCCACATTCTGCCATTCATGTGGCGAAGAAGGGAACTGTGGAATTGAAGAAATAACAAATTAATACTTGGAGCCAGAAACATTGAAAGCTGATTTCATACACACATTCATGGCCAACATTGGTAGACTGTTCAATACATAAAAATTTGGAAGCTAGAAAAAAAAAATTAAAAACATTATGGGGGGGGGGGTAGAAGATGAGTTGGGAATATCACACATGAAGGCTGGAGCACTCTGTATTGAAGTTAACAAAAATGAAACATTCCTAGGCCAAATTTAGGGTGCGTTTTGGGTAAAGCACTACGATGGAACATATAATAAAAAACATGGAAATGACTAGGCAAGGTAGGTATGGCCCCAGGATAGCATGCTGGAGAGGTTAGGTAAGCCAAATTTACAGGTAATCCTCAAACACCAAACTTAAAATAATAAAACATGGGGAGAAAGGGGACATTCCCTGCAGCTAAGAATCATGTGAATTAGGGACTGCAAATAAAGCAAATTAAAAATATCCAAAAATAAAAACCATACAATGTGAATTTTTGAAGAAGAACACTTGCCTTAATATAGTCCTCCTGCAAAACTTGAAGGATGGCAGAACAAGTCTCTGGTATAATGATCCCCAGAGCCTGGGGGGATATGCCTGTGGAGAACTTAAGGTCCTGCAGGCTTCTCCCAGTAGCCAGGTATCGCAACGTGGCGATGAGCCTCTGCTCAGCACTGATGGCTTCCCGCATAACGGTGTCCTGCCTGGTAATATAGGGGGACACCAAAGCCAACAGCTGCTGAAATACGGGGTCAGACATCCTGAGGAAATTCCTGAAATCATCAGGATTATTCTCCCTGATCTCCCGCAACAAAGGCATGTGACAGAATTGGTGCCGCTGGAGCAACCAATTCTTGGTCCATGAACTCCTCCTGACCCTGCTCATGGCATGGAGTCGGGATACAGCATGAACCCCTGCACCAACTACAGCACGAACTCTACGACGAGTACGTAGCCGCAACATGGCTAGATAGACGGTCGGCTGAACAGAACGAACTAGAAGAACGCACGGAAGAACAGCAAGGCCTATGAAGAACAAGCTGAAAAACACGAACGTGCAGAGCAGGCCGCACTGAATAAACAGATACGAACTGACTACAAGCAGTGCTAAACAGATACGAACCCACAGGCGCAAACTGAACTCCCGAAAACGATCTTCAAAGCACGAAGACTGAAAAGCGCGAATCGTCTCTCACCAAACTTTTACTAACACGCGGAAACACGGAATTAGCAAAAGCGTCCCAAAGGGTGGCGTCATTCGAACGGAACTTCCCCTTTATAGTGCCGTTGTACGTGTTGAACGTCACTGCGCTTTGCTTGATCGTTTTTTTTAATGATGGTATGTACGCAAGGCAGGCTTGAGAGGAAACATGAAAAAAAACGAGGAGAAAAACGTCGGTTTTAAAAATGACATTAAAAACGATCGTGTGTACGGGGCATTAGAGTTGGCCCATGGGCACATTCTTGGAGGTCATCTGGGAACATAGAAAACCAGAGAGAGAGTATTGCAGAGATTCTATTGGCCTGGGGTCATGAAGGAAACAGAAAATGATTGTTCCTCCTGCCCTGTGTGTCAGAGGTCGGCACCGATGCCACATTTCCGTAACCCGCTGGTACCTCTTCCCATCATTGAGGTTCCCTTTGAGAGGATCGCAATGGATTTGGTAGGTCCGATAATGAAGTCCGCTAGGGGGCACCAGTACATCTTGGTTATAATGGACTATGCCACCCGTTATCCGGAAGCGATTCCTCTCCGAAATACCTCGGCCAAAACCATAGCCAAAGAGCTATCTCTTGTTTTTAGCCGTGGGGGTATTTGTAAGGAACTGCTTATGGACCAAGGTACACCCTTTATGTCCCGGGTTATGAAAGAGCTGTGCAAGTTGTTCAAAGTGACACAATTGCGTACATCTGTGTATCACCCCCAAACAGATGGGTTGGTTGAAAGATTCAACAAAACTCTAAAACAAATGTTAAAGAAGGTGGTGGATAAAGATGGAAAGGATTGGGACTGTCTAATTCCTAGGCTTGTGCAATTCGTTTCGTAACGATTCGAAATTCGTCCGAATTTAGCAACTTTCGGACATTCGGAAGCATTCGAATTTCCGAACAAAGCAATTACGAATAAAACCAAATCCGAAATAAATTATACCGCAAAATAGCGAATGCCCGAATGTCTTTGGCATAATTCGTTATGAAAAAAGTTACGAATGTACGAATCCATTCGAAGCACAATAACACTCACTCTGCTCTCTGCTTCTCCCTCACCATGCTGAACTCCCTCTCAAAATGGTGTACAGGGGCGGAGGCTATAGCCGCATGAAAAAACGAAAGTAAAATACGAGATTTCGAATCCATTCGAAGCACAATAACACTCTGCTCTGCTCTCTGCTTCTCCCTCACCGTGCTGAACCCTCTCAAAATGGTGTACAGGGGCGGAGGCTATAGCCGCATGTAAAAAACGAAAGTAAAATACGAGATTTCGAATCGTTACAAATAACCGCAATGTATTTAGAAAAGTACAAATCCATTCGAAGCACATTAGGCATAATAGGCAGCGTCGTTGTGAGAGAGACACGGAAAAGTACGAATCAGCGAACCCAAAAAAAGTTACGAAAGTAGGAGTGTTGTCCAGAATCAAAGAAAAACAACGTACCCTACCGAAAGTACGAATTATAAATCAACTAAAAATTCAACTAAAAATGACGCTTGCGAAAATACGAATTAGTCCGAACATGAAAAATCCTGTCTAGCAAAATTACGAATGATTACGAATCAACAGGACCGAAAAGAAACGAACCGAAACTAAACTAATTTTTCCGTTGTGCACAAAAAACGAACCGAAACTAAACAACTTTTTCCGTTGTGCACAAGTCTACTAATTCCCTATTTAATGTTTGCTATTAGGGAGGTATCCCAATCCTCTACGGGTTTCTCACCCTTTGAGTTACTCTATGGGAGACACCCAAGAGGGCTGTTGGATATCGCCAAGGAAATTGGGAAAGTGAGAGTTCTCCCCACAGGAGTGTGATTGAGCATGTCGCCTTGATGCAAGATAGAATTGCACAGGTAATGCCAATCGTAAAGGAACATTTGGCCCAAACGCAGTTGGCACAGCAGAGAGTGTACAACCGTGGAGCCAAGACCCGGACCTTTTCCCCGGGGGATAAGATATTGGTACTTGTCCCTACGGTTGAAAGCAAGTTCCTCGCCAAATGGCAAGGCCCCTACGAGATAATGGAAAAAGCCCGAACAGATCTATCACATTAATCTGTTGAAAGCCTGGAGGGATAGGGAATCCCTAGTCGCAGAAACTTTGTCACCAGCTCAGTCTGATTGCGTGATTCCTGAGGTTGGAATAGCAGTCACCTTGTCAAACCCCCAACAACAGGAGGTTAAGGAGCTTGTGCTTCGCAACAAGAAGGTTTTCTCTGAGCTGCCGGGACAAACGTCTGGGGTAGAGCATGATATTATTACCCCGCCCGGTGAAAGGGTGAAGCTAAAACCCCATCGGATCCCAGAGGCCCGACGGGAGGCAATACGTGAGGAAGTACAGAAACAGCTTAAGTTAGGGGTGATAGAGGAATCCCAAAGTGATTGGTTAAGTCCCATAGTGTTAGTGCCTAAACCGGATGGGAGCTGGCGATTTTGTAACGAATTCCGACAACTGAACAAAGTTACAAAATTTGACACCTACCCCATGCCACGTATAGATGAGTTGGTCGACCGGTTGGGAACAGCCCGATACATGACAACTCTTGATCTCACCAAAGGGTATTGGCAAATTCCCCTTGCCAAGTCGGCCAAGGAGAAAAACGCATTTGTAACCCCAGGAGGGGCGTTCCAATATAAAAGAATGCCGTTTGGTTTACAGAATGCGCCGGCAACATTCCAGTGGAAAATGGACCAGATACTGAGGCCCCATCAGAAGTATGCTGCGGCTTACCTAGATGATGTAATTATCTATAGCACAGATTGGGCCTCACATCTGCCAAAAGTGCAAGCAGTCCTAGACTCTATCCGGGAAGCTGGATTTACGGCCAACCCCAAGAAGTGTACCATTGGACAGGAGGAGGCCAAGTATCTTGAGTACACCATTGGGAGGGGAGTAATAAAACCCCAAATCAATAAATAGAAGAGTAAATAGGTGGTTCCTGGTCCTACAGGAATTCAACTTTACGGTAAAGCATCGCCCTGGCGTTCAAATGGGGAATGTGGATGCTTTGTCTCGAGTACATGCATGCCTGATTGCTTGTGTTCCAACCCCAAGGTTAAAACAAGAGGGGGGGGGGGTATGTAACAGCATGCAGGTAAAATCACCAGGTTGCATCGAGGATGGAAGGTATATATGTCCTAGATTCAGGCTTTATGCCGATTTATACCACTAGGGGAGTGCGGGGAGTCTTGCAGGGGAAGAGTTAATGAGCCCAGATGAAGTAAGTGGGCTCGTTAGGGCCTCTACAAGAACTCCCAGCATGCTAAGGGAGATGCTCAAACCTGGAACCAGATCTGTGTGGATAGTCTGGGGAGTGTGATCTCTGTGCGGTGAGCCAAAGCCTGTGTGGTTATTGCTAAGAACTTCAAAAAAGCAGGGAGCTAGGGACTGGGACAGCACAAGGCTGTACCCAGTTGTTAGTTAGGGACACCAACATGTGTAGTGAGCGGTCAAGTTGACCAGGATTTCTTTTCATGTTTCTTTTGTTTTTGCTGTATTTTTTTGTCTGTATATAGTTCAAATAAAACCACACCCTTTTGTTTTCTCCTACCACTGTCTGCTGTTCCTGTTTTTGTGTGGTGAACCCATCCAGGGGGTCACACACACCCGCTGCTGAGCTAACCCCTCACAATATATACAGTGGAACCTCGGATTACGAGCATAATCCGTTCCAGGAGAATGCTCGTAATCCAAAGTACTCGCATATCAAAGCGAGTTTCCCCATTAAAGTAAATAAAAACGAAAATAATTTGTTCTGCATTGACTTCAATGGTATGGAATACCGCATGCGGCCAGAGGCGGGGGTCACCAAAGAGTTTTGTAAACGTCCAAAAAGGCGCGAGGACACCTTGGCAAACCTCGGAAAGGCTTCATTCCCTAGATTTCCGAGGTCAGCTGTACTGTCCTCGGGCCTTTCCGTGCATTTCTGAATGGCGACATTCGGCTCTGCTCGGCTCCGGTGCCCCCCACCTCAGGCCAAAAGCGGTACTGCACACCGCTTTGGCCTGAATCGTGCTCGTTTTGCGAGACAACACTCGCAAACCGAGTTACGATTTTTTAAAATACAGGGCTCGCATTGCGAAACGCTCGTTAACCGTGTTACCCTCAATCCGAGGTTCCACTGTATATATATATATATTCCATAATGTTTGGTGAAAATAAGTATTTTTTGAAGGTGTCTTTAAATGTCTTCCATAAGATTATTGTATAAGTAAATATGTGACAAATTAGCATTTAACATGGGTGTTTAGGTGCCCACACATAGTTGGATCATCCAATAATATCTATAAAAAAATCATGTGCATGTATTTCTTGATCTCTTTCCAGCACTATTTTTTTTATTTGAATTGAAGAGAAAAAGATTAGACGGACTAAAGCAATGTTCATTCATTTTCAATGTGGTTGTGTAAAGAATACTTTTCAGTCAATTCCTATGGAGCATGCAAAAATCAATCAAATGAACATTTTTGTGAAAACAGTTGTATTTCTGGTTGTAATCTGGGTTGAATCGATGTGTATGTGTGTGTGTGTGTGTGTGTGTGTGTGTGTGTTTTTGACTAGCATTAATTTGCCATTCTGGCGATTTTTTTAAAACCTTTTTTTTTTCATGCATTTAATTCTATAACCACATTTTAGATAATTGCTTTATTGTTATTAACTCCAAAAATGAAAATATTGTTTAAGTGATGACCTGCAAATACTTTCCATTTTAAGAAGGCGTACAGTAATTTGCAGTGCTTTAGAGCATTTAATCTGAAAATGTAAATCCTGTTAATTTCTCAGCGGGGGAGTGCAATCTAGATGCATAAACTAGTGACATGCAATTTCACCTGTGCTATATGCTACCCATTGTATGCTGGCAGGACCACTGATGGTAGACAGGGTGAAAGCTTCTTCTTTAAAATGAACATTTCCATTACCCACGCATGTACACATAATGTCACCGTCAACATCACAATCTGCTCTATAAATGGTCCAAACACATGTTTCCTTTCTCTAAAACATTCAGCCTATGCAGAATAAATTGTGTTGGTACTGGAATGCACATGTTTACATTTTGTCAAAAGTCAACAGCTAAGCACTAATTTCTATTTCTAATTGCTCCCCCTGGCTGCTGATGTTTGCTTACTGTGAACCATCTGTGTATTGTAGTGTGCTGCATTGTAAAAAAAAAAATTGCTGTATGACCAGTTTAATGTGTGTGCAGAACAATGGGCAGACTAGTCAAAAAAATAAGCTGCTAACGCAACACAAGTTGATGTGCAAATACTGCACGTTATGGCAATGAGTATGGTAGATAACCCTTAGTGCTCTGATAATTCTTTTTCATGTATTTTTCTAATTATGTAAAACAGAGATTGTATAACATTTTCTGTCAAGTCCCTAATTTATAGACTTGTACTGTCGGAAAGAGCAGTAAGGTAAAACCAAAGCAGAAAGATGAGTCTGAGTATATACAGTGTAATTAACACGGTACAGGATTCTCAATGGTCTGAGTGCAAGGTGTAACAGAGATGCAGCCTGCAGTAACTACAGTGCCTTGAAAAAATATTCATACCCCTTGAAATTGTCCACATTTTGTCATGTTACAACCAAAAATGCACAAAGGGGCACATCATTGTGAAGTGGAAGGAAAATGATAAATGGTTTAATTTTTTTTTTTTACAAATAAATATGTGAAAAGTGTGGCGTGCATTTGTATTAAGACAATACTTTGTAGAACAACCTTTCGCTGCAATTACAGCTGCAAGTCTTTTTGGGTATGTCCCCACCAGCTTTGCACATCTAGAGAGTGAAATTTTTGTTCACTAAGGTTCTCTAAGAAACCTCTAAGGGCTTCACAGAACAGCAGTATTTATACTGAGATTGCATTACACACAGGTGGACTCTATTTACTAATTATGTGACTTCTGAAGGCAATTGGTTCCACTAGATTTTGGTTGGGGGGTATCAGAGTAAAGGGGGCTAAATGCAAATGCAGATATTTATTTGTAAAAAAAAAATTGAAAACCATTTATAATTTTCCTTCCACGTCACAATTACAGTGGGTCAAAAAAGTATTTAGTCAGCCACCAATTGTGCAAGTTCTCCCACTTAAAAAGATGAGAGAAGCCTGTAATTGTCATCATAGGTATACCTCAACTATGAGAGACAAAATGTGGAAACAAATCCAGACAATCACATTGTCTGATTTGGAAAGAATTTATTTGCAAATTATGGTGGAAAATAAGTATTTGGTCAATATCAAAAGTTCATCTCAATACTTTGTTATGTATCCTTTGTTGGCAATGACAGAGGTCAAACGTTTTCTATAAGTCTTCACAAGGTTGTCACACACTGTTGCTGGTATGTTGGCCCATTCCTCCATGCAGATCTCCTCTAGAGCAGTGATGTTTTGGGGCTGTCACTGGGCAACACTGACTTTCAACTCCCTCCAAAGGTTTTCTATGGGGTTCAGATCTGGAGACTGGCTAGGCCACTCCAGGACCTTGAAATGATTCTTACGAAGCCACTCCTTTGTTACCCGGGATCATTCTCATGCTGAAAGACCCAGCCACGTTTCATCTTCAATGCCCTTGCTGATGGGAGGAGGTTTGCACTCAAAATCTCACAATACATGGCCCCATTCATTCTTCATGTACACGGATCAGTCGTCCTGTTCCCTTTGCAGAGAAACAGCCCCAAAGCATGATGTTTTCACCCCCATGCTTCACAGTAGGTATGGTGTTCTTTGGTTGCAACTCAGCATTCTCTCTCCTCCAAACATGACGAGTTGTGTTTCTACCAAACAGTTCTACTTTGGTTTCATCTGACCATATGACATTCTCCCAATCCTCTTCTGGATCATCCAAATGCTCTCTAGCAAACCTCAGATGGGAACGGACATGTACTGGCTTAAGCAGGGGGACACGTCTGGCACTGCAGGATCTGAGTCCTTGGCGGCGTAGTGTGTTACTGATGGTAGCCTTTGCTACGTTGGTCCCAACTCTCTGCAGGTCATTCACTAAGTCCACCCGTGTGGTTCTGGGCGGCATTAGGAGCAAAATCGCTCTTCCGCCCCTGCTGCCCCCATGCTTTGGCATGGGAGAAAACGCTGTTGCTGTCAAGATAAATAGATCCGCGCTGCAACTGAATGGCGTACCTGCTAAGCAAATGATGGTTAACATTAAAACAAAGTAACATTACAGTATAACAGTAAGACCTTACCATACCATACCTGCAAAGCAAATACCAACAAAAAAACCTAGTAAAAAATAAAACATTTTTTTAACGCAACCTGTGCCTAAAATATATATATGCCGAAGCATGGGGGCATCCTCCCGCAAAAAAGTTATGCCGCGTACACACGGTCGGACTTTTCCACGGGCAAGCCTCCGTCGGAATTTCGACCGTATGTACGCGGCATTAGGAGCAAAATCGCTCCTCCGCCCCTATGCTTCGGCGTATATGCTATTTTTTTTAACTGTGGTGGTGAAATCACCTCCTACAGCACTGGAGTCATGGCTTTATGTATCGTGGGATCAAACGCTGTTGCGGTTCGGGTCTCTCAAAATGCGACGGCATCTTGGGAGACCCTGTGTAAGTGTGTCCTGTTCTGTGCAATGCTGTACCCTACGCTAAAACTTCACTTTTGAGTGGAAGCATTCAAAACATCTACCAATGCAAAGACCAGGATTGTCAGGACAGCGTGGACAAAAATAACATGTCACGCCTAAATCCGCACTTGCTACAGACACAACATCTTTTTTGGGGGGCTCGTTGGGTAGGGGTACTCTCGAGGACATACGGATAATGCCTCTCATGCAGCCGGCTTACTGCATTTGGTTGGGGATGGTGAGGTGCAGAGCCTGGATACAGGAGTTCTGTGACTATCTCGTCCCGCCTGAAGCTCTGTATAGCACATGAGCGTTCAGCAAAGCCAATTGGAATAAGGATAGAGACACTTTTTTGTACCAGCGTCTCGCCTTACGGTCAATTAGATACGGCGCCAACAACTGGTCATTGAGGTCCACCTCTCCCATATTTTGGTTATATTCGTGGACACAGAGGGGTTTCTCCACAACACCAGTTGCCGTACGAATTTGGACTGTCGTGTCTGCATGAAGGGAGGTAAGAAGGAAAACATTCTTATTATCCCTCCACTTCATAGCGAGCAAGTTATTACACTTCAAGCAGGCTCTCTCCCCCAGCCTAAGACGGGAATCTACAAGCCTCTGGGGAAAGCCCCGGCGATTAGGTCGCACGGTGCCACATGCTCCAATCTGATGATCAAACAAGTGACTAAACAGTGGCACGTTTGTGTAATAATTGTCCACATACAAGTGGTACCCCTTTCCGAATAAGGGTGACACCAAGTTCCACACTATCTTGCCAGCGCTCCCTATGTAATCTAGGCAGTTGACCGGCTCAACCTGACTATCTTTTCCCTCATAAACCATAAAGCTCCATACATAGCCTGTTGCCCGGTCACAGAACTTATAGAGCTTGACCCCGTATCTGGCACGCTTGCTGGGAAGGTACTGCTTGAAAGACAAGTGGCCAGAAAATGTAATCAGGGACACATCAACGCAGACAACTTGATCGGGAATAAACAAGGCTGCAAAACGTTCGTTGAAGTGGTTTATGAGGGGCCACATTTTGTAGAGCCGATCGTATTCAGGGTCTCCACGTGGACGACAAAGTTCATTGTCGTTGAAATGCATGAACCGCAAGATCTCCTCGTATCGTTTCCTGGGCATGGAGGCAGAGAACACGGGCATGTGGTCAATTGGGTGTGTGGACTAATAAGCGCGCAATGACGGGAATTTATGTGTGCCCATGTTGAGGGAAAGGCCCAGAAAGGTCTTAAATTCGGAAACCATAATTGGTTTCCAATCTTTGGCAATGGAAGGCAACTGGGGACTAGCGGCGATGAATTGACCAGCATATAAATTACTCTGGTCCACAATAGATCTATAGAGATCTTCTGTGAAAAACAGTGAATAAAAATCAATTGGCATAAAATCAGCTGTTTCCACCTGAATACCGGGTTGGGCAGTGAATGGGGAAAGTAAGGGTTCTGCAGAAGTGGTGGGGACCCAATCAGGATAGGCAAATTCTGCAGGAAGGGCTCTATGGGCACGATGGGCCTGCCTTTGTCTTCTTCTTGGTGGCAGCGGGCCACTACTTGTGCTTGCCACCTCGCCAGCTTGAACTGCACTTATGGGACTCGCCACGTCACCACGTGATACTGCAGTGCTGGATGTACGCCCAGGCTGTACTAGGCCGCTGGTGCTTGCCAATTCACCAGAAGGAATAGCAGCGCTAGTACTACTCTGCTCCATGATACGAGAGCCCTGCGGTTCTTGCTCCTCAACAACCTCAGAAGATCGGGAACGCCTGACCTTAGCAGGGACCTCATCTTCGTCGTCAGAGCAATCTGACATGGAGCCGCTGACTTCACTGTCTTCTACGGGAAGATATTCTGAGCCTGAATCTGACAGATGCGTGACCTCCTCTTCACTATCTGTCATGCTCAGAATCTCGTAGGCCTCTTTACTAGTGTACATTCGATTTGCCATTTTGGGCTCTAAATTTAGGGGTACACTAGCAAGATTTACAGGTAAAAAAAGCACCTGACTGTCAGCAAATGTATCAAACGCTTAAAAAAAAAACTGTTAGCGATCGCAGGGATCAGGACTGTCTCTGCGAACGCTGCAGTTATGTGTGTTGTGTTTGGTAAGTGACAGTGATTGATCGATACTGCACTTGGGTGGGCTGGGCTGGGCAGAGGGGCTAAACGCAGGTGCTAGCTGGTATCTGGGCTGATCCCGCTAACACTGCGTTTTTGGGAACCCTAAACCGCTGGGGACGCTAGTATAGATCTGATCAGATCAGATATTGATCTGTTCAGATACTATACCACTAAGGGAGGTGTATGCTTTGCGCGTGGGTGTTAGCGTTACTGGCACTAACCTGACGCTGCCTGGGGCAACGCAGACCCTCTCTGGCGCTAAAACCTAATTGATATCAGCCGCCGGGCGATCAGGGGGTTAAACCTTTATTGGGTTATATACGGCGGGTGCCCTGATGCTATAAAAAGCAAACTAACCAACCAGCGTCACCCGTAAAACTTATATGGTGATCACTGGTGAAAGGGTTAACTAGGGGCAATCAGGGGGTTAAAACCTTTATTAGGTTATACAGTATATGGGGGTACCTGACACTATATAAAAACCTGACGGGTAACCTAAATAACTAACTGGCTAACCAGTGTCACCAGTAAAACTTATACGGTGATCACTGGTGAAAGGGTTAACTCTAGGGGCAATCAGGGGGTTAAAATAATATATGGGGGTACCTGACGCTATAAAAACCTGCGGCGAACCTAAAAATAAATAATTGGCTATCTAGGGCACCACCGGCACTAAATACAGCGATTGGAAATACGATCGCTTAGTGACACTGGCGTTAGGGGGTGAAAGGGTTACCTGGGGGGCGATCAAGGGGTTAAACCTTTATTAGGGGGGTTAGGGGGCTACCCTGGACCTAAAGGGGCCTTAACCTAACTGCCCTGACACTTTTTACAGTCACAAATGACACTAAATGCAGTGATCAGTAAATAAATGATCACTGCAATCAGTGACACTGTGACTGGGGGTGCAGGGGATGACCTGGGGGGTGATCTCCCTGCGAAGGAGCCGAAAATACACAAAAAGGCAGGTAGGGGAGAGGTGAGGGCGCTGCACGTGGGGGCTTGTCTGGGATGTGTCTGCGGTTGGAAAGTGTGAAAACCCCCCCAGAGTTTGAACTTTATTCCCCAGTGAAGTTCCGTGGAGGTCGGCCATATTGAGAACTGCGCCACGAGGAGAACCCTGACTGCGTAGTTCGTGGGCGTGACAGAGAGAAAGCCCGCGAACAATGCAGGAGATGGGAGGAGTCCGGCCATGTGTGGAGGTGCACGTGGGGACTTTGGCGCAAAAAGGACAGTGCGCGATGGAGCAGCGAATGGATAACATGGCGTCTCATGCCTCATGGGTCCCGGCTACTACTACCATGAAGAGGATTTCCTTTGCTGCTCCCTTGACGGATACGGGGATTCGGCTCAAGCCCCGGGGACGATTTGCCCTCTACGTTTGCAAAGATGTGGAGGCCCTCGGAGTGATTTGTCCCGGCTGCTCGGGACTGGTGGTTCATCTGAAGCCATTCGGGCGATGCAAGCACTGTAAGGAGTTGAAAGGGTATTCTACTCTTTGGAGAAGCAGGAGCTGTTGTTCTTTTCCTCCCCTCTCCACCCCACCACAAAAATACAAGGACTTTGGGGAGTAGATAGTTCAGGGCCACAGTAAAGAAGAAAAGGACGTTTTACCCCAAGAAAAAGAAAAGTTTCTTTTAGGATGGGTGTTCTGACGTTGGCACTACCACTAGGTGGCGGTGTTGCGCAACTATTGCCGTGCTAATGATGTGGTACAGTCTTGCTTTAGAAGGAAGGGATTTTCCTCTAGGGGAGAATCTCCCCATTCTAACAAGATGTCGTTTTGTTGTGTATGGTTTTTTTCCTCCCCTGTAGGCGGACGCCAAGCAAGATTACTGAGAATGGGGTGGATCTTAGCTAATGCATGCGGGAGGGAAATTTAAATATTTCATAAAAAAAAAAGTTTTATGTGACATTTAATGTTTTAATGTGCACATGTGTGATTTCTCCTTTTCCCTCTATGTTTTTCATCTCCTTTCCCCCTGTTAGGTTCCGGCACAAACTGACAGTTTTTTTAACCACTTAACGACCGCTCACTGTATATATACTTCTGCAGAATGAGGGGAGAGGCACACCGCACCACAAGCCCGTACCCTCCTGAGTAAGGAGGTTGAGCGGTGTTAGTTTTCGGGCCTGCCTGCGGCTGGAGTTGAATCCTCCCGAGGATGATTCTCACCTCTACCTTAGGTAGATGCAAGTCCTTATGTTTCCCCCAGCAATGTAACTGTCCACACCAACTGAAAGTCCAACTTCTATATTTATTTCACACGGATAATAAATATGCCTCTTTGACAGCAGACAGGTTGGAACAAGACACAGGACAGCTTAGGTGGGAGGAGGTCCAGGCACAAACTTGAATCAGGTTATTTGACTGTTTAGGCTTCACAAACAGTTTTGGCGCACGATCTCTGCCACAGACCGTGAGGTTGGTCTCTATCACAGACCGGGTGAATAAGAAGTCACTGCCACTGACTTGGAGAACAGGTCACTGCCACTGACCAGGTGAATAGAGTCACTGCCACTGACTGGGTGAATAGGGCACGGCCCTATTAGGCCACTGCCGCTGACCTGTAAGCGAACTTCCTTCTTGAGGTATTTGGCCAATATAAGGGAGAAAACCATCCCTCCGGAGAGTTACCAGAGGCCCTCACCACGACTCTGCGCTGGGTCTTCGGAAAGGGTTACCTCCCTGGCCTCCTCATCTCAGATACGGGTCCCCTCGCAAGATGGCACCCTGGGAGCTCTCGATCCCCGGCGGAACCCAACCGAAGATGCTGGGCTCCGGGCCTCCAAAATAGTATCTCACCCCAGACTGAAGGTGTCTGGGATGGAACAGGAACCAGGCCTCCGGGTCTAGGGCACCCGGAAACGACCCACACGCACAACCAGGCTAAAGGTGCATGAGCGTGGACGAACCGACCCCCATGGAAGATGGCCGTCCCTTTTTATACCACCTCCCGACAGGCACAGCAGGTTCCCCGCCCCCCTGCCGAGAGGGGTCAAGAAAAGGCACAACCTTGTACTGTGGTTCAACCCGGACCTATGGTGACAGCGCCACCTGTAGGCCCCAGGGAACTATACACCAATACTAGCACCCATGGCAAAGAAATGGTCCATTAACCCTAACAATGTGTCTGAGCCTAACTACCACTCAGACACTCCCCTAAATTGAACACCCCGCTACATATGCATTAGTGGAATGGAGAGAAGGGATACCTTAGAGCTTCAGAGGTCAGAGTGTACAGGCTATAGACCAGAAGATATACTGTTTAGCGCATAAAGAAAGAACCACCCGAACTGACAGTTAAGGAGAAGCAGCCAAAAGAGACAACAACCTCTGCGGCGCCCCTGACTGCTTTGGGCCCTGAGCTCCTTAATGCTTTAGGGGACCTAGTTGCAAAATGGCAGAAGAGTAACACGGTGTGTGTGGAGCCTGGGTACTGGAAGCTCAGAATGTTTTCGGGTAAACAACCCATACCACTCAGGGAAGAGGACTTTGACACGTGGCTGGAACAAGCAATGCAGGCTGTAGAAGGATGGGAAGTGACGGAAATCCAGAAGAAACAGCGCATAAACGAAAGTTTGAGGGGGGCTACTGCAGAAGCGGTGAAGAACATCAGATTCAGCAACACTTCCTGTACTGCTTATGATTACCTAACCATGCTACAGGAAGAGTTCGGCCAGCTGGAGAAAGTTACTGACTTAATGTACAAGTTTGAACATACTCTTCAACAGCCAGGGGAACAATTTTCAGAATATGTTCAAAGGTTGAACAAAATGCTCTGCCAAATAGTCCTGAAGAAAGGGATGGTACCACAGGCTATAGATGCAGCCAGGATGCGGCAGGTCATGAAGGGAGCGCTGCACTCTGATCCAGTCTGGCTCCATTTGAAGACAACTGGGGGAGTCATGTCCCTGAACTATCCAGACCTTGTGCGAATAGTCAGAGATGAAGAGGCTTTGCTCAAAGACCAACAGACGCCTGAGAAACCCATCCCTTCTCCCTCAGCTGAGGTTGGATCTGTTATGGCCATAGAACGGGACTCTGAGGTGGCTATCTTGAAGTCACAAATGACCCAAGTCCTAGAAATGCTGACTACTTTAATGGCTAAGAACCCTGGAGCCACACAAAAAGAAGAAGTGAAGAAGGAAGTGTATCAGAATGCCTCAACTCCAGTTTCCTCACAAGTTTCCCCACAAGCCAGAAGAGAAGAAGTTTGTTTCAACTGTTGAGGGGTTGGGCATTACAGCCAAGTGTGTCCCAGCCCGAGGAAGAGTCAAAGTGCATACCGCAAGCCGGCGGAAAACTTCAGAAGGCCCCGGTGAAGGAGTCAACCGGGTGCCCCTCAGTTCCAGTAAACTCCAAAAGAATCAGAGAACAAGAGAAGCCAAGAGGAGAGGGGGACAATCCCCCATCCCACAAACTCAATACTCCTGACCCTAAGCCCAAATCTAAAACTTGGCAGGAAATTAATGCATACCAGGCCCAACAAGGACTCAGATCCAGGAAGAGAGTAAAAAGAAAGAAATCACAGAAGGCCAAACCCATGGAATCCAGGAAGGAGACCTCTCCGAAGAAATTCCCTGTCAAACTGGTGGGACCCTCTCCAGTGGTCCCCATCCAAGTAGAAGGGATATAAACAAGGTCCATTCTTGACACAGGAGCCCAAGTGACTCTCCTGTACCGGGACTTCTATCAGAAACATCTGAAGCATTTGCCACTACAGAAACTAGAAGATTTGCAAATATGGGGATTTGGAACCCAGAGTTTCCCATATGACGGATACCTCCCAATTAGATTGGCCTTCGACCATTCAGTAGCCGGAGACACAGAAATTTTCGACACATTGGCGGTAGTCTGCCCCCCGCCTGCCAGGAGCCAACAAGAGTTCCCTCTTAATAGGGACAAACACTGACTTGGTCAGGAGATTATTGGCCCCTATAGCACAGGAACAGGACTCCCCAACAATCAGAATCCATCCTATGTTGCAACAGGCCTATCAGCGTCTGGTATTGGAAAAAAAGGCTCCAGAAGGAGTGGGGAAGGTCTGGAAGTTGGACAAGAAGGAGAAGATGCTACAGCCCAGTGAGGTCGCCAGTCTGAAGGCTACTGTGAAACTTACCTGGGAAGAACCTGGCCCCTTCGTGGTCCTGGAATTAGACCCCCTGGAAACCCATACGGGGTTGGAAGTAATCCCTGAAATAGTTCTAATAAGAGCTCTCAAGAAGGCCAATGGCAGGGTGTCGGTGAGCATCCGGAACACTACCGACACCCCTGTGAAGATCCCAGCCTGGATGCTGTTGGGCCAAGTGAATCCTGCTACCCCGGTCGCCTTGTCAGACTTGGAGAAGGAAGAAGGGGGAAAAGCTACTGTGGAGAAACTCTGCCTGGAAGAGACGGCCTTGCCACTGGCATGGAGGGAGAGGGCCAAAGCCCAGTTGACTAGGTGGCAAAAGATCTTTTCTAAGGATGAGTACGATGTGGGATGTGCAAAAAGTGCCACTCACAGGATCCGCCTACAGGAGGACAAGCCATTCAGAGAAAGAGTCCGACGGGTCCCTTTGGCTGATCTAGAAGATCTGCGAAAGCAACTGACAGAGTTCAAGAGAACCGGTGTCATCCGGGAGTCTAGAAGTCCATAAGCCTCTCCGATAGTAGTGGTCAGGAAGAAAAATGGGTCGTTGAGGTTCTGTATTGATTATCGGACCCTTAAAAGAAGAACGATACCCGACCAGTACACCACCCCATGAATAGAGGATGCCCTACAGAGTTTGTCTGGAGCCAAATGGTTCAGTGTGATGGACCTGAAGAGTGGGTATTATCAGATCCCCATGCACCTGGAAGACAGAGAAAAAACAGCATTCATTACCCCGGTGGGGTTCTATGAATTCGATCACATGCCTCAAGGCTTGTCGGGAGCCCCAGCCACCTTCCAGCGACTCATGGAGAAGACAGTAGGGGATATGAATCTCATCGAAGTACTGGTGTATCTGGATGATATTATTGTATTCGGGAAGACTCTGGAGGAGCATGAAGAGAGGCTGGAGAAGGTTTTGAAGAGACTAAGTGATGAAGGACTCAAACTCTCACTGGAGAAATGTCAGTTCTACCAGTCTTCAGTTCACTACCTGGGACACATTGTGTCTGAAGAAGGAGTGTCCACAGACCCAGAGAAATTGGAGGCTGTCACCTCCTGGCTCCGACCCACTACAGTGACTGAGCTTCGATCGTTCTTGGGGTTTTGCTCCTATTACCGAAGGTTTGTGGAGGGGTTTGCTAAAATCGCCAAACCTCTGAATGAACTCTTGAAGACAAAAGGAGAGGAGGATGACTCAGGCCCCAGGAAGCCCGGGGAGTCTGTGGAAGATCAATGGACTGTGAGATGTGAAAAAGCATTCACAAGATTGAAGGAGAGCTTGACCACTGCCCCCGTCTTGGCCTATGCGGACACCAAGAAGCCATATGAGTTACATGTGGATGCCAGTCATGATGGTCTGGGAGGAGTGCTGTATCAGGAACATGACGACCAGCTGAGACCCGTTGCTTATGTGAGCAGAAGCTTAACCCCAGCTGAAAAGAATTACCCCACCCACAAATTGGAATTCTTGGCCTTAAAGTGGGCTGTGGTGGACAAGCTAAAGGATTACCTGTATGGAGCGGAGTTTGTGGTTAAAACCCGCTCACTTACTTTCTGACCACAGCCAAGTTGGATGCCACCGGCCACCGTTGGTTGGCAGCTCTCTCTGGATTCACCTTCAGTTTGAAATACAGACCTGGGGCTGGAAACAGAGATGCAGGCGCCTTATCAAGAAGGACCCATGCTCCCGCTAACCCCGTGGAAGACTGGACTCGACTGACCCCAGAGGGAGTACGAGCCCTGTGTCAAGGAGCGGAGCTCCAAGCCAGTGGAGGGTCCGGGGCCGAAGAGATTGGAGTCTCAGTAGTTGGAGTACCTAAATATTAATGTGATGTGACTCAGATTGGAGAAGAAAACCTACCCAGACTTTCCAAGAGAGATCTAAGAAGAGATCAACTGGAAGACCCGCTGGGAAGGTTGGCCCTGGAAGCACTGGAGATTCAAACCCCAGACTTACTTCTGAAGGATCCTTCAAAGGAGGCTCACCTATTGAGGAGAGAATGGGATCGGTTGCTGATGCATCAAGGGGTAGTCTACCGAAGGGGCCCCTCTGATGATTTGGAAGATAAGTGGCAACTGTTTCTGCCCGAGAAATATAGAAAGACTGTTCTGACCGCCTTACATGACGATCATGGTCACCTGGGATCGGAAAGAACTTTTCAGCTCGTGAGGAACAGGTTTTACTGGTCCTGTATGTGGGTTGAAGTGGAGGAATATTGTCATTCATGCGCAAGTTGCATACAAAGAAAGACTCTGCCTCATCAAGCTGCCCCAATGGGCCACCTACAAAGTCAAGGGCCTTTGGATCTGGTATGTATTGATTTTCTTTGTATAGAACCTGATTTGAGTGGACATGGGAATGTTCTGGTGATAACCGATCATTTCACTCGCTACGCCCAGGCGTTTCCAACCAAAGACCAGAAGGCCTCCACAGTGGCTAAGGTACTTGTGGAGAAGTTCTTTGTACATTACGGACTACCTCAATGCCTCCACTCGGACCAGGGAAGGGACTTTGAAAGTAGGCTGATCCGGAAATTGTTGGATTCCCTGGGTATAAAGAAGACCCGAACCACCCCTTACCACCCACAAGGGGATGCTCAGCATGAACGATTCAATCGGACATTGCTAAATATGCTGGGAACTTTGAGCAGTGAAAAGAGCATTGGGGCAAGCATGTGGCCGCCATTGTGCATGCGTATAATAGTACAACTAGTGATGCCACTGGATACTCGCCATACAGACTGACGTTCGGCAGGGAAGCAAGACTACCAGTAGATCTGGCCTTCGGCACTTCCATAGATCATACATCAGCAGCTTCTCATAAAGGATATGTGGATCGGTTGCGACACAGTTTAAGACTGGCATACGAGAAGGCCCAGGCGACTTCAGATCAAATAGGGGCCAGGAATAAGCGGAACTATGATCTCAAGGTTCGGATTCATGACTTACAGCCAGGAGACAGGGTGCTGTTGTGGAACTTAGGCATACCAGGGAAGCACAAGCTGGCGACCGGTGGAGGTCCCAACCCTATGTAATCTGTAAACAACTGCCAGGTTTACCAGTGTACCAACTTAAACCAGAAGGAAGTGTGGGGCCCTTGAAGACATGGCACAGGAACCACCTACTGCCCCTCCCTGAAGCAGTTCATTTACCCTCTACCTCAGATCCTTCTGAGCATCTTTCAGTCTCAAATACCCCTAGACCTGCCACCAGGTCTCAAGCAGATAGTTCAAAAGAGATGGATGCCCAAGACCAGAGTGAAGAGGAAGAGTTGGAACTTGATTGGTTATGGACACCACCAATACCTGAATCCATGACCACAGCCTCCCCACCATCCGAAGTTACCACCAGAGACACTTTAAATGCTGAGGCTGCTGAGTTCATACCACTTGCTACTCTTCCTTAGGAATGGGAATATGCCCGAGACGCTTTCCCAGAAGAAGATCCCAGAAATTCTTTATACCTCTCTGCACCTGAAATGGATGCCCCTGGGCCAGTTGAATCCAATACACCTGACTTAGCAGAAGGAGAATTGGAAGGACCCCCTGCGGTTGAAATCTCGGCTCCTAGAGAAAAAAGGGAGAAAAGAACCATCCACCCCCCAAGAAGACTAACGTATTCTCAGATGGGGGAGTGCTCGGAAGAGACTATAGCCACTGCAAGAAGAACAGTAAATAAGCCTGTCCCCTCTACTGTGAGTTTAGTAGGGGGCAACCCTAGCTCACTCCTTGGCACAGTTAGACAGGCCACTTCCACTAATGTGACCTGTGGGCAGGACAACCTTCTCCCCAGAGCTTGGTGGGAGGTTCCTCTGCCAGGCTCCTTTGTAGCCGTGAATTGTGTTGTATGTTCTCATGCTAACAAAGTTCGTTAACATTTTTATCTTTGGGGACCAAAGACTTTAAGTGGGGGGGAATGTGTAGCGGGGTGTCACTTTAAGGAGCTAAAAGGACTACCATACCCAGTGTACAGCGGGACACCCAGAGTGCATTACCCGGCGCAAGGTCTGCTGGGGAAGGGATATATAAGGAGGAGCTACACGCGGGTCTCTTTGGACACCGCCCCCTAACAAGTGGAACTAACGCCGAGTCTGTCGCTGGACTGGGCCTAGGAGTTTGGGCCTTGAGATCCAGAGAGCCCTCCGACCTTCACGGGAGAACCCAGGTGTCGTTTTCGTCCATCATCCCTTCAAGGACTGTCGGGGGGATCAGAGACTACGGGTGTCGTGAGACGGTGTGCTGGAGCCCCAGCTACGCAAGTCGGTTGTACGGACTAGCCCGGTCGGGTGAGAGAGCACCTGCTCAGAGATTAACTGACTAATCTTAGGCCCAGTGCCCTTAGTTTAGAGACCACCGTTACCAGAGTGTTATATTGCACACCAGAGGGACAGTGTGCTGTGCAGCGTTAACTGAACTCTTTAGTACATGCCAAGAAGTTAACTGTTTTGTTGCCTGTGGATTACAAATAACCTACAAAGTGCACCACCATTGCTAGCGAAGATCCTTCCCAATGGAAGCACCATATCTGCAATAGTCAGGCCTGACTGTAGAACTTTAGACATTGTTTGGGCGCCATCTTGCCCACGAGGGGGAAGCTCGCGAGCATAGTTAAGTGACATTTAGCATTTGTAATTGCTATTGGAACATAGTGCTTGTTGTATGCTGAATAGTTAACATTGCAGGGCTCTGCATATGCACATGTATTTCTGTTTAACCTGATACCATATATTCAGTAAAAAGTACTTGTGGTTAAGCCAATTTACTGTGTGGTTATGTTTATTGCGGCATTGTGATCCCCATAGCTAACGGGTTTCATAATTCCATCTTTACTACTATCTGTGCCAAGGGAGGTTAGAGCCAGTTAACTGGGTGTTGGCAGCAGTGTGTACAGGCCCAAATATATACCAGCAGCCCTCTTAGCTGGGGGTATTGCTACACTTATTTTTATTTTGGATAGAGTAAAGGAGGGTTATAACCCCTGTCATTTTGTTTTTGTTGTTATCTGTATCCTATTTTGGATATTTGGAGATTTCCCTTCACTTCCTGTCCCTAGCCAAAACAGGAAGTGAGAAGAAATCGCTCCAAAGTGAAGGGATCCTGGTGTGTCACCAGAACTTGTGTCCCCATTGAAAACATGACCAATAGAAAGGATGAATCTCCCTAATGGGGGCACAGAAATAAAAAAAAACTGACAGGATTCCAATACCTCTCCACTCTATCCAAAACTAAAAAGAAAAAAAGTTTTGTCTTTTGTTACACTTTAAAGGTTTTATTTTTTATTTTTTTTAAATAACAAACATATCATACTTACCTCCACTGTGCAGTCCGTTTTGCACAGAGTGGCCCTGATCCTCCTGTTCTGGGGTCCCTCTGCGGCTCTCTCAGCTCCTCTCTGCTTCAGATAACCCCCTCTGGGAAGCTCTCTCTTGCAGGCCATAGCCGCCAATTGCAGTGCTCGGTCCCGCCCCCCGGCGCCCGCATCATTGGATTTGATTGACAGCAGCGCGAGCCAATGGCTGCGCTGCTATCAATCTATCCAATGAAGAGCCGAGAAGCCCGGGCAACGATCGAGCGCGTTCGCAACTCAGGTAAGCAAAACGGGGGGGCTGGGGGGCCGGTAATCGTCGGATGTTTTTTCACCTTAATGCATAGGATGCATTAAGGTGAAAAAACATGAACCTTTACAACCCCATTAAGCTGAAAATTAGGGTCACTAGGATAGAGTTCCTCAGATTTAGATTGTAATTCAGGAGCTATGCATTATTCACAGTTTTTTTACAGTTATTTATTGTATTGTATCTGTTTGTAACCACTTGGTGCCCCCAGGGCGTCATATGACTTCCTAGGGTTTGTGGGGCTATATCTGAATGATGCCTACAACTACAGGCATCATTCAGATATCGGCATTTTCAGCCGGCGATTCCCTACACCATAAGAATGATCATAGCGGCTGTTCCGCCGCTTGATCGTTCTTACGGGCGGCAAAAAGGGACGTCCCCCCCTTCCCGCTGCCCTCCGGTGCTTCTACCGACTCACCTGTGCGATCAGTGAGTCAGAGGCCCCGGATGCTGATTCCGGCAGACCAGATGGTTGCCGGAGTCTCTATGATCATCGGAGGCCGGGCGCGATGTTATGACGTCACGCCTGGTCTCTGCATTCAAAAAAACAGCGCCGCCTCGGCTGGGAAGCGGTGATCGTTTTTTTCATTTTTTTATTTTAGGCTTCCCAGCCTAGTGGTGAGATGTGGGGGTCTTATTGACCCCATATCTCACTGTAAAGAGGTCCTGTGATGTCATATTCCTAGTACAAGGGATATTTACATTCCTTGTAATAGGAATAAAAGTGATCAATTTTTTTTTTTTTTAAAGTGTCAAAATAAAAAAATGTAAGTAAAATTAACAATATTTTTAATTTTTTTTAAAGTGCCCCTGGCACGCAGAAGCGAACGCATACGTATGTCCGTATGTCCCGCCCCCATATGAAAACAGTGTTCAAACCACACATGTGAGGTGTCCCTGCGAATGTTAGAGCGAGAGCAGAAATTATAGCCCCAGACCTCCTCTGTAACTCAAAACATTTAACCAGTAAAAAAAATTAAAACGTCGCCTATGGGGATTTTTAAGTACCGAAGTTTGGCGCCATTGCACAAGCGTGTGCAAATTTGAAGCGTGACATGTTAACTATCTATTTACTCGGCGTAACTTCATCTTTCACATTATGTAAAAAAATTGGGCTAACTTTACTGTTTTGTTTTTTTTAAAGCATGAAACTGTTTTTCCCCCCAAAAAACGCGTTTGAAAAATTGCTGCGCAAATACTGTGCAAGATAAAAAGTTGCAATGACCGCCATTGTATTCTCTAGGGTCTCTGCTAAAAAAACCATATATATATATAGTGGGAGTTCTATGTAATTTTCTAGAAAAAGAATTATGATTTTTACATGTAGGAGCGAAGTGTCAGAATTGGCCTGGGCCTGAAGTATATTGTCATTTTTAAGATAAGGGTGAAAATCCTCTTTAACACATTGAGACCTTTAACTTTACTGTGAGGACTTTTTGGCTATTCTTAGAGGCAACTAATTTTTAAGCCCATTTTTCAGCTTACTGTTAATGTGGTGCTTTCATATCATCATCATCTATGTAAAAAAATTGATTCACTGGTAAATGAGGTGTTCTGCCATATAAAAGAAAGAAAAGAAAGGCGCATAGCCAGTTATATCATACCTAGCACAATTTTATGCATGGACTATCTGTGGAAAATACTCTGCCTACTGGGCTTTCTTTTCCTCCTCTAATGTCCAAAGCATTTGCAATAATGTTCTATTCAGTCTCTCAACTGGGTTTCTTTCAGGATGATATGGCATTGTCCTAAAATGTGTTATTCCAGGCAATTGTCTCAATCTTCTGAAAGTTTGGTTTTCAAATTCTATACCCAAAGCATTGTCTATTTTTTTTTAGGATACCAAAATCTGGAAAATAAGTAAATGAAAATCTTTTAAATTTTTCTTAATTTTCTGCACGTATGGTAGGACTGTACGAAGCGAGTGAAGTGATTTTTAATGAACAGTATGTATTCTGAACCACCTCTGCTCTTCTCTAGGTGAAGAGAAACCACTAAGGCACATTCAGAAAAAGCACTAGATTTTAATCACCTCAAATGAGCTCTTTCTGGCATTGATGGATGTTTTTGTTTCTGGCATGTTTTGGTGACATTGGAGTTTATTTACTAAAGGCAAATAGACTGTTCACTTTGCAAGCGAATTATCCCCAAAGCTTAGTTATAAGAGAAGTATGGGAATTGGGGATTTGTAGAATCATACCTACCTATCTGGATGCAGCATTGGTCCGATGCTGCATCTGTCCCCCCCCCCGGCTCTAAGGCCACTTACACATTGAGTCACTGGCCGCGTTGGCAGTAAATTGGCGCTAGTTTTAACAGCGCTTTACCATCATTTTAGCTGCGCTTTTCGCCTGCTAGTGGGGCACTTTTAACCCCTGCTCGCGGCCGAAAAAGGGTTGAAAGAGCCCGCAAAGTGCTGCTGCCAAAACGCTTTGCAGGCGCTTCGGCAGCGCTGGCCATTGATTTCAATGGCAGGGGCATTTTGGGAGCGCTGTATTCACCACTCCTAAACCACCCCAAAGATGCTGCTTGCAGGCCTTTTTTTCCTGTCCTGAAAGCGCACTGCCCCAGTGTGAAAGCGCTCAGGCTTTCACACTGGGGCTGCAGAAGTACAGAAGGCAGTTTACAGGCGCTTTTCAGGCACTATTTTTAGCGCAAAAATGCCTGTAAAACGCCTCAGTATGAAAGTGGCCTTACACTGAGAATGGAGCTCACTGGAGCTCTGGGCTGTGGAAGAGGTGGGAGCAGCCGGCTCAGGCTCTCAGCGGCTCGGGATCTAGCCCCTGACACTGGACCGACTCTGTGACGTCAGCTGACAGCGAGCTTTAGCACGCTGTCAGCTGAAAACGGGTCACAGGAGTACAGAATGGACTGCATTCCTGTGATCCACAAGCGAAGTACAGCCAAACGAGCTTTGGCTGTACTCCTTTAAAGTTGTGAAATTTCATTTAGCAAAGAATACCCAATTACCTGCAAGAAAAATAAAGAAAAAAAACCCAGCATATTTGTTTGCACATGATTGGATGATGGATATCCTCAGAGCTTTATCTCACTCACAAAGCCCTGGGAAAAATTCCCCTGCACAGTCCAACTTCCCTTGCAAAGTGAACAGTCTATTTGCCTTAAGTAAATTAACCCCATAGCATGGGCGTCCGCTCCATAGGGCAAGGGGGGTTGTTTGCCCCCCCTGGAATCGAGAAGGTGTTGGCCAAATTGGCAGTGTTCTACACCCTCCGCCGCCCTTACACCCACTTCCAGCCCCGCTGGACCTGCTGAAGGTGAGAAGGAAGGAGAGCCAGGCTGTGTGTGCGGTATGGAGGGAGGAGGAGATGTCCTACAACACGTGTGTGTGTGTGACTGCAGAGACATGACGTCATAGGACACGTCATACATATGGTCAGTGTGCAGTGTAGTGGTCAATAGTCAGTGTGTAGTGTAGTGGTCAGAGTGTAGTGTGTGTAGTGTCCAGAGGTGCAGGGTGCTGCTGTGTAATGTAAAGGGGTGCAGGGTGCTGTGTAATGTAAAGGGGTCCAGTGATGCAGGGTGCTGTGTAATGTAAAGGGGTGCTGGGTGCTGTGTAATGTAAAGGGGTCCAGTGATGCAGGATGCTGTGTAATGTAAAGGGGTCCAGTGATGCAGGGTGCTGTGTAATGTAAAGAGGTCCAGTGATGCAGGGTGCTGTGTAATGTAAAGGTGTCCAGTGATGCAGGGTGCTGTGTAATGTAAAGGGGTCCAGTGATGCAGGGTGCTGTGTAATGTAAAGGGGTCCAGAGCTGTGGGGTGCTGTGTAATGTAAAGGGGTCCAGTGATGCAGGGGGCTGTGTAATGTAAAGGGGTCCAGAGCTGTGGGGTGCTGTGTAATGTAAAGGGGTCCAGAGCTGTGGGGTGCAGTGTAATGTAAAGGGGTCCAGAGGTGCAGTTGTGGAGAGGGGGTAAACAGTAGTGACAGAGATATTTAAAGATGCAGGGGGCACAGTGGGGTGTTTTTACATTTTAATGTGGGGGGGGTCGCTTTTATCCCCTGCTAGCGGACAAAGAAAGGGTAAAATGCGACTGTGAATCGCCGCTGCTGAAGAGCCCCCCCTGAAAACATTTCAGCGGACGCCCATGCCCCATAGTATTGTTGAACTGAGAACATATGCTAATAGACTTTATCTGTATCGACTGTAAAAGAGGGTGCATAGTGCAGGTAGTTTTTATAGTAGTCCACTTTAGGGCTAGGAATTCCAATTTATCCAATCGCAAATGGTAGTTTTTGTCACTGGATATCAGTGTTTTGAACAATTGCCTACATTGTTTACTTGATGTTGATAAAACACTGCGCCTAGACCATTGTTACGGTCTGGAGTCAGACTCAGAGACCAGTGGCTGTAGCAGTAAAGAGGTTCACAGGTAGTCAACTGGAAATGTACAAGCAGATCCCTTTAGTGCAGGGGTCTCCAAACTGTGGCCCTTCAGTTGTTCAGGAACTACAATTCTCATTATGCATAGTCATGTCTGTGAATGTCAGAGTTTTACAATGCCTCATGGGACGTGTAGTTCTGCAACAACTGGAGGGATGTAGTTTGGAGATCCCTGCCCTAGCGGATGACACAGACTTACCTGAGTCGCAGGGTCTAAACACTAACTGGTATTCACCAGAGCTCCTGATAGTGGAGATGGGTTTGCTGCATGTTAGAACCAGGTCATGGTCTTCAGAATTGCCTCCCCAGAGCAAACCAGGGTCCGAAAGCAGATATAGCAGGTAAGGTCCAAGCAGAAGTGTAGTCAGTAAACAAGCCAGGTCAGTAACAAGTAGTAGCTGGATGGGATAAGCTGGAAGCATAGTCTATAAACAAGCCAAGGGTTTGTAATGAGTGGTAATGAAAATAAGGACAGCAGCAGGTATGCAAGGAGTGAGATATCGGCTAGTGAGAGCACAATAATCTGTCAAAAGGGAAATGCTGAGACATGGCTTAAATCAGGACGTTCATGGGAGGGGAGCAAGGAGTTCAAGGTCCAAGAGAAACAGGACACAAGGCAAAGTTGTCTGAGGAATCAGGCAGGGAGCTGTCCAACACCCTAGTGGCACAGCGAGAAGAGCCACAGCAAAACACCATAGAAGTTGCTGGTTCAGACCCAGGTCTTGACACTCATCCTGGTGTGCATCAGCGGTGAGTCAGAACCTGTTTAAATCATTAGTAAAACCTCAACTGGAATATGCAGTTCAGTTTTGGCAACCAGTTCTCAAAAAGGATATTGGGGAACTGGAGAAAGTGCAGACAAGGGCAACCAAACTGATAAAAGGCATGGAGGAGCTCAGCTATGAGGAAAGATTAGAGGAACTGAATTTATTCACTTTTGAGAAGGGGAGATTAAGGGGGGATATGATCAACATGTACAAATACATAAGGGCTCCATATAGTGAACTTGGTGTTGAGTTATTCACTTTACGGTCAACACAAAGGACAAGGGGGCACTCTTTACGTCTAGAGGAAAAGAGATTTCATCTCCAAATACGGAAAGGTTTCTTCACAGTAAGAGCTGTGAAAATGTGGAATAGACTCCCCACAGAGGTGGTTCTGGCCAGCTCAGTAGATTGCTTTAAAAAAGGCCTGGATTCTTTCCTCAATGTACACAATATAACTGGGTACTAACATTTATGGGTAAAGTTGATCCGGGGAAAATCCAATTGCCTCTCGGGGGATCAGGAAGGAATTTTTCCCCTGCTGTAGCAAATTGGGTCATGCTCGGCTGGGGTTTTTCGCCTTCCTCTGGATCAACTGCGGGTATATGGGATTGTATGATATTATATATTTTAGTTTATTTTTATTTTTTTTATGGTTGAACTGGATGGACTTGTGTCTTTTTTCAACCTGACTAACTATGTAAGTATAAGCAATAAATGGTGGTTTAGTCACAAAATCTTTTCGTCTGACAACACTGAAGAAATTACACTTTGCTACAATGTAACATAGTGAGCGTACAGCTTGTATAAACAGTTTAAATTTTCTGTCCCCTCAAAATAACTCAACACACAGCCATTGATGTCTAAACCGCTGGCAACAAATGTGAGTACACCCCTAAGTGAAAATGTCCAAATTGGGCCCAATTAGCCATTTTCCCTCCCGGTGTCATGTGACTCGTTAGTGTTACAAGGTCTCAGGTGTGAATGGGGAGCAGGTGTGTTAAATTTGGTGTTATCGCTCTCACTCTCTCATACTGGTCACAGGAAGTTCAACATGGCACCTCATGGCAAAGAACTCTCTGAGGATCTGAAAAAAAGAATTGTTGCTCTACATAAAGATGACGTAGGCTATAAAAAGATTGCCAAGACCCTGAAACTGAGCTGCAGCATGGTGGACAAGACCATACAGCGGTTTAACAGGACAGGTTCCACTCAGAACAGGTCTCGCCAAGTTGAGTCCACGTGCTCAGCGTCATATCCAGAGGTTGTCTTTGGGAAATAAATGTATGAGGGCTGCCAGCATTGCTGCAGAGGTTGAAGGGGTGGGGGTCAGCCTGTCAGTGCTCAGACCATACACAGCACACTGCATTAAATTGGTCTGCATGACTGTCGCCCCAGAAGGAAGCCTCTTCTAAAGATGATGCACAAGTAAAACTACCCCTTCTGTGTTGCATGTAGCATGGAAACGTGGGCGGAAATTATCACCATTAGGTAATCGAAATTGCTTTCCTGTTTGGACCCAGGGGCAATATGTACATTGGCCACAAGTAAACAGGCCATATTCTATGACATATTTGTCGTGTATTGGTTTGTATTCACTGGTAGTCAATTTGTTGCCTATTGATGAAGCTTTTCGGTACACAAGCTCAGGTTTTTCTCTAACATATTTGCCCAATGTAGTATCCTCACTAAGAAGATGCCAATGTCGTTCAAGACAATTTTTAAGTTTGTTGTGTTGTGCAGAGTATTTTGTTATAAACTTGGTGGTTTGTTGATTGATGTTGGAGACCTAACAACCGGGCCTGTGGCAGAGGCCCTCTTAACCTGGTCTGTGGCAGGGACCGCCTCATGGTCGATGGCAGCGACCGTGCACCAAGCCTGTTAGTGCTATTCAGAACAGGAGAAACACAAATTTAAAGTTTGTGCCTGAACCTCCTCCCACCTTATCTGACCCGTGTTTGTCTCAACCCATCTGCTCTAAAAGAGACTGTTTATTGTGCAAAAAGGAATAAACAAGTGTTGGACCTTTCAGTTGGTGTGGACAGTTGCTTACTGGGGAAAGTTAAAGACTTGTTCTGGTTACTGCAGAAACAAGGTCAGCACTGGAGGCTTTTTTTTACACCAGTCGCAAGCAGGCCCGAGAAACTAACACCGCTCAACCTCCCTATTCAGAAGGGTACGGGCTTGTGGTGCGGTGTGCCTCATTCTTTTCCTGCGGAGGAGCCAAGCAGAAGAAAAGCAGGTAAAGTCTGGGGGCTCGTCCGGGATGTGCTTGCGGGCATGGAGTGTAAACCCCCCAGAAGCTGAACTTTTATTCCCCAGTGAAGTTCCGTGGAGGTCGGCCATGTTTGAAACTGCGCCACGAGGAGAACCCTGTCTGCGTAGTTCGTGGGCGTGTCTATTCAAAAAAGCCTGCGAGCGATGTAGAAGATGGGAGGAGTCTGACCATGTGTGGAGTTGCACGTGGGGACTTTGGCACGGAAAAGGTCAGTGCGCGATGGAGCAGCAAGTGGTCAGCATGTCCTCTCATGCCTCATGGGTTCCAGCTTCAAATACCATGAAAATTACATCATTCACTGCTTCGGTTACAGATACGGGGATTCGGCTCAAGCCCCGGGGAAGATTTGCCCTCTATGTGTGTAGAGACGTGGAGGCCCTCGGTGTGATTTGTCCCGGCTGCTCGGGACTGGTGGTTCATCTGAAGCCATTCGGGCGATGTGAGAGCTGCAAGCAATTTCTTTTTGTGGTTGAGCAACCTACAGAGAGGCCTCGGGCCTTCCACCTCAACTGCCTTACCGGCGTCACCACTTCGGAGGGAGAAATCGAAGCTTGTACAGCCACCCCTGCGCGCACTGACGGGACTTCAGAGGAGCTCGTTGTAGCGAGTGAGAAACTGGAGGATGCTGGTTCGGCAGCGACAGAGTCTTTTCTCCCACCGCCCAAGAGGAAGATAGGTCTCGTGAAGGCTTCCAGTGGCCGTGGTGGAGCAACGCCCCAGCGCTTACCCGGAACGGATGTCTCTGAAGGGAAAAGTCCCGGACGTCCGAGTCCTTCTCCAAGCCGAGGTAAGCCAGGGGGAGAGACTTTGTTACAGGCCCCTAGCCCTGGGGATTCACATGCTAATGAGTTGGCCAGAGGGGGTGAATCGTCCTTCACCAGGAATTACTTCCCTGCGGAGGAGTACGATGCCTCTGACCTAGAGTCCGTCTCAGATGCGGGTGATGATGCCGCAATTGACGAACTGTTTGAGAGGAAGGGATGGGATAAGATGCCCCTGTCCTTGTTCCATAGGCCTAGGAACCCACCCGTGTCTACTGGGGAGAGTACACCCCGGGTGGTGGCCGCCGAGCCTGAGGAGGGATCTGTCCCCTTGTCTACCCTTCCACAATCGGGAGCACCTGCTTCCGCTACTACCACTACTGCTAGACCGGTGTTACTGCGGGCCCCTGCAACTGGCCCAGAGGCAGTTAAAGTGCCTCGACACCCGGACGCTGTTGTTTTGCCTGGCACAGGAGACCGTGTCACCATGCCACCACGCCACCACTGTCCCCCTTACAGAGACTCTTTAATCAGAAGGTTGCTAGTGAATATGGGTGGGAATACCCATATCTGCCCAGAGAGCTTCTGTTCAAGGTTGAGGCCTGCAGGGACCGGTGGTATTTGGAGTTTGTGTGGGCACACCTCAAGGTACCCCACGCTAGAAGATACTTTTCGTGTTCACCTGCCGCAACTCTGCGTTTCAAAGATTGCAAAGCTGCGTGGATGTTGGGTCGGCACATTCATGCGGACAAAGTGCTTATCTGCAGAAAGGATAATGCCGCGTACACACGATCGTGATTCACGGCGGTGAAAACACTGTGTGAATCACGACATGAAATAAAATGAAAAACGAGGGAACGGCATTTTCCCCCACACACGACCGTTTTTCCCGTCATTTTTTTCTTTGTCGAGAAAAACGACCGTCTGTGGGCTCCACGGCAGTGTCTCCCTATGGGAAAACTGCCGCGGAAAAAAATGATGGAAAAAACGATGAGAAAATTTAGAACATGTTCTAATTTTTCTCATCGTGATTAATGCCGTTTTTCCCGACGGGAAAAACGGCAAAAAGCCCACAGACGATCGTTTTTCTCGTCCAAAGGAAAAAATGTCATTTTTCCCGACGGGAAAAATGATCGTGTGTACGCGGCATCAGGATGATGTGGAGTATCACATAGATACCTTCAATAGACACTGGAAGCCGTTGGTATTGCCCGATCCACATTACTATTTATGAGAGACCAGACTCTTGTGTTTGCGCTTAAATTTTTTTTTCTTTTCCTCTCTTCAGGAACTTTTCCCATGTTAAAGGGTATTTTACTCTTTGGAGGAATGGGAGTTATTGTTGTTCTTGTTCTCCTTTCTCTTCCCACTACAAAGATAACCAGGACTTTGGGGTCGTAGTTAGTGAGGGCCACAGTTCACAGAGAAGAAAATTTCCTTGTCATCAACAGGTGTTCTGACCGCGGTACTACTACTAGATGGCAGTGTTGCGCAACGGTTACATTGAAGGTTTTACATTGCACTTACTGTTAGAGCGAGCAGGTTTTTCTCTAGGGAGAGACCTGTTCATTCTAAAGTACATATTGTTGGAATTATGTGTTTTTCTTTCTTCCTCTGCAGGTGATCGACAAGCAAGACTGCTGAGTATGGGGTGGGTCTTAGTGAGTTCTGCGGGAGGAAATTGTAAATATTTACTGTGAAGTTTGAGTGATCTTAAAATGTTTTACATATTTATACACCCTTATTCCCATCTGTGTTTTTCCTTCCCATGTTAGGTTCCGACACAAACGAACAAAATTTTAAATTGTCATTTTTTTTTGTTTGTCTCTGGATCTGGCTTATGTTGACTCAGATTGAGGAGGCATAAATTGGTTTCAGACACTGGGGACCAGTGTTCACAAGTGAGGGGGATGTGTAGCGGGTGGTTACATTTAGGGGGAAGCATCTGAGTGGTAGCCAGGCTCAGATGTACTAATTGCTAGGTCTCATTGACCATTTCTATCCCTGGGAGATAGTACTGGTGGTTAAGTTCACTGGGGTCTATAGGTGGCACTGTTGCTGTGGGTCCCAGGTTGAACTGCAGTACGAGGTTGTATCCTTTTTGTCCCCTCTCGGCAGAAGTATGGGGGGGTGGGGAACCTGCTGTGCCTGTCGGGAGAGGATATAAAAGTGGGCGGCCATCTTCCAGAGTGGTCGTTCCGCGCTCAGGCACCTTAAGCCTGGATGCGGGTGTGTCGCCTCCGGGTGCCCTGGGCCCGGAAGCCGGTCGGGAGGTCTCTGGGTACTCTAGGCCCAGGGACGGAACTGCTGTTCCATCCCAGACACCTTGAGTCTGGGGTGAGGTACTTCGAGAGAGGCCCGGGACCCAGTACCTTCGACTGGGTCCCACAAGGGATCGAGGGCTCCTAGGGTGCCCCCTGGAAGTGGGTGCCCGAATCTAGGATGAGGAGGCCAGGGAGGTGACCCTTCCTGAAGACCTGATGCCTGTGGCAGAGGCCCTATTCACCTGGTCTGTGGCAGGGACCGCCTCATGGTCGGTGGCAGCGACCGTGCGCCAAGCCTGTTAGTGCTATTCAGAACAGGAGAAACCCAAATTTAACGTTTGTGCCTGGACCTCCTCCCACCTTATCTGACCCATGTTTGTCTCAACCCGTCTGCTCTAAAAGAGACTGTTTATTGTGCAAAAAGGAATAAACAAGTGTTGGACCTTTCAGTTGGTGTGCACAGTTGCTTACTGGGGAAAGTTAAAGACTTGTTCTGGTTACTGCAGAAACAAGGTCAGCACTGGAGGCTTTTTTTTACACCAGTCGCAAGCAGGCCCAAGACACTAACACCGCTCAACCTCCCTATTCAGGAGGGTACAGGCTTGTGGTGCGGTGTGCCTCATTTTTTTCCTGCGGAGGAGCCAAGCAGAAGAAAAGCAGGTAAAGTCTGGGGTTGGTGCGCTACATTTATTTGTAAAAAAAATTGAAAACCATTTATAAATTTCCTTCCACTTCACAATTATGTGCCACTTTGTCTATCTATCTATCACATAAAATCCCAATAAAATACATTTAAGTTTTTGGTTGTAACATGACAAAATGTGGAAAATGTCAAGGGGTATGAATACTTTTCCAAGGCACTGTATATTTAATTTCAACTCGCAATCTTTAGTTAATGAAGACAGTGCTAGAGCTACAAGTATTGAATTTAGATATTTTTTTTTAAAGGGCCCTTCACACAGGTGATGAAAATACTATAGGTGCTTAAGGCGATACTCGGGTAACACTATGGACAAATTTCTTAAGATTTGGCAACCCTGGTTGGACCAGTTTCCAGTGACGAGTCTGCCTTCCCGGTTTTTGGACCTATAGGAAATTCTGCCAAGCCCACCAGTGATGACCTTGGTTCTTGGATTGCCTGGGGAGGAGCTTATTTTCTTCTTAGTGACTCCTTTTAACTAGATTTTCTACTCTTATGCCCCGTACACACGATCGTTTTTAATGTCATTTTTAAAACCGACGTTTTTCTCCTCGTTTTTTTTCATGTTTCCTCTCAAGCCTGCCTTGCGTACACACCATCATTAAAAAAAACGATCAAGCAAAGCGCAGTGACGTTCAACACGTACGACGGCACTATAAAGGGGAAGTTCCGTTCGAATGACGCCACCCTTTGGGACGCTTTTGCTAATTCCGTGTTTCCGCGTGTTAGTAAAAGTTTGGTGAGAGACGATTCGCGCTTTTCAGTCTTCGTGCTTTGAAGATCGTTTTCGGGAGTTCAGTTTTCGCCTGTGGGTTCGTATCTGTTTAGCACTGCTTGTAGTCAGTTCGTATCTGTTTATTCAGTGCGGCCTGCTCTGCACGTTCGTGTTTTTCATCTTGTTCTTCATAGGCCTTGCTGTTTTACCGTGCGTTCTTCTAGTTCGTTCTGTTCAGCCGACCGTTATCTAGCCATGTTGCGGCTACGTACTCGTCGTAGAGTTCGTGCTGTAGTTGGTGCAGGGGTTCATGCTGTATCCCGACTCCATGCCATGAGCAGGGTCAGGAGGAGTTCATGGACCAAGAATTGGTTGCTCCAGCGGCACCAATTCTGTCACATGCCTTTGTTGCGGGAGATCAGGGAGAATAATCCTGATGATTTCAGGAATTTCCTCAGGATGTCTGACCCCGTATTTCAGCAGCTGTTGGCTTTGGTGTCCCCCTATATTACCAGGCAGGACACCGTTATGCGGGAAGCCATCAGTGCTGAGCAGAGGCTCATCGCCACGTTGCGATACCTGGCTACTGGGAGAAGCCTGCAGGACCTTAAGTTCTCCACAGGCATATCCCCCCAGGCTCTGGGGATCATTATACCAGAGACTTGTTCTGCCATCCTTCAAGTTTTGCAGGAGGACTATATTAAGGTAAGTGTTCTTCTTCAAGAATTCACATTGTATGGTTTTTATTTTTGGATATTTTTAATTTGCTTTATTTGCAGTCCCTAATTCACATGATTCTTAGCTGCAGGGAATGTCCCCTTTCTCCCCATGTTTTATTATTTTAAGTTTGGTGTTTGAGGATTACCTGTAAATTTGGCTTACCTAACCTCTCCAGCATGCTATCCTGGGGCCATACCTACCTTGCCTAGTCATTTCCATGTTTTTTATTATATGTTCCATCGTAGTGCTTTACCCAAAACGCACCCTAAATTTGGCCTAGGAATGTTTCATTTTTGTTAACTTCAATACAGAGTGCTCCAGCCTTCATGTGTGATATTCCCAACTCATCTTCTACCCCCCCCCCATAATGTTTTTAATTTTTTATTTTTTTTCTAGCTTCCAAATTTTTATGTATTGAACAGTTTCTACCAATGTTGGCCATGAATGTGTGTATGAAATCAGCTTTCAATGTTTCTGGCTCCAAGTATTAATTTGTTATTTCTTCAATTCCACAGTTCCCTTCTTCGCCACATGAATGGCAGAATGTGGCTTCCGAGTTTGCCCAGCGATGGAACTTTCCGAACTGTGGAGGAGCCATCGACGGCAAACATGTTCGGGTCGTCCCACCACCCCATTCGGGATCCTTTTATTATAATTATAAGGGGTTCCACAGCGTCGTGATGATGGCAGTGGTGTCGGCCACCTACGAGTTCCTCTATGTGGACATTGGCAAGAATGGCAGGATGTCTGATGGAGGAGTTTTTGCCCAGACGGAGTTTGGAGAACGGCTCCTTTTGGATCTGCTGGCCTTGCCACCAGCGGAGCAGAATGTGGAGGGACTACCTTTTGTGTTTGTGGCGGATGAGGCGTTTGGCCTGGGACCCCATTTGATGAGGCCATTCCCGCAACGCACCCTCACCCCTGAGAGGAGGGTTTTCAATTATCGGCTGGCCAGAGCCAGAAGGGTGGTGGAAAATGCGTTTGGGATCATGGCCAGCCGATTTCGCCTCTTCCTTACCTCCATCCACCTTGCCCCATACAAATGGAACCATGTGGTTATGACGTGCTGTGTGCTGCATAATTTCCTAAGGGTGCATTCAACGAGTTATATATCTTTGAGTGGGCCTGAGGCCTCTTTAATCAATGCAGAAACTTTGGTGGCCCTGGAACCTGGCCGTCCTGGCTTGGCCTCCCCAACCGGACGTGAGGTCCGTAACCAATATGTGGACTATTTTATGGGTAGGGGGGGGCCATTGAAATGCCAGACAATCTATAATAATTTTAGACCAAAAAAATAAATCTTTTTCTTGAGTAAAGATTGGTTAGTCATTTTTATTGTATAATGTTTGATGTTTCTGGTAGGTTTACCTAGTGCACTTGTTTTGCCATGTGGATTAAAAAATCTTTTAATTAGCCTTCATTGTCAGTGTAAACATCAAACATTGATTAGTTCACTCAGCACCACATTTACATAATGAAGCCACAATGATTTGTTATGTAAAAATACCTTTATTTTTTTTTGTTTAGGTGGGCAACTTCCTTAGAAATGTGGATGTTCCCTTAATTTCGGGTGTATTAAAACGCATGACCAGCCATGCATAAACAAACTATATTTCTAAAAATTTTGAAAAAAATAAACATGTGCTAGTCATTAAAGGATAAAATAACAAAAAAAATAGAAATCTCTGCAAGCAAAACGTTATTTGGTGTAAAAACATTAGACACGCCCAAGCACAGCCATGATATTTTGGAGCCTTTCCTCCACCCGCTTTGTATTTGCCCTGATCTCTAGCAAATCTCCCTTAATTTTTTCGAGGTCACGACAGCAGACCATCAGGTATTGGATCAGGATCTGGGCACTGTGATGTGTCAACTTATTGGGGTCTTCGGCCAGAACTGCACCTAAATGTAAAAAGAAATATGTAGGATAGAATATGTAGGCCTACATCTATTTAACATGCATGTGTCTGGTTTCACTCTGACCTGTGGTGGTGCCACTTTCCACTTCCACAACATCACATTCCTCTCCATCCTGGGGTTCTGGGGGTATTGTTGTAGGTATTGCAATTCTCGTCTCATCTGAGGTAGCTTTTCGAATCCCTAGGGAGATTGAAATAAAAGGAATAGTTTCATTAGTAGCGACTCAATTTTGCTAAAATAAGAAACATGAAAAAAAACTTGGTAATCATTCTTTTGAAGCATGCTCCATTTTAATTTTTACCCCCTGTGCCAACCGGGACAAATGATTGGATACATAGCCCAAAACAGAGCATATACATTTTGTAAACAAATTTGAAACATTGTAACACCCCAAAGTATCTACACTGGATCACCTGTGTGTGACTCCCTCAAGCTTTTTGGCTTTAGGCCCACACTTGTACTACTGCGTTCAGATGTTTCATCAGCTGCTGAGCATTCACTCCCTTTAACATTACCATGCATATCGTTTTTTCAAATGAACAAATGTCCTTTGGATTAGCACACCAAAAATAAGTGTGGCCCAAATTTACTCCCCCAAATAAACCAAAATACATGGGTGTTCACACTGGATGATCCTAAAACATCGTTTGAGGAACTGTACGGAGAAAGAGGTTTAATACGTCCGTTTACTATGCGGACGAACCTGAAAGATGGTATCTTTCAGTGTACTATATGAAAGTTAAAAATACACGACAGAATACAAGAAAATAATATGTACCAGGGAAACTCAAAAAAAAGCAACTTACTTTTTAATATAACTTTCTTGATTCTTTTATATTGGTCGGCCTCCCGCAACTTCAGATCTGACCATCGTTTTCTGAGCTGTTCCTTCGTTCTGCACACCCCGAATTTTTGGTGGAGACTTTTGACCACTTTGCCCATAATTCTGGACTTGACCAGATTAGGCCTTTTATACGGACCATGCTTGGCATCATAATCCTCCTTCTTTAAAATGGCGACCATCTCCACCATTTCCTCGAATGACATGTTGGATGCCTTATATCTCCTGGGTCTTGATTTGGGCTCCTCTGTAATTTCATCCTCTGTAGAGGTAATCTCAGCCACCTGTGTCTCCGCCATGTTTTGTTCAGCACTACGAGCGAGAAGGGGCGGGGAAAGTACAATATCGAACGTCAGGGGCGGGGAAAGCGTGCGGAGTTTCACGCATGCGCTGTGTATATAAAGTGAAGATCCATGTCTGGCAAATACGTTCATTTTTCGGGAGAGGGAGTTAGCAACGAACGTCGTGACCAAGGTACCTAACAATTTTACTTTTTGAGGTTCATCAGACGAGGAGATTTGTGTGCTCCAAATATGTAGACAATGCACAGTTGAGGAATGTTGCCTGAAATATTTTTTTTTTTTGGTTTCTCGCTTTTACAGATATCATGAATACTTTTAAAAACCCAGACTTCATGGGGGAGTTCATCGACAAATGGCAAGAGCTCCCTATATTATGGCAAACAAAAAGTGGCGGTAATAAAAATAAAGACGCCAGGAAAGCAGCACTGGAGAGCCTGCTTGCATTTGTGCAAACAAAGATACCCACAACAACTCTCCAAGATGTCAAAAACAAAATTGCGACCATCAGAGGGACATACAGGACCCAGAGGACTATGGTCCTGAGGTCCCAGAGGTCAGGTGCACCAGCAGATAAGGTTTATAAACCCAGTCTGTGGTACTACAGTAAGCTTGCTTTTCTGGATGACCAGCTGGAAGTGCGGGAATCTCTCTCCACCCTTCCCCCCAGAGGTCAATCCAGCCTTCCTTGTACCCAACCCTCCAGCCTTCCCTGCAGCCAGTCCTCCAGCCTTCCTGTCAACCCTGCTCTGGCTTCCTCTGAGGATCAAGATCAGGGCCTTGAGGAGGCAGATTTGGAGATATGGAGCCAGGTAAAGTTTTGCTATCTATATTTCTATCGTACAAAATTGTAGAATTTAAATAGATGTTCGTATTGTTAAAGGTATGTACACTTCTACCAATAAAGTTTGTGAAGAGCAAGATACAGTAGTGGCCTAATTTTATGTGCCCAAGACAACAAAACCAGGATGCGTAATCAATGAAAATGACATAACTTTTGGCATTGATTTCAACAATGTCTAGAGGTGAACAATGTCTGTGAATGATGATGTGGCAAAATAAATAATGTCCCTTTCTTTTTTTACAGCCAGAGCAGAGCCAGGAAGAGGGTGATGTTGGGGATCAGGAGGAGGCAGGGCCCAGTGGCACCCAGGAGGAGGCAGGGCCCAGTGGCACCCAGGAGGAGGCTTGGCCCAGCACAAGAGCCCAGATGCCTCCCCTGGTAGTTAAACCACGAGGGCCAAGGAGAGGTAGGCAGGTGGAGGAGGAAACCAGGGCCTTCCTCAGAGAGGCAACAGCGGCCCTCAGAGAGGCACCCTCTGTTGATGAGGGATTTGCCGCAGTCCTCGCCCACAAACTAGGGCAAATGGAGTTGCAGCAAAAAAAATTCAGTGAGACCCTGCTATTGAAAGTCATCAATAAGGGCCTGCTGGGTGAACTCACTAGGTACACGGACATAACGGAGGTTGTCCCTACTCCTCCACCTCCTCCTCCTCCTCCTACTACTCCTCCTGCCACAACCTCTCCTCCTGATCCCCAGCCTCCAAGGAAGAAACCAACCAAGGCTGCAGAGAAGGCTGGAGAGAAGGCTACAAGGAAGAGGAGAAAATAATGCCTGCTGTAGTACCACAGACTGGGGACATATAGGACTTATCTGCTGTGGCTCCTGACCTCTGGGAGCTCAAGACAAGATTGGGCTCATTTTTTGGGGGGATCTAATCTCTATTTTGGTTTGGACATCTTGTATGGTTGTTGTGGGGTGAAAGGGATGCACAAATGCAAGCAGGCTCTCCAGTGCTGCCTTCCACTTTAATTTGTTAATGTTCTGAAATAAAAAAAAATTGAGTGCCCTTTAAATACTTGACTATGTGATTTGTATTTCAAAAGAGAGCTTGCTAGGAAGCAGGCAGGGACATCTCAAATTATATTATTGTTATTATCAGGGGACACAAACCTCCCTGAGGCCAAATGAGACACATTTGGAAGGTTGTTGTGGTAACTTTGCACAAGAATAATTTAAGCCAAAATACTAAAAAAAAAGGCCAAAAAAACCCCCCCAAAAAATATAAAATTTAAAGAAAAAAGGAGAATTACATTATTTAATTATTATTAGTATTATTTAGGATGGAGGTGCGACTTATAAATAATATTTTATAATCATTAGAGCAATTTGGAATTACTTTAGAAACAAGTTTGGCATAACTCTCAATGTCATTATCAAAAGAGGGTAATTTGAAAGCATTATCAAAAGAAGAACGGAATGCGCAGCATTAAAACGATGCTATTAATTCCACCGTGACGAATGTGCCATCTCCATTTCCAACATTAGCTTTACCAAAACGAGCGCTCCCGTCTCATAGTTGCTTCGGAGCATGCGCGTTTTTTTTCACGTCGTGAAAGCATACACACTATCGTTTTTAACGTCGTTAAAAAAAACGACATGAAAAACAACGTGAAAAAAGAGAGCATGTCCGGAATTTTTAATGGCCGTTTTTCACATCGTTAAAAATGCTCTGGAGCCTACACACGATCATTTTTAATGGCCATTTTTTAAAATGGCATTTTTAACGGCATGAAAAACGATCGTGTGTACGGGGCATTACTCTTCCTCTTGTTCCTTTCTTTTTTCAGTTTTTTTTCTTCCGTTTTTTGGTTATTTACCACCAGATGCCAGTTTGCTGAGTCTGTTAAATGCTCTCTGGTAAGACTTTTGGAGTCAATTTGTCCTCCCTTTTTTTTTTTTAAGGTATAACTTTCTGGCCTTTGGGTGGCGGTACAGCCCTCTTGCACATCAGGAGGCTTATGGGATAGTTCCCCCCCTTCCTTTTTTTTTCTCATATACCGTATATATTTTCTTAATTTTTTTAGTCCTTGAGAGGACTTTTGGACTTTATCTTTATAAACGTACATACTGTAGGTCAATCTCAGGTATTGCATGGTATTTGTTACATGATGATTTCTAAAATACTGATTGCTTAGCATACTCTCTAGGCTTTTATCATTGAGAGCTACATGTTTGGTTATTATCCTAATAAACTGTAAACGTGCTGAGGCATCCTCACCTGGTTACCTTTCCTCTTTCTCTGTATTTATTAGTTATACCATATAAGAGGCCTATTAGTATGTGGTATATATGCTATCATTCTCAAATCTCTTTCTGCCACTGGCCTTGGCGTCTGAGCACTGTTTTGTGAGTTTTTCAATAAAAACATGCGGGGAGCGGCAGCACTACAGTCCGGGGCCTGGCCGGGGGGAGGAGGCTGAGCCGGATCCTGTGGTTCTGCAGTTAGTGTTGGCAGCAATGGCAGGCCAAGAAGGATACTCGGATCCCCATACTGGATATTTTGTTTTCACAAGAATAGCTCATTTGAAAAGAGGCAAATGCTGTGGGAACGCATGTAGGAATTGTCCATATGGTCAGGAAAAGTTTAAGGAATAATCTAGAAAGAAGCAATTTAATTACTTTTTTTACACATAACAGCCGAGTTCAATCTCACAGCAATTTTTTCATTAATTGAGGGGATTTTAAAATATGGTATTGTTAAGCAATTGTATTCGGTCCTTCTAACAATGCAGTCTTTCTAGTTAATATTCCTAAGTAATGCATTCAATGGTAATTGTAATAAAACATCAAATGGAAAAAAAAAGAAAGAAAATACTATAGATGTGTTAATGCTAGTTAAGGCTGCTTTAGAATTTTTAATTTTTTTTAATTTAATCTAAGAGAGAGGTCCCACAGGGACAACATGATGACAATACAGAAAGAAGTTACAGAAGCAAAACCATATTACATGGCATAGGTGGAAACACAACTTAGTACAGTTCGTAGTAATGCAGGAGGGATAAAATTAATAACAGAGATACAATTGCTTTCCAGATTGTGCTTTACAATTTAATGCATGTGTGAAAGAGGGCTAAAGGCTCGTTCACACTAGCTTTACTCTCTGGAAAGTAAGCTGCATTTGGATCACTCTTTAGAGTATTTGACAGGTGTGCCTTCTTACCAGCTACTCTAACACAATGAACTTGGCTCTAGTACACAGCAACTGCATGCATTGCATGCTGGTGTAGAGCAGACCCATTCACTACAGCTTCTATGAATGGATGGGGGAGCTATCAATCATCTGCCCGTTCTCCATTCAGAGATCCTTTTTCATTTATAGAATCTGTTGTACATGTAGCGGGTATTTAAATTTGAGGGAAGCATCTGGGTGGTAGTGTAACCCAGATGCACTGATTTTTGTTTATGGAGGACTCTGGTGGTGTGAGGTTCCCTGGGGTCCGAGGGTGGCGTTGTTGCCCTGGGCCGGGGGTTGAACCCTCACTGAAAGACTGTACTCTTTTTGTCCCTTTTCGGCGGTTGTACAGAGGGGCGGGGAACCTGCTGTGACGCTGAGTGGAGGAGATAAAGGGGGCGGATGCCCTGAGCACGGGGTTCAGAGTCGGAGGACACCGCCACGCCCAGGCACCTTCGGCCTGGGTGCGGGCATTCTGGAGTTCCGGGCACAGGGGCCCTTGACCTGGCCGGAGCAGGAGATGGAGTCCATCCCAGGCACCTTTAGCCCTGGGGTGAGGTACTATTGAGGAGGCCTGGGACCCAGTACCTTCGACTGGGTTCTGCAAGGGTGGAGGAGTCCGAGGGGCCCTAAGGTGTTGGGCGCCCGAGTCTGAGACGAGGAGGCCGGGGAGTGTAACCCTTCCGAACAGCCCTGTGCAGCATTTGCCGGTGACGGTGGGGCCTCCGGTAACTCTCTCGGAAGGATGTCTTCCCTCTGACTGGGGCCACAGCTTAAAGAAGGTAACTCCTATTTCATGTTCATCAGAGTTGCTGGTAGACACTCAGAAAAGGAAAGAAGTACATTCACAGTCACTGTGCGCCATAACCGTTGGTTTCGTTTGATTGAGGATTGTGCCTTGACCTACTCCCCACCTATACTGAACTGTTCGTTGGTCACAACCTGTCTGTGCTAAGTGATGATTTATTGCTGCTAAAGAATAAATAAGAGTTGGACCTTCTCAGTGGTGTGGAACTCTGGTTACTGGGAGCAAAGGGGGGTCAGTTAGAGGAAGGACTTGACCCTGGGTTATACACACGACCCGATGGTAAAATACGTTCGGGCCTTCACCTCCATCCAGAAGAGGAAATGGGCCGTGGTGGATCTCATCCCTCCTCCCAGGTTCCCCTAGACAAGACAGCAAGCCGAGAAGAAGAAGGGGTGAGCCCGCTACATACATCTTCTATGAATGGAGCAGCTGAGCGGAAAGATTGGGCATAGTCGGGCTCTCTTAATGAGAGCCTATTACAGCCCCTTAGTTGTATTAACCCCTGCTGCACCTGAAGTTTATGGCAGCAGGGTAGTAGGGGGTTGAGGGCAGAGCAGAGGAGAATTTCCACTGACAGAAGAGGAATCGGCACAAGGGACACATTCTATTGACTGTAAGTTATGTCCCTCATGCTGATTTTTCTCTTTTTTGTTTTAACGAGATACATTTAGGCTTTAATATCAGCTAGATGGCACTGTTCTCCTGTGGTCACACACTAAACATTAAAGCTCCCCCTAGCTGCAGCCTACTCAGTGTACATCTTGCGGCATGTATGCGTTCCTTGATCATCTGATCGAGGGCGATTACTGCCGTGCAAAATGTAAGCACATTGTTTCCCTGGAAGCCCAGGTTCTGAATCTGGGGAAGCAACTGTCAGCACTGAGTAGACCCTCCACACTAAAGGAGAGCCAGGAATGTACACGGCAGGTGCCATCAGGGGCCAGCACAGAGGTGGGTGGAGACAAAGAGGTGCAGGCACTACAAAATAGTAGATGGGTGACAGTCAGGAAGGGTAGACAGGGAAGTGCCAGGGAGGCCGATCCAGGGCTGGAGCATCCCAATAAGTATGCTCCATTGAGTGACATTGGTGAAACCAGCCAGGGACCAGCACTGCTGGAGCTGAGGGACTCTCCTAGCTGCCGGGGGATGAACTCCTCCAGTGAGAGTGGGGGGGAAGCTAAGGGAAAGGAAAGACAGATTCTGGTGGTAGGGGACTCAATTCTTAGAAGGACAGAGAGGGCAATCTGTAACAAAGACCTGAAGCGCCGAACTGTATGTTGTCTACCGGGCGCTCGGGTTCGGCACATCACGGATCTGGTGGACAGATTACTGGGAGGAGCTGGGGAAGACCCAGCTGTCATGGTGCACGTTGGCACCAATGACACAGTCAGAGGGAGATAGAGTGTTCTAAAGAACGATTTTAGGGACTTGGGAGCTAAATTGAGGAAAAGGACCTCCAAGGTAGTATTCTCAGGAATACTACCGGTACATCGAGCCACACCAGAAAGGCAGAGGGAGATTAGGGAAGTAAACAAGTGGCTGAAGAGCTGGTATAGTAAGGAGGGGTTTGAGTTCCTGGAGGACTGGGCCGACTTCTCAGTCGATAACCAGTTCTATAGAAAGGACGGCCTGCACCTAAATGAGGAGGGTGCAGATCAGCTGGGAATAAGGATGGCCAAAAAGTTAGAGGGGTTTTTAAACTAGGCGACGGGGGGGAGGGTCCAGAGATAGAGATAGTCAGCGTGGAACATATTCCAGAGGGTAGTATTAGGGGCATTAGTGGTAGGGTAACCAAAGCACATAAACCCAAGGTAAGTATAGTAGCAAGTCCTAGTTGCAATCTCGGAACACCCAAGAGAATAGTATGTGACCGGTCAAAATATATTAATGCATTAAAGTGTTTGTTCACCAATGCAAGAAGTCTGCCAAGCAAAATAGGTGAGTTGTAAGCTCTGGTGCATCAGGAGAGCTATGATGTAATCGGTATTGCTGAAACTTGGCTTCATTCCTCGTATTACTGGGCTATTAATATTCCTGGCTATGCATTCTTTCGGAAAGACAGGGTAAAAAGGAAAAGTGGAGGGATCTGTCTCTATGTGAGAAGTGATCTCAAAACAAGTGTGAAAGAGGACCTGGTGGATGAAGAGTGTGATGAGTCTGAAGCATTATGGGTGGAACTGCATACAGATGTGTGTAGTTCAAAGTTAATCATTGGAGTTTGTTATAGACCATCCGATGTTAATGAGGAGGTGGAGACTCAGCTCCTTGCACAGGTGGAAAGGGCTGCAAGGGCTGGGACAGTGATAATAATTGGGGATTTTAACTACCCAGAAATGGCACTGCTCGGACAGTTAAAGGGCAACAATTTATAAACCTATTACAGGACAATTTTATGCTCCAGTTTATTGAGGCCCCGACTAGGAATGATGCTCTGTTGGACCTGGTAATCTCAAACCATGCAAAGCATATTACAAATGTTCAGATAAAGGAATACCTGTGTAGCAGTGACCATAACATGATTTAATTTGATGTTAGCTGTAAGAAAAAATCACATACGGGAAAGATAAAAACACTTAATTTCAAGAGAGCAAATTTTCCAAGGATGAGGGCTGCTCTCCAGGACTTAGACTGGGAGAGAATATTGGCATCAATGGGCACGAAACAGAAATGGGAATTCTTCAAAAAGACTGTTTGTGAACTCACTGCAAAGTATATTCCCATGGGCAATAAGTTTAAAAGGCTAAAAATAAAACCTATGTGGCTCAAGGCCAAAGTTAAAAAAGATATAAACTATAAGAAAAGAGCTTTTAAAAAATATAAAAATTAAGGAACACTAGTGTCATTTAAATGTTACAAAGAATATAACAGAATATGTAAAAGGGAAATCAAGGATGCAAAAATTCAAAACGAACGACAGATTGCAAAAGAAAGTAGGACAAACCCCCAAGAATTCTTCAAATATATTAATAGTAAAAAGGTGAAGTCTAGGCATGTAGGCCCTTTACAAAATAATCTAGAGTGGGTGACTGGAGACAAAGAGAAGGCTAATTTATTAAATACTTTCTTCAGCTCTGTATATACAAAGGAGCATGGGGGAGCTCATGTCCATAATGGGGATGGTAGTGACACAGCCCCAAATCCACAATGGCTCAAAAGTGATATGGTCCAGCAATATTTAGACAGAATAAAGGTGGATAAAGCACCTGGACCAGATGGCATACACTCATGGATCCTAAAAGAATTGAGCTCTGTAATTTCAAAGCCATTGTATCTAATTTTTAGGGTCTCATTAATGACAGGAATAGTACCACTGGATTGGCGCAGGGCCAATGTGGTGCCTATATTTAAAAAGGGAACAAAGTCTTTACCAAGTAACTATAGACCTGTTAGTTTAACTTCTATAGTTGGGAAGATACTGGATTAATAAAAGACCACATAGACGAGTTCTTGCTGGGAAAAAAACATTTTAAGCATCAGACAGCATGGATTCATGAAAGACAGAAGTTGTCAGACAAACCTGATTTCTTTTTATGAAGAGGTAATTAAAACCTTGGACAGAGGCGGGCTGTGGACGTGGTATACTTGGATTTTGCAAAAGCGTTCGATACAGTTCCCCACACACGGCTAATGTGTAAGGTAAAGTCTACAGGCTTGGAAATATCAGTTTGTAAATGGATAGAAAACTGTCTAAAAGACAGAATTCAGAGAGTATTAGTTAATGATTCTTACTCTGAATGGTCTAAGGTTATCAGTGGTGTACCCCAAGGTTCAGTGCTGGGACCCTTACTTTTTAATATCTTTATAAATGATATTGGGTCTGGGATCAAAATTAACATTTCTGTCTTTGCAGATGACACTAAGCTATGCAGTGGAATAACGTCCTTACAGATGTCGCCAATTTACAAGCCGACCTCAATGCACTGTCTAATTGGGCGACTATGTGGCAGATGAGGTTTAATGTTGATAAATGTAAAGTTATGCACTTGGGGGCTAAGAATATGCATGCATCATACATACTAGGGGAGTAAAACTGGGGGAATCTGTAGTGGAGAAGGATCTGGGGGTTTTGGTAGATCATAAGCTCAATAATAGCATGCAATGCCAAGCTGCGGTTTCCAAAGCGAGCAAAGTCCTTTCTTGTATTAAGAGAGGTATTGGCTCCAGAGAGAGAGATATCATTTTGCCTCTGTTCAAATCATTAGTAAGACCTTATCTGGAATATGCAGTTCAGTTTTGGGCCCAAGTTCTCAAAAAGGATATTGGGGAACTGGAGAAAGTGCAGAGAAGGGCAACCAAACTGAAAAGAGGCATGGAGGAGCTCAGCTATGAGGAAAGATTAGAGGAACTTAATTTATTCACTCTTGAGAAGAGGAGATTAAAGGGGGATATGATCAACATGTACAAATACAGTGGGGCAAAAAAGTATTTAGTCAGCCACCAATTGTGCAAGTTCTTCCACTTAAAAAGATGAGAGAGGCCTGTAATTTTCATCATAGGTATACCTCAACTATGAGAGACAAAATGTGGAAACAAATCCAGACGATCACATTGTCTGATTTGGAAAGATTTTTTTTTGCAAATTATGGTGGAAAATAAGTATTTGGTCAATATCAAAAGTTCATCTCAATACTTTGTTATATATCCTTTGTTGGCAATGACAGAGGTCAAACGTTTTCTGTAAGTCTTCACAAGGTTGTCACACACTGTTGCTGGTATGTTGGCCCATTCCTCCATGCAGATCTCCTCTAGAGCAGTGATGTTTTGGGGCTGTCGCTGGGCAACACTGACTTTCAACTACCTTCAAAGGTTTTCTATGGGGTTGAGATCTGGAGACTGGCTAGGCCACTCCAGGACCTTGAAATGTTTCTTACGAAGCCACTCCTTCATTGCCCGAGCGGTGTGTTTGGGATCATTGTCATGCTGAAAGACCCAGCCACGTTTCATCTACAATGCCCCTGCTGATGGGAGGAGGTTTGCACTCAAAATCTCACGATACATGGCCCCATTCATTTTTACATGTACACGGATCAGTTGTCCTGTTCCCTTTGCAAAGAAACAGCCCCAAAGCATGTTGTTGCCACCCCCATGCTTCACAGTAGGTATGGTGTTCTTTGGTTGCAACTCAGCATTCTCTCTCCTCCAAACACGACGAGTTGTGTTTCTACCAAACAGTTCTACTTTGGTTTCATCTGACCATATGACATTCTCCCAATCCTCTTCTGTATCATCCAAATGCTCTCTAGCAAACCTCAGACGGGCCCGGACATGTACTGGCTTAAGCAGGGGGACACGTCTGGCACTGCAGGATCTGAGTCCCTGGCGGCATAGTGTGTTACTGATGGTAGCCTTTGTTACGTTGGTCCCAGCTCTCTGCAGGTCATTCACTAGGTCCCCCCGTGTGGTTTTGGGATTTTTGGTCACCGTTCTTGTGATCATTTTGACCCCACGGGTGAGATCTTGCGTGGAGCCCCAGATCGAGGGAGATTATCAGTGGTCTTGTGTGTCTTCCATTTTCTAATTATTGCTCCCACAGTTGATTTCTTCACACCAACCTGCTTGCCTATTGCAGATTCAGTCTTCCCAGCCTGGTGCAGGTCTACAATTTTGTTTCTGGTGTCCTTCGACAGCTCTTTGGTCTTCACCATAGTGGAGTTTGGAGTGTGACTGTTTGAGGTTGTGGACAGGTGTCTTTTATACTGATAACAAGTTCAAACAGGTGCCATTTATACAGGTAATGAGTGGAGGACAGAGGAGCCTCTTAAAGAAGAAGATACAGGTCTGTGAGAGCCAGAAATCTTGCTTGTTTGTAGGTGACCAAATGCTTATTTTCCACCATAATTTGCAAAAAAAAATCTTTCCAAATCAGACAATGTTATTGTCATGATTTGTTTCCACATTTTGTCTCTCATAGTTGAGGTATACCTATGATGACAATTACAGGCCTCTCTCATCTTTTTAAGTGGGAGAACTTGCACAATTGGTGGCTGACTAAATACTTTTTTGCCACACTGTATATAAGGGATCCGTAAGGTGAACTTGGTGTTGAGTTATTCAGTTTATGGACAACACTGAGGACAAGGGGGCACTTTTTACGTCTAGAGGAAAATATATCTCATCTCCAAATACGGAAAGGTTTCTTCACAGTAAGAGCTGTGAAAATGTGGAATAGACTCCCTGCAGAGGTGTGTAGCGGGTATTTAAATTTAGGGGGGCACATCTGGGTGGTAATATGACCCAGATGCACTGATTGTTAGGGAATTTGGGACCATTCTCATTCGTGGAGGATCCCAGTGGTGTGCAGTTCCCTGCGGCCTGTGGGTGGCGCTGTCGCCCTGGGCCGGGGTTGAACCATCACTGTAGTGCTGTGCCCTTTTTGTCCTGTTTCGGCAGCGGTGCGGTGGGGCGGGGAACCTGCTGTGACGGTCGGGAGAGGAGATAAAGGGGACAGACGTCCTCAACACGGGGTTCAGTCGTTGGAGGTGAGAGCCGTGCCCTTGACCTGGCCGGAGCGGGAGATGGAGTCCATTCCAGGCACCTTTAGCCTGGGGTGAGGTACTACTGAGGAGGCCCGGGGCCCAGTACCTTCGACTGGGTTCCGCAAGGGTGGAGGAGTCCGAGGGGCCCTAAGGTGTTGGGCGCCCGAATCTGAGACGAGGAGGCCAGGGAGCGTAACCCCTCAGAACAGTCCGGCGCAGCATTGCTGGTGACAGCGGGGCCTCTGGTAACTCTCTTGGAAGGATGTCTTCCCTCTGACAGGGGCTGCACTTAGCGAAGGTAATTCTGTTCCTGTTCTACACGGTCGGTGGCAGCGGCTGTGCGCCATAACCGTTGGCGACATCACAATGGTTAATTCCATTTAAGGATTGTGCCTTGACCTACTCCCCATTTATACTGAACTGTTCTTTGGGTCACAACCTGTCTGCTGTTAAAGGACGATTTATTACTGTCAGAGAATAAATAAGAGTTGGACCTTTTCAGTGGTGTGGAACTTCAGTTACTGGGAGCAAAGGGGGGTCATCTGCAGAACGGACTTGGCTCTGGGTTATACACACGACCCGAAGGTAAACAGGTGTTGGCTTTCACCTCTACACATTAGAGGACATGGGCCGTAGTGTACCGCATCCCTCCTCCCTGATCCCCCTAGACAAGACAACAAGCTGAGAAGAAGAAGAAGGGGTGAGAGGGGTGAGGCCGCTACACGTGGTTCTGGCCAGCTCAGTAGATTGCTTTAAGAAAGGCCTGGATTCTTTCCTAAATGTACATAATATAACTGGGTACTAACATTTATAGGTAAAGTTGATCCAGGGAAAATCCGATTGCCTCTCAGGGGATCAGGAAGGAATTTTTTCCCCTGCTGTAGCAAATGGGATCATGCTATGCTGGGGTTTTTCGCCTTCCTCTGGATCAACTGTGGATGTAGATTGGGTATATGGGATTGTATGATATTATTTAATTTTTGTTTGTTTTTTAATGGTTGAACTGGATGGACTTGTGTCTAGAGTTGAGCGGACACCTGGATGTTTGGGTTCGAAGGGTTCGGCCGAACTTCGGAAAAAAGTTCGGGTTCGGGACCGAACTTTAACCCGAACCCGGACCCGAACCCGAACCCCATTGAAGTCAATGGGGACCCGGACTTCTAAGGACTAAAAAGGCTCTAAAAAAGTAATGGAAAGGGCTAGAGGGCTGCAAATGGCAGCAAAATGTTGTTAAGAGCATGGCAAGTGCTCTGCAAACAAATGTGGATAGGGAAATAACTTAAAATAACATAAAAAAAAAAAAAAAAAAATAATAATCTTGACCTAGGAGGACGAGGTCCATATGGAGTAGGAGGTTGAGGTGGCGGTGGATGTGGCTGTGTAGGTGGAAGCGGCAGTGGAGGAGGACGAGGTAGCCAACACTGGTTCAAAAATGCAACAATGGCTGGGTAAGGCCGGTGATGTGTCGAATTCTGTCCCCCGTCAAATAGTGTCCACCCTGTACTGCGCTTGCTCAGTATGTAGGACAAGGGGATTTCGAAAATCTCCCAAGACGAACGGCGCCTGCGTGGTGAGTTCAGGTGAAGGCCACACCATCCGTGGTTCAAGCCGAGCCAGGTGAGGCCGTGCCCGAAGCGTGGCGATCGAACCGAGCCCGTGAGGGGCCCTGTTACTATGTGCTACCGTATGTCCACTTGGATGGTGGGGCTTGAACCTGCACTCACAGCGCAGGCGCCGTTCATCTTTGGAGATTTTGTGAATCTCCTTGTCCTCTGTACTGCGCAAGCGCTGCGCCTTCGCAGTATGGGCCGGACACAATCCGATGGCCGGACAGTTTTTGTCACAACACCGGTATACATGTCTATTCTGCACAAGGTACGGACAAGTCCTGTGGGATCCATGCCTGGTTCATTTTAATGAACGTGAGCTTGTCCACATTGGCTCTGGACAGGCGGCTGCGCTTGTCTGTGATAACGCCCCCTGCCGTGCTAAATACACGTTCAGATAATACACTGGCTGCAGGGCAGGCCAGCACCTCCAAGGCATAAAGGGCAAGCTCAGGCCATGTGCCCAATTTGGAGACCCAGAAGTTAAAGGGGGTAGACCCGTCATCCAGTACGTGTAGGCCTGTGGACACATACTGCTCAACCATGTTGGTGAAATGCTGCCTCCTGCTAAGACGTTCCATCTCAGCTGGTGGTGCTGGTTGTTGTGGCGTGCTGACAAAGCTTTTCCACATTTCAGCCATGCTAACCCTGCCTTCTGAGGTGCTGCCGGTGCCCCGGCTGCGTTGGCGACCTCTTCCTCCTCCTCTGCCTTCACCTTGTGCTTCCACCGTACGCCCGCTGTCAGGTGGGAATGCCACCAGCAGCGCGTCTACCAGCGTGCGCTTGTACTCGCGCATCTTACGATCCCGCTCCAGTGAGGGAATTAAGGACGGTACGTTGTCCTTGTAACGGGGATCCAGCAGGGTGGCCACCCAGTAATCAGCACCAGTTAAAATGTGGGCAACTCGGCCGTCATTGCGGAAACACTGCAGCATGTAATCACTCATGTGTGCCAGGCTGCCGAGAGGCAAAGAAAAGCTGTCCTCTGTGGGAGGTGTATCGTCTGTGTCCTCTGTATCCCCCCAGCCACGCACCAGTGATGGCCACGAGCTGGTCTGGGTGCCACCCTGCTGTGAAAATGGCTCCTCCTCCTCCTCCTCCTCCTCCTCCATCTCCTCCTCCACCTCGTCATCCTCCAGAACTGTGCCCTTTCTGCCGGACAATTGTGTACCTGGCGTTTGTTGGTGCAGGAACCCACCCTCGTAGCCACTTGTGAAGACTGCCCTGAAAGCCTTTGAAATGATCCCGCTTCCTCCTCCTCCTCCTCATCCTGCTGTGCCACATCCTCTTCCATCATCGCCCGAAGCGTTTTTTCAAGGAGGCATAGAACTGGGATAGTAACGCTAAGAACGGCGTCATTGGCACTGGACATGTTGGTGGAGTACTCGAAACAGCGCAACAAGGCACACAGGTCTCGCATGGAGGCCCAGTTATTGGTGGTGAAGTGGTGCTGTTCCGCAGAGCGACTCACGCGTGATTGCTGCAGCTGACACTCCACTATCGCCTGCTGCTGCTCGCACAGTCTGGCCAGCATGTGCAAGGTGGAGTTCCACCTTGTGGGCACGTCACATATGAGGCGGTGAGCGGGAAGGCCGAAGTTACGCTGCAGCGCTGACAGGCGAGCAGCAGCAGGGTGAGAACGCCGAAAGTGCGCACACACAGCCCGCACTTTCTGCAGCAGCTCTGGCATATTGGGGTAATTTTTAAGGAACCTCTGGACCACCAAGTTCAGCACATGCGCCAGGCAAGGGATGTGCGTCAAACCGGCTAGGCCCAGAGCTGCTACGAGATTTCGCCCATTATCGCACACAACTAGGGATGAGCTTCGTGTTCGAGTCGAACATACGTTCGACTCGAACATCGGCTGTTCGATCGTTCGACGAAGATCGAACGATTTGGGCCGTTCGCGCCAAATTCGAGTGACGCGAACGGCCCACTATGCACTACGCCATCGCAGTGTCATCCAGGCGCTGTGATTGGCCAAGCATGCACTGTGACCCCGCATGCTTGGCCAATCACAGCGCCGGCAGCGAGGAGAGCAATGATTGGCCACAGGCAGGATGCCTGTGGCCAATTATTGCTGAGGGTGTTTAGTACACGCCCCACACTATAAAAGGCTGCCAGCACGGCGGCCTAGTGTAGTGTGTTCCGGAGCAGGGAAAGAGAAGCATAGGCAGGGACAGTGACATTTATTTTTTCTTGCTTAACCTGGATTCCTTTAGTTTAGGGAAAGAGAAGGATAGGTAGGGAGAGTGTCAGTGTGTTTTACTGTGTGAATCCTTGTTTCTAGGGACAGGGAAGGACAGTGAGGGAATTCTCCTTGTGCTATAGTGTGCTTTAAAAAAACATTTTTTCTAGGGACAGAAAACTATAGGTAGGGAGAGTGTCAGTGTGTTTTACTGTGCGAATCCTTGTTTCTAGGGACAGGGAAGGACAGTGAGGGAATTCTCCTTGTGCTATAGTGTGCTTTAAAAAAAAATTTTTTCTAGGGACAGAAAACTATAGGTAGGGAGAGTGTCAGTGTGTTTTACTGTGCGAATCCTTGTTTCTAGGGACAGGGAAGGACAGTGAGGGAATTCTCCTTGTGCTATAGTGTGCTTTAAAAAAACATTTTTTCTAGGGACAGAAAACTATAGGTAGGGAGAGTGTCAGTGTGTTTTACTGTGCGAATCCTTGTTTCTAGGGACAGGGAAGGACAGTGAGGGAATTCTCCTTGTGCTATAGTGTGCTTTAAAAAAACATTTTTTCTAGGGACAGAAAACTATAGGTAGGAAGAGTGTCAGTTTCTTTCACTGTGATAATCCTTGTTTCTAGGGACAGGGAAGGAAAGTGAGGGAAATTCTCCTTGTGCTATAGTGTGCTTTAAAAAAACATTTTTTCTAGGGACAGAAAACTATAGGTAGGAAGAGTGTCAGTTTCTTTCACTGTGATAATCCTTGTTTCTAGGGACAGGGAAGGACAGTGAGGAAAATTCTCCTTGTGCTATAGTGTGCTTTAAAAAAACATTTTTTCTAGGGACAGAAAACTATAGGTAGGAAGAGTGTCAGTTTCTTTCACTGTGATAATCCTTGTTTCTAGGGACAGGGAAGGACAGTGAGGGAAATTCTCCTTGTGCTATAGTGTGCTAAAGCATTCCTCATCAACCATCTTTGAAATCCTTGTTTTTTTGGACAGTCAGGGAAATTGTCGTTGTGCTATTCTGTGCAAAAGCAATCATCCTCAACCATATTTAGAAATCCTTAAGTAAAGGGACAGAGAAGGACACCTGAAGGTAGCCCTTATTGCTTTTTCCCATCTCCCTGCAGGCCATCTATTAGAATGTCTGGAAGGCAAACAAGGAGAGGCAGACAGTCAGGAGGCAATAAAAGAGGGCAAGCAGGCTCTGTGTCTGGGGGCAACAGTGCTGGTCGTGGACGCGGTGCATTGTCATCAGCACATGGCCATGGGACACGCTTGTCCTTCTTTTCGGCAGCTGGACATGTTGAGCCACATCATGCCGAAGACTTGGTAGAGTGGATGACCAAGCCCTCCTCCTCCTCCTCATCCTCTCTCACCCAGGCTCAGGGTACTGGAAAAGCAGCTGCCAAAGCGTCCTCTTCCCTGGTATCAATGTCAGACTCATCATCAGTCACTCCTTCCCTAGACCCACCATGTCCTCCTCCTGAGGAGTCCCCCGAACTGTTTGAGCACAGTGTTGGGTACATGCTCCAGGAGGATGCCCAGCGTTTCGAAGGGTCTGATGATGAAACCCAGCTACAGGAAGGCAGTAGCGTGAGAGCAGACAGAGGGGATGCTCAAGAAGGACACCAATCTGGCAGTCATGTTCCAGCAGCTGCAGCATACTGCCAGATTGGCTCCAGTGATGAGGAGGGAGGGGATGATGAGGTCACTGACTCCACGTGGGTGCCTAATAGGAGAGAGGAGGAGGAGGAGGATGAGGAGGAGGCACATCTCCAACGAGGCAGGATGCCCTTTGGTGGCCAGCGTAAGGGCAGTACACCGACGGAATCACACCGCAGAGCTCCGCCTGTGCAGGGCGCTGCCTCTGCCCGTCATTCAAAAAGTTCTTTGGTGTGGGCCTTTTTTGAGGCTAGTGCATCAGATCGCACAGCTGCTGTTTGCAACATATGTCTCAAGCGTATATCGCGTGGCCAAAACATCAGCCGCTTGGGTACCACATGCCTGACCAGACATATGTTGACCTGCCATGCAGCTCGTTGGCAAGCCTACCTCAAAGACCCACACCAAAGAACAAAGCGGACCTCTCCTTGCACCGCATCAGCTGGGATCTCCAACCCCATTATAACTTCAGTCCTCTCTGAAACATGCACTGAGAGGAATGAAGGTGTAGAATTAGGTGTGTCACAGCCAAGTACTTGCGGCCACTCTGCTAGCAGTACACCGACGTCCGATTCTAGCAGGCAAATTTCCCTGCCCCAGCTGCTGGACCGTCGAAAGAAGTTCACTCCCAGCCATCCACATGTCCAGCGGTTGAATGCTAGCTTGGCTAAATTGCTAGCGCTTCAACTGCTGCCTTTTCAGTTGGTAGACTCGGCCCCCTTCCGTGAGTTTGTGCAATGTGCGGTTCCTCAGTGGCAGGTTCCCAAACGCCACTTTTTCTCACGGAAGGCTATTCCGGCTCTCTACCGGCATGTGGAAGGCAATGTCTTGGCCTCGCTGGACAGGGCGGTCAGCGGTAAGGTGCATATTACCGCTGACTCATGGTCCAGCATGCATGGACAGGGACGTTACCTTTCTTTCACGGCCCATTGGGTCACTCTTTTGGCAGCTGGGAAGGATGCAGGACAAGGTGCAGTAGTGTTGGAGGTTGTTCCACCGCCACGCCTCCAAAATGCTACTACTGGTTGTGACACACCTCTCTCCTCCACCCCCTCCTCTTCTTCTTCCTCCATGGCCTCTTCCTGTGGTTTGTCCTCGGAACCAGCGGTGCTCCGTAGGCGTTCAAGGGGCTACGCAAGTACGCAGGCAAAAAGATGCCATGCCGTGCTTGCGCTGGTGTGTTTGGGGGACAGAAGCCACACTGGGGCAGAGGTCCTGTCTGCTCTGCAGGGCCAGGCCGAGAGGTGGTTGACGCCACGCCAGCTTAAGCCAGGAATGGTGGTTTGCGACAATGGCACCAACCTCCTCTCCGCCCTCCGACAGGGACAACTGACCCATGTGCCCTGTGTGGCTCACGTCCTTAACCTGGTGGTGCAGCGGTTCTTGGGCAGGTACCCGGGCTTACAGGATGTCCTGAGGCAGGCCAGGAAAGTCTGTGTGCATTTCCGCAGATCTTATAATGCCAGTGCTCGCCTGGCTGAGCTGCAAAAGGAGTTGAACCTGCCCAAGAACCGCCTTATATGTGACATGCCCACCAGGTGGAACTCAACGTTGGCCATGCTGCAGCGGCTGCACACGCAGCAGAGGGCCATCAATGAGTACCTGTGCGACTACGGCACCAGGACAGGGTCAGGGGAGCTTGGTTTTTTTTCTCCACGCCAGTGGGGCATGATCAGGGATGCATGCACTGTCCTGGCACCATTTGAGGAGGCCACGAGGATGGTGAGCAGTGACAGTGCATGCATCAGTGACACTGTACCTCTTGTCCACCTGTTGGAGCACACGCTGCGTGGAATAATGGACAGGGCACTTGAGGCAGAACAGAGGCAGGAAGAGGAGGACTTCCTTGCCTCTCAAGGCCCCCTTTACCCAGACAGTGTTCCTTCTGTCCCACCCATCGCACAGGAAGAGGAGGAGGAGGAGGAGGAGGAGGAGGATTGTGTCAGCATGGAGGTGGAGGCTGGCACTCAGCATCATCAGCAGCAGTCTTTTAGGGATGATTTACAGTCCCAAGAAACCAGTGGCCTTGTACGTGGCTGGGAGGAGGTGGCTGCGGATCATGTCGTCCTTAGTGACCCAGAGGACTCCGGAGCGAATGCCTCAGCAAACCTACGCTGCATGGCCTCCCTGATCCTGCAAAGTCTGCGGAAGGATCCTTGTATTCTTCGGATCAAGGAGAGGGACCATTACTGGCTGGCCACTCTCCTTGATCCACGGTACAAGGGTAAGGTTGCGGACCTTATGTTACCGTCGCAGAGGGAGCAGAGGATGAGACAACTCCGGGAGGCCTTGCAGAAAGGTCTGTGCAACGCGTTCCCAGAGACTGGGAGGTTACAAACTCCTGGTCCTGGACAACGAGTTGCTGAGGCTTCGGCCAGTCAAAGAAGGAGCGGTGGGGAAGGTGGCCGTCTGACCGATGCGTTCAGACAATTCTTTAGTCCGCAGCCCCAAAGTATGATCGGTTCCAGCAACCATCGCCAGCGTCTGATAAACATGGTGCAGGAATATCTAGGGGCAAGGTCAGACTTGGACACCTTCCCCACCGAAAATCCTCTGGCTTACTGGGTCTTGAGGATGGATCACTGGCCAGAGCTTGCACAGTATGCAATTGAGCTACTGGCCTGTCCTGCATCCAGCGTTCTTTCGGAACGCACATTCAGTGCTACTGGAGGATTTGTCACGGATCACAGGGTGCGCCTGTCCACCGACTCGGTTGATCGACTGACTTTCATCAAGATGAACCAGTCTTGGATCACCACCAGCTACCACACACCTGATGCTGATATAACAGACTAATTGATTTTAACATGTCACATCCCTTCAAGACTGATGCTGATGCTGAGTGCCTGTGCTGTTATGTTGACTGGCTATCCTCCTCCTCCGAGTCCTCAATGATACGATTGATGATGATAGCTTGGAAGATCATTTTTGTTTATGGGTGCCGCCACCAGTGGCTAAGGCCCAATTTTTCAGCCCCTGTTTTACAGGGGCGTGTAATTACAATTTTTTTAGCAATAATTTGCCATAGGGCTCATTGCTGTGCTCCAAGTACAGTATCTGTGAGGGGTTGGAGTGTTGTGGCACCAGTGCCTAAGGCCCAATTTTTCAGCCCCTGTTTAACAGGGGCGTGTCATTACAATTTTTGAAGCAATACTTTGCAACAGGGCTCATTGCTGTGCTCCAAGTACAGTATCTGTGAGGGGTTGTAGTGTTGTGCCACCAGTGCCTAAGGCCCAATTTTTCAGCCCCTGTTCAACAGGGGCATGCAATTACAGTTCTTGATCTAATAATTCACAGCAGGGCCCATTGCTGCACCCACCAAGAGTAACTCTGAGGGCTTACAGTGTTGTGGCAACGCCACCACCACCACCACCACCACGAAAGGCCCAATTTTTCAGCCCCTGTTCAAAAGGGGCATGTAATTACAATTCTTGATCTAATAATTCACAGCAGGGCCCATTGCTGCACCCACCAAGAGTAACTCTGAGGGTTTACAGTGTTGTGGCAACGCCACCACCACCACCACCACGAAAGGCCCAATTTTTCAGCCCCTGTTCAAAAGGGGCATGTAATTACAATTCTTGATCTAATAATTCACAGCAGGGCCCATTGCTGCACCCACCAAGAGTAACTCTGAGGGCTTACAGTGTTGTGGCAACGCCACCACCACCACCACCACGAAAGGCCCAATTTTTCAGCCCCTGTTCAAAAGGGACATGTAATTACAATTCTTGATCTAATAATTCACAGCAGGGCCCATTCCTGCACCCACCAAGAGTAACTCTGAGGGCTTACAGTGTTGTGGCAATGCCACCACCACCACCACCACGAAAGGCCCAATTTTTCAGCCCCTGTTCAAAAGGGGCATGTAATTACAATTCTTGATCTAATAATTCACAGCAGGGCCCATTCCTGCACCCACCAAGAGTAACTCTGAGGGCTTACAGTGTTGTGGCAACACCACCACCACCACCACCACCACGAAAGGCCCAATTTTTCAGCCCCTGTTCAACAGGGGCATGCAATTACAATTCTTGATCTAATAATTCACAGCAGGGCCCATTGCTGCACCCACCAAGAGTAACTGTCAGGGCTTACAGTGTTGTGGCACCAGCACCACCATCAAAGGCCCAATTTTTACTACCACTGTTCAACAATTATATGTAATTAAAATTCCTGATATAATAGTTGACAGCAGGGCGTTCCAGCACCAACCAAGAGTAACTGTGAGTGCTTACAGTGTTGTGCCAACACCAACAACTAAGGGGCCTATTTCTGCAGAGTATATACGGCAGGTCCCTACTTTCAAACATCCAACTTACAAACGACTCCTACTTGCAAACGCAAGAAGACATCAGGAAGTGAGAGGAAATCTACCACTAGGAAGGAAAATTCTCTCCTGTAAGAATAAATATGGGAGAAAGGTGTCTCCTCTGTACTGATGCTTTATCACCAATCCTTGTTTCAAGAAAAACACCACATTTCAAAAACAGTTGTCATTGGGACGGAAAGTGAGGTGAAATGTTCTGAACAGGGGCACAGACAGCAAAACAAATGTTACAGGGGTGATAACCCTTACCTATGTTTTCCAAAAAGTTTAAAAATAGATTTTTGGGCTGGAGCTACACTTAAACAATGTACCTGTTCAAAATTACAAACAGATTCTACATAAGAACAAACCTACAGTCCCTGTCTTGTATGCACCGCCTGTATACGGCTGTTCAGAGTATATAGGGCCTTTTTTATTTTATGTGCGGGGTTCCCCTTAATATCCATACAAGACCCAAAGGGGCTGGTAATGGGCTGGGGTAGGGGGGGGGGTCATGGGGAAGCTATGCCATTTTTCTTAAAGATTTTCATCCATATTACCGGGACCAGACATTACATTAAAGCCGCAAGCAGTTTTAAATGGCTTTTTTTTCCTTTAGAAGTGTCATTTTGTGCAGGGACAGTTCTAAACACGGGAAACACGTGGCACTTCACAGGCATACTTTAGACACCCCCCAGGTACGATATTTAAAGGAATATTTGACTTTTTTTTTTTCACTTTATGCATCATTAAAATGACTGCTCCCGAAAAACGACCGTTTTTAAAACTTCTTTTTGCATTGATACATGTCCCCTGGTGCACAACCCGGGTTCCCAAACCCTTTTTAGGACAATAACATGCATAATAGTTGTTATAATTAGCACTTTAGAATTCGAACGTTCGCATCCATTGTATTTAATAGGGTTCTAATGTTCGTACGAACTTTCGGTCCGTTCGCGGGTTCTGGTGCGAACCGAACCCGGGGGTGTTCGGCTCATCACTACACACCACCAGGCCGGGCTTGAGGCTCACTGACAGCAACCACTCATTGGTCTGTTGTTCCATGTCCCTCCACAACTCCTGCGCGGTGTGGGGTTTTTCCCCCAAACAGGAAAGTTTTAAAACTGCCTGCTGTCGTTTACCCCTGGCTGTGCTGAAGTTGGTGGTGAAGGTGTTACGCTGACCGGATGAGGAGGCGGTAGAGGATGAGGAAGCGGAGTAGGAGGAGTTAGCAACAGGAGGCAAACTGAAGCGCCCTGCAATCCTCGGTGGTGGAAGGACATGCGCCAAACTGCTATCTGCCTCAGGCCCAGCCACCACTGCATTTACCCAGTGTGCTGTTAGGGAGATATAACGTCCCTGACCGTGCTTACTGGTCCACGCATCCTGTGGACCTTGCCACAGATGGCGTTGCGCAGTGCACACCTGATTTTGTCCCCCACTTGGTTGTGCAAGGAAGGGATGGCTCGCCTGGAAAAATAGTGGCGGCTGGGCACGACGTACTGTGGGACAGCCAATGCCATCAGGCTTTTAAAACTCTGTGTCTCCACCATACGGAATGACAGCATTTCAAAGGCCAGGAGTTTTGAAATGCTGGCATTCAGGGCCAGGGATCGCGGGTGGCTAGGGGGGTACTTCCTCTTCCGCTCCAATGTTTGGGAGATAGAGAGCTGAACGCTTCCATGGGACATTGTGGAGATGGTCGGTGACCCAGGTGGTGGTAGTGTTGCTGGCAGATCCTCTGTTTGCGGGGTGGCAGGTGCCACTGTCACTACAGAGGTGGATGAAGAGGCCGAGACTGCAGCAGAAGAGGAAGCAGGAGGAGCCAGAGACCTTTCTTGGTTTTTGAGGTGTCTACTCCACTGCAGCTCGTGCTTTGCACTTAGATGCCTGGTCATGCAGGTTGTGCTCAGGTTGAGAACGTTTATGCCTCGCTTCAGCCTCTGATTGCACAGCCTGCAAACCACACGTGTCTTGTCATCAGCACATTGTGTGAAGAACTGCCACGCTAGGGAACTCCTTGGACCTGGCTTTGGTGTGCTCGGTCCCTTGCTGCGTTGGGCAGTAGCAGACATACTGTCTAGGGGACGGACGCTCCGCTTTTGCACCCTGCTCCCTCTTCTGCTGTGCTGGTGGCTCTGTGCGACCACCACCTCTTCCTCCAATCTACACTGGTCACCTGCATAACGTTCATTCCATGTGGGGTCGAGGACCTCATCGTCCTCCACATCATCTTCCACCCAGTCTTCACCCCTGCCCTCCTTGTCTGTCTGCACAATTGCGAAAGCAGCAGCAGTTGGCACCTGTGTTTCGTCATCATCCGAGACGTACTGCGATGGTCCTCCCATGTACTCATCATGAAACATAAGTGGTTGGGCATCGGTGCACTCAATCTCTTCCACTTCTGGGGCAGGGCTAGGTGGATGGCCCTTGGAAATACTGCTAACAGAGTCATCGAAAAGCAGAAGAGACTGCTGCATGATTTGGGGCTCAGACTGCTTGGCTGATTTGCAAGGGGGTAAGGTGAAAGACTGATGGACATGGGTTTCAGGTGCCAACTCTGATCTTTCATCAGAAGAGTGGGTGGGAGACAATGTGAAGGAACCCGAGGCACTGTCAGCAACCCAATCTACTATCGCCTGTACTTGTCCTGGCCTAAACATTCGTACAGCCTCATTAGGCGCGACAAAATACCGCCGCAGGCTCGGTCGCCTACTCGCACCTGAGGAAGGTGTTTCACTTGTGCGTGTATCTGGCACAGATCCACCACGTCCTCTCCCTGCAACAGGAGCTCCACCAGCAGCACCACGACCAGGGGCCACCACGTCCCTTTGACCTTCTCCTCATATTTTCCAAATTTAGGATGTTGCCCTAAATGGGTGTTTTTGGAAGAGCAGAACACACCCACAGTACGTAACTGCTGAATCGCACAGCTACAGAACTGCAGAAAATGCTATTCAAAAAAAATTTTTTTTTTTAGTATAGCACAGTAGAAGAAAACTATTTAGAAATTGTTTATTTCACACACCTCCAAATATGTATAACACACTGCAAACTATTTTTTGTGCCCCTAAACGGCGTTTTTTGGAAGAGCAGAACACACCCACAATACGTAACCGCTGAATCGCACAGCTACAGAACTGCAGAAAATGCTATTCCAAAAAAATTTTGTTTTTTTAGTATAGCACAGTAGGAGAAAACTATATAGAAATTGTTTATTTCGCACACCTCCAAATATGTATAACACACTGCAAACTATTTTTTGTGCCCCTAAACGGCGTTTTTTGGAAGAGCAGAACACACCCACAGTACGTAACCGCTGAATCGCACAGCTACAGAACTGCAGAAAATGCTATTCAAAAAAAATTTTGTTTTTTTAGTATAGCACAGTAGAAGAAAACTATTTAGAAATAGTTTATTTCACACACCTCCAAATATGTATAACACACTGCAAACTATTTTTTGTGCCCCTAAACTGCGTTTTTTGGAAGAGCAGAACACACCCACAGTACGTAACCGCTGAATCGCACAGCTACAGAACTGCAGAAAATGCTATTAAAAAAAAATGTTGTTTTTTTAGTATAGCACAGTAGAAGAAAACTATTTAGAAATTGTTTATTTCACACACCTCCAAATATGTATAACACACTGCAAACTATTTTTTGTGCCCCTAAACGGCGTTTTTTGGAAGAGCAGAACACACCCACAGTACGTAACCGCTGAATTGCACAGCTACAGAACTGCAGAAAATGCTATTCAAAAAAAATGTTTTTTTTTTAGTATAGCACAGTAGAAGAAAACTATTTAGAAATTGTTTATTTCACACACCTCCAAATATGTATAACACACTGCAAACTATTTTTTGTGCCCCTAAACTGCGTTTTTTGGAAGAGCAGAACACACCCACAGTACGTAACCGCTGAATCGCACAGCTACAGAACTGCAGAAAATGCTATTCAAAAAAAATGTTGTTTTTTTAGTATAGCACAGTAGGAGAAAACTATATAGAAATTGTTTATTTCACACACCTCCAAATATGTATAACACACTGCAAACTATTTTTTGTGCCCCTAAACTGCGTTTTTTGGAAGAGCAGAGCACACCCACAGTACGTAACCGCTGAATCGCACAGCTACAGAACTGCAGAAAATGCTATTCAAAAAAATGTTTTTTTTTTAGTATAGCACAGTAGAAGAAAACTATTTAGAAATTGTTTATTTCACACACCTCCAAATATGTATAACACACTGCAAACTATTTTTTGTGCCCCTAAACAGCGTTTTTTGGAAGAGCAGAACACACCCACAGTACGTAACCACTGAATCGCACAGCTACAGAACTGCAGAAAATGCTATTCAAAAAAAAATTTTTTTTTTAGTATAGCACAGTAGGAGAAAACTATATAGAAATTGTTTATTTCACACACCTCCAAATATGTATAACACACTGCAAACTATTTTTTGTGCCCCTAAACTGCGTTTTTTGGAAGAGCAGAACACACCCACAGTACGTAACCGCTGAATCGCACAGCTACAGAACTGCAGAAAATGCTATTAAAAAAAAAATGTTGTTTTTTTAGTATAGCACAGTAGAAGAAAACTATTTAGAAATTGTTTATTTCACACACCTCCAAATATGTATAACACACTGCAAACTATTTTTTGTGCCCCTAAACGGCGTTTTTTGGAAGAGCAGAACACACCCACAGTACGTAACCGCTGAATCGCACAGCTACAGAACTGCAGAAAATGCTATTCAAAAAAATTTTTTTTTTTTAGTATAGCACAGTAGAAGAAAACTATTTAGAAATTGTTTATTTCACACACCTCCAAATATGTATAACACACTGCAAACTATTTTTTCTGCCCCTAAACGGCGTTTTTTGGAAGAGCAGAACACACCCACAGTACGTAACCGCTGAATCGCACAGCTACAGAACTGCAGAAAATGCTATTCAAAAAAATTTTAGTTTTTTTAGTATAGCACAGTAGGAGAAAACTATATAGAAATTGTTTATTTCACGCACCTCCAAATATGTATAACACACGGCAAACTATTTTTTGTGGCCCTGAATGGCTCTTTTTGCAAGCGTACATTAAAGTGCAAATTTTTTATTTTTTTGCCCTAAACGGGTCTTTTTTTGCGCGAGCAAAATAAAATGCATTTTTTTTTATTTTTTTTGCCCTATGGGTCTTTTGGAAAAAAGCACAATAAAGTGCCTTTTTTCCCCCCCTAAAAGTTAGATTTTCTCTGACACTGGGCTCATGGCAGTGTAAAAAGACTGCACTGCAACACAAACAGGTAAACCTATGCAGATCGCTGATTTTAATCTCTGAATCTGGACTCCTATATAATATTCTCTCTCCCTGAAAGCACCAACAGGAACCTGGCCCTACACTACACTATCTCTCTATCTTTTCCCTCAGATTGCAGAATCAGGACTACCTCATGTATTTTTCTATCTCTCCCTAAAAGCAGCAGCAGCAGACTAGATCCTCTCCCTATCTATTCTGAAGCAGAGTGACGTGTGTGCTGTGTGCCTCTAGCTTATATAGAAGCTGGGTCACATGTTGCACTGACCAATCACAGCCATGCCATTAGTAGGCATGGCTATGATGGCCTCTAAGGGCACACCAGCTAATCAAAAGGTGATTGGCTGGCCCCTGAAGCATTTCTAAATGCGTAATTAGATTGCCGAACCCGAACCCGAACCCGGACTTTTGCGCAAAGTCCGGGTTCGGGTTCGGGAAAAAGCTAAAGTTCGGTACGGACCCGAACTTTACAGTTCGGGTTCGCTCAACACTACTTGTGTCTTTTTTCAACCTAACTAAGTAACTATGTAACTATTAAAGTGGTTGTAAACCACTGGACGTTTTTTTTTCCTACCTGCAAGGTAAAGCCATATTGCATACTAGCACATTACGTGAAACTTACCTGCAAAGAAGTATTCCACCTAGGTGATGTCATCGCTGGAGACAGCTTTCATCTTCACCCGTCTTGCTTCCGGGTTTGGGGACTCCGGCTCTGTAACCGGCCGGAGCCGCAATGACGTCACTCTCGCGTGCATGCTCGGGAGCCGCCGTTCACGGCACAGGGCTCTGAAGGAACTGGCCGTTCCTTCAGAGCGCATGCGCCAGTGATGTCACTGGCTGCATGTACAGTAAATATCTTCTAAAGAGTGCACGTTTAGGAGATATTTACACTACCTATAGGTAAAATTTAATGTTGGAAGTTTACTTCCACTTTAATAACATTGAGAGTGGTCTGTTCATTTAACTGCTACACACTCATGGCTGATCCCATAAACATGCGACTATACATAGAAACAAAGTTTCTAGAACATTAAACACTTATTGATAGGATTATATCAAACTGATCTACTTTACGCATGTAACCGGGGAAAAAAAAACAACAACAATACATTGAAAAATCGATACATTCCCTTTAACCACTTAACCACCGCCCCATGTACATATACGTCAGCAAAATGGCACGGACAGGCACAATCACGTACCTGTATGTGACTGCCTTCGTATGGGTGGGAAGTCCAATCGGACCCCCCTCCGGTACATGAGGCGGTCGTTTTCGGTTCGGGAGCAATCCGTGATGAGGGGGCCACCATTGGTTTCTGGCCACCCCCTCGCGATCGCTCCCGGCGAATGAAATGCTTCCCCTGCCTGTGTAATGTATACACAGGCAGGAGGAAGTGATGTCATCTCTCCCTGTGGCACTCACATAGTCCGGAGGGCCGTGGAGAGAAGACATCAGGTTAGTGCACGAACAGTACACTGACACCAGGACACATAGGCACACGATCCCCCCCCCCAGTCACCCCCAGATCACCCCCCATATCACCCCCCAGCCCCCAGTCACTGTGTCACCGATTGCAGTGATCATTTATTTACTGACCACTGCAAACAGTGACATTGTATGACATTTGTGACTGTAAAAGTATCAGGGCAGTTAGTGTTAGGTCCCTTTAGGTCCAGGGTAGCCCCCTAACCCCCCTAATAAAGGTTTAACCTCTTGATCGCCCCCCAGGTAACCCTTTCACCCCCTATCACCACTGTCACTAAGCAATCGTTTTTCTGATCGCTGTATTAGTTATGCTGGTGCCGCTAGGTAGTCAGTTATTTTTTTAGGTTCGCCGCCAGGTTTTTATAGCGTCAGGTACCCCCATATATTACCTAATAAAGGTTTAACCCCTTGATCGCCCCCCAGGTAACCCTTTCACCCCCTTTTGCCAGTGTCACTAAGCGATTGTTTTTCTGATCGCTGTATTAGTTATGCTGGTGCCGCTAAGTAGTCAGTTATTTTTTTAGGTTCGCCGCCAGGTTTTTATAGTGCTAGGTACCCCCATATATTACCTAATAAAGGTTTAACCCCTTTATCGCCCCCCCAGGTAACCCTTTCACCCCCTTTTTCCAGTGTCACTAAGCGATCGTGTTTCTGATCGCTGTATTAGTTATGCTGGTGCCGCTAGGTAGTAAGTTATTTTTTTAAGTTCGCCGCCAGGTTTTTATAGCATCAGGTACCCCCATATATTACCTAATAAAGGTTTTAACCCCCTGATTGTCCCTAGTTAACCCTTTCACCAGTGATCACCGTATAAGTGTTATGGGTGACGCTGGTTAGTTAGTTTGCTTTTTATAGTGTCAGGGCACCCGCCGTATATAACCCAATAAAGGTTTAACCCCCTGATCGCCCGGCGGGTGTTATCAATTAGGTTTTAGCGTCAGAGAGGGTCTGCGTCGCCCCAGGCAGTGTCAGGTTAGTGCCAGTAGCGCTAACACCCACGCGTGAAGCATACACCTCCCTTAGTGGTATAGTATCTGAACAGATCAATATCTGATCAGATCTATACTAGCGTCCCCAGCAGTTTAGGGTTCTCAGGATCAGCCCAGATACCTGCTAGCACCTGCGTTTTGCCCCTCCGTCCAGCCCAGGCGACCCAAGTGCAGTATCGATCGAGCACTGTTACTTACAAAACACAACACACATAACTGCAGCGTTCGCAGAGACAGGCCTGATCTCTGCGACTCCAGTGCTGTAGGAGGTGATTTCACCACCACAGTTAAAAAAAAGAGCATATATGCCGAAGCATGGGGACAGCAGGGGCGGAGGAGCGATTTTGCTTCTAATGCCGTGTACATACGGTCGAAATTCCGACGGAGGCTTGCCCGTGGAAAAGTCCGACCGTGTGTACGCAGCATAACTTTTGCGGGAGGATGCCCCCATGCTTCGGCATATATAAATGGTGCATGTATGCCCATCATTAGAAGTTGGTGAATGAAGGGAGGTATTCTCAGGGCCGGCGCTCCCACTAGGCGAATTAGGCAGCCTAGGGGCGCCTAGGGGCGCAGCTACAGCTGCTGGGTCCCCTTAAGAGGATTGGTTCCCCCCTGGCGGGTGGTGGCTGGTGCAGTGCGAAGTGTAGTGGGAAGCGGCTCCCGCGGCTCCATCTGGCTGGCTGCAGAGTCACTTGGTGGGGAGAAGGAGCAGGCAGAGCCAGGGGCGACCATACCAATGTCCGGCAGCCGTGGGTGTTGGCTCTCTGCCCGCCCCGCCTCCCTCCATCCCTGGGTAATGTGCAGTAGTGCAGCCATTGGAGGAGCAGGGCGAGCGGCATTGTGCACAGAGACAGCCGGATGGACTGGCCATAGGACACACGCTGGGTCAAGGCCGCCGGGCCACTTGTCTTTGAGGAGCTGGAAGCAAAGCTGCTCCTGCAGCCCGCCCTGCTTACCGAGCCTCTCCGCGGTCATCCGCCGTAGCCCGGGGGTGGAACCAAACGATCAGCTGATCGGATGGGGGACGAGCTGGAGGAGATCTTCTGTGTGTGAGCTGTGACTCACAGACTGTAGGAGTCGGAGACCCCATCTCCTAATCCTGAGACTTGTGACAAATCTACTGCTGCCGCTGCCATGTGGAGGGAGCTGGAAAGAAGTACCCCAAGGTAAGAACTTGTTAGGTGGTCGGGGGAAGCGCTGGGGATGAAGGCTTCCAAGTTCCAGTCAGACCTTTTCACTGGTGTGTGACTCCCTCCACCTGGCTACACCCCCCCTCTTATCCACCTGGCTCCATCCCTCCACCTAGCTACACCCCCCCTCTTATCCACCTGGCTCCAGCCCTACACCTGTCTACACCCCCCCTCTTATACACCTGGCTCCATCCCTCCACCTGGCTTTATCCCTCCACCCTGCTACACCCCCCTCTTATCCACCTGGCTCCATCCCTCCACCTGGCTACACCACCCACCCTCATCTCCACCTGGCTCCATCCCTCCACCTGGCTCCATCCCTCCACCTGGCTACACCCCCCTCTTATCCACCTGGCTCCATCCCTCCACCTGGCTACACCCCCCCTCTTATCCACCTGGCTCCATCCCTCCACCTGGCTCCATCCCTCCACCTGGCTACACCCCCCCTCTTATCCACCTGGCTCCATCCCTCCACCTGGCTACACCCCCCCTCTTATCCACCTGGCTCCATCCCTCCACCTGGCTACACCCACCCCCTCTTATCCACCTGGCTGCTCCCCCCTCTCCCATCCACCTGGCTCCATCCCCTTACCTGGCTAACCCACCTCTCCTGTCCACCTGGCTTCATCCTCCCTCCACCTGCCTGCACCACCTCCTGTCCACCTGGCTGCACCCTTCCTCTCCCCCCGTCCACCTGGCTCCATCCCCTTACCTGGCTGACCCCCCTCTCCTGTCCACCTGGCTTCATCCCTCCACCAGGTGTACTGGTGCTAAAATTATTGAATTAATTAATTAATTTATTTTTAAGGGGGGGGGGGGCGGCGGCGCAAGTAGCTGGTCTCACCTAGGGTGCAAAATAGTCTTGCACCAGCCCTGGGTATTCTAATGGAGGGCATACCCACCGATCAGTCTCTTTTTTTCATTCAGCCAACAGGCTGCATGAAAAAAAAAAGATTACAATACATGTCCAACAAGGACCAGCAACGTACTGGTATGTTGCTGGACTTTGAATGGTTATACCAAAATGATGCCTGCGGGTTTAGGTATCATCTTGATATCATTCTTTTCAGCCAGCGGCCGGCTTTCATGTAAAAGCAATCGTAGCGGCTTTTATCACACCGATCTTGATGTGGTCAGATGCTTTGAGGGCAGAGGAAAGATCTAGGGTCTAATAGACCCCAGTTTAAAAAAAAAAGAGTACCTGTCACTACCTATTGCTGTCATAGGGGATATTTACATTCCCTGAGATAACAATAAAAATGATTAAAAAAAAATATGGAAGGAACAGTTTAAAAATAAAATAAAAAAGCAAAATTAATAATAAAAAAAAAAGTCTCACACATGTGGTATCCCCGCACTCAGGAGAAGCAGCAAAATGTATTTTGGGGTGCAATTCCACATATAACCATGGCATGTGTGAGCAATATATCTGTAGCGGCCTCACCCCGACCTCTTTAACTAGGGGTATGTCGAGCTGTTCTGCCCTCACAATGTGTTCAAAGGACAAAGCTTGGCAGACAGCTAACAGCTTCCCAACAAAGACTCAGGAGGAAGGGCTTATAGTTGAAATCTTTACTGAGAATAAGTTTTTTGTAAAACTGCAAAACACAAATTATAAAAATATGCATTAGCATTTAACATTACATCACAAATGCAAATAGTAACAGGCATGCTGCAATACTGTTAAGGCACTAGCTAGCAAAAATGTGGCCTAGCTGAGTGAACTTCCTGACAGACACATAAAATGTAGTTGCATTAGTAGAACATATACTGACTAACTGAAAACTAATGACTGCTTACTTACAGACTTATGCTTCCAAGGCCTGTATTAAGAAATAGTGGAGGTCTTTAGCATGCTTCCTTCTCTGTAGAAAGATTATTTAATATGACTGCTGACTGCTGAGCAGGAAGTGGGAGGAATATACTACAGTTCCTGCTAGTAATGGATGCCAATTTAAAGCAACAGTACGATCAGTAAATATATACCTTATAATCAGAACACTCCCCACCTGGCATAATGAACATTATACCACTATGTTTCCTTTTTAAGAAGTAAAACAACTTCAGAGATAGGCCTAAAGTACACCTTAGGGGTGCCCTGTCTCATGACTTTAACTTTGACCTTTCTAACCTTACTATCATTACTAGGTACAGTCTCGACAATGAGTCCAACTGGCCATTCGTTTCTGTGGACCTGAGCGTCCTTTAGTAGGACGACATCTCCGACTTGTAGGTTAGGCTTGTCAATTTGCCATTTTCTGCGTGACTGGAGCGTCACCAGGTACTCTTGTTTCCATCTATTCCAGAAGATGTCTGCAAGACTCTGAACTTGCTTCCATTGCTTGGTGTAAAGATCTTTGAGACCAAAATCTCCTGTGGGAGCTGTCACTGTTTCCATCTTCTGGGTCAAAAGCATTGCAGGTGTCAAAACTGTTGGCATTTCTGGATCGGTAGACACCGGAACTAAGGGTCGAGCGTTCATGATAGCCATGACTTCAGCCATAAGTGTGATGAGAACTTCATGTGTAAGGCGAGTAGAGCTAACCTTCAGAAACATGGCATCCAGAATGCGACGAGCCACTCCAATCATCCTCTCCCAAGCTCCTCCCATATGTGACGCATGAGGAGGATTGAAGGTCCAAGTGCATCTTTGATCTTGAAGATAAGCACTCGTCTCAGAGTCTTCTGTAAGGATCCTTAACTCCTTACAGGCCCCAGTAAAGTTTGTGCCCCGATCTGAGCGGAGTTGCTTCACAGGTCCTCGGATAGAGAAAAATCTTCTCAAAGCATTGATAAAGCTTGAGGTAGACAGAGACTCGATGACTTCAATGTGTACTGCTCTTGTACTCATGCAAGAGAACAGAACAGCCCAACGTTTACTTTCTGCACTGCTTCCTCTGGTCCGACGTGAGGAGATGTTCCAAGGACCAAAGACATCTAGGCCAACATGAGTAAAGGGTGGGTTTGAAGCAAGTCTATCAGCAGGTAAGTCTGACATCTTCTGCTCTTCAAGTTTCCCTCTGATTTTTCTGCAAATTACACATTTGTGGATGACACTGGAGACTAGTCGTTTACTCCCTATGATCCATAATCCAGCTGACCGGACTGCTCCTTCAGTGAAGTGGCGACCCTGATGTGCAACTTGTTCGTGATAGTGTCTTACTAACAGAAATGAAATGTGATGATTCTTGGGCATTATAAAAGGATGTTTCTCTTCGACCGTCATATCCACTACTGACGAGCGACCTCCAACTCTTATCACTCCATCTTCATCAAGTATTGGGTTCTGTTTTTTGAGTGGACTGTGTTTGGAGATCTCTTCTCTTTTAAGAAGGCACTTGATGTCTTCTTTGAAAACTTCTTGCTGAACACATCTAATGATGATAATTTCGGCTTGCGTAAGATGATTGCTATTGCACTTGTCAGTGTTTGTAGCTCTACAGAAGGATTTGGCTAGGTGAATAAGCTTTCTTATAGCTCGAATGAGTGACTTCCAGCTGGAGAATCTTTCAAACCGGTGTGCGCCAAGGTTGCCTCTAGTAGTTATGGTACTATACGCCGTTACTTGTGCACGTACTTCTTTGTCATTATCTGGTTCTACAAGTTCAAATGTCTCAAACTGAGTGGTCTCTTCGGTTTCTGATCTATTCAAAAAGGATGGTCCTGAGAACCAGTTAGTGTGCTTCAGGACAGCTGCTAGAACCGGTCTAGTCCCATGATCGGCTGGATTTTTATCCGTACTGATGTAGTGCCACTGTTCTGGCCGTGTGGACTTTCTGATGCGTATCACTCTGTTTGACACGTACATGTAGAATCTTCTCGAAGCATTGTGAATATATCCTAACACAATCTTGCTGTCTGTGTAAAACTTCACTGCATGAATTTCAATGTCCAGTTCAGCAATGATCATGTCTGCCATCTCCACTGCTAAGACAGCAGCACAAAGCTCCAAACGTGGAACCGTGTGAGCAGGACGTGGAGCCAGTTTGGACTTTCCCATGATAAACCCAACATAGTTTTGTCCTTCAAAGTCCATTACTCTAAGGTAGGCTACAGCTGCTATAGCCATAGTAGATGCATCTGAGAATACACACAATTCTCTTTGCTTCGTGGCAGACAGAGAAACAGGGACATATGACCTTTGTATGATAAGTTGTTCAAGCTCTATTAATGAGTCCTTCCACAACTTCCACTGCATTTCTTTCTCCTTAGGTAGAGGTGTATCCCATTCACTTTGTTCATGTTCAGTAGCAATTTCTCTCATAAGAGCCTTGCCTTGCATGGTTATGGGGGCTACAAATCCTAGGGGGTCATAAAGGCTGTTGACCGTGGACAAGACACCTCTTCTCGTGAACGACTTCTCTTCTCTGGATACTCTAAATGTAAAGCTGTCGGTTTTCAGATCCCAACTGAGCCCTAAACTTCTTTGAAGGGGCAGTGAATCTGTTCCTAGATCCAGGTCCTTGAGGTCTTTTGCACGGTCCTCTGAGGGAAATGCTTCCATGATTTTGCTGCTGTTGGACGCTATCTTGTGTAACCTTATGTTAGATTCTGCTAACATCTCCCTTGTTCTCTTCAGGATGTCGATAGCCTCTTCATTGCTAGAGAAAGAAGCAAGTCCATCGTCCACATAAAAGTTTCTCATAACAAAATGTTTGGCATCTGTGCCGTGTTCTTCTTCACCTTTCTGTGCTGCTCGTCTCAGGTTGTAGATAGCTATAGCTGGAGAGGGGCTGTTCCCGAACACATGTACCTTCATCCTGTATTCTGTGACATCTTTGTTGAAGTCATTGTCTTCATACCACAGGAACCTCAGGTAGTCTCTGTGATCTTTGCGGACAAGAAAACAGTAGAACATTTGTTGTACATCTGCTGTTACTGCAACGCGTTCTTTTCGGAACCTGATGAGGACTCCAAGGAGTGTATTATTCAGGTCAGGTCCACTGAGGAGGACATCGTTTAGGGAAAGGCCTTCATACTTTGCACTGGAGTCAAATACTACTCGTATCTGTCCTGGTTTCTGAGGATGATACACTCCAAATATTGGTAAGTACCAACATTCTTGTTTTTCTTCCAATGGTGGTGCTTTTTCAGCTTGACCACTGTCGAAGATCTTCTGCATGAAATCATGGAAGTGTTCCTTCATATCTGTCTTTCTGTCTAGAGTGCGTCGCAATGAGGTGAGACGCTTCACTGCTTGTCTTTTGTTGTTAGGAAGGTGATGTCGGGGTGAACGGAAAGGTAGTGGAGCTACCCAGCTGTTTGACTCATCTAGAAAGACTTCTCTGTCCATTATCTCAAGGAAGAGGCTATCTTCAACAGATGGTGCTGGTTTGTCATCATCTCGCGTTCTTTCAAACACCTTGCATCCTAGCTCATCTGTATCTTCAGATGAGGTGATAGCCTCCATGTAACTCCGAACTTTCTGCTGTTGTATTGGGTTGACTAGTCTTTCTTTAATCTGTTTCTTGTTGGTACAGGGGCTAAGACATGATTTGCGGCCATTTTGCAACATGTTTGTTTTGTAGACATTCACTTTTGATGGCTTGTGAGCTCCATCCAGACATACATCACCAATTATGACCCATCCAAGGTCAAGACTTTGTGCAAATGGTGCATTGTGTGGCCCATTGTATTGCTCTCTGACCTTGTGCACTCTCAATATGTCTCTTCCAAGTAGAAGGATAATTGCAGCACCTGGGTCCAGTACTGGAATCTTGTCTGATATTTGCATCAGATGAGGGTAGTGACGAGCAATTTCAGGTGTGGGTATCTCTGATCTATCATCTGGTATCATATCACATTCAATGAGAGTGGGCAGAGTCAGCTGCGTTTTCCCATCTAATGATTCAATGATGTAGTTGTTTGCTCTCCTCCCTGATGTCTCCACAACTCCTGAGCATGTCTTCAAAGTATACGGAGTTGGACTTCCTCTGTCACCGAAGAGGTCAAAGAACTCTGTTCTTGCCAAAGATCTGTTACTTTGTTCATCTAGGACCGCATACATTCTAATTGCCCTCTCTCTGAGGCCTGCAGGATGCACCTTGACTAAACATATCTTGGAGCATGATCTCGAGTTAAATGTGTTTGTGCAGATTTCAGTGCACTTTGAGGTTATTGCTGGTAATGCACTCTCTTTTTGCTCCCCACCATGATCTTCTTGGGTTACCGGATTCTCTGTTTTCCATGGTGCTGGTCCTGGGTGTAAAGCAGACAGATGGTTGTCATTATTGCATTCTTTACATCGAATTGTTTTCACACAGTCTTTAGCAAGATGTTGAGTTGAACCACAGCATCTGAAACAAATGCGCTTGTCCTTAAGATAAGATTTGCGCTCCTCTATCGTCTTGCTTCTGAAACCGCGACATTTTCTCAGTGGATGAGGCTTGTTATGTAGGGGACACTGCTTATCTGGGTCCTCAATTTGCACTCCTGAGCTTTTATCCTGGTTGGCCTCAAATTCAGTCGGTACTTCTGTCTTCCGTACAGATACTGTTGCTCTGCGTTCTTTATTGTACACTGAAAGTTGTTTCTCTGTCTTTACAGAACTGGAGCCTCCCCTGTTCAAAAAGGCAAAGCTTGGGTCATTGCATATTTTAGCTTGCTTCACAATGAATTTGGCGAGGAAGGAGAAAGGTGGAAATGCCACCTGATGATCTTCCTTGTATTTTGATGCTTGCGTGATCCATCTTTCTTGTAAGCTGTAAGGAAGCTTCTCGATTACCGGTTTGACTCCGCGTGCTGTATCCAAATATGAGAGGCCTGGGAGGTATCCACCAGCCTTTGCCGCTTCCAGCTCTAAAAGTATGTCACCAAGCTCTCTCAGCTTCTGATTGTCTCTATTGGTTAATTTTGGATAATTTTCAATTTTCTTTAGAAGTGCATCTTCAATTACTTCAGGTGACCCATAGCAGTCTTCCAATCTCTGCCATAACATTGTAAGCCCTGCTGTCGCATCATGAACATGTACTGACCTGATTCTTTTGGCTTGCTCGGGGGACTCTGGTCCGAGCCATTTGGAGAGTAGGTCAAGCTTTTCCCTGTCTTTCAGATTTAAGTCTTGGGTGCTGCTTAGAAAAGATGACTTCCAGGCCCAATAATTTTCTGGACGGTCATCAAACTTCAGGAGACCAGAGCTCACCATTTCACGGCGTATCAAGTATTTTGTCACCTCTGTGGCTCCTGCTGCCTCAGGTGGGCATTTTCTGGGAACAAACACAGGGCATGTCTGTGGCTGGTAAGACGGTTGGGATGCTTGGTAAAATCCACTATAGTCGTGTGGTTGTTCTCGTTTACTGCAAGTCTTCCTGCTATAGGCCGGATTTATAATTTCCCAAGGAGGGATTATGTCACCATTTGTTTGATTTCCTGAAGGACCAACAGATTGGTCTCTGAGTATGTAACCACTTTGCTTGTTATAGTAAAGTTCTGGTTCAGTCTTGTGGCATCGAGCGATATCAAAGTTGTCTGCTGCTAGTGGGACCTTTGACGATTCCAATGCATCATTAGACTGTTGATCCGAGCGCATGGTCGCGTGCAATTGCACATACTCACTGGTGCGTTGGATTGCACTAAGTGGTGTCATTTGGGTATCTATCACAGAGTGCTCTCTGTACTGTTCTTCGGCAGCTCTCATGAGCACCTCGGCTTCAGCTAAGGCTACTGAAGCAGTTTTTTCTTGCTTGATAATATGTAAAGATGCTTTCACCTCTGCTTTTCTTCTAAGTGCTTCAGCTTTACTTTTAGCTTTAATCATATGATGTTCTTCATCTATACAGCCCTGTTCTCTTATCATTTCAGCTTCACGTATTGCATAGGAAGCCAGTGCACGCGCAGCTTCTGCTTTTGCATGGGCCTTGGCAGCTGCAGCACTGGTGGACGACAGGTTAGAGCAGCTTGAATGTCTAGAGCTAGTGCGCTTGGACCTGGCAGATTCAGCACTAGCTGATGTCTGATCCGACTGACTAGAGACTCTGGAGCTTGTGCAGCGTGACCTGTTGGTTGTCATATTTTGTATGCTTTCCTCTGCTTGTGTATGCTGAGGGATGACTGGTGTATTATCCTTGTCTGTGTGCTGCATGATGAAACAGATTACTTCTCTGTAGTGTCTGTGGCTGTAGAGGTTAGCTGATGATGAGCAGAATGCATCCACTCTTCTTTAAACTAGGCCCGCTGTGTTAAAAGTCTTTTTACTGTTCTGCCCTCACAATGTGTTCAAAGGACAAAGCTTGGCAGACAGCTAACAGCTTCCCAACAAAGACTCAGGAGGAAGGGCTTATAGTTGAAATCTTTACTGAGAATAAGTTTTTTGTAAAACTGCAAAACACAAATTATAAAAATATGCATTAGCATTTAACATTACATCACAAATGCAAATAGTAACAGGCATGCTGCAATACTGTTAAGGCACTAGCTAGCAAAAATGTGGCCTAGCTGAGTGAACTTCCTGACAGACACATAAAATGTAGTTGCATTAGTAGAACATATACTGACTAACTGAAAACTAATGACTGCTTACTTACAGACTTATGCTTCCAAGGCCTGTATTAAGAAATAGTGGAGGTCTTTAGCATGCTTCCTTCTCTGTAGAAAGATTATTTAATATGACTGCTGACTGCTGAGCAGGAAGTGGGAGGAATATACTACAGTTCCTGCTAGTAATGGATGCCAATTTAAAGCAACAGTACGATCAGTAAATATATACCTTATAATCAGAACACGAGCGACAGAGTGAGGTGCGCTACGGCCCATGTCCTCCCCATAGATGTGGGTGAGGTGAAGGCCAGTACCAATCTTTTCCCCGGGTCAAATGTGTGCTGGTTACGAGGGTCAGTCCTTCCGTGCCAGAATCTCCCTTTGTTCCCATCGACAGAGTCCATACACCCATCAAAGTCCAAACTCAGGTTTATTGCGTATCTCCACATACAGTCAATGCAACGGCATGATACGATGGGGGAAGCAGGTCGAGGCACTGTACAGGTTCCTAGTCCCTACACTCCCTGTGCTATGACCAGGGGTTGCAGGAATCTTGATGAAAGCTCCTCCGCTGCGCTGTAGCCCATATCAGGGGAAGATGTCCACCAAGGGAGTTACTGAAGGCCCATCCGTCACCGGGTTGACGCTACACCGGGTCTTCGGACGGGTGACCCCCCCCAGCCTCCTCACCTCAGATGCGGGTCCCCTCGCAAGGGGCGCCCTGGAGCAACTTCACCCTCGCGGGACCCAGTCGGAGTCACCGGGTCCCAGGCCTCCTTAATAGTACCTCACCCCAGGCTGAAGGTGCCCGGGATGGACTCCATCTTCGTTCCGGCCAGGCCTTGGGCGCCTAGGCCGGAACCTTGAACCGCCCGCACCCAGGCCTAAGGTGCCTGGGTGCGTGAAGAGATGATCCTCCCCAAAAAGACCTTGTGGCGAGAGCGTCTCCCCCTTTTATCTCCTCCCATCGACACCACGGCGGGTTCCCCGCCCCAGCCGTACCATCTCCAGGAAGGGACAATGAAGGGTAGCACTGTGGTAGTGATTCTACCTCGAGCCAGTAGGTACACTGACACCCACTGGTCAAAGAGAATATTACACCACCCAATCCTCCACGAATAAGAAAAAGGGGTCTAATCCCTGACATAATTACACACCTGGGTCTCTCTACCCCCAGGTGTATCCCACTAACTTTTAAGACCCCGCTACACACTCCCCCTGGTGATTTGACGCTGGTCCCCAGCGTCAGGTTCACACCCATGTCTCCCAAGGAGTGGTGACATGAAGTGGGCCCCAGAGGCTATCCCTCAAATTTTCGATACTGTATGTGCCAAGACCTGCTCAACAGAAAAGGGAACTATAAAACATTAAAACTTTTGTATAAAACATCTGTCATGTACACATATACAATCCCTCCCGTCACTGTCTAAGAACCACCCCATACTCAGTAGTCTTGACCGACGAATCTCCTGCAGAAGGGAAACAAACAAAAAAAACACATCCTAACACTCTGTGTTAACTTGGCATGAGTGGGTCCGTCAGCCGAGAGACCCACTCACTCCAATAAGTAAGTAATGCATGTGTAACATTTTCAAACATTCGTTGCACAACACTGCCACCTGGTGACAGCGCTGCGGTAATGACACTTGGTGAGATCTTCATTCTTCCTGCTTTCCTACTCTAACTCTACCCCAAAAGTCTCTGCCTTTGGCACATGAAGAAAAGGGAGAAAAAAAAACAACAGCTCCCAAATCTCCAGTGAGTAAAAGAAAAGCCCAAATCAAAACAAAAGTAGGGCACAGTTCTAGGCGTCTGGGAATGTCTCTTCCAGAAAGTTTCAACAGCAACAAGATAGGAGCTCACTTCTCCTATAAATAGAACCTTGGATCCGGCAGAAACAGGGGCTTCAGGTGCCCGTCAAACACTTCCACCGAATACTCGACATCCTCTCCTTCTTTCCTGCAGATGAGCACCTTATCGGCATGAATATGGCGCCCAAGTCTCCAATCAGCTCTGCAGTCCTTGAACTTTTTAGACACAGGCGGCGAACATGACAGGTATCGCCTGGCATGGGGTACTTTAAGCTTTTCCCATACAAACTCGTCATACCACCTTGGTCGCAGGACCTCGACTTCATACAATAAGTCCCGAGGCAAGTAGGGGTACTCCCACCCATATTCACGGGCGACTCTCTGGGAGAAAAGTCTCTGCAACCTGGCTAGAGGCGGCATCACATCTCGCTCACCTTCTCCTGGCTGCACGATGGCCTCCGGGTGCCGAGGTACCTTCACCATCTCGGGTTTCTTTGTCTTTGGTGACCGCAACGAAGCAAGCTGCATCCCCAACATCAGAGCGGGTGATGTAGTTGAATGCGGGAAGTTGGTCGGAGGACTAGATTTCCTCGAGAACTCCGGGGCCTTCACCCGGAGCGTACTGTCTTCTATGGACATGGGGGAATCCTGCGGTTTACTCAGCACAGGTAGTGGGCGTCTGTCCCAGCCCTTCCGGTGAAACAGTTCGTCTATCTCTCCGTCATCCCCACAGTCTGACAATGACTCTAAGTCGGAGGTGTCATACATCTCAGCGGGAAGGTAGTCTCTAGTAGACGGAAGGCTACCCTCCCTTGCGGGCTCCACCAACTGTGGACCCCCGACACCTCCAACCAACACCACAGTCCCAGCCCCTGGCTCACCTGGAGCTTCTGAAGAACTGGGATGTCCGGGACTCTCTTCTCTACCGGCGTCATCCAGGCCAGGCAAGCGGCGGGGTGAAGCTCGACCACGACCATAGGATGCCTGTACCAGGCCGACTTTCCTCTTCGGAGGTGGGAGCAGGGAGTCTGTAGTGACCGAAGCAGTGTCCTCGGATTTTTCTCTCTCAGTCTCTGGTTGGGCAGTCACTTCGCCCTGGTCAGCGCGCACGGGAAACTCCGCAAAGGCTTTGATCTCTCCCTCCGGAGTGGCGGTTCCTGTGATGCAGTTGAGGCGTAGGGCCCGGGGCCTTTCCGTGTGTGGTTCAACCTCAAAAAGAAACTCCTTGCATGCTTCGCATCGCCCGAATGGCTTTAGTTGGACCACCAGTCCCGGGACAGATCACACCGAGGGCCTCCGTGTCTCTGCATGAATACAGAGCCAACTGTCCTCGGGGCCTGAGCCTTATCCCCGTGTCTGTAATGGGTGCAGCAAATGCAGTCATCTTGAAAGGATAAGGTACCGGCATCCACGGGGAGCCTGAGTTCGCTCCGACCACTTGCTGCTCCATCACGCGCTGACCTCGCGCCGGAGTCTCCACGTGTATCTCCGCACGTGGCCAGACTCCTCCCACGACTTGCACGTTTTCGCGGGCTTCCTTCAGTCTCCTCCCACGAATTGCGCAGTCATGGGGTGCCTCGTGGCGCAGTGCAGCAAAAGTCCCCACATGTAGTTCGTCACACGGCTGGACTCCTCCCTCTTCCCGCTCTTTCTGCATGGGCCTCTCCCGGTTTTTCAGGGAAATTTCCACGACTTCGAGCACAGGGACGCACTTTGGCCAATCACATGGCCGACCTGCTCGGACCTCCTCCGGGCAGCAAAGTTCAAACACAGCCGTTCCAAACCTCAGGGTCAACACACATTTCATCCCGGACCGACGAGCCCCCACGTGTAGCGGCCTCACCCCGACCTTTTTAACTAGGGGTATGTCGAGCGACAGAGTGAGGTGCGCTACGGCCCATGTCCTCCCCATAGATGTGGGTGAGGTGAAGGCCAGTACCAATCTTTTCCCCGGGTCAAATGTGTGCTGGTTACGAGGGTCAGTCCTTCCGTGCCAGAATCTCCCTTTGTTCCCATCGACAGAGTCCATACACCCATCAAAGTCCAAACTCAGGTTTATTGCGTATCTCCACATACAGTCAATGCAACGGCATGATACGATGGGGGAAGCAGGTCGAGGCACTGTACAGGTTCCTAGTCCCTACACTCCCTGTGCTATGACCAGGGGTTGCAGGAATCTTGATGAAAGCTCCTCCGCTGCGCTGTAGCCCATATCAGGGGAAGATGTCCTCCAAGGGAGTTACTGAAGGCCCATCCGTCACCGGGTTGACGCTACACCGGGTCTTCGGACGGGTGACCCCCCCCAGCCTCCTCACCTCAGATACGGGTCCCCTCGCAAGGGGCGCCCTGGAGCAACTTCACCCTCGCGGGACCCAGTCGGAGTCACCGGGTCCCAGGCCTCCTTAATAGTACCTCACCCCAGGCTGAAGGTGCCCGGGATGGACTCCATCTTCGTTCCGGCCAGGCCTTGGGCGCCTAGGCCGGAACCTTGAACCGCCCGCACCCAGGCCTAAGGTGCCTGGGTGCGTGAAGAGATGATCCTCCCCAAAAAGACCTCGTGGCGAGAGCGTCTCCCCCTTTTATCTCCTCCCATCGACACCACGGCGGGTTCCCCGCCCCAGCCGTACCATCTCCAGGAAGGGACAAAGAAGGGTAGCACTGTGGTAGTGATTCTACCTCGAGCCAGTAGGTACACTGACACCCACTGGTCAAAGAGAATATTACACCACCCAATCCTCCACGAATAAGAAAAAGGGGTCTAATCCCTGACATAATTACACACCTGGGTCTCTCTACCCCCAGGTGTATCCCACTAACTTTTAAGACCCCGCTACATATCATTTAGTGACAACTTTTTGTCTTTTTTTTTTGTCATTATTCAATCACTTGGGACAAAAAAAAATAATATTCAATGGGCTCAACATGCCTCTCAGAAATTTCCTTGGGGTGTCTACTTTCCAAAATGGAATCATTTGGGGGGGGGGGGGTTTGTACTGCCCTGCCATTTTAGCACCTCAAGAAATGAGATAGGCAGTCATAAATTAAAAGCTGTGTAAATTCCAGAAAATGTACCCTAGTTTGTAGACGCTATAACTTTTGCGCAAACCAATAAATATACGCTTATTGACATTTTTTTTACTAAAGACATGCAGCTGAATACATTTTGGCCTAAATGTATGACTAAAATTGAGTTTATTCGATTTTTCTTATAACAAAAAGTAGAAAATATCATTTTTTTTCAACATTTTCGGTCTTTTTCCGTTTATATCGCAAAAAAAAAAAAATCGCAGAGGCAATCAAATACCATTAAAAGAAAGCTCTATTTGTGGGAAGAAAAGGATGCAAATTTCGTTTGGGTACAACATTGCATGTCCGCACAATTTCCAGTTAAAGCAGCGCAGTGCCAAATTGTAAAATCACCTCTGGTCTTTATGCTGCGTATTGGTCCGGTCCTTAAGTGGTTAAGCTTTGATTATTTCAATAGTTGTCTCTTTGTCTTGGTCTTTCATTCCATTCTTGTAATTTCAAATGCACTTTTTATGCATGCACACCATATAGAAGGAATCATGTTATACATAGCCCTTGGTGGATACTCTCTCTTCAAGTGCTATTCAGCAGAATGCTTCAGTGTTCTTATTGTTGCAGGCCATGTGTGATCATGACAAGGTATTCAAGTATGACTGCACTCTTATGTATTCCTTCAGGGCTTTACACCTCCAGTCACTGATATTTGTGCTACTGTAACATTGTGAGATTTTCAAGTGTGTGCTGTGTATTATCTTGAAGGATTAAGTTGAACAGTTTTGTAGTAGTAGGATGTTGGAAAAATGAAATTTAACAACACTAGTAGCTTTTTTGTGTACAATGTATTTTATTAAAGTTTTCAATACAGAATAAAACATTTGTAAACCAGCACGTGTACATATCATGGTTACAAAGCATAACTTAGTTAGAAGGACCACATTATCAAAAGTTACATTCCAAAAAGCTATCGGCACATTTACGAAAACAGATACCTACAGTATACATTGAAAAGCATAAACCAAGTTGCCCCTATACCAGGAAGTCAAGATACTGACAGGCAAATGAAAAATGTTGGCATTATATTAAGAAATAAAAAGCAAAATTGTTTCAGGCTATATACAGTATATTCTCATTGTTAATGAATGTTGTGTTTACAAAATTTTAAAGGAAAAAAAAACAAAAAACAAAAGATTAGATGCAAAGCAATAGGGTAGAGGAACAACAAAAGATAGAAAATGGTGAGACAAGGGGTGGGGAGTGAGCAGGGGACACTATACAAATGATTTGTATCCGCCTTCAGTGATGTTAATTTCACCTTTTTAGAGCCAAATATGCAGCTTAAGGAAGTAAAATTAGGTCATAATACCTAATTCCCATACTTATTTTGGGTCAGTAACTCAATGGGTTGAAGCAATGGCAGTCTACATATGTTTCCTAGTACGGGTTGTAGTTATATACTATATTACATAAAGCCTGGCTTGCAGTCTATGCTCTAATTCATCCCAATGGGGTTCTATCGGGTTGAGGTCAGGACTCTGTGCAAGCCAGTCAAGTTCCTCCACCCCAAACTCCCTCATCCATGTCTTTATGGACCTTGCTTTGTGTACTGGTCCAAATCATTTGGTGGAGGGGGGATTATGGTGTGGGATTGTTTTTCAGGGTTTGGGCTTGGCCCCTTAGTTCCAGTGAAGTCCACTCTTAAAGGGGTTGTAAAACCCTTGTGTTTTTCCACCTTAATGCATCTTATGCATTAAGGTGAAAAAAACTTCTGTCAGTGGACGGGCCCCCAGCCCCCCCCCCCCGTTTTACTTACCTGAGCCCCTTTATTCACTCGGCGGAGACGCGCTCTCCCTCTCTGCACAGGGTCCCGGATCTTGATTGGATAGATTGATAGCAGCGCAGCCATTGGCTCCTGCTGTTGTCAATCAAATCCAATAACGCGGGGGGCGGGGCCAAATCTGGCATTTGTGTCTATGGATGCAAATTCTGGACTCGGGATCACGCCCGCAAGGTAACCCCCTGGGAGAGAGCTTCTCCTAGTGGGTTATCTGATACGACAAGGAGCCACGAGAGCCGCCGAGGGACCCCAGATGTTGACGATCGGGGCTACTCTGTGAAAAACGAGCTGCACAGTAGAGGTAAGTATGACATGTTTGTTATTTAAAAAAAAAACATGAAGCCTTACAATCACTTTAAGGCGTCAGCATACCAGGACATTTTGGACAATTTCATGCTCCCAACTTTGTGGGAACAGTTTTGGGGATGGCCCCTTCCTGTTCCAACTGCGCACCGGTGCACAAAGCAAGGTCCTCACCTCAACCCTAAAGAAAACATTTGGGATGAATTAGAGCTGAGACTGCGAGACAGGCCTTCTCGTCCAACATCAATGCCTGACCTCACAAATGTGCTTCTTGAAGAATGGTCAAACATTCCCATAGACACACTCCTAAACCTTGTGGACAGCCTTCCCAGAAGAGTTGAAGCTGATAGAGCTACAAAGGTTGGACCAACTCAATATTGAACCCTACGGACTAAGACTGGGATGTCATTAAAGTTCATGTAAAGGCAGGCATCCCAATACTTTTGGTAATATAGTGTATATAACTCAGACTTTATACAAATTTATGGTGAATACCCCACCCCCCTTCCCTACACACACTCCCTACACACACTGTTAGTACACAGTTATTAGTTTCCAAGGTTCCAAGTAGTAGTGCAGTATTCAATTATTTACGCTTAAAAAAACAATTATACAGGCAAATCTGCATAAGCTACCAATAAGGTCCTTTATTTCAGCACTGTCCCTTCAGCTCACATCCGTTATATCAACTGTGACAATGCAGGGTTTGTTTCTATAAATGGCTATCAAGAATAGTGGCATAGCTGACATAATGTAATGCACACTGGTATAATGCAGATTTGATTTTACACATGGTTTGGGGCATGTTATGCATTGCAGATATTTTTATGTCACTTGAGTATATGTAACATATCCTGTAAAATATATAGCTCCATGTGGAGACCCGTGTCACATGGCTTAATGACAAATTGTTCAATGACTCAGTTTGGAACTGTCAGTGACAGTAACATACATTTGGTCATGATGCTCAAGTTACACAAGAAATGTGCTTGTTATAAAAGGAAATTGTGTATTTCCAAGATGAATTTCCAATGTCAAATGAGGAGTGTCAGAGTTTATCATCTGCGTTGTGCTTTTATATGGTAATGGTCTTTATTATCTTTGTTATTAATTGTAGAAGCCATATGATTTGAATTGTACTGTATTTCCCTTATGTTAAAACGTTACTAAACCCACAACAGTAAAATCAGTAAAGCATGCTAGTTATATTCACTGTTGAACCTAAGGGGTTAATCCTCTGCATTGTGTAAAAAAGCTGTTTAATCCCATCTTCTCTGATCCTTCCCTTCTTTTACTGATCCCAATCCATCTGCTGATAGAACAGAGCCTTGGGGGCACTTTGCACATTCTCAGTTTGATGTGTATTGCTAGAGAGTTTTTTTTTTCTTGGGAGGATGCATGTGATCAGCACAGGGCCAATCAACACTGTCCAGACAGAGGGTCAGGGGTCCTGCAGCCTTATAAGACAGTCAGAATGAAAAATCCTCCTACAAGCTTTAACCAGACACTGTCACAAGACTGCTATATACTGCTGATGAGAAAAAGTACTGTATTTATCGGCGTATAAATATATAATTTTAAGAGGGATGTTTCAGGAAAAAGACTTTCCACGTCCCCCTGCACAGCACACAGACTCCCCGCACAGCACACGGACCCCCGCACAGAACACGGACCCCCTGCACAGCACACGGACCCCCTGCACAGCACTGCACAGCACACGGACCCCCACACACCACACGGACCCCCTGCACAGCACTGCACAACACACGGACCCCCGCACGCCACACGGACCACTGCACAGCACTGCACAGCACACAGACCCCTGCAGGCCACACGGATCGCCTGCACAGCACATGAACCCCTGCACAGCACACGGACCCCTGCACAGCACCGCACAGCACACGGACCCCTGCACAGCACTGCACAGCACATGGACCCCCACACGCCACACGGATCCCCTGCACAGCACTGCACAGCACATGGACCCCTGCACTCCCAGGAGACCCCAGTCTCCTGGGACAGCTTTGCCAGCCTACTCTAGAGTTGAGAGAAGATCACTGCCAGCCCCTTCACCGCTACGCCGCTCCTGTGTCACTGTCATTTGTAAAACAAAGCTTCTGTGTACCTCGATTGACGCCGCTCTCTCATGGACCCGGTCATGTGACTCTCCTCGGCTGTTTCATTTATGGTCACATAACCGCTCTCCTCCTCCAATCAAAAGCTACACTTGAGGAGGAGGCGGAGCGGGAGGAGAAGAGCGGCGTCTTGGTATTACAGAATTCCATTCTGGATTTGAAATCCAGTGACACAGGAGGAAGGGCTGGCAGTGATGTTTTCTGTCCCAGGGCCAGGAGAGGCAGGGCGACCGGCCTGACACCCTCCCAATGGGTGGCACCCGTGGGCAGACTGCCGGATCCCCGCCCCCCCCTCTGGTAAAAAAATATATATCGGCGTAAAACACGCAGGCACGGTTTACCCTCTATTTTCAGGGTAAAAAGTGCGTGTTATACGCCGATAAATACGGTATTTAGAAGTTTATATTTATCTAAAATAATTGCATGTCCATGTTCTGTGTACTGTGGGAGACCAGATATAGTAAATGCCGGGTCCTGGGTTTAATAATACTTTAAGAAAAAATAGGAGTCCTTGATGTTCATTGGAAGTCAAATTGTTTGTGTTTTTGGTTCCCACAACATAATAGTACCTGTACATGCTTGTTGCTCAACAGGGATAAAATTGAAAGGTTTGTAGTGACTATTGAACTCTAGCCACCTTCTCTCCATAAACTTTTGTGAAGGCACTCTCTTAATCTTTGATGCTGATTATGGGGGCCCATGAGGGGGGATAGTAGCACTGCTGTCAGTCAGCAATCTAAAGCCTTGTACACACGATCAGATTTCCTATGGTTTTTAAACCGATGGATTTTTCCATCGGAAAACCGATGAAACTGACTTCCATCAGTCTTGCCTACACACAATCAGTCAAAAAAACGACCGTTCCAAACGCGGTGACGTAAAACACTCCGATGAGCTGAGAAAAATGAAGTTCAATGCTTCTGAGCATGTGTTGACTTGATTCTGAGCATGAGTGGGTTTTTTAACCGATGGACTTGCCCATAGACGATCGGAATTTGCTATCGTTTTTTTATCCATCGGAAAAAATGTAAAACATGTTCTATTTTTTGACACCGATGGAAAAAAGACCGATGGGGCCCATACACGATCAGTTTGTCCAATGAAAAAAATCCATCGGACTGTTTTCATCGGTAAAACCGATCGTGTGTACGCGGCTTAACAGATTTAGCTGTTAGCATATCAAACAGGTTCTTGTTGCTACAATATTTAATTAACGATCTATACCAGTCTATTGGGGTTCTCCATCATGTGAGCTGCCATAGAATTGGAGGCTTTCAGACATTTCAACATGGGTAATGTATGGAAATCATCTTCTTTGCGAGGCAAAAGCTAACACGCCATTGTGTTTTGGAGTAGCTGATTTGCATGATTACATGTCAGAAAATAAGTATACGGACTTGACAGGAAATTTATTGTTTCACTCATTAAAGAGCAATTTGGAAACACATTTGTGCGCATGTTATTTTTTTTAGTGACTGTTCTTTGTTACTCAGAACAACAAGTTGATTCTCCCCTTCATTTTCTAAACTGCACTAGAAAATATGGGGGCCACATATTTCTTATAGGTAATTTTACAAAACGACCTAAAGGTCTCAGTTTAACTCATCTATCACAGATGAAATGTGTTGCAGTAAATTGGATTTAGAACAAAACCTGCCTTAGCCCCCCCCCCCCCAATTACCATTTTCTCTTTAGGGTCATGAGAAGGAGGCACCCTGTGCCTGGAGGAAAAAAGGTTTAACCTCTGCATACCGAAAGACTTATTTACAGGAAAAGCTGTAAAATGACAAAAAAACTTTCACAGGAGCTAGTTTTAGCTAAACCTATTTATTGTTTAAAAAGTAAAAAAAGGACTAATTGCTTTTCTAAATGCATGAAATATAATTATAATGTTATTATTATACAGGATTTATATAACTCCAACAGTTTACTCAGTGCTTTACAATGTAGAGGGGGAACAGTACAATTACAATACAGTTCAATACAGAAGAAATAGAAGGGCCCTGCTGATGGAGCTTACACTCTAAGGGGGGGGGGGGGCTATTTCTATTTATAGGGAATACCATTTTAGATTGTTGATCCATGGAATATCTGATTGCCCTAGGGGGATCAGGAAATAATGTTTTTCCTTATTGCTTCAAATTAGACTATGCTTAACCAATTCACATCCCGCCCATGTACATATGACGTCCACAGAAGGGATCTCCCATCCTGGGTTGACGTCATATGATGTCCTGGGCTTCCCTGCTGTCTAGGGGGCACGCACTTCGCTTCGGGACCCGGTGCGCGTGCCCAGCGGCCGCGATGTCCGCCGGGCACCCGCGATCACAGCAGGACCGTGGATGTGTGTGTGTAAACACACAGACCCATGTCCTGTCAGAGGTGAGGAGACCGATGTGTGTTCCCAGTACAGAGGAACACAGATCAAAGAGGATAACATCTCAAGGATAATTATGAATTATTCAAACGAACACAAGAAAATTTGACATATCCTCACCAAGTATTGGCCAATCCTTACGGAGGATCCAATCCTGAAGAAACTAGTATCATCCAAACCCCAAATCACCTTCAAAAAGGCAGGATCGATCGGTGGAATGTTGGTTCAGAGTGAATATAAGAGTGAGGCAAGGCAGGATCCACGCAAAACTTTTGGGACATATCCCTGTGGTGCATGTTCCCAATGTCCTGTCATTGGTGGGGGGTCCACACTGGCTTTACCTAATGGGGAGACTTTTTCACTCAAGCATTTTGCCAACTGCAAGACACAGGGGGCAGTCTACCTCATGGTTTGCCAGTGTGGAGCCTTCTACGTAGAAAAAACACGACAGGAATTGGAAAAACACATGCACAGTATGAAAATAGGGAACCTCTATTTACCTCTTGGCAGACATATCGCCAAAAAACATGCGCTGGATCAGGTACCTTAGGGCAACCACGCCTCCTGGACCTAATGATATTGAAAGTTTTCGTCCCTTCCTGGAGGGCTACAGTTCTGGGAAAACTGATTGATGCTGCAGGGTGATTCATGTTGGTACGTCCTGCCAGGGTTTTTCCACCCACCTGCATTGACCCTGGAACTGTTTCTTTCCATCTACAGTCTTTTTCCCTCTTCTATCTTTGTGGAGGTGGAAGTGGGGCAACTTTGAAACACATAAATGCACAACTTGGGGTTTCTTTATATATACATTTTTTGTTTTATATTTTTCTATATCTGTCTAAACGGTCTATGATTATGTATTGTTTTGATGTTTTGACAGATGTTTGACAGATGTTTTTTTATAATATATGCATCTCATATAGGTCCAGGACACAATTAGATGTCCTTTGGTGGTGTGGTTCCATCTATAATCTTGCTCTTGTCTCCGGGTGCATTCTCTCCATTTCTCATGTTTATATCCGGTTCCTGGGGGGGGCCGTCCACTTCCTGTGGATTATTGGCCCTTTCTTTTTTCCAGCTGGAAAAATTTGGCACCGGTGGTATTCTGTCCCTGGTTCATTTTTATCCCCACTTTTCCATCCCAGTGGAGGTCTTTGGATCTTTACCTTGGGCTACTCTATTTACTTGTGAATTGGTGCCCATCTATTCTGGTGTTTTTTGTGTTGTAACCAGCTTTTTCCTTCTCCCCCTACACTGTCAATTCCAACTAGGTTTCCCATTTGGTTGCCCTCATCCAAGATGGCTGTTTTCGCACTTCCTGCGGTACGAATCAGCCTCTTGTTATGAGCTGAGTGGTGGTGGTGCTGTCTCCCTGACCTATGCTGGTCTAGCATGGTCACATGAGCGGCTCGACCCAACATCAACAGACAGGCGGGGCTGCCGGCTCCAACTTTCACACGGCGCGCTCCCAATGCACGCCGCGCGGATGCGTCAATCGCGGACATGCCGCTCATTGGTGCGTCATGTGGTGTGGTGTGGTGTGGTGTGTCATGTGATTGATGTTTGGCGTGGCCCGCCCTCGGGATGCGCCGCATTGCTGGGGAAACATGATGCACGGCCTGAGAGCCGGTGCATCATGTGACCCTACACAAACCAATCAGATTAGGACACCAAAGGAGTTACATGGTGTCATTCCTTTTCCTCTGCTGGAAGGTAGAGGATCTCTCATATGGAGCTCTGTTACAAGGAAAATTGAAAGAATTTTTTGGATTCTCTCTATTTTTGGACTGATCTTTCTCTGGTTGGTGAGTGGACCGAATCTCTCTGGAGAGTATCCTCCTTCCCCCCTCTTTCAATTACATTTTCCTAATAATATTTATTTTTCTTCAAACATTTTTTGAAGGCACCTTTTGATTGGACTGTTTATCCTTTTTATCCTGATTCCTTATATGAAAATGAGGCAATATATGAAGGCACTTGGAGAGGGGCAATAGAAAGGAGCTCACCCAAATAATGTGACTGGAATATGAAGTGCATATACAATTTTAATGAATATAATTACTGTATATACTCGAGTATAAGCCGACCCGAATATAAGCCGAGGCACCTAATTTTACCACAAAAACTGGGAAAACTTATTGACTCGAGTATAAGCCTAGGGTGTGCCTCACTTTGCCTCATTGTGTCCATGCCTCACTGTGCCCATGCCTCACTGTGTCCAGGGTCCCCAAAGTCACCAGAGAAATGACCGTTTAACATGGGAGTCTATGGAAGGGGTGCCCGGTTTTGAAAAATCGGTGCTCCCGGGCCGTAGGTCTCCCGGACAAGAAACTTTGCACCCTTGTAGAGGAAGAGTGGGGCTACATGTGTGCCAAGTTTGGGAGATCAGGCACAAAAAGGTGACTCGAGTATAAGCCGAGGGGGCATTTTCAGCACAAAAAAATGTGCTTAAAAACTCGGCTTATACTTGAGTATATACGGTAAGTAAGTTTGTGTTTCTTTTCCCGTTTTCTGTTTTGTTATGCACCTATTGGGGGTGTGGGAAAATGAGAAATCTATGTTGTACTTAATGAAATTCTGTGATCTGTTATAGATAAGGATACAAGTTGAAATCCCTGATGAAGAACTTTTATACAAATTGTTTGAAACGTGTTGGCTGAAGCCTTTTTTGATTCGCCTCTGGAAGATCTGGAGTGGTCAATTTAGGCTATTGTATTCACCTTTTCTAATCATGTTACAGATTTTATGGATGTCATTGCAACCTATGTACTATTTAGTATGAATATGAATTATTTTTCTTTTTTGGTATTTCTAAATAAATATATTTTTGTATAAATTCTTTTTTTGTTGCCTCCATAATCCCAAATACTAGAGTTTTTTTCGCTAATATTTACTCGGGATGATGGCAACTACATGTTTTGACGCATGGGTTGTTCTATTTTCACACACTTCTAGGGTGGAGAATACACCCATAAACCTCGTTTAAACTCATGCGTCTTTACATGGACCCCATTTTTGTGCTATAGCTATTTTAGGGCACCATTTTTTCCAGGTATCTGCTATCTGGGAGAAGTCCTATGTGAGCAGTGGTGTGGTGCCCTGCTTAAAGAGCTGATATTCAACTTTATGAATGCAGCTATATTATTGTATGTTTTTTTTGTGTTTTCATTTTTTGCTTTGCTTTTTCTTCTGCATACCTAGTATGGGGGATCTCCAGGGAGTTGGGTGGGAGGAGCTCATGGCTGGTATCCATAGGAATTACCAGGGAATCGAGCAGCCGATCTCGGATCTGTCGTCCCTCTTCTTCAATCTCAGAAAGACACTAGAGAAAAAATCTGCCTTATATTGGCATATTAATTCATTCGATTGATATATCGGAGAACAAATTAATCCCATTGGCTTGAGGATTCAGATATTTCCTATCCTGGATAATGTCAGTAAAAACCTCAAGGCAAATTGGTAAATAAAGCGAAATGAATGTTCAAAAAATTTGATGATGCTATTACAAGATGAATATAGACAGCAGCTGGCTGCTTTGGATGTAGAAATTGATTCACTGTATGCTCGCCTCTCACAACTAAAAACGCATAAAGAATATGGTAATCTGGAAAAAAATCTGAAAGAACATTTGGAAAACTTTGGCAAATCCATACTAATTAAAAAAGAAAAGAAGTATTGGAGAGACAAAAATGCGTTTAGTGAGGGTCTAGCATATAAATGGAATCAAGAGAAAAAATGTAAAAATAATAAAACTAACAAGAACAAAAACCGTGGGGGAAATACCAATGTACCCAATGATTACTCATCTGACACCCCATCTAACTCCTCCTCTTCAGTCTCCTCTAATACAGGTTGTCTCTTTGGGACTAAAAGGAAAGGCCCTTCTCCTACATCTAATGAAGTAGAAGGAGAGGTCCAACAACGCAACAAAAAAGCAACAACAGTTTCCCAAGTATTCTCTACACAGAATGGAAAGGGTAGTGGACACGTTCGTGGTTCACATAATGGAAACCCTAGAGGGTCAACTAACAGAGGTAAAATTGCGTCTCATAGAGAACTAGGGGCAATACCTAAAACCGGTGCTAGCTCTAAAATTCAGCCACCTTTAGTGGAGGATTTTTTAGAGAAAGGCAAGATACCTCCGGTACCACCCTCGCCCATGACACAATTAGTCATGGAACCATTTGTAATAAGGATGACACAGGGGGAAAACTCAACATCATAAACCTATCCTCTCACAAGCTGTCTGATCTGGAATATGAAGTGCTGTCTTTGGGCCTTTCTTTCTGCCCAACCAGTAGTACAGACAGTTTTGAAGCAGTGAAGGTTATTCACCTTTTTGCTCGGAAGCTCTTTTAAAAGAGCTTATATACAAAGCAAGGGAATCAGGAGTCTGAACTTGCACCGAATCTTAAAGCAGCTGATTTTAGGGCCCTCAGGGACCTGAATCTGCTGCTTGAGGAAAATGCCCCTATAAGTCAAACCTGGGAGGAGAATTTGGAGGAGGAAGAGAGTGACGACGGGGATGAGAATCAGATGATTATCACATGGAAAAAATTTAAAAGGAAGTCACACAACTTCCCACCAATAATCCAAAATCCAGCACTAGCTCTATTTACTAGACAGACATCTAAGGAGATTGAGGAGTTAAAGAGGGACAATTCCCATCAATATCTGAGTCCAGAACATAAACATGCTCTAAAAACCCTTAAGAATAATGTAAACATCACCATCAAGGGATCAGATAAAGGTGGGAACATCGTCCTCATGGACAATGCAGACTATGAGGAGATGTGCCTGAAAATATTAAGGGATGTAAAATGTTATCGTAGAATCTCCTCGTCCACTGTTGATAGGATGAACGGCGAGTTCTACCAACTGGTGGATGAATCCTTTAGAGACGGTGCAATAGACCAAGATATTTGGGATTTTGTCCGTACTAGATACCCACGCACCCCCACAATGTATGCACTCCCTAAGGTGCACAAAAACCTTTTGAAACCACCAGGAAGACCTATAATTTTGGGCAACGGATCCATTTCTGAAGGTGCTAGTCGAGTTATTGATCAGCACCTCAGACCACATGTAATGGACCTCCCCTCCTACACGAAGGACACCATCCATTTATTGCAGATACTAGAAGATCTTGTCGTACCTCCATCAGCCCTTTTGGTCACCGTAGATGTGGAATCACTCTACAACAGTATACCACATGACCTGGGCATTCAAGCTATTCAAAGAGTTTTACGACAACGTCCAACCACCGATTGGAAATTTAATCGGTTCATCTTACAGATGCTTGACTTTATCCTGCGACACAAGACCTTTTTATTTCAGGGCCCCCACTACCTCCAGGTACAGGGGGTGGCTATGGGGACGTGCTGTGCACCCTCAAATGCCAAACTCTACCTGGGGGAGTGGGAGAAGGATTTTCTTTTTGGGGACAGTACGTCTATGTATGCTTGCCACATCCTTATGTGGCAACGCTACATAGACGATATTTTCATTTTCTGGGATGGGTCTGAAGATGATCTTAAAAAGGTTCTGAAACTCATGAATGCCAATAACCTAAATCTATTCTTCACAATGTCCTATGATTCAACCATGGTCAGTTTCTTGGATATTAAGATATCGAAGGATATACAGGGGAAAATTCACAGTAGACTCTTTAGAAAAGAAACTGCTGGCAACACTATGTTGCACGCCGCCAGCTTCCATCCTGTGGCGCTCAAAAAGTCCATTCCCTTTAGTCAGTTCCTTTGTATTAGAAGGAATTGCACATCAGATACTGACTTTCAAATTGAATCAAATGAACTGAGCAATTGCTTACTAGCTAGAGGCTATAGTAGAACGACTTTGAAAAAGGCATTCAATAGAGTAAAAGGAACCAAAAAATATGATCTTGTTTTCAAAACATCCAAGAAAAAGATCAAAGAGGATAACATCTCAAGGATAATTATGAATTATTCAAACGAACACAAGAAAATTAGACATATCCTCACCAAGTATTGGCCAATCCTTACGGAGGATCCAATCCTGAAGAAACTAGTATCATCCAAACCCCAAATCACCTTCAAAAAGGCAGGATTGATCGGTGGAATGTTGGTTCAGAGTGAATATAAGGGTGAGGCAAGGCAGGAACCATGCAAAACTTTTGGGACATACCCCTGCGGTGCATGTTCCCAATGTCCTGTTATTGGTGGAGGGGTCCACACTGGCTTTACCTAATGGGGAGACTTTTTCACTCAAGCATTTTGCCAACTGCAAGACACAGGGGGTAGTCTACCTCATGGTTTGCCAGTGTGGAGCCTTCTACGTAGGAAAAACACGACAGGAATTAGGGAAGAGAGTGGAAAAACACATGCACAGTATGAAAATAGGGAACCTCTATTTACCTCTTGGCAGACATATCGCCAAAGAACATAGGTATAGAATGCCCAGGGTAATGTTCTCAGTGGTGGAGAGGATTCATATATCACGTAGGGGTGGAGATTGGAATAAGGTCCTGCTCCAGCGGGAAATGTGCTGGATCAGGTACCTTAGGGCAACCACGCCTCCTGGACTTAATGAGATTGAAAGTTTTCGTCCCTTCCTGGAGGGCTACAGTTCTGGGAAAACTGATTGGTGCTGCAGGGTGATTCATGTTGGTACGTCCTGCCGGGGTGTTCCACCCACCTGCATTGACCCTGGAACTGTTTCTTTCCATCTACAGTCTTTTTCCCTCTTCTATCTTTGTGGAGGTGGAAGTGGGGCAACTTTGAAACACATAAATGCACAACTTGGGGTTTCTTTATATATACATTTTTTGTTTTATATTTTTCAATTGCTTAAGCTGTCACACTCTGTCTAAACGGTCTATGATTATGTATTGTTTTGATGTTTTGACAGATTTTTTTTATAATATATGCATCTCATATAGGTCCTGGACACAATTAGATGTCCTTTGGTGGTGTGGTTCCATCTATAATCTTGCTCTTGTCTCCGGGTGCATTCTCTCCATTTCTCATGTTTATATCCGGTGCCTGGGGGGGGGGGGGGGGGGGCGTCCACTTCCTGTGGATTATTGGCCCTTTCTTTTTTCCAGCTGGAAAAATTTGGCACCTGTGGTATTCTGTCCCTGGTTCATTTTTATCCCCACTTTTCCATCCCAGTGGAGGTCTTTGGATCTTTACCTTGGGCTACTCTATTTCGTTGTGAATTGGTGCCCATCTATTCTGGTGTTTTTTGTGTTGTAACTGGCTTTTTCCTTCTCCCCCTACACCGTTGATTCCAACTAGGTTTCCCATTTGGTTGCCCTCATCCAAGATGGCTGTTTTCGCACTTCCTGTGGTACGAATCAGCCTCTTGTTATGAGCCGAGTGGTGGTGGCGCCGTCTCCCTGACCTATGCTGGTCTAGCATGGTCACATGAGCGGCGCGACCCAACATCAACAGATAGGTGGGGCTGCCGGCTCCAACTTTCACACGGCGCGCTCCCAATGCACACCGCGCGGATGCGTCAATTGCGGACATGCCGCTCATTGGTGCGGCTATGTCATGTGATTGACGTTTGGCGTGGCCCGCCCTCGGGATGCGCTGCGTTGCTGGGGAAACATGATGCACGGCCTGAGAGCCGGTGCATCATGTGACCCTAGACAAACCAATCTGATTAGGCAGAGAGGTATAAAAGGACACCAAAGGAGTTACATGGTGTCATTCCTTTTCCTCTGCTGAAAGGCAGAGGATCTCTCATATGGAGCTCTGTTACAAGGAAAATTGAAAGAAGTTTTTGGATTCTCTCTATTTTTGGACTGATCTTTCTCTGGTTGGTGAGTGGACAGAATCTCTCTGGAGAATATCCTTCTTCCCCCCTCATTCAATTACATTTTCCTAATAATATTTTTTTTTCTTCATACATTTTTTGAAGGCACCTTTTGATTTATCCTTTTTATCCTGATTCCTTATATGAACATGAGGCAATATACGAGGGCACTTGGAGAGGGCCATAGAAAGGAGCGTCACCCCAATAATGTGACTGGAATATGAAGTGCATATACAATTTTAATGAATATGATTAAGTAAGTGTGTGTTTCTTTTCCCGTTTTCTGTTTTGTTATGCACCTATTGGGGGTGTGGGAAAATGAGAAATCTATGTTGTACTTAATGAAATTCTGTGATCTGTTATAGATAAGGATACAAGTTGAAATCCCTGATGAAGAATTTTTATACAAATTGTTTGAAACGCGTTGGCTAAAGCCTTTTTTGATTCGCCTCTGGAAGATCTGGAGTGGTCAATTTAGGCTATTGTATTCACCTTTTCTAATCATGTTACAGATTTTATGGATGTCATTGCAACCTTTGTACTATTTACTATGAATATGAATTATTTTAATTTTTTGGTATTTCTAAATAAATATATTTTTGTATAAATTCTTTTTTATTGCCTCCATAATCCCAAATACTAGAGTTTTTTTCACTAATATTTACTCGGGATGATGGCAACTACATGTTTTGACGCATGGGTTGTTCTATTTTCACCAACAGTTTACTCAGTGCTTTACAATGTAGAGGGGGAACAGTACAATTACAATACAGAAGAAATAGAAGGGCCCTGTTGATGGAGCTTACACTCTTAGGCGGGGGGGGGGGGGCTATTTATATTTATAGGGAATACCAGTTTAGATTGTTGATCCATGGATTATCTGATTGCCCTAGGGATATCAGGAAATAATGTTTTTCCTTATTGCTTCAAATTAGACCATGCTTAACCAATTCACATCCCGCCCATGTACATATGACGTCCACAGAAGGGATCTCCCATCCTGGGTTGACGTCATATTAGGTCCTGGGCTTCCTGGCTGTCTAGGGGGCACGCACGCCCCCGCCGCATCGCTCGGGACCTGGTGCGCGTGCCCAGTGGCCGCGATGTCCGCCGGGCACCTGCGATCACAGCAGGACCGTGGATCTGTGTGTGTAAACACACAGATCCATGTCCTGTCAGAGGTGAGGAGACCGATGTGTGTTCCCAGTACAGAGGAACACAGATCGGTCTCCCCCCTTGTGAGTCCCCACCCCCTACAGTTAGAATCACTCCCTAGGGAAGATATTTAACCCCTTGATCGCCCCCTAGTGTTAACCCCTTCCCTGCCAGTCACATTTACACAGTAATCAGTGCAGTTTTATAGCACTGATCGCTGTATAAATGTGAATGGTCCCAAAAATGTCGCAATGTCACAGTCACAATAAAAATCGCAGATCGCCGCCATTACTAGTAAAAAAAAATGCTATAAATCTATCCCCTCTTTTGTAGACGCTATAACATTTGCGCAAACCAATCAATATACGCTTATTGCGATTTTTTTACCAAAAATATGTAGAAGAATACATATCGACCTAAACTGAGGAAAAAAATTTGTTTTTTAAAAATAAATTGTGATATTTATTAACCACTTCCCTACCCAGCCATAGACAAATGACGTCCACAGATGGGATCTCCCATCCTGGGTGGACGTCATATGACGTCCTCGGCTTTGTAGGGGGATATCTGAATGATGCCTGCAGATAGAGGCATCATTCAGATATCCTTTTAATGTGCCGGCGATTCTGTGCACCATAAGAATGATCATAGCGGCGGTTCCGCCACTTGATCGTTCTTATACCTCCCGCCGCCATCCGGTGCTTCTCCGAGCTCCCCCGTGCGATCGGGGACCCGGAGCGAATCTTCCGGCATCGTTGGTGGAGTCACGTGATGAGCATAGAGATGACTGGTGACCAGATGGTCACCAGTCATCTCTATGATCGTCGGAGGCCCGGGCGCGATGTGATGACGTCACGCCCGGGTCCTCAAATGTAAACAAAGCCGCTGTAAGTATGAAATCAGTGTAAAATTTTTCACTGATCTCATGCTTTCCAGCCTGGAGGAGAGATGTGGGGTCTTATTGACCCCGCATCTCTCAATAAAGAGAACCTGTCACACACATTCCTATTACAAGGGATGTTTACATTCCTTGTAATAGGAATAAAAGTGATCAAAAAAAAAAAAAAGTAAAATCATTGTAAAAAAATAAATAAATAAGTAAAATAAATAAATAAATAATAATAAAAAAAAATTAAAACGCCCCTGTCCCCGGTAGCTCGCAATCAGAAGCGAATGCACATGTAAGTCGCCCACATATGTAAACGCCGTTCAAACCACGCATGTGAGGTATCGCCGCGTGCGTTAGAGCGCGTGCAACAATTCTAGCACTAGACCTCCTCTGTAATTCTAACCTGGTAACCTGTAAAAAAAATGAAAGCGTCGCCTATGGAGATTTTTAAGTACCGAAGTTTGGCGCCATTCCATGAGTGTGCGCAATTTTAAAGCGTGACATGTTAGGTATCTATTTACTCGGCGTAACATTATCTTTCATATGTTCCCAAAAAATTGGGCTAACTTTACTGTTTTGTTATTTTTTAATTCATGAAACCATTTTTTTTTAAAAAAGGCGTTTGAAAAATTATTGCGCAAATATTGTGCAAGAAAAAATGTTGCAATGAACGGCATTTTATTCCCTAGGGTGTCTGCTAAAAAAACATATATAATGTTTGGGGGTTCTGAGTAATTTTCTAGCAAAAGAATGATGATTTGTACATGTAGGAGAGAAGTGCCAAAATAGGCCCGGTATTGAATAGGTACAAAAAGCCCTGTATTGAAGTGGTTAAATCAAAAAGTATAAAATATTGTGTTTTTTTTCAAAATTGTCACTCTTCTTTTGTTTATAGCGCAAAAAATAAAAACCGCAGAGGTGATCAAATACCACCAAAAGAAAGCTCTATTTGTGGGGAAAAAAACATAAAGATTTAATTTGGGTACAGTGTTGCATGACCGCACAATTGTCATTCAAAGTGCAACAGCGCTGAAAACGAAAAATTGGTCTGGGTAGGAAGGGGGTGAAAATGCCCTGTACTGAAGTGGTTAATAAGGCCGGTGTTCTGTCAGAATCAGCGACATGTCAGATTAGGTAACGGAAGTGACGTTCCAACACCTGCAGTCAGAAGAAGGCAGCGAACATTTTAGTACACCCAGCTACGTCTTGAATCTCACAGTAATTTTAGCAATAAAGTGAGTGAATATAAACAGAAAATTGTTATCAAATACTTACTGTAATTTTCCTTTCCTGGCCCATCCTCACGTCAGCACACAACGGGTTAACACCTCCCCCAGAGCTCCACATGACCACCTGTATCTAGCTGAATAAAAGACAGCCCCTCCCCCAACTAGGATGTTTGATAACTTAGCCTGCAACAGGCCACCAGGGAGGGAGTCCTGTGCTGACGTGAGGATGGGCCAGGAAAGGAAAATTACAGGAAAGTATTAGATAACAATTTTCAGTTTTCCTGGCACAACTCACGTCAGCACACAATGGGATATACCAAAGCTAATATATGGAGGGAGAGAACAAATGAAAAGAGACCCTGACAATCAAAGAAAAGCTGCTAAAGCCAGAAAGAATTGATGTCTCTTATCCCAAACTTGCTGGTCGCATATTTAGTTTGTAAGGTTGAATGAAGTCTGCACCAGACCTTCAAGCTATCCCTTACTTATATCTTCCAAGTAATCCTAGATTCGTTTGATTACGAGTGCCCTTAGGTGGTAATCGTCACCTCTAATAGAAAATGCGCCATGTCCTAATAGTAATTGGATATGGATAATTGTGAAAATTGATTTATAGGCACGTAGATATAAAAAATATAACACATTTTAATGTTTCACATGTATACATTTGATCAAAAATTGTATCTATAAATAGACTACAGAAAATACATATAATAAAAGGTCATCACAGATAACGTGGTACATTCCAAGGAGAGTATTGGAATGTAGTAACTTGCTATAGCTCAGCTGCCGTTGAGGAGTGTAGTTACGCCCACTTACCTAGCGGACGTATATAGGCTGGCTGCTTGTTTTGGCTATTCCCACCACTTGTATAGTTGAAGAGCCAGTGTTTGGCCAGCAGCAGATATTGGGGATTTTTTTGCAGCTTGGTTCCGTTTGGCTGATTTTTACCAGACAACAAGACAGCTATTGGCCCTATTGGTTCTGGTATATGCAATATTGCACACCTCTATTATATACAAGGGCTTCTACAGTCTTATACCATTGCGGAAGTTCTCAGTCCATATCCCCACATAATTTATGTCATTATTATACTTAAAAGCTTTAATCTTCCATTCAAGATTCATATACCGCATCCAGCCTAGGGTCAAGTGACCCGTCCAATATATACATTGTTTTGCCGCTATGATATATTTTTCATTTATCTTATGCATCCCCATACTTCTTCACGTGGTGTCGCTGCGTGTGCCTGAAGGTCCAGGCTATTGGACCCATTATTCATCTGGGCCTTTTCATGTCAATGCCGCAGAGCTAGGGTGGGCTGACTTTTTAGATACTCCCCAATTTGCATCACATTGTGCTCATGAGGAAGCGATTAAGGCCCCTTTCACACGGGCGGACTGTATGTCCGTTTTTCATCCATCCGTTTTCGGATGAAAAACGCACATACATGTATCCCTGTGGGATAGCGGATGAACATCCGCTGACATCTGATCTTATCCGTGCCCGCAATGCTCCGTTTTTCTGCATAGAAAAATTCCTATTTTTCTATCTGTCTGCGGAGCGGATCGGATGAACACGGACAGATGGTCCGTGTTCATCCGATCCCCCCATAGGGGAGAGCGGAGATCTGACAGGGCGGTCCCTGCACAGTGTGCGGGGACCGCCCTGTCATCCGCCGGCTCAGCGGGGATCAACGGAGCGATCCCCGCTGAGCAGGCGGAGGTTCACCGGGCAGATCATTACTGATCCGTCCCGTGTGAAAGGGGCCTTAATTGATATTGCGAAACATGTAGAGCTTTATTTTAATCTCATCAGGATCTTGTGGATCCTACACCAAGGGGCACCTTCATACAGTGTGGTGTCATCACTACAGTAAGTTACTACATTGCAATACTCTCCTTAGAATGTACCACGTTATCTGTGATGACCTTTTATTATATGTATTTTCTGTAGTCTATTTATAGATACAATTTTTGATCAAATGTATACATGTGAAACATTAAAATTTGTTATATTTTTTATATCTACGTGCCTAAAAAGTCAATTTTTCCAAGCAATCCTGGCATAACTACCCCTCTAGTCAAATAGGCTTGCAACTTGAAAACGCCCTCATGTGCCACCTGGCCCAAGGTACCACCACTGTCAACAAGATCTCCAAAAAGATTCCTGATGCTGTGCCAATTCTGTAAAAGGCAGACACCTGAACTGGAAGTGACATCTGACCACCGCAAATCTCACATGCCTCTGGTGCTCGGCATTGATCGGTACATGGAAGTATGAGTCGGCTGGTCGATTGATACCAACTGGTCCTCCTGCTGAACTGTCCCTGTGACTGTCTGCATGGACTCCATCTTAAACCTCTTGGTGTGTATGAACACATTCAATTCCTTCAAATTGAAACAGGCCAGAAGGCTCCTGCCTTAAGTACTAGAAAAACTGAGGAGAAAGGCCCCCAGATGATTCTATGTTTCCGGCATCACTGGCATAATGGCCTTGTAGCAGTATAAAAATCTTGCAAACAATTATTCTTCTAAAATCTGTTAAGCATAAATAAATTAATTCAGTGGTCAACTTTGGAATTCTCCACTGTACTCCCACCTGTCTTCTGGACCCACTGGTCTTTGATGATTGTCGTCCAAACCCTCCAGAAGGAGGCTGCAAACATCAACTTCACTCAGGCCCCCTGGTCCCAACTGGAAGAGACTGGTTGGACGCACCTTCAAAAAGACTTTCCAGCCATTTTATCAGCTTGCTCTGGACTTGATTTCAAGTCAAAAGTAACTTTGAGACACCTCCATTGTGATCTGTTAAATCTGCAGCATGTCCTATAAGATTTGGCCTCCTGCACCTTCTGGAGTTCAGTAGGCTTGAGTGAAGGATGGCAGCTCCCACGTCGCCCCCTCCTACCTTTGCTAACCCTGTGACACCATTCACAGTTTCTCTCAGACTGACAATAAAGCCAGGAGAGCAGTGCGGTGCACTGCATAGAAAGACAAGAAAAAAAAAAACCCCAAGGGAGAGGCAATGATGACATTGCAGAGCTCTTATAATACCACACCTGTACAATATCAATGCTGTTTAAACATAATTTTGCTCTCGGCCTTGGCACAAAAAGGCACCAAGTTTTTAGAAGGATTTACCTTCAGCATTCAGGGTCTTCCAACTCCATGAGAGGCTGAACATGGAGGGGTAGGTTCGGCAGGGGGAGGGGGATTGCAGCAAACAAATTACTTACCAATTGCAATCTACAGGTGGCCTGGAGCAGACCAAAAAAGAAGAACATCCCAGTTGGGGGAGGGGCTGTCTTTTATTCAGCTAGATACAGGTGGTCATGTGGGGCTCCGGAGGAGGTGTTAACCCGTTGTGTGCTGACGTGAGATGGGCCAGGAAAAATAAATATAGTATATTGACATTTTTTTTTTTTTTTGTATATTGACATCTTTGATGCTGTTTGGATGTTTAATTTTGAAATTCTAAAGGTTAAGCGCTAAGCGGTGCGGGGTGTACCAACATGGTCTTCGCCACTTGCCTACTGCTGGCATCCAGCTTCTTTCAAAATGTAACATCAAAACAGTATCACAGATGTCAATTTACTATATTTATTTATATATAGTCATGGCCGAAATTGTTGGCACCCCAGAAATCTTTCAGAAAATCAAGTATTCCTCACAGAAAAGTATTGCAGTAATACATGTTTTGCTATACACATGTTTATTCCCTTTGTGTGTATTGGAACAAAACAAAAAAAGGGAGGAAAATAAGCAAATTGGACATAATGTCACACAAAACTCCAAAAATGGGCTGGTCAAAATTCTTGGCACCCTTTCAAAATTGTGGATAAATAAGATTGTTTCAAGCATGTGATGCTCCTTTAAACTCACCTGGGGCAAGTAACAGGTGTGGGCAATATAAAAATCACACCTGAAAGCAGATAAAAAAAAGAGAAGTTCACTTAGTCTTTGCATTGTGTGTCTGTGTGTGCCACACTAAGCATGGACAACAGAAAGAGGAGAAGGGAACTGTCTGAGGACTTGAGAACCAAAATTGTGGAAAAATATCAACAATCTCAAGGTTACAAGTCCATCTCCAGAGATCTAGATTTGCCTTTGTCCACAGTGTGCAACATTATCAAGAAGTTTGCAACCCCCATGGCACTGTAGCTAATCTCTCTGGGCGTGGACGGAAGAGAAAAATTGATGAAAGGTTGCAACGCAGGATAGTCCGGATGGTGGATAAGCAGCCCCAAACAAGTTCCAAAGAAATTCAAGCTGTCCTGCAGGCTCAGGGAGCATCAGTGTCAGCGCAGACTATCCGTCGACATTTAAATGAAATGAAATGCCATGGCAGGAGACCCAGGAGGACCCCACTGCTGACACAGAGACATAAAAAAGCAAAACTACAGTTTGCCAAAATGTACTTGAGTAAGCCAAAATCCTTCTGGGAAAACATCTTGTGGACAGATGAGACCAAGATAGAGCTTTTTGGTAAAGCACATCATTCTACTGTTTACCGAAAATGGAATGAGGCCTACAAAGAAAAGAACACAGTACCTACAGTGAAATATGGTGGAGGCTCAATGATGTTTTGGGGTTGTTTTGCTGCCTCTGGCACTGGGTGCCTTGAATGTGTGCAAGGCATCATGAAATCTGAGGATTACCAAACGATTTTGGGTCGTACTGTAGAGCCCAGTGTCAGAAAGCTGGGTTTGCGTCCGAGATCTTGGGTCTTCCAGCAGGACAATGACCCCAAACATACGTCAAAAAGACCCCAGAAATGGATGGCAACAAAGCGCTGGAGAGTTCTAAAGTGGCCAGCAATGAGCCCAGATCTAAATCCCATTGAACACCTGTGGAGAGATCTTAAAATTGCTGTTGGAAAAAGGCGCCCTTCCAATAAGAGAGACCTGGAGCAGTTTGCAAAGGAAGAGTGGTCCAAAATTCCGGGTGAGACGTGTTAGAAACGTATTGATGGTTATAGGAAGCGACTGATTTCAGTTATTTTTTCCAAAGGGTGTGCAACCAAATATTAAGTTAAAGGTGCCAAGAACTTTAACCAGCCCATTTTTGGAGTTTTGTGTGACATTATGTCCAATTTGCTTTTTTTCTTTCTTTTTTTGTTTTGTTCCAATACACACAAAGGGAATAAGCATGTGTATAGCAAAACGTGTGTTACTGTAATACTTTTCTGTGAGAAAAAACTTGATTTTCTGGAAAAATGTCTGGGGTGCCAACAATTTCGTCCATGACTGTACGCTCACTTTATTGCTAAAATTACTCTGAAATTCAAGATGCAGCTAGGTGTAGTAAGATGTCCGCTGCTGCCTTCTTCTGACTGCAGGTGTTCTGTCAGATTAGCAAACCTGGTAGCGGTGGAACGCATGCGCAGCTGACGGAATGTCACTTCCGTTACCTAGTCTGACAGGTTGCCAATTCTGACAGAACACCGGCCATACACAGAGCAAATTTCTTTCCTGCAACCACGAGTTGCAGGAAAGAAATTTGCTCTATTCCCCCCATCAACACAGACAGTGTTGATGTGGGAATCCCTCCTGCTGGGCCATTGTCTTTCCCTGGCGGGGGAGGGCGGGAAGCTGTCCCCACTGGGAGAAGACAGTGATGATCGCTAGCACAAGAGAATCCGGCAGGCTGGTTGATCTCAATTTGAGCAATCGATCAACTTGGTACATTCAGTCTGCCAATTAACGATTCGAATTTCGGCCGGTTCTTGCTGAACACGGCCGAGATTCGAACCGTGTATGGCCGGCCTAAGGGTTTTTGGCCTTCTTCTGGATCACTAATTCTATATTATTATAGTCATGTATTTCAACCCCCTAAATTAATTTTCATAAATTATTTTTTAATCTGAACTCCATGCCTAACCTGTGCCTCCAAAAGGCTAAATCATTTATGATTTAATGATCGGTAATTGTCCCTTTTAAAGGAAGGAAGAGGTAATTCTGAATGATTGTGGCAAGGACAGATTCAGTTTCAAGCATTACTTTAATCGGTAAGCCTCAAGTCAGTATATAGGAACATCAATGGTACACTTTGCTTTCATGTGTGATTAACCACTTTAAAGGTGTTACGTGGTGTGCTTCCAATTGCCATGTTAAACAGAGACATTTTTCAAGAAATAAATATCTTAAAGCTATTTCTGTTCAGGTGTTAGACACTTAACATTTCACAGCTACATAGATTTAAATTAGTGGCACAGTTGCAAATTTATGTTGATTGGCACTATTATAATTAATATATAGCTCAATATATTCTATGGGAATCTTCAAAATATTTAATTAGGGAAAACATTGTATCTGTGGGTTATTTGAAACTGGGGGATTTCTCTGGAACCATTCTACATTTTGCATTGCACCCAAGGTGTGAATATTTATGACTGTCACAAAGGAGTTTTTTTTTTTTTTTTTTTTAAATCAAGCTTTTAGAAATTACCATGAGAACAGACTTGGCAGAATTTCCTTACAGCAGGCATTTGTATATGTATGAATCATTTTGATGCTAGCGGTTCCAGTGCTCTCAATATGGTGTTAAGACCGTCATTTTAATTACATTTGTAATGCTTGTTATAGGAGATTATACCAAAACAAATTTTGTGTTGTAAAAGGACATAGCTATACAGCAAATACCACCTGTTTAACTAAGGGCAAATTGAACATTATGAACTCTGGATAAAATGATACTAGGTGGTATTACAACAAGGATTTATCACAGGAATAGCTTGTCCATTTACAGCAGATGAACAGGGGAATCCTACAAGCTACAGCGTGATTCTGTTTTTTTCTTTTTGCTTGTTCAAATACACTTTCATCACATTTAATGATCAAGAATATTTTTTGGTGGGAAAGGATACTATTATTTGACAGGATAGCAGATATTTGCAGCTTTCACGTAATCCTAGCTTGCATGATTACTTAGCACACATTAACCATAATAACTTCAAGCTTTTGACACAGAGATCCAAGCAGTAAGTAATGGTAAAGGCTAAAGATACAAATAAAGGAGGCTTCTGTTTATTCCAGCAGAAAAGATATGACCTCTGAACAGCTATTTTAGGAGTCTGTTGGTACCCAAATGCTAGGATTACCTCTTCTACACACATTTACTTGTTTTATTGGTGCTAAGAAAATCTTGTCAATGTGTAATATAGATTTGAGATGCACATTCAGTGCATAGGGCATACTAGACCTCCCATAGGGACAGTGGTGGGAGGGGGGAAACAAACAAACCCACCCACCTCGCCAGCCCCGCTCGCAAGCCCAACAGCCCCCACACTTACCCCATCAAGGTCACGGGCGGTGTTCCCGGCTTCTCCTCCCGGCCAATCCGGTCGCTTCTCCTCCCGGCCAATCCGGTCGCTTCTCCTCCCGGCCAATCCGGTCTCAGGACCCGCTTCCTGTCTTGATTGGCCTGGAGGAGTAGCAGGAAGAAAATAGCGAATGTATTTTAGTTATTGTCACAAGTGGGTTGGGCTCAGGGCGCAATGCCCTGCGCCCCGAACCCACCCTTTTTTAAGCCAATTAGAGCCTCCGGCTCTAATCACGTCCTTCACAAAAAGAAAAAAAAATAACCCCTAGAACTCTGTGCATCCGGCGCCCTGCATGGAGATTAGGGGCCGGGCGCACAGAGATTAGGGGGGTGGCGCCCCTTATGGACAGGCCGCCACTGATAGGGGTATGTGTGTTGCTGTGCGCTGACTGATTTCACTATAGAACAATAAGTGGTGCCTAAATTATTTCTGAACTGGAACATCATCATTCAAGTAATTGACACTACTTTGTTGAGGTCTCAACCAAAGAGTGAATGAAAATCGCATGGATGCTGTGCCAATATGGACCTCAGAATACATTTCTTATGTTTCTATATGTTTCTTTTTAAAGTGGAAGTAAACTTCCATATCTGAATTTTACCTATAGGTAAGCCTATAAGACTTACCTATAGGTAGTGTAAATATCTCCTAAACAGGCACCGTTTAGGACAGGGATATGCAATTAGCGGACCTCCAGCTGTTGCAAAACTACAAGTCCCATCATGCCTCTGCCTATGGGTGTCATGCTTGTGGCTGTCAGAGTCTTGCTATGCCTGATGGGACTTGTAGTTCTGCAACAGCTGGAGGTCCGCTAATTGCATATCCCTGGTTTAGGAGATATTTACTGTACATGCAGCCAGTGACATCACTGGCGCATGCGCTCTGAAGGAACGGCCACCCGTGATGCTTCTTCAGAGCCCTGTGCCAAAACGGCGACTTGGCCAGTCACAGAGTCGGAGGGTACAAAAAAAAATGTCCAGCGGTTTACAACCGCTTTAAGAACTTCCTACCTGTCTTTGCAAGCGACACATATTTATTTTTATACTGTATTTTGCTGTCATGTTAGAGTTTTAACTTCTTTTAAGCATTTCAGGAAAATTTTCCCATTTTATTACCATCACTGATTTGGTTTGACCAAGTTATTAAAACAGTTAAAGTGATAGTATACCCTTAATTTTTTTGAAATAACAAACATGTCTTACTTACCTGCTCTGTGGTTTTTCACAGAGCAGCCCTGATCCTCCTATTCTCGGGTCGCCCACAGGTGCTCCTGGCTCCTCCCTCCCAGCTAGGTGCCTACCATAGGAAGCCACTTGCATTGCGGGGAACTCATGCAGGCTTTGCTCCCTAGCCGCCTCTGTGTGTCCATAGATCCAATCACTGGCTGTGATTGACAGCATTGGAAGCCAATGTCTGTAAACCTATGAGGAGGGAGAGAGCTGCTGCTCTTGTGCACATCGCTGGATCGAGATCGGGCTCTGGTAAGGATAAGGGGAGCTGGGGGAGGGACTGCATTCAGAACGTTTTTTTTTACCTTAATGGTGCTAGATCAAGATTGGGCTCAGGTAAGTATAAGGTGGGGCTAGGGGAAATGCATTTATTTTACCTTAATGCAGAGAATGCTTTAAGGTAAAAAATCAACAGTCTTTAGAACCAGTTTAAGACTTTGATGACGTTGTTAAACACTGCACATTTCCTCAAAATTAGATATACTGTATATACTACAAAACTGTAGATATAGTGCTTTGAGTCTTCTTTCCTAAATTATCAGGTCTTTGTATAGAAGCCAATATAAGTGGAGTGGTATGAGGATGAGGGGTGGGGGAATGTGACCATGTTTCGTGTTACACCCTAAGTAAAGGGTAACATAAAAGATAGCTACAAAGGTGGACTATGCTGTTAATGATCTACAGAACACTATACAAACTCGTTTAGTGTGAATGTTTTAACTGCCCAAGGGCAATAAACAATAAGTGAGAGCCACGTTCAACTTGAGAGAAAAGAAAAACTCTTCCAATCATTTGTCAGTGTCTTTACTTGGTCCTGCTATATGACATCTGGATTCAACAAATCCACAGGGGCCAGCCATATTTCCACTGCAGACATGTACATTTGGTTTTATGATTCTTTATTCTCTGAACGTAGGTTGCTTTCAAATATTATGCATTGATTTGCAGGGTACATAGAAATAGAAACATCACTCCATGCCTCCTAGGACTTTAATTTCTAACATATAATTCCAATATGCATACTGATCATGAATTTTTCCCTTTATTTTGTTTACCATTTTATTTTGTGCTTTCTTTCATGTATTTTTTCTGGTTTTGTAGACCTATGAATCAATCAAAATGTTTTAGACTTACTGATTATTCTTCACACTCCTTTAATGACCAGTATTGCAGCCATGCAGCTCAATTAGCTCCATTAGGTCCCAGTGGGACTGCACATTTTGAGGAAAGCTTGAAGCTGAATTTCTTTCTAAACTTAGTGCAGTTTCCTTTAAAATTAATAATTAAGGAGTCTTTCTGTGTGAATTATAATCTACCGAATGCAGTGCGGGAGGAAATTAAAAGACTTGGAGTGTGTAGATAAATATTAATTTTTGATTCTCTGAACTTTGCAATCAAAGATCTAGTGTGCAGAGAATGGGTTCATTGGCTAAAATATGCTTAATATGGGGATGTTATATTTGGATGTTATACTGCCAGACAGTAATGATCTATCAGTATTATTCCTCAGAGATAACTCCAATAATCTCCAGGATGAAACATGTACCTGAATACATCATCATAGTCAAGAGCTTGTAGCATAAGAAAATACAGGGCTTTTGTTAGCAAAAACGACAAAGACATGTGATGAATTATGAAAAAAGACTGCGAGCTTCAATAATTTTAGACATTTTAAAGGACATATCCTTAAAGGAAATTTACTTGAAAAGGTCATTTGGATAAGCAAGTGCAGTATAGGTCAGGGCTTGACAAATTTGCTTGGAATCTGGGAGCCAGCTAAAAAAGTTAGGAGCCAAGAACGCGCCCTGTCCCGCCGAGCTCACGCGCAGAAGCGAACGCATACGTGAGTAGCGCCCGCATATGAAAGCGGTGTTCAAACCACACATGTGAAGTATCGCTGTGATCGGTAGAGCGAGAGCAATAATTCTAGCCCTAGACATTCTCTGTAACTCAAAACATGCAACCTGTAGAATTTTTTAAACATCGCCTATGGAGATTTTAAAGGGTAAAAGTTAGTCGCCATTCCACGAGCGGACGCAATTTTGAAACTTGACATGTTGGGTATCAATTTACTCAGCGTAACATTATCTTTCACAATATAAAAAAAAATTGGGCTAACTTTACTGTTGTCTTATTTTTTTATAAAAAAAAAGTGTATTTTTTTCCCAAAAAGGTGCGCTTGTAAGATCGCTGCGCAAATACGGTGTGACAGAAAGTATTGCAACGACCGCCATTTTATTCTCTAGGGTGTTAGAATAAAAAAAATATATAATGTTTGGGGGTTATAATTAGAGGGAAGGAGATGGCAGTGAAAACAGGCAGGGAAACTCCATTAGCATTGCTGCTTGTCCTGTCATACCAACGGCCACCACAAGATGGCGCTAGATCACAGAAGGAAGCATAGGCCTGCAGAAGGCCGTAAAGCCGCGGCCTCAATTACCGGCCGGCGCGGCCCGACGCGATCCCGCGGTGTGGAGGGGGGGGCACGGAGACACAGGATACCCCAGGTGTGCTGCCCCAGGCGCCAGGTCGCTAATTCTAGTCGCAATGGCGACCTGGCGCCCAGGGTTTGTCGAGCCCTGGTATAGGTAATACGCTTGATCATAGCTACGAAATAGAGAATGATTGAATTGTTGAGGCCTTTTTACAGTAGTGCTGTCTCTGAACTTTTCTATGCAGTGACAATGCGGACTATTTGGTATACACTAAAGATTCTGATCCATACTGTTAGGCTTGTCATTTTAGGATATCTTGTGGTTGTTGGTACCCCACAGTATATGCCAAAGTTTAGATATTTGGACAGATACGAGGATAAAAAGGCAGTTTTTTCTTCAGAATAAGTGTATATGAATCTGCGCAATGGAGAAAAAAAAATATAAAAAATATATAAAAATAAAAATACCAGCAGGAAAGAATTAATACCAGAGAAAATCCAAAAGAACTGCTGCTTCTACAGGTTACTGCCACCTAGGTGTAGTAAATGAATGTATAAAGTGAGAGGGTAGATGTGGCGCTGTTCTAATGTTTGCTCTAAATATTGATATGGAGTGCAAATAATATGTGTGCTAATAAGCTGTGGGAAAATATCAGTATCCAATACAGCATAAATATCACGGCGTGAAAATATGAACAAATACTTGCAAAATTAGTACGTTTTTCAATTCTTCTTCTTCTCCACAACCCTTTAAGAATAATTCAGGTAAGCTTTCCCTTTGTGATTACTAACCTTTTCTGTTTTCTATCTGGTTGCCTTCACCTAAGCCTGTTACAAAACAGTAAAGAAACGGGGGATTTATCAGTTCTGTGAAAGCAACTTTCATGTGAGCTTTCAGCCAGCCTGCAAAATAAATGTGCAGCTAAAAAAAGAAGAAACTCTCTACTCGTGGGTTCATAAGGTTGGCCCCACTCAGACACCCATTGATCACTTGCTCCTTAAAACGTAGCTTAGATGCTTGAAGCTAGTTATCCATTTCTGAGTAATGCGGCTCCAGCCACAGAAGCTGACCCAAACCTACTTTATTCAGGGACAGGCAATAGCTGATTTTCTCAAATAAAACTGCAGCGCTTATCAAAAAAGTGTAGCAAAAATTGTGAACATGTATTAAATCCAAAATTTATTTTAGGTGAAATCCTTAAACACCTTATGCAAGTTGCAACATTTTTTTATTTCAGGTACTTTTATAGCGCCGTAAATTTACACAGCACTTTATAAGTGAGTTCAGTAAATGAATAAACATGAAAAATGTTTATTCATGAAAAACACCAAAAATGTCTCCAAGACAGGTAGAAGTACATGTTCATAGAGAGAAGCGACTCCCCAGATCATCCAGTGGAAAAGACAATCAGTGAGGGTTGCTGCTTATCAAAAGAAGTTGGCCTCCAAATGAATGGAAAGCCAAAAGGGGGCCTCAGGGAGTGTCTCCCAACACCATCCACATAGATAATGGCAGTCTTGGATCCCTCCTCTCCACGATTTCGCTCACAATATCAGGGGGTGTATAAAATATAGATACTCATAGTGTAGTACTTAATAACACTGTTTTATTAAAAAGCATAAAGTGCACTCACGTATTAGAATGTGATGTTATACTTACCTGCTCTGTTGCAGTGGATTTGCACAGAGCAGCCCATATCCTCTTCTTCTCGGGTCCCTCTTCTGAGATCCTGGCTCCTCCCTCCTGTTAAGTACCCCCACAGCAAGCAGCTTGCTATGGGGGCACCCGAGCTGAGTCACAGCTCCCTGTGTCCATTCAAACACAGACCTGTGGCCCAGCCCCCTCTCTCCCTTGATTGGCTGACTAACTTTAATTGACAGCAGCAGGAGCGATTGCCGCCGCTGCTGTGTCTCAGCCAATCAGGAGGGAGAGTCTCGGACGGCCAAGACACTCGTGGACATCGCTGTACAGAGATGGGGCTCGGGTAAGTATTGGAGGGGGCTGAGGGGGGCTGCTGCACACAGAAGTATTTTTATATTAATGCATTGAATGCATTAAGATAAAAAAAACTTCTGACTTCACAACTCCTTTAAAAACATGTGTCTCTGTATATAGAAGCTGCAGCAAGGAACAAGACATCGGCAATGCAGTAATCCTGGCTGGTGGCCGCTGTGCGTGGTGACATCACACTATGAGTATCTATATTTTATACGCCCCCCAATATCGTGAGCAGAACTGTGGAGAGGAGGGATCTGAGACTGCCATTATCTATGTGGATGGTGTTGGGAGACACTCCCTGAGGCTCTATTTGGCTTTCCATTCATTTGGAGGCCAACTTATTTTGGTAAGCAGCCCCCACCACTGATTGTCTTTTCCACTGGCTGATTTGGGGAGTCGCTTCTCTCTATGCATGTGTCCTTCTACCTCTCTTGGAGAAATTTTTTGGGAATATCACCATCCTTTTTTCACTTCTATGGACTTTGTTTATTAATTTGCTGAACTCACTTATATGTTGTCACTTGTATAAGGTGTTTAAGGATTTCATCTAAAAAAAAGTTTTGGACTTAATACATGTTCACAATTTTTGCTGCACTTTTTTGATAAGCGCTGCACTTCTACTTAAAAGTATATAGTTAAGGTTATTATCTACTGACCTGTGCCAGCAACTGTCACTTTTATATATATTTTGCACAGTTTTCTAATAGTTGATTTTGGAGTGTTGAGGAACAGCCTCCATCCTCATAAGTGGAAAGATGTTCCAATAGATTTCAGTGGATTATCTAAGTAGCTGGAATGTATGGTAATGACCGAACCTCATGGTTCAAAAAAAGTACTTACAATAAGATTTTCTTTGTGTGCATGTATGGTATGGCTATAACCTGCATTTCTATGTGTTCATTAAATTACAACATATGTGAAAAAAGATATTATTCAGGGGTGTTGTAACATGTGATATATATGTAGCGGGTGTCAACATTTAGGGGGAGTGTCTGGGCGGTAGCATGGCCCAGATGCACAAATTATTAGGGATTTATGGCCATTTTGGTTCGTGGAAGATAATAATGGTGTTCAGTTCCCTGCGGCCCCTGGGTGGTGCTGTCGCCTTGGGCTGGGGTTGAACCATCATTGTAGGGCTGTGCCCTTTGTGTCCTCTCGCGGCAGCAGTGCAGCGGGGCGGGGAACCCTCTGTGCCTGCTGGGAGAGGGTATAAAGGGGGTGGACATCTTGCGCACGAGGTCCGAGCCCCAGGCACCTTCAGCCTGGGGGCTGCTGTCCTGTTCGTCTGCGCCCGGGTGCCCTCGGCCTGGGCGTGGAGAAGTTTGAGTTCCATCCCAGGCACCTTAAGCCTGGGGTGAGGTACTAGCAAAGGCCTGGGGCTCAGTACCTTTGACTGGGTCCCGCATGGGAGAAGATACCTAGGGGCCCACCGAGTGAGGGGACCCGAGTCTTGGGCGAGGAAAACCAGGGAGGTGACCTGGCCTGAAGATCCAGCGCAGCATTGGCTGGTGACAGTGCAGGCCTCTGGGGACCGTCCAGATGGATCATCTCCCTAACAGGGGCAGACATTAGAAGGTAGTCCACGTTCTATGGTCTTTGCAGAGACCCAACTACAATCAGGTCGGTGGCAGAGACCTATCCAAAGGTCTGTGGCAGGGACCTCATCGTTCACCCGATCTGTGGCAGGGACCAACCTCACGGTCGGTGGCAGCGACCGTGCGCCAAAAGTTGTTGTGAACTCCTAACAGCTTCTCTAATCCAAAAGGTTTGTGCCTGAACCCTCTCCCCACCAAGTTGTGTTTTTTTCAACCTGTCTGCTTGCAAAGAGGCATATTTATCGCTGCGGAAATAAATATAGAAGTTGTACTGTCACCTGGTGTGGGCTTACTTTTCTGGGAGCAAAATGTTCTACATTCATCTATCCACCTTCAAGCGGAGAAGTGGAAGCTCCAGACCGGGACACAGACCCGAAGGTAAAGATTTTAGTTTAAACCTCTACACATACACGAGGTGCGAGCTGGTGGTGCACCTCACCCTTCTCCCTGGTTCCCCTAGACGAGTCAGCCAGACGTAAAAGAAGAAGGGAGAAAGCGGGTGAGGCCGCTACACGTGGGGGCTCTGAGTCCGGGATTTGTGTTCCGTGTCAATGGAGCTGAAGCTGACTTTTACCCCCCAGAAAAGTTCAGAGGAGGTCGGCCATGTTGGTCGGCATGCCACGAGGGACACCCTCCCTGCTCAGTTCGTGGGCGTGATGAGGAAAAAGACTGTGAAGTGTTGCACCAAAGGGGAGAGTCTGGCCATGTGTGGGGATACACGTGGAGACTTTGGCGCCAGTTCTTCAGTGCGCGATGGAGCAGTCAACGGTCAGCATGCTTTCTACTGCATCATGGGTCCCCACTGCATCTACGACCAGGGCAACCCCCGTTGCTGTCTCCGCTATGGATACGGGGATTCGGCTCAAGCCCAGGGGACGATTCGCCCTGTACACATGCAAGGACGTTGAGGCCCTGGGTATGATTTGTCCCAGCTGTTCGGGTGACTGGTGGTACAGCTGAAGCCCTTTGGTCGCTGCGAGGCCTTTGGCGAGTTCATATTTAAAGTGGAGCAACCAATAGAAAGGCCGCGAGCCTTCCACCTCAACTGCCTAACAGGTGCCACCACTCTACAAGGAGAAGTCAGAGCTTGCACAGTCATTCCCCCGCGCACTGCAGAGACTTCCGTGGAAGTCGCGAACAAATGGACGGATGATTCAAAATCCGAAGATGCTGCTTCGGTCATCACAGCTTCCCTACTCCCAGCGCCCAAAAGGAAGGTCGGTCTCACTAAAGCTTCCAGCGGCCGAGATGGAGAACAACCCCTGCGCTTGCCTGGCCCGGATGGATCCAGTGAAAAAATTCCCGGACCTCTATGTTCAATTGTCGGCCGAGGTAAGCCAGGGAATAGGACTTGGTGTTTTGTTGGAGGTGTCGGGGATCCACAGTTACCGGAGCCCGTGGGAAGGGGTGATTCCACATCTACAGGGAATTACCTACCCACAGAGGAGTATGACACCTCCGACCTGGAGTCGATCTCCGATGCAGGAGATGATGGACAAATAGATGAACTATTTGAACGGAAGGGTTGGGACAGAGTCCCCTGGCCTTGTCTCGTGCACCTACGGACCCACCCATGTCTACAGGGGATAGTGCACCCCGGGTGGAGGCCTCGGCACCTGAGGAGGGATCCAGTCCCCTGCTTGCCCTTCCGCCCCCAGAGTTACCTGCGCCATCTGCTAAGGCGAAGAGAGTACCGCTGCGGGCACCTACGCCAAGTTTGGAGGTGGTCAAGGCACCTCGGCACCCAGAGTCGATTGTCCTGCCTGGTGAGGGAGACCGCTCCACGATGCCACCCTTGTCCAGGCTACAGAGACTTTTCTGCCAAAAGGTTGCCAATGAGTACAGGTGGGAGTACCCATACTTATCCAAGGAGTTGTTGTACGAGGTAGAGGCCTGCCGGCAGCGGTGGTACAATGACTTTGTATGGACACACATTAAGGTGCCCCATGCCTGTCGCTACCTCGCTTGTTCACCCACAGCTTCAAAGCGGTTTAAGGACTGCAAGGCAGAGTGGATGTTGGGTCGGCATATCCATGCTGACCGGGTCGTTGTCTGTCGGAAGGATGGGGAAGATGTGGAGTACCATATAGAGACTTTTGATCGGTACTTGAAACCTCTTGTGCTGCCGCATCCAAGGTTTTACTTGTAGGAGGAAAGACTCCTGTTTGTTTTTTCATTGCTGAACATTCCGGAACTGTACCCTGTCTAGGGGTGTTCTACTCTTTGGAGGCACGGGAGCAGTTCTGTTTTTTTTTGGTCCCCCTTTGCCTCCCACCGCAAAGATAATCAGGACTTTGGGGTGTAGGCTGGGCCACAGTACAGAGAAGAATCCGAATTTCTACAAGTGCTCTTACCGCAGCGCTGTCACCAGGTGGCAATGTTGTGCACCGTTCATCACATTGCATCACACACTTCTTGGAAGGAAAGAGGTTTCTTTTCGGAGAGATCTTTTTCACTCCAACACTCACACAATTTGCTAGGAATTATGTGTTGTTTTCCTCTTTCTTCCCTCTGCAGGAGAACATCGGTCAAGACTGCTGAGAATGGGCGGGTCATAATTAGTGATGTGGGAGGGGAGAATGCCATTTGTGTGTAATGTGATGTGCATTTATAATGTGTGTTTCCCTCATGATCACCTTTACCTTTCCCTGTTGGGTTCAGGCACAACTTCCAAGTTTTTCAAAATTATTTTTGTTTGTGTTTTTGAGAAGCTAGTCTCTGGATCGGGTCTATGTTGGCTCCCTTTGGAGCATGGCTTGTTCCAGACACTGGGGACCAGTGTCTATCTGCTGGGGTGTGTGTGTAGCGGGTATCAACATTTAGGGGGAGTATCTGGGCGGTAGCATGGCCCAGATGCACTAATTATTAGGGATTTATGGCCATTTTGGTTCGTGGAAGTTAATAATGGTGTTCAGTTCCCTGCGGCCCCTGGGTGGCGCTGTCGCCTTGGGCTGGGGTTGAACCATCATTGTAGGGCCGTGCCCTTTGTGTCCTCTTGCGGCAACAGCGGGGCGGGGAACCCGCTGTGCCTGCTGGGAGAGGGTATAAAGGGGCGGACATCTTGCGCACGAGGTCCGAGCCCCAGGCACCTTCAGCCTGGGGGCTGCTGTCCTGTTCGTCTGCACCCAGGTGCCCTCGGCCTGGGTGCGGGGAAGTTCGAGTTCCATCCCAGGCACCTTAAGCCTGGGGTGAGGTACTATCAAAGGCCTGGGGCTCAGTACCTTCGACTGGGTCCCGCATGGGAGAAGATACCTAGGGGCCCACCGAGTGAGGGGACCCGAGTCTTGGGCGAGGAGAACCAGGGAGGTGACCTGGCCTGAAGATCCAGCGCAGCATTGGCTGGTGACAGTGCAGGCCTCTGGGGACCGTCCGGATGGATCATCTCCCTAACAGGGGCAGTCATTAGAAGGCAGTGTTGTTAATCTTACATTAAAAAAGTAATTAGTTACAGTTACAAATTACTTCATCCAAAAAGTAATGGAGTTACTCACTCAGTTACTACATTGAAAAAGTAATTAGTTACTCAGCAAAGTAACTATATTGGTTATATTATATATACACGGGGGCAGGGCGGTAGAAGGATGATATATATGTAATTTTTTCAGTGTATAAAATAATAGGACGGATAACAATAAATAATATTGGTTATGTGCCCACGCCTCACTGTGCCCATGCTTCACTGCGCCCAATGCCTCACTGTGCCTGTGTCTCACTGTGCCCAATGCCTCACTGTGCCCGTGCTTCAATTAAGGTGCAGTGTTGTCATTGACTCACTGTGCCCCTAGCCCACCAGTCTGTTCATTGGACAGTACAGGCTTGTTCATACTGTACCATTGCAAAGCACTACAGTGCTTGTGCACAGTCATAATGTTTTAAATAAGAGACATCTCTGCACTGTTTTGCAGCGCAATTTGGAAAATACAATTTTTTTTATTTGTTCTATAGCACTGTGAGGTGTGTGAAGTAGTGCAATAGTGCATCATAACACATTACAACATGCATTGAACAAATGCAGCTGAATTGCACAAGCATAGGTGTGAATATGTCCTAAAGCAGCAGTTTGATGATACTGATTCATTATCCAATAAGATGACAATGAAAGCAGAAGTACAGAGCCTGTAAAATATAGTATTTACCTGTCTGGGTGTATTTACGGTCAAAGTACTACACAATGCTCAAAAACTTTGCTGCAGTTGGCAGGAGTTTTGTTTTTTGGAAAATTTTGATTGTTTTCTGTCTTACTGCGTACATTTTCCTCGCTCTTTACCAAATAATTTTTAATCTTTACTGCTCTACTGAATAATAGATTTTTCTTGGCCTGCCACCTGCAACTGAAATCTGATGTTGCAACCCAGCCATGAAAATATAAAGCTGCTCCATGAGAGCCACTAAACCTAAAATGTAAAACATAGAACTATGAACTATAGAACTACTGAATTACGTATAGTGTGCTAGATGATATAAACTGCTTTGTCTTACTGCATAAATGTACTGATTGAGAATACATTTTTGTCATCTACAAGGCTTCAGTATCTAACACAATAGTATCCCCCTAACTGATCGGTGGGCGGCAGCGTCCTGGCAGCCATTACACAGCATTCAAAAGCCACGCCTCCCGATGAGGATGAGAGGATGTCCGTGATAGGCGGAACACTGCCTGCTGTGAAATTGAGTGTTCCGCCTATCACAGGCGACGAGGACTCGACGACGAGGACTTTTGAAAACTGCAATGGCCGCCGTCTGTCTGCATGACACGCTGTTCAGGTAGGCAGACGGCGGCTTGCAGTTAGTTTTACACATTACATCTGCTCGCGGCGGCTGCGGCGAGTAGATATAATTGGGGTAACGCCGCCCAAGTAATGGGAACGGCGGTGCCACGAGGGTAAGAGTAATCAGTTAGATTACTCGTTACCCCAAAAAGTGTCTACGTTAGTTACAACACTGTTAGAAGGTAGTCCACGTTCTATGGTCTTTGCAGAGACCCAACTACAATCAGGTCGGTGGCAGAGACCTATCCAAGGGTCTGTGGCAGGGACCTCATCGTTCACCCGGTCTGTGGCAGGGACCAACCTCACGGTCGGTGGCAGCGACCGTGCGCCAAAAGTTGTTGTGAACTCCTAACAGCTTCTCTAATCCGAAAGGATTGTGCCTGAACCCTCTCCCCACCAAGTTGTGTTTGCATCAACCTGTCTGCTTGCAAAGAGGCATATTTATCTCTGCGGAAATAAATATAGAAGTTGTACTGTCACCTGGTGTGGGCTTACTTTTCTGGGAGCAAAGTGTTCTACATTCATCTATCCACCTGCAAGCGGAGAAGTGGAAGCTCCGGACCGGGACACAGACCCGAAGGTAAAGATTTTAGCTCAAACCTCTACACATACACGAGGTGCGAGCTGGTGGTGCACCTCACCCTTCTCCCAGGTTCCCCTAGATGAGTCAGCCAGACGTAAAAGAAGAAGGGAGAAAGCGGGTGAGGCCGCTACATATATATTTTTTCTTTTATTATATTAAAACTGGTTGTGAGTTTGCCAAAGTGTGACTTCAAATTCCAAGAAATCTCTGCTAGCTAGTAAAGGCTTTTAAGCATCTTGTATGGTTCACTCAATGTGTGATAGGTTAATATAACTTCCAACATGACAAGCTGCAATAATTAAAAGTGTTTCTTATCCTTTATTTATTTCAGTTTTTCTTGTGTAAGGAGCTAGTAATTATGTTTGCAATTGCATTACTACTTAAACTCTGGAGACATCCCTTCTTTTCACAGAGAAGAATGTTATTGTCATGGGTAACATGGGACTGCTGGCAATATCTAGGAGTTTTGGGAATTCTTTGAGTGAAGGAACTTGTTGACAGGAGCAAAGTAGAAATCCAGGGCAGAGCAGGAACAGCAGTCTAATGCCGTGTACACACGATCGTTTTTAATGTAATTTTCAAAAACGACGTTTTTCTCGACGTGATTTTTCTTGTTTCCTCTCAAGCCTGTCTTGCATACACACGTTCATTAAAAAAAAACGCTCGAGCAAAGCGCAGTGACGTACTGTAGAACACGTACGACTGCACTATAAAGGGGAAGTTCCGTTCGAATGGCGCCACCCTTCATGTTAGTAAAGTTTGTTGAGCGACGATTCGCGCTTTTCAGCCTCGTGCTTTTCAGTCTGTTACAGCGTGACAAATGTGCTATCTCCATTACGAATGCTAGTTTTACCAGAACGAGCGCTCCCGTCTCATACTTGATTCTGAGCATGCACGTTTTTTTTCCCCTCGTAAAAGCATATGTAGCGGGGTCTCCATTGAGGCCCCATGGACTACGTTACCCAGAACCCCGTTTGGCACCCAGGGTGCATTGGCCTGCCGCAGAGACTCATGGGTGGGGTATAAAAGGGGAGGGCGAGGCTAAGCCCGGCCTCTTTGGACACTGCGCGGCTGGCAAGAGGACTTCCTGTGCGGACCTGCCTCGAGTGCAAGGCCCGAGGCCTGGGCCTTGCGCACTTCCAGAGAGCCTACCACCTCGCTGCGGAGTCGGTGCGGCTGCAGACATCTACCTGCTTCGGGGATGTCAGTGAACCGGAGATCAGGCGGTGGCGGATCCTGTCTGTGTGAACACAGCGGTGGGAGTCCCGGACTGGGATCGAGTCCGGAGGGGTGAGAGAGCACCTGCTCACAACTATAACCAAGTACTTTATTAGGCCTATTGACTGCCTTGGCCCATCGGGTTATACTTTCCCTTTTCCTGTCAGGAGACTAGTTTCAGAACTGAGTTACATAGTCTCCGGGGAGTTGTTTCCATTGTTTCTTACCATTATTGGATTACAAATATTGTTCCTGTATGTGCACCACCGATCATCTTGCATGCGAAGATTCCTCCTTTAAAGACTGAGCTTTAACTGAGTCAGGCCTGACTAGGAGTTTATAGCATTGCTGGGCGCCATATTGCTAACGGGGACTCTAGCTATATGTCAGTGTGTGACAGAACTATTTGTGCACCATAGTTGATTAGTGTTAGTATTACTGGAGGGCTCTGCATGCATGTGTTATATGTGATATTGATCGTTAAACTCTATATACAAGTAAACCAGTTTACAGTTGATCATTCTGGTATTGGAGTCTATTACTACATTCTACCACTGTTTAACCACTTAAGCCCCGGACCATTTTGTAGCTAAAGGACCAGAGCTGTTTTCAGAATTTTGCACTGCGCTGCTTTAACTGTAAATTGTGCGGACATGCAATGTTGTACCGAAACGAAATTTGCGTCCTTTTCTTCCCACAAATAGAGCTTTCTTTTAATGGTATTTGATTGCCTCTGCGATTTTTTTTTTTGCGATATAAATGGAAAAAGACTGAAAATTTTGAAAAAAAATGATATTTTCTACTTTTTGTTATAAGAAAAATAGAATAAACTCAATTTTAGTCATACATTTAGGCCAAAATGTATTCAGCCACATGTCTTTAGTAAAAAAAATGTCAATAAGCGTATATTTATTGGTTTGCGCAAAAGTTATAGCGTCTACAAACTAGGGTACATTTTCTGGAATTTACACAGCTTTTAATTTATGACTGCCTATCTCATTTCTTGAGGTGCTAAAATGGCAGGGCAGTACAAACCCCCCCAAATGACCCCATTTTGGAAAGAAGACACCCCATGGAAATTGCTGAGAGGCATGTTGAGCCCATTGAATATTTTTTTTTTGTCTCAAGTGATTGAATAATGACAAAAAAAAAAAATAATTACAAAAAGTTGTCACTAAATGATATATTGCTCACACATGCCATGGTTATATGTGGAATTGCACCCCGAAATACATTTTGCTGCTTCTCCTGAGTACAGGGATACCACATGTGTGGGACTTTTTGGGAGCCTAGCCGCGTACGGGCCCCCGAAAACCAAGCACCGCCTTCAGGATTTCTAAGGGCGCAAATTTTTGATTTCACTCCTCACTACCTATCACAGTTTCGAAGGCCATAAAATGCCAAAATAGCACAAAACCCCCCCAAATGACCCCATTTTAGAAAGTAGACACCCCAAGGAAATTGCTGAGAGGCCTGTTGAGCCCATTGAATATTTTTTTTTTGTCCCAAGTGATTGAATAATGACAAAAAAATAAAAAAATAAAAAAAATTACAAAAAGTTGTCACTAAATGATATATTGCTCACACATGCCATGGTTATATATGGAATTACACCCCAAAATACATTTTGCTGCTTCTCCTGAGTACGGGGATACCACATGTGTGGGACTTTTTGGGAGCCTAGCCGCGTACAGGACCCCGAAAACCGAGCACCGCCTTCAGGATTTCTAGGCACTAATTTTTGATTTCACTCCTCACTACCTATCACAGTTTCAAAGGCCATAAAATGCCAAAATAGCACAAAACCCCCCCAAATGACCCCATTTTGGAAAGTAGACACCCCAAGCTATTTGCTGAGAGGCATGGTGAGTATTTTACAGCTCTCATTTGTTTTTGAAAATGAAGAAAGAAAATATATATTTTTTTTTCTCAATTTTCAAAACTTTGTGACAAAAAGCGAGATCTGCAAAATACTCACCATACCTCTCAGCAAATAGCTTGGGGTGTCTACTTTCCAAAATGGGGTCATTTGGGGGGGTTTGTGCCATCTGGGCATTCCATGGCCTCCGAAACTGTGATAGGCAGTGAGAAGTGAAATCAAAAATTTACACCCTTAGAAAGCCTGAAGGCGGTGCTTGATTTTGGGGTCCCGTACGCGGCTAGGCTCCCAAAAAGTCTCACACATGTGGTATCCCCGTACTCAGGAGAAGCAACAGAATGTATTTTGGGGTGTAAAGCTCTTCTAACCACTTGAAGACAAAGCCCTTTTTGACACTTTTTGTTTACATGAAAACATATTTTTTTTTGCAAGAAAATTATGTTGAACCCCCAAACATTATATATATTTTTAAAGCAAAGGCCCTACAGATTAAAATGGTGGGTGTTGCATCTTTTTTTTCTACACAGTATTTGTGCAGCGATTTTTCAAACGCATTTTTTGGGGGAAAAAATACACTTTTTTTAATTTTAATGCACTAAAACACACTATATTGCCCAAATGTTTGATGAAATAAAAAAGATGATCTTAGGCCGAGTACATAGATACCAAACACGACAAGCTTTAAAATTTCGCACAAACGCGCATTGGCGACAAACTACATACATTTTTAAAAGCCTTTAAAAGCCTTTACAGGTTACCACGTTAGATTTACAGAGGAGGTCTACTGCTAAAATTACTGCCCTCGATCTGACCTTCGTGGTGATACCTCACATGCATGGTGCAATTGCTGTTTACATATGACGCCAGACCGACGCTTGCGTTCGCCATTGGGCAAGAGCAGGGCAGGACAGGGGTGCTTTTTTTTTTTTTTTTTTTTTTTTTTTTTTTATTATTAATTTTGCTTTTTTATTTTATTTTTAAACTGTTGCTTCCATATTTATTTATTTTAATCATTTTTATTGTTATCTCAGGGAATGTAAATATCCCCTATGATAGCAATATGTAGTGACAGGTACTCTTTTTTTTTTAAAACTGGGGTCTATTGGACCCTAGATCTTTCCTCTGCCCTCAAAGCATCTGACCACACCAAGATCGGTGTGATAAAATGCTTTCCCAATTTCCCAATGGCGCTTTTTATATCCGGGGGGGGACATTCCCTCCCACTGCTTGTAAAAGCAGTCCAGAGGCTAATTAGCCACTAGGATTGCTTTTACATGAAAGCCGGCCGCTGGCTGAAAAGAATGATACCAAGATGATACCTAAACCCGCAGGCATCATTCTGGTATAAACATTCAAAGTCCAGCAACATACCAGCTACGTTGCTGGTCCTTGTTGGACATGTATTGTAATCTTTTTTTTTCATGCAGCCTGTTGGCTGAACGAAAAAAAAAGATTGATCGGTGGGTATGCCCACCATTAGAATACCGCCCTTCATCCACCCACTTCTAATGATGGGCATACATGCACCATTTATATATGCCGAAGCATGGGGGCATCTTCCTGCAAAAGTAATGCCGCGTACACATGGTCAGACTTTTCCACGGGCAAGCCTCCGTCAGAATTTCGATCGTATGTACGCGGCATTAGGAGCAAAATTGCTCCTCCGCCCCTGCTGCCCCAATGCTTCGGCATATATGCTTTTTTTTTTAACTGTGGTGGTGAAATCACCTCCTACAGCACTGGAGTCGCAGGGATCAGGCCTGTCTCTGCGAACGCTGCAGTTATGTGTGTTGTGTTTTGCAAGTGACAGTGATCGATCGATACTGCACTTGGGTGGCCTGGGCTGGACGGAGGGGCAAAACGCAGGTGCTAGCAGGTATCTGGGCTGATCCCGCTAACACTGCGTTTTTGGGAACCCTAAACAGCTGGGGACGCTAGTATAGATCTGATCAGATCAGATATTGATCTGTTCAGATACTATACCACTAAGGGAGGTGTATGCTTCACGCGTGGGTGTTAGCATTACTGGCACTAACCTGACGCTGCCTGGGGTGTGACGCAGACCCTCTCTGATGCTAAAACCTAATTGATATCACCCGCCGGGCGATCAGGGGGTTAAACCTTTATTGGGTTATATACGGCGGGTGCCCTGACACTATAAAAAGCAAACTAACTAACCAGCGTCACCCGTAACACTTATATGGTGATTACTGGTGAAAGGGTTAACTAGGGGCAATTAGGGGGTTAAAACCTTTATTAGGTAATATATGGGGGTACCTGACGCTATATAAAAACCTGACGGCGAACCTAAAAAAAATTTACTGGCAACCTATCGGCATCACTGACACTAAGACAGCGATCAGAAAAACGATCGCTTAGCGACAGTGGTGATAGGGGGTGAAAGGGTTACCTGGGGGGCGATCAAGGGGGTTAAACCTTTATTAGATAATATATGGGGGTACCTGACGCTATAAAAACCTGCGGCGAACCTAAAAAAAATTACTGGCTACCGATCGGCATCACCAACACTAAGACAGCGATCAGAAAAACGATCGCTTAGCGACAGTGGTGATAGGGGGTGAAAGGGTTACCTGGGGGGCGATCAAGGGGGTTAAACCTTTATTAGATAATATATGGGGGTACCTGACGCTATAAAAACCTGCGGCGAACCTAAAAAAAATTACTGGCTACCGATCGGCATCACCGACACTAAGACAGCGATCAGAAAAACTATCGCTTAGCGACAGTGGTGATAGGGGGTGAAAGGGTTACCTGAGGGGCGATCAAGGGGGTTAAACCTTTATTAGGTAATATATGGGGGTACCTGACGCTATAAAAACCTGCGGCGAACCTAAAAAAAATAACTGGCTACCGATCTGCATCACCGACGCTAAGACAGCGATCAGAAAAATGATCGCTTAGCGACAGTGGTGATAGGGGGTGAAAGGGTTATCTGGGGGGCGATCAAGGGGGTTAAACCTTTATTAGGTAATATATGGGGGTACCCGACGCTATAAAAACCTGCGGCGAACCTAAAAAAAATAACTGGCTACCGATCGGCATCACCGACGCTAAGACAGCGATCAGAAAAATGATCGCTTAGCGACAGCGGTGCTAGGGGGTGAAAGGGTTATCTGGGGGGCGATCAGGGGGTTAAACCTTTATTAAGGGGGGTTAGGGGGCTACACTGGACCTAAAACTAACTTTAGTGACACTTTGCAGTCACAAATGTCACTGATTGCAGTGATCAGTAAATAAATGGTCACTGCAATCAGTGACACTGTGACTGGGGGCTGGGGGGTGATCTGGGGGTGATCTGGGGTGTCTGGGGGGGCCTGGGGGGGCGATTTATGTGCCTATGTGTCCTGGTGTCAGTGTGCTGTTTTGTGCACTAACCTGCATCTTCTCCTGTACGGCGCTCGGTATATGTGAGCGCCGCAGGAGAGATGACATCACTTCCTCTGCCTGTGTTTACATTACACAGGCAGGGGAATGATTCGATTCGCTGGGAGCGATCGAGAGGGGGTGGCCGGAATCGAACGGCTGTCCCCTCATCCATGATCGCTCCCAAAGGAATAACGGCCGCTCACTGTAAAGAAGGGGGGTCAGATCGGACCCCCCAACTATACAAAGGCAGTCACGTACATATACGTGATTCTGCCTGTCGGTGCCATTCTGCCGACGTATATTTACAGTGGGCGGTCGTTAAGTGGTTAAATGTATTGAGGAATTGTACATGAACTGGTATAGAGTTATACAGATATACCACCCCTAGACTAGCTGTGCCAGAGAAGGGTTGAGTAGATTGCCGGGGGTTGGCTGTGCTGTGTACAGGGCCCGAAACAAAACCAGCGGCTCTCTTAGTTTGGGGGTATCGCTACACATACACACTACCGTTTTTCACATCGTTAAAAAAAACGACGTGAAAAAATGGAGCAGGTTCTAAAAATGCTCTGGAGCCTACACACGATCGTTTTTAATGCCCAATTTTAAAATGGAATTTTTAACGTCGTGAAAAACGGTCGTGTGTATGCGGCATGAGCATTGTGCATAAAGGAGAACTAGCATAAGGTCAGACAAACTGTAGAAAACCGCATTAGCAGCTGGTGGTAAATTGTTGTCATCTAAGTGCAGAGACTGGAAACACCTGGTCTTTACCAAAGCAGTTGCAGGGTACAGATGGACTTGCGCAGCAGGAAAACCCCAATTATACAATCTATTAGATAGCCTAGCTGGACTACTGCAAACATGAGACTATAATAGACACAATACCATAGACAGACAGGAGTAGATGGAATCAAAACCAGGACAACAAGAAGCATACAGACTGGATCAGAAGAAAAGCCAGTATACGTCAGATAACAGGATCAGAAAAAATCCAGTACAGTCATATCAGGTTAAAAAGAACAGAATGGCCTGACACACTCCCAGGGTCATTGCTGCTGTATAGTTTACCAGCTTCTTTTTTTCCTTTTATTTCACGCTACCTGTTTATCATGTTTTCCTCTATGAATAAAAACGTACATAGCAATATCACCTTATCCTGTTCAGTGCAAGTACGGTATTGTATTCCTTTCATGTTCTACATACATCTCTTAGCTATGTGCTAGTTGGACTGCTGAAATAAAAAATACTTATAAAAAGGCAGAAGGGCCTAGTTTTAATGCAGGAACAGGCAAAAACGTAAGGGCAACTGTCAGTAAAGACTATTATAGGCAAATACACACACACACACACACACACACACACACACACGTGACCGACATACCCACAAGCAGAACAGATAAGAAGCTAGCACAGGCAAGGGAAACACCATAAACTTGAGATATGAAAGACACTGGGGCTGATTTACGAAACGTTTGCGCCATGAGTATCGGCGCATCTGCGCGCGCAACGGCCGTTTTGGTATGTCGGCTCCCGGCAATATAGAGAAAGGTAATTGAAAGTCTTTGATAAAAAAAAAAGCGTGGGGGTCCCCCCAAATTCCATTACCAGGCCCTTCAGGTCTGGAATGGATATTAAGGGGAACCCTGCCGCAAATTTAAAAAAAAAATGCGTGCAGTTCCCCCAGGCCCTTCAGATCTGGTATGGATTTTAATGGGAACTCCACCCCAAATTTAAAAAAAAAATGGCGTGTAGTACCCCCAAAAATCCACACCAGACCCTCATCCGAGCACGCAACCTGGCAGGCCGCAGGAAAAAAGGGGGGGACGAGGGAGCGGCCCCCCTCCCTCCTGAACCGTCCGCATCTCTTTTCTTCCAAGATGCGGACGAGAACACCGAAGGATGAAGGAAGATGAAGATGAAGATGAAGAGGAAGATGAAGAACAAGATGGAGGAAGAAACCCGAATGGAGAAAAGAAGAAGATGGAAGAAGAAGATGGAAGAAGAAGATGGAAGAAAAGAGAAGAATTAATAAAGGAATTGTCAAAAACCGGCTATTGTCATTTTTAAAAATTTTGACACTTTCTTTGTGAAATGGTAAGGGTACATTACCATTTCACACAGGGGGGCGGGATCTGGGGGTCCCCTTTGTTAAAGGGGTCTTCCAGATTCCGATAAGCCCCCTGCCCGCAGACCCCCACAACCACCGGGCAAGGGTTGTGGGGATGAGGCCCTTGTCCCCATCAACATGTGGACATCCTCCCCATGTTGAGGGCACGTGGCCTGGTACGGTTCAGAAGGGAGGGGGGGCCGCTCCCTCATCCCCCCTCTTTTCCTGCGGCCTGCCAGGTTGCGTGCTCGGATAAGGGTCTGGTGTGGATTTTTAGGGGGACCCCCACGCTATTTTTTAAGTTTGGCACGGGGGTCCCCTTAAAATTCATACCAGACCTGAAGGGCCTGGTACAGATTTTGTGGGGAACCCCCACGCCATTTTTTTTTTTACATTTGGCGCCGAGTTCCCCTTAATATCCATACCAGACCTGACGGGAACCAGCAATTCATTACAGCCGCGAGTACTTTTAAATGACTATTATTTTACTTTAGAAATGTCATTTTTCTCTCAAACTGTTATAAACATGGAAAACATGCGCTACTTTACAGGCATACTATAGACACCCCCAGGTATGATATTTAGGGCCTGTTCACACCGGATGCAGTGCAGTGCGTTTTTTTGATGCATGAAAAACGCAAAGAAAGTTGATCACATTAATGCCAATGGCATAGTTCACACCACTGCAGTCTGTTCCAGTGCGTTTCAGAAAGGAAAAAAAAAATTGGTCATGCTGCATTTTTTAGGTACAGAACTGTACTGGACCGGAGTAAAACACATCAAAAACGCAACGGAATGTACCAAAAACACACTGGAATGCACCGCAACGCACCTAAATGCACCAAAGACGCACTGCAACACACTTGTCCTAAGTGAAAAGAGGGGGAAAAAAGACTGGACTGCATCAAAAACGCATCAAAAATGCACTGGAACGTGTCAAAAACGCGCATGCAGAAAAGCACCTGGAACGCATCCAGACTGCGTTTCTATGGTGTGAACTAGGGCCAGTTCACACCATAGAAACGCAATCCGGATGCGTTCCAGGTGCTTTTTTGCATGCACGTTTTTGATGCGTTCCAGTGCATTTTTGGTACGTTTTTGATGCAGTCCAGTGCTTTTTTTTCACCCCTCTTTTTTATTAACCATAGATAAGGACAAGTGTGTTCCAGTGCGTTTTTGGTGCATTTAGGTGTGTTCCTGTGCGTTCCAGTGCGTTTTTGATGCGTTTTGCTGCGTTCCAGTACAGTCCAGTGCAGGTAAAATGCAGCATGTTCTACTTTCTTGGTGGAACTGGAATGCACTGGAACAAACACTGCCATTTAGAACCATATAACCAACTTTCCATGCATTTTTGATGCATAAAAAACTCAATGGACTGCATGTGGTGTGAAATGGCCCTTAAGCAATTTGGCATATTTAAAGGCACTCCTTGTTTTGTTTTTGGTGTTGTCCAAATTGGTGACATTGATATATGTCCCTTAGGGTGGGACCTGGGCCTCCATTTTAAGGCCAATAACTAGAAGATAAGCCAGCCAAGTGGGGACTAGCAAAATTAACAAGTCAGTTCCCATAGACTGCAATGGTATTTGTTGGTGGGGGGGGGGGGAGTGTTTGTCCCATCTTTAATTTTGTAGCATGCTGGATGATGTGCTTAATTTTGGACAGGGGGGGGTGCTTTTTGTGTGTGAACAGCACCTGGATATTTCTGGGCATGCTCAGAGAGTGTTAGTAATTGAAGGACATCCTTAACAGGTGTACCCACTTTGAAGTTCAGTCTCTACATTGGGTGAACTTGCATTTTGGGTTTTTCATGGACTGTGCATGTGTTTTCAATTGCCTCATTAGCTCACAAACCTATGTTATATAAAGCTTGCAGATAGCATCCTCTCCCTTGCCCTGAAAAGAGGCAAGTGTGTGTGCGTGCGTGCGCGTGCGCGTGCCCGCCCGGCAAAAAGTACATTTTGGTGTCCTTATTGAGTTTGTAACACATGTATTTTATTTGTTATGTCTTTGAAAAACAGGTGTTTGTTTTAATTTTGTTAATTGTATTTTTTTGTGTGGGGGAAATGTTCCTCTGAAATAATTTTGATGTTGTTAATGTGTGTCGTTTGTTCACTTTGATTGAATTGTCTGTGCCGCATTATTTTGCAAAAACTTTCTCAAGATGTTGTGAGTCTGTGACTGTTTCAAGTTGACCCTGTTTTTTATTTTGGCTTCCCTTTGTTTTGTTGACCAATAAAATTTGATGCAAAGTTTTGAGGTTTGTTTTGCGTTTTCTTTGCAACAAATGTGACAGCTGATTGGCATGTCAAAACAAAACAGGTGTGATTTGTCTACCCTGGTGCCTTCATGCTAGCATATGCATGTATTGTGTGCTGCCATGGATAGTCACCAGGAAATAAAAAATACAGAGCGGTAAGTATTCAATTTTCCTTTTTACTGCAGTGGTTCTCAGCCTCAGTCCTCAAGTACCCCCAACAGGACATGTTTTGTGAATTTATCTTATCGAGAATTGCTGTCCAAAATACAAAACCATTGACTGTGATATAAAGCACATGTGCAAGATAAAGGAAAACCTGCAAACATGGCCTGTTGTTGGTACTTGAGAAGCACTGATTTAGAGCACTGCACTTAAAAATGGCTCAAGGCAATCCGATTCTAATTGTGGGCATTTTGAGGGAAACAAAGTAAGTGTTAGAACCCCTGCTTGTTTTTTTTTTAGGTTGGGCTTTGTGTCCCCTTTTAGTTAAATTGGCTTTACTTCCTGTCACACAGCTAAACAGGAAGTGAAGGTAAAACCCTACCAATGTCTTTTCTTGGGGACACACAGATCAATCTAACTAGTGTCCCCATTAAGCAAATTGCACTCTAGCACTGTGTTGTGTACACCCCAAATCATTGGGTAGTTTGGGGTTTAGTAAAGACAAATCCACTCTGCAGTAAAAGTGTAGCTGCTGATAATCTGAGGGGAAGCACTGGTGATTGTAACATCCAATCATGTAAAAGCAAAGATGGTGTTTTTTTTGTTTGCTTGCATGTCCCCCTCGGATATCCAGCAAGTGCACTTGTAGTGCAAAGTAGATTTGCCTTTAGTAAATAAACCCCAAAGTCCAAAATAATTTGGGGTGTACCCAGCAAAAATGTTGGAGTGCAATGTACATAATGGGGAAAGTATTTAGATTAGTGTGTCCCCAAGGAAAGACATTGGTAGGGATTTCCCCTCACTTCCTGTGTGGCTATGTGACAGGAAGTGAATTATTTTGAAGGATAACGTGGCCAAATTTGGGAGTTGTCTTCACCCTATCAGGGTTGCAGACATCCCCATAAACTGTCTAGACTTGTAATCCCTCTGCACTCTATCCCCAAGCAAAAATAAGAAAGGATTTCATTTAGTTTAACTTTTCAAAGACTCATTCCTAAGTTGAATTGTGATGCATGTCAATGGCCCATGTAGACCCTCTTTAATCACTTGAGATCAGCGCTATAACTGATCGATGGCCACAGCACAGTCCTCAATTGCCGGGAGTCCGTCAATAGATGTCCTCCCCTTCGCGCGCGCGCTGTGGTCACCGAGTCACTGAGACTCGGGTGATGACAGATCCGAGTAAGGGGCCGATCCCTGCCCTTTACCATGTGATCAGCTGTCAGCCAATGACAGCTGATGATCACGTGATGTAAACAAAAGCTGGGTAATGGTTTTTGTTTTCTCCTTGTGCTGACAGCGTGAGCATAAAAAAAGGCAATCACCGGCTTATGTGCAAGGGACATCGGGCCCGAAGAGGAAGAGGCAATTCTGCGTCATCTGTGACAATCAGTAGCCCCTGCCAGTGCCACCTATCAATGCCCACCACTGGTGCCAATCAGTGCCACCTAGCAGTGCTGCCTATCAGTGCCCATCACTGCCAACTATCATTGCCACCTAGCAGTGCCACTTCTCAATGCCCACCAGTGCCAACTAGCAATGCCACCTCTCAGTGCCCACCCTTGCCACCTTATCGGTGCCCATCAGTGCAGTCTCATCAGTGTACATCAATGAAGGAGAAAAAGCACCTTTTTTCAAAATTTTCTAAATATTAACCACTTTCCTACCACCCACCATTAAATGACGTCCTTGGCTTTGTACGGTGACATCTGAATGATGCCTGCAGTTGCAGGCATCATTCAGATATCATTCTTTTCAGCCGGCGATTCTGTGCACGATAAAAACGGTCATAGCGGCAGTTCCGCTGCTTGATCGTTCTTATAGGCGGCGGGAGGGGACATTCCCCCCCCTCCCGCCGCCATCCGGTGCTTCTCCGGGCTCTCCCGTGCCATCTGGAGCTCAGAGAACGAATTGGCCATCGCCAGATGGGAAGCATAGAGATGACTGGTGACCAGATGGTCACCAGTCATCTCTATGACCATCGGAGGCCCGGGCGCGACGTTATAACATCACGCCGGGTTCCCGTATGTAAACAAAGCCGTGATCTCGGCTGTCAGCATGAGATCGGTGAATTTTTTTGACCGATCTCATGCTTTCCAGCCTGGAGGAGAGATTGACCCTGCATCTCTCCATAAAGAGGACCTGTCACAATAGAATCCTATTACAAGGGATGTTTACATTCCTTGTAATAGGAATTAAAGTGATCAAAAAAACAAAAAAGTTAAAAAAAGAGTAAGCCCACGTTCACACTGGGGCTGCGGGAGTGAAGCCTGTGAGTTCAGCTGAACTTGCACGATTTCACTCCCGCTGGCAGTCCCGATTTCAGCCACGATTTCAAAGACATCTGAAACAGATGTCAATGTAAATCGCGGCTGAAATCGCAAAAAAGTAGTACAGAAACGACTTTTTGTAATCGGTGCAGCGCCGCAGATGCGGCGTCGCACCGATTAGGACGGTGCCGTTGACCGCAATTTGCGGCAAATCTCGCCGATTTGACATGCAATTTGACATGTCAAATCACATGTCAAATCGCACCAGTGTGAACCAGGGCTAAGAAATACAAAACAGTAAAAAAAAAAAAAAAAAAAAGAAAAAAAAACGCCCATGTCCCCGGTAGCTCGCGCTCAGAAGCGAACACACGCGCAAGTCCCGCCCACATATGTAAATGCCGTTCAAACCACACATGTGAGGTATTGCTGCGTGCGTTAGAACGAGTGCAACAATTCTAGACCTCCTCTGTAATGCGAAAATGGTGACGTGTAAAAAATTTTAAAGCATCGCCTAGGGAGATTTTTAAGTACTGAAGTTTGGTGTCATTCCATGAGTGTGCGCAATTTTAAAGCGTGACATGTTAAGTATCTATTTACTCAGCATAACAACATCTTTCACATTATACAAAAAAATTGGCCTAACTTTACTGTTTTGTAATTTTTTGAAATTCCTGAAACCATTTTTTTTCCCCAAAAAAAGGCGTTTGAAAATTTATTGCGCAAATACCAAACGAGATACAAATTTGCAATGACCGCCAGAGGTGATCAAATAGCACCAAAAGAAAGCTCTATTTGTGTGCCAAATAATAATACATTTTCATTGGGTTACAGTGTTGTATGAGCGCGCAATTGTCATTCAAAATGTATCAGCGCTAAAATTTGAAAATTGGTCTGGGCAGGAAGAGGGTTTAAGTGGCCACGGATGTTTTTCCAGCCGCTTGTTTTTGCAGCTTAAAAACGTCTATCCATGTTAGCCTATGGCCTCATGGCCACCATGGCGTTTTTGAGCTGTAAATGGCATAGGCGTTTTTAGGCCCCATGTACACGGGACGCTGGTGCAAAGTCTTTAGAACTAAGGTTAAAAGCGGCGTTTAGAAAGGCGCGTTTGCATGCCGCGTTTTACCACATTTGCGTCTATATGCGTTTAGTTAGGAAACATCATAAGGAGCCGCCCTAAGCTCCAAAAACAGTATTATTAACGATTTCAGCTATTTTGTGAGACCAGAGTGAGTATCAGCAGCTGAGAGAGCAGCAGTGTAGTTGTATTTAGCGTGTCACTTGCCACATCACTTGCCACAAGTTGTGGATTGTCCACTTGCCACGTCACCTGCCCCAAGTTGTGGATTGTCCACAATGCAATGGAAGCAATTAAATTTTTTGGGTATATATATATATATATATTTTTTTTTTTAATGGTTTTTCCTCATTTGCCATAATTTTGGAGTTTATCAATGTAAAAAAATAGGTCACCTTTAAAAACACTTCTAAACTAAAATGCGGCTAAACGCCGGTACCGCGTCTGAAACGTGGAAATCTTTGGCGTCTGAAGGCATTTTTGGGCTTTGTGAAAAACGAGGTTAAACGCAACTGCAGATTTTTATTTCCAGGCCAAAAACAGTGTTTGGGATGTAATAGAATTCAATGGACCCGCATCCATAACGCAAGTACTGCGATTTTGCGGCGTTTATTTTTATTTCTTAACCTGTTTATAGCTGGTTGTTAAAGGAAATGTAAAAAAAAAAAAACAGCATGGGGTCCCCCCCCCAGGTCCATACCAGGCCCTTGGGTCTAGTATGGATTCAAAGGCGACCCCCCCACCAAAATGACAAAAAAATGGCGTGGGGGTCCCCCCAAAATCCATACCAGGCCCTTCAGGTCTGGTATGGATTTTAAGGGGAACCCCGCACCAAACTTAAAAAAAAAAGCATGGGGGCCCCCCTAAGAATCCACACCAGACCCTTTATCCGAGCACGCAACCTGGCAGGCCGCAGGAAAAGAGGGGGGGACGAGAGAGCGGCCCCCCTCCTTCCTGAACCGTACCAGGCCACATGCCCTCAACATGGGGAGGATGTCCCCATGTTGATGGGGACAAGGGCCTCTTCCCGACAACCCTGGCCGTTGGTTGTCGGGGTCTGCGGGCGGGGGGCTTATCGGAATCCGGGAGCCCCCTTTAATAAGGGGGGACCCCAGATACCGGCCCCCCACCCTCTGTGAATGAGTATGGGGTACATCGTACCCCTACCCATTCACCTGGTGGCAAAAAAAGTAAAAAAAAAACACAACACAGGTTTTTAAAGTAATTTATTAGGCAGCTCCTGGGGGAATTCTTCCAACTTCGGGAGTCTTTCTGCCGGGCGCCCCGCTATCTTCTTCCAGCTCTTTTGCTAGCGGGGTCCCGGTCTTCCCCGTCGTCTTCTTCCGACTTCGGGGGTCTTTCTGCCGGGCGCCCCGCTATCTTCTTCCAGCTCTTTTGCTAGCGGGGTCCCGGTCTTCATCGTCGTCTTCTTCTGACTTCGGCGGGTCTCTTGTTCTGTTCTCCGATGTCATCTCCGCGCTCTCTGGTTCTTCTCCCGCTCTCCGGTGCCTTCTCAGCGATCTCCGGTTCTTTCTGCCTTCTGCCGGGCGCCCCGCTATCTTCTTCCAGCTCTTTTGCTAGCGGGGTCCCGGTCTTCATCGTTGTCTTCTTCACTCTTCTCTCCACCCGATGTTGCCTCGTCGATGTCCGCCGCTACAATGCTGTGTGGGCGGAGCGCACCCACTTTTATTGGCATGGGGCGTGGTCACCGGGTGAAGCCACTCGCTGACCCCGCCCCATATCACGTCACAGTCCCATCATTCCCCGAGACTGTGACATCATACGGGGCGGGGTCAGCGGGTGGCATCACCCGGTGACCACGCCCCATGCCAATATAAGTGGGTGCGCTCCGCGGACAGAGCATTGTAGCAGCAGACAGCGACGAGGCAACATCAGGCGGAGAGAAGAGGGAAGAAGATGACGATGAAGACCAGGACCCCGCTAGCAAAAGAGCTGGAAGAAGATAGCGGGGCGCCCGGCAGAAGGCAGAAAGAACCGTAGATTGTGGAGAAGGCAACGGAGAACAGAACAAGGGACCCCTCGAAGTCAGAAGAAGACGACGAGGAAGACCGGGACCCCGCTAGCAAATGAGCTGGAAGAAGATAGCGGGGCGCCCGGCAGAAAGACCCCCGAAGTCGGAAGAAGATGACGAGGAGGACCGGGACCCCGCTAGCAAAAGAGCTGGAAGAAGATAGCGGGGCGCCCGGCAGAAGGCAGAAAGAACCGTAGATTGTGGAGAAGGCAACGGAGAACAGAACAAGGGACCCCTCGAAGTCAGAAGAAGACGACGAGGAAGACCGGGACCCCGCTAGCAAATGAGCTGGAAGAAGATAGCGGGGCGCCCGGCAGAAAGACCCCCGAAGTCGGAAGAAGATGACGAGGAGGACCGGGACCCCGCTAGCAAAAGAGCTGGAAGAAGATAGCGGGGCGCCCGGCAGAAAGACCCCCGAAGTCGGAAGAAGATGACGAGGAAGACCGGGACCCCGCTAGCAAAAGAGCTGAAAGAAGATAGCGGGGTGCCCGGCGGAAAGACCCCCGAAGTCGCAAGAAGACCCCCGGAGCTGCCTAATAAATTACTTTAAAAACCTGTGTTGTGTTTTTTATTGACTTTTTTGCCACCAGGTGAATGGGTAGGGGTACGATGTACCCCATACTCATTCACATAGGGTGGTGGGGCCGGCATCTGGGGCCCCCTTATTGAAGGGGGCTCCCGGATTCCGATAAGCCCCCCGCCCGCAGACCCCGACAACCAACGGCCAGGGTTGTCGGGAAGAGGCCCTTGTCCCCATCAACATGGGGGCAGGGTGCTTTGGGGTGGGGGGCCGCAGGTCAGCCCCCTTCCCAAAAGCACCAAACCCCCCATGTTGAGGGCATGCGGCCTGGTACGGTTCAGGAGGGAGGGGGGCGCTATCTCGTCTCCCCCTCTTTTCCTGCGGCCTGCCAGGTTGCGTGCTCAGATAAGGGTCTGGTTTGGATTTGGGGGGACCCCCACGCCGTTTTTTCGGCTTAGGGGGTTCCCCTTAAAATCCATACCAGACCTAAGGGCCTGGTATGCTCCTGGAGGGGAACCCATGCCGTTTTTTTAATAAAAATTTGGCGTGGAGTTCCCCTTCATGATTCATACCAAACACGGGACAGTGAGCGTGAGGCTGCCGAGAACCAGCACGATGCCATCGCGCTGGAGACATTCTCGGCTAGGTAGTCGCCTCTAGGACACGACTTGGGCGGCTGCTTCACGCTCAAGTCGTGTCCAAGTTGCCTCGCAAAGTCGCGCTGTCCCTGTGTCAGCCGACACACGAGTCGCCCCGCGAGTCGGATCGTCTTCATCCGATTTCCCGGGCGACCTCTATTCAAATCAATGGGCTCCCATAGCCTCCATAGGGAACCATTCATTTTCAATAGAGCGCCGCTGACATTTTTGTTTACTATAACAGTGCGCCGCTGGTTTCTGCGCCCAGTGAAGGATTTATCCGGCGCAGCAATTAAGGTATCAACCAGCGCAGCGCACTGTTATTAGTAAATCACCCCCACTGTCTGCATCTTTACAAAGTGGCAGACCATCTGTCTGGCACAATACATATGATACTACATGATAATCGTATAATTACATATATATAAATATAAAATATTGCATATGGGTACTCTGCTTTCTCCCACACTCCAAAGACGAGCTGGTAGGTTAATTGGCTCTTGCAAACTTGGCCCCAGTATGTGTATGTATGAATCGGACCTTAGATTGTAAGGGCCTTAAGGACAGGAATCTACTGTATATGTAAAGTGCTGGGTAAATTGAAGGCACTATTACAGTACCTGTAATAAATAAATAAATATGATTATCATATACTAAAAAAATAAATAAAGTGAGTGCTAAACAGAAAAATAAAATTAACTAACAGCTGCTCGCAAAAAAAGGCAATATATCCAATCCTCTAAAGCAATAAACATAAAATATGCAGCGCTGTGATGATTATAAACGCCAGTTCCATAAACATATAAAAAAATTCCTCATACTCCACATGGGTGGCATTTTCAAAGCGTGTTTGCTGCACTTAATTGTGTAGCCACAAATTCTGGTAAGCCTTCAATCCTTATGGTGGTCGGACACCTTCTTTTGCACTTACTGAGTGGGAACATTGGACTTTTTTGTTTAACACAGAAGGACTTTTTTATGATTATCATGTAGTCTTCTGTTCAGCCAGAAAAAGGTGCCCTACTCTCCTTTTTACTCCATTAGCACGATTACTTGGCAGCTGCAACTGGAATGAGCTATCGCAGCCATGGCTCATCCCTTATAAGTTTGTTGAGGTTTCTATCTGACATACTTTTGCAGAAATCAGAAAAAAAAGTGATGAGAAATTTCTCCAAAGATGGCACAGACAAAACCACATGAGTGAATATAGTAGAATATTTGTCAAAATTTTTATGAATGCCTGTGACTTCTTTTCCCAGTCACAAATACCCCCATGTCTTAACTTGCTGTCTAAAGCCTCGTACACACGACCGAGTTTCTCGTCCAAAACCGGCAAGAAAAGTGTCGCGTGAGCTTTTTTGTCGAGAAAACCGTTCGTGTGTATGGTTTTACGATGAGAAAATTGCCGTGAATCTCGACGAGAAAATAGAGAACCTGCTCTCTATTTTCTCGTCAGGATTCCAGATTTCCTCGTCGTGTTTCTCGTCGGCCTGTTTTGTGACGAGAAAATTGTTCGTGTGTATGCTTTTACGACTCTTCCAAAAGCGCGCATGCTCACAAGCAACTATTAACGGGAGCGCATCTTCTGGTAAAACAAGCCTTCGTAATGGAGATAGCACATTCGTCACGCTCCAAATTTTTGCATCGTTTAAATGTTGGGCATTGAAATCTTCGTTAGAATGTTACATTAATCCAAACGAATGAACTTCTTTTGCTGCTGATATTCACACAGAGTTATGACTATCTTTTTGTAACCTTTTTCATGCTGCTCTTAAGAAGATTTATGTGTATTATATCGTGCAAGTTTTTAGGAATATTTAAAACTTTGATATTTTTCAAACTGATGTTAATTGTAATTTCGCAATGTTTTGGTAGTGATCTCCCATTGAATCTTTTAATATATATTATTTAAATTTTACACCCTTTTTTGGGAAATACGATTTCGTTATTTTTTTGGGGGGTTGGTATCTGTCCCTTTTTTTGTCAGTCAAATGTATCTGCTTACTCCAAAGCTAGATTTTACATTTTTACAAATACACATAGTCAAGTATGAACTTAAAGAAAAATAACATTTATTCATGTTTGAACTAAAATAAAGAGAAGGCAGCGCTGGAGAAGCTGCTGCCATTTGTGCATCCCAGGGACCCCAGAGCACACAGCAACCCTGTGTGGACACTAAAATTGGGAGCTTGAGAAGGCCAACATTTCTGAACACAATCTGATGCTGGCCTCCCAGAGGTCAGGAACAGCAGCAGGTGATATATGTGTCCCAAGTATGTGGTACTACAACAGGCTGCCTTCTGTCCGACCACAATGAAGCAAGGCCATCACTTCCTCGTCTTCCTGGCAACCTTCCCTGCAACCTTTCCTGAAGCCTTCCCTGCAGCCTTCCTTCTTCGTTTGGCTGGAGGCTGGGCCACTGGAGGGGTACTCCTGTCAGGAGGAGGAGGAGGTGGAGGAGAAGGGGGTGGCGAAGAAGAACAAGGTGGAGGAGAAGGGGGTGGGGCGGGAAGAACAAGGTGGAGGTGGAGGAGAAGGGGGTGGGGCAGAAGAAGAATGTGGAGGTGGAGGAGGAGGTTGAGGTTGGGACAGTTGTGCCACCTCACAAATGGCGGTATTGGGGGTAATTTTTCCCATCACCCCCTTGTTGAGCAAGGTGATGAGCAGGGGCTTGCATAGGAGGCGTTGCTCCATGCTCATCACCTTGAACTTTGCCTCCACTAGGCCGGCAATGGCCTCTTCTGGGGATGTGGGCTCTTTGAGGGTGGCATGGGCCTCTTTAATAAGGGCCATTGCTGCCTCACTGGTGGTCCTGTCCCTCCTGCCTCTTTTGGGAAGCCGGATGGGAGGCACCCTGCCACCTCCTGGCTGCCACTGGGCCCTGCCACCTCCTGGCTGCCACTGGGCCCTGCCACCTCCTGGCTGCCACTGGGCCCTGCCTCCTCCTGGCTGCCACTGGGCTCTTCCTCCTCCTGCCTGACAGTTTTCAGACCCTCCTCCTGGCTGATTTCATCCTGTGTATGAAAAAGGGACATAGTTTAATATGTTGGTTTAATCTTTGCAGCAAACTTTATAAACATGATTGAAGCAATTAGAATGTAAATCCAGAAATCATTTTTTCTAATTTACACCTACATCAGATTGACTATTTAGCACCCAATTAAGTGCAGACTAATGTCTCGAGATCTTGATTTCACTTGTGGAAGCCAAAATATTGTATGTTTCTCATCTTGACATATTTGGCAAACATTAATTTTATCACAATGCAATTTCATTTAATACTATACCTGGCTCCAGATGGCCAAATCAGGATCATCCAGGATGGCTGCCTCCTCTTGCTCCAGAGAAGGCTCAGGTTGGCTGCAGGGAAGTCTGGGGGGAAGAGTGGAGAGTGATGGCCTTGCCTCAATGTCGTCATCCAGGAAGGACATCCTGCTGTAGTACCACAAAATCGGGACATAAACATCATCTGCTGCTGCTCCTGACCTCTGAGAAGCCAGGACCTTAGAGCGTTCAGTCCTGTAGGTGCCTCTCAAGCTCCCAATTTTAGTGTCCACTTGTTTTGCTGTGGCTGTGGGCACCTTGGTCTGCACAAATGGGAGCAGCTTCTCCAGTGCTGCTTTTCTCACCCCTCTTTTTTTGTGGATGGGGTTTTTCGTCTCCCACAGAGCCGGCAGCTCCCTTACCCGGTCAATAAATTCCGCCAGGAACTCTTTGTCGCTAATAAAGACATTCATATTGTATCTGCAAGTTAAATAAATAATATATAACTAATGTGAGGCAAACAGTCTAACCTCCTTAACATCGTAGTCACCATATATATATCCTACAACATTCTCAAGACAGTATAGGCCAACAATTTGGCACAGTCTCAAAATCACATACCTTCGTTCGCACGTCCGTCACTTGAACTCCTCTCTCCGCACACCGAACGTACTATAGTCACATGTGTGTTTGCTATATACACACCACGCATGCGTCAAAATACGAACACGTCGCTCCGCACACGTCGCCCGCCCATGACGTTCTAACTAACATCTTTTCCCCGCCCCTTCTCTTTCGGCGCGCAGACAGATATGGCGGAGTTACAGCAGGTGTCTGATAATTCTGCAACTAACGAGGAGGAGACAAGCCCGGAGACCGAGGAAACGTCACGATCAAGGAGGAGATTCAAGGCATCGAATATGTCTTTTGCCGAGATGGCGGAGATGGTGGACATCTTGCTCAAGTCTGATTATGACGCAAAGCATGGTCCGTATAGCAAACCAAATAGAAGGAAGGCCAAAATCCTCACTAAAGTCGTGAAGAGTCTGAAGACGAATTTCGGGGTGAAACGCTCAAATGAGCAGCTCAGAAAGAGATGGTCAGACCTCAAACTGAGGGAGCCAGAGCAGTTAAGGAGCATTAAGAGAATGCTCGCAAAAAGTAAGTAAAATGTACACTTTTATGCTATTAATCCTTTTCTAAACTGACATGTTGCTGGTTTAGTTTTTTTTTCTTATTGGACTCCCTTCCAAAATGTAATATTTTGAACTTGGTTGGCCACAGTAATCGTTCGTTACATTACAGACACTTCGTTCGGCCACTATCCGCTGTTTTGGCTTATTTTACAGCCACAAAAGTAATTAGACATCTGCCATTTTTTAGGAAATTTGGGGCACCAAGTTTTAGGCTAGATGATGTGTTTGTAAAGAGAATGAAATGCAAACTGTAAACTGTAAAGGAGAGGAGACTCAGCAGCTGCTTCCACATCTGTACTTTGGAGCACTATAGTGTGGGCCACCAGACCCGCCTTTTTTGGGTGTCCCACACAGGTGCATCAGAGAATTTTTGTGTTGCCTACATGTCTAAAAAATGACAGACAAAGGTGAATACTAAGCATATTCTTGGTCAGAAATAATGCATTCATCTTTAACTTCCGCCCAAACACACACTTGTACCCCACTTCCAAGCAATTTAGCCTGTTTTTTTTTTTTACATAGAGAATTTATGTGTGATAACTCTACCTTTTGTTTGATTCTCATAGGGGAGAGAAGACTGGGAGGAGGACACTCCAGGGAGCACAGGAACCCCACAGCTTCACAACAACCCCAAACTCCAAAAGACCCACAACCTAAAGATGTGGAGGAAGTTGAGGTGGAGGAAGGAGAAGTGCAGGAAGGAGAGGTGGATGACGTTGTGGAACTGGTCACCACAACAGGTCAGTATCTGTCACCACAGCTTCAGGTAAGAGAGTTAGGCCTGCAGAGTTATAATACCTTTTTATTTTGTTTTTAGGGGATGTGAATGTTGAGGTGAAGGATAGTACAGGTTTCTCTGCTGACAGTGCCCTCCGCCTCATCCAGCAAGTGATGGAATGTAGCACGGAACTGGACAAAATTAAAGAAAGAATTCATGTGATGGATCAAACATTTAAAGACATTCTCGATGTTTTGGGGAGAATTCAATAAGGCATCCCAACCCCCTTTTTTTTAGGTTTCTTCTTCAACTTTTAAAAAACTTTTTGACAATCAAACCAGCCAAAAATTGAATCTGCACACAGTGTGTCAACATGTGCTATCTGCCATCAGGGGATATCCATGTACGTCTTTTGGGGGTGCAACCCCTTCCTCGTATCTAAAGTAGGTGAACTGAGGAAGGGGTTGCACCCCCAAAACACGTCCATTGATCACCCCTGATGGCAGATAGCACATGTTGACAATAGGGATCAGGAGTCTAAAATCCCTATAGGAAAATAATCCCAATTGTGTGCATATTCAATTTTTGGCTGGGCAAGGGGTGGCAGGACCCCATATTAGGACGGTCACATAGAGACATATAGTTTATGTAAGTCAATGTCTCAGATTGCTCCGAGGTATCCAATTTTGTCATTTTTGGAATGCAACTGTTGTTTTTGTATTTTCCTAAGAAAACAATTGCCGGTTTGTGGCCAGGCAAACAAAAAATGTAAACTAAAAAAAAAAAAGGTGTGTGAATTTGCACATAGTAAAATATTTGAACACAAACAACGTGTAGCTTCTTTTTCTAATATGCTCTAACCTTATTTGGTACATTTTTAAAGGTTACATAGTGAAATGGTTGGTATTTACTAAAGGAAAATACACTTGGCACTACAAATGCACTAAGACAAACTAGGAGACAGGAAACCAACAAAAGTTAGAAGTTTAATCAAGATTTTTATTTGGATCGTTAGACAGGAATCTTTAGACATAGCCTGGCATAGGAATTGCCCCCCTACCCGTGAAATAGTCCATGTATTTGTCACGAACCTCACGGGCATTTTGGGGGGGCAAGCCAGCACGGGCAGATTCCAGGCCCGGCAGGGGATTATCAGGGGAAAGTCCAGCCTCAGGCAAAATTGAGGCCATATAGGAATTAGATTTGCGGCAAAGAAAATTGTGTAGCACACAGCAGCATAATACTACATAGTTTATTTTGTAGTCCGCCAAGTGTATTGAAGTCCTAAAAAGGCGGAACCGTTATGCCAAAGGCATTTTCAACTACTCTTCGGCCCCTGGCCAGCCGGTAATTGAACACCCTCTTCTCTGGGGTCAGGGTCCTCTGAGGAAATGGTCTCATAAGATGTGGTCTGAGCCCGAAGGCTTCATCAGCCAAAAAAACTAAGGGGAGTCCTTCAATATTCCCTGCATCCGGTGGCAATGCAAGGTCGTCACTCTGGAGACAGAGGGCAAACTCCGTCTGGATGAAGGATCCCCCATCGGACATCCGGCCATTCTTCCCTACATCAACATAGAGGAATTCATACCGTGTTGACACCACCGCCATCAGCACAATGCTATGAAACCCCTTGTAATTGAAGTAGTAGGACCCAGAACGGGGTGGCGGCACGATGCGGACGTGCTTCCCGTCTATAGCACCACCGCAGTTGGGGAAGTCCCACCGCGTGACAAACTCCGATGCCACAGTCTGCCATTCCTGTGGCGTGGAAGGAAGCTGTGGAGTCAAACAAGATGAAAAAATATTAGAATACACAAATCAAACATTACAAGTATATTCTAAGAAAATACATTAGAAGCCAACATCAAGCAAAGTCTACGTTTATTAAGGTGTTTTAAATAAGTATAATGGAAGGCTCATGTATCATATTCATCACCCCCCTATGATGGTCCATTAATAAATTATAATGGGGAGGGGGGGGGTAGATGTGTTTGGACACAGGATAGCATTGCAGTGGCGGTGCGTCCAGAGTGGGCGCTGGAGCACTGCCCCCTCTCTCCTGTGCCCGTCACTCAGAACAATACATAGGTTCATGCCTTGCATTAACCTATGTATTGTCTATGCCGCCCACTATTCAGGTGGATGGCCCCCTGTTAAGCGACCGACATATGAAGAACTGCGGCATTTATGGGCTTAAAATTGCATATCAGAAATAGTAAGGAAAATTGTCTTGCACATTACAGCCTGAGGGATGTAATTGGCTTCAGAAAAGTTAAATAGGGGACGCAGGGGGGGGGCATTCCTTGGGTAAACACTGACAGGCTGCTCTGCCAATCATGTTCACCAAGTCTGTTTAATGGTAACATGATTGGCTGATGCAACATCAAGGGAAGGAGAAGACACCAAGGACAGAAGAAGGATGGCGCTGACCACAAGAAGGTAAGTGCAGGGCTGGGGGGGAACTGGCTGCATTGGAGGGGACAAAATGGCTGCATTAGAGGGAACAAAATGGCTGCATTGGAGGGAACAAATGGGGGCGTTTAATAGGCACCAGAGCAAAAAAGGAGGACGTTTATTTCCTAAATTGGGGTTTGAACCCCCAAACATTTGGAGCAACAGGTGCCCCTGCTGCAAAGGTTAGTGAAGGAAAATATGCATGGAGGAGAAAAAAGGGGCAATCTAAAGCATCAAGCATGCATGAGGACAAAGGGGACATTCTCAGCATATTACAATCATGGTAATTAGGGAAGGATGAAAGAAATACAATACATTAGCATACATGTAATACATAAAATGTGATGTTAATGGAGAAAACTTACCCTAATATAGTCCTCCTGCAGCACTTGTATAATAGCAGAACAGGTGTCTGGGATTATGAGGCCCAGAGCCTGGGGGGAGATGCCTGTCGTGAACTTCAAGTCCTGAAGACTTCTCCCTGTCGCCAGATAACGTAACGTGGCGATGAGCCTCTGCTCAGCACTGATGGCTTCCCGCATAACGGTGTCCTTCCTGGTAATATAGGGGGACACCAAAGCCAACAGTTCCTGAAAAACGGGGTCAGACATCCGCAGAAAATTCCTGTAGTCCTCAGGATTATTCTCGACTATCTCCCGCAGCAGAGGCATGTGGCAGAATTGGTCCCGCTGGAGCAACCAATTCTTGGTCCATGAACTCCTCCTCACACCATTCATGGACTGGTCTTGGTCCAAAACAAGCAGACCAACACCAAGCGCACGCACAGCACAAACTCAACGACGAGAACGTCCAGGCGACATGGCTAGGAAACGGTCGTCTTATCAGAACGTACAGAACAGAACGCACTTTAGAACAGCAAGGCCTATGAATAACGAACTGAAAAACAGAAACGAACAGGCAAGAACGCACTGTAAAACAGATACGACCTGCCTAGACGCCCTGAAAGTCAAGATACAAACCCACAAGCACAAACTGAACCGCAGAAAACGATCTGAAAAGTACGAAGACTGAAAAGTGCGAATCGTCTCTTCCCAAACTTTTACTTTACACGCGGTAACACGAGATCAGCAAAAGCAGCCCAAGGGGTGGCGCCAAGAAAAAAGATCTTCCCCTTTATAGTGCCGTCGTACGTGCTGGACGTGACCGCGGAGAACAACGAGGAAATTGGGAAATGTCAGTGTGTACGCATGGAAAGCTTGACGAGAAAATCGACATGGTTAACAAGAATCTCGTCGAAAAAAACGACGTGTTTTTTACGACGAGAAACTCGGTTGTGTGTACGAGGCTATAGGGTCAGAAAATGAAGGAGCATCTCCTTAAAGTGATTGTAAAGCCTTGTTTTTTTTGTTTTGTTTTTTAAATAACAAACATATTATATTTACCTGCTATGTTGCAGTGGTTTTGCACAATGCAGCCCAGATCCTCTTCTTCTCTGGTCCCTGCTCGCTGCTCCTGGCCCCTCCCTCCTGTTGAGCGCCCCCACAGCAAGTAGCTTGCTATGGGGGCACCCGAACCAAGCTGCAGCTCTGTGTGCCCATTCAGACATGGAGCTGCCATTCAACTCCGTCCCCTCTCTCTCCTGATTGGCTAACTGACTTTGATTGACAGCCGTTGGGAGCCAATGGTGCTGCTGCTGTGTCTCAGTGAATCAGAAGGGAGAATCCCGGATGGCCAAGGGATTCGTGGACATCGCTGGACAGAGATGGGGCTCAGGTAAGTATTAGGGGGGGCTGGGGGGGGGGGCTGCATAGAATGCATTAAGATAAAAAAACTTCTGCCTTTACAACTCCTTTAAGTGACGAAGAAACACAAGTTTGATAGAAATGTTAACCTCCAAAAAACTGTTAATGTCAGGGTATTTTTCAATTGCTGCAGGTTAGGTCAGGTTTTATACTTCCTTGTTTAGGTCTTATTACACCATGAAAGACATTTTAGGAAATAATCAGATAATGTGTGTTGTTTTTGTCTCTTACTGGATGGATATGTAGCCAGATGCTGGACTACAGCAATATGAAGCAGGAGACCTTGCTTTTTATTCTTGTCTCCCTCTACTGAGATACTGATGTTATGCTGCACCATTCTCCCCCGGCCAGCAGGGGGGAAGCTAAAGCCAAGCAAGCACATAGACTCCTATGCAGAGCACTGAGACTCCTGGGAGTTGTAGTTTGAGGTGGCAGCCATACAATGGGGTGAATAGACCCCTTACATTACAGATCCTAATAGGCACTATGTAGTAGGAGGAGTAGAAAAATGTATCTTATTAAACTGCCTGGGTAAGTTCTTCCTCATGGCACCCATGAAGTTAGAGAGAACACCTTTGTCTGGATATGTGCTTGCCTGCCAGCAGGAGACCATACCAGTGGGGATCTGAGCCTAAGACTGGGAGTGGGGACAACCGGGGGCAGTGCAGCACTACTCACCCACTGCTTCCCACTGCTGATCACTAGAGGCTTTCAGGGAGAGACTGAGGAGGCCTCCCCTTTTACAGCAAGAGATCACTGCAGCATCACAGGGACTGGTGAAAGGGCTGTTTGCCCATTGTCAATACTGATTGCAGGGACTAAGCCACTAAAAGTTAGACACCGAGTGTACCCAATCCATACCGTACCCAATCCATACCGCACCCATACTGCACTCTATACTGCACTTATTCCAAGCCTAGACTTCACCTATACTGACCCTATACCACATTATACTGAACCTTTACTGCATCTGAACCACATCTACCTCGCACCTGTGCCGAGACTTTACCCTACTTATACTGTACCTTTACTGCATGCAGGTTAACTGGGAGTGTCATTAAGTGCACAAATTCTTTTAAAGGGCCCCAACGATAGCTAGCAGAAGAACATCTCAAATGACTGCTCCTCTGTAATATTTACTCTACAAACCCCATTTTTTCCCCTGCCCCCTATGCTATTATTCTCCTTTTTGTGAACAGTGCATACCCAGTTGGTCTAGGACCAGCATATAAATGCTTATAGTTCCAGCACTCCCTAGATTAAACCTTACTACTGCTCACTGCTGCACTTGAAGTGGCCTTGCTACCAGGGATGAGCCGAACACCCCCCTGTTCGGTTCGCACCAGAACCTGCGAACAGACAAAATGTTCGTGTAAACTTTAGAACCCTATTAAATACAATGGACTCGAACGTTCGAAATCTAAAGTGTTAATTATAAAGGCTAATATGCAAGTTATTGTCCTAAAAAGTGTTTGGGGACCTGAGTCCTGCCCCATGGGACATGTATCAATGCAAAAAGAAGTTTTAAAAACGGCCGTTTTTTCGGGAGCAGTGATTTTAATAATGCTTAAAATGAAAAAATAAAAGTGAAATATTCCTTTAAATTTCGTACCTGGGGGGTGTGTATGATATGCATGTAAAGTGGCGCATGTTTCCCGTGCTTAGAACTGTCCCTGCAAAAAATGTCATTTTTGAAAGAAAAAAATGCATTTAAAACTGACTCGCGGCTATTAATGAATTGTCGGCTCCCGGCAATACATACAAAAGTCATTGATAAAAAAAAAAAAAAAAAGCGTGGGGGTTCCCCAGAATTCAATTACCAGGCCCTTCAGGTCTGGAATGGATATTAAGGGGAACCCCGCCGCAAATAAAAAAAAATTGACGTGGGGTTCCCCCAAATATCCATTCCAGGCCCTTCAGATCTGGCATGGATTTTAAGGGGAACTCCACCCCAAATTTAAAAAAAAAATGTCGTGGAGTCCCCCTAAAAATCCATACCAGACCCCTTATCCGAGCACGCAACCTGGCCGGCCGCAGGGGAAAAGGGGGGGACGAGAGAGCGCCCCCCTCCCTCCTGAACCGTACCAGGTCACATGCCCTCAACATGGGGAGGATGTCCCCATGTTGATGGGGACAAGGGCCTCATCCCCACAACCCTTGCCCGGTGGTTGTGGGGGTCTGCGGGCGGGGGGCTTATCGGAATCTGGAAGACCCCTTTAACAAAGGGGACCCCCAGATCCCGGCCCCCCCTATGTGAATTGGTAAGGGATACATTGTACCCCTACCATTTCACGAAGAAAGCGTAAAAAAATGTTTAAAAAAACACACAAACACCTTGAAAAAGTCCTTTATTTAAAAAAAAAAAAAACATTCCAGCGGTGAAATCCAGTGTCCCGCGGCGATCCCGATGTCCAGCGCTGTCCTTCATTGGTTGCGCCTGAGCGGACCTGATGGGGAACTCCCTCTCAGTATTTTAAATGTATAGACCCGCCCCTTCTAAAGTTCCCCATCAGGTCCGCTCAGCGGACGAGATGCGGAACATGAGAAGGGGCGGGTCTATACATGTATTACCAAAGTGAGAGCAGTCCCCCATCAGGTCCGCCCCCTCGGTATGTCGGACCCGCCTACGTCATTGGCTTGAGCGGGGAACTTCCTTCACTATGTAAATTTAAATTACACAGTGAAGGAAGTTCCCCGCTCAAGCCAATGACGTAGGCGGGTCCGACATACCGAGGGGGCGGACCTGATGGGGAACTGCTCTCACTTTGGCAATACATGTATAGACCCGCCCCTTCTCATGTTCCGCATCTGGTCCGCTGAGCGGACCTGATGGGGAACTTTAGAAGGGGCGGGTCTATACATTTAAAATACTGAGAGGGAGTTCCCCATCAGGTCCGCTCAGGCACAACCAATGAAGGACAGCGCTGGACATCGGGATCGCCGCGGGACACTGGATTTCACCGCTGGAATGTTTTTTTTGTTTTTTTTTAAATAAAGGACTTTTTCAAGGTGTTTGTGTGTTTTTTTAAACATTTTTTTACGCTTTCTTCGTGAAATGGTAGGGGTACAATGTACCCCTTACCAATTCACATAGGGGGGGGCGGGATCTGGGGGTCCCCTTTGTTAAAGGGGTCTTCCAGATTCCGATAAGCCCCCCGCCCGCAGACCCCCACAACCACCGGGCAAGGGTTGTGGGGATGAGGCCCTTGTCCCCATCAACATGGGGACATCCTCCCCATGTTGAGGGCATGTGGCTTGGTACGGTTCAGGAGGGAGGGGGGGCCGCTCTCTCGTCCCCCCTTTTCCCCTGCGGCCGGCCAGGTTGCGTGCTCGGATAAGGGGTCTGGTATGGATTTTTAGGGGGACTCCACGCCATTTTTTTTTAAATTTGGGGTGGAGTTCCCCTTAAAATCCATGCCAGATCTGAAGGGCCTGGAATGGATATTTGGGGGAACCCCACGTCAATTTTTTTTTAAATTTGCGGCGGGGTTCCCCTTAATATCCATTCCAGACCTGAAGGGCCTGGTAATTGAATTCTGGGGAACCCCCACGCTTTTTTTTATTTTTTTATCAATGACTTTTGTATGTATTGCCGGGAGCCGACAATTCATTAATAGCCGCGAGTCAGTTTTAAATGCATTTTTTTCTTTCAAAAATGACATTTTTTGCAGGGACAGTTCTAAGCACGGGAAACATGCGCCACTTCACATGCATATCATACACACCCCCCAGGTATGAAATTTAAAGGAATATTTCACTTTTATTTTTTCATTTTAAGCATTATTAAAATCACTGCTCCCGAAAAAACGGTCGTTTTTAAAACTTCTTTTTGCATTGATACATGTCCCATGGGGCAGGACCCAGGTCCCCAAACCCTTTTTAGGACAATAACTTGCATATAAGCCTTTATAATTAGCACTTTAGATTTCTCCCATAGATTTTTCTAATTTGCCGCGAACACCCCAATTTGTTTGCTGTTCGGCGAACGGGCGAACAGGCAATGTTCGAGTCGAAAATGAGTTCGACTCGAACTCGAAGCTCATCCCTACTTGCTACTGTTTATGCTGATCTGGATGTCAAATGCTATATTATGCCTAGTCCCTACTGTTAACTAGTTTGTATGCTACATTGTGTTATTACTATTTTTAATCACTTTATATGCTTGCCTATTTACCAACCATATCGGGTAACAATATATTAAATTTGTCTTTACTACCTGGTTTGGTGCCTGTTTTCTTTGATATAGCACTACTATTCAGTACTAAGTGTTATTTTCTGTGAATTCCTGAGATATTGTACATTTGTACACTCAACCTGGTGTGTCAGAGGGGCTGAGGTTCTTGAGAAGGTCTAGTCAAAAGACTCCTACGGGGGTAGCGCTACAGAAATACCGTATCATCCTCATGGCAGGGCATTCTCTAAATATGTGACATTTTCCTCATTATCTGTTCTGCTTTAGGAAACTCAGAGAAGGTGAACGAAGTGTACGCTGGTAACCTAAAAATGTTTTTTATGGCTGATAATGACCCAGTCTGAGTTATTGTACATCTATTCCTTGCCATATCCCTGAGATTTTCACCTGACTCTTTGTCACAAGATAGTCTTGACAAGTAAGGGCATTCACCTGCTAGAAATATCAATATCTAGGATAAGTACTTACTGCTCCTCTGAGTCCAGGCCAAGCTATTTCATCTGCTGTATTCTACCTCTGATCCCAACATTTATTATATTATAGGCTGTTAAAAATCAATCTCTGTCTGTCATCGGCAGTTAATATTTATAGAGTTTCTGGTATCTGTGTGATGGTACATGGAACATCTGATAAATATATTCCCTTGATTTTGCCATAAACTGCGATAGATAAATACATATAGTGTTGATTAGTAAAGGGGTGGTGACACATTTGCTGCAAGTAAAATATGTCTATAAATTTCAAACTGATATATTAAAGAGGAAACAAAGACAGCGGAATACTGATATAGTAGAAAGCAGAGAAACCTCTGTGTCATGCAAAGAAAACCTGAGGTTTTTAAAATAAATTGTGGAAGTACTTATAACCAGCTCATACAATTCTGCTGTTCTGTTTCCAGTTTGAAAAGATGTAGCCTAAGAGGAGGGAATGCTACAGAGGCTCTAGTTGATAATATGATGAAAAATCTATAGTAGGCATTATTAGGTGTTAAGCTGTGGGTCAACATCTACAGATAGGTGAATAGCAGAAAGAGTCTGATATAACCTTTGGGTTCCACTTCCAATGCCGTTTCCAGTGCCTTCAAGCCTAGGAGGTCTTAGAAATAGATGAATCTTTGCCATTTTATTGTAGTTCCAGCAATACAGCCAATAGGAACAATTACCCAGATTCGGGCCACAACATGGTGACTGATACAGTGAGGGAAAAAAAGTATTTGATCCCCTGCTGATTTTGTACGTTTGCCCACTGACAAAGAAATGATCAGTCTATAATTTTAATGGTAGGTTTATTTTAGCAGTGAGAGACATTATTTGATCCCCTATCAATCAGCAAGATTTCCTAGGTGTCTTCTACACAGGTAATGAGCTGAGATTAGGGAGTGCTCCTAATCTCAGTTTGTTACCTGTATAAAAGACACCTGACTACAGAAGCAATCAATCAGATTCCAATCTCTCCACCATGGCCAAGACCAAAGAGCTGTCCAAGGATGTCAGGGACAAGATTGTAGACCTACACAAGGCTGGAAAAGGCTAAAAGACCATCGCCAAGCAGCTTGGTTGGCTGACAACAGTTTGTGCGATTATTCGTAAATGGAAGAAACACAAAATAACCGTCAATCTCCCTTGGTCTGGGGCTCCATGCAAGACCTCACTTCGTGGAGTTTAAATGATCATGAGAACTGTGAGGAATCAACCCAGAACTACACAAGAGAATCTTGTCAATGATCTCAAGGCAGCTGAGACCATAGTCACCAAGAAAACAATTGGTAACACGATACGCCGTGAAGGACTGAAATCCTGCAGCACCCGCAAGGTCCCCCTGCTCAAGAAAGCACATGTACAGGCCTGTCTGAAGTTTGCTAATGAACATCTCAACGATTCAGAGGAGAACTGGGTGAAAGTGTTGTGGTCAGATGAGACCATAATCCAGCTCTTTGGCATCAACTCACCGTGTTTGGAGGAGGAGGAATGCTGCCTATGACCCCAAGAACACCATCCCCACAGTAAAACATGGAGGTGGAAATAACGTTGAAAAGAAAAACTGCACTGTTTCACAAAGTAAAACAAGCCACAACTCAAAAGTGATATACACACCAACAAAAAATAAAAACATAAGAAGCTGCTGCGCTAATAATGAATCGTCAAATGTGATTAACAATACAACCTTAATGATAATAATGAATAATGAAAATAGTAATGCATAAACCAAATATCAAAAGTCTCTTTCAAGAATATGTGAATGGAAATGAGCATAAGAAGGCATGTTGAAACACCTTGTGAAGAATTTTCAATAGACAGGGAACAATGTGAATCCACCAACAATGAAGAACAATGGAACAATGAAGGATTACCAGCTGTACAAGCTGTTGAAGCTTGTCACTAGTGCCCAGCACGGGTCTTATGATCCTCCCAACGCTTTAAATGTGTCATGGTTATGCAGTAATGTCTGTCTCTCAGCTTACCCCTTCTCCATGTGTTCACCTTAGAGGCCAGCCTCTCTCACCTGGCTGCTTTTATAATCTCTCCTCCCAGTATGCTCCACCCCAGGTTCCATCAGGGAACTCTATATTAACCTGTGCACTGCAAGCCAGCTGTGCTGATCAACGTGTTTGTTTAAGCATTGTGTGTTTGGGTTCCTGCCTGCCGTGTGCTACGTCTGTCTCTGTGTTTCGATATTGGCTTGTTCCCGACTATGCCTGTCTGCTTGTGACCTTGACCTTCGGCTTGTCCCTCATTTATCCTTGTCTGCTTGTTGCCCTGACCTTGGCTTTTCCCCTCACTATTCTTGTATCCTGTGCTGCTGCTTCCCTCTATCCTCTATTACCCTACGGAGCGTGAGCTAGGGGACTCTGGGGGCTGCGACCTGGACCCAGCTGCAGCTTAACATCCTCACCACTAGAGGCTCTGGTGAAAACCTGCTGGATCTTAGACTCCACGCCCTGGGGAATCTCGGGCTCTAGCTCCCTGTGAATCCCTGTTGTGCTCCACTGGACCCGCTTTCCACAACCACCCAGCGTCCCATCCGCAGCAGTCAGCCATAGGGTTCACTACCTTGTGGTGCACTCCTGACCCCCAACGGTGTGCATCTGTCATCTGGCTACAGGTGACCTGACAAAATGGTTACCAAACTGGGTGTTCCTGGGGCTACAGCCTCTGTCCTACGATTCTCCCAACATGTCAAACGACTAGCGAGCCGGACGTTACTGGAGACTTGGTATTGGTACAGCAGAGGATAGTGGCTGAGGAGATGGCCTCATTGGGTGGATAAAAACAAGGGAACAAAACGAAGAAAGTCCGCCATCAGTAAAACCAGATGATAATTTATTAAAAAAGAGTCTGTACTAACATCAAACTAAAAAATTCCATTAAGAACAAGCAAAGCTTGCCGGCAAGTAGTACAAAGCCCGCCCATGCAAATGGAGCGTGAGAACAGCGCAGCGACGTCAGCATGTCGCCCCCGCTACGCGTTTCGTCACACAACGGACGTCGTCTCGGAGCAGAGACATTCGTTGTGTGACAAAACGTGTAGGGTAAATTCACATTGTTCCCTGTGTATTGAAGATTCTTCACAGGGTGTTTCAACATGCATTCTTATGCTCATTTCTATTCACATATTCTTGAAAGAGACTTTTGATATTTGGTTTATGCATTACTATTTATTGAACAATTCATTATTATCATGGTGGTTGAAACATTATGCTTTGGGGTGTTTTTCTGCTAAGGGGACAGGACAACTTCACTGCATCAAAGGCACGATGGACAGGGCCATGTACCGTCAAATCTTGGATGAGAACCTCATTCCCTTAGCCAGGGCATTTAAAATGGGTCATGGATGGGCATTCCAGCATGACACACAGCCAAGGCAAAAAATAAGTGGCTCAAGAAGAAGCACATTAAGGTCCTGGAGTGCCCTAGCCAGTGTCCAGACTTTAATCTCATAGAAAATATGCGGAGGGAGCTGAAGGTTACCAAACGTCAGCCTTGAAACCTTAATGACTTGGAGAGGATCTGAAAAGAGGAGTGAGACAAAATCCCTCCTGACATGTGTGCAAACCTGGTGGCCAACTACAAGAAACGTCTGACCTCTCTGATTGCCAACAAGCGTTTTGCCATGTCAAGTCATGTTTTGCGAAGGGGTCAAATACTTATTTCACTCATTAAAATGCAAATCAATTTAACTTTTTTGAAACACGTTTTTCTGGATTTTTTTTGTTGTTATTCTGTATCTCACTGTTAAAATAAACCCACAATTAAAATTATAGACTGATCATTTCTTTGTCAGTGGGCAAATGTACAAAATCAGCAAGAGATCAAATACTTTTTTCCCTCACTGTAGACCAAGAATAGTGGCTGCAGATTAATGTAAAAGGTAAACAACAAAGGGTAATAAGGGTTATTACAGATGAAAAGCATAGTACTGACACCCACTTTCAAAGCTGAACTACAGGCAAAAATGAATAAATACCATTTTATGTATAGTTGTGTATTTCTAAACATTTTGACATCAGCTTCCAGTAATCACAAAGTGATGGGAAGTGGGGTAGCATTGACAGCCAATCAGGCTCTGCTACATGCATATGCTAACAAGCGAAAAAAGCAAAAGGGTTGTATTTTGACCGCTGGTCTTGAACAGTCTGCACTACTATTGCAGTAAAGCTCATGAATATAGCTCTCCTGTCTGGAAGGAGTGCCTGCATCACAAAAGCTACTGCACAAAATTGCAAGTCCTATGACAGGTAAAACAGTTTCCCTGTGTAGCACACGGACCCTTTTCCCTACCTTTGGCTCACTTGCAGGAAAAAAAGGCACACCATACTATATGCCCGTACCCTCCTGGTTGAGGAGGTTAAGCGGTGTTATGTATTTGGGTCCCATAGCTAGGTTCTTCCGTCAGTTGGTTCTCGTCTCCTAGGATATAGGGACAAGTCTCAGTTTTCCCCCCAGTAATTCCAATGTCCACACCACTCTAAACTCCAACGTTGAGTTTATTTTCTCAATTTTCAGCAGATAGGAAAGAGTGGATGAGAGACAGGACAGCAAGGTTTTGGGAGGTTAGTCCAGGCACAAGTAGATATCACAATCGCTACTCTATCCCAGAGTAGGTTTAGCTCACCCGGATAGTCACCTGCAAAGTGGATCCTAGCAGCCGAAGTGATGCTCGGACGTTTAATCAGGTTCTTTTCCTAGATACGATCGGGAGACTCTCTGACACAGAATCTATCAGACCCCGAACCTGTTAGCTTCTGGTACATAAGGACAGGTGCCCGCAGCAGCACATTACTAGGCCCTTGGTGGATAGATGAATCCCTCCAGAAAGTCACCGGGCCCATTCCCTTACCGTGAACTCTCACCGGTCCGTCAGAAAGGTCCTCCCCCGGCCTCCTCTTCCTAGAAGCGGGCCCCCTCGCGAGGGACACCCTGGGATTCCTCTTCCCAGAAGTGGGCTCCAGCTAAAGGTGCTGGTACCAGTGTTGAAGATGCAGCCCCAGGACTAAAGATGCCTGGGACTGATGCACACTTGGCCCCATGGTCTGGAGGGCCATGCGCCACGCACTTGGACTCCGACTCCTCTCCTCCTCCGAAGACCCCTCCTAGGCGGCGTCTGCCGCTTATGTATCCTCTCCCAGCATGCACAGCAGGCCAACCACGCCCACTGCATTGCTGCCGAGAGAGGACACCCCAAGGCACAGCACCAGTACTAATGGTTCAACCCTGACCCGTCACGGCAGTGCCACCCACAGGCCACAGGGAACTGCACACCAGTACACCACCCGGAGAAATAAAGTAGCACAACCTATAAATGAGAACGGTCTGAGCCCAACTACTATCTCAGACCAGCCCCTAAATTTGTGTACACAGCACCCCTAAATGGGGTGGGCGCTACACCTGTATCATTTTCAACTGCCGTATTAGGTATATTCTTGCAGCTGAGTTATAATATGATATTGGTGGTAGGAAAGTCTTAAGTTAATGTAAACAAACCTAGTAAAAGCAAAGTCTGTTGAATCAAGGTCATTTAAAAGCTTTAATTTCCTTAGTCCCCTCTGGATATCATCCAGAAAATGAGCATCTTAGATAGTTTTCTTTGAAAGCGTAATAGAGTAATGTACTGTATCCCTGACTGGAGTGGTTTCTCAAGTGCTCTGGGTCTTTTAAGTGCTCTACATTAAGGTTGAGTGTACATGACACTGGATTCAAAAGTGCATACTGTACTGGGTTCGCTTTCAGGGACACATGCAGTGAGCACCCTTCCATAGCTAATGTATACTTAGCTTAAAAGAGTTGTGAACATATTATGCTATAGACACTCCTAATACACTTATAACTGTCCAGGCACCATCATTGTTTTTCCTTATTCATTCCCGCAGCCCAGTGTGAACCTGGGCTTAAGGTTGTAGCACCTTTGCACAGCTGCTGCAGTCTTTTATATATCACAATTGTATCACCTTAGCGCAAGTTTTAGTAAGTGTTATAGTAAACATTCTAAATTAAGCATGTTGCAAAGTGAAGGACTGCTTTGAGTATAATGACTGTTAATAGTTAATTGTGCATGTTGCTCCTATCACCTAAAATCCAAACACTGAACCTGAAAAGCTTTTACAATCAAATAAGAACTGGATTATTTTTGATGAATGCTTACAACTGAATGATGAATACTTGAATGCACAGAGAACCTTAATTAGTGTGACTAAAAGCAATTAACATAAGGCAGCAAAACAGGTTCAAAACAACAAGTACCTTTTTTTTCCATCTTTGACGATCCAAGCAGATGCCCTTTAGCTCACCAGGAGGCCTCGTCATCAGGTATAGAGATTACATGGCATGCTGCCACACAATAGTCCATGTATTTCATGTTTTCAGGCTACAAAACCAGAATCTATCCTCTGTTTCTACAGTGAATGCAAAGTGCTTGTCCCATTTATCATCTTAGGCCTCGTACACACGGCCGAGATTCTCGTCGAAAAAAACATGTCGTTTTTTTCGACGAGATTCCTGGACAAGAAAATTGTCCCGGCCGAGTGTACACACGCTCGTTTCAAAGAACCCGCGGTTCTTTGAATGGAGCGTACGCGGTGACGTCATCGACTACGACGAGCATGCGCTCGTCACATTCGATGCCGTCGCCGCCATCTTGGTATACCCTACGTATGCCTAGGAAGCTACCGCGCATGCGTCGAATTCATTTCGAACATGCGCGGGCTTCCCGGCGGACAGGTAAGTGTACACACACTCACTTTTCTCTTCGAGAAACAGGCTGACGAGAATCTCGACGAGAAAATAGAGAGCAGGTTCTCTATTTTCTCGTCGAGGTTACTTGTCGGTTTTCTCGACGAGAAACCCGATAGCCGCGTACACACGACCGATTTACTCGGCAAGACATCTCTGCCAGCAAGTTTCTTGCTGGTTCTTGCCGAGAAAATCGGTCGTGTGTACGAGGCCTTATACTTACAAAATGAAGCACAACACACTGAAACCACAGGCACACCCTTTTTCCTGCATATAAATATGTGATTTAAAGTTTTCTATATAACAGCTGAATTATTGGTGCACGAGTGTAGTATTTTATGCAGTATGCGGTAATCCTTTGTAGGAAACAAATGACTGAAAACAAGTCTCTAAGAGCAAGTCAAATTTGTTCTAATATTTGCACAGATCCTCTGCAAAAATTCTGTTTGACAGTAAAATGTTTCTGAAAAAAGTTGTATTTGTCTGAGTCACAGAAATGATGCTTTATATGACACAGACAATGTGCAAAGAGACTGTCTGAGAAGTCAGGCGCTGATCCCTAAAGGCTGTGGTTTAACCACCATGAGATGAGAGGTGCATGTGAGGTCCCCTTGAAGTTTTCTGGGTATTGGCGACTGACAAGTGAGGTTAGCTACTCCAATAAAGACTGAACATGATATGTCCTCCCTGTTGTGCAGAATTGTTCTATGACCCCTCTCAGGAACTGCTTAGAAGAAGCAGCGAGGTGGATAGTCTCTGCAAGTATCCTGAACCATGTGTGACTTTTGGACAGTGCTTACATTTGCAAGCATGATTCCTTGCTGCTTCCGATACACTTGGAAATACATTGTAGAGTATAGAGCCATATCAGAAAATGCCATTTGAACTAGAGTATTAGAAACGGCGTACTACGGGAGACTGCAAAGTTTACCAGTACACTGTTCTTTCATGTGTGATAATGTTATCAGGTGCCTAATGCAGAGCTAGGCCACAAGGACATTTTGGAAAATCCCTATTGTTTTCCAGTTGCATGGGTTAAAAATGTTACAACTTATTGAGAAAAGCAAATTGTCTTGCATTTGATCATGAATGATGATTAGCCCATGTTACCACCTTATATAAAGCTAGGAAGGCGGGATTTCTGCATAACCAGTGTGACAGCAGGAAGGTAAAGTCACCTGGTTGCATCCAGGGGGGTAGATATATTTCGCCCAGATTCAGGCTTTACGCCGACTTATACAACTAGGTGGAGAGTTGTATAAGGCTAGTGGGCTCATGGATGACTCATACCTCTAGGGAGAGTGTGGGGCGTCGTGCAGACAGAGATGAGGAGACCAGCTGAACCTTGTCAGCTCATTTAGGCCTCTATAAGAACTCCCAGCTTCATTAGATGTTAGCTCATGCCTGGAACCAGACCTGTGTGGACTGTCTAGGGAGAGTGAACCCCTGTGCGGTGAGACAAAGCCTGTGTGGCTATTTGCTTGGACATTTAAAACCAGGGACATAGGGACTAGGACAGCACTAGGCTGATCCCAGTTGTTAGTTAGGAAACCTGTATGTTTAGTCAGAGGTCAAGTTGACCAGGATTTATTTTATTTATGTTTCTTTTGCTTTGCTGTGTTTTGTCACTGTAAATAGAAAATAAACCGTACCTTTTTGATTTTGAAAACCACAACCTCCGTTTGCTGGGCCTGTTTTTGTCTGGGGAGCCCATCCCGGGGGTCACACACACCCGCTGCCGAGCTAACCCCCTCACAGTTGGTGGAGAACCAGTGGCAGTTTTTTTTTAAGCCAGCATGGAGGAGATACTGAAACAGCTGGCTCTAGCAAATGCCAATCAACAGCAGACAAATGCAGGTTTGCAAAGGAGCCTTGCAGCCCAGCAGCAAGCTCATCAACAGAGCCTTGCAGCCCAGCAGCAAGCTCACCAACAGAGTCTGGAAGCTCAGCAACAAGCCCAGCAGCAATCTGAGGCCCGCTTCATAGACCTGTTACAGAAGCAAGAGCAGAGACTACAACAAATGGAAGCAGTAATGCAGCAACGTCCGCAGACCAGTGAGGAAAGCCGTCCCACTAATACCGCGTCCTTTGGGGTGAGTCGTTTATTGACAAAAATGACTGGAGAGGATGATCCAGAGGTATTTTTGACCACATTTGAAAGGACCGCTGAAAGAGAAAAGTGGCCTGAGGAGCAGTGGGCTGGACTGGTGGCTCCTCTGTTAACTGGTGAATCGCAGAAAGCTTACTATGACCTAGAGCCTAACCAAGCAAAAGACTATGTGATGCTAAAAGCTGAAATTTTGGCAAGGCTGGGTGTCACCCAGGCTGTCCGGGCTCAGCGTGTGCATAACTGGACTTTCCAGCTTGGAAAACCCCCTATGAGATAATGGAAAAAGTGAGCGAAGTGAATTACAAGGTCAGACAACCAGGAAGGCGAAAGCCCGAACAGATCTATCACGTTAATCTGTTGAAAGCCTGGAGGGATAGAGAGTCCCTAGTCGCAGACACTTGGTCACCAGCTCAAACTGGTTGCGTGATTCCTGAGGTTGGAATAGCAGCCACCTTGTCACAACCCCAACAACAGGAGGTTAAGGAGTTTGTGCTTCGCAACAAGGAGGTATTCTCTGAGCTGCCGGGACAAACATCTGGGGTAGAGCATGACATCATTACCCCGCCCGGTGAAAGGGTGAAGTTAAAACCCTATCGGATCCCAGAGGCCCGACGGGAGGCAATACGGGAGGAAGTACAGAAAATGCTGAACTTAGGGGTGATAGAGGAGTCCCAAAGTGATTGGTCTAGTCCCATTGTGTTGGTGCCTAAACCGGATGGGAGCTGGCGATTTTGTAACGATTTTCGTCAGTTGAACAAAGTTACAAAATTTGACACCTACCCCATGCCACGTATAGATGAGTTGATCGACCGGCTGGGAACAGCCCGATACATGACGACTCTTGACCTCACAAAAGGGTATTGGCAAATCCCCCTGGCCAAGTCGGCCAAAGAGAAAACCGCATTTGTAACCCCAGACGGGGCGTTCCAATATAAAAGAATGCCGTTCGGGTTACAGAATGCGCCGGCCACATTCCAGCGGAAAATGGACCAGATGCTGAGGCCCCATCGGGAGTATGCTGCGGCTTACCTGGATGACGTAATTGTCCATAGCACAGATTGGGCCTCACATCTGCCAAAAGTGCAAGCAGTCCTGGACTCTGTTCGGGAAGCGGGGTTTACGGCTAACCCCAAGAAGTGTACCATTGGGCAGGAGGAGGCCAAATATCTTGGGTACACCATTGGGAGGGGAGTAATAAAACCCCAACTCAACAAAGTCGAGGCCATCCAGAGTTGGCCACGTCCCAACAGCAAGAAGCAGGTACGAGCCTTTCTGGGAATCGCTGGGTATTATCGGCGATTCATTCCCCACTTTGCTTCTAAGGCTGTGCCCCTAACCAACCTGACGAAGGGGAAAGGGTCGGTCATGATTAAATGGACCCCCGAGGCTGAGGCAGCATTCCAATTCTTGAAACAAGCCTTATGTAGCCAGCCAGTGTTGTACTCACCCGACTTCTCTAAAGACTTTGTCGTACAAAGTGATGCGTCAGATGTGGGGTTAGGAGCAGTATTGTCCCAGGTCTGGAACGGGGAAGAGCACCCAGTCATTTACCTCAGCAGGAAGTTGAAGTCCCATGAGGTAAATTACGCCACCGTTGAAAAGGAGTGTTTAGCGGTGAAGTGGGCTCTAGATTCCCTTCGGTACTACCTGCTAGGTAGGCACTTTGACATGGTTACGGATCACGCTCCGTTAAAGTGGATGGCTCAAAACAAGGAAACAAATAGAAGAGTGAATAGGTGGTTCCTGGCCCTCCAGGAATTCAACTTCACAGTAAAGCATCGCCCTGGCGTTCAAATGGGGAATGTGGATGCTTTGTCTCGAGTACATGAATGCCTGATTGCTGGTGTTCCAACCCCGAGGTTAAAACAAGAGGGGGGGGTATGTGACAGCAGGAAGGTAAAGTCACCTGGTTGCATCCAGGGGGGTAGATATATTTCGCCCAGATTCAGGCTTTACGCCGACTTATACAACTAGGTGGAGAGTTGTATAAGGCTAGTGGGCTCATGGATGACTCATACCTCTAGGGAGAGTGTGGGGCGTCGTGCAGACAGAGATGAGGAGACCAGCTGAACCTTGTCAGCTCATTTAGGCCTCTATAAGAACTCCCAGCTTCATTAGATGTTAGCTCATGCCTGGAACCAGACCTGTGTGGACTGTCTAGGGAGAGTGAACCCCTGTGCGGTGAGACAAAGCCTGTGTGGCTATTTGCTTGGACATTTAAAACCAGGGACTTAGGGACTAGGACAGCACTAGGCTGATCCCAGTTGTTAGTTAGGAAACCTGTATGTTTAGTCAGAGGTCAAGTTGACCAGGATTTATTTTATTTATGTTTCTTTTGCTTTGCTGTGTTTTGTCACTGTAAATAGAAAATAAACCGCACCTTTTTGATTTTGAAAACCACAACCTCCGTTTGCTGGGCCTGTTTTTGTCTGGGGAGCCCATCCCGGGGGTCACACACACCCGCTGCCGAGCTAACCCCCTCACACCAGCAAAACCATGACCTAGGGAAGCACAACTGCCAGGGATGGTACACAACCACTCACATACCATGTTGCTTCCTTGTACAATAAAAGGTTCCAGAATGTTACCCTGTGTAGCACTACCCCCACAGGAACCGCTGGATAGGATAAGTTCTCAGATTTTTGCCACAACCTCACAAGTACTTCAACCTCTCTGACACACTAGGGTAATCAAGCAGATTGGTGGAGGTAAATCTCAAAATATTGAAACACTATCCCAATGAAAATTATTGTGTGGAAATACCTGTTAGATGGATAAAGGGTAGGGACTAGAAAAATGCTCAATATGGGAGGTGCAGTCCTTTATGGTGTTTTTCTGATGGATATAGTTGGGGACCTTTAATAATATTGATACACTTAACAACAGTCTTGATGGTCCAGCATACAGTTTAAGTGCAGCCTATATGCAATGTATGCACAGTATGAGGAGGGTGTTGTTGTGGTAGTTGTGGTAGGAGCTGAGAGGCTGAGCCAGGTGCCAGTCCAGGGATGTGGGCGGATCCCAACTTCATGGTCGCGATCTTGCCTGAACCTGGACTGGCTCTGTGATGTCCGCCCGACAGCGGGATTCAGAAAATGGGTCACAGGAGTGCAGAATGCACTGCACTCCTGTCACCCACAGAAGAAGTACAGCCAAACAAGCAGTGACAGTGCATGCATCAGTGACTCTGTCCCTCTTGTCCACCTGTTGGAGCACACGCTGCATGGAATAATGGACAGGGCACTTGAGGCAGAACAGAGGGAGAAAGAGGAGGACTTCTTTACCTCTCAAGGCCCCCTTTATCCAGACAGTGTTCCTGCTGGCCCGCCTATCACACAGGAAGAGGAGGAGGAGGAGGAGGAAGATTGTGTCATCATGAAGGTGGAGCCTAGCACTCAGCAGCAGCAGCAGTCTTCAAGGGATCATTTACAGTCCCAAGACACCCATGGACTTGTACGTGGTTGGGAGGAGGTGGCTGCGGATCATGTTGTCCTGAGTGACCCAGAGGACTCCGGACCAAATGCCTCAGCAAACCTATGCTGCATGGCCTCCCTGATCCTGCAAAGTCTGCGGAAGGATCCTCGTTATTTTCGGATCAAGGAGAGGGACCATTACTGGCTGGCCACTCTCCTTGATCCACGATACAAGGGTAAGGTTGTGGACCTTATCTTACCGTCGCAGAGGGAGCAGAGGATGAGACAACTCCGGGAGGCCTTGCAGAAAGGTCTGTGCAACGCGTTCCCAGAGACTGGATGGCCTCCCTGATCCTGCAAAGCCTGTGCAAGGATCCTCGTATTCGTGCTATCAAGGACCAGAGGGAGCAGAGGATGAAACATCTTCGGGAGGCCTTGCAGAAAGGTCTGGGCAACGCGTTCCCAGAGACTGGGAGGTTACAAATTCCTGTTCCTGGACAACGTGTTGCTGAGGCTTCGTTCAGTCAAAGAAGGAGCGGTGGAGAAGGTGGCCGTCTGACTGATGCATTCAGACAATTTTTTAGTCCGCAGCCCCAAGGTATGATCGGTTCCAGCAACCATCACCAGCGTCTGGTTTACATGGTGCAGGAATTCCTAAGGGGAAGATCAGACTTGGACACCTTTCCCACCGAAAATCCTCTGGGTTACTGGGTCTTGGGGATGGATCACTGGCCAGAGCTTGCACAGTATGCAATTGAGCTACTGGCCTGTCCTGCATCCAGCGTTCTTTCGGAACGCACATTCAGTGCTGCTGGAGGCTTTGTAACCGATCACAGGGTGCGCCTGTCCACCGACTCTGTCGATCGACTGACCTTCATAAAAATGAATCAGTCTTGGATCACCACCAGCTACCAAGCACCTGATGCTGATGTAACCGAATATATTTTTTTTAAATGTCAGATCCCTTCAAGACTGCCTATGCTGATGCTGAGTGACTATCCTGTTATGCTGAGTGACTATCTCTTCCTCCTCAATGATCATGCTGATAGCTTGCAAGAACATTTTTGGTTCTGGGCACCTCCACCAGTGGCTAAGGCCCAATTTTTCAGCCCCTGTTTAACAGGGGAGTGTAATTACAATTTTTTATGCAATACTTTGCAGCAGGGCTCATTCCTGCGCTCCAACTAGAGTATCTGTGAGGGGTTGCAGTGTTGTGGCACCAGTGCCTAAGGCCCAATTTTTATGCCCCTGTTCAACAGGGGCATGTAATTACAATTCTTGATCTAATATTTCACAGCAGGGCCCATTCCTGCGCCCACCAAGAGTAACTGTGAGGGCTTACAGTGTTGTGGCAACACCACCACCACCACCACCATCACCACCACCAAAGACCCAATTTTTCCTACCACTGTCCAACAATGGCATGTAATTACAATTCTTGATATAATAGTTCACAGCAGGGCGTTCCTGCGCCCACCAAGAGTAACTGTGATGGCTTACAGTGTTGTGGCAACACCAACACGTAAGGGCCAAATTTCTGCAGAGTATATACGGCAGGCCCCTACTTTCAAACATCCAACTTACAAACGATTCCAACTTGCAAATGGAAGGAGACAACAGGAAGTGAGAGGAAATCTACCCCTAGGAAGGGAAATTCTCTCCTGTTAGAGTTAATATGGGAAAAAGGTGTCTCCTCTCCACTGATGCTTTATCACCAATCTTTGTTTCACTAAAAACCCCAAATTTTCCAAAAACATTTGTCATTGGGACGGAAAGTGAGGTGAAATGTTCTGAACAGGTGCACAGACAGCAAAACAAATGTTACAGGGGTGATAACCCTTCCCCATGGTTTCCAAAAACCTTAAAAATAGATTTTTTGGCTGGAGCTACACTTTAAAAATGTACCAGTTCAAAATTACAAACAGATTCTACGTAACAACAAACCTACCATACCTGTCTTGTTTACACCGCCTGTATACTGCTGTTCAGAGTATATAGGGCCCGGGGGCCCCACGCCTTTCCTTTTTTAAATTTGGGTACGGGGTTCCCCTTAATATCCATACAAGACCCAAAGGGGCTGGGGGGGGGTGGTTTTGTGGGGGTTTACCCATGCCATTTTTCTCAATGATTTTCATCCATATTGCCGGGACCAGACATTACATTAAAGCCGCAAGCTGTTTTAAATTACTTTTTTTCCTTTAGAAATGTCATTTTGTGCAGGGACAGTTCTAAACACGGGAAACACAAGCCACTTCACAGGCATACTATAGACACCCCCCAGGTAAGATATTTAAAGGAATATTTCACTTATTTTTTTCACTTTTTGCATCATTAAAATCACTGCCCCCGAAAAAACTGCAGTTTTTAAAACTTTTTTTGCATTGATACATGTCCCCTGGGGCAGGACCCGGGTCCCCAAACCCTTTTTAGGACAATAACTTGCATATTAGCCTTTAAAATTAGCACTTTTGATTCCGAACGTTCGAGTCCCATAGACTTTAACGGGGTTCGATAGTTTGCGCAAACTTTCGGTCCGTTCGCAGGTTCTGGTGCGAACCGAACCGTGGGGTTGTTTGGCTCATCCCTAATAGCAATACCTTAGCAACCATAATCTTTGCTTTGCTAGCGCTATATTAAAAACAATGTTTAAATAGTTTGCAATCTGGTCATTAGATAATGGCCTGTTGTCAGGAAAATATAATTTTTGTACTCACCGTAAAATCAGTTTCTCTGACGTCCATGGACTGACACAGCTCTAATACTGAAACACGTGGGTATATGTCCCTGCTCGCAGGAGAAGATCTAGGCAGAATGGTAGATGTTAGAAACATACATTCTAGAACAAACCAGAGCTGAACAGCCCCGCCCAGGGGGCGGTCCCTCCGGACATAACCCTCCTACCTGCAGCCAACAGCCTCAGTTCGTAACAAAGCAGTACAAACCTTAAAAGAAGGGTGGGTGCTGTGTCAGTCCATGGACGTCAGAGAAACTGATTTTACGGTGAGTACAAAAATCCTATTTTCTCTTATCGTCCATGGACTGACACAGCTCTAATACTGAAATACGTGGGACGTCCCAAAGCAGTATCAGAAAGAGGATGGGAGCAGTAGTAAAGGAAAAACCAAAACTTTACTCCAAACAAGCAGAGCTCCTCAATGGAGGAGTTACGACATTAAACAGCGGCCTGAAACACTTTTCGGCCGAAGGAAGCATCCGAAGATGCAGCCACATCAACCTTATAGAACTTAGAAAAGGTAAGAACGGACGACCAGGTCGCCGCCTTGCACACTTGTGCAACCGGCGCTTGATGTCGGAAAGCCTAGGAAGCACCAATTGCCCTGGTGGAATGCACCGTAACCGGAAAGGGAGGCGCCCGCCCCTTAAGGGCATAGGCCTATATAACGGTCTGTCTGATCCACCTAGAAATGGTGGCAGACGACACCGCTTGGCCCTGTTTTGGACCAGAGACAGACACAAACAGTGAGTCAGACTTCCGAATAGAAGCAGTAGCTGCCAGGTACACCTGTAAGGCTCGCACCACATCCAAAGTGTGAAGCGCAAACTCTCTGGGATGCGATGGGTAAGGGCAGAAGGACAGAATGACATTGTCCTCATTAAGGTGAAAAGCCGAAAACACCTTTGGAAGGCAAGACGGTCGTGGGCGCAACACCGCCTTATCCTTATGGAGGACCAGGTAAGGCGACTTGCATGACAGAGCTGCCAACACAGACACCCGTCCAACAGAAGTAATGACCACTAAGAAAGCCACCTTCTGAGACAAAATCCAGAGAGGAATATCTCTGATATTTTCAAAGGGATGTTCTTGGAGAACCGAGATGCACCAAATTGAGATCCCGAGGAGGGAGAGGAGGCTTGACAGGGGGGATCGCATGGCAAACCTCCTGCACAAAGGTGCTAATCAAGGAATGGCCCGCTATCGGTCGTTGAAAAAGACAGCCCGGGCCAAAATCCGACCCTCGATGGTACGCAAGGCCAGCTTATGGGTCACACCACGCTGTAAGAACAGCAAAATCCTGGGAACAGAATACGTCCATGGACGCCAATCAAGATCCTCGCACATAGCGATGTAAGCCTTCCAGGTACGGTGATAGATCTTTCTGGAGGAAGATTTCCATGCCCACAACATAGATGAGATGACCGAATCCGAGAGACCTCGGTCCCTCAGCACCTGGCTGTCAACAGCCATGCCATTAAAGCCAAGGACTGTAAAGCAGGATGAAGTATGGGACCATGAGACAGAAGGTCCACCCAAATAGGCAGTCGCCAAGGAATGTCTGTGAATAGCCAAACTAGATCGGCGTACCAATGTCGCCGTTCCGGAGCAATGAGGATCACCGGCATGGCCTCGGCCCCTACACTGCGAAGCAGGTGAGGCAACAACAGTAGTGGAGGGTAAGCATACATCAGGCGATACTGCCCCCACGGGCCATCAATGCTTCTGACGCGTCTGCCCAGGGATCCCTGGACCTGGCCATGAATCTCGACACCTTGCGAGTGAGTCGAGAGGCCAGAAGGTCCACATCCGGTGCCCCACCTCCGGTAAAGGAGGTGAACACACCTCCGGATTTAAGGACCCTTCCCCTGGAATGCACACGGCCGACAGGACCGGGATGGGTATGAAAATCCCAAAGAGACCCTGCAATGTATCGGAGAAGGGAGGCCCCGGCTTACGGGGTGCCTCAATTGTTGGCCAAGAAAGGCAACCTGACAGCGCTTCCCAAGAAACTCGGTCAGTGGACCAGTAACTCAGCCTCTACAGGTGGCGCAAACCTACCCTGGGCACAGAGACCCTAGAGGCTAAAGCAGTTGCAGTGCACCTGCTGGTCGACTGATAGATGAAGCAGAGGCTTTTGCCCAGTCATTGAGCTTCAGAAACGCCAGAGACGCAGCCACTAACGGGCGTAACGCTAACCCCAGCATGGCGAACACAGTCCAAGCCAGCGCTTCTGATCACCACCGAAGGGCAGGTGGAAGGTGGTACCCCTGGTACCAGGGATCCTTATGACAATGCTCCATCCAGCAGCTACTCCATTGATAAGTGCTGATTGTACAAACGTATAGTTTATGCTGTGTATTGCGTCAAAACGCGCAATTAGAGCGTGGGAGGAAACCCACTCAGCCACAAAGAGCATAGTACAACCACAAACGGCGTATGTAGTTTAGTATGTGTGGATAAACATATTAGACACGTTTATACCGTGCCAGCGACGAAGGCGCGCACATCATTGGGGCGTGGGTGGAAAACAGCCACGCAAACTGCGTACACAACCGTGTAGGCATGTTAGCATGCGAAAAAACAAATTGCACATGTTCATGCTGTGCATAGCGCTGAAAATGCGCACACCATTGGAGCGCGGGGGAAAAACCGGATCACCCGGATGAAACCCACGCAGACTGCATACGCATACCGTGTAGGTACTATAGTATGTGTGATAAACATTTTGAACATGTCTATGTGTGCATAGCGCCGAAGGCGCGCACACCGCTGGCGCGTGGGAGGAAACCGGAGTACCCGGAGGAACCCCACGCAGACCCAGAGAATACAATACATACATCTACTGTGAATGTATTTAGAGTTGTGTATAAACATAATGTGTATGTTTATACTGTGCATGGCACCAAAGGCGCGCATGTCATGTAGCGTGGGCGGAAACCGGAGGACCCGGAGGAAACCCACGCAGACCGCACACACAGACCGCGTAGGTATGTTAGCATGTGAATAATCAAATCGCACAAGTTTAGGCTGTGCATAGCGCCGAAAGCGCCCATACCATTGGAGTGTGGGAGGGAACCGGAGTACCCGGAGGAAACCCACACAGACTGCATACACATACCGCGTAGGTATTATAGTATGTGTGATAAACATATGGAACATGTTTAAACTGTGCAGAGAGCCAAAGGCGCACATAACGTCAGAGCGTGGGAGGAAACCGGAACACCCGGAAGAAACCCACGCAGACAGCACACAGAGACCGTGTAGGAATGATAGCATGTGAATAAACATATTGCACATGTTTATGCAGTGCATTTCCATTGGAGCATGGGAGGAAACCGGAGTACCCGGAGGAAACCCACGCAGACAGCATACACCTACTGTAGGTATTCATAGTATGTATAATAAACATATCGAACATGCTTATACTGTGCAGAGAGCCGAAGCGCACATACCGTGAGAGTGTGGGAGGAAACCTGAGCACCCGGAGGAAACCCACGCTGACCCAGAGAGTATAATACATATATATATATACTGTGAATGTATTTAGAGTCGTGTATAAACATATTGTGCATGTTTATATTGTGTATGGCACTGAAGACAGGCATTGGAACGTGGGAGGAAACCCACACAGACACAGAGACCAATATCACATACATACACTGTGAATGTATCCAGTGTAGAGTTATAAGATAAGTTTAAATTATGGCGCTGAGGCGCATAAACTTCTCTGTATCGTTCCAACCTGCTTAAATGTGCTGCCAAAGCAGCATGCAGGTAAAAGGAAACCTCTGACACCTCAGACTGTGGTCCTGTCAGAGCTCAGAGCGTTCCCCAGGAAATGGTGGGAAACCACAGGTGCAGAGACCCTGTTGTAGCCTCAGAGACATCACACAGAAAGCTCACAGGGACTAGAGAAATAAATGAATAAAGTCCCCCCCCCCACCATGCTGCACTGACCAGGGGGGGGGGCACTGTGTACCACTGTATCATCCATGCTGCTCTTGACGCAGCGTGTGAGGAAACACTGAGGAAGCTGTGTAAAAGAAAAGCTTGAAAAGAACCAAAGGAGACAGCGTCCACCTGAGGTACCTCAGCCACAGCATCCAGCTTGAGAGTGTCCCTCACAGCATCAATGAGTTCACTTACAAGCGCCCTGTCATTTACTGACTCAGAACTGGAGTCTTCCTCACAAGGAATGTCCTGTTCAAAACATTAAAATATTCAGAGCTAGGGTCCTGAGCAGCAGCAGCTAGGCCCATATCTGAATCAGAGCACTCCCCATGTGGAGATTGTGTGGGGAGAGGGCGCTTATAGCTCCCTTGCTATCGCACACCGCTTCCATCCTGACAAGGAATGATTCCAGGACTGCCGACAACTGGTTCATAGGGACCGCAGGTGCAGGAGCACTGCCTGTTGCCTCTGACAAAAGTGGGGAAGCAGGTGAACCAGACTCCAAACTCGCCACCCCAGACCTTATGCACAATAAAGTGAATAAACAGTCCACCCACTGGCTGTGCTGACTGAGGAGAGGATACTCAGAGGACTCACCAACCCTTTAGAGGACCACTCAGCTCCACTGTATGCACCACACTGCCAGCGCGAGTGAAGCCTGAGGAGAGTGTGAGGTGATTCGCACCGCAGCAACGGCGATAGAGGCCAAAAAAGAAAGTGAAACCGCCGCGGCTTCAAGAAAATGGCCGCCGGCCGCGTGTAATACTGCGCCATTGATCCGCAGCAAGATGGCCGCCGATCGCAGCAAAATTACAGCCAAAGCGCCTAATGGCGTCTCCAAACACCCCACAATTTCTCAGCCCCAGCACACAGACATGAGCGCCCCCCCGCCAGGCCAGAGTGACCCCCAAGTACCCCCACACAGCTCAGCGCCAGATTAGGGTGCAGAGAGCAGCATACAGGGGGGAGACAGGGTAAAACCCCCCCATACAGAGAAACACAGCCAGCATGTACTCACCTGATGCAGGAGAGACTACCAGAGGGACCCACTGGCGTGTTTCAGACAGACCTATCACAGAGTAGTACTGAGTAGCTGTCGGCCCGGTCCACCTCGAAAGATACAGAAGGCACTGTACAATCTTGTGAGGACCGCGGGAGCATAAAAGCCCACAGGCCACCCCTGGAGTCATGGGGCATGTCGTGAACTGAGTCTCACGCAAACAAGGCGAGGATCAGCACGCTCGATGGTCGGACAGGGAAGACTATGAGGATACTAGTGTACCCAACCTGTTGCCCAGCCGACAGTTGATTGAAGGTCTCAAAAATAAAATAATAAAATTCTCAAAGGAATAAAAATAAAATCTTCCAACAGACTGGCTCCTGAGAGAGACACGTCTTCTCCTTCTGCTAGGCAGAAAAAAACTGAGGCTGCTGGCTGCAGGTAGGAGGGTTATGTCCAGAGGGACCGCCCCCCTGGGCGGGGCTGTTCAGCTCTGGTTTGTTCTAGAATGTATGTTTCTAACATCTAACATTCTGCCTAGATCTTCTCCTGCGATCAGGGACATATACCTACGTGTTTCAGTATTAGAGCTGTGTCAGTCCATGGACGATAAGAGAAATTATCTTTTTTCAAATTTTAAAATGTAAACAGGCAATGCAAAGACTAATGTGCAAAAATACAGTGACTCAAAGCTACTCGTAAGCAATCCTCTTTAATTATCCTGATTACCATACATTGATCAAGTAAACATCTGTAATGTATCACAGAGTATGCATTCTCTTTAGACTGTTTTATTAAAGCAGTATTAAATCCAAACCCACAAATGTATTATATTGCAGCTTACCAATCATTAGATGTGATGAAAAAGAAAAAAGGGGGGGGGGTTGGTGGGACTTTAGATGAGACCTGGATGGGTGTAGAAAATTGATCTAGGATAACATAAATGATGAGCACAAACCCAGAAGGGAAATCACTGTAACCATGAGGAGTTGCTGAGTAATCACCCCAAGGAGACAAAAACAAGACAATTATGTGAATTTTTAAATATATTGTATTAAAATCAATAATACAGAGATCATGCAGTCAAAGGCATAATACAGGTAATAACAATCAAATAAGTATAATTCATAGTTCATAGTCAAGGGCATGATTAGAAAAGCAATCACAGTACATGGACATACAGGTGCAGTGAACATGATTATCCAAAATTTTGTTATTTGATTTTCAGAATGGCTTGATAAAATAATATTATTATATTTAATTTGGGCAGACTTGAGCTTGGCATCCCTGAGTGTGGACTCGACGCATTTCTTGGCGTTTAACAGCCAGTCATCAGGAGTGGGGTGCATGTAATTTTTAGCTAAAAAGGGAAAAGGGGATGAATAGATAGGTCAATGAGGTCATAAAGTTAATAGGTAATGCTTGTGCCAACAAGCAAAATATGGTAGAATTTATACATTACCCTTGTGAAAGCCCAAAAAAGAGGTCGGTTCAAGCATTCCAATACGGAAGTAAAATGGTGGTCCTGAGTGAGCCAATCTCCTCCGGGGTTGAGGCGGGGGTAGAACCCCTGCAATTCAAGAACCCTCCAATAGGGGGTCATATGTACCAGGGATGGAGGCATGGGTAAAGCCCCGTACACACGGTCGGACTTTTGCCCAACAAACTTCGTTTTAAGCAAGTTGGACCAACAATCCGACCGTGTGTACGCTCCATCGGACAAACTTTTTTCGTTTGGTTTTGGATTTCATCGGACAAAAGTTGGGTCTGCAAACGGACAAACTTTTGCCCAACAAAAGTCCGATGGAGCAAAGTCCGACCGTGTGTACAGAAAACCATCGGACTTTAGTCCGATGGACAAAACAACTAATGTTAGGTTATGCAGTAAAGAGCAGAAAAGAGCAGAAAAAACACGTGATGTTGTAAGAAGTTTTAAGAAAGTTTGCAGAAAAGTCCGAGCGTGTGTATGCTATGGGTGTTCCCAACCAACTCCGTTCGGACAAAAATCCACGGAAAAGTCTGATCGAAGTCCGACCGTGTGTACGAGGCTTTAGGTTATCATGGGTTCCACCAGATCACTTCCCTTTTTCTCAATTAGATGTGATGAACTTTAACTCTATGCTTTGTCCCCCACCCCCTCTACCCACTAACTCACTCACTGCCCAAAAGATTGACAATCACTTGAAAGACAAGATTGATGCAAGACACCTCCACTGTGCGTACATCTTCCCCACTCAACATACCTTGCCTAACAACACAGTCAACGCTCTCCTCTTTTGAACTGGCTGCTACTGAAGAGGTTACAAAACTTTTCTCAGATGCCCACCTAACCAGTTCTACAGTCACCCTCTTACTCTATCCTTTGCTCCCTCACACATCTTTAATCTCTCCCTCTCTAGTGGCACCTATCCCTCCCCTCTAAAACATGCGCAGATTATTCCCATATTTAAAAAGCCCTCACTGGACCACACAAACCTGAACTACTTAAAGGGGTTGTAAAGGTTCGTTTTTTATTTTCTAAATAGGTTTCTTTAAGCTATTGCATTGTTGGTTCACTTACCTTTTCCTTTGATTTCCCTTCTAAATATTTTTTTTCTTTGTTTTCTTTGTCTGAATTTCTCACTTCCTGTTCCTCCTCAGTAAGCTGTTCAGTAAGCTGTTCTGGCTGACTCCACACCACTCGGATGATGGTGTGAAGTTTAGTGAGGAAAAACAGGAAGTGAGAAATTCAGACAAAGAAAAAAAAACATTTAGAAGGAAAATCAAAGGAAAAGGTAAGTGAACCAACAATGCACTAGCTTAAAGGAACCTATTTAGAAAATAAAAAACAAACCTTTACAACCCCTTTAAGACCCATCTCATTTCTCCCATTCACCTGTAAACTTTTAGAACGCTTAGTCTACACTGTCTTAGCTCCTACCTCAGTAAAAATAACCTTCTTGACCCCTTACACTCTGGCTTTCGCTTGCAGCACTCACCAGAAACTACCTTACTGTGACAGAACCCACTGTCACTTTGTGCTTTGGAAGGGACTGAGGGCGGGCCTCCTACCCACAGATTATGGCCCAGAAGAGACTGAGACTCGGGGAGAAGCTGGCATTGAGATAATGTAATGTGGGATGTGTATTGAGGGGTTGACTGCTTACCATAATCCCTTTATGTTTATCTGTAGTCTCTGTTTCAATGTACAAGTGTTCAGTTCCCATTGGTTCTTCCTTGTCCCCTACCCCCCCTCTATGACAAGGCTAAGGGGAGTGTCCCTAACTGTGTGTAAAAGTGTATGTTTTGGATTTAATAAACTGTTGATGCTCTGCATGTTTAACCCTCAACACCTGTGTGGATTGTCTCGTGATTGAGGGGTTAAGGGCTGGTTATGGCGTATCTGCAGGCTGCGGGTGCGTTTGGAGGACAGGAGACACAGGTCTGGCGGATGTGCCCACCTGGGGTATCTGAGATCCGTCACACTTACTAAAACTCACTAACAATTTATTAACTCCCTTAGCGGTATTCCCGAGTCGGGCTCGGGGTGAGTTTTTCATACCAAGACCGGTAACCCCGAGCCAGACTTGGGCTGCATCACAGTATCCAGGGAGAGTTACTTACCTTGTTCCCCCCGCGCACGGGGGCGGAGTTCGGTGCCAAATTCAAAAAGTGAAAAAGACAGTATAGATACAGTATACTGTAATCTTACTGATTACAGTACTGTATCAAATAATTACACATCCCCTTTGTCCCTAGTGGTCTGTCCAGTGTCCTGCATGCAGTTTTATATTATAAAAACTGTTCTTTCTGCCTGGAAACTAGAGATTGTCTATAGCAACCAAAAAGTGTCCCTTTATGTCAAAAGTGGTTTTAGACCAAATATAAAACAGCGATAATAAATTAGAATCACTCGCAGAATTGAGCGATAGCAATTTGTGGGGAAATTCGTCATCAAACACTAAATATAATGACAGCGACAATTCTGCAACTGAGCAAATTTCAGTGTTTTTGATTTGATTACATTATTGAATAATTTTTATTATAATTACATTACTATTTGTTATAATTATTTATAGTTCTTTATTATATTATAATTTATGATTTTGTGTTTCAAACTTTACCATACCCGGGATGTCTACTAGACTCTTGTTTGGTCAGGTTTAAGTAAGTAATTACTAAGAATTGCAGGCCTACAATACATAACACCAAATTTGAGGACTGGGCTCTGGGGTCCAGTACTTTCGCTATACATAAAAAGCGCAGAAGTTTTCTGGTAGAGTCTTTTACAAGGCCCAGGGAAAAGGTCTCTTTTAAGTAGGAATCCATATCCCTGAAGGTTGGCACAACATACCCTCCGTGATGGGTGAAGATTGGTACTGTCTCGTCTTCAGCAGTCCTGCGTCGGAGATAAGGTAAGTGGGAAAGATCTAAGATAAAAAACATCTTAAGGACTTTTTCCATTTTGAGTAGTGTCTTGCCTATGTCCGCCACTGGAGGGAGTAAAGAGGGAAGTTCCCCTAAAAGAGCAAGGTTCTGGGTTTTATTCAAACCTCTTTGTGGTTCCAAAACCAAATGGAGACATCAGACCCATTCTGGATCTAAAAGCTCTGAATCAGTTTCTGAACATTCGCCATTTCCGAATGGAGACTATTCGATCGGTGGTCTCCACCCTACAAGGTGGAAATTTTTGGGCGTCAATGGACATCAAAGACGCATACTTACACGTGCCTATTCATCCCGCTCACCAGAAATTCCTATGGTTCGCAGTAGAACACCGCCACTACCAGTTTGTGGCTCTGCCTTTTGGCTTGGCTACTGCACCTCGGGTGTTTAAACCTACAGAAATCCTCTCTGCAGCCCGGAAAGAGGTGGAGTATTTGGGCATGGTCATAGACACGGCCCAAAGCAGAGTATTTCTTCCAGAGCCAAAGATCAAATTGTTAAAGGAACTAGTCCGCATGGTCAAGGCAAAGAAGGGACCATCCATTTGTCTTTGCATGAAATTATTAGGGAAGATGGTGGCCTCCTTCGAGGCTGTTCCTTATGCCCAGTTTCATTCGAGACTGCTTCAAAACAGTATCCTGGCTCCAAGCTCTAGATTTACCAATGCGCCTATCTTCAGTGGTGCGCCAAAGCTTCAGTTGGTGGTTAAACACCAAGAATTTGCGAACCGGAAAATCCTTCCTCCCGGTCACCTGGAAGATGGTATATACGGATGCCAGCCTTTCTGGCTGGGGGGCAGTTCTGGAAGAGGCCTCAGCCCAAGGAACTTGGTCCAAGTTCGAAAAGAGCCTGCCCATCAACATATTGGAGATTCGGGCGGTTTACCTAACTCTCAGAACCTGGACACGCAGGTTACAGGGTTACCTTGTTGGGATTCAATCCGATAATGCTACTGCGGTAGCTTATATCAATCATCAGGGAGGCACCCGGAGTCGGGATGCTCAGAAAGAAGTGAACCAGATATTGGAATGGGCAGAAAGTCATATTCCTTGTCTTTCTGCAATCTTCATTCCAGGGGTAGAAAATTGGCAAGCGGATATTCTGAGCCACCAGCAGCTGTTACCAGGAGAGTGGTCTCTCCACCCCGACATTTTTCGTGCTATATGCCAGAAATGGGGGACCCCGGATGTAGACTTGCTAGCTTCCAGGTTCAACAAGAAGTTGGACACCTTTGTGTCAAGAATAAGGGATCCTCTAGCCTTCGCAACGGATGCACTAATGATTCACTGGGTTCAATTTTTCCTGATCTATGCATTCCCTCTGGTTCCGTTCTTACGAAGACTGCTTTGCAAAATCAAAAAAGAGGGAATACCAGTACTCCTGGTGGCTCCGAATTGGCCCAGAAGATCCTGGTATACCGAAATCATAAGGATGGCAGTGGGGAAACCTTGGGTTCTTCCACTTTGCCAAGACCTGCTCTCGCAGGGTCCACTGTTCCATCCTTCCTTACGGAAGCTAAATTTGATGGTTTGGCTGTTGAAACCTACATATTGAAGAAACGTGGGCTCTCGAGTCCAGTTCTCTCCACTCTCATTAATGCTAGAAACCGGCCTCCAGGCTCATCTATTATAGAATCTGGAAGGCATATGTTTCCTGGTGTAAATCCAGAGGGTGGAACCCTCAAAAGTATGTCATTAGTAGGATTCTGGCTTTTTGTCAATTGGGCGTAGATATAAAATTATCCCTGAGTACCATTAAGGGTCAAATCTTGGCTCTGTCAATTTTCTTTCAGAGACCGTTGGCGTCTCATTTCCTAGTCCGGGCATTCATTCAGAGGGTACTGTTCCGCCAGTCAAACCTCCCTTGTGTCCTTGGGATTTGAATCTAGTTTTGTCGGTCTTGCAGAAGCAGCCCTTTGAACCTATTCGCCATATTCCGTTAATTTTTTTGAGTAGGAAATCTGCCTTTTTGGTTGCTATCTCCTCTGCTTGGAGAATTAGCAGCTCTTTCTTGTAAAGAGCCTTATTTAATTTGTCCTAAAGACAAAATTGTATTACGTCCCCATCCTTCCTTCCTTCCTAAGGTGGTGTCGACGTTTCATTTAAATCAATATATTGTTTTACCTTCCTTTTTTCCTGAGCCGCAGTCGGCGGGGGAAATTTTATGGCACTCTCTGGATATAGTGAGAGCAATAAAAGTTTATCTGCAAGCAACTGCTCAGATACGTAAAACAAATGTTTTGTTTATTCTGCCAGAGGGTCCCAAAATCAACCATTTCTAGATGGATTCGACAAATCATAATCCAAGCTTATGGGTTAAAGAACAAAGTTCCTCCTTTTCCTGTTAAAGCGCACTTCACAAGGGCAATAAGTGCTTCATGGGCAGTGCATCATCAGACTTCTATGGCTCAGATCTGTAAAGCTGCAACTTGGTCTTCAGTCTATACATTTACCAAATTCTATCAAATATATGTAAGAGGGCATGAGGATTCCGCCTTCGGGCATAGTGTGCTGCAGGCAGCAGTATAGGGCCTCATGCTCGATGGCGGCCTGCTTGATCTGTGTCTCCCTCCCCTCATATTGAGCATTGCTCTTGGACGTCCCACTATGTAATGATTAAAGGCTCTGTGTCCCGTGGTGTACGAAAAAGAAAATAGGATTTTTAATAACAGCTTACCTGTAAAACCCTTTTCTTGGAGTACACCACGGGACACAGAGGTCCCCCCTTCTATTGGATCCTTACTGCTTTGCTACAAAACTGAGGTACTTCCCTTATGGGAGGGGTTATATAGAGGGGAACTCGTCTTCATTGGGTGTGCCAGTGTCCAATCACCTCTGGTGAACTATACAACCCACTATGTAATGATTAACCTCCCTGGCGGTATGATTCTGTCTGGAATTATGTACCAAAAGCGGTACAATTATTTTGCATGGAAATTTGGTGTTATGTATTGTAGGCCTGCAATTCTTAGTAATCACTTTTTTACTAGCTGCTGCATCATTGTTTCAATTCAATTCACCACACCTTTGTATTAGGTTTAGCACAGAGTTCATCCCACTTTTTTCATTCAATAATGTAATCAAATCGAAAACACTGAAATTTGCTCAGTTGCAGAATTGTCGCTGTCATTAGATTTAGTGTTTGATGACGAAATTCTGCGAGTGATTCTAATTTATTATCGCTGTTTTTTAGCTGGTCTAAAACCACTTTTGACATAAAGAGACACTTTTTGGTTGCTATGGACAATCTCCAGTTTCCAGGCAGAAAGAACAGTTTTTATAATATAAAAGTGCATGCAGGACACTGGACAGACCACTAGGGACAAAGGGGGTGTGTAATTATTTGATACAGTACTGTAATCAGTAAGATTACAGCATACTGTATGTATTGTATTGTGTGTTTTTCTCTTTTTGAATTTGGTGCCGAACTCCGCCCCGTGCCCCGCAACGTCACAGGGAATGGAGCTCGACACCCGGCAGTGTGAATTGAGCGAGACACGGCTCGCACACACTGCGGGGAGACATTGCAGGATCCAGGGAACAAGGTAAGTAACTTCCCCTGGATACTGCGATTCAGCCCGAGTCTGGCTCGGGGTTACCGCTCATAGCATTAAAAACTCACCCCGAGCCCGACTCGGGAATACCGCCAAGGGGGTTAAAGGCTCTGTGTCCCGTGGTGTACTCCAAGAAAAGGATTTTTACAGGTAAGCTGTTATTAAAAATCCTATTATTTCTATATAAAAACGAATGAACTATGATTTTGCAATAACTGAATTTGCCCTTCTCATGAACCATTTAAGACAAGGACAGGAAGAAAGGCCTAGAGAAACTGGTTCTTCGGACAATGATGTTAACCAAACTTAATCAGTGCAAATGTGGTTTCAGGTTTACATAAAAACCCCAGTTAACAATGCTGGGAGGACCTGATGTTTGAGGTCAGTAAATAAAAGCATTTGATCAAGGAAGATCCAGGTTAAGATACCACAGCTCCATATGAGAGATTAAACTAAAATCCATAAATCTCCAAGATAGTTAATTAAACCCTCATTGTTCCAAGGATGAAACTAAATCTCCCAGAGAAATCCAGTGTTGAATTAGCTGTTGCCCAAAACAATGGCGGAGACACCCAGTTAATTATACACCAAATGAAATCCAGTTTCAGCTCAAAACAGAAACTACAATATATATATATATATATATATATATATATATATATATTAAATGACCATGCTTGCTATATACAAAAATCAATGTATGCCATAAATCATCCACTGAAAATAACAAGGTATGAAACTGACATGAGACTGCAAGGGGAGATTCCCATTATCTGTAACAGGAATAATTCATACACTGAAGTTTTTCACATATTAAACCACAAATATATTTTCAGAAGACACCATCAGACAAAGGACATGAGATATTCCTATCCACATATTGTAAAAGAACTTTGTCACAAATATTATGATTGAGAGAAGGGGGGAAAGAGTTTGTTTGTTTTGTCTCATGAATACATGACAGCAACAGTATACAGTGGAACATCGGATTACGAGCATAATCAGTTCCAGGAGAATGCTCGTAATTAGTGTTGAGCGAACCCGAACTGTAAAGTTCGGGTCCGTACCAAACTTTAGCTTTTTCCCGAACCCGAACCCGGACTTTGCCCAAAAGTCCGGGTTCGGGTTCGGCAATCTAATTACGCATTTAGAAATGCTTCAGGGGCCAGCCAATCACCTTTTGATTAGCTGGTGTGCCCTTAGAGGCCATCATAGCCATGCCTACTAATGGCATGGCTGTGATTGGTCAGTGCAACATGTGACCCAGCTTCTATATAAGCTAGAGGCACACAGCACACACGTCACTCTGCTTCAGAATAGATAGGGAGAGGATCTAGTCTGCTGCTGCTGCTTTTAGGGAGAGATAGAAAAATAGATTAGGTAGTCCTGATTCTACAATCTGAGGGAAAAGATAGAGAGATAGTGTAGTGTAGGGCCAGGTTCCTGTTGGTGCTTTCAGGGAGAGAGAATATTATATAGGAGTCCAGATTCAGAGATTAAAATCAGCGATCTGCATAGGTTTACCTGTTTGTGTTGCAGTGCAGTCTTTTTACACTGCCATGAGCCCAGTGTCAGAGAAAATCTAACTTTTAGGGGAAAAAAAAAGGCACTTTATTGTGCTCTTTTCCAAAAGACCCATAGGGCAAAAAAAAAAAAAAAAAGCATTTTATTTTGCTCGTGCAAAAAAAGACCCGTTTAGGGCAAAAAAAAAAAAAAAAAAATTGCACTTTAATGTACGCTTGCAAAAAGAGCCGTTTAGGGGCACAAAAAATAGTTTGCAGTGTGTTATACATATTTGGAGGTGTGTGAAATAAACAATTTCTATATAGTTTTCTCCTACTGTGCTATACTAAAAAAAAAACATTTTTTTTGAATAGCATTTTCTGCAGTTCTGTAGCTGTGCGATTCAGCGGTTACGTACTGTGGGTGTGTTCTGCTCTTCCAAAAAACGCCGTTTAGGGGCACAAAAAATAGTTTGCAGTGTGTTATACATATTTGGAGGTGTGTGAAATAAACAATTTCTATATAGTTTTCTCCTACTGTGCTATACTAAAAAAACAACATTTTTTTTGAATAGCATTTTCTGCAGTTCTGTAGCTGTGCGATTCAGCGGTTACGTACTGTGGGTGTGTTCTGCTCTTCCAAAAAACGCCGTTTAGGGGCACAAAAAATAGTTTGCAGTGTGTTATACATATTTGGAGGTGTGTGAAATAAACAATTTCTATATAGTTTTCTCCTACTGTGCTATACTAAAAAAACAACATTTTTTTTTAATAGCATTTTCTGCAGTTCTGTAGCTGTGCGATTCAGCGGTTACGTACTGTGGGTGTGTTCTGCTCTTCCAAAAACACCCATTTAGGGCAAGATCCTAAATTTGGAAAATATGAGGAGAAGGTCAAAGGGACGTGGTGGCCCCGTTCGTGGTGCTGCTGGTGGAGCTCCTGTTGCAGGGAGAGGACGTGGTGGATCTGTGCCAGATACACGCACAAGTGAAACACCTTCCTCAGGTGCGAGTAGGCGACCGAGCCTGCAGCGGTATTTTGTCGCGCCTAATGAGGCTGTACGAATGTTTAGGCCAGGACAAGTACAGGCGATGGTAGATTGGGTTGCTGACAGTGCCTCGGGTTCCTTCACATTGTCTCCCACCCACTCTTCTGATGAAAGAACAGAGTTGGCACCTGAAACCCATGTCCATCAGTCTTTCACCTCACCCCCTTGCAAATCAGCCAAGCAGTCTGAGCCCCAAATCATGCAGCAGTCTCTTCTGCTTTTCGATGACTCTGTTAGCAGGGTTTCCCAGGGCCATCCACCTAGCCCTGCCCCAGAAGTGGAAGAGATTGAGTGCACCGATGCCCAACCACTTATGTTTCATGATGAGTACATGGGAGGACCATCGCAGTATGTCTCGGATGATGACGAAACACAGGTGCCAACTGCTGCTGCTTTCGCAATTGTGCAGACAGACAAGGAGGGCAGGGGTGAAGACTGGGTGGAAGATGATGTGGAGGACGATGAGGTCCTCGACCCCACATGGAATGAACGTTATGCAGGTGACCAGTGTAGTTTGGAGGAAGAGGCAGTGGTCGCACAGAGCCACCAGCACAGCAGAAGAGGGAGCAGGGTGCAAAAGCGGAGCGTCCGTCCGCTAGACAGTATGTCTGCTACTGCCCAACGCAGCAAGGGACCGAGCACACCAAAGCCAGGTCCAAGGAGTTCCCTAGCGTGGCAGTTCTTCACACAATGTGCTGATGACAAGACACGAGTGGTTTGCAGGCTGTGCAATCAGAGGCTGAAGCGAGGCATAAACGTTCTCAACCTGCATGACCAGGCATCTAAGTGCAAAGCACGAGCTGCAGTGGAGTAGACACCTCAAAAACCAAGAAAGGTCTCTGGCTCCTCCTGCTTCCTCTTCTGCTGCAGTCTCGGCCTCTTCATCCACCTCTGTAGTGACAGTGGCACCTGCCACCCCGCAAACAGAGGATCTGCCAGCAACACTACCACCTGGGTCACCAACCATCTCCACAATGTCCCATGGAAGCGTTCAGCTCTCTATCTCCCAAACATTGGAGCGGAAGAGGAAGTACCCCCCTAGCCACCCGCGATCCCTGGCCCTGAATGCCAGCATTTCAAAACTCCTGGCCTTTGAAATGCTGTCATTCCGTCTGGTGGAGACGCAGAGTTTTAAAAGCCTGATGGCATTGGCTGTCCCACAGTACGTCGTGCCCAGCCGCCACTATTTTTCCAGGCGAGCCATCCCTTCCCTGCACAACCAAGTGGGGGACAAAATCAGGTGTGCACTGCGCAACGCCATCTGTGGCAAGGTCCACCTAACTACGGATGCGTGGACCAGTAAGCACGGTCAGGGACGTTATATCTCCCTAACAGCACACTGGGTAAATGCAGTGGCGGCTGGGCCTGAGGCAGATAGCAGTTTGGCGCATGTCCTTCCACCACAGAGGATTGCAGGGCGCTTCAGTTTGCCTCTTGTTGCTAACTCCTCCTACTCCGCTTCCTCATCCTCTACCGCCTCCTCATCCGGTCAGCGTAACACCTTCACCACCAACTTCAGCACAGCCAGGGGTAAACGACAGCAGGCAGTTTTAAAACTTTCCTGTTTGGGGGAAAAACCCCACACCGCGCAGGAGTTGTGGAGGGACATGGAACAACAGACCAATGAGTGGTTGCTGTCAGTGAGCCTCAAGCCCGGCCTGGTGGTGTGCGATAATGGGCGAAATCTCATAGCAGCTCTGGGCCTAGCCGGTTTGACGCACATCCCTTGCCTGGCGCATGTGCTGAACTTGGTGGTCCAGAGGTACCTTAAAAATTACCCCAATATGCCAGAGCTGCTGCAGAAAGTGCGGGCTGTGTGTGCGCACTTTCGGCGTTCTCACCCTGCTGCTGCTCGCCTGTCAGCGCTGCAGCGTAACTTCGGCCTTCCCGCTCACCGCCTCATATGTGACGTGCCCACAAGGTGGAACTCCACCTTGCACATGCTGGCCAGACTGTGCGAGCAGCAGCAGGCGATAGTGGAGTTTCAGCTGCAGCAATCACGCGTGAGTCGCTCTGCGGAACAGCACCACTTCACCACCAATAACTGGGCCTCCATGCGAGACCTGTGTGCCTTGTTGCGCTGTTTCGAGTACTCCACCAACATGTCCAGCGCCGTTCTTAGCGTTACTATCCCAGTTCTATGCCTCCTTGAAAAAACGCTTCGGTCGATGATGGAAGAGGATGTGGCACAGGAGGATGAGGAGGAGGAGGAGGAAGCGGGATCATTTCAAAGGCTTTCAGGGCAGTCTTTCACAAGTGGCTACGAGGGTGGGTTCCTGCACCAACAAACGCCAGGTACACAATTGTCCGGCAGAAAGGGCACAGTTCTGGAGGATGACGAGGTGGAGGAGGAGATGGAGGAGGAGGAGGAGGAGGAGCCATTTTCACAGCAGGGTGGCACCCAGACCAGCTCGTGGCCATCACTGGTGCATGGCTGGGGGGATACAGAGGACACAGACGATACACCTCCCACAGAGGACAGCTTTTCTTTGCCTCTGGGCAGCCTGGCACACATGAGCGATTACATGCTGCAGTGTTTCCGCAATGACCGCCGAGTTGCCCACATTTTAACTGGTGCTGATTACTGGGTGGCCACCCTGCTGGATCCCCGTTACAAGGACAACGTACCGTCCTTAATTTCCTCACTGGAGCGGGATCGTAAGATGCGCGAGTACAAGCGGACGCTGGTCGACGCGCTGCTGGTGGCATTCCCACCTGACAGCGGGCGCACGGTGGAAGCACAAGGCGAAGGCAGAGGAGGAGGAAGAGGTCGCCAACGCAGCCGGGGCACCGGCAGCACCTCAGAAGGCAGGGTTAGCATGGCTGAAATGTGGAAAAGCTTTGTCAGCACGCCACAACAACCAGCACCACCAGCTGAGATGGAACGTCTTAGCAGGAGGCAGCATTTCACCAACATGGTTGAGCAGTATGTGTCCACAGGCCTACACGTACTGGATGACGGGTCTGCCCCCTTTAACTTCTGGGTCTCCAAATTGGGCACATGGCCTGAGCTTGCCCTTTATGCCTTGGAGGTGCTGGCCTGCTCTGCAGCCAGTGTATTATCTGAACGTGTATTTAGCACGGCAGGGGGCGTTATCACAGACAAGCGCAGCCGCCTGTCCAGAGCCAATGTGGACAAGCTCACGTTCATTAAAATGAACCAGGCATGGATCCCACAGGTCTTGTCCGTACCTTCTGCAGAATAGACATGTATACCGGTGTTGTGACAAAAACTGTCCGGCCATCGGATTGTGTCCGGCCCATACTGCGAAGGCGCAGCGCTTGCGCAGTACAGAGGACAAGGAGATTCACAAAATCTCCGAAGATGAACGGCGCCTGCGCTGTGAGTGCAGGTTCAAGCCCCACCATCCAAGTGGACATACGGTAGCACATAGTAACAGGGCCCCTCACGGGCTCGGTTCGATCGCCACGCTTCGGTCATGGCCTCACTTGGCTCGGCTTGAACCACGGATGGTGTGGCCTTCACCTGAACTCACCACGCAGGCGCCGTTCGTCTTGGGAGATTTTCGAAATCCCCTTGTCCTACATACTGAGCAAGCGCAGTACAGGGTGGACACTATTTGACGGGGGACAGAATTCGACACATCACCGGCCTTACCCAGCCATTGTTGTATTTTTGAATCAGTGTTGGCTACCTCGTCCTCCTCCACCGCCGCTTCCACCTACGCAGCCACATCCACCGCCACCTCAACCTCCTACTCCATATGGACCTCGTCCTCCTAGGTCAAGATTATTATTTTTTATTTTTATTTTTTTAATGTTATTTTAAGTTATTTCCCTATCCACATTTGTTTGCAGAGCACTTGCCATGCTCTTAACAACATTTTGCTGCCATTTGCAGCCCTCTAGCCCTTTCCATAACTTTTTTAGAGCCTTTTTAGTCCTTAGAAGTCCGGGTCCCCATTGACTTCAATGGGGTTCGGGTTCGGGTCCGGGTTCGGGTTAAAGTTCGGTCCCGAACCCAAACTTTTTTCCGAAGTTCGGCCGAACCCGTCGAACCCGAACATCCAGGTGTCCGCTCAACTCTACTCGTAATCCAAAGTACTTGCATATCAAAGCGAGTTTCCCTATTGAAGTCAATGGAAATGAAAATAATTTGTTCAGCATTGACTTTCATGGCATGCAATACCGCATGCTGCCAGAAGCGGGGGGGCCCCGGAGAGCCTCGGAAACAGCCAGAAAGGCCCGAGGACAGGTCGGCTGACCTTGGCAAACCTCGGGAAGGCTCGGGAATGGAGTATTTCCGTGTCTTTTTTAGTCTTTTCAACCATTCCCGAACGGCGCCGTTCGGCTCTGGCGCCCCCCCACCTCAGGCCAAACGCAGAACTGCACACCGCTTTGGCCTGAATCCTGCTCGTTTTGCGAGACAACACTCGCAAACCGAGTTAGGATTTTTTTAAATACAGTGCTCGTATTGCGAAACGCTCGTTAATTGCGTTACTCGCAATCTGAGGTTACACTGTATATACTAAAGGTCTCAATTTATTAAACTAGCAAAGTACACAATATGGGGACAGCGCACTAATGAGTATGAAGGTGGGCAATCACCCGATCACCGTAATATGACATTTTTCAAAATTGAGTTCATAACAGATTCCATTTTAGAACAATCAGAATTCCAATTATGTAACTGCAATGACCACTAATGGGCAGATGATAAATGAACAGTTACCGCCCCATTTTGGAATCAACCTATCATGAGATATTAAACATGAGGGGGAGGTACCAATTCAAACAATGGTACTCCACCCTATAAAACAGACACGCATTCTTCTTAGGACGGAACCACACACCCACTTGCTAATACACTTCATGGACGTTTGAGAAGGCTGTTGCCAATTGACCACGCCCCATATCGCTGGACTTTTCTGCTGAAACTAACCATTTATGCTCTTAATACTTTGCACACCATCCCTCTCAAAGCAGTGGTGAGATTCAAACAAAATATCCTTACTAACCCTTTTGCTCCCAAAATTATAGGGATTGTATTTTTACTGCTTCTGTTTTTATATTCATATTTACAGTGTGCAGGGCACTTTATTTACTAAAGTTTTCCTACATAGTCTGCCTATGTCGTATGTTGAAATTGTGTATGGGTACATTGGGTATAGATCTGTATTGCATTGGCTATTGTTGGTGTCCCAGGAAAATTGTTTATTGTCCACCCTACTGTGACAGATCTAGAGAATTCAGGACTTATTTTATATTAAGTAGTGTTTTTCGCTTTGCTCTTCAAGATAAATTTTTCTCTCCTCCGGCCGCAGAGATTCAGAAATTGTCTTAAGTGTGTTCAGGGTAACCCTGAGCTGCCCCACTTGAGGACTGTGCCCGACCCGCAGGTATGGGCTGGGCGCGGAATAAAAACTCTCCGGAATATTATGCCTGGGGGCCGTCTCCTTCCCTTCAATGAATTAAAGAATACATTCTCACTCCCTCCATGGATTTTTTGCAGCTTCGACATGCACTTAGGGCCCAGTTTCCAGAGCCGGTCACCTTAGCCCCACATTCGGTGGAACAATTCCTCACAGCCTGCAACATAGACAGAACGTTATACTCCATATACTTTAGACTCACCTGTGCTGGCAGTAACGGAGCTGACAGGGCATTCAATGCCTGGCAGAGGGATATACCGAGTCTGATAGAGGAAGATTGGTCTGAGAGCCTCCAACAATACATCCCCCTTATGATAGCAGCCAAAGATCGGTTTGTTCAGATTACATTTCTTCATAGGGTGTACTATACGCCACAACGGCTGTCGGTCATCTATCGCATGACTGACGACCGTTGTCCACGCTGCAGAGGGGGCATAGACAACTTTATACATATGATTTGGGACTGTCCCCAAATACAGACGTTCTGGCAGGCGGTGGCTGCTGACATCAGATTAATCAGTGGGATACCCATTAAACTTGATCCCCTGATCCTTCTTTTGGGTGTAACCGATAATCTACCTACCAACACACATACCAAACTCTTTATCTTTTACTGTGCATATTACGCTAGGAAAACCATTTTGCTTAACTGGAAGGCACCTGAACCACCCCGGATTTCTGCATGGAAAAGCTGGTGAATGCCACTCTCCCATTATACAAGCTGACATACTGTATATGGGTCGCAACTGTCCTAACAAGTTTAAGAAAATATGGTCAAAATGGGTGGAGGCCAGACACCTTGCGGTGTAGATTGAAGACTAGGGTCATTGTACCTAGCTCCTCTCCTCTCCCTCCCCCCCTCACATCTCTTTCCCTCCTCGATCCCCCCTGGGTCTCTGTTGATTTGTACTACAATTAAACCTCCCCTCCAAGGTGAGTGGGTGAATAGGTAGTCCTGGTAACTATATGCACGCATGCCCTCTGTCTAGATTTCATGATTCTAATGTAGGTTTTGAACTGTCTGACGATATACCTACTGGTTGTGCGATAACCTAGTTGCTTTCTGTTAGATGACTCACTTTATTCTAATGTACTGTTTACAGCTATTCACATGTAAACTGATGTTTTTTCTCCAATAAAGATTCCTTCTGTTAAAAAAAAGAGTGTTCAGGGTTCTTATTTTTTTTTCTTCTTATATTTAAAAGCACGGTTGATCACCCTTTCATAGTTGGTTGTAGCTGTTCCGGGTTTTGTCTTTGAAATTTAAAATAAATTACCTTCCTATTGTATTGATGTCTTTGATTATGTGTGTGAAATATTAATCACCAGTAATTTCAGTTTTGGATGTAATTGTATAATTATACTTGTATTTTAATAAATTATATTTAATTGTTAATTTAATTGGTAGATATTTATACATTTGTACGAAATCACCATAGATTAAAGCACTCAGGAAATGGTTGTGGTATACTATTGAGTGTCTGAGCAAAAATTCATATTGTTATTTATTAAAGAGGGATTCCACCCACAATTTTTTTTTTTAAAGTCAGAAGCTACAAACACTGTAGCTGCTGACTTTTAATAAGGACACTTACCTGTCCTACTCGCCCGCGATGTCAGCCCCCCGAGGCCGATCCCTCGATCCTGGCAGCTCCAGGCGCCGCTATCCTCAGTAAGGGAAACAGGCAGTGAAGCCTTGCAGCTTCACTGCCCGTTTCCTACTACGCATGCGCGAGCCACGCGGCGCTTTGTGAATGGACCGGCTGCTCTCTGGGATACACACAGTTCCCAGAAGGCAGCGCGCCCCATTCACCAGAAGACACCGCGAGTAGGACGGAGGAAAAAGACCAGCCACGGACGATGAAGAGGCAGATTAGGAACTTCCGCATAGCAACCGCTATTTCTGGTAAGTAAAAAATAGTTTTTTTTCAATTTTTTTTAGGATTTTTGGTAAAAATAAAAATTCAGGTTGGAACTACACTTTAATTGCTGTAATCGGCTGGAGGCACTGTCGATCAACTATGTTTATAAGTCAGGCACCACCCTTTTATTTATAATGTACAATTTGCCATGCCTTTTTTTAATATAGTAAAATATTCCCCATATTTATCATCGTTCCATTTTTATACCACACATTCACTACACCCCTTCTCAATAAACTCAGTTCCCTTGGCCTCCAAGATTCTGCTCTATCCTGGTTCTCCTCCTACCTATCACAGCGCTCCTTCAGTGTTACCTACAACTCTGTCTCCTCCTCTCCATTGCCCCTTTCTGTGGGGGTCCCCGAAGGCTCTGTTCTTGGACCCCTTCTCTTCTCTATCTATACCTCCTCCCTTGGTCACTTGATAACCGCCCACAGCTTCCAATACCATCTATACATCAATGACACCCAAATCTATCTGTCTGCTCCTCACCTCACTCCTTCAATCTCCTCTCGCATTACTAACTTACTAACTGTCATATCAGCATGAATGTCGCACCACTTCCTTAAACTAAATCTCTCTAAAACCAAGCTGGTAATAATCCCCCCTGCCTGTGCCCCCCTCCATGACTTTTCCATCAAAATCAATAATGCAACCATCAATCCCTCCCCTCATACCAGGGTACTAGGTGTAATCCTAGACTCTGACCTGTCCTTTCAGTCCCAAATCCAATCACTGTAGAAAGCTTGTAGACTTCACCTCTGTAACATCTCTAAAATACGCCCCCTTTTTAACAAATGAAATCACCAAGCTACTCATTCACTCCCTTGTTATCTCTCGCCTTGAATATTGCAACTCCCTTCTCATTGGCCTGCCTCTCCATAGGCTATCCCTTCTTCAGTCTTTCATGAATGCTGCTACCAGACTTATCCACCTTACCAACCGCTCAGTGTCTGCCACCCCTCTCCACCCCACCCCTCTTAAATTCAAAACGAACCACAACATTCACAACTCTGCCCGAGCTACATCACCTATCTCTTCTCCTCCTCCCATGCTTGTCTCCAGGATTTCTCCAGAGTCTCTCCTATCCTCTGGAACTCTCTACCTCAACCTGTCCGGCTATCTCCTACTCTAGCTGCCTTCAGGCAATCCCTGAAAACTCATCTCTTCAGGGAAGCCTATCACAGCTCCAACTAATCTTTTACCACTTCCATCAGCTCATTGCCCACAGTTACAACCTTTTGTACCACCTGCCCCACCCTATTAGATTGTAAGCTCTTCTAAGCAAGGCCCTCTTAAACCTCTTGTTTTTTATTGTATTGTAAGGCTCCATGTACACTGAGGCCTCGTACACACGACCAATTTTCTCGTCCAAAACCGTCAAGAAAAGTGCCGCGAGAGCTTTTTTGTCGAGAAAAACGTTCGTGTGTATGGTTTTACGACGAGAAAATTGCCGAGAATCTCGACGAGAAAATAGAGAACCTGCTCTCTATTTTCTCGTCAGGATTCCAGATTTCCTCGTCGTGTTTCTCTTCGGCCTGTTTTGTGACGAGAAAATGGTTCGTGTGTATGCTTTTACGACTCTTCCAAAAGCGCGCATGCTCACAAGCAACTATGAGACGGGAGCGCATCTTCTGGTAAAACAAACCTTCGTAATGGAGAGAGCACATTCGTCACGCTCCAAATTATTGCATCGTTTAAATGTTCTGCATTGAAATCTTTGTTAGAATGTTACATTAATCAAAACGAGTGACCTTCTTTTGCTGCTGATATTCACACCGAGTTATGACTATTTTTTTTTAACCTTTTTCATGCTGCTCTTAAGAAGATTTATGTGTATTATATCGTGCAAGTTTTTCGGAATAATTTAAATTGTTATATTTTTCAAAATGATGTTAATTATAATTTCGCAATGTTTTGATAGTGATCTCCCATTTAATTTTGGAATCTATATTAGTTAAATTTTCCACCATCTTTTTTAGCAAATCAGATTTAGTTATTCTTTTGGGGGGTTGTTATCTGTCCCTTTTTTTGTCAGTCAAATGTATCTGCTTACTCCAAAGCTAGATTTTTAATTTTTACAAATACACATAGTCAAGTATGAACTTAAACAAAAATCACATTTATTCATGTTTCGAAATAAAATAAAGAGAAGGCAGCGCTGGAGAACCTGCTGCCATTTGTGCATCCCAGGGACCCCAGAGCACACAGCAACCCTGTGTGGACCCTAAAATTGGGAGCTTGAGAAGGCCAACATTTCTGAACACAATCTGATGCTGGCCTCCCAGAGGTCAGGAACAGCAGCAGGTGATATATATGTCCCAAGTGTGTGGTACTACAACAGGCTGCCTTCTGTCCGACCACAATGAAGCAAGGCCATCACTTCCTCTTCTTCCTGACAACCTTCCCTGCAACCTTCCCTGAAGCCTTCCCTGCAGCCTTCCTTCTTCGTTTGGCTGGAGGCTGGGCCACTGGAGGGGTACTCCTGTCAGGAGGAGGAGGAGGAGATGTAGCAGAAGGGGGTGGGGCAGAAGAAGAAGGTGGAGGTGTAGCAGAAGGGGGTGGGGCAGAAGAAGAAGGTGGAGGTGTAGCAGAAGGGGGTGGGGCAGAAGAAGAAGGTGGAGGTGTAGCAGAAGGGGGTGGGGCAGAAGAAGAAGGGGGAGGTGTAGCAGAAGGGGGTGGGGCAGAAGAAGAAGGGGGAGGTGTAGCAGAAGGGGGTGGGGCAGAAGAAGAAGGGGGAGGTGTAGCAGAAGGGGGTGGGGCAGAAGAAGAAGGGGGAGGTGTAGCAGAAGGGGGTGGGGCAGAAGAAGAAGGGGGAGGTGGAGGTTGAGGTTGGGTCAGTTGTGCCACCTCACATATGGCGGTATTGGGGGTAATTTTCTCCATCACCCCCTTGTTGAGCAAGGTGATGAGCAGGGGCTCGCATAGGAGGCATTCCTCCATGCTCATCACCTTGAACTTAGCCTCCACTAGGCCGGCAATGGCCTCTTCAGGGGATGTGGGCTCCTGGAGGGTGGCATGGGCCTCACGAATAAGGGCCATTGCTGCCTCACTCGTGCTCCTGTCCCTCCTGCCTCTTTTGGGAAGCCGGATGGGAGGCACCTGGGATCTGGTGCTTCTCCTTTGCCCTGCCACCTCCTGTCTGCCACTGGGCCCTGCCACCTCCTGTCTGCCACTGGGCCCTGCCACCTCCTGGCTGCCACTGGGCCCTGCCACCTCCTGGCTGCCACTGGGCCCTGCCACCTCCTGGCTGCCACTGGGCCCTTCCTCCTCCTGCCTGACAGTTTCCAGACCCTCCTCCTGGCTGATTTCATCCTGTGTATGAAAAAGGGACATAGTTTAATATGTTGGTTTAATCTTTGCATCAAACTTTGTAATCCTGATTGAAGCAATTAGAATGTAAATCCATAAATCCTTGCTTTAAATTTACCACTACATCAGATTGACTATTTAGCACCCAATTAAGTGCAGACTAATGTCTACAGATCTTGATTTCACTTGTGGAATCCAAAATATTTTATGTTTGTCACCTTGACATATTTGTCAAACATTAAGTTTATCCCAATACATTTTCAGTTAATACTATACCTGGCTCCAGATGGCCAAATCAGGATCATCCAGGATGGCTGCCTCCTCTTGCTCCAGAGAAGGCTCAGATTGGCTGCAGGGAAGTCTGGGGGGAAGAGTGGAGAGTGATGGCCTTGTCTCAATGTGGTCATCCAGGAAGGACATCCTGTTGTAGTACCACAAAATCGGGACATAAACATCACCTGCTGCTGCTCCTGACCTCTGAGAAGCCAGCACCTTAGAGCGTTCAGTCCTGTAGGTACCTCTCAAGCTGCCAATTTTAGTGTCCACTTGTTTTGCTGTGGCTGTGGGCACCTTGGTATGCACAAATGGGAGCAGCTTCTCCAGCGCTGCTTTTCTCACCCCTCTTTTTTTATGGATGGGGTTTTTCGTCTCCCACAGAGCGGGCAGCTCCCTTACTCGGTCAATAAATTCCGCCAGGAAATCCTTGTCGCTTATAAAGACATTCATATTGTATCTGCAAGTTAAATAAATTATATATAACTAATGTTAGGCAAACAGTCTAACCTCCTTAACATCCTAGTCACCATATATATCCTCCAACATTCTCAAGACAGTATAGGCCAACAATTTGTACAAGTCACAAAATCACATACCTTCGTTCGCACATCCGTCACTTGAACTCCTCTCTCCGCACACCGAACGTACTATAGTCACATGTGTGTTTGCTATATACACACCACACATGCGTCAAATTTCGAACACGTCGCTCCGCACACGTCGCCCGCCCATGACGTTCTAACTAACATCTTTTCCCCGCCCCTTCTCTTTCGGCGCGCAGACAGATATGGCGGAGTTACAGCAGGTGTCTGATAATTCCGCAACTAACGAGGAGGAGACAAGCCCGGAGACCGAGGAAACGTCACGATCAAGGAGGAGATTCAAGGCATCGAATATGTCTTTGGCGGAGATGGCGGAGATGGTGGACATCTTGCTCAAGTCTGATTATGATGCAAAGCATGGGCCGTATAGCAAACCAAATAGAAGGAAGGCCAAAATCCTCACTAAAGTCGTGAAGAGTCTGAAGACGAATTTCGGGGTGAAACGCTCAAATGAGCAGCTCAGAAAGAGGTGGTCAGACCTCAAACTGAGGGAGCCAGAGCAGTTGAGGAGCATAAAGAGAATGCTCGCTAAAAGTAAGTAAAATGTAGACTTTTCTGCTATTAATGAGTGAGTGAAAAACTTGTATAGCGCTAACAAATGCGAACTAAATCGCCTCAAGGCGCTTAGCATCCAGTAGCTTCATGATCCATCAGAAGAGGTGGGTCTTAAGTTTTTTCCTAAAGGCCCGATGGTTTTCTTCCATATGGATATCCGTGGGTAGTGCGTTCCATAGCCGTGGTCCTTGGACTGCAAATCTTCGTTCTCCCTTTGATTTGTAGCGAAATTTGGGGATGTGAAGGAGGTTTTGGTTTGTTGATCGGAGACTGCGTTTGGGGTTGTAATGCTTTATCTTCTCGCATAAATATTGCGGAGCGATTCCTTGTGTGCACTTGTGGGTGAGGCAGAGGGTCTTGAAAACATAATCTTTTTCTAAACTTACATGTTGCTCTTTATTTTGGTTTCTCATATTGGACTCCCTTCCAAAATGTAATATTTTGAACTTGGTTGGGCACAGTAATCGTTCGTTACGTTACAGACACTTCGTTCGGCCACTATCCGCGGTTTTGGCTTATTTTATAGCCACAAAAGTAATTAGACATCTGCCATTTTTGGTCAAATATTGTGGCGAAATTTTTAGGCTAGATGATGTGTTTGTAAAGAGAATGAAATGCAAACTTTTATCAGTGTAAAGGAGACGACACTCAGCAGCTGCTTCCACATCTGTACTTTGGAGCACTATAGTGTGGGCCACCAGACCCGCCTTTTTTGGGTGTCCCACACAGGTGCATCAGGGAATTTTTGTGGTGCCTCCATGTCAAATAAATTACATCCAAAGGTGAATACTAAACATATTCTTGGTCATAAATAATGCATTCTTCTTTAAATTCCGCCCAAACACACACTTGTACCACACTTCCAAGCAATTTAGCCTGTTTTTATTTTAACATTGAGATTTACAGTGTGATAAATAGACCTTTTCTTTGATTCTCATAGGGGAGAGAAGACTGGGAGGAGAACACGCCAGGGAGCACATGCACCCCACAACTTCCAAGCAACCCCAAACTCCCAAAGACCCACAACCGAAAGATGTGCAGGAAGTTGAGGTGGAGGAAGGAGAAGTGCAGGAAGGAGAGGTGGATGACGTTGTGGATCTTGTCACCACAGCTTCAGGTAAGAGATGTAGGCCTGCAGAGTTATAATACCTTTTGTTTTTTGTTTTTAGGGGATATAAATGTTGTGAAGGATAGTACACGGTTCTCTGCTGACAGTGCCCTCCGCCTCATCCAGCAAGTGATGGAATGTAGCACAGAACTGGACCTAATTAAACAAAGAATCCATGTGATGGAACAAACATTTAAAGACATTCTCAATGTTTTGGGGAGAATTCAATAAGCCATCCAAACACATTTGTTTTTACATGTTTGTTATTGCACATTTTAGAATATTTTTGACAATCAAACCAGCCAAAAATTGAATCTGCACACAGTGTGTCAACATGTGCTATCTGCCATCAGGGGATATCCATGTACGTCTTTTGGGGGTGCAACCCCTTCCTCGTATCTAAAGTCGGTGAACTGAGGAAGGGGTTGCACCCCCAAAACACGTCCATTGATCACCCCTGATGGCAGATAGCACATGTTGACAATAGGGATCAGGATTGTAAACTTCCTAGATGAAAAAAATCCCAAATGTGTGCATATTCAATTTTTGGCTGGGCAAGGGGTGGCAGGACCCCATATTAGGACGGGCACATAGAGACATAGTTTGTGTAAGTGAATGTCTCAGATTGCTCAGAGGTATCCAATGTTGTAATTTTTGGAATGCAACTGTTATTTTTGTATTTTCATAAGCAAAAAATTGCCGGTTTGTGGCCAGGCCAACCCAAAAAAACAGAAAAAACAAAAAATGGTGTGAATGTGCACAGAGTAAAATATTTGACCACAAACAACATGTAGCTTCTTTTTATAATACCCTCTAAGCTTATTTGGTTATTTTGTAAGGTTACATAGTGAAATGGTTGTTAGTTACTAAAGTAAAATACACTTGGCACTACAAATGCACTAAGACAAACTAGGAGACAGGAAAGAACAAATAATTAAAGGTTTAAACAAGCTTTTTATTTGGATCCTTAGACATAGGCTGGCATAGGAATTGCCCCCCTACCCGTGAAATACTCCATGTATTTGTCCCGAACCTCACGGGCATTTTGGGAGGGCAAGCCAGGACGGGCAGATTCCAGGCCCGGCAGGGGATTTGCAGGGGAAAGTCCAGCCTCTGGCAAAACTGAGGCCATATAGGAATTTGATTTTTGGCTCAGAAAGTTGTGTAGCACACAGCAGCATAATACGACATAGTTTATTTTGTAGTCCGCCAATTGTATTGAAGTCATAAAAAGGCGGAACCGGCTGGCCATTATGCCAAAGGCATTTTCGACAACTCTTCGGCCCCTGGCCAGCCGGTAATTGAACACCCTCTTGTCTGGGGTCAGGGTCCTCTGAGGAAATGGCCTCATAAGATGCCGTCCGAGTCTGAAGGCTTCATCAGCCAAAAAAACAAAGGGGAGTCCTTCAATATTCCCTGCATCCGGTGGCAATGCAAGGTCGTCACTCTGGAGACGGAGGGCAAACTCCGTCTGGATGAAGGATCCCCCATCGGACATCCGGCCATTCTTCCCTACATCAACATAGAGGAATTCATACCGTGCTGACACCACCGCCATCAGCACAATGCTATGAAACCCCTTGTAGTTGTAGTAGTAGGACCCAGAACGGGGTGGCGGCACGATGCGGACGTGCTTCCCGTCTATAGCACCACCGCAGTTGGGGAAGTCCCACCGCGTGGCAAACTCCGATGCCACAGTCTGCCATTCCTTTGGCGTGGAAGGAAGCTGTGGAGTGAAACAAGATGAAATAATATTAGAATACAAAAATCATACATTACAAGGAAAATCTCTAAAAAAACATTAGAGGCCAACATCAATCAAATTCTAAGTTTATTAAGGTGTTTAAAATAAGTATAATGGAAGGCTCATTTATCATATTCATCACCCCCTCTGATGGGCCATTACTAAATTATTTTGGGGGGGGGGAGATGTGTTTGGCCACAGGATAGCATTGCAGTGGCGGTGCGTCCAGAGTGGGCGCTGGAGCACTGCCCCCTCTCTCCTGTGCCCATCACTCAGAACAATACATAGGTTCATGCGTTGCATTAACCTATGTATTGTCTATGCTGCCCACTATTCAGGTGGATGGCCTCTTGTAAAGCGACCGACATATGAATAATTGCGGCATTTAGGGGGTTCAAATTGCAAAGCAGAAACAGGTAGTAAAATAGTCTTGCACATTACAACCTGAGGGATGTAATTGGCTTCCTAAAAGTAAAATAGGGGACGCAGGGGGGGGCATTCCTTGGGGAAACACTGGCAGGCTGCTCTGCCAATCATGTTCACCAAGTCTGTTTAATGGTGACATGATTGGCTGATGCAACATCAAGGGAAGGAGAACACATCAAGGACAGAAGAAGGATGGCGCTGACCACAAGAAGGTAAGTGCAGGGCTGGGGGGAAACTGGCTGCATTAGAGGGGACTAAATGGCTGCATTGGAGGGAACAAAATGGCTGCATTAGAGGGGACAACTGGGGGCGTTTAATAGGCACCTGAGCAAAAAAGGAGGAAGTTTAGTTCATAAATTGGGGTGGGACCCCCAAACATTTGGAGCAACAGGCGCCCCTGCTGGAAAAGTTAGTGAAGGGAAATATTTATGGAGGAGAAAAAAGGGGCAATCTAAAGCTTCCAGCATGCATGGGGACAAAGGGGACATTCTCAGCATATTACAATCATGGTAATTAGGGAAGGATGAAAGAAATACAATACATTAGCATACATGTAATACATAAAATGTGATGTTAAGGGAGAAAACTTACCCTAATATAGTCCTCCTGCAGGACTTGTATAATGGCAGAACAGGTGTCTGGGATTATGAGGCCCAGAGCTTGGGGGGAGATGCCTGTCGTGAACTTCAAGTCCTGAAGACTTCTCCCTGTCTCCAGGTAACGCAACGTGGCGATGAGCCTCTGCTCAGCACTGATGGCTTCCCGCATAACGGTGTCCTTTCTGGTAATATAGGGGGACACCAAAGCCAACAGTTCCTGAAAAACGGGGTCAGACATCCGCAGAAAATTCCTGTAGTCCTCAGGATTATTCTCGACGATCTCCCGCAGCAGAGGATATGGCAGAATTGGTCCCACTGGAGCAACCAATTCTTGGTCCATGAACTCCTCCTCACACCATTCATGGACTGGTCTTGGTCCAAAACAAGCAGACCAACACCAAGCGCACGCACAGCATGAACTCGACGACGAGAACGTCCAGGCGACATGGCTAAGAAACGGTCGTCTTATCAGAACGTACAGAACAGAACGCACTTTAGAACACTAAGGCCTATGAATAACAAACTGAAAATCAGAAACGAACAGGCAAGAACGCACTGTAAAACAGATACGACCTGCCTAGACGCCCTGAAAGTCAAGATACGAACCCACAAGCACAAACTGAACCGCAGAAAACGATCTGAAAAGTACGAAGACTGAAAAGCGCGAATCGTCTCTTCCCAAACTTTTACTTCACACGCGGTAACACGAGATCACCAAAAGCAAGGGGTGGCGCCAAGAAAAAAGATCTTCCCCTTTATAGTGCCGTCGTACATGCTGGACGTGACCGCGGAGAACAACGAGGAAATTGGAAATTATCAGTGTGTACGCATGGAAAGCTTGACGAGAAAATCGACAAGCTTAACAAGAATCTCGTCGAAAAAAACGACGTGTTTTTTACGACGAGAAAATCGGTCGTGTGTACGAGGCTTGAAGCTGATAAACTGCAGTTTATTGGCGTTTTGGCGTTTTTTTAAAAAGCCCATTAACTGCACTCTATGTTAGCCTATGTATTCATGTACACATGGACGTTTTTTAGCGTTAATGAACAGCGGAGTTAATGGTCTTTTTTCTGAACGCAAGAAATTCACGTTCAAAGTGCCGTTTTTCGGCGGGAAAAAACGCAAAATGCTGAAAAACGCTAATAAACGCTCAAAAACGCTGGTGTTTTTTAGCGTTTTTTGATCCATTGAAAAAAGAAAAAAAAAGCTAAAAGACGCTAACACTGAAAAACGCTAATAAACGCTAGTAAAAAACGCTGATAAAATCTATATTTTAAATCAGCTTTTTCTGCCAGAAATCTGGCGTTCAAAACAACCGTTTTTGAGCTTCTATGTACATGGAGCCTAAGGCCTCGTACACACGGCCGAGATTCTCATTGAAAAAAACATGTCTTTTTTTCGACGAGATTCTTGGACAAGAAACTTGTCCCGGCCGAGTGTACACACGCTCGTTTCAAAGAACCCGCGGTTCTTTGAAAGGAGTGTACGCGGTGACGTCATCGACTACGTCGAGCATGCGCTCGTCACATTCGATGCCGTCGCCGCCATCTTGGTATACCCTACGTATGCCTAGGAAGCTACCGCGCATGCGTCAAATTCATTTCGAACATGCGCGGGCTTCCGGGCGGACAGGTAAGTGTACACACACTCACTTTTCTCGTCGAGAAACATGCCGAGGAGAATCTCGACGAGAAAATAGAGAGCAGGTTCTCTATTTTCTCGTTGAGGTTTCTTGTCGGTTTTCTCGACAAGAAACCCGATAGCAGCGTACACACGACCGATTTACTCGGCAAGACCTCTCTGCCAGCAAGTTTCTTGCTGGTTCTTGCCGAGAAAATCGGTCGTGTGTACGAGGCCTTACTGTATTGTCTCCCTTTTATATTGTAAAGTTGCTGCGTAAACTGCTGGTGCTATATAAACTCTGTATAATAATAATAATAATAAAGACTGCATCAGTAGGCACATAGGCACAGCAGACAGCAGCATTGTCAATTTGGGGAAGGCAAGTGGTAAATGTATTAGCAGATTTAAATGCAGTAACAAATTGAAGCCAAACTCCAGCTTACACTTTATAATCAGTTACAGCAAACAGTTTTTTACCTTTTGGGATAAAGATTTTGCAAGAATAAATAAAAGCTCATCATTTTATTCACCCCTGCCAGTGTTAGGTGGTTTGTCTCATCCATGAAAACTGATACATTTTGTGCTTTTGAAAAACAACAGACTTGCTTGCTTAATTTACCAGATTAAACCAGAAGAAAGAAAAAGGGAAACGAATACAGCCACCCAGGGCGTTTTTCCTCAGAGAATTTAAATTTACATTTTGTTTCTTAATTATTTTACTTTTTATTTTTTATGTTTACACTGTCCTTTTAAAAAACTAATTTTGGGTCACTTTTATTCCTATTACAAGGAGTGTAAACATCCCTTGTACTGGAAAAAAAGGATGACAGGACCTCTTTAAGGTGAGATCTGGGGTCAAAAAGACCTCAGATCTCATATTTACACTTAAATGCAATAAAAAAAAAATGTCTTTTAAAAAAATAAAAAAATGTCTTTAAAAAAAAAAAAGTTTCCCCTTTAAGACCATTGGGCGGTAAGTAAGCGGAGCACGGTGGGAGGGGAGGGGTCACCTCTTCGCCGCCAATCTTCCGCCGCCAATAAAAGTGATCTCATGGCGAATCCCTCACAGAGGCCACTTTTATCCTAAAGAGGACCGCCTGCCATTGCAGAAAATACCGGGGCTATGGCAGCTATCTGCTGCCATAACCTCTGTATTTTACATCAAAGAACCGGTGTACAGCTATGGCGGTTTGCGGTAAGTGGTTAATGTTCTTCTTGGACAGCAAATGTTTTTTCTGGAACACCTCCCATGCAATTTAAATTGGTGCAATCTCTTTCGGATTGGTAATGCATGTGCTTTGAAACCAGATATTGCAAGAGTTACCTCAGGACCCTGCAGTGTAATAGTTGGAGTTCTTTCAGAATGTTTTTAACATCAGCCCATGAGCTCTAGGGCTCAATTTTCTGGGCCAGCCAGTCCTTGACAAGGTGGTAGTTGTTTGAAATCTATGCTCCTTGTAAATTATTTTCCTTACAGTGAAATTATTGATGTCATTTGGCATTACACATCTATGGCCTTCTTTCGGAAGGTCTTAGAGAGTCTTACCGATCTTGACATGATAACAAATGATAAATCAACGCCGGTCGATAGCAAACCAAACACTAGATCCAAAAATCTGGGTTTAAATAAGACAGGTTCCACCTGCATACTTCCTAAGGAGACCCTTTTCATTGACACCTAATCTGAAACACTTTATTCTAATTTCATGGATTTAAAGTGGTGGTAAATGCAGTCAACAATTTCCATGTGATGGCAAATAACAATTCTTGGTGTTGAACATTTAGGGGGAGCACTCCTATGGCCAAATCCGTTTGAAAGTTTGATATACAGTGGGGAGAACAAGTATTTGATACACTGCTCATTTTGCAGGTTTTCCTACTTACAAAGCATGTAGAGGTTTGTAATTTTTATCATAGGTACTCTTCAACTGTAAGAGACTGAGTATAAAACAAAAATCCAGAAAATCACATTGTATGATTTTTAAGTAATTAATTTGCATTTTATTGCATGACATAAGTATTTGATACATCAGAAAAGCAGAACTTAAAATTTGGTACAGAAAACTTTGTTTGCAATTACAGAGATCATATGTTTCCTGTAGTTCTTGACCAGGTTTGCACACACTGCACCAGGGATTTTGGCCCACTCATCCATACAGAGTTTCTCCAGATCCTTCAGGTTTCGGGGCTGTCGTTGGGCAATACGGACTTTCAACTCCCTCCAAAGATCTTCTATTGGGTTCAGGTCTGGAGACTGGCTAGGCCACTCCAGGACCTTGAGATGCTTCTTACAGAGCCACTCCTTAGTTGCCCTGGCTGTGTGTTTCGGGTCGTTGTCATGCTGGAAGACCCAGTCAAGACCCATCTTCAATGCTCTTACTGAGGGAAGGAGGTTGTTGGCCAAGATCTTGCGATACATGGCCTCATCCATCCTCCCCTCAATACGGTGCAGTCATCCTGTCCCCTTTGCAGAAAAGCATCCCCAAAGAATGATGTTTCCACCTCCATGCTTCACGTTTGGGATGGTGTTCTTGGGGTTGTACTCATCCTTCTTCTTCCTCCAAACACGGCGAATGGAGTTTAGACCAAAAAGCTCTATTTTTGTCTCATCAGACCACATGACCTTCTCCCATTCCTCCTCTGGATCATCCAGATGGTCATTGGCAAACTTCAAATGGGCCTGGACATGCGCTGGCTTGAGCAGGGGGACATTGCATGCGCTGCAGGATTTTAATCCATGACGGCGTAGTGTGTTACTAATGGTTTTCTTTGGGACTTTGGTCCCAGCTCTCTTCAGGTCATTGACCAGGTCCTGCCGTGTAGTTCTGGGCTGATCCCTCACCTTCCTCATGATCATTGATGCCCCACGAGGTGAGATCTTGCATGAAGCCCCAGACCGAGGGAGATTGACCGTCATCTTGAACTTCTTCTATTTTCTAATAATTGTGCCAACAGTTGTTGCCTTCTCACCAAGCTGCTTGCCTATTGTCCTGTAGCCCATCCAAGCTTTGTGCAGGTCTACAATTTTATCCCAGATGTCCTTACACAGCCCTCTAGTCTTGGCCATTGTGGAGAGGTTGGAGTCTGTTTGATTGAGTGTGTGGACAGGTGTCTTTTATACAGGTAACAAGTTTAAACAGGTGCAGTTAATACAGGTAATGAGTGGACAACAGGAGGGCTTCTTAACCACTTCCTTACCCAGCCATAGTCAAATGATGTCCACAGATGGGATCTCCCATCCTGGGTGGATGTCATATGACGTCCTCGGCTTTCTGCCGCTACTGCGGGCCCCCAGAGCGGCAATCGGGGTACCTTGGGGTAAAGAAGTGGCGGCGGCGGGCAGCGGAGCTTCCCGTGCGGCTTACCGGCTCCTATATGCAGAGCTGCAGCAGCGGCGTGCACGGCGCCCGTGCGTGCCCCCGGGGGCACGCAGCGTGGCGATCGGGGATCCAGTGTGTCCCTCTGGACACAGTCGATCCCCGATGGGAAGAATGTGGCGGCGGGCGGCGGAGATTCCGGTATTACTTACCGGATTCGATGATGCAGAGCTGCGCAGCGGCGTGCACGGCGCCTGCGCGCCCCCGGGGGCGCGCAGCGCGGTGATCGGGGCTGAGGCTTTTCCCTTGGATACAGCCCAGCCCTGATCAGAGTAAAGAGCCAATGAAATTGGCTTTTTACCATGTGACCGGCTGTGTCCAATCACAGCCGGTCACTAAATGTAAACAAAACACACTGATGTGTGTAACTTACTGTTGCTGGGTTCTCCTCTTCACACACCGATCCAGTGTGAGGAGGAGATCAGCTAACAGTGAGTTACACACTACATATGTACCACTGTGCCCAGATTGCCCCCCCCTAAATAAAGAGTACCTGTCATCTAGTACCTGCCACCAGAGTACCCGTCCATTCAGAAGTACCTGTCCATCAGGAGTACCCGCCACCTCACCAGAATTCACCGCCACCTCACCAGAATACCCGCCACCTCACCAAAGTACCCGCCACCTCACCAAAGTACCCGCCACCAGTCCATCAGGAGTACCTCTCCATCAGGAGTACCTGTCCACCAGGAGTACCCGCCACCTCACCAGAATACCCGCCACCTCACCAGAATACCCACCACCTCACCAGAATACCCGCCACCTCACCAAAGTACCCGCCACCAGTCCATCAGGAGTACCTGTCCATCAGGAGTACCTGTCCACCAAGAGTACCTGTCCACCAAGAGTACCTGTCCACCAGGAGTGCCCGCCACCTCACCAGAATACCCGCCACCTCACCAAAGTACCCGCCACCAGTCCATCAGCAGTACCTGTCCATCAGGAGTACCTATCCACCAGGAGTACCGTCCACCTCACCAGAGTACCCGTCACCTAACCAGAGTACCCGCCACCGGTCCATCAGGAGTACCTGTCCATCAGGAATACCTACCACCTCACCAGAGTACCTGCCACCTCAGAGTACCCGCCACCAGTCCATCAGGAGTACCTGTCCATCAGAGTACCCGCCACCTCACCAGAGTACGCGCCACCAGTCCATCAGGAGTACCTGTTCATCAGAGTACCTGTCCACCAGAGTACCCGCCACCTCACCAAAGTACCCGCCACCAGTCCATCAGGAGTACCTGTCCATCAGAGTACCTGTCCACCAGAGTACTCGCCACCTCACCAAAGTACCCGCCACCTCACCAAAGTACCCGCCACCTCACCAAAGTATCCGCCACCAGAGTACCTGCCACCTCACCAGAGTACCCGCCACCAGAGTACATACAGCCACTATGTCCAGAAAGGTGTATACCCCAGAAGAAGCATACCAAATACTCAGTCTGACCGATGCAACTCTCACCGCTCAGTTCTGATTCCGATTCTGGTTCGGAATATGAGCCCCCCGAAGGCAGCACATCTGGATCCGAATTAGAGGAGGACACAGTCCATCCAAAAAGAAGACGGTCTGAACACCAGGCAGCTACCAGCAGTGCCAACGGCAGTAGACCCCAGGAAGCGAGGCCCAGTACAAGCGCTGCTAGACCCCAGGAGGAGAGGCCCAGTACAAGCGCTGCTAGACCCCAGGAGGAAAGGCCCAGTGCAAGTGCACGCCAAAGAAGTAGGACCCGAACCCTGCTTCCAGATGGCTTGGCAAACCCATTGTGGCTGCCTTCTACCTCAGGGTCAGCCACGATCCCCCCTTTTACAGCACAGCCAGGTGTGCAGGTCAACACTGCAGGTTTTTCCAAACTTGATTTTTTTATTTTATTTTCCCTGATGAATTGCTTCAAGGCATTGTGGACCAAACTAACCTTTTTGCTCAACAATTTATTGAAAACAACCCCAGCTCCAGCTATGCCCGCCCTTTTGAATGGAGACCCCTTACAGTGGTGGAGCTTAGTTTGTTTTTAGGCCTAACGTTTAACATGGGACTTACAAAAAAAATGAAATGAATAGGTATTGGTCGAAGAAACCCATCCACCATATGCCAATTTTTACATCGGCCATGTCCAGGTTCCGATACGAACTTATAATGCGGTTCCTGCATTTCAGTGACAACTCACAGTGCCCCCCCCCCGAAATCACCAAAACTTTGACAAATTATATAAAATTCACCCCCTAATAAAAAAAAATTCCAAGAAGTTTGCTGAACTTTATGTCCCTGATAAAAACATTTCTGTGGACGAATCCCTGGTGCATTTCAAAGGCCGGCTGGGAATCAAGCAATATATCCCCAGTAAGCGGGCGAGGTACGGCTTGAAGCTCAACAAGCTCTGTGAAAGCACCACTGGTTATGTGCACTCATTCCGCGTGTACGAAGGCAAAGATTCCCAGCTCCAGCCCCCTGAGTGTCCATCGTACATGGGAATAAGTGGAAAAATTGTTTGGGAGTTGGCATTCCCACTCCTCCAAAAGGGGTGTCATATTTACATGGACAACAATTATACCAGCCTGCCCCTTCTCCGCCACCTCTACCTAAAAAAAACTCTGGCCTATGGTACAACAAGAAAAAACAGAAAGGGCTTCCCACAGCGTCTTGTCACCACAACCATTCAAAAGGGGGAATCGGCAAGCTTGAGGAACGAGGAAGTGTTGGCTGTGAAGTGGAGAGATAGGAAAGACGTGTACATCATGTCCACCATCCACGATGACACCTCGGTGGAACTTCACAGAAGACGCGGTACCGTTCGCAAGCCTTCCTGCATCAATGAGTACAATAAATTCATGGGTGGTATGGATTTAAATGACCAAATGTTGCAGCCCTATCTTTCAACCCGAAAATACCTCTTCTGGTATAAAAGATTTGCAATTTATTTTTTTCATTTGGCCCTGTTAAATTCTTTCATAATCTACCAAAAATCAACAGAAAGACCCACCACCTTCATGAGGTTTATTGAAGACATTGTCACTGCCCTGATCTACCAACAAACATCCCCCCCAGAAAGCATTCACTCAGATTGCGTCAGCAGACTACATGAACGCCATTTTTCAGACCATATTCCACCATCAGGATCCGGAAGACGGCGCCAAAAAAAATGTCGGGTGTGCACCAGAAGAGGAATTAGGAAAGACACCAGCTTCCATTGTCCTGACTGTCCCTCCCAACCTGGCCTTTGCATCGGAGAATGCTTCAAGCAATATCACACTCTCGAAAACTATTAGCCCATATTTCTAATACTGCTATTTCCCCGTTTTCAATTTGTCCTGAATATTTCCCTGCCTCAACCAACCATATCATTGTCTTCCATGTGAACTGACCCTGGCCTGTTTCTCGACTATGCCTCTGCCTACCGTCTGCATTGTTTATCCGCCATGTTTCTGCCTTTCACGTGAACTGACCCTGGACTGTATCGACTATGCCTCTGCCTATCGTTTATTTCTGCCTTTTACCTGCACTGACCTTGGCCTGTTGACCATGTTTTTGCCTGCCCCCTTGGACTGATCTTTCACCCTGCTACACAGGGGTCTCACATATGTGAGGGGCTCCAGAATAGTGTTCTGAGTTCAGAAAACCATTTTTTTGTTTTCTGTGTTCCCAGAACAGGGTCTGGTTGTCCGGAGGCTTCAAAGCGATTTGGGTGGGAGAAACCTCTACCCCTGTCCCCATTCTTTCCTGACCGATGCCCTAAGCTTGATGGTCCTGCCTGCTCCCTGGACAAATACTCTGGCTGTGCTGACCATACCTCTGCCTGCTGCATGTACTAACTATGGACAGTATTCCTGCCTGCTGCATGGACGATCCTTTGTTCCTTTTGCTGCTGCTGACCACACCCCTGCCTGCTATCTGGACCAATGCTTTGGCTGTGCTGACATCATCTCTACCTGTACTTACTATTCCTGCTGCCTGTTTTGCTGTCGCTGTCCACGTTCCTGCCTGCTGCCTGGACCGATGCTCTCCTCTTTGGACCACTACTAAAACCGCAGGAAATCTTTTCTTTACCCTTTTCTCAGAAGAATTTATTTTGGTTTATAATTGGTATGTACAGTACATGCTATGTGTTAGAAATATGAAGGGCCTTCAACAATGTGATAGGTTGTCAGGAATTTATGTGTGTAATTTATGCTCCTAGAACACGTGACGGTGCTACTTAGATGTTAGGCCCCTGTATGTGGCCAGGCTGTGTAAAAGTCTCACACATGTGGTATTGCCATACTCAGGAGGAGTAGCAGAATGTATTTTGGGGTGTCCTTTTTGCTATGTACATGCTATGTGTTGGTAATATCTTATAAATGGACAACTTTGTATAAAAAAAATGCGTTTTCATTTTTTTCCCACATATTCCAAAAACTTCTGGAAAAAAATGAACCGTTTAAAAGACTCATTATGCCTCATAGATTATACGTTGAAGTGTTAGCTTTCCAAAATGGGGTCATTTTATGGGCATTTCCATTGTCCTGGTGCTCCAGGGTCTTCAAAACTGTAATAGGTGGTTGAGAAATGAGATGCGTAATTTATGCTCCTAGAATGCCTGAAGGTGCTATTTCAATGTTGGGCCTCTGTATTTGGCCAGGCTGTGTAAAAGTCTCATATATTTGGTGTTGCCATACTCAGAAGGAGTAGCAGAATGTATTTTGGGTTGTCATTTTTGCTAAGTACATGCTATGTGTTGCTAATATCTTATAAATGGACAACTTTGTATAAAAAAAATGCGTTTTCATTTTTTTCCCACATATTCCAAAAACGTCTGGAAAAAAATGAACCGTTCAAAAGACTCATTATGCCTCATAGATTATACGTTGGGGTGATAGCTTTCCAAAATGGGGTCATTTTGTGGGCGTTTCCATTGTCCTGGTGCCCCAGGGCCTTCAAAAATGTGATAGGTTGTCATCAAATGAGATGTGCAATTTATGCTCCTAGAATGTCTGAAGGTGCTATTTCAATGTTGGGCCTCTGTTTTTGGTCAGGCTTTGTAAAAGTCTCACACATTTGGTATAACCATACTCAGGAGGAGTAGCAGAATGTATTTCGGGGTGTCATTTTTGCTATGTACATGCTATGTGTTGGTAATATCTTATAAATGGACAACTTTGTATAAAAAAAATGCGTTTTCATTTTTTTTCAAACATATTCCAAAAACTTCTGGAAAAAAATTAACCATTCAAAAGACTCATTATGCCTCATAGATTATACGTTGGGGTGTTAGCTTTCCAAAATGGGGTCATTTTGTGGGCGTTTCCATTGTCCTGGTGCTCCAGGGCCTTCAAAAGTGTGATAGGTTGTCATCAAATGAGATGTGCAATTTATGCTCCTAGAATGCCTGAAGGTGTTATTTCAATGTTGGGCCTCTGTATTTGGCCAGGCTGTGTAAAAGTCTCACACATTTGGTATCGCCATACTCAGGAGGAGTAGTAGAATGTATTTTGGGGTGTCATTTTTGCTATGTACATGCTATGTGTTGGTAATATCTTATAAATGGACAACTTTGTATAAAAAAAATGCGTTTTCATTTTTTTCACACATATTCCAAAAACTTCTGGAAAAAAATGAACCGTTCAAAAGACTCATTATGCCTCATAGATTATACGTTGGGGTGTTAGCTTTCCAAAATGGGGTCATTTTGTGGGCGTTTCCATTGTCCTGGTGTTCCAGGGCCTTCAAAAGTGTGATAGGTTGTCATCAAATGAGATGTGCAATTTATGCTCCTAGAATGCCTGAAGGTGTTATTTCAATGTTGGGCCTCTGTATTTGGCCAGGCTGTGTAAAAGTCTCACACATTTGGTATCGCCATACTCAGGAGGAGTAGCAGAATGTATTTTGGGGTGTCATTTTTGCTATGTACATGCTATGTGTTGGTAATATCTTATAAATGGACAACTTTGTATAAAAAAAATGCGTTTTAATTTTTTTCCCACATATTCCAAAAACTTCTGGAAAAAAATTAACCGTTCAAAAGACTCATTATGCCTCATAGATTATACATTGGGGTGTTAGCTTCCCAAAATTGGGTCATTTTATGGGCGTTTCCATTGTCCTTGTGCTCCAGGGTCTTTAAAACTGTAATAGGTGGTTGAGAAATGAGATGTGTAATTTATGCTCCTAGAATGCCTGAAGGTGCTATTTCAATATTGGGCCTCTGTATTTGACCAGGCTGTGTAAAAGTCTCACACATTTGGTATCGCCATACTCAGAAGGAGTAGCAGAATGTATTTTGGGGTGTCATTTTTGCTATGTACGTGCTATGTGTTGGTAATATCTTATAAATGGACAACTTTGTATAAAAAAAATGCGTTTTCATTTTTTTCCCACATCTCCAAAAACTTCTGGAAAAAAATGAACCGTTCAAAAGACTCATTATGCCTCATAGATTATGCGTTGGGGTGTTAGCTTTCCAAAATTGGGTCATTTTGTGGGCGTTTCCATTGTCCTGGTGCTCCAGGGCCTTCAAAAATGTGATAGGTTGTCATCAAATGAGATGTGCAATTTATGCTCGTAGAACGCCTGACGGTGCTACTTGGATGTTAGACCTTTATATGTGGTCAGGCTGTGTAAAAGTCTCACACATGTGGTATCACTATACTCAGGAGGAGTAGCATAATGTATTTTGGGGTGTAATTGCAAGTATGCATGTGCAGTGTGAGAGAAATAACTTGTTATTATGACAATTTTGTGCAAAAAAATAAAAATTTCAAAAATTTCCCAAGGATTGTGGGAAAAAATTACAACTTCAAAAAACTCACCATGCCTCTTACTAAATACATTGGAATGTCTGCTTTCCAAAAAGGGGTAATTTGGGGGGTATTTGTACTTTCCTGGCTTGTTAGGGTCTCAAGAAATGAGATAGGCCTTCAGTACATCAGGTGTGATCACATGTGATCATTTTTCAATGATTTGCACCATAGCTTGTAGACTCTATAACTTTCACAGAGACCAAATAATATACACTTTTTTTTGGTTATTTTTTACTAAAGATATGTAGCAGTATACATTTTGGCCCAATTTTATGAAGAAAAATGACTTATTTGCAAAATTTTACAATAGAAACTAAAAAAAAGTTTTTTTTTTTTTTTTTAAATCTCGATTTTTTTGCTTATATTGCAAAAAATTAAATACCCAGCGGTGATTAAATACAACCAAAAGAAATCTCTGTTTGTGAGAAAAAAATGATAAAAATTTGGTTTGGGTACAGTGTAGCATGACTGAGTAATTGTCATTCAAAGTGTGAGAGCGCTGAAAGCTACAAATTGGTCTGGTAAGGAAGGGTGTATAAAAGCCCTGTATTGAAGTGGTTAAAGAAAAAATAACAGATCTGTGAGAGCTGGAATTCTTACTGGTTGGTAGGCGATCAAATACTTATGTCATGCAATAAAATGCTAATTAATTATTTAAAAATCATTCAATGTAATTTTCTGAATTTTTGTTTTAGATTCAGTCTCTCACAGTTGAAGAGTACCTATGATAAAAATTACAAACCTCTACATGCTTTGTAAGTAGGAAAACCTGCAAAATCGGCAGTGTATCAAATACTTGTTCTCCCCACTGTACAAAGAAAAAAGGGAGAGGCAAAGGTAGCCCACAGGTCGGACTTTAAGGGCACAAAGAACACTGGAGAGTATACAAAACTATTACAATATTTATTTATAGCAGTACATGGTACAAAATGAACATTTGAAAGAGTTAAAAAAAAGCATATATAAAAAATACATGATAAAGAGTGAGCAAACAAAACACTAGATCCAAAAATCTGGGTTCAAATAAGACAGGTTCCACCTGCATACTTCCTAAGGAGATCCTTTTCATTGACACCTAACCTGGAACACTTTATTCTAATTTCATGGATTTAAAGTGGTGGTAAACGTAGTCAACAATTTCCATGTGATGGCAAATAAAGCCCTGTACACACGATCGGTTTGACTGATGAAAACCGTCCGATGGATGGTTTTCATCAGACCAACCGATCGTGTATGGGACCCATCGGTCTTTTTTCCATCGGTTTTAAAAAATAGAACATGTTTTAAATTTTTCCGATGGATAAAAAACCGATCGAAAACTCAGATCGTCTATGGGCAAGTCCATCGGATCAAAAACCCACGCATGCTCAGAATCAAGTCGACGCATGCTCAGAATCAAGTCGACGCATGCTCAGAAGCATTAAACTTAATTTTTCTCGGCTCATCTGAGTGTTTTACGTCACCGCGTTTGGAACGGTCGGTTTTTTGACTGATGGTGTGTGGGCAAGACTGATGAAAAACAGTTTCATCGGATTTCCGATGGACAAATCCATCGGACGAAAATCCATAGGTTATCCGATCGTGTGTACAGGGCTTCACAGTTCTTGGTGTTATCTTAAAAACACAAATGCAAAGCACTAAAGAAAGCTGGAGAAAGGAAATAAACAAGGAAGAATAAATTGGCCAGTTTTGAACTTGTCAGAGTCTACAGTATATTTCACTGCTTCTATTTTGCTTTAATCACCTTACATAAATATGATTCTTGTGCGCAATACTTGCTTTTTTCTTTTCCCAGTTTCAATGAACTCATTATGAAAAGGTAGGAACTTACTTTCTCATTATCTCCAAAAATAAGTCAAGAAGTGTGACAGAAAATAAAGACTTCTTAATAAGCTTTCAAGCATCTGTTTAAAGGATGAGCTGGGAGTTATGCAAGAAAAAGTATTGTCATTGTAATTAATTGTTTATGTGTATTGGATGATTTTGGACTAAAGCCCATGTAATAGAGATACCAGCTTGGATAGTAATTCTCCTCATGACATACAGCTGCTGGATGTCATAACACTAACAGAAATAGCTGAGTGTACTATTAGCAGTGGAGCATCTTATTCTCTATTTCTTCTAGCTATAGTTTGCTGTTTTTTGCCATCAGTGAATATTACATATTGTTGTGAGTCACATTCAATGTATGTAAAATAATATATTGTGTTATTGTAATGACCGGCTTCCCAGGCAGCTGGACAATCTTTGCACTTACCCACTACTAACCTCAATAATTCATACTTGGTGCCCCCCTTGCAAAGGTATCACTCACAGACATCAGTTTATCAGTGTACATTGGAGTTGCTGCTTATTGCCTTTTTACACAGGAAAATCAGAATGCATGAGAATGCACACACAGAACGTGCATACATGGCTTTTGGCAATGTTAGTTTGTTAGAAGGTGATAGAGAACATTCCTATAGTACTTTACTGCCTTTATAATTCTTGGGCATCCTTATTCAGTAAATGGCAGTCCTGCAAACTACTTAGCACAAAGGATGGCAGTCCTTTAAATAGCTTGCTACACTTACCTCTCTCTGATGAGAGTCTTGACTGCTATGCAGATGTTAATGTCTGGCAACTCTATGAAGGAATTATGGTAAGGTTTTAGGGCAGAGGAAAAGCCTACAGTACATCACCATGTAGGTTACTGCCCAAGCAGAGTATGCCCTTCGGAGTAGGCCTGGTATAGGCCCCATTTGATAACTCATCTAAGGGAATCTACAATTGAGCGAGTTTGGCATCTCCATTTTAAAATCGAGCTTGACTGTACAGAATGCGGAAGTCGGGTAAAAAAGAGGAAGAGGTATATTTATGTATACGTATCATGTTACAGTAAAACCTTAAAAGGGCTGATGGTGTGGGACTTTATTTATTTCTGGAGGAGAGCCTTTGGGAGCATGTGAATAACCAAGATGGCAGAATCCCTCTCACTGCACAAGTGTTGGTACCTCATTCCATCCCTATTGTAGGAGAAACATGGGAGGTACCCTGGGCCTGCATGACCATCACCAGCAGCAATGAACAACTGCCAGGGAGATTTCCCCTCTCTATTTATTCTGGTGACCATCATTACTGAGAGTGAAAGTGAGGGAAAATCCCAAATTTTATGGGGATACTAGTTTTAGTGACAATTGTCTAAAAGGGGATTTCCATCACTTTGTAGAGATTTCCTCTCACTCCCTGTTGGGTCTATTGGGGCAGTAAGTGATGGGAAATCTCTCTAAAGGAACACAGCTGGCTAAAAACAAAACAGGGTTTATAAACCTTACTCTAATTTATTAAAAAATGAAAGCAAAAACAAAAAAAATTTGGCTTTAGGTTTAGGTATAATTTAAAGTCATATTTCCTTTATGGTTCTGGCAAAGAACAATAGTCTTACATTAAGGACTAGCTCTAGTATGAAAACCTTTTTTTACATAACAATGAAAATGTTCCAATTAAACATTAGGACTATTTACATTTCATTCGTGGGTTCTTCCTTGACTCTTAGTTCTGTCCAACCGTTTTGCTTTGCAAAGGTAAATTAATGTCTTACACTGTGCCAAAAAAAGGCGGTTATATATTGTGTGAACCCATGTCTATTACAAACCATACTATGGACTAATGTTTTTCCAAAGGCTGAATTTATTACTGTTTACCTAGGCCAACTGTCTTGCTGCCCACCTCTTACCTAAGCCAACTGGCCAACCTTATTATCACGCTAACTCGGTCTGATGTCGTAGCCACACAAGACATGCAAAATCTGGGGGCAGGAGCGGCTGAATTAGAGTGTTGGCAAACTGCACATTTAGAACCATAACAAAGTAGAGTACACCCTAGGTGTACAGAACCAGAGTAGGTAACTGTAAGTAAATGTTACACCTGAAAAAATGCACAGGCTGTGCAGGGCAGATCCAATGAGAACCCAACCAATCACCCGCATTGTTGTGCCAATCACATGCGATGTCTGTACAATGCGAGTTCAGCCATACAGTTCGTTTTTTTCCCGCACTGGAATCGGTTTGCATGGGCAGTTTACACCCGCAGAGGGCAGTGTGAACTGCCTGCGGGGGAGATTCAATGCGAGAACCTGCACTGGAATGTTCACAAAAAGTTCCTTAATGGCTAAGTTCACTTTTATTACTAAATTACAGCTCCCCTTGTGTATCAATATACCATTAATATATGTCTGTTGCAGAAAAATAAAGTCTTTCTTTGATTTTTAGAACAAGGCCTTACCTTAGCCCCTGGTTTGTTTCATAGAAAAGTCCATGACTTCCTGATATGTAGATTTTGGATGTGAAAACCAGTAAGACACAGGAAGCAGTTCACTAGATGATCTCATTGATACACAGTGGCGTATCATCCATGTGTGCAGGGTGTTTACTTCACATGGGCCCCTGAGGGGGGGGGGCCATGGATGATACATTCTGGGTTGTCAAGGATGATCGGTGCAGTGGTGGGGGCCCATATTTTTATCCAGAGGGCTTCGGGCGCCGCATTGAAGGTAAGGGGGAGGAGGGCACCGCTGTTGACAGGTGAACTGACAGCTTTTTGACTACTCCTATGGCCCGGGCTGGCACTACTGAAGGGATACTGGAAATAACCATGCAGTGACAGCTCAGACAAGTAAAGAAAAAGTGTCAGCAAAGGAAGACTTCCACCATTGGCTCCCTCTGCTGGGCTCTGCAGTAGATGATCATCAGTCAGAGCCTGGCAGAAAAGTGAAAAGAGGAAGTTTTCTTTTGCTTTCATAAGATTTCTGAGCTATCACTGCACTGGCATCCCTTGAGATTAGAGAAATCAGCTCAGAAGAAAAGTGAGAGAGGGGAATGATTCTTCTACACAGGATTCCAGATGGATCAAGCAGCCAGATAAGGAGCACCAGTGCCCCCCAATCTGCCCCCACTAAGCAGTAAGACCCTCGTCTCTCCCTACTGATCACCAGGACCCTCCATCTCTCCCCACTAAGCACCAAGACCCCATCTCTCCCCATTAAGCACCAGGACCTCCCATCTGCCCCCACCAAGAACCAGGACCTCCTATCTCCCCCACTAAGCACCAAGACCCTCCATCTCCCCCCCACTAAGCATCAAGACCCCCATCTTTCCCCACTGAGCACCAGGACTCCACATCTGCCCCCACTAACAACCAGGACCTCTTATATCCCACCACTAAGGGGGCCCCATGACTGCCCCCACCCACTGCCCTGATCACCCTCGACTGTCCCCCTTTGTCCTCCTCCAGCCCCTCTGTGTCTTCCTCCAGCCCCCCGTGTCCTTCTTTTATGACACTGTGCATTGCTCTACTCACACCATTCACTGGCCCCCAAAAAGCATTTTGAAAATATGAAAGGAAAAATGAAAAATTAAATTGTAAAAAAAGTATAAAAAATAACATAATAATAACTACTGACACCGTCCACTGCCCTACTGACACCATCCTGCACATACTACCCATCGCCGTACACTCCACACCCCTCTCCTTGCCCATATTACCCACCGCCATACACTCCGCACAGCTCTCCCTGCACATACTACACACCACCATACGCTTCGCACTCCTCTCCCTACACATACTACCCACCACTATACACTTCGCACTCCTCTCCCTGCACATACTACTCACCGCTGTACACTCTGCACTCGGCTCCTGCACATACTACCCACCGCTGTACACTCCGCACTCGGCTCCTGCACATACTACCCACCGCTGTACACCCCATAGTCCTCTCCTGCACATACTACCCGCTGCCGTACACTCTGCACTGTACATTCCTAATTTACCATTACCACATTCTGCACTATGCAAGTAATCTCAGACTCTATTTAAACACACCCCCTTTAAGCCACACCCAATATTTAGCGCAATTTAAGCCACTCCCACTTTTCGCAGCGGCACGCTAAGCGCACCGCATTTCTTTATTTATCAATGCCTGGGGCCCACTCTTGATCTTGCACACGGGGCCACTTGTTTCATGATACGCCCCTGTTGGCACCCATACCCTGCACCCATCAACTATGTTTGCAGAGCATTCCTGGAATCTCTACAGGCCTGCATTTACCTGGCTTGCCAATGTAGGCTGCCACAGCTGCTCTATTTGCACGGCATCCCTGAGTGGGACTCAATTTTGTTGATTTGATTGATGTGCATTTATTTCTATGTACATGTGAGTTTGTTACTTATGTATTAAAAGCACTTTTTTAAAAAAATGACTGCACTTTGGTAGTTTCTTTATTTATAATTTCATGAGATACAATACCAAATGGCTTGGATGATGTTAACTGCAGGTGTGTGTGGTAATTGCAAGATGCAGAGCCCATGGTGATTATTTAAAGGCACAGCTTTCTCCTTCATTGTTTCCCATTTATTCTGATGTTACTGCCGGATTCCAGAGGACATTTTTAGACCACTCTATAATTTGAGGGTCTACATAATCTGGTAAGCTGATAGGCCTCATCACTGTGCTGCTGTGTGCATTTGTTTCAAGACTGAAGCTGGTGTTGTGATTCTTCACTACAAGCTAACCATTGTGTATGGACTTATATGGACATTATTGCCATTATAAAGTTTTTGTAAGTGCTGCGCACACTATATGTTTTTTATTTGCGATCAACAAATTGTTGCTGGCTGCGTATCTTTTTCAGTATCTGAACGCAGATGTTACATGATGTTTTTATTTAATGGACCCAAGTTAGCCCTGGTTCACAACCTTGCGACTTGTCATGTGACTTGAGAGTTCAAAGTCGCATGACAAGTCGCGCCCCATTAACGGCAATGGAATTGTACTAATAAACTTAGAAAAAGGTTCCTGCACTACTTTTGTGTGGCCACCATTATTTTCAAGCACTGCCTTAACCTTCTTGGGCATGTAGTTCACCAGAGCTTCACAGGTTGCCACTTCAGTCCTCTTCCACTCCTCCATGACAACATCATGGATCTGGCGGATGTTAGAGACCTTGCGCTCCTCCACCTTCCGTTTAAGGATTCCCCACAGATGCTCAATAGGGTTTTGGTCTGGAGACATGCTTGGCCAGTCAATCACCTTTACCCTCAGCTTCTTTAGCAAGGTAGTGGTCGTCTTGGAGGTGTGTTTGGGGTCATTATCATTTTGGAATACTGCCTCGTGGCCCAGTCTCCAAAGGGAGGGGATCATGCTCTGCTTCAGTATGTCACAGTACATGTTGTCATTCATGGTTCCCTCAATGAACTGTAGCTCCCCAGTGTCGGCAGCACTCATGCAGCCCCAGAGCATGACACTACCACCAGTATGCTTGACTGTAGGCAAGACACACTTGTCTTTGTACTCCTCACCTGATTGCCGCCACACATGCTTGTCTTCAGCAACACTTTGCGGGCTTTCTTGTGCATCAACTTTAGAAGAGGCTTCCTTCTGGGACAACAACCATGACAGTCCAAATTGATGCAGTGTGCAGCGTATGGTCTGAGCACTGACAGGCTGACCCCCCCCCCCCCACCACTTCAACCTCTGCAGAAATGCTGGAAGCACTCATAAATCTATTTCCCAAAGACAACCTCTGGTTATGCCGCTGAGCACGTGCACTCAACTTCTTTGGTCGACCATGGCGAGGCCTGTTCTGAGTGGAACCTGTGCTGTTAAACTGCTGTATGGTTTTGGTCACTGTGCTGCAGCTCAGTTTCAGGATCTTGGCAATCTTCTTATAGCCTAGGCCATCTTTATATAGAGCAGGGATATGCAATTAGCGGACCTCCAGCTGTTGCCAAACTACAAGTCCCATGAGGCATAGCGAGACTCTGCCAGCAGCAAGCATGACACCCAGAGGCAGAGGCATGATGGGACTTGTAGTTTTGCAACAGCTAGACGTCCGCTAATTGCATATCCCTGATATAGAGCAACAATTCTATTTTTCAGAGAGTTCTTTGCCATGAGGTGCCATGTTGAACTTCCAGTGACCAGTATGAGAGAGTGAGAGCGATAACACCAAATTTAACACAACTGCTCTCCATTTACACCTGAGACCTTGTAACACTAACGAGTTACATGACACCGGGGTAAGAAAACGGCTAATTGGGCCAATTTGGAAATTTTCACTTAGGGGTGTACTCACTTTTGTTGCCAGCGGTTTAGACATTAATGGCTGTGCTGCGTGTTGAGTTATTTTGAGGGAACAGCAAATTTACACTGTTATACAATGTGTACACTTACTACTTTACATTGTAGCAAAGTGTCATCTCTTCAGTGTTGTCACATGAAAAGATATAATAAAATATTTACAAAAATGTGAGGGGTGTACTCAATTTTGTGAGATACTGTATATGCATCGTTCTAATAAACGCCGTAGCAATAAGTTCTGTGTTGGTCAAACTTCACAGAGTGCAAAACTGTCAAGGAGGTTGCTATTGCTAACCTATACCTAAAATGCTGGTTGTTTGGCAATCATGTCAGCCCTCTTGCTGCAATATTCAGACATACTGACCTGGAATAAATATACAGATAATTATTTCGTGACTCAGAAAATATTAATGTGTCAGCATTAGAGGCAGACCAGCATTTTTTTAGAATAAGGTCAGTAATTGCATGCCATTTACTTTAATAATAAACTTGTTGGTGTAAATTGCAAATTTTACTTATTTCAATACTTCATTTGGGTTGCCCATGATTTCTTTATTGATGTAAGCTCATGGCTGTCCACATGGCTTTTACTTTAGGGGTTTGCTGTGTGAAGCTGAGACAACATGAATGTCCCTGAATCGGACAAACCACAATGAGTAACTACCAGTCCAACACCACACTCAGCACTTTACTCCTTCAACCCTGTTACCTTTGAGGAAGTTGCCAAACTCCTTTTCACAGCCCACCTCACCAGCTGTCCCCTGGGCCCTGTCCCCTCACAACTACTGTGACCACCTTCCTGCTCTATCCTAAACTCTCTAACCCACATCGTCAACACCTCCCTCTCTTCTGGCACCTTTCCCTCTCTGCTCAAACATGTACTGGTTACCCCCATACTTAAAAAAACCCTCACTGGACCCCACCTGTGTGAATAACTTAAGACCATTCCCCTGCTCCCATTTGCCTCCAAGCTTCTTGAACGCCTTGCCCAAAACCATATGAGTTGCATCCTCACAGACAACAACCTTCTCGATCCCCTACATTCCGGCTTCCGCCCACAACATTCCACTCAAACTGCCCTACTAAAACTCACCAACAACCTACTAACTGCTAAAACCAATACCCAGTACTCCATACTCATACTCTTAGGCCCCTTTCACACTGAGGCGGGGGTGGCATCGGCGGTAAAATGCCGTTATTTTTAGCGGTGATTTACCGTCAATTTCGTGGTGCTATTTGGCCGCTATTCGGCTGCTAGCGGGGCGCTTTTACCCCCCTGCTAGCGGCTGAGAAAGTCTTAAAACCACCGCAAAGCGCCTCTGCAGAGGCGCTTTCCTGGCAGTATAGCCGCGGGGCCCATTGATTTCAATGGGCAGGAGCGGTGGAGGAGTATACACACCGCTCCTTCACCGCTCCAAAGATGCTGCTAGCAGGACTTTTTTACCATCCTGCTAGCGCTTTCACACTGGAGAGACAGCAGCGGCTGTTTCAGGTCGGTTTGCAGGCGCTATTTTTTGCGTTATTGCACCTGCAAAGTGACACAGTGTGAAAGGGGTCTTAGACCTTTCTGCTGCCTTTGACACAGTTGTGACCACCCACTCCTCTTCGAATAACTCCTCTCCCTTGGCCTCCATGACTCTGCTCTTTCCTGGTTCTCCACCTACCTATCTAAGTGCTGTTTCAGTGTCACATACAACAACATCTCCTCTGCGCCACTTCCTGTTGGGGTACCCCAGGGCTCTGTCCTTGGACCCCTCCTATTCTCTCTCTACCTCTTCCCTGTGCCAGTTGATACCTTCCCATGGCTTCAAATACCACCTCTATGCTGATGACACCCAGATCTATCTCTTGACTCCTCAACTCACCACCTCAATCTCCTCAAGCATCACAAACTCACTGAGCGACACATCAGTATGGATGTCACACCACTTCCTCAAACTCAATCTTTCTAAAACAAAACTTGCAATATTTCCTCCTCCCCGATCTCCTCCACATGAATTTACCATTGAGATCAACGGCACAACCATTGGCCCCTCCACACATGCCAGGGTGCTGGGTGTAATCCTAGACTCCGACCTCTCCTTTAGCCCCCACATCAAATCACTGGCTAAATCTTGCTGCCTTCACCTCTGCAACATCTCCAGAATTCACCTCTTCCTAACTAACGGCACCACAAAACAACGTATTCACTCCTTGGTTATTTTGCGCCTTGACTACTGCAACTCCCTCCTCAGTGGCTTACCTTAACACAGGCTATCCCCCTTCAGTGACTGCTGCCCCTCTCTGCCAATCTCTCCACTGGATTCCCCTACCCCACCGTATAAAATTCAAAATGCTAACCACAACATACAAGGCCATCCACAACATCGCCCCCAGCTACATCACCAATCTCATCTGCAGATATCACGAAAATCGTCCTCTCCACTCCTCCCAGGACCTCCTTCTCTCTAGGCAGGGGCGAATCCAGGGGGGCAATGGGGCAATTGCCACCCCCGAGAAATTTGTTGCGGGCCAGGCGGATGAGAGGGAGTGGGCGGCTCGGCGAGTCTCTCCGCAGGTGGGCGGCGTGGTTTGCGGGTGGTCAGCACGGTTTGTGGGCGAGCTGGGCCGGGCTGCTGGGTCAGTGTGTGGATGGCTCAGTGTGAGTGCGCAGCTGGCCAATCAGCTAGCCAGGGGGCGGGGGAGCAGAGAGATGAGATCATCTCTCACCGCCCTCCATCCCTGCAGTAACTTCCGCCCTCACTGTGCAGGCAGATGTGGCAGGTGACGTGGCAAGTGACAATCCACAAGGTGTGGCAGGTGACGTGGCAAGTGACAATTCGCAATGTGTGGCAAGTGACAATCCGCAACATATGGCAGGTGACGTGGCAAGTGACAATCTGTATCTGGTGGCAGGCAAGTGATAATTCGCAACGTGTGGCAGGCGACGGTGGCAAGTGACACACTCAGGGCTCCCACTGATTCTGCATTATGGTGAGTTGAACCTTTTAATTTTATATTACAATGTAATAATAGAAATAATGCGCTTCAATCTTCCTGACACCATAACAACCATGGTGCCAGGATGATTGAAGCGCCAACCCCAGCCATTTTCCCGATAAATTGCCCACAAAAAAACGTATTTTCTGGCAGTGCCACTCCCGAGACAAGACTCTGGATCCGCCCCTGTCTCTAGGTCCCTTGTTACCTCCTCCTTTGCTCACCTACATGACTTCTCCAGAGCCTCCCCCATCCTCTGGAACTCCCTGCCTCACTATGTCCTGTCAGCTCCCATCCTGTCTGCCTTTGGACGATCTTACTCAGGGAAGTCTACCCTACCTCCACCTAAGAACTATACTTAAGTCCCCTCCATCAGATCATTCCTTGCAGCCATTACCTTTTGTACCACCTCCCCCTCTCTTTAGATTGTAAGCTCCACGAGCAGGGCCCTCCTATTCCTTTTGTATTGAACTGTATTGTAATTGTACTGTCCCTCTTTTTATTGTAAAGCGCTACGTAAACTGTTGGCGCTATATAAATCCTGTATAATAATAATATCAGTACATTATTTTAAGAGGTCACATTGCATACCTTATTTATAGCTTCTCAGTCTCACACAGTCAACTAAACAATCAGTAAGGACCCATTCACACCACTGTATTGCGGTAACATGCATTACAAGAGTTGGTGCGCTATGGTGCCATTCATTGTAAATGCACATCCGTAATACATGGTGTCCTGTGCGTTGTGCTGTGATAAAATGCAGCCTGCTTATTTTTGTGTGCGCGGCTGTGCATTTCTGCTTTTTACATTCGAATGAGCTGCTTACCACAATACAATGTGTGTCAACATGTGACCAAGTTTGCATTGCAGCGCAGTGTTGTGGGGTCAATGGGTATGCATATTATTTTGGGAGAACTTATTTTATTTATACATTGGTTTATAAAGGAACACATTCTTGTTGAGTTGTTTCAATGTACTTTTTTGCCCCGTACACACGATCGTTTTTAATGTCATTTTTTAAACCGACGTTTTTCTCCTCGTTTTTTTTCATGTTTCCTCTCAAGCCTGCCTTGCGTACACACCATCATTAAAAAAAACGATCAAGCAAAGCGCAGTGACGTTCAACACGTACGACGGCACTATAAAGGGGAAGTTCCGTTCGAATGGCGCCACCCTTCATGTTAGTAAAGTTTGTTGAGCGACGATTCGCGCTTTTCAGTCCGTTACTGTGTAATGAATGTGCTATCTCCATTACGAACGCTAGTTTTACCAGAACGAGCGCTCCCGTCTCATACTTGATTCTGAGCATGCGCGTTTTTTTTCACGTCGTGAAAGCATACACACTATCGTTTTTCACGTCGTTAAAAAAAACGACATGAAAAACGACGTGAAAAAAGAGAGCATGTCCGGAATTTTTAATGGCCGTTTTTCACGTCGTTAAAAATGCTCTGGAGCCTACACACGATCATTTTTAATGGCCATTTTTTAAAATGTCATTTTTAACGGCATGAAAAACGATCGTGTGTATGGGGCATTTGTGGAATTACATTCTCTTTTAATATAACTACAGATGTGATTAAATATGGCATTAATACAGCTGAATATAGGTCATGATTCTTGGAGCACACATTATATATGAATTATGTTTCTTTCATATATGATATATATTATTATTGAAGAATTTAGGGTAGTCTTTACAGAACAAATTTATATTTTTTCATTACAAAACTAGAAGTTCAGCATTAGACCAATCCAGTCAGGGAGCTGTAGGCAATACACTATCTGCTGACAGCTGAATCAATGGCCAGAAGCTGAACATCATGGGTATCTGTGTCCAGTTGTTGGGTATCTGTGTGTTCATGGCATAGCAACTTAAAATAAAATAGACCTGACATGTTTACGTTGCTTGTCCAATACTTAACAAAACTACGGTAAATAACGAACTAAAATACATTGTCCTATTTTATCTTACCATCATCATAATTACCTTGCCTCTGTCTCTTTTGCATAAACATACATGCTGCTAGTAACACAAAGACAACACAAATATATCACTTCCATACAAACTTGCACAACATTTTTTTGCATTGCACTTACAGCACCTAAAGAGTTAAACCCTACCAATGACAATTGATGTAATAAAAGGGTTAAAAAGCCTTATTATAGTCTCTACAGGAAAATATAATGGTATTGGTTACAAAAGCAGCAGAATCAGCACAGTCCTGAGACCCATGGCCTCAGGCACTGCATGCTTAGCTGACTCCCTTATTGATGGTCATATGACATCTTTCATGGATCCATCAGCAACTTTTTACTAACTGAGCAGTGATAGCTCTTTTATAGTGGATAAACAAAGAACGTTCAATCTGACAATAATAAAAGTATATTGTTGGTTAAATCACCAGAATTCTCTAACTTTTATGAACTATACTATGCATCAGTATATACATTAGCATATTAAATGTTATAATATAAATATAATAATGTTACAATATTGGAAACATGCCAGCTTAGATATCAAGAGTATTACAAAATAGTCTGCAAATGACTATTTATAAAATTGAACCCACGCAACCCCTATACACCATCTATCCATGTAATCAATTTGCTTTAATTAAGATTAATATTTATTAATGTAATATTTAAGTAATTATAGCATGGGAATATTAAAGAGGTTGTAAACCCCATTTTTTTTTTTTAAACTAACCACCTGCAAGACAAAGCCATAATGAGCTAGTATGACTAGCATACTAGCTCATTATGCAGTACTTACCTTAGATCGAAGCCCCCGAAGCCGTCCTCGTCTCCCCCTCTGGCCGCAGTCATCTCTCCGGAAGGTTACTTCCGGGTATCGCCGCTCCGGCGCTGTGATTGGCAGGAGCAGCGAAGACGTCACCCCGCGCGGGAGCCGTCAAAACCGGCGTTGTCGGTTTTATGAATGGGATTTTCACTGCGCCTGCGCCGTTGTCTACGGCGCGCATGCGCTGTAGACAATGGTGTATACCTTTCGGCAAATACCTCCTAAACTGTGTAGGTTTAGGAGATATTGCAAACACCTACAGGTAAGTATTAATCTAGGCTTACCTGTAGGTGTAACTTCCGGGGGAGGGTTTACAACCACTTTAACATTAAATATATAGGCATGTTAAAATGATGCTTCCTGATAAAGTCAATCAAGTTGTTTACTACTGCTAGGGATGAGCTTCGTGTTCGAGTCGAACATACGTTCGACTCGAACATTGGCTGTTCGATCGTTCGACGAAGATCGAACGATTTGGGCCGTTCGCGCCAAATTCGAGTGACGCGAACGGCCCACAATGCACTACGCCATCGCAGTGTCATCCAGGCGCTGTGATTGGCCAAGCATGCACTGTGACCCCGCATGCTTGGCCAATCACAGCGCCGGCAGCGAGGAGAGCAATGATTGGCCACAGGCAGGATGCCTGTGGCCAATTATTGCTGAGGGTGTTTAGTACACGCCCCACACTATAAAAGGCCGCCAGCACGGCGGCCTAGTGTAGTGTGTTCCGGAGCAGGGATAGAGTAGCATAGGCAGGGACAGTGACTGTTATTTCTTTCTTGCTTAACCTGGATTCCTTTAGTTTAGGGAAAGAGAAGGATAGGTAGGGAGAGTGTCAGTGTGTTTTGTGCTTCTGCTATAGTGTGCTTAAAAAAAAACATTTATTCTAGGGACAGAAAACTCTAGGTAGGGACAGTGTCAGTTTCTTTCACTCTGCAAGTCCTTGTTTCCAGGGACCTGGAAGGACAGTGAGTGAATTGTCCTTTTGCTATATTGTGATTAAAAAAAACATTTATTCTAGGGACAGAAAACTCTAGGTAGGGACAGTGTCAGTTTCTTTCACTCTGCAAGTCCTTGTTTCCAGGGACCTGGAAGGACAGTGAGTGAATTGTCCTTTTGCTATATTGTGATTAAAAAAAACATTTATTCTAGGGACAGAAAACTCTAGGTAGGGACAGTGTCAGTTTCTTTCACTCTGCAAGTCCTTGTTTCCAGGGACCTGGAAGGACAGTGAGTGAATTGTCCTTTTGCTATATTGTGATTAAAAAAAACATTTATTCTAGGGACAGAAAACTCTAGGTAGGGACAGTGTCAGTTTCTTTCACTCTGCAAGTCCTTGTTTCCAGGGACCTGGAAGGACAGTGAGTGAATTGTCCTTTTGCTATATTGTGATTAAAAAAAACATTTTTTTCTAGGGACAGAAAACTGTAGGTAGGGAGAGTATTTTTTTTCTTTCACTCTGCAAGTCCTTGTTTCCAGGGACCTGTAAGGACAGTGAGTTAATTGTCCTTGTGCTATATTGTGCTGAAAAAAACATTTATTCCAGGGACAGAAAACTCTAGGTAGGGACAGTGTCAGTTTCTTTCACTCTGCAAGTCCTTGTTTCCAGGGACCTGGAAGGACAGTGAGTGAATTGTCCTTTTGCTATATTGTGATTAAAAAAAACATTTTTTTCTAGGGACAGAAAACTGTAGGTAGGGAGAGTGTTTTTTTTCTTTCACTCTGCAAGTCCTTGTTTCCAGGGACCTGTAAGGACAGTGAGTTAATTTTCCTTGTGCTATATTGTGATTAAAAAAAACATTTATTCTAGGGACAGAAAACTCTAGGTAGGGACAGTGTCAGTTTCTTTCACTCTGCAAGTCCTTGTTTCCAGGGACCTGGAAGGACAGTGAGTGAATTGTCCTTTTGCTATATTGTGATTAAAAAAAACATTTATTCTAGGGACAGAAAACTCTAGGTAGGGACAGTGTCAGTTTCTTTCACTCTGCAAGTCCTTGTTTCCAGGGACCTGGAAGGACAGTGAGTGAATTGTCCTTTTGCTATATTGTGATTAAAAAAAACATTTTTTTCTAGGGACAGAAAACTGTAGGTAGGGAGAGTATTTTTTTTCTTTCACTCTGCAAGTCCTTGTTTCCAGGGACCTGTAAGGACAGTGAGTTAATTGTCCTTGTGCTATATTGTGCTGAAAAAAACATTTATTCCAGGGACAGAAAACTCTAGGTAGGGACAGTGTCAGTTTCTTTCACTCTGCAAGTCCTTGTTTCCAGGGACCTGGAAGGACAGTGAGTGAATTGTCCTTTTGCTATATTGTGATAAAAAAAAACATTTTTTTCTAGGGACAGAAAACTGTAGGTAGGGAGAGTGTTTTTTTTCTTTCACTCTGCAAGTCCTTGTTTCCAGGGACCTGTAAGGACAGTGAGTTAATTTTCCTTGTGCTATATTGTGATTAAAAAAAACATTTATTCTAGGGACAGAAAACTCTAGGTAGGGACAGTGTCAGTTTCTTTCACTCTGCAAGTCCTTGTTTCCAGGGACCTGGAAGGACAGTGAGTGAATTGTCCTTTTGCTATATTGTGATTAAAAAAAACATTTTTTTCTAGGGACAGAAAACTGTAGGTAGGGAGAGTATTTTTTTTCTTTCACTCTGCAAGTCCTTGTTTCCAGGGACCTGTAAGGACAGTGAGTTAATTTTCCTTGTGCTATATTGTGATTAAAAAAAACATTTATTCTAGGGACAGAAAACTCTAGGTAGGGACAGTGTCAGTTTCTTTCACTCTGCAAGTCCTTGTTTCCAGGGACCTGGAAGGACAGTGAGTGAATTGTCCTTTTGCTATATTGTGATTAAAAAAAACATTTTTTTCTAGGGACAGAAAACTGTAGGTAGGGAGAGTATTTTTTTTCTTTCACTCTGCAAGTCCTTGTTTCCAGGGACCTGTAAGGACAGTGAGTTAATTGTCCTTGTGCTATATTGTGCTGAAAAAAACATTTATTCCAGGGACAGAAAACTCTAGGTAGGGACAGTGTCAGTTTCTTTCACTCTGCAAGTCCTTGTTTCCAGGGACCTGGAAGGACAGTGAGTGAATTGTCCTTTTGCTATATTGTGATAAAAAAAAACATTTTTTTCTAGGGACAGAAAACTGTAGGTAGGGAGAGTGTTTTTTTTCTTTCACTCTGCAAGTCCTTGTTTCCAGGGACCTGTAAGGACAGTGAGTTAATTTTCCTTGTGCTATATTGTGATTAAAAAAAACATTTATTCTAGGGACAGAAAACTCTAGGTAGGGACAGTGTCAGTTTCTTTCACTCTGCAAGTCCTTGTTTCCAGGGACCTGGAAGGACAGTGAGTGAATTGTCCTTTTGCTATATTGTGATTAAAAAAAACATTTTTTTCTAGGGACAGAAAACTGTAGGTAGGGAGAGTGTTTTTTTTCTTTCACTCTGCAAGTCCTTGTTTCCAGGGACCTGTAAGGACAGTGAGTTAATTTTCCTTGTGCTATATTGTGATTAAAAAAAACATTTATTCTAGGGACAGAAAACTCTAGGTAGGGACAGTGTCAGTTTCTTTCACTCTGCAAGTCCTTGTTTCCAGGGACCTGGAAGGACAGTGAGTGAATTGTCCTTTTGCTATATTGTGATTAAAAAAAACATTTATTCTAGGGACAGAAAACTCTAGGTAGGGACAGTGTCAGTTTCTTTCACTCTGCAAGTCCTTGTTTCCAGGGACCTGGAAGGACAGTGAGTGAATTGTCCTTTTGCTATATTGTGATTAAAAAAAACATTTTTTTCTAGGGACAGAAAACTGTAGGTAGGGAGAGTATTTTTTTTCTTTCACTCTGCAAGTCCTTGTTTCCAGGGACCTGTAAGGACAGTGAGTTAATTGTCCTTGTGCTATATTGTGCTGAAAAAAACATTTATTCCAGGGACAGAAAACTCTAGGTAGGGACAGTGTCAGTTTCTTTCACTCTGCAAGTCCTTGTTTCCAGGGACCTGGAAGGACAGTGAGTGAATTGTCCTTTTGCTATATTGTGATAAAAAAAAACATTTTTTTCTAGGGACAGAAAACTGTAGGTAGGGAGAGTGTTTTTTTTCTTTCACTCTGCAAGTCCTTGTTTCCAGGGACCTGTAAGGACAGTGAGTTAATTTTCCTTGTGCTATATTGTGATTAAAAAAAACATTTATTCTAGGGACAGAAAACTCTAGGTAGGGACAGTGTCAGTTTCTTTCACTCTGCAAGTCCTTGTTTCCAGGGACCTGGAAGGACAGTGAGTGAATTGTCCTTTTGCTGTATTGTGATTAAAAAAAACATTTTTTTCTAGGGACAGAAAACTGTAGGTAGGGAGAGTGTTTTTTTTCTTTCACTCTGCAAGTCCTTGTTTCCAGGGACCTGTAAGGACAGTGAGTTAATTTTCCTTGTGCTATATTGTGATTAAAAAAAACATTTATTCTAGGGACAGAAAACTCTAGGTAGGGACAGTGTCAGTTTCTTTCACTCTGCAAGTCCTTGTTTCCAGGGACCTGGAAGGACAGTGAGTGAATTGTCCTTTTGCTATATTGTGATTAAAAAAAACATTTATTCTAGGGACAGAAAACTCTAGGTAGGGACAGTGTCAGTTTCTTTCACTCTGCAAGTCCTTGTTTCCAGGGACCTGGAAGGACAGTGAGTGAATTGTCCTTTTGCTATATTGTGATTAAAAAAAACATTTTTTTCTAGGGACAGAAAACTGTAGGTAGGGAGAGTATTTTTTTTCTTTCACTCTGCAAGTCCTTGTTTCCAGGGACCTGTAAGGACAGTGAGTTAATTGTCCTTGTGCTATATTGTGCTGAAAAAAACATTTATTCCAGGGACAGAAAACTCTAGGTAGGGACAGTGTCAGTTTCTTTCACTCTGCAAGTCCTTGTTTCCAGGGACCTGGAAGGACAGTGAGTGAATTGTCCTTTTGCTATATTGTGATTAAAAAAAACATTTTTTTCTAGGGACAGAAAACTGTAGGTAGGGAGAGTGTTTTTTTTCTTTCACTCTGCAAGTCCTTGTTTCCAGGGACCTGTAAGGACAGTGAGTTAATTTTCCTTGTGCTATATTGTGATTAAAAAAAAAATTTTTTCTAGGGACAGAAAACTGTAGGTAGGGAGAGTGTTTTTTTTCTTTCACTCTGCAAGTCCTTGTTTCCAGGGACAGAGAAGGACACCTGAAGGTAGCCCTTATTGCTTTTTTCCCATCTCCCTGCAGGCCATCTATTAGAATGTCTGGAAGGCAAACAAGGAGAGGCAGACAGTCAGGAGGCAATAAAAGAGGGCAAGCAGGCTCTGTGTCTGGGGGCAACAGTGCTGGTCGTGGACGCGGTGCATTGTCATCAGCACATGGCCATGGGACACGCTTGTCCTTCTTTTCGGCAGCTGGACATGTTGAGCCACATCATGCCGAAGACTTGGTAGAGTGGATGACCAAGCCCTCCTCCTCCTCCTCATCCTCTCTCACCCAGGCTCAGGGTACTGGAAAAGCAGCTGCCAAAGCGTCGTCTTCCCTGGTATCAATGTCAGACAAATCATCAGTCACTCCTTCCCTAGACCCACCATGTCCTCCTCCTGAGGAGTCCCCCGAACTGTTTCAGCACAGTGTTGGGTACATGCTCCAGGAGGATGCCCAGCGTTTCGAAGGGTCTGATGATGAAACCCAGCTAGAGGAAGGCAGTAGCGTGAGAGCAGACAGAGGGGATGCTCAAGAAGGACACCAATCTGGCAGTCATGTTCCAGCAGCTGCAGCATACTGCCAGATTGGCTCCAGTGATGAGGAGGGAGGGGATGATGAGGTCAATGACTCCACGTGGGTGCCTAATAGGAGAGAGGAGGAGGAGGAGGATGAGGAGGAGGCACATCTCCAACGAGGCAGGATGCCCTTTGGTGGCCAGCGTAAGGGCAGTACACCGACGGAATCACACCGCAGAGCTCCGCCTGTGCAGGGCGCTGCCTCTGCCCGTCATTCAAAAAGTTCTTTGGTGTGGGCCTTTTTTGAGGCTAGTGCATCAGATCGCACAGCTGCTGTTTGCAACATATGTCTCAAGCGTATATCGCGTGGCCAAAACATCAGCCGCTTGGGTACCACATGCCTGACCAGACATATGTTGACCTGCCATGCAGCTCGTTGGCAAGCCTACCTCAAAGACCCACACCAAAGAACAAAGCGGACCTCTCCTTGCACCGCATCAGCTGGGATCTCCAACCCCACTATAACTTCAGTCCTCTCTGAAACATGCACTGAGAGGAATGAAGGTGTAGAATTAGGTGTGTCACAGCCAAGTACTTGCGCCCACTCTGCTAGCAGTACACCGACGTCCGATTCTAGCAGGCAAATTTCCCTGCCCCAGCTGCTGGACCGTCGAAAGAAGTTCACTCCCAGCCATCCACATGCCCAGCGGTTGAATGCTAGCTTGGCTAAATTGCTAGCGCTTCAACTGCTGCCTTTTCAGTTGGTAGACTCGGCCCCCTTCCGTGAGTTTGTGCAATGTGCGGTTCCTCAGTGGCAGGTTCCCAAACGCCACTTTTTCTCACGGAAGGCTATTCCGGCTCTCTACCGGCATGTGGAAGGCAATGTCTTGGCCTCGCTGGACAGGGCGGTCAGCGGTAAGGTGCATATTACCGCTGACTCATGGTCCAGCAGGCATGGACAGGGACGTTACCTTTCTTTCACGGCCCATTGGGTCACTCTTTTGGCAGCTGGGAAGGATTCAGGACAAGGTGCAGTAGTGTTGGAGGTTGTCCCACCGCCACGCCTCCAAAATGCTACTACTGGTTGTGACACACCTCTCTCCTCCACCCCCTCCTCTTCTTCTTCCTCCATGGCCTCTTCCTGTGGTTTGTCCTATGAACCAGCGGTGCTCCGTAGCCGTTCACGGGGCTACGCAAGTACGCAGGCAAAAAGATGCCATGCCGTGCTTGCGCTGGTGTGTTTGGGGGACAGAAGCCACACTGGGGCAGAGGTCCTGTCTGCTCTGCAGGGCCAGGCCGAGAGGTGGTTGACGCCACGCCAGCTTAAGCCAGGAATGGTGGTTTGCGACAATGGCACCAACCTCCTCTCCGCCCTCCGACAGGGACAACTGACCCATGTGCCCTGTGTGGCTCACGTCCTTAACCTGGTGGTGCAGCGGTTCTTGGGCAGGTACCCGGGCTTACAGGATGTCCTGAGGCAGGCCAGGAAAGTCTGTGTGCATTTCCGCAGATCTTATAATGCCAGTGCTCGCCTGGCTGAGCTGCAAAAGGAGTTGAACCTGCCCAAGAACCGCCTTATATGTGACATGCCCACCAGGTGGAACTCAACGTTGGCCATGCTGCAGCGGCTGCACACGCAGCAGAGGGCCATCAATGAGTACCTGTGCGACTACGGCACCAGGACAGGGTCAGGGGAGCTTGGTTTTTTTTCTCCACGCCAGTGGGGCATGATCAGGGATGCATGCACTGTCCTGGCACCATTTGAGGAGGCCACGAGGATGGTGAGCAGTGACAGTGCATGCATCAGTGACACTGTACCTCTTGTCCACCTGTTGGAGCACACGCTGCGTGGAATAATGGACAGGGCACTTGAGGCAGAACAGAGGCAGGAAGAGGAGGACTTCCTTGCCTCTCAAGGCCCCCTTTACCCAGACAGTGTTCCTTCTGTCCCACCCATCGCACAGGAAGAGGAGGAGGAGGAGGAGGAGGAGGAGGATTGTGTCAGCATGGAGGTGGAGGCTGGCACTCAGCATCATCAGCAGCAGTCTTTTAGGGATGATTTACAGTCCCAAGAAACCAGTGGACTTGTACGTGGCTGGGAGGAGGTGGCTGCGGATCATGTCGTCCTTAGTGACCCAGAGGACTCCGGAGCGAATGCCTCAGCAAACCTACGCTGCATGGCCTCCCTGATCCTGCAAAGTCTGCGGAAGGATCCTCGTATTCTTCGGATCAAGGAGAGGGACCATTACTGGCTGGCCACTCTCCTTGATCCACGGTACAAGGGTAAGGTTGCGGACCTTATGTTACCGTCGCAGAGGGAGCAGAGGATGAGACAACTCCGGGAGGCCTTGCAGAAAGGTCTGTGCAACGCGTTCCCAGAGACTGGGAGGTTGCAAACTCCTGGTCCTGGACAACGAGTTGCTGAGGCTTCGGCCAGTCAAAGAAGGAGCGGTGGGGAAGGTGGCCGTCTGACCGATGCGTTCAGACAATTCTTTAGTCCGCAGCCCCAAAGTATGATTGGTTCCAGCAACCATCGCCAGCGTCTGATAAACATGGTGCAGGAATATCTAGGGGCAAGGTCAGACTTGGACACCTTCCCCACCGAAAATCCTCTGGCTTACTGGGTCTTGAGGATGGATCACTGGCCAGAGCTTGCACAGTATGCAATTGAGCTACTGGCCTGTCCTGCATCCAGCGTTCTTTCGGAACGCACATTCAGTGCTGCTGGAGGATTTGTCACGGATCACAGGGTGCGCCTGTCCACCGACTCGGTTGATCGACTGACTTTCATCAAGATGAACCAGTCTTGGATCACCACCAGCTACCACACACCTGATGCTGATATAACAGACTAATTGATTTTAAAATGTCACATCCCTTCAAGACTGATGCTGATGCTGAGTGCCTGTGCTGTTATGTTGACTGCCTATCCTCCTCCTCCGAGTCCTCAATGATACGATTGATGATGATAGCTTGGAAGATCATTTTTGTTTATGGGTGCCGCCACCAGTGCCTAACGCCCAATTTTTCAGCCCCTGTTTAACAGGGGCGTGTAATTACAATTTTTGAAGCAATACTTTGCAACAGGGCTCATTGCTGTGCTCCAAGTACAGTATCTGTGAGGAGTTGCAGTGTTGTGCCACCAGTGCCTAAGGCCCAATTTTTCAGCCCCTGTTTAACAGGGGCGTGTCATTACAATTTTTGAAGCAATACTTTGCAACAGGGCTCATTGCTGTGCTCCAAGTACAGTATCTGTGAGGGGTTGCAGTGTTGTGCCACCAGTGCCTAAGGCCCAATTTTTCAGCCCCTGTTCAACAGGGGCATGTAATTACAATTCTTGATCTAATAATTCACAGCAGGGCCCATTGCTGCACCCACCAAGAGTAACTGTCAGGGCTTACAGTGTTGTGGCACCAGCACCACCATCAAAGGCCCAATTTTTACTACCACTGTTCAACAATTATATGTAATTAAAATTCCTGATATAATAGTTGACAGCAGGGCGTTCCAGCACCAACCAAGAGTAACTGTGAGTGCTTACAGTGTTGTGCCAACACCAACAACTAAGGGGCCTATTTCTGCAGAGTATATACGGCAGGTCCCTACTTTCAAACATCCAACTTACAAACGACTCCTACTTGCAAACGCAAGAAGACAACAGGAAGTGAGAGGAAATCTACCACTAGGAAGGAAAATTCTCTCCTGTAAGAATAAATATGGGAGAAAGGTGTCTCCTCTGTACTGATGCTTTATCAGCAATCCTTGTTTCAAGAAAAACACCACATTTCAAAAACAGTTGTCATTGGGACGGAAAGTGAGGTGAAATGTTCTGAACAGGGGCACAGACAGCAAAACAAATGTTACAGGGGTGATAACCCTTACCTATGTTTTCCAAAAAGTTTAAAAATAGATTTTTGGGCTGGAGCTACACTTCAACAATGTACCTGTTCAAAATTACAAACAGATTCTACATAAGAACAAACCTACAGTCCCTGTCTTGTATGCACCGCCTGTATACGGCTGTTCAGAGTATATAGGGCCTTTTTTATTTTATGTGCGGGGTTCCCCTTAATATCCATACAAGACCCAAAGGGGCTGGTAATGGGCTGGGGTAGGGGGGGGGGTCATGGGGTAGCTATGCCATTTTTCTTAAAGAATTTCATCCATATTACCGGGACCAGACATTACATTAAAGCCGCAAGCAGTTTTAAATGGCTTTTTTTTCCTTTAGAAGTGTCATTTTGTGCAGGGACAGTTCTAAACACGGGAAACACGTGGCACTTCACAGGCATACTTTAGACACCCCCCAGGTACGATATTTAAAGGAATATTTGACTTTTTTTTTTTCACTTTATGCATCATTAAAATGACTGCTCCCGAAAAACGACCGTTTTTAAAACTTCTTTTTGCATTGATACATGTCCCCTGGTGCAGAACCCGGGTTCCCAAACCCTTTTTAGGACAATAACATGCATAATAGTTGTTATAATTAGCACTTTAGAATTCGAACGTTCGCATCCATTGTATTTAATAGGGTTCTAATGTTCGTTCGAACTTCCGGTCCGTTCGCGGGTTCTGGTGCGAACCGAACCCGGGGGTGTTCGGCTCATCACTAACTACTGCATCTTCAGGCATTTTGGAGAAATATTTATTATGTATGCAGAATTGTCTATAATTTATTATTCATATTATTAGATTTTGCAGGGTCCTGCCATTGTTAAGGACTTGGTTTTGAATGCAGTGAAGATAGATTTTTTAGAAGGTCTTACTGCTATTTGGTTCCCTTTTAGCCTAATTTTATTTATTTTTTAAAAACAGCGCAGGGGATAGTACATACATGTAATGTGATGCCTCCTCTGTGCTGCTGTGTCCTTGTTTTGTAGAAATCTTCCTCCTCTAATTTCCCCCACCCACCACCACTGCCACTGTAATCATCTAGTGTGGCAGGGGTTAATAGAAGGGAGGGAGCTGTGACAGACACTCTTCAAGAGTGGTCGACTATACCCACCTTTTCTGCCCACTACATATTCAATGTTCTTATTCATAGTAGTTACATAGTAGGTGAGGTCAGTGGCGGCTGGTGCTCAAAATTTTTGGGGGGGCGCAAACAAACTGAAAAAAAAAAAAATCAATTGCCGCCACTGTGCCCATTAAACGCAGCCACTGTGCCCAAACGCCACCAGTTTGCCCACTCAAATACAGCCAGTTTGTTTCCATATACAGCCAGTGTGCCCCCATATATATATAACCAGTGTGCCCCCATATATATATAACCAGTGTGCCCCCATATATACAGCCAGTGTGCCCCCATATACAGCCAGTTTGTCCCCATATATAGCCAGTGTGCCCCCATATATATAGCCAGTGTGCCCCCATATATATAGCCAGTGTGCCCCCATATACAGCCAGTTTGTCCCCATATATATAGCCAGTGTGCCCCCATATACAGCCAGTGTGTCCCCATATATATAGCCAGTGTGCCCCCATTTACAGCCAGTTTCTCCCCATATACAGCCAGTTTCCCCCAAATGCAGCCAGTTTGTCCCCCATATACAGCCAGTTCCCCCCAAATGCAGCCAGTTTGTCCCCCATATACAGCCAGTTCCCCCCAAATGCAGCCAGCGTGTCCCCCATATACAGCCAGTTCCCCCCAAATGCAGCCAGTTTGTCCCCCATATACAGCCAGTTCCCCCCAAATGCAGCCAGCGTGTCCCCCATTTCCAGCCAGTTCCCCCCATATTCAGCCAGTTTGTCCCCCATATTCAGCCAGTTCCCCCCATATTCAGCCAGTTTGTCCCCCATATACAGCCAGTTCCCCCCATATTCAGCCAGTTACCCCCAAATGCAGCCAGTTTGTCCCCCATATACAGCCAGTTCCCCCCATATTCAGCCAGTTCCCCACAAATGCAGCCAGTTTGTCCCCCATATTCAGCCAGTTCCCCCCATATTCAGCCAGTTCCCCCCAAATGCAGCCAGTTTGTCCCCCATATACAGCCAGCTCCCCCCATATTCAGCCAGTTCCCCCCAAATGCAGCCAGTTTGTCCCCCATATATAGCCAGTTCCCCCCAAATGCAGCCAGTTTGTCCCCCATATTCAGCCAGTTTGTCCCCCAAATGCAGCCTGTTCCCCCCAAATGCAGCCAGTTTGTCCCCCATATACAGCCAGTTCCCCCCAAATGCAGCCAGTTTGTCCCCCATATACAGCCAGTTCCCCCCAAATGCAGCCTGTTCCCCCCCCAGCCCTGCACTTACCTTCCTCGGTCCGCGCCGTCCTCGATGTGTTCTCCCGCCCTCGATGTCGCTTCAGCCAATCAGGTTACCGGTAACCAGATCCGGTGAACCTGATTGGCTGAAACCTCCACACAGTCTTCTCCAAGGAACGCACCCCCGTGCATACCTGGGAGGAGTTTTTGGAAGCCGAATACAGCGTGAGAGCTGTATTCGGAAAGCCTATCAGAGCCGCTGGCTCTGATAGGCACTTCCAAGTTACACCCACCGTCGGCCGCCGCTCTAATTCATATGGCCGGCGCTCACCAGGAGGCCGGCCATATGTATAGTGGGCAGCGCGGCAGCGGTGACAATACACAGATTCATGCAATGCATAAATCTGTGTATTGTCTTTCAGTGGCGGTGCGGGAGCGAGAGGGGGCGGCGCTCCGGCGCCCTCTATGGACGCACCGCCACTGGGTGAGGTTGAAAAAAGACACAAGTCTATCAAGTATCACCTATGTGTGTGATTTTATGTCAGTATTACATTGTATATCCCTGTATGTTGCGGTCGTTCAGGTGCTTATCTAATAGTTTTTTTAAACTATTGATGCTCCCCACTGAGACCACTGCCTGTGGAAGGGAATTCCACATCCTTGCCGCTCTTACAGTAAAGAACCCTCTATGTAGTTTAAGGTTAAAACTCTTTTCTTCTCATTTTAATGAGTGGCCACGTATCTTGTTATCCACTTGCCGACCAGCCGCCGTCATTATACAGCAGCAGGTCGGCACGATCCCGCGAGCCGTCGTAGCTGTACTTTGGCTTCTTTAAGCGGGATAGTGGGCGTGTGAGCCTGCATCCCCTGCACTGTGGGTGTGCCGATGCTTGTGACCGGCGGTCGCGATGACCGTCGGCCACAAGCGATCGCGGGCACGAGAGGCAGAACAGGGACGTTTGTGTGTGTAAACACAAATCCCTGATCTGTTCTGAGAGGAGAGGCAGATCATGAGTTCCTAATAGATAGGAGCCACGATCTGTCATCTCCTACAGTCAGTCCCCTCCCCCTAAAGTTAGAACACACACTAGGGAACACAGTTAACCCTTGATCGCCCCCTAGTGTTAACCCCTTCCCTGCCAATGACATTTACACAGTAATCAGTTCATTTTTATAGCACTGATCGCTGTATAATTGTCAATGGTCCCAAAAATGTGTCAAAAGTGTCTGATGTGTCCGCCATAATGTTGCAGTCCCGATAAAAATCGCAGATCGCCACCATTACTAGTAAAATAATAATAATAAAAATGCCATAAATCTATTTTGTAGACGCTATAACTTTTGCGCAAACCAATCGATATACGCTTATTGCGATTTTTTATTACCAAAATTATGTAGTACATATCGGCCTAAACTGAGAAAAAAAAAATGCTTTTTTGTAAAAAAAATTGGGGATATTTATTATAGCAAAAAGTACAAAATATTGTGTGTTTTTCAAAATTTTCTCTCTTTTTTTGTTTATAGCACAAAAAATTAAAACCGCAGAGATGATCAAATACCACCAAAAGAAAGCTCTATTTGTGGGAAAAAAAGGACGTCAATTTTGTTTGGATACAGTGTTGCACGACCGCGCAATTGTCAGTTAAAGCGACGTAGTGCAGTATCGCAAAAAATGACCTGGTCATTGAGCAACCAAATCTTCCGGGGCTGAAGTGGTTAAACTCCTTTCCGCAAAAAAGTTCTATCCTTATCGTGGGGTCACCAGTACAATATTTGTAAATTTAAATCATATCCCCTCTCAAGCATCTCTTCTCCAGAGAGAATAAGTTCAGTGCTCACAACCTTTTCTCATAACTAATATCCTCCAGACCCTTTATTAGCTTTGTTGCTCTTCTTTGTACTCGCTCCATTTCCAGTACATCCTTTCTGAGGACTGGTGCCCAGAACTGGACAGCATACTCTAGGTGCGGCCGGACCAGAGTCTTCTAGAGCGGGAGAATTATTGTTTTATCTCTGGAGTTGATCCCCTTTTTAATGCATGCCAATATTCTGTTTGCTTTGTTAGCAGCAGCTTGGTATTGCATGCCCTAGCTGAGCCTATCATCTACTAGGACCCCCAGGTCCTTTTCCATCCTAGATTCCCCCAGAGGTTCTCCCCCAGTGTATAGATTGCATTCATATTTTTGCCACCCATATGCATTATTTTACATTTTTCTACATTAAACCTCATTTGCCATGTAGTTGCCCATCCCATTAATTTGTTCAGATCTTTTTGCAATGTTTCCACATCCTGAAGAGAAGTTATTGCCCTGCTTAGCTTAGTATTCCAAAGTTAGAATTACATAATAATAATAATAATAATAACATCAAAATGAAAAACTTAACTTTTTATCAATTTTATAAACAGTCATTTGCAGTCTACACCAGTAAGAACCTACCATCCATTCTAATCATTCCTCCACTCTGTCCACAACTATAGTTTTGGCTTTACACACACTGCGATTATATGGATATTAGATGTTTTATTACTTTCTATGCATGCAATATGCATTTTCCATATATTCCGATTTTTTTCATGGTCTGTGGAGGTCGCTATATAAATGCTTTTTCACTGGTTTAGCTCCAGTAGTTACTTCAGTCCTGTGTTAGTATATCCCTTTTATTGTGTTAGCCGTGGGCCTTTCTATTCCCTTTAAAGCGTAACTCCACTTTTGTTAAGAACCCCCCCCCCCCGGGTGATCTATGTACATTGCAAGGATTATAACAAACTTTCTTGCAGATTCCTACCTTTTGTTATTCTGAAGAAATCCATGTGTGTTTCTCTGTGCCTCTGTTCTGAGTAGGTCTAATGGGAGTGGTTTCATAATTAACTGTCAGGTGTGGAGCTACTGGGCACTAATGAGGAAATCTGCTGGGCCTGCATCCCTTTAGATGGGTTCCTACTGAAAGTATCTCTCAAAAAATGATTTTTTTTTTTTTGCAAGGGATGCCTGAAATCTGACTTGTATCTTAGGCAGACTTCTGGGAAAATTGGTGAGCCAATCACACAAGCAGGAAATTATGTTTCTGGGGAATGGTCAGTACACATTCTGTGTACAGAACAACTCCGGGGCGTGGTCTGGTGCCGTTCCGAGATGGACGTGTAGTTTGGAGCTCCCGTCCTGAGGTCCAGCAACTTCAGCTTTTCAGCTTATCTTCTCCCCCAGACATGGTGAGAACTGCCCGGAGTGCCTCAGCAACCCGTTCCCGATCCCCGCTGAACACCGACGCCCCGCTAAACCAACATATGCCTGAGATCTTTCGGTCCCGGCCTACAGCCAGGATGCAGGCCTCACAAACGGCCTCCTCACAGGGAACCCGCCTTCAGAACGCAAGCCCGCAGCGCTCCGACACACGGACATCTCCAGAGCTGGCAACAGGGATGAACCACCCCCCGGCAGTTAGCCTGAACGACCTACACAGCGTGGCTTCGGATATAAAAAACACCCTCATGGTGGCCATCTTAGACATGAGGTCGGACATACAGGCCATGACGCTTAGGGTGGAGGAGGTGGAAACTACTCAAGCCCGCCATGACACAGCGATATGCCACGTTCAGCAGGTCACAGAGTCACATGCGATCCACCTCAGGGAGATTAATCGCCACATGGAAGATTTGGATAACCGCGGGAGGCGCCGCAACCTTAGAGTGAGGGGTATCCCAGAAACGATTGATTCCAACCAGCTCCCAGTGGCAGTGACTACCATTTTCAACGACCTACTTGAAAGAGCCCCGGATACGTAGATTATCTTTGAACGGCTCCACAGAGCACTGCGTCCGCGGGGAAGAGACACAGATCCTCCGCGGGATGCAGTCTGCTGCCTCACAGACTTCCCCCTGAAGGAGGAAATACTACGCAAAGCTAGACACCGCAATCAACTGTCTTTCCAAGGAACGGATATCAGGATCTATCAAGACCTGTCTAACATCACCCTGCAACGTAGACGCGAGTTACGTCCCCTTCTGGAAACACTGAGGGCCAGATCCATAGTTTATAGGTGGAAGTTCCCTTTCTGCCTCACAGCGACTCACCAAGGCCGCACAGCCAATCTAAGGGTTCCGGAGGACCTAGAGCACTTCTGTTTTGCCATGGAGATACCGTACATGGAGGTGCCAGACTGGTACAGCGATTTTCGTATCCCTCCACTCAGAAGAGCCGCCTCCATGGAGGGTATCGCCGAAGCGGGTAACTTCAGTATTAGCCGCCGACGCTCTCACCCCCCTCCTCCACACACTCCTTCAAAAGATCAAGGAGCTCCATGTAATGGCAGCCATACGGCCTCCCCAGTGCACCGCAGAGCACGCACCTCCTAACAAGGTAACCAATCCTCTCTTTACCCAGTTTTCACATGGCGCAGAGTCCCTAACCCTACGGTTTGACATTCCCCTGCCCAGGAGATGAGCTGTTCAAACTTCGTTCAACCCGAGTTCTATACCCAGGCCCAATCCCCGTGAAACTCTGGCCGCCCTCAGCATGCCTTATTTGTCCTTATACCGTAACAGAGGAACCAGCTCCCCACTTCTCACCGCTTATGCCACCTAGCTGCAGAACAGGGACTTACTTTATTTTCTCCCTCCTTCTACCCATCCTCCCCATCGGCCTACCGGAGCCATGCTTTCCTTACCCTTCCCTCTTAGTATGCATTGCTCAGATCCAGGACTAACCGCTATCTGCCTATCTGCCTGACCCGATGCTACCACAATACACCAGGAGCAGAGCTCCCCAAGAAAGGAACATTGGATAGTAACCGTAGCCTCTCAGCCAAGACTCTGGCTCCCACTTATCAAACTCCTGCAATACCAATATGATTCTTTCTTTACAATCCCATCAAACAGTTTATTGGCTATGACTTCAGCTGTTCCCATTTCTTAAAACCATCCCTCCGGTACCGGAACCTTAATAACTCGCCGACATTGACTCAGCCTCCAACGGTAGCTGCACAGCAGACTTGCTTCACCCTCGACAACTCTCTTCACTCCTAGCACAAGTCAATCTACCATGTGGTCCTGATCTTCTATGCAGAAACACGAACACCTTCCTTCTGTTCCCACTTCACAGCTAGACTCTGGACCACTCCAGATCTCAGGTAACTCTGTACAGCAATCCCTAGGGAACACTGGCAGAACGGTTGGTATCCTCTTTCCCTCCTGGACAACTCCTGAAGGTTTCCCCGGACGTCCAAACTTCCTTATGTCGGGTCAGAGACTGCCTTGTCCCGCAATGATTGCCTTTTCCTCCTTCCCCTAACACTATATTCACTCTTGCTCATCTGCTGTACCCATTTCCTTTTGAAGCCTTCTTCCTACGTTCTCCTAACTACTCCAATGCAGCTAATGGCATGTTGATATATAATCCCCCGATTGCATTATGTGCTGTCTTTCTCCCCACAGGCCCTACTAGCTCCTGAATCTTCTGCTTTACAGCACTGAGGGTGGTCGGAGATCCGAGGGGGACATGCACAGGTATGGAATTACTGCACACCACTGACCACACAAATGTAACCCCTTAGGGTTACCTAATTTCAAACACACTATTTTACTAACCGTAGGTGTGTGGCCTACGTGGATGTCGGGAAGAGTCCATTCTCAGGCTTGGGAATGGGCGTGCCCCCCTCGGATCTAGATAGCCTGCCCTTAACCCCTGGGTATGTTTTTGTTTGCTTTGTTATCCATATTTGGAGTTTTGTTGTCAGCCATAACTGCAGATGCATACTTGTTCACGGTAACGCAAGCTGTAAGTTCTGTTTTGTTTTAACTAATTCACCCTGTTACTGACTCTGTTCCTTGAATATTCCTCTAAACCAAAGTATACACCCCCCACTCTCCGCCATGTGATACCTGAAACTTGGGCAATACACTTAATTCCTTATCCCCCTCTTCCACACAAACCCCCACATTACACAATGCTAAACATCCTCCTCTAATTAACAAATAAATGCCCTTACAACTCCACAGCCTTCACACTTTATGAGAATAAGCCGTCACACACAACCCTGACACCACCTACTAACCACCCTCTCACCATGTCCTTATATGACCTGTCCGTCATCTACACAACAAGACTACTCCTCTGACACCTAAATGAGCCATAGATGACGCTAACAACCAGCAGCGTCTGTTATCCTTAAGACCTCATAGAGACACAGACCTCACCTCTCTCTAGTTGAACTCCACCTACCGCTCTCACACACAGCGGACTCTGGTAGACACCGCTGAACCTCACCGGTACCCCCACTCCTAATTGGTGGGCTTGCAGGTCAATTCCCACACCCGGTATAATATCCCATCCCCCTACCTGTCCCCTCCTTCCTCCCTGGTTACCTTCCTCCTCAACGTCCTAACCTCACCTACCCCACATCTTCCCTTTTCCCCATCCGCATAACCCCCCCCTTTTTCCTCCCATCTCTGACTTCCCCACACCCTCCCGCCCCCCACTCGCTTAAACCTCTACTACCAACATGAGCCCCGATAATGTCCGAAGCTCCAACCTGTCCCTAAAGATAGTCTCCCTTAACGCCAAAGGACTGAATATACCTGAAAAGCGAACACAACTCTTTTCCCTCATGCGCAGCATGAAAGCTGACATAATCTTCCTACAGGAAACCCACTTTTGCAAGAAGTCAGTTCCCAACATGACTAATCGCTTTTTCCCCCATAGTTTCCATGCCACCTCACCTATCTCGAAATCCAAAGGAGTATCCATAATCATATCCAAAAACCTTCCCATCCAAATTACGGACACTCACCTTGACGAACCAGGCAGGTATATCTTCCTAAAAGGGACACTCAGGAACAAACCAATCACTTTGGCTAACATATACAGCCCCAACTCGTCCCAAGTTCCCTTTTTTAGGGCTGTAACAAGACACCTAACCAATTTCCAAGAGGGTATTCTTATACTGGGAGGGGATCTCAATGTACCCCTGAACCCCCTTTTAGACACCTCATTGGGGAAATACCACCTACCATACAGGGCGCTCCGACAAATCAGAAAATGTTTCCAAGATCTCTTACTCCACGACACATGGCGCACCTTACACCCGAATGTAAAGGATTTTACATTCTTCTCCGCCCCACATAACAAATATTCACGACTAGACTACATATTTCTTACCCAACAGGATCTCCCGTCCCTAAAAGCAGCAACCGTCGAACCGATGACCTTCTCTGACCACCACCCTATCTCAATGACCCTCACTTTCCCTGAAAAAGTATACCGCTCGTAAATCTGGAGACTAGACCCTTCCATCCTGACAGACAAAACCAAAGAATTAGAGATTCAAACTTGCCTAAGCAATTATTTCACTGAGAACAACACCCCGGACACTTCTAAACTTACTCAGTGGGCGGCTCACAAATGTGTTGTCCGAGGGAAATTGATTTCCCTGGGGGCCGCAATTAGAAAGGAAAAACGGGCCAAACTGGCTGACCTCTTTTCCAAACTTAATAAACTAGAAGCACTACACAAACGAAACCTGGCCCAGCAAACCCACGTAGAACTACTAGAGACTCGTACACTCATGTTCAGGAAGAATTGGGCCATCACCTCAGGAAGAAATACACTCTATCTCAGAAACTTTTTTACGAATTCGGCAACAAAAGTGGCCATCTTCTTGCTCAAGCCTTACGCAAGAAAAGGGCTGCTAATATGATACATCACATACAATCCCCCACGGGTAAGACACTCACAAATAACAATGACATAGCCAGAGAGTTTGAGAAGTACTACTCGTCCCTATATAATCTAGATAAATCCGAACCCCCTACTACCTCATCAGATGACAGACCCAATGATATTAACTCGTTCTTAGACCAATTTGCCCCAGGAAAGCTCCCCACAGACACCACCACGATTCTGGAATCCCCGATCTCTATTCAGGAATGGAAAAAAGCTTTAAAACAACTTAAGCCTGGTAAGAGCCCGGGACCCGACGGTCTCTCCGCCGTATATTTCAAGACATTCTCAGACCTTCTTCAACAACCCTTCCTTGACGCCTTCAACACACTCTCTCCCTCAAATCCCTTCAAAAGCGAAATGTTAGAAGCACATATCGTTGTTATCCCCAAAGAAGATAAGGACCCCACCCAAACTGGAAACTATAGACTAGTGATGAGCCGAACACCCCCGGGTTCGGTTCGCACCAGAACCCGTGAACGGACCGAAAGTTCGTACGAACATTAGAACCCTATTAAATACAATGGATGCGAACGTTCGAATTCTAAAGTGCTAATTATAACAACTATTATGCATGTTATTGTCCTAAAAAGGGTTTGGGAACCCGGGTTGTGCACCAGGGGACATGTATCAATGCAAAAAGAAGTTTTAAAAACGGTCGTTTTTCGGGAGCAGTCATTTTAATGATGCATAAAGTGAAAAAAAAAAAGTCAAATATTCCTTTAAATATCGTACCTGGGGGGTGTCTAAAGTATGCCTGTGAAGTGCCACGTGTTTCCCGTGTTTAGAACTGTCCCTGCACAAAATGACACTTCTAAAGGAAAAAAAAGCCATTTAAAACTGCTTGCGGCTTTAATGTAATGTCTGGTCCCGGTAATATGGATGAAAATCTTTAAGAAAAATGGCATAGCTACCCCATGACCCCCCCCCCTACCCCAGCCCATTACCAGCCCCTTTGGGTCTTGTATGGATATTAAGGGGAACCCCGCACATAAAATAAAAAAGGCCCTATATACTCTGAACAGCCGTATACAGGCGGTGCATACAAGACAGGGACTGTAGGTTTGTTCTTATGTAGAATCTGTTTGTAATTTTGAACAGGTACATTGTTGAAGTGTAGCTCCAGCCCAAAAATCTATTTTTAAACTTTTTGGAAAACATAGGTAAGGGTTATCACCCCTGTAACATTTGTTTTGCTGTCTGTGCCCCTGTTCAGAACATTTCACCTCACTTTCCGTCCCAATGACAACTGTTTTTGAAATGTGGTGTTTTTCTTGAAACAAGGATTGCTGATAAAGCATCAGTACAGAGGAGACACCTTTCTCCCATATTTATTCTTACAGGAGAGAATTTTCCTTCCTAGTGGTAGATTTCCTCTCACTTCCTGTTGTCTTCTTGCGTTTGCAAGTAGGAGTCGTTTGTAAGTTGGATGTTTGAAAGTAGGGACCTGCCGTATATACTCTGCAGAAATAGGCCCCTTAGTTGTTGGTGTTGGCACAACACTGTAAGCACTCACAGTTACTCTTGGTTGGTGCTGGAACGCCCTGCTGTCAACTATTATATCAGGAATTTTAATTACATATAATTGTTGAACAGTGGTAGTAAAAATTGGGCCTTTGATGGTGGTGCTGGTGCCACAACACTGTAAGCCCTGACAGTTACTCTTGGTGGGTGCAGCAATGGGCCCTGCTGTGAATTATTAGATCAAGAATTGTAATTACATGCCCCTTTTGAACAGGGGCTGAAAAATTGGGCCTTTCGTGGTGGTGGTGGTGGTGGCGTTGCCACAACACTGTAAGCCCTCAGAGTTACTCTTGGTGGGTGCAGCAATGGGCCCTGCTGTGAATTATTAGATCAAGAATTGTAATTACATGCCCCTTTTGAACAGGGGCTGAAAAATTGGGCCTTTCGTGGTGGTGGTGGTGGTGGCGTTGCCACAACACTGTAAGCCCTCAGAGTTACTCTTGGTGGGTGCAGGAATGGGCCCTGCTGTGAATTATTAGATCAGGAATTGTAATTACATGCCCCTTTTGAACAGGGGCTGAAAAATTGGGCCTTTCGTGGTGGTGGTGGTGGTGGCGTTGCCACAACACTGTAAGTCCTCAGAGTTACTCTTGGTGGGTGCAGGAATGGGCCCTGCTGTGAATTATTAGATCAAGAATTGTAATTACATGCCCCTTTTGAACAGGGGCTGAAAAATTGGGCCTTTCGTGGTGGTGGTGGTGGTGGCGTTGCCACAACACTGTAAGCCCTCAGAGTTACTCTTGGTGGGTGCAGGAATGGGCCCTGCTGTGAATTATTAGATCAAGAATTGTAATTACATGCCCCTTTTGAACAGGGGCTGAAAAATTGGGCCTTTCGTGGTGGTGGTGGTGGTGGCGTTGCCACAACACTGTAAGCCCTCAGAGTTACTCTTGGTGGGTGCAGGAATGGGCCCTGCTGTGAATTATTAGATCAAGAATTGTAATTACATGCCCCTTTTGAACAGGGGCTGAAAATTGGGCCTTTCGTGGTGGTGGTGGTGGTGGCGTTGCCACAACACTGTAAGCCCTCAGAGTTACTCTTGGTGGGTGCAGGAATGGGCCCTGCTGTGAATTATTAGATCAAGAATTGTAATTACATGCCCCTTTTGAACAGGGGCTGAAAAATTGGGCCTTTCGTGGTGGTGGTGGTGGTGGCGTTGCCACAACACTGTAAGCCCTCAGAGTTACTCTTGGTGGGTGCAGCAATGGGTCCTGCTGTGAATTATTAGATCAAGAATTGTAATTGCATGCCCCTGTTGAACAGGGGCTGAAAAATTGGGCCTTAGGCACTGGTGGCACAACACTACAACCCCTCACAGATACTGTACTTGGAGCACAGCAATGAGCCCTGTTGCAAAGTATTGCTTCAAAAATTGTAATGACACGCCCCTGTTAAACAGGGGCTGAAAAATTGGGCCTTAGGCACTGGTGCCACAACACTCCAACCCCTCACAGATACTGTACTTGGAGCACAGCAATGAGCCCTATGGCAAATTATTGCTAAAAAAATTGTAATTACACGCCCCTGTAAAACAGGGGCTGAAAAATTGGGCCTTAGCCACTGGTGGCGGCACCCATAAACAAAAATGATCTTCCAAGCTATCATCATCAATCGTATCATTGAGGACTCGGAGGAGGAGGATAGCCAGTCAACATAACAGCACAGGCACTCAGCATCAGCATCAGTCTTGAAGGGATGTGACATGTTAAAATCAATTAGTCTGTTATATCAGCATCAGGTGTGTGGTAGCTGGTGGTGATCCAAGACTGGTTCATCTTGATGAAAGTCAGTCGATTAACCGAGTCGGTGGACAGGCGCACCCTGTAATCCGTGACAAATCCTCCAGCAGCACTGAATGTGCGTTCCGAAAGAACGCTGGATGCAGGACAGGCCAGTAGCTCAATTGCATACTGTGCAAGCTCTGGCCAGTGATCCATCCTCAAGACCCAGTAAGCCAGAGGATTTTCGGTGGGGAAGGTGTCCAAGTCTGACCTTGCCCCTAGATATTCCTGCACCATGTTTATCAGACGCTGGCGATGGTTGCTGGAACCGATCATACTTTGGGGCTGCGGACTAAAGAATTGTCTGAACGCATCGGTCAGACGGCCACCTTCCCCACCGCTCCTTCTTTGACTGGCCGAAGCCTCAGCAACTCGTTGTCCAGGACCAGGAGTTTGTAACCTCCCAGTCTCTGGGAACGCGTTGCACAGACCTTTCTGCAAGGCCTCCCGGAGTTGTCTCATCCTCTGCTCCCTCTGCGACGGTAACATAAGGTCCGCAACCTTACCCTTGTACCGTGGATCAAGGAGAGTGGCCAGCCAGTAATGGTCCCTCTCCTTGATCCGAAGAATACGAGGATCCTTCCGCAGACTTTGCAGGATCAGGGAGGCCATGCAGCGTAGGTTTGCTGAGGCATTCGCTCCGGAGTCCTCTGGGTCACTAAGGACGACATGATCCGCAGCCACCTCCTCCCAGCCACGTACAAGTCCACTGGTTTCTTGGGACTGTAAATCATCCCTAAAAGACTGCTGCTGATGATGCTGAGTGCCAGCCTCCACCTCCATGCTGACACAATCCTCCTCCTCCTCCTCATCCTCCTCCTCTTCCTGTGCGATGGGTGGGACAGAAGGAACACTGTCTGGGTAAAGGGGGCCTTGAGAGGCAAGGAAGTCCTCCTCTTCCTGCCTCTGTTCTGCCTCAAGTGCCCTGTCCATTATTCCACGCAGCGTGTGCTCCAACAGGTGGACAAGAGGTACAGTGTCACTGATGCATGCACTGTCACTGCTCACCATCCTCGTGGCCTCCTCAAATGGTGCCAGGACAGTGCATGCATCCCTGATCATGCCCCACTGGCGTGGAGAAAAAAAACCAAGCTTCCCTGACCCTGTCCTGGTGCCGTAGTCGCACAGGTACTCATTGATGGCCCTCTGCTGCGTGTGCAGCCGCTGCAGCATGGCCAACGTTGAGTTCCACCTGGTGGGCATGTCACATATAAGGCGGTTCTTGGGCAGGTTCAACTCCTTTTGCAGCTCAGCCAGGCGAGCACTGGCATTATAAGATCTGCGGAAATGCACACAGACTTTCCTGGCCTGCCTCAGGACATCCTGTAAGCCCGGGTACCTGCCCAAGAACCGCTGCACCACCAGGTTAAGGACGTGAGCCACACAGGGCACATGGGTCAGTTGTCCCTGTCGGAGGGCGGAGAGGAGGTTGGTGCCATTGTCGCAAACCACCATTCCTGGCTTAAGCTGGCGTGGTGTCAACCACCTCTCGGCCTGGCCCTGCAGAGCAGACAGGACCTCTGCCCCAGTGTGGCTTCTGTCCCCCAAACACACCAGCGCAAGCACGGCATGGCATCTTTTTGCCTGCGTACTTGCGTAGCCCCGTGAACGGCTACGGAGCACCGCTGGTTCATAGGACAAACCACAGGAAGAGGCCATGGAGGAAGAAGAAGAGGTGGGGGTGGAGGAGAGAGGTGTGTCACAACCAGTAGTAGCATTTTGGAGGCGTGGCGGTGGAACAACCTCCAACACTACTGCACCTTGTCCTGCATCCTTCCCAGCTGCCAAAAGAGTGACCCAATGGGCCGTGAAAGAAAGGTAACGTCCCTGTCCATGCCTGCTGGACCATGAGTCAGCGGTTATATGCACCTTACCGCTGACCGCCCTGTCCAGCGAGGCCAAGACATTGCCTTCCACATGCCGGTAGAGAGCCGGAATAGCCTTCCGTGAGAAAAAGTGGCGTTTGGGAACCTGCCACTGAGGAACCGCACCATTGCACAAACTCACGGAAGGGGGCCGAGTCTACCAACTGAAAAGGCAGCAGTTGAAGCGCTAGCAATTTAGCCAAGCTAGCATTCAACTGCTGGGCATGTGGATGGCTGGGAGTGAACTTCTTTCGACGGTCCAGCAGCTGGGGCAGGGAAATTTGCCTGCTAGAATCGGACGTCGGTGTACTGCTAGCAGAGTGGCCGCAAGTACTTGGCTGTGACACACCTAATTCTACACCTTCATTCCTCTCAGTGCATGTTTCAGAGAGGACTGAAGTTATAGTGGGGTTGGAGATCCCAGCTGATGCGGTGCAAGGAGAGGTCCGCTTTGTTCTTTGGTGTCGGTCTTTGAGGTAGGCTTGCCAACGAGCTGCATGGCAGGTCAACATATGTCTGGTCAGGCATGTGGTACCCAAGCGGCTGATGTTTTGGCCACGCGATATACGCTTGAGACATATGTTGCAAACAGCAGCTGTGCGATCTGATGCACTAGCCTCAAAAAAGGCCCACACCAAGGAACTTTTTGAATGACGGGCAGAGGCAGCGCCCTGCACAGGCGGAGCTCTGCGGTGTGATTCCGTCGGTGTACTGCCCTTACGCTGGCCACCAAAGGGCATCCTGCCTCGTTGGAGATGTGCCTCCTCCTCCTCCTCTCTCCTATTAGGCACCCAGGTGGAGTCAGTGACCTCATCATCCCCTCCCTCCTCATCACTGGAGCCAATCTGGCAGTATGCTGCAGCTGCTGGAACATGACTGCCAGATTGGTGTCCTTCTTGAGCATCCCCTCTGTCTGCTCTCACGCTACTGCCTTCCTGTAGCTGGGTTTCATCATCAGACCCTTCGAAACGCTGGGCATCCTCCTGGAGCATGTACCCAACACTGTGCTCAAACAGTTCGGGGGACTCCTCAGGAGGAGGACATGGTGGGTCTAGGGAAGGAGTGACTGATGATGAGTCTGACATTGATACCAGGGAAGAGGACGCTTTGGCAGCTGCTTTGCCAGTACCCTGAGCCTGGGTGAGAGAGGATGAGGAGGAGGAGGAGGGCTTGGTCATCCACTCTACCAAGTCTTCGGCATGATGTGGCTCAACATGTCCAGCTGCCAAAAAGAAGGACAAGCGTGTCCCATGGCCATGTGCTGATGACAATGCACCGCGTCCACGACCAGCACTGTTGCCCCCAGACACAGAGCCTGCTTGCCCTCTTTTATTGCCTCCTGACTGTCTGCCTCTCCTTGTTTGCCTTCCAGACATTCTAATAGATGGCCTGCAGGGAGATGGGAAAAAAGCAATAAGGGCTACCTTCAGGTGTCCTTCTCTGTCCCTTTACTTAAGGATTTCTAAATATGGTTGAGGATGATTGCTTTTGCACAGAATAGCACAACGACAATTTCCCTGACTGTCCAAAAAACAAGGATTTCAAAGATGGTTGATGAGGAATGCTTTAGCACACTATAGCACAAGGAGAATTCCCCTCACTTTCCTTCTTTGTCCCTAGAAACAAGGATTCGCACAGTGAAAGAAACTGACACTCTCCCTACCTAGAGTTTTCTGTCCCTAGAAAAAATGTTTTTTTAAAGCACACTATAGCACAAGGAGAATTCACTCACTGTCCTTCCCTGTCCCTAGAAACAAGGATTCGCACAGTGAAATAAACTGACACTCTCCCTACCTAGAGTTTTCTGTCCCTAGAAAAAATGTTTTTTTAAAGCACACTATAGCACAAGGAGAATTCCCCTCACTTTCCTTCTTTGTCCCTAGAAACAAGGACTCGCACAGTAAAAGACACTGACACTCTCCCTACCTAGAGTTTTCTGTCCCTAGAAAAAATGTTCTTTTAAAGCACACTATAGCACAAGGAGAATTCCCCTCACTTTCCTTCTTTGTCCCTAGAAACAAGGACTCGCACAGTGAAAGAAACTGACACTCTCCCTACCTAGAGTTTTCTGTCCCTAGAAAAATTTTTTTTTAAAGCACACTATAGCACAAGGAGAATTCCCCTCACTTTCCTTCTTTGTCCCTAGAAACAAGGATTCGCACAGTGAAAGAAACTGACACTCTCCCTACCTAGAGTTTTCTGTCCCTAGAAAAAATGTTTTTTTAAAGCACACTATAGCACAAGGAGAATTCCCCTCACTTTCCTTCTTTGTCCCTAGAAACAAGGATTCGCACAGTAAAAGACACTGACACTCTCCCTACCTAGAGTTTTCTGTCCCTAGAAAAAATGTTTTTTTAAAGCACACTATAGCACAAGGAGAATTCCCCTCACTTTCCTTCTTTGTCACTAGAAACAAGGACTCGCACAGTAAAAGACACTGACACTCTCCCTACCTAGAGTTTTCTGTCCCTAGAAAAAATGTTTTTTTAAAGCACACTATAGCACAAGGAGAATTCCCCTCACTTTCCTTCTTTGTCACTAGAAACAAGGACTCGCACAGTAAAAGACACTGACACTCTCCCTACCTAGAGTTTTCTGTCCCTAGAAAAAATGTTTTTTTAAAGCACACTATAGCACAAGGAGAATTCCCCTCACTTTCCTTCTTTGTCACTAGAAACAAGGATTATTACAGTGAAATAAACTGACACTCTCCCTACCTAGAGTTTTCTGTCCCTAGAAAAAATGTTTTTTTAAAGCCTGGATGACACTGCGATGGCGTAGTGCATTGTGGGCCGTTCGCGTCACTCGAATTTGGCGCGAACGGCCCAAATCGTTCGATCTTCGTCGAACGATCGAACAGCCGATGTTCGAGTCGAACGTATGTTCGACTCGAACACGAAGCTCATCCCTACTATAGACCAATCTCATTATTGAATGTAGATGTCAAAATCTTTTCTAAGATTTTGGCAAACAGACTCTTACCGCTTCTCCCTTCCTTAATCTCTCATGACCAGACCGGCTTTATCCCTGGACGGGAAGCCAGGGACAACACTGTTAAAGCAATAAACTTACACCATCTTATGACACAGACAACCCAAAAAGGCCTGTTTTTGTCACTCGATGCGGAGAAGGCGTTCGACAGAGTAGCTTGGGACTATATGACAGCGGTTCTGAGGGCCATAGGATTGGGCCCATATATGTTAGGCCTATTCCTGTCACTATACACGGGACCATCTGCTAAGGTACGGGTCAACAATACTCTGTCGAACGCCTTTCCCATCGGAAATGGCACAAGACAGGGCTGCCCCCTGTCCCCCATCCTCTTTGTACTCACGCTTGAACCATTCCTCCGTAAACTGACATACAACCCAGATATCCAAGGTATAAGTTCCTCCAAAAGAGAATATAAATACGCTGCTTTCGCAGACGATATTTTGTTGTTCCTGTCGAACCCACTGATCTCCCTACCGAACCTTCTTTCTGAATTTAAACAATTTCAGTTCCTCTCCCACCTTAAAATTAATTTCTCGAAATCCTTTGCCCTTAATATTACACTACCTCAACATATAGTTGATCAATGTAAGGCTAACTTCCCGTTCCAATGGAAACAAGACTCCATCACATACCTAGGGATACAACTCCCTTCCAAACTCTCAAACCTCTACGCTAAAAACCATGTTCCTATCCTACACAGACTATCCTCCGATCTTGAAACCTGGAACAAACCGCTTTTCTCTTGGTTTGGCAGAGCAGCGATCCTCAAAATGAATGCCCTCCCAAGAATACTCTATATATTACAGGCGATCCCTATACATATACCTCCGGCCTTTTTTAAATCTTACAGAAACATATGCACTAAATTCTTATGGGGGAACCGTAGACCCAGAATCAGCTTTACGCAGCTCACCCGACCTAAAAGACTTGGGGGCATAGGCCTCCCCAACCTTCTCAATTATTACACTGCTACACACCTTACCAGGATAGTGGACTGGAATACTCAATCTCTCCACAAAGATTGGGTTTCCCTAGAAGCATCTTTTTCTGCTCTCCCTTTGGAGTCTCTCCCATGGATACTCCCACCCCACGTCCCTTCTGAATTACGCGTACACCCACTTATAGACCCAACCTTGCAATGCTTCAAAAAGCTTTGCTACCAATCACCCATATCTTCGATTCCCAGCCCACTGACACCTGTAAAAATGAACCCTGGGTTCCCACCAGGTATGCACGCAAAGTTTCTTACCGATAACTGGACACAGAGCCCAATTAGATCACATCAGTTCTTCCTCCGGGGCAAACTATTGTCTACATTCCAACTCTCCTCCCAACTAAACAAGCCACCCATTCCCCCTTGGACATATATTTTAATTGCTCATTTTCTAAAATCCCTTAACAAGAATATACAATGTTCCAGAGAACTCACCCCTTTCGAAAAGCTATGTATCCAAACGACACCCCAATCTCACCTAGTGTCTACCACACATGAACTCCTCTTCGCCAAGATGAAAGCTAATGAGACCTTAGCCTGTAAGAACTGGGAGTCAGACCTCTCTGTATCTCTCTCAGCGGAACAATGGGAACAAATTGTCCTCAACATACATAAAGGGTCGACGAATGTGTCGACCCAGGAAAACAGCTTTAAGATCCAATCTAGATGGTATCGCACGCCCACCCTCCTGCATAAATTTAATCCCACTATCCCAGAGGTCTGCTGGAGATGTCTCCGGGAAAGGGGAACCCTTCTCCATATCTGGTGGTCCTGTCCATCTCTAAAAGACTTCTGGGAAAAGGTATGCCATATAACCTCTCGAGTCACTTCATATCATTTGGACCTTTCCCCTTCTCAATTCCTTCTTCACCACTCACCCCTGTCGCACAATTCCTATCACAAATCCCTAGCAATGCATATGATCAATGCGGCAAAACAGTGTATCCCTATACACTGGAAATCGACTCACCAACCAACCCTAAAAGAATGGTTTAACAGAATATGCAAAATTGAGGAAATGGAAAATCTTATACATATTGCAAGAGAGACTCCGTCATCATTTAGTAAAAAATGGGCCTGCTGGTTACACTATAAAACGACACCAGAATATGCAAACTCCCTGAACCCTGACAAAGGATAAATTACTCCTCTGAGAATTGCCATTAAAAATCTACGACATGCCAGGATCTTCCCTTAACCCTAAACCTTACAAGTACACCTCTCTCCTCCTATAACTTCCCCTATACAGATCCGCCCCTATTTTCTCATAACACACCCTTTGAACACCCCAAGTGGTCGGGGAAGTCAGAGACGGACCCCCTGCCAACGCCATCCCCTCCTGCCTCACTCCCCTCGATCCCCACCCCACCCCCTCTCCTTCCACCACTTACCCCCTTCTACCTTCTCATCCACACGCTTCTGTAAAATACAACCACTAACATAGCTCCAGCCTACACTCCCTCATTCATACACTCTCAACGAAATAAATCTGTTTGTAGCTCCTTCTCTCCCTTCCTGCCATATTGCACCTGCTGGCCTTTCCCTCCCCCACAGACCAAAAGTCCACAACGACATCCGTGAACCTACCTAGCTCTAACCTACCCACAGGCTCTATCTCCGTCAACGGTATTGGACTTTGACTAGACCCCACAATTACCTCGAATTAAGGTAACCCACCCCAACACGGCCTAGCTCATGAAGGATGCACATAGCCATTTCATTTTCACTACCTGCAAGTTGAATTGTATATGACACATGTAATTCATCCCTGTTTTGTGGTTGTATTAATGCCTTATTGTACTACTATTGTCCAAGATATCTGTAAATGCTTTTTACATTTCAATAAACTATTTGAGAAAAAAAAAAAAAAAAAAAGAACAACTCCATGTAGCCATATTGCAATGTATTCTCAGAAATTTACATTGGCTGCAGATTGAAAAGGAAAGGTAATTTTTAATAACATTCAATAACAAAATGAATAATGTCGCAATTATATGTGCTATATTGTTTTTCCGTTATTTGCTATTTTTTTTCCCCACTAAAGTGGAGTTACCCTTTAACATTACATTCAGTGTAGTTTGTTATTAACTATAGGTTTTTCTGTATTTTCCACTTTTTTACATTATATTTTTTTACAGTGAAATAGTATACTTTATCACATCAGTTTCTTGAATATGTCTGCAAATATGTGGTAGAGTACCTACCTGGGGATGAGTCTGTTTAAAGCTAGGGGGTCCCAGTGGGTGCTAGCTTCCCCGGCAGTGCCGTGCTCCACACCGAATGAAGTGACCCATGCAGAACTCTTGATGGTGTCATCTTCCTATCTAGCAGGTGGTGCCATTGGTGGCAGGAGGAGGAAGTACAGGATTTCCAGGAGGGGACTGGGTAGAAAGTGAGCAGGGCAAGGAGCCTGATTGGTTCCAATGTTAGCTCTGGAATTGAGGGACCAGGCCCGAGTTTAAAGTGTAAACTTGGACTAAGGCCATTCATTCATTCATTCATTCATTGTTCGGCCACTGCCAGACACAGCAGAAGCACTGGGTTGGGACCTGGATCTTGACAGTGACAAGTTAAAAACACCAATTCTTTTAAATTATGCAAATATGTTGAAATGTTTAACCTCTCAAGTGAGGTAGTACAAGCAAAACTGCAGGGATCAGTTAGTGATAAGGGTCAGAAAGGGATTATGGAATAGATCAATGGCTTTGTTGTGTTTTATTTTGCACAAACCTTGAAAGAAAGCCCGAAAAAATGCATAAACCTGATAAGATATCTGAGCTTGATCAATAATGCAGAGTTGTTTTACAGTGGAAAAGGATGGATGGATTATGATAGGGCCTTTAGACTTAAGATGGTGACTATCAATCGAAAGCTGTGCTTTAGACAGATTTTGAGGTTATGATCGAGGCTGGTACAGAGTAAGGGGCATGCTAATATGATGCAGTTTAGCAGCTCTATAACGTAGTCAAGGTTTTGGGTGCAAGTTTAGGCATGCCTGTGCCACTTGTGATGGTTCCAATGCTCATAGGATGGCAGCAGAACTAAAACAGGAAGGATTTCAAATGGAATTTAAATTACCAGTGTGGTAAAGGTTGAGGGATCCAAGAAAGAGGAAAATGTGAAATTTTCAGTGGAATATCTGGGAGTTCAATGGAAAAGATCACCAGGTGGTGAGCCCCTTTAAAAACCTGCCATTGAAGGATCTGGTGGTGTCACCTCTGGTGGTGGTTCAAAAAATTTTAGTTGATAAAGCACCTTTCATATCCAAAAGGGTAACTGGAGAATGATCCCATAGAGGACAACCTATGCAGGGCTGCAGAACCAGCTGTTTGATAATACATTGGTCTTGGTGGGATGGGAAGGAATGGTCAGTTAGACAATATAGACACTGAGTTGGCCTTTAGGCTTTAGGCCTTATACCCTAGCAGCGTGAAGTTCATTGGTTGCAAATAAAATGGACAATTTTATACAGATCTGTATTTTCTTATAGAGTGATCAATATCTTGAATCTTGTGTCAGACCCTTAGCTTCTTCCTGCAGTTGTGTGTACAACATGCTGTGGGAGTGGGTAGAGTTGCTCATTACCAGGGATGAGCCGAACAGCCCCCTGTTCGGTTCGCACCAGAACCTGCGAACAGAAAGAATGTTCGTGTGAACTTTAGAACCCTATTAAATACAATGGACTCGAACGTTCGAAATCTAAAGTGCTAATTATAAAGGCTTATATGCAATTTTTTGTCCTAAAAAGTGTTTGGGGACCCGGGTCCTGCCCCAGGGGACATGTATCAATGCAAAAAAAGGTTTAAAAAATAGATGTTTTTACGGGAGCGGTGATTTTAATAATGCTTAAAATGAAAAAATAAAAGTGAAATATTCCTTTAAATTTCGTACCTGGGGGGTGTGTATGATATGCATGTAAAGTGGCGCATGTTTCCCATGCTTAGAACTGTCCCTGCACAAAGTGTCATTTTTGAAGGAAAAAAAGTCATTTAAAACTCACTCGCGGCTATTAATGAATTGTCGGCTTTTATCAATACATAGAAAAGTCATTGATAAAAAAAAAAAAAAAAGCGTGGGGGTTCCCCCAAATTCAATTACCAGGCCCTTTAGGTCTGGAATGGATATTAAGGGGAACCCCACCGCAAATTTAAAAAAAAATGGCGTGGGGTTCCCCCTAAATATCCATACCAGGCCCTTGAGATCTGGCATGGATTTTAAGGGGAACTCCACCCCAATTTTTTTTTAAAATGGCGTGGAGTCCCCCCAAAAATCCATACCAGACCCTTATCCGAGCACGCAACCTGGCCGGCCGCAGGGGAAGAGGGGGGGACGAGAGAGCGGCCCCCCCTCCCTCCTGAACCGTACCAGGCCACTTGCCCTCAACATGGGGAGGATGTCCCCATGTTGATGGGGACAAGGGCCTCATCCCCACAACCCTTGCCTGGTGGTTGTGGGGGTCTGCGGGCGGGGGGCTTATCGGAATCTGGAAGACCCCTTTAACAAAGGGGACCCCCAGATCCTGGCCCCCCCTATGTGAATTGGTAAGGGGTACATTGTACCCCTACCATTTCACAAAGAAAGTGTAAAAAAAATAAATAAAAACACACAAACACCTTGAAAAAGTCCTTTATTAAAAAAAAAACAAAAAAAAACAAAAACATTCCAGCGATGAAATCCAGTGTCCCGCGGCGATCCCGATGTCCAGCGCTGTCCGTCATTGGTTGTGCCTGTGCGGACCTGATGGGGAACTTCCTCGCTGTGTTTTAAATGTATAGACCAGTCCCTTCTAAAGTTCCCCATCAGGTCCGCTCAGCGGACCAGATGCTGAACATGAGAAGGGGCGGGTCTATACATGAATTACAAAGTGAGAGAAGTTCCCCATCAGGTCCGCCCCCTCGGTATGTCGGACCCCGCCTACGTCATTGGCCTGAGCGGGAAACTTCCTTCACTGTGTAAATTTAAATTACACAGTGAAGGAAGTTCCCCGCTCAGGCCAATGACGTAGGCGGGGTTGGACATACCGAGGGGGCGGACCTGATGGGGAACTTCATTCGCTGTGTAATACATGTATAGACCCGCCCCTTCTCATGTTCTGCATCTGGTCGGCTGAGCGGACCTGATGGGGAACTTTAGAAGGGGCTGTTATGTTACACTATGTGATTATTCTTGCTCTGTGTCTTTAAGATCTGTCCCCTTCTTTCTAGCTGAACTCTCTCTCTCACCGTAGTTCTTTATATATCTCCTCCACTTCCTGATTCTGGTCATTACTCCTGTATTTCTTCCATGCTAACATCTTACATGTGGCTTACAACTGCAACGTTTTTCTACCTATGAATATCCATCATTAAACGGAACATTCGAAAGGATTCATCGTCTGTCGTCCTAACTGTGAGTTTATTCATTGAGTTAAACTGCCTGTATCGATGCAAGGGATGAATATCAAACCAGCTTGAGTAAGGCCTACTTAAACCTGGAGATGAACTTTATCGCTTTGTAGTTGAGACAGAACAGTAGAAAAACGGAGTTTCACAGCCTAATTACAAGATTTCTGCATGTCAGTACTGAAACAGACAAGATTTACTGCCCTCATAGCAAGACAGAAGGGACAGAGCAGCACATGGCAGCCTTATAGCCTGAGACAATCTGCACAGTGTCATATTTCAGCACACAGATCCTGCCTGCTTTCACAGTCAGTCTGCTATCATGAGTGACCAAGCTTCTGCATGTGAACTCACATCTACCTCCCCACAAGTTCCTGAAGAAACTGAGTTACCCAAACGCTCAGTTAAACCCACTTGGAAAGTAATGGAGAATTATGAAGCTTCAAGGACTGAATTGTCAAATAGCTTGGAATTAGTCTGGGAGAAAATCCTTGCTGAAGCCAATACAGTGTCTGTTGAACGTGAACTACTGACACTAGAGGGCGCCATTAAACAACTTTCTGCCTCATATGAGCTTTATCAGCTTACCATCATCAAATTCACTAATGTCTTACAAAACATGAAGTCAGAAAATGCGATGACGCAATTAAAGCGCGTCAATGCTCTCAATATTGAAAGAGACAGTTTTATCCAGCAAACCAGATTAAAGGCAGAAACAAAAATAAAGCTGTTACAGGACACTGCATCTCACAGATCTGTTTCCACCAGACGTTCTAAAAACTCGTCAAGATCCCATAGTTCAAGATACTCAACACTCAGTGAGCGACTTATTAATGCCCGTGTTGAAGTGGAAGCCAGCAAAGTGCAGGTGGCATATGCAGAAAAAAGAGCAGAGTTGGAAGCTCAAAGGGCAGAGTTGGAAGCGCAGTCAGCACGTCAAAGAGCAGAGTCGGAAGCGCAGTCAGCACGTCAAAGAGCAGAGTTGGAAGCTCAGAGAGCAGAGTCGAAAGCTCAGTCAGCACGTCAAAGAGCAACAATGGAAACCTTAAATGAACAGTGTAAACATGACGCAGCTATGGCAAAGCTAAGGGTCCTACAGCAAGCTATCAGTGCAGACGAAGGTGCAAGTGAGAAAGACAGCATTAACCTAAACATAGCAGATATGGAAGACCCCCTCAAACGCACTAAAGACTATGTCCTAACCCACTGCAGTGCACACTCCATTGTCTCCAATGCTCCCGACTACATAGAGACTCCTTCACAGCTTCAAGTTGAAAAGGTTCCAGCAACTTCCTGCACTCAAAATCACTCCACTGCATTTCCTACCTGCCTACCTTGCCTGCCTTCATACGTCACAGAGCATCAGCGCAAGCTTCAAGCAAGTCATCAATCTCCAGTCATCGGTACAGCCTTGAATCAACGTACCATTGGAACAACTGACTTCAAGCAAGCAACTCACCTGGATGCATCTGCTGCACCATATTTCCCTGTGTCCTTTAACAACAATGTCAAAGATAACACAATCAGCACCATACAGCCAACAGCATCTCACATAAAGGCGGAGACAACTGAGACAGAAGAGTTTGTGAGGTACATGCTTCGCAGAGAGCTCACAAAGACTGGTTTTACAAGTTTTGATGACCAACCTGAGAACTACAGAAGTTGGAAATGTGCCTTCAGAACTACAATCAGCAATATTGGCATTACAGCTGATCAAGAATTGAATCTGCTGATCAAATGGCTTGGTCCTCTATCTGCTGCACGTGTTAAGCCATTAAGATCGGTTTTCATGGACAATCCTACTGCAGGCCTCACAGCTGCATGGGAGCGACTAGAGCAAAGTTATGGCAGTCCAGAAGCTATAGAAAATGCTTTGTTCATGCGTCTGGAAACTTTCCCAAAGATATCCGGTAAGGACAACAAGGAGTTCCAGAGACTGAGTGACCTTCTCCTTGAGCTTCAGCTAGCCAAGACAGACCCAAAACTACCTGGACTCAGTTACCTTGACACTCCAAGAGGGGTAAACCCAATTGTCTCCAAGCTCCCGTATGGTTTGCAAGAGAAATGGACTGCACTAGGGTCATCATACAAAAGAGAGAACAAGGTTTCCTTCCCTCCATTCTCTTTCTTCTGTGAATTCATTAGGGAAATTGCAGAGACCAAGAACGATCCAAGTTTTTCCTACGGTGAGTACAGCCTCTTCTCACCCTTTCCTAAGAGTACCAGTCTTCAGGGCAACTATAGAAACCATAGAGGCCCAGTGTCCGTGAAAAAGACTGACATCCTTCCCACTCCTACCACAGTTCTGGCCACGAACAAACAGAGTAGGAAGATTGAAAACCCTAACAGAGAGTGTCCCATACACAAGAAGCCACACCCCCTCAATAAATGTATCGGCTTTAGGAAAAAGCCTCTGGAAGAGCGCAAGGAGCTTTTAAAGACATTTAGGGTATGTTTCAGGTGCTGTGCTTCTACAGAACATTTTGCAAGGGACTGTAATGTGTCCATCAAGTGCATAGAGTGTGGCTCTGAAGAACATGTGCAAGCCCTCCATCCTCTTGAGCCCAGCTCTGCACAACCTGCCAACACTCCTCCCAGGTTAACGCATGGCGGGGAGAATACAGACCAAGTGCCTAATTCTACCATTATTTCTTCATCCTGCACTGAAGTTTGTGGAGAAGACCGCTGTGGTAAGTCCTGTGCTAAGATATGCTTGGTGAACATATACCACAAGGATCAACCAGAAAAGTCTCTAAAGTTATATGCTATCTTAGATGATCAGAGCAATCGATCACTTGCAAAATCGGAATTGTTCAATCTATTTGAAATAAAAGGCGAAGCTCATCCTTACACCTTGGGTACCTGTAGTGGAACTATAGAGGTTTCTGGAAGAAGGGCTCATGGACTCATGGTATCTTCTCTCAAAGGTAACTTGCAATTACCCTTACCTACACTTGTTGAGTGCAATCAGATACCTGCTAACAGGGAAGAAATCCCTACTCCAGCTGCTGCTTTCCATCACCCTCACCTCAAGGTAATAGCAAATGAGATACCACCGCTTGACAAAGATGCTCAGATCCTTCTTCTGTTAGGAAGAGACATTCTAAGAGTTCACAAGGTACACAGACAAGTCAGTGGACCCCTAGATACCCCATTTGCCCAGCGCACGGATCTAGGGTGGGTCATCATAGGCTATGTCTGCATAGGCAAAATGAAAAGACCTACCAACATTTCGTCATTCAAGACAAATGTTCTGCCAAATGGCGGAAACACTTACTTTGAGCCATGCCCACATCACTACTGGGTGAAAGAGAAGATAGCCAGCCACGAATGGCAACATGGTATCTCAGGTGACACAAGCCCTTTCTCCTGCCATGATGGCGACTTCAGCTCTACAGTGTTTAATGCAACCAGTGAAGATGACATACTGACTCCTTCAATGGAAGACAAAGAATTCATCAAGGTAATGGACAATGAGTTCTTTCAAGATGACTCCAATAACTGGGTAGCACCCCTACCCTTTCGTCTCCCAAGAGAGAGATTGCCCAACAACTTACAGCAGGCCATCAGTAGATTCTCCTCCTTAAAGCGAAACTTAAGCAGGAAACCAGAGATGCAAAAGCACTTTGTGGACTTTATGCAAAATGTATTTGACAGAGATCATGCAGAGCCTGCTCCCCCACTAAAGGAGGGAGAAGAATGCTGGTACCTTCCATCCTTTGGCGTGTATCACCCACGCAAACCAGACCAAATCAGAGTTGTCTTTGATTCCAGTGCTCAGCACGAAGGTGTTTCTCTTAACAACATGCTCCTTACTAGACCCAACTTGAACAACAGTCTAATAGGAGTCTTGATTCGTTTCAGACAAGAGCCTGTAGCAGTAATGGCCGACATTCAACAGATGTTTCACTGCTTCATCGTCAGAGAAGACAACAGAAACTACCTCAGGTTTCTATGGCACAAGGACAATGACCTCAACAAGGAAGTTATAGATTATCGCATGAAGGTACATGTCTTCGGTAACAGTCCTTCCCCAGCAGTGGCAACTTATGGGCTAAGGAGAACAGCTCAGACTGGAGAAGTTGAATATGGATCTGATGCCCGTCAATTTGTTGAAAGAAGCTTCTACGTTGATGACGCACTTAAGTCCTTTCCAACTGCTAAACAGGGATGAGCCGAACACCCCCCTGTTCGGTTCGCACCAGAACCTGCGAACAGACAAAATGTTCGTGTAAACTTTAGAACCCTATTAAATACAATGGACTCGAACGTTCGAAATCTAAAGTGTTAATTATAAAGGCTAATATGCAAGTTATTGTCCTAAAAAGTGTTTGGGGACCTGGGTCCTGCCCCAGGGGACATGTATCAATGAAAAAAGAAGTTTTAAAAACGGCCGTTTTTTCGGGAGCAGTGATTTTAATAATGCTTAAAATGAAAAAATAAAAGTGAAATATTCCTTTAAATTTCGTACCTGGGGGGTGTGTATGATATGCATGTGAAGTGGCGCATGTTTCCCGTGCTTAGAACTGTCCCTGCAAAAAATGTCATTTTTGAAAGAAAAAAAATGCATTTAAAACTGACTCGCGGCTATTAATGAATTGTCGGCTCCCGGCAATACATACAAAAGTCATTGAGAAAAAAAAAAAAAAAAAGCGTGGGGGTTCCCCAGAATTCAATTACCAGGCCCTTCAGATCTGGCATGGATTTTAAGGGGAACTCCACCCCAAGTTTAAAAAAAAATGGCGTGGAGTCCCCCTAAAAATCCATACCAGACCCCTTATCCGAGCACGCAACCTGGCCGGCCGCAGGGGAAAAGGGGGGGACGAGAGAGCGGCCCCCCCTCCCTCCTGAACCGTACCAAGCCACATGCCCTCAACATGGGGAGGATGTCCCCATGTTGATGGGGACAAGGGCCTCATCCCCACAACCCTTGCCCGGTGGTTGTGGGGGTCTGCGGGCGGGGGGCTTATCGGAATCTGGAAGACCCCTTTAACAAAGGGGACCCCCAGATCCCGCCCCCCCCTATGTGAATTGGTAACGGGTACATTGTACCCCTACCATTTCACGAAGAAAGCGTAAAAAAAATGTTTAAAAAAACACACAAACACCTTGAAAAAGTCCTTTATTTAAAAAAATAAATAAATAAACATTCCAGCGGTGAAATCCAGTGTCCCGCGGCGATCCCGATGTCCAGCGCTGTCCTTCATTGGTTGTGCCTGAGCGGACCTGATGGGGAACTCCCTCTCAGTATTTTAAATGTATAGACCCGCCCCTTCTAATGTTCCCCATCAGGTCCGCTCAGCGGACGAGATGCAGAACATGAGAAGGGGCGGGTCTATACATGTATTACCAAAGTGAGAGCAGTTCCCCATCAGGTCCGCCCCCTCGGTATGTCAGACCCGCCTACGTCATTGGCTTGAGCGGGGAACTTCCTTCACTATGTAAATTTAAATTACACAGTGAAGGAAGTTCCCCGCTCAAGCCAATGACGTAGGCGGGTCCGACATACCGAGGGGGCGGACCTGATGGGGAACTGCTCTCACTTTGGTAATACATGTATAGACCCGCCCCTTCTCATGTTCCGCATCTGGTCCGCTGAGCGGACCTGATGGGGAACTTTAGAAGGGGCGGGTCTATACATTTAAAATACTGAGAGGGAGTTCCCCATCAGGTCCGCTCAGGCACAACCAATGACGGACAGCGCTGGACATCGGGATCGCCGCGGGACACTGGATTTCACTGCTGGAATGGTTTTTTTTTTTTTTTTTTTAATAAAGGACTTTTTCAACGTGTTTGTGTGTTTTTTTAAACATTTTTTTACGCTTTCTTCGTGAAATGGTAGGGGTACAATGTACCCCTTACCAATTCACATGGGGGGGGCCGGGATCTGGGGGTCCTCTTTGTTAAAGGGGTCTTCCAGATTCCGATAAGCCCCCCGCCCGCAGACCCCCACAACCACCGGGCAAGGGTTGTGGGGATGAGGCCCTTGTCCCCATCAACATGGGGACATCCTCCCCATGTTGAGGGCATGTGGCTTGGTACGGTTCAGGAGGGAGGGGGGGCCGCTCTCTCGTCCCCCCCTTTTCCCCTGCGGCCGGCCAGGTTGCATGCTCGGATAAGGGGTCTGGTATGGATTTTTAGGGGGACTCCACGCCATTTTTTTTTTAATTTGGGGTGGAGTTCCCCTTAAAATCCATGCCAGATCTGAAGGGCCTGGAATGGATATTTGGGGGAACCCCACGTCAATTTTTTTTTTATTTGCGGCGGGGTTCCCCTTAATATCCATTCCAGACCTGAAGGGCCTGGTAATTGAATTCTGGGGAACCCCCACGCTTTTTTTTTTTTTTTTATCAATGACTTTTGTATGTATTGCCGGGAGCCGACAATTCATTAATAGCCGCGAGTCAGTTTTAAATGCATTTTTTTCTTTCAAAAATGACACTTTTTGCAGGGACAGTTCTAAGCACGGGAAACATGCGCCACTTTACATGCATATCATACACACCCCCCAGGTACGAAATTTAAAGGAATATTTCACTTTTATTTTTTCATTTTAAGCATTATTAAAATCACTGCTCCCGAAAAAACGGCCGTTTTTAAAACTTATTTTTGCATTGATACATGTCCCCTGGGGCAGGACCCGGGTCCCCAAACACTTTTTAGGACAATAACTTGCATATAAGCCTTTATAATTAGCACTTTAGATTTCTCCCATAGATTTTTTGAATTTGCCGCGAACACCCCAATTTGTTCGCTGTTCGGCGAACGGGCGAACAGGCAATGTTCGAGTCGAACATGAGTTCGACTCGAACTCGAAGCTCATCCCTACTGCTAAAGAAGCAATTGATCTTCTCACCAGAACAAAGGAGATGCTGTCTGGAGCAAACCTTAGACTACACAAGATTATATCCAACAGCCAGGAACTTATGAATGCCTTTCATTCTGAGGACTATGCCACTAGTCTAAAAAACCTTGACTTAGGTACAGATGTGCCTCCTGTACAGCGAAGTCTGGGTTTGTTGTGGAACATCAAGCAAGACAAATTCACCTTCCAAGTGTCAATTTGTGACAAACCCTTCACTAAGAGAGGAGTCCTGTCCATGGTGAATAGCATCTATGACCCACTGGGTTTCCTTGCTCCAGTTACCATTCAAGGTAAGATTTTACTAAGACAGTTGTCTACTGAGAACATAGACTGGGATACTCCCTTGCCTAGTGAGAATCAACACAAGTGGGAAAGGTGGAGATATTCTTTGAAGTCACTAGAAAAACTTCAGATTCCCCGTTCCAGGTTCCACTTCAACTGCTAACCGGAGAGAGATTCATATTTTCTCTGATGCATCAGTTGAAGCTATTGCTGCAGTAGCCTATTTGAAGACCTCTGAACTGAATGGAGAATCACACTGTAGTTTTGTCCTAGGCAAGGCAAAACTCACACCCAAGCCTGCACATACCATACCAAGACTTGAACTTTGTGCAGCCGTGCTAGCAGTAGAAATTGCCGAGGTCATACGAAGTGAAATGGACACTAGAATTGATTCTTTCACCTTCTATACAGACAGTAAGGTAGTACTTGGTTACATAAATAACCAAACAAAACAATTTTATGTGTTTATCAGCAACAGGGTTGAACGTATCAAGAGATTCTCTCTACCAAGTCAATGGCATCACGTTCCCACTGAACTCAACCCAGCTGACTGTGGGACCAGAGCCGTGTCACCTGCCGCTCTTCAGGACAGCTTATGGCTGTCACCTCCAAGGTTTCTCTGTGAGGACTCTTACTTACTCCCTATTGACACCACCTATGGGCTAGTAAACCCTGAAGGTGATAAGAAAATAAGAACTGTGAACACCTCACTCCACACTTCTGTAAGTACAAAACAGAAGCTGCGGTCACACCATTACAGGCATCAATGGAAGCAGGTGCAGCATCTAGCCAATGTGTTCTGGCATTGCTGGAAGAAAAGGTATCTTCACCACCTTCAAGGTCGTAACAAATGGCAAGCATCTAAGCTGAATCTTAAGGTTTTAGACCTCATCCTTCTAAAAGACAAGAAAGTTTGTCGGAATGAGTGGCCTATGGATCTTATTACTAAAGTTATGCCCAGCGACGATAACAAAGTCCGGAAGGTAGAAGTCAAGGTAACCAAGGGAGGATCGACACGAACCTTTAGTCGACCAATTACAGAGTTAGTACTCCTTTTGCCAGGTGAGTGACTTGTGCAAGGACTAGCCATGCTGTTGGCACGACGGGGAGTACATTGCTGCCATCTACAGGTTCTACTCAGAACTTTGAAATTCTTTGAAGACATCATACTGTGACTTTATGTTCTTCATCCTGTTGAACTTACGTTTGTTATTTGCTTGTTGCATGTTTTTCATTACAGGTTCCAGGACATTTATCAGTATTGGACTTATTGAAAATATATATATTAGTTTAAGGTTATGAAATCTAAAGATTTCAGACGGGGAGTGTTGTGTTACACTATGTGATTATTCTTGCTCTGTGTCTTTAAGATCTGTCCCCTTCTTTCTAGCTGAACTCTCTCTCTCACCGTAGTTCTTTATATATCTCCTCCACTTCCTGATTCTGGTCATTACTCCTGTATTTCTTCCATGCTAACATCTTACATGTGGCTTACAACTGCAACGTTTTTCTACCTATGAATATCCATCATTAAACGGAACATTTGAAAGGATTCATCGTCTGTCGTCCTAACTGTGAGTTTATTTATTGAGTTAAACTGCCTGTATCGATGCAAGGGATGAATATCAAACCAGCTTGAGTAAGGCCTACTTAAACCTGGAGATGAACTTTATCGCTTTGTAGTTGAGACAGAACAGTAGAAAAACGGAGTTTCACAGCCTAATTACAAGATTTCTGCATGTCAGTACTGAAACAGACAAGATTTACTGCCCTCATAGCAAGACAGAAGGGACAGAGCAGCACATGGCAGCCTTATAGCCTGAGACAATCTGCACAGTGTCATATTTCAGCACACAGATCCTGCCTGCTTTCACAGTCAGTCTGCTATCATGAGTGACCAAGCTTCTGCATGTGAACTCACATCTACCTCCCCACAAGTTCCTGAAGAAACTGAGTTACCCAAACGCTCAGTTAAACCCACTTGGAAAGTAATGGAGAATTATGAAGCTTCAAGGACTGAATTGTCAAATAGCTTGGAATTAGTGATGAATATCAAACCAGCTTGAGTAAGGCCTACTTAAACCTGGAGATGAACTTTATCGCTTTGTAGTTGAGACAGAACAGGGGCGGGTCTATACATTTAAAACACAGCGAGGAAGTTCCCCATCAGGTTCGCACAGGCACAACCAATGACAGACAGCGCTGGACATCGGGATCGCCGTGGGACACTGGATTTCATCGCTGGAATGTTTTTTTTTTTTTATTATTATTTTTTTTAAATAAAGGACTTTTCCAAGGTGTTTGTGTGTTTTTTTTAAAAAATTTTACGCTTTCTTCGTGAAATGGTAGGGGTACAATGTACCCCTTACCAATTCACATAGGGGGGGCGGGATCTGGGGGTCCCCTTTGTTAAAGGGGTCTTCCAGATTCCGATAAGCCTGCCGCCCGCAGACCCCCACAACCACCGGGCAAGGGTTGTGGGGATGAGGCCCTTGTCCCCATCAACATGGGGACATCCTCCCCATGTTGAGGGCATGTGGCCTGGTACGGTTCAGGAGGGAGGGGGGCCACTCTCTCGTCCCCCCCTCTTCCTCTGCGGCCGGCCAGGTTGCGTGCTCGGATAAGGGTCTGGTATGGATTTTTGGGGGGACTCCACGCCATTTTTTTTTAAATTTGGGGTGGAGTTCCTCTTAAAATCCATGCCAGATCTCAAGGGCCTGGTATGGATATTTAGGGGGAACCCCACGCCATTTTTTTTTTAAATTTGCGTCGGGGTTCCCCTTAATATCCATGCCAGACCTAAAGGGCCTGGTAATTGAATTTGGGGGAACCCCCACGCATTTTTTTTTTTTTTTATCAATGACTTTTCTATGTATTGATAAAAGCCGACAATTCATTAATAGCCGCGAGTGAGTTTTAAATGACTTTTTTTCCTTCAAAAATGACACTTTGTGCAGGGACAGTTCTAAGCACGGGAAACATGCGCCACTTTACATGCATATCATACACACCCCCCAGGTACGAAATTTAAAGGAATATTTCAGTTTTACTGTTTCATTTTAAGCATTATTAAAATCACTGCTCCTAAAAAAACGGCCGTTTTTAAAACTTTTTTTTGCATTGATACATGTCCCCTGGGGCAGGACCTGGGTCCCCAAACACTTTTTAGAACAATAACTTGCATATAAGCCTTTATAATTAGCACTTTAGATTTCTCCCATAGACTTTTCGAATTTGCCGCGAACACCCCAAATTGTTCGTTGTTCGGCGAACGGGCGAACAGGCAATGTTCGACTCGAACTCGAAGCTCATCCCTACTCATTACCTGGATGATTTTTTACTAATATAATTCACTGATAAATACAAGGTCATGCTAAGAACAGTGCTGACCTTCTTGGGGTTGGCCGGGAACTCAGGGCTATAGTATACAGTTTGCACACATCTCCGCTCACTCGCCAGGCAGTTTTATGAACAAGAATGGCAGAAATCAAATGAATAATTTATTGGGAGGGGGGGGGCGGTTACACCGGCTTTAGTGTGGCCTCCATCCAGTCCTGGTTCCAGATTCCGGGTCTGTAGTACAGAATTTTCAGGTCTCAGACCCAGGCATCACCTCTGCTAAGCAAAAGCCCTCCCCAGGCAGTATGCCTGGAAGGCTCGGATTTTAAACACATAGCCTCCTTTCCTGTCAGCAGTCCAGTAGACAAAAGAGCTACCATACTTTCAAAAATGTTGTATTTATATCCTTCCCCAGCACGCCCCACTGGCAATAAAACTTCTAGTGGGAGACATAATGTACATATTCATAGCTCAAAATTAATTACATTTCTTACACTATTGGCAGGGACAATCCCCAACAGTGGCGTAGTGTGGGGGGTGCGGAGGGGGCCATGGCCCCGGGCGTGAAATTTAGGGGGGCGAAATTTCACGCCAGTGTGTGTCACTACTGGCTGCCTCCTCCTAATTTTAATTTCCTGTGTCCCCCATGCTCCGGCCAATGTTTCGTCAGATATGGTGACCCGTCAGAATTGGTAATGGAAGTGACATTCCGGCGCCACCTTCTTGCTACACCCCACACTCATCCATAGTAAGGATACTCTGAGTAGGGGAAAGCGGACATCTTGTTACACCCACCGGAGTTTTGCATTTTACACTTATATTTAACAGTAAAGTGAGTTTATATACTGAAATCCAGTACTTAGAACTCCTTCTGACTGTTATGATGTTGAATTTTAAAAGCAGAAGCAAGCCTGCTCATCTCACAGGCAGGGGCGGATCCAGAGTCTTTTCTCGGGTGGGGCACTGCCAAAAAATATGTTTTTTTTGTGGGAAATTTATCGGGGAAATGGCTGGTGTTGGCGCTTCAATCATCCCGGCACCATGGTTGTTATGGTGTCAGGATGATTGAAGCGCATTATTTCTATTATTACATTGTAATATAAAATTAAATAATTCAATGCAGAATCAGTGGGAGCCCCGAGTGTGTCACTTGCCACCGTCGCCTGCAATTAGTGGGAGCCCTGAGCGTGTCACTTGCCACACGTTGCGGATTGTCACTTGCCACGTCACCTGCCACATCTTGTGGATTGTCACTTGCCACACCTTGTGGATTGTCACTTGCCACATCACCTGCCACACCTTGCGGATTGTCACTAGCCACACCTTGCGGATTGTCACTTGCCACGTCACCTGCCACACCTTGCTGATTGTCACTTGCCTGCCATCAGATGCAGATTTTAATTTGCCACGTCACCTGCCACACCATTGCGGATTGTCACTAACTTGCCTGCTAAGGTATAGTTTAGGTTGTCTCTTGCTGTGTCCCAGACTCCCAGAGTCAGGCAGCAGAGAGATAATGTAATCTCTCTGCTGCCTGCACAGTGAGGGCAGAAGTCACTGCAGGAATGCAGGGCAGGCACAGGCGGTGGGAGATGATCTCATCTCTCTGCTCCCCCGCTCCTGGCTAGCTGATTGGCCAGCTGCCACACTGAGCCTGCTCTCTCACTCTCACCTGCGCTGCCAACACACTGAGCAGCACGGTCTGCCCATGAACCGCGCCACCCGCCCACAAACCGCGCCGCAAGCGGAGCCGCCCGCTTTCTTACCCGTCTGTGGAGCCGCACGCTATCGCACCTGCCCGCAGAGCGGCCCGACGTGACTCACTGACGTCACTCGTTGCTAGACGCCAAGCGTGCAGGGAAGAGGCTCCTACCCACCTCCTCCTTCGCTCCTGGTATCGTGTCAGTGCGCCGCGTAACTACATTAGACGAGTCTCTCTCTCGGCGCCGCTGATAGGCTGATGTGAGAAACTGAGAGAGAGACTCAGAGAGGCAGCGACAGCCGCAGAACAAGTACTGTATATACTCGAGTATAAGCCGTCCCGAATATAAGCCGCGGCACCTAATTTTACCCCAAAAAACTGGGAAAACATATTGACTCGAGTATAAGCCTAGGGTGTCCATCTGCATGCCTCACTGTGCCCATGCCTCACTGTGCCCATGCTTCACTGTGCCCATGACTAGACTGATGTTTAACATGGGAGTCTATGGAAGGAATGCCCGGCTTTGAAAAATCGGTTCTCCCTGGCCGTAGGTCTCCCAGACACCAAACTTTGCACACTTGTAGAGGAGACATTGGGCTACATGTGACCCAAGTTTGGGGTCTATTGTACCTACGACCGGCCGGTAGCAGGTCCGCAAATCACTGGAGAAATTACCGTTTAACATTGGAGTCTATGGAAGGGGTGCCCGGCTTTAAAAAATCAGTGCTCCCCGGCCGTAGGTCCCTTAGACACCAAACTTTGTACACTTATAGAGGAGACATGGGGCTACATGTGTGTCTAGATTGGGGTCCAGGGGACGGCCGGTAACGGGTCCCCAAAGTCCGGGAGATCAGGCGCAGGTTTGCTAATCTGACAGAAATTCGCTGCTTTTAAAATTCAACATCTAACCAGTCAAAAGGACTTCTAAGTACTGTATTTCACTATATAAACTCACATTCCTGTTAAAAATAAGTGTAAAATGCAAAACTCCGGTGGGTGTAACAAAATGTCCGCTTTCCCCAATCTCAGAGTATCCTTACTATGGAGGAGTGTGGGGTGTAGTAAGATGGCCGAATCTGACGAAACACAGCCATGTTCAGTGTCCAGTGCCCTGTTATTGAGCGTATGGGGGTCATGTGTGGCTGGCCTGTCCACGATCGCGGTTGTTCCTGAAGTACTGCCTCCGCACATGACCCCCATATGCCCAATCACAGTGTGCCGGACACTGAACATGGCGGCCAGAGCACGGGGGAGACCAGCAATGAAAAATGTGAGCCACCGTGGTCACTGTCTTCTCCTCCTCCTATCCTCCGGAGTCCGGACCGATGCAGGACAAGAAGGTGAGGATGGACACTGACTGGGGAAAGGGGGAAGTCAGAGAGAGAGAGAGACAGAGTAGAAGAGCAGTGCCCTGTATGTAGTGTCAGTATAGGAATACTGTAGGCAGTGTAGTGTAGTGTACAGTATAGTGGTCAGTGTAGTGTAGTGTACATTATAGTGGTCAGTGTAGTATAGTGGTCAGTGTAGTGTACAGTATAGTGGTCAGTGTAGGTCAGTGTAGTATAGTGGTCAGTGCAGTGTACAGTATAGTGGTCAGTGTAGTATAGTGGTCAGTGCAGTGTACAGTATAGTGGTCAGTGTAGTGTAGTGGACAGTATAGTATAGTGTTCATTGTAGTGTACAGTATAGTGGTCAGTGTAGTGTACAGTGTAGTGGAAAGTGTAGTGGAAAGTGTAGTGTACAATATAGTGGTCAGTGTAGTGGACAGTGTAGTATAGTGCAGTGGTCATCAACCCTGTCCTCAGGGCCCACTAACAGGCCAGGTTTGCAAGATAACTAAAATACATCACAGGTGATATCATTTGCTGCTCAGTGATTGCAGTATTCTAGTCTGCATCTCCCCAAGGTAATACACAAAACCCGGCCTGTTAGTGGGCCCTGAGGACAGGGTTGATTACCACTGGTATAGTGGACAGTGTAGTATAGTGGTTAGTGTAGTGGACAGTGTAGTGTACAGTATAGTGGTCAGTGTAGTGTAGTGGACAGTGTGGTGGTCAGTGTAGTGTAGTGGACAGTATAGTGGTCCGTGTAGTTCTCAGTGTAGTGGACAGTATAGTGGTCAGTGTAGTGTAGTGGACAGTGTGGTGGTCAGTGTAGTGTAGTGGACAGTATAGTGGTCCGTGTAGTTCTCAGTGTAGTGGACAGTATAGTGGCCAGTGTAGTGTAGTGGTCAGTGTAGTTCTCAGTGTAGTGGACAGTATAGTATAGTGGTCAGTGCAGTGTGTAATGGTCAGTAAAGGAATCAGGTTGGTCAGTGTTGAAATCAAGTAGGTTAGTGTAGTGGTCAGTATAGGTAGGAATCAGGTAGGTCAGTGTTGGAATCAGGTTGGTCAGTTCTATTGTATTTGAAGGGACCCGGGGAGTGCTAAAAGTCTGCAGGTTAGGGGGCGAAAATTACTTGCCTTGCCCCGGGTGCTGACAACCCATACTACACCGCTGCTCCCCAATAGTAGGCAAACAATACAACTGAGCTGAGGGGAAAAAAAACTGACAAAAGCAAAACTATAACAATTAGCTCTTAAGCCCCATACACACGGGCAGAATGTCGGGAGACATTTGCCGGTAAAAAAAAAAAGAGTTGTCTTTCTGCCCGTGTGTATGTCGGTCTGTCAGATGTGCATGCTGGAAAACCAGCAACTGACCGACTCCCGATCAGCGGTCTCAGCCAATGGCAGAGACTGCTGACCGGAGTGTTCTGGTGGGGGGCCATCCCTTGTCAGAACACAACACTTCAGCAGGGGAGATCGCTGGACTAACCTTGCATGGTTAGTACAGCAGCTCTGCCCGGAGCTGACGGGTTTTTTCGTGCAACTCGCTGGATTGCACAAAAAAACTGTAGCATGTACCTGGCTTTAGGCTGACTACAGCCCAGCTGCAACACAAAATTGAGGCTAGGGGCAGTACTGCTTAGGGCAGGGTCCCTACACATATTTTGTACTGCATATATATACATTAGGCTTGTGCAATTCGTTTCGTAACGAATCAAAATTCGTCCGAATTTAGCAACTTTCGGACATTCGGAAGCATTCGAATTTCCGAACAGAGCAATTACGAATAAAACCGAATCCGAAATAAATGATACCGCAAAATAGCGAATGCCCGAAGGTCTTCGGCATAATTCGTTATGAAAAAAGTTACGAATGTACGAATCCATTCGAAGCACAATAACACTCACTCTGCTCTCTGCTTCTCCCTCACCATGCTGAACTCTCTCTCAAAATGGTGTACAGGGGCGGAGGCTATAGCCGCATGAAAAAACGAAAGTAAAATACGAGATTTCAAATCCATTCGAAGCACAATAACACTCACTCTGCTCTGCTCTCTGCTTCTCCCTCACCGTGCTGAACCCTCTCAAAATGGTGTACAGGGGCGGAGCCTATAGCCGCATGTAAAAAACGAAAGTAAAATACGAGATTTCGAATCGTTACAAATAACCGCTATGTATTTAGAAAAGTACAAATCCATTCGAAGCACATTAGGCATAATAGGCAGCGTCGTTGTGAGAGAGACACGGAAAATTACGAATCAACGAACCCAAAAAAAGTTAAGAAAGTAGGAGTTGTGTCCAGAATCAACGAAAAACAACGTACTCTACCGAAAGTACGAATTATAAAGCAACAAAAAATTCAACGAAAAATGTCGCTTGCAAAAATACGAATGAGTCCGAACACGAAAAATCCCATCTAGCAAAATTACGAATGATTACGAATCAACAGGACCGGAAAGAAACGAACCGAAACGGAACGAATTTTTCCGTTGTGCACAAGTCTAATATACATATATATTTGTTGGGTCAATGTTGATTGTCTTACCTATCCTCAGGTATTATAATGATCTGAACATTAAAGGGGTTGTAAACCCTTGCCGTTTTTCACCTAATGCATTCTATGCATTGAGGTGAAAAACCTATTGTAGTGTGCCAGCCCCCCAGCTCCCCCGTTTTACTCACCTGAGCCCGTTTGTTCTCACACTGGAGACACGCACACCCTCTCTGGCCGGTGTCTCGGCTCTTGATTGGATAGATTGATAGCAACGCAGCCATTGGCTCCTGCTGCTGTCAATCAAATCCATTGACGCGGCATCGGGGGGAAGAACCGAGTCCTGCTGTCTATGTCTACAGATGCAGCAGCAGGACACAGGAGTGCGCCCCATTCTCCGATGGGGCGCTCGAGAAGAGAAGGTGCCAGGAGCGCCGCGGAGGGACCCCAGAAGAGGAGGATTGGGCCACTCTGTGCAAAACCAACTGCACAGCGGAGGGAAGTATGACATGTTTATTTTTTTTGTTTTTTTCTTAACTGAACCTTTACAACCACTTTTAGGAGTGTCTAAATATATAATAGGAAGCCTATTATAAGCCTCCTATTGGTCACAATCTCACAAACCTATTTAAGGCCTTTTGTAACAATAATTTTGTTGATTAGATGTTATTTTATATGTGTTTATATAAATTAATATTATATGCCTACTGTATACTGTATATTTTATGTGCATATATAATATGTATATATTATATAGTATGTACAGTATATTATAATATGTTTGTTATTTTCTTGATGTACAAGACACGTAGAATGATTGAGAAATGTCAAGAGATTATAAACAATCATTTTGTATGTTTGGTAATGCATGGCAAAACTATGGGGAGTATTTATAAAAAAAGTTTTAGTTATTCATCCAGCAAAACTGCTGACTCTTACATTCTGTGCGATTGATCATCAGGTCAAATGTTACTAATTCATAAAATAAAAATAAAAAAAATCCTATGATCCTCAGCTCAGTCTAGTGTCCCTAATGTGGTATTTTCCCTAACCACACTATTTTTATTTTTTTTGTAAATGAAAAACATTCAACCAGTAGAGGAAATAGGAGAACATTCAATTTTTCCCCATTTGCACAGAAAAAATGTACCAGCAGTTTTGCTGGACAAATGGCTATACAAACTTTTTATTATTAAAATACACTTTAATTTCCTGTAATGATGCGATAGTTAAATAAGGACAGTATAAGCAATTCAGATGTGCTCTTTCTGATCTCTGTTGGATTTCCTTGGTATGATGACTGCCATAAAAAGCAGCTCTTGTAAATGTCAAGATGGTCAGTCCTTCATTAAATTTATCTATTTGTAAGGCAATAGTTCAGACCACTTATTTTATGTTGTTTTTGTATTATTGTAATACCAGTTTACATTATTTAGTAAGTCAGATTCCATTATTTATTAGTATCTTGCCAGTGTAAAAATTTGTTACTAATTAGAAACTAGTCATCTACATCTCCAGCCAAGTAGATGTAGGTGGTATTGCAATGTGAAACCTGGATTAACTGGCTAGAGACACTTCTGATAAACAATATTCTTGCTCCTTGGGGTCAAGCTACAAATCATATATGTTTTGTAAAATCGCATACATTAGTTAATGAAAGACATTCAGAAAGTGTGGCAGATATCAGCTTGATATCTGATAAATACACAGGTTATGAGCTTTGGAGCTAGGAAACAGCTAATTGTGCGTCCACACATTTTAGCTTGTATTGTGTATATGTAGTGAAATTTCACAGCTCTTGTGACTCATTTTAGAAGAGTGATGGTTCTCTTGTTGTCACTATGTTATTTAAAGGTATGGAAAAAGTTGTTTAAACCATCGATCGTATAGCTGGCTGTATTTCAGGAGATGACTGACGAGGTGTATAAGGAAAACAAGGCAATTTACAAAGGAAAGAAAAACATGATATGATTTATGCATTCATTATAGTAAATTGGCAAAACTGGTTTGCTAAAAGTTAGATTAGTTGAGATTGTGCCACTGGCCATTTAAAGTGAACCTGTGCTTTGCCTGTGTAAGTGGGCGAAAAAAAGGTTTTATTTTGCTTATAGAGTTTTAGGGCTGCTGTTTTTTTTTTTTTTTTATATATTTTTCTTTTTTGCCCTAAAGCTCTATTTTATTCGTGTTGAATTTTGTTAGGGTCTTTTATTATTTTTGTTTATTGACAAGATCAACAGCAGCAACAGCACATTGAAGTTGGTTGGTGACACCACAAAGGCTGCCCTTTGTCTTCAGTGTATTGTGCAGTTTAGTCCTTAAAAGCACCACAGTTTCCACTCGAAACGTCATTGGCTGAGCGGACCTACACTGCGGAGGAAGTTCCCCATCAGGTCTGCTCAGCCAATGATGTGACAAGATGTCTGTGTGTTTTTTTTACACTTTCTTCGTGAAATGGTAGGGGTACAATGTACCCCTTACCAATTCACATAGGGGGGGGGCGGGATCTGGGGGTCCCCTTTGTTAAAGGGGTCTTCCAGATTCCGATAAGCCCCCTGCCCGCAGACCCCCACAACCACCGGGCAAGGGTTGTGGGGATGAGGCCCTTGTCCCCATCAACATGGGGACATCCAGAGGGCATGTGGCCTGGTACGGTTCAGGGGGGGGGCCTGCCAGGTTGCGTGCTCGGATAAAGGGTCTGGTATGGATTTTTGGGGGAACTCCACGCCATTTTTTTTAAAATTTGGGGTGGAGTTCCCCTTACAATCCATACCAGACCTGAAGGGCCTGGTAATTGAATTTGGGGGGACCCCCACGCATTTTTTTTATTTTTTATCAATGACTTTTCTCTGTATTGCCGGGAGCCAACAATTCATTATAGCCGCGAGTGAGTTTTAAATTACTTTTTTTCCTTCAGAAATGACACTTTGTGCAGGGACAGTTCTAAGCACGGGAAACAAGCGCCACTTTACATGCATATCATACACACCCCCCAGGTACGAAATTTTATGGAATATTTCACTTTTATTGTTTCACTTTAAGCATTATTAAAATCACTGCTCCCGAAAAAACTGACGTTTTTAAAACTTTTTTTTGCATTGATACATGTCCCCTGGGGCAGGACCCGGGTCCCCAAACAGTTTTTATGACAATAACTTGCATATAAGCCTTTAAAATTAGCACTTTAGATTTCTCCCATAGACTTTTACAGGGTGTTTCGCGGCTTTTAGAATTTGCCGCGAACACCCCAAATTGTTCGCTGTTCGGCGAACATGCGAACAGGCAATGTTCGAGTCGAACATGAGTTTGACTTGAACTCGAAGCTCATCCCTACTGTCTATCAAAGAAAAGTTTAAAATTGTGCAGCAAATCTGTGCATTTCTTTCTTTGAAATTTGAAACAAATAGACACAATACTTTCCTTAACAGATGTAATTATTCTGCTCAATTCCGAAGTAATTGCAGCCTGTCCATACAGGCTTAAGATTAGTGTTGCAAATCTGTAACATTTTCCATCTTCAGTCTACTAATTATTTAATTGTTTATTTCTAGATGCAATGTGCTAGTTCTCTTCTACAGAAATGTTGTCTTATCAAAGAGAGGCTTAAAACACAGGGATCGAATTAAAAACGATACTCTATCTGATTTTTTATCGGATCCCTCAACCTGTTATGCCTCGGAATTTCCAACAACAAATGTTCAATGGGAGCTTGTTGTTGGAAATTCCCACCATGTGTAGGCTCCATCTGACATTTGCTGTCTGAATATCCGACAACAAAAATTTGAGAGCTGGATCTTAAATTTTCCGACAACAAAATCCGTTCTCAGAAATTCTGAGCGTGTGTAGACAATTCTGACGCACAAAATTCCACGCATGCTCTGGATCAAGTACGAGACGGATAAAACTGGTAAAACTAGCGTTCGTAATGGAGATAGCACATTCATCACGCTGCAAATTTTTAAATCTTTTAATCCAGCACATTCTCTTCTTTGAGCGGACAAGAACGCACTGAAAACCAGATACGAACTGACTACACGCACTGAAAAACAGATACAAAGCCACAAACGCAAACTGAAGAGCAGTAACGGACTGAAAAGCACGAGGCTGAAAAGCACGAATCGTCTCTCACCAAACTTCTACTAACACAAGATTAGCAGAAGGAGCCCAAAGGGTGGAGCACTTGGTATTGAACTTCCCTTTTATAGTGCCGTCGTACGTGGTGAACGTGACCGCGTTCTTGGCGATCGGAATTTCCGACAACCTTTGTGCGACCGTGTGTATGCAAAACAAGTTTGAGCCAACACCCATCGGGAAAAAATCCACGGTTTTGTTGTCGGAATGTCTGATCGTGTGTACGCAGCATTACAGTAGCACAGAGCAGTATATGAATTTTGCAACAAATCAGACTTTCTGTTCCATACTTGATATAAATACATTTGCTAAACAAGGTTGAAGTATGTTATTGATGGGGAAGGGGGGTATATTATGTGAACATAGCTCCTTTGTCATGTGATGGATTGAGTTGCTTGAGTAGGTGTTTGAAACTGGCAGGATTTCTACTACAGTACATCTGTTTGTTATGGGTGGGTGATTATCCTCAACTTGGCATAATGTTCCCACTGTTAAGAGGCTCTGCCAATGACTGCTTAAGGGATGTCTTTTTTCCAAAATGTTTTCTGTGAATTACAAGAAAATATTTCATTCCACTTTATTGAAAGCACATTCATGTTGAAATTGGCCTGATTAATATGTATAACTGCTTATGGACTGTAAGATATGTACCGTACTTTGCACAATATTCTCTACTGTTAGTAATTTATTTGCCATTACTAGGAATGCAAGGAAATGTCTCTGAAGGCCTTACGAAGATAACCCACTGGACTCAACTATAAATGAAATGTGGTCTTCAGGTGGGCTGATCCTTTTATTTAGCAGTGAGATGTATGGTTCGCCTTTCGATATTTTGTGTCCAGATAAAAAAAGAAGACAGATCTTCTGGGAAAGAATTCATGGCTTATCTTCTAGTTATGTTTAGCTTCACCTAGGAAGCGCTGTATGGTACTGTCTGGACATACAAAATATATCTTCTATAAACCGGAATGAGTCACCAAAATGACTCGTCCCCCTATCATACGGCTTATGCCCCATACACACGATCGTTTTTCATGCCGTTAAAAATTCCATTTTAAAAAATGGCCATTAAAAATGATCGTGTGTATGCTCCAGAGCATTTTTAACGACGTGAAAAACGGGCATTAAAAATTTCGAACATGCTCTCTTTTTTCACGTCGTTTTTCATGTCGTTTTTTTTAACGATGTGAAAAACGATAGTGTGTATGCTTTAACGACGTGAAAAAAAACGCGCATGCTCAGAATCAAGTATGAGACGGGAGCGCTCGTTCTGGTAAAACTAGCGTTGGTAATGGAGATAGCACATTCGTCACGCTGTAACGGACTGAAAAGCACGAGGCTGAAAAGCGCGAATCGTCGCTCAACAAACTTTACTAACATGAAGGGTGGCGCCATCCGAACGGAACTTCCCCTTTATAGTGCCATCGTACGTGTTGTACGTCACTGCGCTTTGCTTGAACGTTTTTTAAAATGATCGTGTGTACGCAAGACAGGCTTGAGAGGAAACATGAAAAAAAACGACGAGAAAAACGTTGGTTTAAAAAATGGCATGAAAAACGATCGTGTGTACGCCGCATAAGTTTGATATTTTTGCCTGGCAAGCAAACATTGTCTGCTGTGATGTCCCTTTAGGCTTAAGCCCCGTACACACGATCCGAATATCGTACGAAAAATGTCGTCCGAGGAAGAATCGTATGATAATCGGATCGTTAGTACAGAGCTTCGAGAGACGATCATGACAGTTCATCCGATATTATTTTATCGGACATGCACGAAAAGTTTCCTCGTACGATAACAAATCATACGATTTTCGTTTAGTCAGTACAGTTGTCGTCCGAAAATACAATACAAATACATTACAACACATGACATCACTTCCGATTTTTTTTTCTGTCGTACGAGAATCTTCGTGACTTTACTAACCTATTTAATTTTACTTGCGACTATTAAGCGAAAAAAGTCGTATGATCTGTCGTACGATATTCGGATCGTGTGTACGGGGCATTAGTGTACACTGGGCATTTAGCCGCTCTGCACGAGATTCTGGCATTTTCATGTGTGAGGAAGGCACAGGCATCCAGCTTCACTGCCAGCAGCCTTTAAAACTCTATGAGAGGCTGAAAGCTGCTGTAGCTGGATGGGACTGGATGGTGCACTGCGTGGTACTAAGGTTCAGGGTAGTATGAGCCACCCAGCGACAAAATTCTGGAACACAAGAAATTGGTATTTTGGGGATTCAGCCCTGTGGGCATACTACCCTAAACATTAGTACCATTTGGTGCACCATCCAGCCAGAAAACCTTTCAGCAGGAAAACTCTGGAATCTCATGCACAGAAGCTTAAAGGGGTTGTAAATGTTTGTTTTTTATTTTCTAAATAGGTTCCTTTAGCTAGTGCATTGTTGGTTCACTTAACTTTTCCTTCAATTTCCCTTCTAAATGTTTTTTTCTTTGTTTTCTTTGTCTGAATTTCTCACTTCCTGTTCCTCCTCAGTAAGCTGTTCTGGCTGACTAACCCCCAGCCACAACAGCTCGGATGATGGGGGCAAGCTTACTGAGGAGAAACAGGAAGTGAAAAATTCAGACAAAGAAAAAAAACATTTAGGCCTCATACACACGGACGTTTTAACAGCAGCTTTTTTTTACTTTTTTTGCTGCTTAAGAACGCCACTCCGTGTTATTCAATGGGCTCATACACACCATTGCGTTTTTGATCTGTAACAGACATGGTCGTTTTTAAGCTCCAAAAAAAACCAAGGACCAGCGCGTTCTGAGGCTCCAGCGCTAGAGCTGTTTTGACGCTGACCCCGAAAAAAGCTCAGAAACGTGAATTAGCGCTATACCAAAGTTTTTTGCGTCTGCGTTTTTAAGCTGTAAATTGTGATATCGCAGTAATTTGGGAGTGGAAAATAGCAGAGGGATATTTTTTTTGAAAAAACGCGCCTTAGCGATAACGCTTACAAACGACGTTTAACGCGCATTGACGCCAAGTCAAAACGCTAATAAAATCGCGTTTTTAACGCCGCTTTTTTTCCAGGCGTCGTTACTAGCTTTACAGCCTGTTTTTTAAAACGTCTGTGTGTATGAGGCCTAAGAAGGGAAATCGAAGGAAAAGGTTAGTGAACCAACAATGCACTAGCTTAAAGGAACCTATTTAGAAAATAAAATACAAACCTTTACAACTCCTTTAGCGCCCAGGGTGCATGAGGCCTTGGATAAGTTATACAGGGGAAAGAAGCCAAAACATGTGGCAGACTAGGTAGTTCTTAATAGTGCCACTTTTACAACGTGGTGCTATTAATGCACCAGATTAAAAAATAATTACCTCCAGTTCATAGATAATAAAACTGGAGGTAATTAATATTTATTCTAAGCTGGTGTACAGAGACAGGCAGAGTGCCTGTCCCTTTATGCAGAGCAGCAGAATTTCTGCAACTACTTCCCCCATCACTGCTTGTTAAGGATGCTGTTGGCTTCACAGCCAACAGCCTCCTAGAAACCAGTAATGCTTCAGTGAGTGGAGTCTGATGGGGAAACTGAGACACTAGTTCCTCATCAGGTCTGCTCTGCTGATAAATTTATCAACTTATAAACATAAAAAAAAAAACAATATTACCAAAAGTATTGGGATGCCTGCCTTCACACATGAACTTTAATGGCATCCCAGTCTTAGTCCATAGGGTTCAATATTGAGTTGGCCCACCCTTTGTAGCTATAACAGCTTTAACTCTTCTGGGAAGGCTGTCCACAAGGTTTAGGAGTGTGTCTATGGGAATGTTGGACCATTCTTCCAGAAGCGCAATTGTGAGGTCAGGCACTGATGTGGATGAGAAGGCCTGGCTCACAGTCTCTGCTCTAATTCATCCCAAAAGGTGTTCTATCGGGTTCAGGTCAGGACTCTCTGCAGGCCAGTCAAGTTCCTCCACCCCAAACCCGCTCATACATGTCTTTATGGACCTTGCTTTGTTCTCTAGTGGGCCGTCATGTTGGAATGGGAAGGGACCATTCCCAAACAGTTCCCACAAAGTTGGGAACATGAAATTGTCCAAAATGTCTTGGTATGCTGACACCTTAAGAGTTCCCTTAACTGGAACTAAGGAGCCAAGCCCAACCCCTGAAAAACAACCCTACATCATAATCACCCCTCCACCAATTGATTTGTGCCAGTGCACAAATGAAGGTCCATAAAAACATGGATGAGTGAGTTCAGGGTGGAGGAACTTGACTGGCCTGCACAGAATCCTGACCTTAACCAGATAGAACAGTGCCTGACCTCACAAATGTGCTTCTGGAAGAATAGTCAAACATTCCCAAAGACACACTCCTAAACCTTGTGGACAGGCTTCCCAGAAGAGTTGAGCTGTTATAACTGAAAAGGGTGGGCCAACTCAATATTGAACCCTACGGACTAAGACTGGGATGCCATTAAAGTTCATGTGCGCGTAAAGGCAGGTGCCCCAATACTTTTGGTAATATAGTGTATCTTGAAATATACAGTCAGTATATGTCACCTTGCTTCAGTTGCACTGTATTTAATAAAATAATGTACCCCTTGCAATAAATTAAAGTGGAAGTAAACCCTCCTATCATTTTCAGGCAAGGAAGTTGCCATTTTGGCCTCTGTTTAATCTTCAACTGCCATGATGCTGCACATGTGATCAGTTATGACACCAGCCATTGGATGGTTTGACAGTTTTTTGAGAGCACAACCAATGTGACAGTTGGCATTCCCGGCATGCCGGGAATGTAACTGCTTTTTGAAACTGTTAAATCGATGGGTTTACTTCCACTTTAAGGATATTTATCTCAGAGTTCCGTATAAATGGATTTGTATGTTCAGTGAACAATAGAGGAGAACTGTAGCTAGGATAATATCACCAATAAAAAGATATATCAGGTTTTGTGCTGTATTTGAGTGTAAAATTCAGTTGTGCTTCCACTAAAGGTTACAGATAACTTATTTGCAGCTGAGAACACATTTCTAATTAAAGAAAACCTGTGGTGAGGGAAAAATAGTGACATTCATTGCTTGGCCCCTTCTGAAAATGCTGGTTTCATGGATGTAATGCCTACACATTGGATTTAGTACTTTTCTGAGACCCTTACTGGGAAGCTCTCACTTTAATATGACTTTATTTGCTCCAAGTTAGTTCCAGGTCACTGACTCAGAAAACACTTAAGCCCCGTACACACGGTCGGACTTTTGGCCAACAAACTTCATTTTGAGCAAGTTAGACCAACAATCCAACCGTGTGTACGCTCCATCGGACAAACTTTTTTTGCTTTTTTCTTGTTTTCATCGGACAAAAGTTGGGTCTGCAAACGGACAAACTTTTGCCCATCAAAAGTCAGATGGAGCAAAGTCCGACCGTGTGTACAGAAAACCATCGGACTTTTGTCTGATGGACAAAACAAATAATGTTAAAATCAACCAACAATAGCAGAAGTTGACCAAAGGGTGGCGGTAAAGAGCAGAAAAGAGCAGAAAAAACATGTGATGTTTCAAAAAGTTTTGGGAAAGTTTGCAGAAAAGTCCTGTGGTGTGTATGCTATGGGTGTTCCCGACCAACTCCGTTCGGACAAAAAACCATGGAAAAGTCAGATGGAAGTCCGACCGTGTGTATGGGGCTTTAAGCTTTAGATTGCCAGGCAACAAACATTTTTTTAAAGGTGGTCAGCAATGGAAGCTCCTGTGTTTCTCTTTCTATAGGTTTCTTTTAAGGCACTCAAAAGTTGTTTAGGGTTCAATTTAATTGTGTTTAATGCCTAATAGTTGTTTAAAAATCATACAGGCAAATTGTTGTTGAACAGAGAATAGTTTCATATTATTCCCCAAACCATACATTTTCTGAAAGCACAGGACTGGTAGAAAAAGGATGGTGCTACTGATTTTGTAGGTCCACTGATAGGTGCTCAAATTTTTATCCAACCAATATTTTGGAAAAAAATACTCTACAATCCTTACTAATACACAAAAACTCAACATATTTTATAAAATTCCTACTAAAATGAATATGATATGTACCTATAAAATTCCTACTAAACTGTTTTCAGTTAATAATTGACAAATATTCATAAATTTACAATTGTGTCTTTTTTAACACTGAACAAATGTCATTTTAAAAAAGGGTTTAAAAAAAAAAAACAGGGTTTAAAAAACGGAATTAATGAGATGTGTTGTAAACAATGCACTGCAGCACATGCAAAATGCACAACAGCACATGTGTTATGTGCATTACAACTGGTGTAAATGGGCCCGCATATGTGCAGTATCAGGGTGGGTGGACCTTAAAGTGGTTGTAAACCTCTGTCATAAAATTTTAACAAAGCACATATATCTGTAGTGTTTACTTATCTCTCCCCAAAACTCAGTTGGGCTGATTTACAAACCGTTTGCGCCTTGAGTTGTGGCGCATGCGCAGGCGCAACGGGTGTTTTGGTATTCATGAAACTGGCGCGCCGGTAACGCAGCGCTATTCCCCATTTACTAAAGTGCTCTCGGCGCACGGGAGGAGGCGCAAGGTGCGCCACTATGGACCTGGCACATGGCATCTTCAAATTAAAACATAAAGAAGCTGGAAGTGCCAATATTATGCAGTGATATGGGGTGATGTGAGGAAGTATAGTGACAACTGCCCAAGTAACAAATATGGTCAAAATAGAATGAGAAACACATTTTTAAAGAACAAGCCTGCTGCGCCTGCAAGTAGGTTTAGAACTGCGTTAGATTTTTTTATGCACGGCGCATGCGCGAGCGGCATTTGCGCACGGCCAAGTGCTTTGGTTCACTGCGCCGGCAAAATCTTAGTAAATGTCAAGTAACGTAAATGTATTTGCATAAGTTGAACAGGCGCACCTCTAAACTTGACGTTTTTTTTTAACACTGGTTTGCTTTTATAAATTTTTTTAAGGATGTTTGCACACAGGTCATGTTAGCGTGTTACGTTGTTGACATGTTACATGTACCTTTTTAAAAATATGTAAAAATACTCTCACTACTCTAGCTCCTCATAAAAGGGCATTTAACCTTCCCCCTCTAATGCATATGTTTCCTTTGAACTAGCTTGTGCTTTTAAAGGGGAACTCCACACTCCAATGCTCGTGTCTCCCCCTTCTAATGCATATAATTCTTTGGGGCGAGTTTTAGATTTTAAAGGGGAACTCCACACTACAATGTTTGTGTCTCCCCCTTCTAATGCATATAATTCTTTGGGGCTAGTTTTTGCTTTTAAAGGGGAACTCTACACTCTGTAAGCTGTGAGCTGCCTTCACCAATCCAAACCACATACAATTTCAGAGTAAACAACAGGGCCAGCTAGGAAAGGTGCGAGAAGAGCGATCGCCCAACTCCCTCCTGAACCATTCAAGGCCACATGCACTCAACATAGCTGGCTGCCTTTGGGGCATGTTGGGCTCAGCCCAATACCAAGCACAAAACACCTTGTACCCACTAGTTTAAAGGGGCTTTCAACATTTAGTAAAGACCCCCTGTCTGTAGCCCCCCACAACCCCAGCCTAGGCTTGTGTGGAAGAGGCCCCTGTCCCCATATGGGAACAAGGTGGTTGACTTTTGGGGTGCCCCTTCTACTCCCAAGCATACACCCCCCTTTCATGGGCTGGCCTGCTGTATTTGGCTAGGTGTTTTTTAGTGCGTGGGAGGGGCACAATTTTTAAGATTTTGGGGAGGTATTTTTCACGTTGGGGTTTTCATTTGAACCCTTTCCAGACCCAAATGGCCTTGTATGTATTGGGGGGGGGGGATTTTTTGTTTTGTGTTTAAACTTTGCAGCTGCAATGTAGATTTGTCAGTTTTCTATAAAGCTGTGCATCTTTGAAGCATAATTTTGGATACATGCTACAAGATGCACCACTTTACAGGCAGAGTAACCCCCCCCCCAAGTTACTAGCTTGAGCCCAGGTTCACACTGCGGGAGTGAAGCCGTGCGAGTTCAGACGAACTCACACAATTTTACTTATGCTTGTCAGTCCAGATTTCGGCTGCGATTACAGAGACATCTGTGCAGGTTTTGGCGGGCAAAAATCACAAAAAGTAGTACAGAAAATACTTTTTGAAATCGGTGCAGTGCCGCAGATGCGGTGTCGCAATGATTAGGACGGTGCCATTGATGGGAATTGCCGGCAAATGCTGCCTATTTGACATGCGATTTGACATGTCAAAACACATGTCAAATTGCACCAGTGTGAACCAGGGCTCAGGGCTAGTTCACTCCATAGAAACGCAGTCCAGATGCGTTCCAGTGCGTTTTGTGTAAGTTTTTGATGCAGTCCAGTGCTTTTTTTCTCCCCTCTTTTTTATTAACCTTAGATAAGGACAAGTGCGTTCTAGTGCATTTTTGGTGCATTTTGGTGCATTCCAGTGTGTTTTTGTTACGTTTTACAGCGTTCCAGTACAGTCCATTGCAGGGAAAATGCAGCATGTTCTTTTTTTATGGAACTGGAATGCACTGGAACTGCAAGCACTGGTGTGAACTATGCCATTCTAAACCATATAACCAACTTTCCATGCGATTTTGATGCAGAAAAAAAACGCAATGGACTGCATGTGGTGTGAACTGGCCCTTAAGCAATTTGGTATATTTAAAGTCACTTCTCCTTGTTTCATTTTTGGTGTTGTCCAAATTGGTGACATTGATATATGTCCCTTAGGGTGGGACCTGGGCCCCCATACCCATTTTAAGGCCAATAACTAGAGGATAAGCCAGCCAAGTGGGGACTCGCAAAACTAACAAGTAATTTCCCATAGACTGCAATGGTATTTGTTGTATAACTTTTGCCCATGTTAGGCTCTTTGTTTGCCCCCTGGACCAGGGGGTGTTTGTCGGATCTCTAATTTAGTAGCATGCTGGATGATGTGCTTAATTTTGGAAAGGGGTGTGGCTTATTTTATGCTAGCTGCAATTGGTTTGTTATGGGCATGCTCAGGGACTTAGATTTTTTCCTGTAACTTTTGGTGTGTGAAATGCATTTGTGTTGGTCTGAGCATGCTCAGGGACTTCGTTTTTTTTGGTGCTTATCGTGTGTGAACAGCACCTGGATGTTTCTGGGCATGCTCAGAGAGTGTGTTTATTGGGTTAGTAATTGAAGGACAGCCTTAACAGGTGTACCCACTTTGAAGTTCAGTCTCTACATTGGGTGAACTTGCATTTTGTGTGTTTCATGGACTGTGCATGTGTTTTCAATTGCCTCATTAGCACACAAACCTATGTTATATAAAGCTTGCAGATAGCATTCTCTACTTGCCCTGAAAAGAGACAAGATTGTGTGTGCGTGCGTGGCCGGCAAGAGAGTACATTTTGGTCTCCTTATCGTGTTTGTAACGCATGTATTTTCGCTTTGTATTTTGTTTGTTATGTCTTTGAAAAACATATGTTTTGTTTTACTTTGGTTTATTTATATTTTTAGGTTGGGGGATATTTTCCTCAGAAAATGTTTTGATGTTGTTAATGCGTGTCGTTTGTTCACTTTGATTTAATTGTCTGTGCTGCATTATTTTGCAAAATGTTTCTCAAGATGTTGTTACTAGTGTTTCAATTTAACATACATGTTTTTATAGCTTTCCTTGCTCTTTTCCAGTCCTGTTTTGTTGACCAATAAAATTTGTTGCAAATTTGGATGTTTGTGTTTTTTATTTTTCATGCAGCAAACTTCACAGCTTCAGCTTAACTAGGCTGATTGGCATGTCCAAACAAAACAAGTGTGATTTGTCTAACTCCTGGTGCCTTCATGGTAGCATATGCATGGATTGTGTGCTGCCATGGATAGTCACCAGGAAAGGAAAAATACAGAGCGGTAAGTATTAAATTTTCCTTATTACTGCAGTGGTTCTCAGCCTCAGTCCTCAAGTACCCCCGACATGTTTTGTGAATTTATCTTATAGAGAATTGCTGTCCAAAATACCAAGCCATTGACTGTGATTTTAAGCACATGTGCAAGATGAAGGAAAACCTGCAAACATGGTCTGTTGGGGGTACTTGAGAAGCACTGATTTAGAGCACTGCGCTAAAATCGAGCTCAAGGCAATTCTATTCTAATTGTGGGCATTTGAGGGAAACCAAGTGAGTGTTAGAACCCCTGCTTGTCTTTTTTAGCATCACAATGGTTAATTAAGTGAGAATACCTACTAATTGCCTAACAAGACACATCCAATGAGATGGGCGTGCGCTATTATCAATGAGAAAACAGCAGTTACCCTGGCAACAGTTGCCGTTTACATATTTATTATTGCATTGCGCGTCTGCGTGCGCCAGTTCGCACGCCCAATCAATGATTTATCCGGTGCACCACTTAAGGTCTGCAGCGCATTGTTCTTAGTAAATCAGCCCCATAGTGTAATTTCTCTCTGACGCTTTGTTCCTCTGTTATCAGCATGAGTCAATTCTGAGAAGTTTTCATGACACATGAGATACATTTGTGAGGGGGAAGGGAGCTAAGCACACAATTTTTCTAATCAGAACACAGCTCTGTATCTTACCTTTGCTCCTGTGTGTTGTGTGAGGGGAGGTGTGTGCCTTTCCTCCAATCAGCTCTCACTCACTGTAACTCTCTGCCCCTGCCTCTCTGCTCCTGATAGATGAAGAAGGATTTTAACATGATTCTGCCCATTTGAAGGGATGTAAAGAAGAGAGAACTGCAGACAAACAAGTAAAACTTATGTAGGAGGATTTGTTTTATATGTGTATCATCTAAGGCTGTTCACTTTACTGGATATATGAGAGGGTTTACAACCACTTTAATGCTGAGCCTTACAGTATGCATCCATTAGGGAACTGCTTCTGTGTGCTAATAGGGTGCCCTTAGTACAGTGACCAAGTTGTCACAGACAACTCCCCTTCATGGTTCAGGAGTTTCCAATCATGTCATTGCTGTGTCACATGATTGGGAAGCCCACCTCTGCATCAAGAACCTCTTTCAGAGATGCTAGACAGTCTTGGCAAGGGGTTAAGTCTAGGTTCAAATCTATGAGCTGTGACATTGCACACACACACACACAAGCGTTTTTACGTGCATTAACCACTTACCGACCAGCCGTCGTCGTTACACGGCGGTAAGTCGGCACGATCCCGCGAACTGCCTGAGGTGTACGTCGGTCCCTTTAAGCGAGATAGCAGGCGCACGGGCGCCCGCTGCATCGCGGGGGTGCCGATGCTCGCGATGACCGCCGGCCGCGAGTGAACACGGGCACAAGTGGCAGAACAGGGACATGTGTGTGTAAATACACAAATCTCCGTTCTGTGAGGAAAGACAGATCGTGAGTTCCTAATAGCTAGGAACCATGATCTGTCATTTCCTCTAGGTCAGTCCCATCCCCCTACAGTTAGAAACACACTAGGTAACACAATTAACCCCTTTATCACCCCCTAGTGTTAACCTCTTCCCTGCCAGTGCCATTTTTACAGTAATCAGTGCATTTTTAAAGAAGTGATCGCTGTATAATTGCCAATGGTCTCAAAAATTTGGCAAAAGTGTCCGATGTGTCTGGCATAATGTCACAGTGCTGATAAAAATCACAGATCGCCACCATCACTAGTAAAAAAAAAAAAAAAAAAAAATGCTATAAATCTATCCCCTATTTTGCAGACGCTATAACTTTTCCACAAAGCAATCAATATACGCTTATTGCGATTTTTATTACCAAAAATATGTAGAAGAATACATATCAGCCTAAACTGAGAAAAATTTGGGGATATTTATTATAACAAAAAGTGCAAAATATTGTGTTTTTTCAAAATTGTCGCTATTTTTTTGTTTATAGGGCAAAAAATAAAACTCGTAGAGATGATTACATACCACCAAAAGAAAGCTCTATTTGTGAGAAAAAAAAGGATGTAAATTTAGTTTGGGTACAGCGTCGCACTACCGCGCAATTGTCAGTTAAAGCGACACAGTGCCGAATCGCAAAAAATGGCCCAGTCATTGGGCAGCCAATTCTTCCGGGGCTGAAGTTGTTAATGTGCATTGGGCTAGTGCAGTGAATTAATCACATAAATTCCATAAATCACACCAAAAAGGAACATGTATCTTTTGTTTTTAAACCACAGTGCGTGGTGATAAGTTGCCATGGGGTGCCTTTAAAATAACTGGCACCATAGCAGACTAACAGGAACAGCATATGTTTTTGTGTGCTGTGGCAATGTGCGCAAAGTTGCCCATTCCCACAAGAGGAACTTATTTTTTTTAATTTAAATAATTTATTATTTTTGTAGCGGGGCCCCCGTGGGGTCGCTGCATGTTCTAGCTCCACGCATCAACCTGCTTGGTCAGACATCCATTTCAGGCACACTGTCTCCAGTCAATGAACAATCTTTTTTTCTGTTTTTATTAGGGGATTAAACTTGGATGGGGAAAAGGGACATGGGATGCCCAAATGATGAATCTTTCTTAGTTGAAATAAAGGTAGTTGAATCTAAATTGACAGTCTCTCCTACTTCACATCTCCTCCAGCACACTGCTTGAGATCACTTGCTTTCCTCTACTGTCCAATTCTAGATTCCTGTCACCGTTAGCACATGGCCAGGCCTCACTCTAAATAAGTCCTAACATTTTCCTAGTAGCCATTTGCAGGCAGGGGTCTGCACTAGTCCCATTAGTTGTAATGTAGCAACCATTTTAGGTGAAAAGAATAGTTGTGCTATTTAAGGCCACCTGCATGGCAGCCTTGTGTAGTGTGTTGCGGCGGCGGTGAAAGAAAGACAGAGAGAGAGAGAGAGAGAGAGAGAGAGAGAGAGATAGTGCCATTTCATTTGAGTTAGATAGAGCAGGCAGGTGAGTCAGTTAGCTGCAGTTACAGTGTGTAGAGGATATATATGCATCCTAGGTGTTGTGTATATATATATATATATATATATATATATATATATATATACTGTATTCAATTTAGCTAGATACGTTCCTGTTATTCTCTTCATAATATACTGACAGGCAGGCAGGTGATTGTGCTAGCTGCAGTATTTTAATTTAGTGTACTGTGTCCTTTGCACAGTGTGCACCTAAAGCTACCTGAATACAATTGCTGGTGTTCGCATACTAATACAGGCAGGGAGCTGCAGTATTTTCATTTAGTGTACTGTGTCCTTTGCACAGTGTGCACCTAAAGCTACCTGAATACAATTGCTGGTGTTCTCATACTAATACAGACAGGGAGCTGCAGTATTTTCATTTAGTGTACTGTGTCCTTTGAAAAGTGTGCACCTAAAACTACCTGAATACAATTGCTGGTGTTCTCATACTAATACAGGCACGGAGCTGCAGTATTTTCATTTAGTGTACTGTGTCCTTTGCACAGTGTGCACCTAAAGCTACCGGAATACAATTGCTGGTGTTCTCATACAAATATAGGCAGGAAGCTTCAGTATTTTCATTTAGTGTACTGTGTCCTTTGCACAGTGTGCACCTAAAGCAACCTGAATACAATTGCTGGTGTTCTCTTACTAATAATACTACAGGCAGGCAGTTGATTCTGCTAGCTGCAGTGTAATCAGTATATATATACATCCCGGCTTTGTGCAGCTACATCTCCCTGCAGGCCATTAGTATGTCTGGAAGGACAACAAGGAGAGGCAGACAGTCACGAGACAATAATAGAGGGAAAGCAGGCTCTGTGTCTAGAGGCAACAGTGCTGGTCGTGGACATGGTGCATCCTCATCAGCACGTGGCTGTGGGACACGGTTGTTCTTTTTTTCGGCAGCTGGCCTTGTTGAGCCACAACATGCCGAAGACTTGGTAGAGTGGATGACCAAGCTGTCCTCATCCTCCTCATCCTCTCTCACCCAGGCTCAGGGTACTTTGTCTGGCAAAGCAGCCTCTTCCCTCGGCTCAATGGCATCAGTCACTCCTTCCCTAGCCCCACCATGTCCTCCTGAGGAGTCCCCCGAACTGTTTGACCACAGTGTTGAATACATGCTGCAGGAGGATGCACAGCGTTTTGAAGGCTCCGATGATGGTACCCAGCTAGAGGAAGGCAGTAACGTGAGCCCAGAGAGAGGTGGTGCCCAGCAATCTGGCAGTCATTTTCCCCCAGCTGCAGCATACTGCCAGGTTTGCTACAGTGACGAGGAGGGAGGGGATGATGAGGTCACGGACTCTATGTGGGTGCCTGATAGGAAAGAGGAGGAGGAAGAGGAGGAGGCACATCTCCAACGAGGCAGGATGCCCTCCAGGGGCCAGCTTAAGGGCAGCACACCGACAGCATCACACAGCAGAGCTCCGCATGTGCAGGGCGCTGCTGTCTCTGTGCGTTATTCCAAAAGTTCTTTGGTGTTCTTTTTTGAGACGAGTGCATCAGATCGCAGCGCTGCTATTTGCAACATATGTCTCAGGCGTATCTCGCATGGCCAAAACATCAACCGCTTGGGCACCACATGCTTGATCAGACATATGTTGACCTGCCATGCAGTTCATTGGCAAGCACACCTAAAAGACCCACACCAAAGAACAAAGCGGACCTCTCCTTGCTCCTCATCAGCTGGGATCTCCAACCCCACTATACCTTCAGTCCTCTCTGAAACTTTCACTGAGAGGAATGAAGGTGTAGAATTAGGTGTGTCACAGCCAAGTACTTGCGGGCAATCTGCTATCGGTACACCAGCATCAGATTGTACCAAGCAAATTTCCCTGCCCCAGCTGCTGCACCGCCGAAAGAAGTTCGCTCCCAGCCACCCACATGCCCAGCGGTTGAATGCTAGCTTGGCTAAATTGCTAGCACTTTAACTGCTGCCTTTTCAGTTGGTAGACTCTGCCCCCTTCCGTGAGTTTGTGGAATGTGCGGTTCCTCAGTGGCAGGTTCCCAAACACCACTTTTTCCTCACGGAAGGCGGTTCCGCCTCTCTACCGGCATGTGGAAGGCAATGTCTTGGCCTCGCTGGACAGGGCGGTCAGTGGTAAGGTGCATATTATCGCTGACTCATGGTCCAGCAGGCATGGACAGCGACGTTACCTATCTTTCACGGTGCATTGGCTGACTCTGCTGGCAGCTGGGAAGGATGCAGGACAAGTTGCAGTAGTGTTGGAGGTTGTTCTGCCACCATGCCTCCAAAATGCTACTACTGGTGATTCTGACACACCTCTCTCCTCCACCCCCTCCTCTTCTTCTTCCTCCATGGCCTCTTCCTGTGCTGATTTGTCCTCGGAACCAGCGGTGCTCCGTAGGCGTTCAAGGGGCTACGCAAGTACGCAGGCAAAAAGATGCCATGCGGTGATTGAACTGGTGTGCTTGGGGGACAGGAGCCACACTGGGGCAGAGATTCTGTCAGTTCTGCAGGGGCAAGCTCAGAGGTGGCTGATGCCATGCCAGCTTAAGCCAGGAATGGTGGTTTGCGACAATGGCACCAACCTCCTCTCTGCCCTCCGACAGGGACAACTGACCCATCTGCCCTGTTTGGCTCACGTCCTTAAATTGGTGGTGCAGTGGTTCTTGGGCAGGTATCGGGGCTTACAGGATGTCCTGAGGCAGGCCAGGAAACTCTGTGTGCATTTCCGCCGGTCATATAATGCCAGTGCTCGGCTGGTTGACCTCCAAAGGGAATACAACCTGCCCAAGAACCGCCTAATCTGTGACTTGCCCACCAGGTGGAACTCAACATTGGCCATGCTGCAGTGGCTGCACAAGCAGTAGAGGGCCATCAATGAGTATCTGTGCCAATATGGCACCAGGACAGGGTCAGAGAAGCTTGTTTTTTTTTTGCCATGCCAGTGGGTCATGATTACGGATGCATGCACTGTCCTGGCACCATTTGAGGAGGCCACGAGGATGGTGAGCAGTGACAGTGCATGGATCAGTGACACTATCCCTCTTGTCCACCTGTTGGAGCACACGCTGCGTGGAATAATGGACACTTGAGGCAGAACAGAGGGAGAAAGAGGAGGACTTCCTTACCTCTCAAGGCCCCCTTTATCCAGACAGTGTTCCTGTTGGCCCGCCTATCACACAGGAAGAGGAGAAGGAGGAGGAGGATTGTGTCAGCATGGAGGTGGAGCCTAGCACTCAGCATCAGCAGCAGTCTTCAAGGGATCAATTACAGTCCCAAGAAACCCATGGACTTGTAAGTGGCTGGGAGGAGGTGACAGCGGATCATGTCGTCCTGAGTGACCCAGAGGACTCCGGACCGAATGCCTCAGCAAACCTACGCTGCATGGCCTCCCTGATCCTGCAAAGCCTGCGGAAGGATCCTCGTATTCGTGTGATCAAGGGGAGGGATCATTACTGGCTGGCAACCCTCCTTGATCTACGTTACAAGGGTAAGGTTGCGGACCTTATCTTACCGTCACAGAGGGAGCAGAGGATGAAACATCTTTGGGAGGCCTTGCAGAAAGGTCTGTGCAATGCGTTCCCAGAGACTGGGAGGTTACAAAATCCTGGTCCTGGACAACATGTTGCTGAGGCTTCGGTCAGTCAAAGAAGGAGCGGTGGAGAAGGTGGTCGTCTGACCGATGCGTTCAGACAATTTTTTAGTCCTCAGCCCCAAGGTATGATCGGTTCCAGCAACCATCGCCAGCGTCTGTTTTACATGGTGCAGGAATACCTAGGGGCAAGATCAGACTTGGACACCTTTCCCACCGAAAATCCTCTGGGTTACTGGGTCTTGAGGATGGATCACTGGCCAGAGCTTGCACAGTATGCAATTGAGCTACTGGCCTGTCCGGCATCCAGCGTTCTTTCGGAACGCACATTCAGTGCTGCTGGAGGCTTTGTAACCGATCACAGGGTGCGCCTGTCCACTGAATCTGTCGATCGGCTGACCTTCATAAAAATTAATCAGTCTTGGATCACCAGCTACCAAGCACCTGATGCTGATGTAACCGAATAATTTTTTTTTGAATGGGAGATCCCATCAAGACTGCCTATGCTGATGCTGAGTGACTATCCTGTTATGCTGAGTGACTATCCTCTTTCTCCTCAATGTTCATGCTGATAGCATGTAAGAACATTTTTGATTCTGGGCACCGCCACCAGTGGCTAAGGCCCAATTTTTCAGCCCCTGTTTAACAGGGGCATGTAATACAAATTTTTGATGTAATACTTTGCAGCAGGGGTCATTTCTGCGCTCCAACTATAGTATCTGTGAGGGGTTGCAGTGTTGTGGCACCAGTGCCTAAGGCCCAATTTTTCTGCCCCTGTTTAACAGGGGCGTGTAATTACAATTTTTGATGCAATAATTCGCAGCAGGGCTCATTCTTGCGCTCCAACTAAAGTTTCTGTGAGGGGTTGCAGGTTTGTGGCAACAGCACTGTTCAACAGGGGCATGTAATTACAATTCTTGATCTAAGAGTAACTGTGAGGGCTTACAGTGTTGTGGCAACCCCAACACCTAAGTGGCTTCGCACAGCATCGTTTTTTTTCTCCACCACTAAGTTCAGACCCCAAAAAGGGCACCAATGCACCGTCGACATTGAAGGGGGCAGCCAAAACGGCCTCCAAGTAATCAATTTGTCTTCTTGCACCCTGACAGATGATCAGTCCCATGTTCTTGGCCTGGGCCTGACTTTCTGTCTGCATCAGGAGGTAGACACCTTTGAAATTATTAAGGATGACAATCTTTTTGTCAGAAAATTCATGTTTAAAATTATCTATGACAAAGATACCAGGCACCCCCAGGTAGATGCTTCCCCTGAGGACATCTGGAAGAATAAAACAATAAATTAGGTTAAAGCCCTCAACGATCTAATGGAACTATGGGAGGAAGCTAACCCTTTTGATGACCCCCTTGAGGAACCCCCCTCAGATTCATCTCTTAGTTCCCAGACTGAGAGAATTTTTCCGCCTCCTAACCTCTATAAACCCAAATCTAGATATTTTCCCATCCTACAGGTTAATCCCAATATTTGGACTTTTACACAGCAGGTGACTAAAGAAATACAGGCCACCCAATGGAAGCGGTTCAGCAGTCAATCCAACCTTAAATTGGCACATCGAAAAGCTTTTAATTTCTTTAAAACAAAATGAACACATTGTTATAAAACCCTCTGACAAAGGGGGAAACACTGTTGTAATGGATCTTGATCATTACAAAAAGATGGTAATGGATCTCCTGTTGAACAGCAATTGGTATCAGCCTATACCATTAGCTCTAATCAAATATGCTGAAACAAAGTACCGTCTTCTTGTCACTCTGGCTTTCTATGATAGCTTAATTGACAAGAAGACCTGTGAATTCTTGACTGTTGAGACTCCTAGACTTCCTACACTTTATGCTCTACCCAAGATACATAAAAATATGGAATTTCCACCGGGTCGTCCAATAGTTTCAGGCAACGGTTGTCTGACTGAACCAGCCAGCAAACTAGTGAACGACTACTTAAGATCTCATGTCAAGTCACTAAGCTCCTATATTCAGGACACTGCAGATTTACTGAGATCTTTGGACGGTGTCTGTGCACCAGAGAAATCTTGGCTAGTTGCCATTGATGTTGAAGCCCTCTACAACTCTATACCCCATGATCAGGGGATTCGAGTTGTAGAGGGCTTTATTTCTGAGCGAGGCCCTAGGGCCAAGGCCTACAATGGATTCATATTGGATCTATTGTTATTCATCTTGGCTAACAATATTTAAATTTTTTGACTGCTCCCACTACCTCCGGGTACAGGGTGTTGCGATGGGGACTAAATGTGCCCTATCATACGTCAATCTGTACCTGGGGCGGGTAGGAGTGTGAGATTTTCAGTTCTGATGATTTTCAATTTTTTTTGGACAAAGTCCTTATCTGGCGTTGTTTCATTGACGACATTTTTGTCGTGAGGACCAGCTCCAGCGAGGAACTTCTTTCTTTCTAAACAAATTGGAAAACAACTCCTATAACCTCAAGTTCACTATGACCTGTGATCAAAAAGTGATCAATTTTTTGGATATCTCAGTTTATTTGAATCCTGATGGCACTATTGGTTCCTTCTTGTTCAGAAAGCCATCTGCGGGCAATACGATATTACATGCCGCTAGCTCTCATCCCAAATCCCTGATTCAGAGCATACCCTACAGTCAGTATTTGAGAATAAGGAGGAACTGTAGTCGCGACCAGGATTTTGAATGGGAAGCTCGGGCATTACAGGCCCGCCTCCTAGATAGAGGTTATAGTCGTTCTATCCTGAAAAAGTCCTATCATAGGGCCAAAACTAAAAATCGAGCTGAACTTATTGATTCCAAGAAAGTGAAAAAATCTGACCATCAGGTGAGATTAATCACAAGATAGTCCTGTGAACATAGGAAAGTTTGTCAAATCATTCAAAAATACTGGCCTTTATTATCTACTGATGAGGTTATTGCTAAATATGTCATGCCTTTTCCTCAGATAAGTTATAGGAAGTCAAAATCCCTCAAGGGTCAATTAGTCCATAGTCACCTGTCACCCAAGTCATGTGGCCGGGTACGTAGAGGTACAGGCCCCTGTCGCAGATGTGAATTTTGCAGATTTCTCTTAGACTCTTCTGAACGAATTCTTCCAAATGGGAGTGTTTACAAACCAAATTTTTTGGCTAATTGCCAAACAATTGGGGTTGTTTACTACATGAAGTGCGATTGCAACGCCTTCTATATAGGTAAAACGAAGAGACAATTTTTTCACAGAATCAGAGACCATGTCTCTTTGGTTCAAAAGAAAAATATGGAAACCCCCATAAGCCGGCATATGGGCCTTTATCATTCATTCGATTTGTCCAAAATGAAATTTTTTGCTCTTGAACATCTGCCAATCTCTGACAGAGGGGGAGATGTGGATAAGATTCTCTTATAAAGAGAAACAAGATGGATCCATTCCCTGGCAGCTACATCTTACCCAGGGTTAAATGAGTCCATCAGCTACAAGCCGTTCCTATTATAGATGTTAAGGGGTAATATTTACAGTTGTTTATTTGTTGACCACTTCATATACTGTTGTGGTTACTATATAGCCCCTTGGCTATTTTGTTTTTTCCCTTTGGATTTGTAACACATTGTGGGCTGGGCTCATCATGCCAGTAAATAGGGAGTGCCTTAATTTAAAATATTCACTATATTGATGTATGGCCATAGGTTTTCAACATATTGTTTTTTAAATTTTTGATCTTCTATAGACTTTTTCAGTATTCAGATATTTTATTGAGGAACCCTACCGGGATTAGGTGACCATATGTATGCCCAGGGCGTCATCTACAGTGTTGTCCCTTTTTTTTTACTCCACTGGGGGCGCTAATTGTCTTGATTTTGGTGTCTCTTTTCCCCATGGCAGTTTTCCTTTAGGTTTTCCCATTGGCATTCTGCCGTTTGAGGGATTTTTCATCCTTCCGCTGTGACTATCTCATTTGTCTGGATTTACTAAAATGGCTATTTGTTTTCCTTTGCCATTTCTGCGATTGTTGTCCTATGGCTTCCTATGGTTGTCTGGATCTGACGCTATTGCGTCATTTCCGGGGGGCCGTCCGACGTCTCAGCGTCATTTCCGGTTTGTTCCAACGTTGTCTTCGTCACTTCTGGTGCAACCCGATCACGTGGAGACAGGACTACAGCATCCCTCCTCCCCTGCGCCTAATGGGAAGGTGGAGGGCAGTATATTAAGACACTTTAGCAGGCTTTCAAAACAAGGCCACAACACGAGGAGAGAGGGTGTGTATGCTAAGCTGTCCATTCAGGTAATGAATCTGTTCATCTATGGGACTCCCCCACCCCCTCTTTTTACTCTGGATTGATGATCATATAATGGTTTATCCTTAGATCCCGATGCTGATCAGGGGACCTCTTTGAATATTAGTGATCCTTTTGTAATCAACTGAATTGGATCTTCAGCTTGTTATCCTTTTCAGTTAGCGCTCTTATATATTTTTTTTTCTCTCGTTTTGAGATCTTTTTACCTCAAGTTGTTTTGTTTTTCATTTTTGTTTGGTATTTGCTTTAAGCCTAACTCCATTTCCCTCTGACTTTTAGGTGGACTATTTTTAGTTCCCATTTGCTTCAGTATGTCTCTACTCTATACTGCCCTCTATGGTTACACCAGATGATCCCGGCATTTGAGTTTCCTCTCTACCTATCGGCCAAAATTATAATTCAGATTTTATAATTACTATCCATCACAAGATACAGGTAATTGTTGCTCCTGTTCTGGCTTTTCATGTTGACCCTAGCCCACTTTTGGGAATAAAATATAATTGTTGTTTCACATATTTCATGTATTTTGTATATTGTTTGTTCTTTTCATATTTATTATGTGTGTATTTTATTTTTATTTTTCAATAGACAGTGCCTGATAAATGTAATTCTCCTGAGGAAGCTACTATTCGTGGTGAAACATGTTGAGAATTTTGTCAGCTTGTACTCTGTTGATACTGTACTGTATATTCTTATGATGGATTTTATTCTGTCTATTTTTAACCTTTAATAATAAAATCTTTTCTGACATATATTGTTGTTATAATTTTGCACCCTAAAAATCCCAAGTCTTCCAATTTTTCTTCCTCCCACAAAAGGCTGACCATGGGTATATATAGGAGGCCTGCCCCCTGCCAATCCTAGTTGTGGATTGACAGGGCTCCCAAATACACCCCATGTCACTCCAGCTCCTTGCCCTGCCTCTTTTCCAGAACCCTCTGGAAACAAAGGAATTTCCAGAGAGATGAAGTACATGTCAGTCACCTGCTGCTACACTAAACCACTCCCCTGCCCCCAGATCAAAAACAAACAGGCCTAGCTGCACAGGCCTAGCAGCATTGGAGACTCCCCCAAGTAGACAGGAGTGAATATGTGCTGTGGGAAACACTTTACGATGGCCAGCAAAGTTTGAAAATTTGGGAGAACCCTGGTTGGCTTCCCCAGGTCTTGCACCCCTGGATTTAGTGTTACACAGATTATTTTAATCCTATATGATGCCCAGGCGTAGTTTAATATTTCTCGGGAATCCAGGTCAAGACTACTTATATCCTGAGCTGGAAATTATTGAGCCTTATACCCATGTGGATATCTGTTCTATGTCAGCAGATTTACTGTACGTACACCATTGTAACTTACTGTGAATCTTTTTGTACTGTACACTGCTTTCTTATGGCAACTGGCTGTATACACCAAAATTCTTTGTTCCTTTTTCTTTCCTGGACTGTATGTCTGAAAGTTTCAGATGTAAAAAAAAAAAATCTGTGAAGACTCACTGCAGGACTGAGCAACCTAGAGGGGTTGAAGCATCATAAAGACATGGTTATGTATATTTCAAGCTGGTGAACTTTGGCTATTCTAGACCTTCAGCAGTAAGCTAGTTTTCTCTGTTTTCTAACATGTAAATTTTTTCTAGAAAATTTAAAAAAATGTTTTTGGGTTAACCAAAAACAGAGTGTAATCTGGATTAGGTGGCATGTGAGCTAGAGGAGGAGCAGAACATTGAAGAAGCTGTGGAAGACCTTTAATTTAACAAGTCATCTGAGAGCAGCCTCTGGATGAGTAGGTTCCTTCTACCTCAGGCCACACAATGCCACTGATGACCCAGCCATCTCAGACCTGGCCAATGCTGACTCGGCCATCACAGTCTGTGTGCGCACATCCTGACATGCGCCATTCTGCTACAAGGCGCAGACCCGGGGAGGATCTTGAGGATACCTTACGTTTTCTTTATGGAAGACAGGAGGCAAGACAGAGGTTCCAACTACCATCGGGCTCTTTCCTTTATGTCCTTGATGGATGATGTGCTGAAAAAAAGAATGGCGATCTTGAGGATAGATTTGAGTCATATGCTTGAGGCATTTAAAAAGGAGATACCTCCAAGGCCCTACCTTACTCCCTCCCAAAGCCACCAATTCCAAAATGTATCCCCACAACCACAGGCCACTTTCGATGGAGGCTATACTCTTTCACCCCATATCCAGCAGCAAGCATGCCAGCCCCAGAAATGAGTAACCTCTCAAAGGCAGAGGAGTGGGGCCAGAAGGGGACCGAGTCCCTGTCATACTTTTCTCTTTACTTTTTCTTTTTGTTAAGTTATTTTTGCTGCCCAATATTCTTAGAGCCATAAATAAAGAAATTTGGTTTTTCCAAGTTTTTTGGTTTTCAAATATTTTGAACCTATTGATATAAAGTTGTTCATAAGTGTTTTAGTTGGGAGCAAGACTGTATTATTTGTTTAACAGGGGGCCTGTCATGGTACACCTGTGGAGGCCCCTGTTCCTAACATCTGTGCAGGTGCACGGCCCTAAACACGGTGTGTTTGGGGCTACGCACTCGCACTCAAATGGCACTCATATTCATCCCCATGCAGGTAAACTTGGGCCTCTGCGGGCATACATTGTTAGAATGTGCCGTGTGAACAATGCCATGGTCCACCTATGTGCTGCAATATATCTGTTGTGGTGGAAGATAAGGGGTTAACCTACTAAAACACATTTACATAACCTCTATAAATTAAATATGGACCTTGCTATGGTTTATTATGGTTTATAATATTACTCTGGTGACAAAGGGGTTAATGTAACTAAATAGTATTCTATTTTTATATATTTTATCTATATATTCTTACATATTTGTATATATACAGTATATAGTGGTATTTGTCTGCCTGTTTAGCTATGTAACATAGAATTGTAGTGCCCCCCCGGCCCCCCGGCATCAGGGAGGGCTGACATTTCACCTTAGGGTGCTGGTTCTTAGGCATTGTGGGTGTAAACATTTATAGAAAAGATGGCCGCCAGACACTTTTAGAATGCAAAAGTGAGTTTATTGCTCACAACAGAAGAAAAATGTGGGAGAGAGGGTTAGGGCACAGGACACCCCAGAACTATATGTAAAAAGCCCAGCAGACTCCGAAAGTAACAGCACAGGTAACAGCAATACAGAACAAGGGCCTTAGGCTTGCATCCAATGTTATGTACCTACATAGCCACAGCTGTCTCCTTTAGCAACAAAACTCACAACACTGTACGGAATTTCCTTGGATAATGTTTCCCCAGCCTCTTTGCAGTCACCAGCTCATGAAGAGTATCTTCTGCTACTTCATCTTAGAACTCCATTCTTCTCAGCATGCCCCCAGGCAACAAGAGGTTCTTGCTCTCTGGCAGGTCCTCTCCCATGCCCCCAGGCCGCAACCAGACTCTCTCTGGAAGAGCCCCTGAACACTTGGCTAGGCCTCAGGCTTCAGGCCTACACTGCAGCAGCTGCTCCTCACACACCCACCCAGACCGCAGTCTGGGTGGAAAAGACCCAGATCACCTGACTTCCTCCAAATATGTGCTCTCTCCCAGCATACTCAGCAGCCAGATTAACTCCTACTGATTGGCGAAAAGTATGCATATTCATAACCTGAATTCACTGTAGCTCATTATACTGGTGTCAAAGGCAACAGTGCCACGTATTGACAAAAGAACGGAACCACAGAAAAATCAGGCTTAGGAGAAAACCCAAATGATCACTAAGACTACAAATTAGCCAGGCTAGCTACCACCTAGCAAAGCTAAATTTACTAGCAGCCCTGTTTAAGATAAAGGTGCTACACTATAATTTGCAAGGACATTACCTTTTGGTTGACATCCTTGTGTAGGTAAAAAACTTGTCTGCATGTGAATGAACGCTGTTGTAAACGGTCCATCAACAGTGGACTAACCCCGTAATGATGCCTCTGACGAGTACATTGCTTTAATATAGCAATGGCCAGCACCAGCATTATGCCTACGAGAGCAGACATCCTTCTCTCCACACAGGGATGACATGACAACCCCACAGACAGAATGAAGTGATCTCAAAGGAAATACAAGAAAAAACAAGCCCAGAAAACACACAGCTAGCTTGTGAAAATGCAGAGCAAAATGCACTACAAATGCACACTGAACGCTCAGCAAATGTGCATAAAAAAAAACATGCAGTCAACATTTTCTAGTGTGAATGGGTCCTTAATGGAAGAATACATTACTAAACATTATGTCAATATGTTATATTTTAGCTAGTAATTTTACCAATACATTTTTCTCCTCAGCTCTTTCACATTTGTCAGGCATTGTGTTTTATTCTCTCACAGTCAACACCATGCTAAAGGATATAGTGAATCATGATGTGTTTAATTTATTGCATTGGTTTGTCATATTACTATAAATGATTGCTTTATTTTGGCAGGAGCTATTACATCACTACCTACATATTTAAAGATTTCATCATACTATTTCAACAAACTGCTTACTATTAAGCTTTTTGAAAATGGGCTTTTGTGTGTAACTGTGGATATGGCATCACTTTATTAAAATATCAATACTTGCTACCTGAACAGACTGTAGTATGGAGGAAAGCGTTTTATTGTTTCTAGAGATGCAGTTAAGTTTCATTATTATAAACTGAACAGGCATTATTGTACAGACTACAGAAGTTCCAATGGTTTCTTCTGCTTTTCTTTGCTACCTATTTAAAGGCTAGCTCAGAAATTTTCAGCATTGTGTTGTTTATTGATTTGTTGATACAGCCGATTACACTCTTCATGTTAACTATTGAGATTTTATTATAGCTGCACTAGTTGCAGATAATAAGATAATATTTTGTGGAAATACTGTATGAAATGTGCTGGGCTGTTATTTAAAGTCACTAGAAGAAATTATTATTTTTTTCTTCCTTACTGTAAATTCAAATAAGGCTCAGTGCCCTGTCTACAATGTACTAAATTATTAATTTAATTTGTCACAGATTTACATAATGGTGTCTGCATTCACAGTCAGGGCATTGAATTGTCTTAAATAGTTTAAGAGTTTTTCAGCTTTTTAGAAGCCTTTGTTTGCCTAGTTTCTCCTGGTGTAGATCTTTTCTTACATTTTCGTTGATTCGTAACAGTGGGGTTTATGCTGATCGCCAGTGTATCATGGGCTCACACTGACTACCAATGTAACGGGTGCAGGTTTACACTGACACCAATGCAGCATTTGCACTGACCACAAATGTAATATGGGATTTTAAACATATTACAAATGTATCAGGGGAATTTACAATGATCACCTATGTAATAGAGGTTGTCACAATCATAACCAGGCCTGGGTCTTGCTTTCTGTGTGTGGTTGCTGGCTTTCTGCTTCTGGCAGCTTCCCAGTCAACCACATAGGAAGTGCTGTCTTAAAAGATAGTGTGGGGGTTGCTTGATGTTTGAGCAACACATTCACATGCTAGCAGCCAGATACCCCAGTTCCTCTAACAGTCTCCTGTGTGCTCCCCAGTGATAAATAGTAGCTCTAGTGCTCCTTAGACCCAGTGCTCTCCAGATATCCTTCTTCTATGTGTCCCCTGTACACTCCAGCCTGTTTCCAGGATATGAACTTTGTTCCTGTGTCCCAATATCTTCCAGTGACTTTCAGTCTGTACCCCATGCACCTGTGACCCCTGTGTGCTTCAGCCTGCAAACTCTTTACAGTGGCCCAGTGTGACTCACAGCATCTCAGCCAGCTCCATTTTAAACTATGTGATTCCATGCAACCTGCCTCTAGAGTTTTCATTTGACCCCATGCACTCAAATTCATAAAATGCTCCAGTATAATCCCCAGCCTATACCCTGCTCCCATGGGACCCTTTTCACTACAGCCTGTACCCTGTCCCAGTGACACCGTGCACTCCTACACATGTTTTGTTCCAGTGACCCCATGCACTTTAGCCTGCACCTTGTTTAAGTCCTGTGTTCCCAGGATCCTTGTGCAAAACTCATCCCTGCCTATTTGAACTCCAGTAGCTGCATGGATGTTGGATGAATTCCCATGACATGAAGGTTGTAATAGTGGCCGGATATGAGGGGGCTCATTAAGGGGGCTGGTGGAGGCTGAATATGAGGGATCATTACTTCAGAGAGGATGGTGTTTGCTGAATAATGTTGCCAGTTAATAAAAATGAATTTGCAGCATAAAATGGTTTATGTATATAATATATGTTATCTTTAACTACATTCTTGTTAAGTGATATAATCTTAGTATACATTTTTGCAGAGTGGGTGATATATGGTGCAGTTTCTGGTTGATGGAATTTGCTATAGTATTACAGTGTGATTTACATAATTTGCTGTACTTGTATGACACAGCATAAGATACTATGATAGTTACATGTTAGGGTCAATTCGCAAAGATGGATGAGTTATTTTAACTCCATTTGATATTTTATTTCATGATAAATTTATCTTCAAAATGTTCAGTTCCAAACATAAACATAATGTTGGTATGACATTTTTTCACAAAATGAGCACTTTCCTAAAGACGGTATTTTATCCCATATTTCTAAGAGATATAATGCATACATTATATTGCTTGCATTATGATAAAACAATTGAGGCCCAAATGCTAATTCTACACAAGGGCCCCCTGTTGACCTCCTCCACAATGGAGTCTCTAGGCAGGTCAAGGAGAAGTACAAAGGAGTTAAAAACATTACTTATATGGGAAAAAGCCAAATATAGGTAATTTGGGGCAAAATAGTTTTACATTTTTTTTCAATAGAACATTTGTGTCAATCTCCCAATCTAAATATCTTAGGTAAGAGTTTCAAATTGCAATGAAAGCCTCATACTATGAACAATGGCAAGCAAAAGAAGTTGTCACCATTCCTTAATACTACAAATCCCATTTTAGCTTTCCTCTACTGGGGACTTTAAGGGCAACAGAAATTCATATGATATGATTAAAAATTACATCTACCTTTATTATATATACATATTAAAACATATTCAATTAAAATCAACAAATATTGACCAATATTATCATTGTTAAGGCTATGCTCCTTGGTAGTGCATTTGTTCATTTCTCTACAAACAGCTCTTGAAGCGCATTCTTTACCTCTATACAATGTTCCTCGAGATACAGAAGTATCCATTTGGGAGCTTGTAATATGTGTGATCCTTGCGTACCCTCACCTCCCTCCCTTCACCTCACCCTTTCTATTGTCTCTTTTCTCTTGTTCTCAATTTCAATTTTCATTTCAATTTCAAGTATGCTGGAGATATTTTTCACCCTGAAAGCTATAACAAGCACATCATATTCAAATAGGAATTGAGTCACGGTATAAAAAGGGCATATTTGTGTAGCCTAGTAATATCTATTTACAGTATACCAGCTGCTGACATTTATACCCTACCATTCTCTTCTTCCACTGCTTATATTTAGTTGAATACTCCTCTGATTCCTGAAAGGAATTCATCTGACTCCCCTGAGCCACAAGAGGATTCATTGAAGTAAAGTTGCCGCAAAGACAGGCTGACTGTGATTACATAGTGGCAATCTGACCTCAAAAGTCATCTGTGAAATCATCCATTCCTCTGCCAAAACGAACCTGTGCATCATTTACCTAGAATCTCTGTTGTCATTTAAATACTATCCATTTTTAATTAATCTCTTGCTTGTTGTCAGATCCAAGAATAAATACATGGTTTTATAGAATTTGCTGTGTAGTAGATAAAATAACACGTGCACCTGAATAGTATTCTAAATGCATTGAATCATCTACATGATTACAAATGCTGTGACTTGCAGTAAAATGTTTCTAATGTTTATTCCACATAAGGCTTCAGTCTACACTGGATTATTAGCATCGACCCTCATCTGTCTTGTGCTGTCCATTCTTACCCCAGCTGACTTGTTTTCTTTAGTGCTGCACAGTATAAGAGATAATTTGCTTGCCATGTGTCAGTATACTTCTAACCATATAAGATGAGAAGAATAGGTCTGGTTCCCCACTCCACTAGCAGTTTGGTTCTAAGTGTACAGACACAAAGTGGTCAAATTGTGACTATACAAGACATGACCCAGCTAGGTTACTCAGGACAGCAGTATGTAAACTTTTTTTTATACACAGAAATGTGCTTTAACAGTCAGCAACATAATATGTGGGTTTGTGACAGTCCCAGATCAAAGTCCCACTCTATGTTTCTTAATTTTAAACTCCCAGATCTATGTTGGCCAGTGGCGACCGATGGTAATTTTTTTGGGGGGGCGGCAAACAGTATGCCACCGAAACCCCCCGGACGGTAGCACTTACCCCCTCACTTTACCGGTGGCCTCCCTTTCCCCTGCTTTCCACGGGTCATCGTGGCGGCGGCAGCTTTTGTTCCCGCCCTCCTCTTTTCGGCCAATTGGAAAATGAGTCTCACACTCGCTTCTGATTGGCCGGATTGAGAATCAGTGTTTCAACAATTAATATTTATTCGCTGTTGTAATACCTGGGTGGGCTCATGGCGCAATGCTCTGTGCCATGAGCCCACCCTATTTTGAAGCCTACCAGAGCCTATGGCTGTAATCAGGCACCTAAAAAAAAAACACCCCCTGCCGCTGTAATTCAGGCGCCCGGCGTCCTGAAAGGGGCCGGGCACATGGATAGGGGGTGGCCGCAGCGGCTGTGGATAGATTCATGCTATGCATGACGCTATCTATTATACATATAAGGGGTGGCATTGACAGAGGGGGCGGTGCCCGGCACCCTTAATGGACGGGCCGCCACTGATGTTGGCTATGCAAAAATCTAGCCCTGTCTACACTTCTTTTTCAGTTGTAAAATCTATCTATCTATCTATCTATCTAGAGTTTCTGAGCCTTTTTCAGTCAAGGCACACTTTAAAAATGATAGACAATCTCAAAGCACAATTTAAAAATTATGGACAATTTCTAGGCACCCCATTCTAAAATAGATTTTATTCTTCTAAAGCAAATACACTTTTGCAAACTGGTACCCACTAGTAATCCAATGTTTATCTTCTCCCTCAGTTTTTCTACATCACTGAGCTAATGTGACCCCAACGCTGATGGAAGGGCGGGGGGAGGGTCAAACAAGGATGCTATGCAGGCGACTGACATCCTTCCTTATCAACTGATGATGCCGTTGGTAGTTAGGACACCGGCAGCTAGAAGATTGTAATGGTGCACAATGAAAACCTGTGGCTTTGTGTAACTAAAAGGCAGGCTTCATCCACACGCCAGATGGATATAATTTTTAGGCATTTTGCCAAGGCACCCCTGAAGAAACTTCAAGGCACCCCAGGCTTCCTATCTATCTAATCATATAATCTCTCACTTTTTTGTGGACCTCTACTCAAATGCTAATAACAACATGGTGCAACAGTTTTTCTGTGAAAATAAATTCATCACATTCTACTTTTCTTTATCAATATGTACAAGATTGTTAACATATGTTTCTTTTATAATTTGAGTATGGGTGACCCATTAAGGAGATTTACCCTCACATCCGATCCCTGTGATGCCCCTACAAGAAATGAAAGAGCAGTTGTATTTGACACAAAAGGCACAGACAGCAGTAAAAGCATTGTCAAAAGATGTAACCTTTCCCCACACTACTAATACAGTTTTTGTTGGTGTCCCTATTGTAGACATTTACCTTACATTTTGTCCAGACAAACACTCTAACCCTTTCCTGGTCTTTCTAAAATAAAATAAAAATTTTTGGCTGCAGTTACATAGTTACATAGTTAGTAGGGTTGAATAAAGACACCAGTCCATCCAGTTGGGCTTAATTTTGCAAGTGATTACCAATACATTTTCTTTTTTGTACATCAGGGGACACAGAACAGGCTATAAATAATGACTACCTGAGTTATGTGCCACCTATAGGTTAATGGACACTGGCAGAAGAAACAGACAGGAAGTCCCCCTATATTACCCCTCCTACTCAAGAAGATCCTCGGTTTTTTTCACCTGTGTCTGAAGGTGATGGTCACTGATATGCATCCCGCTACATGATGCTCCCAGATTCTCAGTGCTTCCAACAGGGATCAGGAGATTGGCATTACCTAGAGCCAATCCTACACCTGGGATGCTAAGATGGATGGTGCCCAAGCCCTGCTACAGTGAGAACATGTGGAAATTGCCTGTAATGTGACCATTCGCTGCTGGACCCTGCGTATATGGAACCTTACATAGTAATGACTGACCAAGGTGTTTCTAGTAGGGTTTTGTACAGGTCCAGGGCAGGGGACTTCAAGAAAGGGGGATCAAGTCCCTGAGGGTCTATTTAGACCTTGCCTACCGTGATGAGTGAAGGTTGGATTTTAGTCTTCCCAGACAGATCCTACGTTGAGATTAAGTCCCTACAAGCCAATTTGGTATAAATTCTATTGCTTTTTCCCCTTTGCCCCACTAGGGGGCAGTTGAGCTGCTGTGTTTACAATTTTTCCGGCTAGAGCTGGCTGTGTGTCCTCCAGCTGTATGTGTGTGCCATTTCTCTTTTCTCCATTATTGGGCGTGTGCTATAGGCAGCCTTTGTTCACTGTGTGTGGCCTGCTAGTCTGCCTCCGGCCACCAAGGAGGTGCATACGCTCTTGCTGCGCTTTTTTTGATCTGTTCAAAGCTTCCTTGTGGCTGTGGGGCCCCATCTTTTCCGGTGATGGCGGCTGCGCCCCCGTGATTGTCCGGTGGTATCATGCGTAGAAAGGTGGAGCAACGGGCAGCCATTTTGTTGGAGTCAAGCAGATCAGTGATGGGTCCTCCTCAGTGCAGGTGTGGATGTGAGGGGGCCGAATGGAGCAGTCATATTTATTTTTAAATATGAGCATTTTTTAGCCCTAACATGGTAACAGGCGAAACACAAGGGGGCACGGGAAAGCACTGGAGGAGGCACATGGGGACTCAAGGCAGGCTCAGGACAGCTTGTGGTTTATTTGAGTTACCTGCTGGAATTACACAAAAAGCCTTTTAAGTTGAGTGGGGCTGTCTTGTCTAGGTCCTGTTACTCTTCTTTGCAGGCTAAAAAGAGGAAGAGTGGGACCACAGCAGGGGGCACTGTGTGAATGTTATTGTCCGGTCATGTGTCCACTAGACGTGGCCCTGCTGATGACTTTGGGAGATTCTCCGGCATCAGAATCAACTGGGCTAAGTCTCTGTTATTTCCCATTGATAATGGTGCGGCTTCTCGGGCTGCCCCCTCTCCCCTGAGATGGGTGGAGAAGTTCCAGTACTTAGGAGTTCTGGTGACAAAAAATCCCTCTAACTATATTGAAAATAATCTGAAGCCGGTCATGGCTACCCTGCGCTAAAAATGCACTGCTTGGGCGGGTCTACTACTTAACCTCCTGGGTCGTATAAATCTTCCTAAGATGGTGATGGTGCCTAAGTTTACTTACCTCTATAGGAACTGTCCTGTGTGGGTCACGGTTTTGTTTTTTAAGGAAATTGATAGTTGTGTGGGTTCCTTTATTTGGAGTGGCACGGTCCCCAGGTTGGCACGCTCCACCTTGTGGTTGCCTGCTCGCATGGGGGGCCTGGTCCTCCCCAATTTCCAGGTGTACTACTGGACCGCAATGCTGGTGTCGGTTCATTGGTGGTTTCAGGGCTCCAGATCTAATGCAGCGGTCTGTCTGGAAGTGAGCTGTCTTGGCTCGCTGACTGACCTCCGTAATTTTACCTATAGGGGCCCGGGGGCGTATGCGGAGATCCCGGGGCCTACGTGGACGACATGGAGGGTGTAGATAGCTACTAGGCGACGCTATTTGAGACCAAATCAGTGGTCCCCCGCACATCCACTGTGGGGGAGCCCCGCCTTGCCGCACTTCCGTACCATCCCGGACCCTCAGGTGTGGGCCCGATATGGTATCACAACTTTGAACCACGTTGCCCCCCGGGGCGAGTTGCTACCTTTCTTGGAATTAATGCTCGCGCACCACCTGCCCAAATGGATGCGGTTTAGATACCTACAACTTAAACATGCGGCTAGGGCCCAGTTCCCTCAGCAGCCCATCCTCCAAGCTGACCCCATAGAGGAGCTTCTGGTGCCGGGAAATCTTGCTAAGCCTCTTCATACCCTCTACAGTGCACTCCTGAGCAAAGATTCCCCCAAGATGGAAAGACTGTGGGATGCTGGGCATAGGGACATACCCACATTGGACAGGGAGGGTTGGGAAGACTGCCTAGATTATGGCCCCAAACTGGTCATTGCATCCAAGGATAAGCTCGTCCAGGTTAAATTTCTCCACAGAATCTACTATACTCCCCAAAAACTCCATCGCACATTTCCGGACAGAGACCCCATGTGCCCTAAATGTAAAACTCAAGTTGGTACTTTCCTCCACATGTTTTGGGACTGTCCCGTCATAGCGTCCTATTGGTCAGAGGTGTTCAGTGAACTCAATACGGGACTGCAACTGTCCCTCCAGGTCTTACCTGAACTGGCCTTGTTAGGGGTCCACGAAGATGCACAGCGTTCTCACCATTTGAAATTACTGATCTCCTATCTTTTATTTTATGCTAAGAAAGAGATCCTTTTGAAATGGATCGCCCCCTCCCCCCCGTTCCTTTCCTCCTGGGAGGCACAGATCGAGGTGGCCTTGCCTATGTATAGGATCACATACATTAACCGCGGTTGCCCGTGGAAATATGAGAAGGTGTGGGCTCCCTGACTTTCCTCCTAATGGCCCTAAAGCCTCGACTTCTGCAACCGCCGGGGAGGATGAGTGGGGTGCGATTATTGGTGGTTTAACCCTCTTTACCCTATTTCACTAGTGATGTAATGTTGTTTGATGTATTGCCTGATCCAAAATTTCTTCGGTATGTGATGTGTCTACCTCGCATGTACTGTTTTGTACCGTGTCAACAGGTATACTGTAACCTATGTTTTGTATGACAATAAAGCACCTTTGATTGTTAAAAAAAGACGTGGCCCTGCTGATGTTATTTTCCCAAGAATGCCAGGGGTATCAGGATAGTCTGATCCGTTTTGCCTATCAGGTATTGTGGCTAAAACAGGGACTCTACATGTGTTATGAAGGAGGATTTGTTAGCCACTTGACGAGTTTAGAGAATGAGAGCACACATATGTTTGCCTATGGGGTAAAGTTCTAAGCAGCATGGCTGCTTACCTTCTTCTGTCCCTGTCTGCTTTTTTGCTTTTGCATGGATGGCGGGGAGATAGTGGATGTTGGCGAGCTGGACACAGAATAGACAGTTTTCCGCATCTGAGTCACCTGAGTCTGAGGAACCACAAGCTCAAGGTTTTTTCAGGTCCAGAGGGGCCTAGTGAAGTCACTACCTGGGATGGTTCACAGCAATTACATTTATCACTTCCTGAACCAATAAGTCCCTGAAAGCACCCCTGGGTTCATGGCAGTCACTGCAAGGTTCCCAGTTCCCAATCTTTTCTCTTGCGCTCTTATTAAGAGGAATTACCATTTGTGTAAGGGGCCCACACTGAAGGTCATATAGCAAAGTCCTATCCTGTCCACCCAGGAAAACTCTCAGGTCTAGGTCCCTCAGAGGGAAACGATCTAGACCAGAACCTGAATTCCAACACTTTCCCTCAATTTGCCTTACCTGTCTCCATGCATTGGGCCCTGAACTCATATCAGGAGCAACACTAAGGATGATCAGAATAGTATCCGTTTCACTACCCAGTTCCATAACCAGTACAGACATATGGAAAATATTGTACGTAAACATTGGGCCATACTACTAACTAAGACCCCCACTTGAAGGAATGTATATCTACTAAACCCAAATTCTCTTACAGGAAAGCACCTAATATAAAAGGGAAAATAGCCCCCAGCAAACTTAAAACAGACAGGCACATAACATCATCTTTAAAGTTCTTTTCCATTGTCGGAATGTATCAATGTCGCAAGCCACTATGTCTCACTTGTGTCTTTGTCAAACAGAGACAAAAAGAGTTTACTGTAAAAGGGTCTACCTATAAGATCAAAGAATTTTAAACATGTTCAACTGAATATGTGGTATACTGCTTTGTCCCTGCGGCCTTGATTATGTTGGCACAACCATATGCACATTGCGCAAACGGTTTGGAGAACACCGTCGGTTTATTGAGGAGGTCAAAGACAAGCATAGCATCCCCAGGCACTTTTCCAAGTACCACAATAAATCTACAGCAGGCCTCAAAGTCTGGATCATTGAAGCAGTTCCAGGTAGCCTACCTGAGGCACAAAGATTACAGCAACTCTGCCAAACGGAGACATATTGGATATATGCCCACGATGTGCTATCTCCAGGAAGTATGAATGAGGAGTTGGAGATTAGGGATGGACGAACATCTCCCGGGACGGTACGCGAACGCGATCGCGCAAACGCGGGTAAATGTTCGCGAACCGCGGGTTCGCGGCGGGCCCCACTCATTTCAATGGGAGGCGAACATTAAAAACCTCCAGGTCATATATGCAGCCACAAAATAATTACTAGCTGTGCACACATAGTCCCACAACATGGACAATGACATAACAGAAGTATTAAGCAAATTTGTGATCGACAACGACAAGCATTCTTTTCTTATCTGAAATTTTTGGTCAATTCAGGAGCGCATGAAGGCCATGGAAGAGACGCAAGGCCAGGCTATGAAGGGGGTGCAGGAGATGATCCTGCTATTGGAAAAGTTGCCATAAATGTTTTTTTTTTATGAGTTATATAAATCATTTATACAGTTATAACATTTTTTTCGTTTTTTGTAATATTGCTCGGTTTTATTGTAATAGTTCGGCCTAAATCAGCCAGAACTGACAGCAGCCGGTAAATACATGTCAAATATATATAGGGTCCATTCACACGTCTGTAAAATGGGTCCGCATCCGTTCCACAATTTAGCGGAATTGATTTTCAATTCCAGTCTGAAAAATTAGGCATTCACAGCCTGGATAAAGAAGTAAGTGTCGGCCAGTACAGGCCCCAAAAATTAGCCAACAGGCATTCATCTGACAGCAAAGAACTTTGTATTCTGTGGCTGGAGGTACATTAGGCATTCACAGGATAAATACGTTTCGGGCACTACAGGCCCCAAAAATTAGGCATTCAATGGACATAAAAGGCCTTTTATGCCGCTGTATTTACCCAAGAAGACAGGGACCATGAATAATTGTTATAGGTGGTGGTGGATATTTGTGGCCTGTCATGAGGAATTTGAATGAAACATGGTCTACTGGTCACATGTGTTGAATTCCTCAGAGATCCATGCCTCATTCATTTTTATAAATGTGAGGTAGTCAACACTGTCGTGAGCTAGGCGAGTGCGCTTATCGGTCACGATCCCCCTGCTGCGCTGAACGTCCTTTCGGACAGGACACTGGACGAGGGGCAAGCCAACAGTTCCATTGCAAATTGTGCAAGCTCTGGCCAGAGGTCAAGCCTGCCCACCCAGTAGTCCAGGGGTTCATCACTTCTCAGAGCGTCCACATCGGCCGTTAATCCGATGTAGTCGGACAACTGTCGGTCTAGGCATTCCCTGATGCTGGATCCAGATGAGACCTGTCGGTGGGTCGGCTGAAAGAATGATCTCATATCAGAAGTGACCAAGACATCTTCAAACCGCCCTCTTCTTGCAGGCGCTGTTGGATTGGTATCCACAACTGTTCCTCTGGGAGTGGAAATTCCTCTGCCAGCGCACGCAAAAGCAGAATGCAGCATTTCTCGAAGCAAGGCCTGGAAGTGCTCCATTCTGACAGCCCTCTGTGATGGTGGTAACATTTCTGCCATTTTTTGTTTGTACCGGGGGTCCAAGTACGTTGCCACCCAGTAATGGTCCTTGCCCTTTATGCTTTTTATACGGGGTCCCTCTTAAAACACTGGAGCATGAAGGCCCCCATTTGCACTAAACTGGAAGCAGTGTGGTGGCCTGGCTCCTGCTCGTCATCATCCAGGATAATGTTGTCCTCGATCTCCTCCCCCCATCCACGAACAACAACAGCAGGGATCCCAGAAAGGTTTAAAGCATGCTCTTCTTGCTCCTCCTCATCCGCCCTGGCACCATCCTCCTCTGACTCCTCTTCAGACTCCTGTTGTTGACTTGTCTCAGATAGAGTAGCCCCCCCTGGGAATTCATCCAGCATTGCGACTTCCTCATCTTCCTGTTCCTGCTCCTCGACGGCTTGATCAATGACATGACGCAATGCACGCTCCATAAAGAAGGCATAAGGTACGATGTCACTGATGGCGCCATGGCTGCGACTGACCAGTTTGGTGATCTCATCAAATGGCCGCAAAAGTCTGCATGCGTCGCGCATGAGCAGCCACTGACGCAGTGAAAAAAAACCAAGATCCCCATAACCTGTTCTGGCGCAGAGTTCGTACAGGTAGTCGTTAACTGCACGTTTCTGCTGGAGCAGCCTATCAAGCATATACAAGGTTGAGTTCCATCGCGTCGGGCAGTCACAAATAAGACGTCTGACCGGCAGATTGTGTCGCCACTGAATGTCAGCAAGGCGAGCCATGGCCGTGTAAGATCTTCTGAAATGGGCCGAGATTTTCCTTGCCTGCCGCAAGACGTCCTGGATCCCAGGATATTTGACAACGAATCGCTGCACGACCAAGTTCAAGACGTGTGCCATGCATGGCACGTGTGTAATTTTGCCCTGTTTTAACGCGCTCAGCAGATTGGCACCGTTGTCGCACACCACTTTACCAACTGTCAAATTGAGCGGTGTTAGCCACTGATATGCCTGTGAACGCAAAGCTGAAAGGAGTGTGGGTCTTGGCTTCCAGGCACAACAGACGCAGCACAGCATGGCAACGTCTCACCTGGCATGTCGAATAGGTTCTGGGAATCTTGGGCGGCGCAGCGGAAGAGACGGTAGCAGCGGAAGAGGAGGAGTCAGCCGAGGAGGAGAGGGAGGATGGAGTAGGAGGAGGAGGAGAAGAAGAGGCAGGCCTGCATGCAATCCGTGGCGGTAAAACCAAATCTACACGGGTGCCACGGGTTACATGCTTGACGCCCGTCAGAAGGTTCACCCAGTGGGCAGTAAAAGTAATATACCTTCCCTGCCCGTGTTTGCTAGACCACGTGTCTGTGGTCAGATGTATCTTGGCACCGACACTGTGTGCCAGAGATACATTCACTTGCCGCTGAACATGGCCATATAGCTCTGGGATGCCCTTCTGGGAGAAATATTTCCTTCCTGGGACCTTCCATTGTGGTGTTCCAATGGCCACAAATTTTCGAAAGGCCTCCGAGTCCACCAGTTTATATGGCAGTAGTTGGCGGGCTAGGAGTTCTGACAAGCCAGCGGTCAACCGTTGGGCAAGAGGGTTATCCGGCATCATCATTCTTTTATGCTCGAACATTTGGCCCACGGAAGCCTGCCTTTTTCCAGATAAACTTGGGGACGGGATGATGGAAGGTGGAGTGGAGGACAACTGTGAAGAGAGAGGAGAAGTAGTAGAAGAGGCTGGACGGTGAGAGCCTGGAGTTTGGCTTTGTGGGTTCTGACGGCGTTGCTCCCACTGGGCTCGGTGACGGGAGTTCATGTGCGTTCTTAAGGCGGTCGTCCCTAGGTGAGTGTTGGGCTTACCGCGACTTATGCGTTGACTGCAAAGGCTGCAGATGGCAACACTATTGTCAGCAGCGGAGACGTTAAAAAAAGCCCACACTGCGGAGCCATGTGCCGGCGTCCTGGGAGCGCCAGATGTGACCGTACATGGTTGATGGCTCGCTCTGAGTCCTGATACATTAGCAGTCTGATTTGTCCCTCCTGTGCAATGTAAGTTCCGCCTGCCTCTCCTCCCTATCTGCTGGTCCATCTCTCCCTCTGAACTCCCCTCCTTGTCCTCTCTTGTGGGCACCCACGTGACGTCCATAGACACATCATCATCTACGTCACCTTCCCCACCACTAACATTAGAGATCTCGGAGTAGGCAGCAACAGCGGGGACCAACATCCTTGGGCTGATCTGGGTACTGTCGTCAGACTGCTGAGTGGCGGTTGTTGCTACCTCCTCTTCCTGATCCAATGTCAAGAATGCCTGCGCATCGGAGAAGTCTTGTGATGGATCGGAAAATAATTCCTGTGACTCAAGCGGAGGGTATATGGTGGCGGTGGTGTTGGTGGTAGTGTCTTTGGGGGTGCACACAGCAGAGAGTGAAGAGGGTGCAGATAGAGAGGATGAGGAGGGTGCAGAAGAGTAAGGCTGAGTGAGCCACTCAACCAAGTCTGGTGCGTCCTTTGAAGTAATCGAACGCACCTTCTGCAACTTCCCACTTTGGCTCCGGCCTGGTGCTCCTGCCCTACCCCTACCACCCCTGCGGAAGGGCCTGCCTCTTCCTCTGCCTGTCATCTTTTTAAATGACCCTGTGACAAAAGGCTGTAGAGAAGGGCAGTATATGTGGAAGAAGGTATATAACACCTCGCTTCAAACTGTCGTTTTCGGGGGCCACTGGTCTATCACAGCAGTTATAATACTTTTTTCTAATTGCGTTTGTCACTCTTTGTAGTATCGCTGCAGAACCTCTCAGCAGTCACAATGCTGCACAGTAGAAATGCACTATACTATTCTTCCTATATGTGAAAGTATTTTATGCGTGTAGTACACCCCTATTTACTGCACACAAAATAGTACACCTATACCAGTCCTTAAAATAACTTTTGTGGAGCTTTATTGGTTAGCGATTTTAGTCGCTAGTCTGTGCCTGCGACACACAGCAGCAACTTCTACCTAAACCGAGAAAAGAGCTGCAGCAGAACCGCTCAGAAGCTGCACAGTAGAAATGCTGCACAGTTGAAATGCACTATATATTATATAGTATAGTATATAGTATATATTATATAGTATGTTTGAAAGTTTTTTATGCGTGTATTAGACCCCTATATACTGCACACTAAATAGTACACCTATACCAGTCCTTAAAATGAACTTTTGTGGAGCTTTATTGGTTAGCGATTTTAGTCGCTAGTCTGTGCCTGCGACACACAGCGGCAACTTCTACCTAAACTGAGAAAAGAGCTGCCGAACCGCTCAGAAGCTGCACAGTAGAAATGCACTATACTATTCTTCCTATATGTGAAAGTATTTTATGCGTGTAGTACACCCCTATTTACTGCACACAAACTAGTACACCTATACCAGTCCTTAAAAGAACTTTTCTGGAGCTTTATTGGTTAGCGATTTTAGTCGCTAGTCTGTGCCTGCGACACACAGCGGCAACTTCTACCTAAACCGAGAAAAGAACTGCAGAACCGCTCAGAAGCTGCACAGTAGAAATGCACTATACTATTCTTCCTAGAGTATTTTATGTGTGTAGTACACCCCTAATTACTGCACACAAAATAGTACACCTATACCAGTCCTTAAAAGGACTTTTGTGGACTGTACACCTATACCAGTCCTTAGAAGGACTTTTGTTTTAGTAGAGTCTGTCCCTAGTCTGTCCTAGTACACACACAGCAACCTTCCTACACTGACTAAAGACAGCTGCAGAACCGCTCAGCACTGCAGTCCCAATGCTGCACAATTGAAATGAACTAAAAGTGTATTACACCCCTATATACTGCACACAAAACAATTGTACACCTATACCAGTCCTTAAAAGGACTTTTGTGGACCTAATAGCTAGGATTATAGTCTGTCCCTGCTCCACACAGCAACCTGTCCCTACGCTGACAAATAACAGAATGTAAAATGGCAGACAGATCAGGTCTATTTATAAGGTCTATTTATAAGGTAGGGGGTATGTCCATCTGCTGAAATGTCTCAATTGGCTGTCCTGTACCACATGATGGATGTGTCATAGGTCAAAGTTACACAATGTAAAAGAATATGGCGGCCGCGAACCGGCCGCGAATAGCGCCATATGTCCGCCGGTTTCGCGAACTGCGAATGCGCAAAATTTGCCGCGAACTGACCGCGGGGCGAACCGCAAGGCCATCTCTATTGGAGATTAGCACAATACTGTAACTCCTTTATAGCCATATATACAGTATCTCACAAAAGTGAGTACACCCCTCACATTTTTGTAAATATTTTATTATATCTTTTCATGTGACAACACTGAAGAAATTACACTTTGTTACAATGTAAATTAGTGAGTGTACAGCTTGTATAACAGTGTAAATTTGCTGCCCCCCTCAAAATAACTCAACACACAGCCATTAATGTCTAAACCGCTGGTAACAAAAGTGAGTACACCCCTAAGGGAAAATGTCCAAATTGGGCCCACTTAGCGATTTTCCCACCCCGGTGTCATGTGACTCGTTAGTGTTACAAGGTCTCAGGTGTGAATTGGGAGCAGGTGTGTTAAATGTGGTGTTATCACTCTCACTCTCTCATACTGGTCACTGGAAGTTCAACATGGCACCTCATGGCAAAGAACTCTCTGAGGATCTGAAAAAAAGAATTGTTACTCTACATAAAGATGGCATAGGCTATAAAAATATTGCCAAGACCCTGAAACTGAGCTTCAGCATGGTGGCCAAGACCATACAGCGGTTTAACAGGACAAGTTCCATTTAGGCCTCGCCATGGTCGTCCAAAGAAGTTGAATAACGAAACGTACGTAGGCGGTGGTACCTGGTCACGTGTGTTGTTGTGCTGACGCCAATCCGGCGCTCTGGTTGTAACATCGTGGACTCTATGCATACCGACACGGAGGTGACAGCGGAGCGGTTCTCACAGACAAGCATACAGCCCCAGTGCCGGAGGTACTTGGATCATTACTGTCTACTGCTGTGTGTGCAGGCACAATCCTGCTCAAGCTTATTTGACCATCTTTTTAATTAAAGAAGTTCATAGCCATCTGGTAAGCACATTCTATATCTGTGCACTTCGGGTGACAATATTGTATAGTGTATGGTGAAGGAATTATTCACATAAGGAAGATTGTCGTTCTCTACAAGCAAATCGTTAATATGATTGATTGATTGGAACTTTAATTCACTATATGTTGGGACTATTATTTAATTTTTGTTTGCAGTTCACCTCACGTCTATTGTGAGCACGGAACAAATATTTAATTATTTACTGTTGATTATTTTGTATTTATCACGATATGAACATATCACCTTAATTAGCGCCCTCTATTAACTATATCACTCATTCAATTGGAAGCTACACTTCTTTATTGCATGGGAGCAGCTGTGTATAAATTAATTTAACTATTGTTTAAATTTTAGTAATTACTTAGATCATTGTTTGGCATGGAATTTTATATATTTTTTTAACTATAATGTTATGCCCGCCTATTATGAATCTTTGATGTCTACTTCTTACAGGCTTTCCCTATTGTGTAAGAGGCACCCAGTTAACCCCTCCCCCCTTGCTTTTTTTTGCCTCTTTCTCACTTACTACAAGGCCAATGTATTGGCCCTTTAAATATGTTGTTATATAAAATCCCTTAGATACGTTGCTTTAAGCTCAATATACATGCAGGCATAGTTATACTAAGTCGCATATATACGATTGATGCACAGTCTTACATCCCCATATATGTGTACTATGTACCCATTATATTCTTTTATTCCCTCATTGAATCCACTAACTCTTCCTTACTGTGTGATTACATTGGCCCTTTAATATATGGGGGTATCTACAATCCTTTGGATTCAGCTATGCCTGAATACATGTCAAGTCGCATATATGCGACGATGCATAATCGCACATTTACTTTATCTATCCAGATGTATTTTATTGTTGAATTTATCTTGTTCCTTTAATTGTTCATAATGTTTAAACATGTGCTTAGACATACTGTATGCATGTGTAACTATACCAGTGGACACACGTCATACTCAGGTTTTTTTTTATATACGGTCATTTCTATTATTATTATTTTATCAATACCTGCTTTTATTTTCACTACCACTCATACTGTACCTGAGCTAATAACAATCAATTCCTTTCCTCTTTTGGTATAATTAGATCTAACAATTTATTCAGACCGCTGGCTTTGTAATATATGCTTTCAGATCCATTGCTGGCTCTGTGACACATAGACCAGCAGAGTTTACTAATTAGACGTCCCACTTCGTCTATTCCCCTCCTCTCCTCCCCTCCCTCTGGCTGCATAAAAGCCAATTCCATACACAGGGGCATAGGTCTGATGAAGGAGCGAATTGCTCATGCTCTGCAGCGCGTTACCGCCCCCTTGACATCAGATCCGGCTTATACGTTCCAGCGTGGTTTTGGAAGTCCATCGGCTATCTTGCTTTCTCACTTCTCCCTCTCCTGTCACAGCTGTGGGCCAGCTCTCCCTCCCCCTTGAGGCAAAGGACTCTACAGGATGCCTATTATCAGGGATGAGCCGAACACCCCCCTGTTCGGTTCGCACCAGAACCTGCGAACAGACAGAATGTTTGCGCGAACTTTAGAACCCTATTAAATACAATGGACTCGAACGTTCGAAATCTAAAGTGCTAATTATAAAGGCTTATATGCAAGTTATTGTCCTAAAAAGTGTTTGGGGACCTGGGTCCTGCCCCAGGGGACATGTATCAATGCAAAAAAAGGTTTTAAAAATAGAAGTTTTTACGGGAGCGGTGATTTTAATAATGCTTAAAATGAAAAAATAAAAGTGAAATATTCCTTTAAATTTCGTACCTGGGGGGTGTGTATGATATGCATGTAAAGTGGCGCATGTTTAAGGAAAAAAAGTCATTTAAAACTCACTCGCGGCTATTAATGAATTGTCGGCTCCCGGCAATACATACAAAAGTCATTGATAAAAAAAAAAAAAAAGCGTGGGGGTTCCCTCAAATTCAATTACCAGGCCCTTTAGGTCTGGAATGGATATTAAGGGGAACCCCGCCGCAAATGTAAAAAAAAATGGCGTGGGGTTCCCCCTAAATATCCATACCAGGCCCTTGAGATCTGGCATGGATTTTAAGGGGAACTCCACCCCAAATTAAAAAAAAAATGGCGTGGAGTCCGCCCAAAAATCCATACCAGACCCTTATCCGAGCACGCAACCTGGCCGGCCACAGGGGAAGAGGGGGGGACGAGAGAGCGCCCCCCCTCCCTCCTGAACCGTACCAGGCCACATGCCCTCAACATGGGGAGGATGTCCCCATGTTGATGGGGACAAGGGCCTCATCCCCACAACCCTTGCCTGGTGGTTGTGGGGGTCTGCGGGCGGGGGGCTTATCGGAATCTGGAAGACCCCTTTCACAAAGGGGACCCCCAGATCCCGGCCCCCCCCTATGTGAATTGGTAAGGGGTACATTGTACCCTTACCATTTCACGAAGAAAGCGTAAAAAAATGTAAAAAAAAACACACAAACACCTTGAAAAAGTCCTTTATTAAAAAAAAAACCAAAAAAAAAACATTCCAGCAATGAAATCCAGTGTCCCGCGGCGATCCCGATGTCCAGCGCTGTCCGTCATTGGTTTTGCCTGAGCGGACCTGATGGGGAACTTCCTCCTCAGTGTTTTAAATGTATAGACCCGCCCCTTCTAAAGTTCCCCATCAGGTCCGCTCAGCGGACCAGATGCGGAACATGAGAAGGGGCGGGTCTATACATGTATTACCACAGTGAGAGAAGTTCCCCATCAGGTCCGCCCCCTCGGTATGTCGGACCCGCCTACGTCATTGGCTTGAGCGGGGAACTTCCTTCACTGTGTAATTTAAATTTACACAGTGAAGGAAGTTCCCCGCTCAGGCCAATGACGTAGGCGGGTCCGACATACCGAGGGGGCGGACCTGATGGGGAACTTCCTTCACTGCGTAATACATGTATAGAGTCTATAGCAGTGAAGGGGTCTATAAACAAATATAATTACAAATATGATCTACATGTGCCTTCCTCCTGTGGTGTGCAGAAAGGAATGTAGATGAGATTAGTTGGAGACACATGGGGGTGTATTGACAAAACAAAAATTGCATAGCAATTTGCCCATCCATCCATAGCAGTGAAGGGGTCTATAGACTCTATACATGTATTACGCAGTGAACGAAGTTCCCCATCAGGTCCGCCCCCTCGGTATGTCGGACCCGCCTACGTCATTGGCCTGAGCGGGAAACTTCCTTTACTGTGTAAATTTAAATTACACAGTGAAGGAAGTTCCCCGCTCAAGCCAATGACGTAGGCGGGTCCGACATACCGAGGGGGCGGACCTGATGGGGAACTTCTCTCACTTTGGTAATACATGTATAGACCCGCCCCTTCTCATGTTCCGCATCTGGTCCGCTGAGAGGACCTGATGGAAACTTTAGAAGGGGCGGGTCTATACATTTAAAACACTGAGGAGGAAGTTCCCCATCAGGTCCGCTCAGGCAAAACCAATGACAGACGGCGCTGGACATCGGGATCGCCGCGGGACACTGGATTTCATCGCTGGAATGTTTTTTTTTTTTTTAATAAAGGACTTTTTCAAGGTGTTTGTGTGTTTTTTTTTAATTTTTTTACGCTTTCTTCGTGAAATGGTAGGGGTACAATGTACCCCTTACCAATTCACATAGGGGGGGGCGGGATCTGGGGGTCCCCTTTGTTAAAGGGGTCTTCCAGATTCCGATAAGCCCACCGCCCGCAGACCCCCACAACCACTGGGCAAGGGTTGTGGGGATGAGGCCCTTGTCCCCATCAACATGGGGACATCCTCCCCATGTTGAGGGCATGTGGCCTGGTACGGTTCAGGAGGGAGGGGGGGCTGCTCTCTCGTCCCCCCCTCTTCCCCTGCGGCTGGCCAGGTTACGTGCTCGGATAAGGGTCTGGTATGGATTTTTGGGGGGACCCCACGCCATTTTTTTTTAAATTTGCGGCGGGGTTCCCCTTAATATCCATTCCAGACCTAAAGGGCCTGGTAATTGAATTTGGGGGAACCCCCACGCTTTTTTTTTAAATTTTTTTTATCAATGACTCTTGTATGTATTGCCGGGAGCCGACAATTCATTATAGCCGCGAGTGAGTTTTAAATGACTTTTTTTCCTTCAAAAATGACACTTTTTGCAGGGACAGTTCTAAGCACGGGAAACATGCGCCACTTTACATGCATATCATACACACCCCCCCAGGCACGAAATTTAAAGGAATATTTCACTTTTATTGTTTCACTTTAAGCATTATTAAAATCACTGCTCCCGAAAAAAACGGCCGTTTTTAAAAAAAAAATTGCATTGATACATGTCCCCTGGGGCAGAACCCGGGTCCCCAAACACTTTTTAGGACAATAACTTGCATATTAAGCTTTATAATTAGCACTTTAGATTTCTCCCATAGACTTTTCGAATTTGCCGCGAACACCCCAATTTGTTCGCTGTTCGGCGAACAGGCGAACAGGCAATGTTCGAGTCGAACATGAGTTTGACTCGAACTCGAAGCTCATCCCTACCTATTATGCTGACTGAGATGCTCATTTGTTCTACTACATTGTAAGTGTTTTTATAAATAAATACTCCTTAATACTGCACTTAGAAGCGCCTTTTGTTTTTTACTTTAGGAGACACAGGCCTGTCGTTTGTTTTTTGATTAAAAATGAATGCTAAATACCCCTGCAACTCATGTTATGTTTTTTTTCTGAACTTTCTTTTAAGAAAATTGGGCATGAAAAGCCCTTAAAAGAAAGAAGAAAGCGAGTGGCCGAGTCCTTACAAAAAAGTCCAGCCTGAGCTTTTTAGGCTGGGCTTCTCCTCTGGGTCACAGAAGTGCAATTTGTTTTGCACTCCTGTGACCCGTTTTCAGTGGAGAGCGATCTGAAGTCTGCTCCGCTGACGTCACCAAGTTCAGTCGAGGCAGCGCACCATCCAGACTTCCAAAGTCTAGATCCACCAGTTGCCTTGACTAATGGCAGTCTCAGCGAGCCGCTGAGACTGCTGCTCCCCGCCCCTCCACAGCTCAGCGCTCCAATGAGCGTGGAGGAGCCAAGCAGGAGAGATGCTGACTGACAGGCATCATCGCTCTGCTCGGGGAAGAGTGAGAACCGAGCCATCGGCAGTGTTTGGTGGCTCGGTTCTCAGTGAAGAGGTGGCGGGGGACAGCTGCAGCATTGGTCTGATGCTCCATCCACATAGGTAAGTATGAATATAAAAAAAAACAAAAAAACACCAATACTTCTCTTTTAAAGCTTTATCTTTGATACGAGTTATCACATTATCAGGGTGGATGCAGCATTAATCCGATGCTGCATCTGTCTCCCGCTGTCTCTAAGGTTTAGAACTGAGCAATCAAAGACAGCAGATTCTTCCCATGGCACTGTGCAGAAAGCCGGTGACTGTCAATCACTGCTATCTCCCCCCCCCCACTGGAGCACTGGGCTGTAGAGGAGGCAGGAACGACTGGCTCAGGCTCTCAGCAGATTGCTGAGAGGCTGAGGCAGGTGCTGGTCAAGGCTCCAGGGTGGATCCCGACCATATGATCGTGATCTTTCCCAAGCAAGGGACGGCTCTTTGACAATGGGCTTCAGGAGTGTAGAAATTGAACTGCACTCCTGTGATCCACAGGAGAAGTACAGTCAAATGGGCTTTGTCTGTATAACAGAATTGTGCACCACAGACCCCCTGAAAATGGCAACAGGAAGAGCTTTGCAGTTTCGTTGTCCTTTATGATCAGTGCAGATCACTAGTATGTAGGTTCTTCTATGGTGGTGTGTGGATAGAACTCACACCATTCCTGACTCTGGTTTCCAAGCGCTATGCAAATAAGCTCTAACCCGGCTTTTTAAATTTTTTGTTAGTAAAAATAAACTACAGTAGACAAGATAAATACATTGGACAGAGATAAGCTAGAAATAAGATTATAAAATAAAAAGGTGAATGAATTAGCATAATGAAAACTGCCTTTACAATAAAATATTATAAGCTATTATGCTATGCTTTTTGAGAACAGCTAACTATTGAGACATAATGAAGAGAATTATACGGATTTCAAACAAAGAGGAAATGTTTTTAAAAGACATTGCAGTATGGCAGGTAGACTCATTTAAGAGCAATTTATAAACTAATAAGTTATCCCTTCTATAGTGTGGCCGTCACCAAACTCCTGCTGTCACCTCCGCATGCTCTGATTGTTTTCTGAGTGCGCTCACACATAAATATGAAATATTAGGCGTGAAATGAGAGCAATAAATAGATACTATGCTGTCACAGTAATTTAATTTGTATTTATTTTTATTGAGAGCAAGGGAGAAAGAGACAGGCTAAGTCATATTTTGTTCATTTTCTTCTATAAGTTGTTAAGAATTTATTTTGTAAATTTCAATTTCTAAGCTGATACAGAACATTGTTTTGTGCTTTTCTACATATTGAGGAGTTGAGCAGGGTATTTTATAATTAGGGGAATCTATTTACTTAACAGGCAATATATGAAATGTATGAATGTATGAAATGTATGAAACAAAAGTGAAGATAAATGACTGCAGCACAACTAACAAGGCCTAAAAAAATTACCATTGACCTAATAAATGATATATAAAGCATATAGTGCATTCTGACTAATAACAAATCTCTTGCCAGGGTTTGGAACATGTTAACGGTGTATTTAATAAAACTGTGCAAGAAAAAAGTGTAGAATTGAGAAAATCCATCTTGTACTGATCTGACTTCAGTCAATTAAAATGTAATTGCTTGCTATGGTTTACTGTGCTGTGTTTTTCTCATTGCATTGTTTATTTTATAAGTCCTTACATGGTACAACAAATTTCATCAATGGTGTATGTAAGTAAGTTTCTGAGTGTTCCAGGTAAGTTCAGCATGAAAATGTGTCAGGGCTGGGCTCAGCCCTTCCTTCTCTGAGCTGGCCGCTCAGCTGTCGGCTAATTGCCAGCTCCTATCTCTCCACAGTGACTCACCTGTTGATGATCTGCTCATCAGTCCTGCCTCCTTAAAGCCTTCCAGTTCACTTGCTCTCTGCCTTCGCTTTGTCAGGATCTCAGAGACTTTCTCCCGCGTTCCTGTGGAAGACTACTCAGCTGACGTCCCTTTTGGCTACTGATCCTGCTTTCTGTACTACTACGTTTATCTCTGGCTCTCTGACATTGGCTTGGCCGTCTACATGATCCGGTTACTGAACTCTGGCTATGTTTTGACCACGCTTACTCTGTTTACCTTTTTATTATTATTATTAAACAAGTGTGATTTAACTGTACTTTTGTCTCGGTCTGATTCATGGTTCCTGACAGTAGGCGAAGGCCATGAATTCAGAAGATGCAGTCAGTCCACTTGTTGATAATATTTTTTCCAGATGGGATGACCAGGATCACCAAATGGATCAGTTTGCCTTGGCGTTACAAACGCTCCTGAGTCACACGGCTCACCTGGAACCTTCCACTATGGCTGCTCCAGTACAACCTGTGTTGCAGGCCATCCCTGCTGCTGCTCCAGTCTCTGTGCAGGCACCCGCCTCGAGTATTACCTCTATAAGAGGTATGTCTGGTTCCGCTCCGCTTCCCCAGTGATTTGGGGGCAATCCAGTTCAATGCAGAGGGTTTCTCAACCAGGTTGAGATATACCTTGAGATGCTGCCCTAGGCATTTCCCACAGACAGAAGCAAAGTAAGTTTTGGGACATCTTTGCTTTCTGAGAGAGCCCTGGCCTGGGCAAACCCTCTATGGGAGACGCAAAAACCTGTGGTTTTGTGCTACCCAGAATTTGTGGCTTCCTTCAAAAGGGTATTTGACGTTCCCGCACGCTCCGCTTCTGCTGCCAAAAGCCTCATGAGAACTGTTGCCGATTACGCCATTGAAATCCGTTCTCTGGCAGCAGAGGTTGCTTGGAACAATGAGGCCCTCATGGCTGCCTTTTCTCATGGTCTCTCGGATAACATCAAGGATGAGATAGCAGCCTGAGATATACCCACTGAGCTGGAGAAGTTGATCACATTTGCCATCCTTATTGACTCCAGACTCAGAGAAAGACCCTCTGTTAAGGAGGGAAGACTCGGAAGACTCCTGTACGTTTGTCTCCGAGCTTTGCAGTCCCACCCTTGCCTCCCTCACCTCCTGGTACCGAGTTGGTCTGTGAAGATGAACCCATGCACTTGGGCTTCACGTGTCTCTCTGCGGATGAGAGAGCCCTTAGAAGGAGGGGGAGAGATTGTGCCTTTATTGTGGCCAGGCTGGTCACTTTTTGAAGTCTTGTCCTACCCGTCCAGGGAACGCCCGAACCTTGAGGTCCTGTCATGGACAGACCTTAGGTGGCATTGTTTCGTCTCCAGTTTCCCAGAAGGATAAGCCCCTAGTTTCGGTTACCCTGTCCTGAGCTGAGTCGTCCGTTGAGATACAGGCTCTAATCGACTCCAGGGCTGCAGGCCTGTTCATTGATGCTGCCTTTGTATCGAAGCACTCGATTCCGCTGCAGCTGCGTGACACTCCACTTGCCATTGAGGGGAAACCTCTACAGCCTGCCCATGTGACTCATGAGACTGTTCCATTGTCCATGGCCGTAGGGGCTCTTCACCATGAGATAATCCAATTCCAAGTTATTTCCTCACCTAAGTTTCCGCTGGTTAGTAGTTATAATTGGTTACAGAGGCACAACCCATCTTTTGATTAGCTCCGTGCTGAGGTTCTGTCCTGGTCGCCACAGTGCAGTGAGAGATGCTTCCAGAAGGTAGCCAAGGTCCTGTGAACCTCTTCACTCTCCTCCCTGCCGGAGGAGTACCGCGATTTTAACAATGTCTTTGACAAAGGTCAAGCCGGTACTTTGCCTCCACACCAGTCGTATGATTGCGCAATTGACCTTCAACCTGGTGCCATACCCCCTCGTGGCCGGGTTTACCCTTTGTCGGTCTTGGAGGATAAGGCCATGGAGGAGTATGTTGCAGACACACTTTCTTAAGGTTTCATCCGCAAATCCTCGTCTCCTGCTGGTGCTTTTTTCTTTTTTGTGAAGAAAAAGAGTGGTAAACTGAGACCTTGTATTGACTATAGGGGTCTCAATCGTTTCATCATTAAGAATGCCTATCCGATCCCATTGATTACGGAGTTATTTGACCGCCTCAAGTGAGCAACGGTTTTCACGAAGCTTGATTTGAGAGGGGCATACAATCTCGTCAGGATTAAGGAGGGCGACGAGTGGAAAACTGCGTTTATAACCCGAGCAGGTCATTATGAGTATCTCGTAATGCTTTTTGGCCTCTGTAACGTTCCGGAAGTTTTCCAGAAGTTTATTAACGATGTCCTCCTAAATTTGTTGTAGATATGTGTGGTGGTTTATGTCGACAATATCCTCATATTTTCCAAGTCCCTGGAGAGCCACCGCAGAGATGTCTGTCGAGTGCTTCAGAAACTAAGAGAGAACAATCTCTATTGTAAACTGGAGAAGTGCGAATTCCATCGTGAACAGGTTAAATTCCTGGGTTATGTAATTTCCACTGCTAGTTTTTCGATGGACCCAGAGAAACTTTCTGCAGTCCTACAGTGGCCGTGACCCGTGGGTTTACATCCTCTGCAATGTTTTCTTGGCTTTGCCAACTATTTTAGGTTTATTTAATAACTTCTCGTCTCTGGTCAAGCCCCTGACTGATATGACCAGAAGGGACGGTAACCCACAGAGTTGGTCTCCGGAATCCATTAAGGCCTTTAAGAGTCTCAAGGCTGCCTTTGTTTCTGCTCCGGTGTTGGCACATCCTGATCCTACGTTGCCTTTTATCCTTGAAGTTGAGACTGGAGTTGGCGCCTGTCTGTCTCAACGTCCTAGCTCTGAGATCGCCATGCATCCATGTGACTACTTTTCCAGGAAATTGTCACCTGCTGAGTGCATTTACGGGATTAGTGACAGAGAGCTGTTGGCGATCATTTTAGCCCTGAAAGAATGGAGACATCTCCTCGAGGGTACCACTGTGCCGGTTCTCATTCTTACTGACCATAAGAATCTCACATTCTTGTCTGAGGCTAAACGCCTCTTTCCCAGAAGGGCGCGATGGGCTCTTTTCTTGTCAAGTTTTAATTACATTGTCTCATTCTTACTCGGTACTAAGAATGTAAGGGCTGACGCTTTGTCACGACAATTTTCTTCCACTTCCAAGATGGAGTCGGTTCCAGTTCCTGTGATTCCTCCTGATCGTATTTTGGCTACGGTTTGCACCAGTCTCACTTCTCCTTTGGGTGACAAAATTCTAGCTGCTCAGGTCGATGCTCCTCCTGAGAAACCTTTGGTCTTCAACCGCTTTACCACCTCGGTGCCACGTCCTCACCCTATACGGGTTGAGAACCATGAGGAGTATGAAGTACAATCCATTGTTGACTCCCGTAGGTTCCGTGGGCGCATTCAGTACCTGGTGCATTGGAAGTGTTACAGTCCGGAAGAACGCTCTTGGGTCTCATCCTCGGACGTACATGCGCCTGTCCTCCTCCGTGATTTCCATAGCCGTTTTCCCCTCAAGCTCGCTGGTCCTTTGAGGGGGAGGGGTCATTGAGGTGGGGGTACTGCCAGGGCTGGGCTCAGCCCTACCTTTTCTGAGCTGGCTGCTCAGCTGTCGGCTAATTGCCAGCTCCCGTCTCTCCTCAGTGACTCACCTGTTGATGATCCGGCTCGTCAGTCCTGCCTACTTAAAGCCTTCCAGTTCACTTGCTCTCTGCCTTCTCCTTGTCAAGATCTCAGAGACTTTCTCCTGCGTTCCTGTGGAAGACTACTCGGCTGACGTCCCTTCTGGCTACTGATCCCGCTTGCTGTACTACTACGTTTATCTCTGGCTCTCTGACATTGGCTTGGCCGACTACCCGATCTGGTTACTGAACTACGGCTATGTTTTGACCACGCTTACTCTGTTTACCTTTTTATTATTATTATTAAACAAGTGTGATTTAACTGTACTTCTGTCTCGGTCTGATTCATGGTTCCTGACAAAATGCCAGTATCATGGCAAGCAGGTCGTATCCATCTTTTCTCACATGTACAGTCTTCATCTCAGTTGTCTCAGATGTTCAAAGTCCTTTTTACAGAAGACTTGTCTATATTCCTGCTATTCATTTTGTTCAATTGCCCTGAAAACGGCCGCTTTTCGGCCGCTAACGGGGCACTTTTAACCCCCGCTAGCGGCCGAAGAAGGGGTTGAAAAAGCCTGTGTTGCAGCGCTTCCGAAGCTCTTTTCAGGTGCTTTGGAAACGCTGCCTATTCATTGCATTGGGTAGGGGCGTTTTGGGAGCGCTGTAAACAGCGCTCCCAAACTGCCCCAAAGATACTGCTTGCAGGACTTTTTCTAACATCCCGCAAGTGCACCGCCCCAGTATAAAAGCACTCGGGCTTTCACATTCGTGCGGCATGGGAGGCAGTTTTCATACGCTTTACAGGCGCTATTTCTAGCTCTAAAAGGCCTGAAAACTGCCTCAGTGTAAAAGGGGTCTAAGTGAAATGTACAATATGTTTTGAGGCTGATTCATGATTTCATTTCTGCTATTGAGGTGAATGTTTATGGAAGAAATTAAAAAATCCCATTTCCAAAAAACAGACGGAACTCTGTATCACAGTAGCAAGCTGCTTCTGTGTAAAACAGATCTTCCGAACCATGATTCATTGAACAAAATTATGTAACAACATTATTGTTGAATGGCATTTAATCAGTTTCATTTATTAACAGATCAAAACAAATAACGTGTTCTTATATATCCTATTTAACTTTTCCATGTTGTGTATCTGAAACATAATGTTTGTGTAATTTATAAATGGGACAAATTATAGAATAAAATGTGCAGTAATGCTACTTGTCTTAAAAACTAACACAGCACATTTTTTTTTTATATTTGTACATAAATAATGCAACAGATGTACGTATTAATTCATTTTCTTAAATAATGACAAAGGTATTCCTGAATAAAAAGGCCTATAGTGTAAATTTAAAAAGGACTCTAAAGCTGAATTTGGTAATGATTATCTCCACCTTTTGCTCCATGTTATGTTACACCTGCATTCAGAGTGTAACATAGTGCAGATGGGGCTCTGCCTGCCCAGCCATATCATTCATTCACAGAGATCTCTAAATGAATGAACTACAAGTTTTGTCTGCTGCCACGACAGATGGGCCTATAGTGCTCAATGGAACATGAGTGCGGTAATCACCACACTGGTAGTCCATTGACACTTCCTCCAGCTCTCCAACTGAAAGCCTATACCTCGGTATGGACAGAGAGCTGTAGGAAGAGCCTGCAGAACCCTGAAGTCTCGTACACACGACCCGTTTTCCCGGCAGGAAAACTGTCAGGAGAGCATTTGGCCGGGATTCCCGACCGTGTGTATGCTCTCTAGCAGTTTTCCCGTCGGGATTCCCGGCAGAGTGTTTCCTGCCGAGAAAACTGGTCGTCTGTATGCTTACCTGCAAGGTAGAAAAACCATGCGTGCTCGATAACACTGTAACACATGCGCGGTAGCATACAACGCTAGTGTGGGGTGTAGCAAGATGGCGGCGACAGAATTGAATGTGACGAGACACCGGCTCGTCGTAGTCGATGACGTCACCGCATTCTTGCCATTCAAAAGAACGGCGGGTTTTTGTGTGGCCGTGAGTATACACGGCTTTTCAGGGCAAGCCTGCCAGGAATCCCATCGGGAAAACCAAGGTTTTTTTTCCTGACGGGATTCCCGGCTGTGTGTAGGAGGCTTCACTGTAAGGTAAACCAGATTCCCAGCACCAGAAAACCACTACAAGCTTATGCTAATATCTAGGCAAAGAAGTACTATTCTTGTTCAACATACTCGCACTTGCGCACATGCACAAACAAATTAGCGTGCATACTGGCCTGTCACCATGAGCAGTTGCTGAATGGTCTTCAGCTTGTACCTGTATTCCTGTGACCTGATCCATTGACCCTTCTTACCTGTGTATGACCCGGCTTCCTCCTGGACTCTTCCTTTGCTCCTGCATTAACGTTGTTTACCTGATCTCTTTGACCTCGGCCTGTTTACTAGACTTGTCTTTGCCTGCTGATTATGTACTGCACTGCCCGACTGTTACTGACCTTGGCCTGCTTCCTGGACTTGCTTTGTCTGCTGACTCGGTCCCTTGTTACCTGACTGCTGCTGGTCGCTGCCTGCATAACGACTCTGCTACCATCTCCTGCTCTGGTACCAAGCTGCATCAGTATCCTGTTCCTAGAACTGCAACCCCCAGCTTCATCCACCTAAGTGTGGAATTCACCAGCCACCTACTCCGGCACTCATGCCACTCCGTGCCCTCACACTCTCTGTCTCCACCTTCAGGAGTGTTGGACAGAAGGTGCAAGAGAGGCCTCCACCACATTCCAGTCATCACCAGGTACATGATACTGACATTGCACGCGCGACCCACTGATGCTTTGCTCCTATGGAAATAAAGTGCACTTTTTGCATAAATAAATGCATAAATGTGCATTTATTTGAATTTATTTTATTTTTTCTAAAAGGTGGACTTAGCCTTTAAATCATTTTAGGGGGTGTTATGTTTTATATACTGTACTTCAAGCTTAACAATGTAGGCTTTGCAGCATGAACATGTCTTTTTTATATGCAAATTTAGAAGAGTTTTTCTTTTTTTCTGATCATCAGTATTTAAATATGATATTATATGTGCATCATTTGGTAGGTAATGCAGGATACCTGTGCTTACTGTGATTCCTGACACTTGTCTAGCTGCATTAATGTAAAGCCAGGAATTCTCCATCATTAACTTTACTACCTTTTATTACTTTGTTTCTTGTGTTTTCTGGAAGCTATTCATGTAATAGTAGTGTTCAAACAGATCGCATAGTAAAATCTTTCTCCTTAAATTATATTATCATAGAATTGTGTATGACTTTGGGGGAGATTTACTTAGGCCGGGTTCACACTGGGGCGACAAACGCTTCGACATTGGGAGCTCATGTCGCATGACATGTGAAAATCAATGTTTCCCTATGGGAGCCATCTTAACTGGTCCGACACAAGTCGGTCCGACTTTGAAAATGCTTCCTGTACTACTTTGGTCCGACTTTGATCCTACTTCAGCCCATTGACTATCATTGAAGTCGGATCAAAGTCGGACCGCAGTCTTGCATGATCCGACTTTGGCATGCGACTTGTACTCTGCTGATCTTGAGGAGGAACTCCACGCCAAATTTTAAATAAAAAAACGGCATGGGTTCCCCCTCCAAGAGCATACCAGGCCCTTGGGTCTGGTATGGATTTTAAGGGGAACCCCTACGCCGAAAAAACGGCGTGGGGGTCCCCCCAAAATCCAAACCAGACCCTTATCCGAGCACGCAACCTGGCAGGCCGCAGGGGAAGAGGGGGGGACGAGAGAGCGGCCCCCTTCCCTCCTGAACCGTACCAGGCCGCATGCCTTCAACATGGGGGGTTTGGTGCTTTGGGGCAGGGGGGTGACCTGCGGCCTTCTTCCCTCTTCTCCTCTTCGATGTTGACACGTCGCTTCCTCCTGCTGTAATGCTGGCTGTGCGGTGCGCTCCGATTTATATAGGTCTCTTATGACATCACAGTCACATGCTCCGGGTGGCCACATGCTCCCATGATGCAACAGTCACATGCTCCGGGGCCACCCGGAGCTTGTGACTGTGATATCATGAGAGGCCTATATAAATTGGAGCGTACCGCACAGCCAGCATTACAGCGGGATTAAGCGATGTGTCAACATCGAGGAGGAGAAGAGGGAAGAAGGCGACGGAGAAGACCGGGCCCTGCTAGCAAAAGAGCTGGAAGAAGATAGCGGAGGCCCGGCAGAAGGAAGAAAGAACCGGAGAGCGAGAAAAGAACCGGAGAGCGGGAGAAGAAGAAGGTGACGGAGAAGACCGGGCCCTGCTAGCAAAAGAGCTGGAAGAAGATAGCGGAGGCCCGGCAGAAGGAAGGGAGAACCGGAGAGCGCGGAGACGACACCGGAGACCCCCGAAGTCGGAAGAAAACCCCCGGAGCTGTGTAATAAATTACTTTAAAAAGCTGTGTGTGTGTTTTTATTGACATTTTTTCCACCAGGTGAATGGGTAGGGGTACGATGTACCCCATACTCATTCACATAGGGTGGGGGGGCCGGGATCTGGGGGCCACCTTATTAAAGGGGGGCTCCCAGATTTTGATAAGCCCCCCGCCCGCAGACCCCGACAACCAACGGCCAGGGTTGTCGGGAAGAGGCCCTGTCCTCATCAATATGGGGGCAGGGTGCTTTGGGGTGGGGGGGCCACAGGTTGCCCCCCTGCCCCAAACCCCCTATGTTGAGGGCATGCAGCCTGGTATGGTTCAGGAGGGAGGGGGGGCGCTCTCTCGTCCCCCCTCTTCCCCTGCGGCCTGCCAGGTTGCGTGCTCGGATAAGGGTCTGGTTTGGATTCTGGGGGGACCCCCACGCCGTTTTTTCGGCGTAGGGGTTCCCCTTAAAATCCATACCAGACCGAAGGGCCTGGTATGCTCCTGGAGGGGGAACCCATGCCGGTTTTTTATTTAAAATTTGGCGTGGAGTTCCCGTTTAGGATTCATACCAAACACAGTGCCTGGTATTGGCGGGGATCCAAGTCGGAGCCCCGTTCATTGAAAGTCGGACATATGTCGGCTTCATGTCGCAGGGCAAAGTCGGATCCAAAGTAGGACGGCTGTCGTATCGCACAAGTGTGAACCCAGCCTTGAACTGGAGCACTCAAAATATTGTACAGTTGTGCATGTTAGCCAATCAGCTTCTAACTTCAGCTTGTTCAATTAAGCTTTGATAATAAAACCTGGAAGCTGGTTGGTTTCTGTGCAGAGTTGCACCAGATTTTGCACTCTCCAGCTTTAGTAAATAACCACCTTTGTGTCTTACTGGTGTGTCTGCAAGCTTTTGGGAATCAAGCATTTTTTTTTTAATGCAAAGGTTTGCACTTTTTGTTTATTAAATGCTTTGGTAAAGACAAAATGTGCATTAAGCTACAGTGAAAAAGTATCCAATGTATACCTGTCTAACTGTAAAAAAGTATAAAGGGCAATTATTCAATTGTTGTTGTCGTTGAACATGAAATTATCTTTGTGTTTTTAAGATTTATCTCCGGTGAATTCAGACATGCAGACTTTGATATACATTGTTGCCTACTACTAATAAAATAAATAATGAATGCCTTTCCTTTGACCAAAGCAGCAGGAATTGTATGAGATTGAACTTGATGGACATCAGCCATTTTTAAACTCTAATAACTATATAAAGTGTTAAAAAATTACTGTAGATTTTTGAGCATTATAATTTTTACATAAGTTCTTTTTACGCAGATTATCATACCAGTTTTTGCATGTTAGACTTATGTAACAAAAATGCTATTTCTGCAGTGTCTCAGTCAAACGCAATCAAAATCAAAATACGTTTTGTCAAATTTAACACACAAAGAACGTTTGTTTTATTATTCTTGTCAGGAACATTAATGCACTTTTTTTAAAGATTTTCCTAAACAAAATAAAGCATTTAAATCCACACATATTAGTTTGCAGTAATCAACATATTATCCCCTCATTCTCAATCAAACTCAAAATGAAGGCCAGATTGCTAGCATTTCATAGAAATAGACATCAATTCCAATTCCAAATCCACACAACAACAACAACCAACATACTGCTATAAGAGTTAAAATACATTTCTTTGGTAAATAAAGTAATGGTAATTTGGCTTTAATTTAGAATTTTATGACAATGCCAACAGTTTCTGGAACATGCTAAAGGACATTGTCATAAGGGAAGCAATGTGGGGCTTTTTAAAAGGCAAATTAAGACTTGCAAAATCCATTTGTCCACTATTAGTAAAATAAAAAATATAAATAAAGAACAATTGATTTACTGGGAGGTAATGCTGTGTTATTGATATGATTTCCAACAATTCTTTCTACAAAAAGTGGCTGATTCAATCAAACTAAAGAGAAGAAAATGAGCACAGCAGGAGGAACCAATAAGGTTTCACCTACAGTATTTCACATTTTTGTAAATATTTTTTTATATCTTTTAATGTGACAACACTGAAGAAATGACACTTTGCTACAATGTAAAGTAGTGATTGTACAGCTTGTATAACAGTGCAAATTTGCTGTCCCCTCAGAATAACTCAACACACAGTCATTAATGTCTAAACCGCTGGCAACAAAAGTGAGTACACCCCTAAGTAAAAATGTCCAAAATGGGCCAAAAGTGTCAATATTTTGTGTGGCCACCATTATTTTCCAGCACTACCCTAATCCTCTTGGGCATAGATTTCACCAGAGCTTCACAGGTTGCCACTGGAGTCCTCTTCCAGTCCTCCATGATGACATCACGGAGCTGGTGGATGTTAGAGACCTTGCGCTCCTCCACCTTCCATTTGAGGATGCCCCACGGATGCTCAATAGGGTTTAAGTCTGGAGACATACTTGACCAGTCCATCACCTTTACCCTCAGCTTCTTTAGCAAGGCAGTGGTAGTCTTGGAGGTGTGTTTGGCGTCATTATCATGTTGGAATACTGCCCTGTGACCCCCGTCTCCAAAGTGAGGGGATCATGCTCTGCTTCAGTATGTCAGAGTACATGTTGGCATTCATGGCTCCCTCAATAAACTGTAGCTCCCCAGTGTCGGCAACATTCATCCAGCCCCAGACCATGACACTCCCACCACCATGCTTGACTGTAGGCAAGACACCCTTGAATTTGTACTCCTTACCTGGTTGCGGCCACACACGCTTGACACCATCTAAACCAAATAAGTTTATCTTGGCCTCATCAGACCACAGGACATGGTTCCAGTAATCCATGTCCTTAGTCTGCTTGTCTTCAGCAAACTTTTTCGGGCTTTCTTGTGTGTCACTTTTAGAAGAGGCTTCCTTCTGGGATGACAGTAATGCAGACCTCTCGTCCTCTCGTCTATCACGGATGAGAGGGCGATCGTGATAGGCGGAACACTGAACACAGTGTTTGCTGGGAAACCGAGTGTTCCGCCTATCACGGAACAGCATAAGGAGGAGCACGAGTTTTTAACACTGCGCGGCCGCCGTCCGAATATGTCACGGACTCGGGTACACAGATCGGATTCTACAATGGGCACGGTGAGGTCAGGCGGTAATGGACTCAGGTACGCTGACTCGAGTATAAGCCGAGGGGGTCATATTCAGCCCCAAAAAAAGGGCTGAAAAACTTGGCTTATACTCGAGTATATATGGTATATTAGAATGAAGAGAGCTCTAGGTGTAATGTTAACAGTCCAGTTCAATTTATTTGGATTGGACTGTTAACTATATGTGTGTCAAAATGTGTGCCCCCCCTCCCAAATCTTGCTACCAAGCAATATCAGTCCAGTTACCATGCTTTATTGGCATCAGCATCATCATTTATTGATGCTGCTTCACACAGTGGTCACTGATAGCAGGTACAACTACTACTTCCAACATCAAGGACATCCTTCTTCTAAGACCTCATTCACACGTCAGTTTAGCCACGTTAAGAACATATCAGTTCTTATCCGTCTTCATCCGTCTTCCATTCCGTTAACATCCATTTACATCCGTTAATTTACCCGTTTACATCCATTTTTGCATCTGTTTTTGCATCCGTTTCGATCCGTTTTCAGCTGTTTTTTTGGCTTTGATGACATTGCTCCTCCCATGCTGCATTGCAGTTTTCAGTGAGTCACTTGTCCTTGCTGTGTTATTCCTTTGTCTTTGTCCTTGTGTGTGCTATCTGCGTTGCGCAATGGATTCCAACAATTTTTGGGACAGCGTGTCATTGTTTGTCATATTTGTCTATATGTGGAGAAAGGAGAGCAAGAAAAACCAGATTGTGGCTAGGAGACGTCGATTTTGGACCCACTCCATGCTACTGAAGCAGCCTTCTGAAGGTTTTGTGGCTCTGCGCTACGCTCATCTCCGACAGTATCCCATAAAGTTTTTCAACTTCACCAGGATGACTGTAGCCCCATTCGACTACTTACTGGACCAGCTGCACCCACGGCTGCAACGGAGACATACCAACATGCAAAGGTGTGTACCTGCAGATGAACGTCTCTTAGTGACCTTGAGGTAAGAAGTCATTCATTTATCAAGTGTCATTTTTTTGTTGGTCTACTGCAGGGGTTGGCAATCTTGGCCCTCCAGCTGTGGTGGAACTACAAGTCCCATTAAACATTGCAAGACCCTGAAAATCACAGGCATAACTCCTAGATTCAGAGGCATGATGGGATTTGTAGTTTCAAAACAGCTGTAGTGCCGAGGTTGCCTACCACTGCTCTACTGTGTGTGTGTGTATACAGTATGTATAGATAATATGTGCCAGTAGAATGTTGTTTTACTTAAAAAGCTAAAAAGATGTTCAATTGTGTTCTAGGTTTCTTGCAAATGGTCAGTCCTATACCTCTTTAAACCATTATTTTTTACTGGGCATTTCAACTATTTTGGAGATAGTGCATGATACTTGCTTAACCATATGAGAAGAGCGGTGTCCAGCAGTGATGCCATTACCAGAAACATGTACAGCAGAGTACGTGCAAGGAGATCCTACAATGCTATGCGGGAACAATTTGCAGACTACTTTCTATCTCCACCAGGAGATGTTCCATGGCAATATCAATATTTGTAATGCAGTGCAGATTTCAATAATTATACAAATATGTCCTAAGATACCATATGAAAATTACTTGTGTTATGTTTGCTATTTTTGGTTATTTCATTGTGTTTTGATAGCATAAAAAGACACAAAAGCACTTGATATTTTCAAAACAGTTTTAGTTTTATTATTCTGCATAACCCGTTTAAAATAAAGGTTTAAAATAAAGGTTTTTTCACTTAACTTTTTTTTATTTGTCAAAGTTTTAACAAAGCATAAAATATGCAAACTTTCCAAAAATTCTTAATTTAATCTAAATCCAGATTACAAATCCTCATAAAAGAGGTGGGGAATAGAGAAAATTAAGTAGAAGGTTGGGAAGAAGAACCAGAGCTGGTTTGGCTGATGGCTTGAGAAACATTGGCAGAATTTGGTCTAGTGTTTACAATCAGGGGATATGTTCCCTGTGAGGAATGAGCAAGAGAGGAACTTACAAAAGAAGGCCTCTGGGTATTGTGCATTGAGCTGTATGAACGCACAGGGGTCTGTGGATAGAGTAGTAGATGTGGCTGGGCCGGAATGCATGGGGATGCATACGAATGTTGACGGTATGACCTCTGAGGGGGTTCATACTGGCTAATAGTGAGCAATGGCATTCCTGACTCGGTAGCTCTAATACATCCCCCCACCTAATTAAATATACTCATATGTATCTCCATCTGCCTCCCTGCTGGTGCTTTTTGAAGTGTATGATAAATTGTTCCCAAGAAGGACGCATTTGAGTTATTCGGATCACAGAATGGATCCTTACACTCCTGTCTTTAAAGAAGGTCATCTCATTCATGAAGGACTTTGTCCATCTTAGGATTTTCAGGCTTTTTGCCAAGCTGCCAAGCTGCGAGGATCGTGATGTTGTTGGCCTGTCATGACTAACCTGTAGAGAATAATATGCCAATTGAGAAATACAATGATGCCTTGGTGTACATCAGATAAAGCTTAGTAATCAATAGTTTGCTTACATGTATGGATCTTTGTGAAAGGCTTGGACATGCACTCGGACATGCTGTCTCATCCCTCTTGTATGTCTTGCTCACCTCCCTGCACTGCTTCTGTCACATTATTTTTAGTGTTCTCCTCACACTCTGAGACGTTTGATGATGTACTACAATAAAAAGGAGGAACATTTGGTCACAAAACTTTACTATATGGAGACCTACTTTTTTTCACTTTCTAGATGGAACATCCAAATGTCACTTATGGTCTAACGTCCATGACTTTCATTAGGAAGGACAACATTTCAAAGAAGACTTTTTCTTTGTGGTAGCTCCGGAACCGCTTGCGCACTCTCCCTCATCATTGAAATTTTATGAAAACGGTCTCTCAGAGAACGCCAGCTTCTGTTAATTTTGAATCCTGTAAACACACATTGAGAAAGAATTTGAGTAAAGATTTTGATTTTGAGTAAAGTGGCTAAGAGAAAAACCTATAACTAATTGGACTCCATAGTCTGTGGAGGAGTAGTCAGCATGCCCTTGCCTATTTACAATATTAAACATCTTGTGCACAGAATGCTATCAACATATTCAGATGGACAGCAATATTTTTATGCTTAGGTCACAACAAATTGTGACAGCACAAGGAAGATAAGAAGATTATCTGATATCTGTAGGTCAATAGGCACCACGTCCCTTAAATTTGAGAACATAAGATAAGGACAGATGGGACTTTTAGGGTGCACACAAACACAATATTTGTTTAAAAATATATGGTTTTATTTAATAGAAAAATACATTCACATAGAATAAAATTCATCTAAGTTACAATTGAAAACAATGAAGTTTATACAGACAAATAATCTCGACGTTTCACCAATTAAACTGGCTTCTTCAGGAGTATTGTTTTTGTCATGTATTACTGAAACACAAAATGTACAAAATAAATATACAGAAAAAATACACAAATATACTACTATACAACATAATATTTCAATATTCAACAGAGGAGCGATGCAAGGACAGAATTAAAACCCCCGCATAAGCCATCATTACCTGTGCATTGTTGATGAAGTTGAAAGAAAATAGCTGATGTGGAGTTAGAGGGGTTTTCTCAAAATGGTGCTAGCTCCTAGGTAGCACATAAATGAATAATGTGCTAATAAAGACAATGGAAGGTGAATAGTCACCTGGAGAAGGAAAAAGGGGATAATTTTATAAGATAAGAACATATGTTGAGACAAAACTAAACAAATAAAAGGATCCTAGTTTTATAAGGATACCTGTGTCTCAGAACCATTTTGAGATTCCAAAAGAGGACAAAGATGTATTTAGAAAGGAAATACCTATAGAGGAATAGGATATATTAAGATATATTAAATCTTATCATTTACATAAGGAATATTGAAAAGATATATAAAGGAATATAAGAAAAAAAAAGTAATACATGACAAAAACAATACTCCTGAAGAAGCCAGTTTAATTGGCGAAACGTCAAGATTATTTGTCTGTATAAACTTCATTGTTTTCAATTGTAACTTAGATTAATTTTATTCTATGTGAATGTATTTTTCTATTAAATAAAACCGTATATTTTTAAACAAATATTGTGTTTGTGTGCAGCCTAAAAGTCCCATCTGTCCTTATATTATGTTCTCAAATTTAAGGGACATGGTGCCTATTGACCTACAGATGTCAGATAATCTTCTTATCTTTCTTGAGATTTAACCGGGCCGTAAACGCCCATTTTTCAATTGTCTGACATCTTTAACTCAATTCATATATTTATCTAATTTGACTTGTATTATATTTAATTTGCATTGGAAAACTTAATTGTTTCCCAACTGTTTTTTTTGTGTTGGTTAGGGTTCATTCAAAAAAACATGGCCACTTATAGGGGTGAGGCTTTCGATGGCCTCATGAGCAAAATCCACCAAGCTCAAGGGTCCTCCTATGGGGGCATCACCTTAGAACATTTCTTCAACAGTTTAACCAGTTTAACCAGACTTCTGGAAAAAAAAGGCTTGTATATTTTGGAATCATAAATACTTTGAAAAATATATTGAAGATCGCATAGTCCCTTGGGGGCTACGCATTCAAATTTTTCCAAACCTTTTTAAAATTGAAACTGAATTTAGGACTGACTGGGAATCTAACTTACAGTCATGCTCCTTTAAAATGATAGAGGCTTTGTGCCGTAATTATCTAAAAGATTTGGAAATAATAAATAATGAAATTGAAAAATTATATACAGACAACTCAAGCCTAATTTCAGAAGATACCTTTTCCGATCGTGAAACCCTCTTGGAAAAACATCTGGAAAATTTTGTATCTAACATTTTTAAAACTAAGGATAAAAAGTATTATCGTGATCGCTTAGCCTATGAGACTTATACTGCTTACAGATGGTCATCCGATAATCAATGGAGAAAGAAAAAATATTTCCCACGTAAACAAACTAACCCCAATCAGGATCACACCGATTCTGATGAATCTTCTTTGTCTTCCTCGTCCCAAGCAGGCATGGCCTCAAACTCATCTACAACATCGTTTAAAAGAAAAACTGACCAACCTCCCTCATCCGCGTCCTCTTCCAAACGCACGCCACAGGATAACAAGCGTCCCGGACTTCGCTCCCAAACAAAACTTGCACCTACTACAGTTAACTCTGTGGGTAATTCTTTTCCTAGTTCCACTGTTATCACTTCTCATGCACCAAATATATCTAAGATAAACTTACCTACAAGTACCCCTTCGGGGGACTCATTAATCCCCATTATGGGGGATCTTCGCGCAGCTCCCATTTTCTCACCCCCTCTCACCAAGAAAGCATCAAACCCATTAGCTCCCCCGAAGGGAACCAAGTTGGTCTCCAAGTAATTAACCTGTCTTCACATTCACTAACAATAGATCAGACCGATGTTCTCAGTCTCGGTCTGACCTGAACAGAACGCGGAGGCATTTGAGATCATCAAAGATGTCAATTTGTTTGCCAGAAAACTCATGTTTAAGGTCATATATGACAAAGATTGCCAATATTCCTCTTCAAATTCATCATCTGAGGAAATTTAGCAACATAAAACGATCAATGAGATCAAGGATTTGAATGATTTAATGGACCTATGGGAGGAGAGAAACCCTTTTGATGACCCTTTAGAGGAGGCCCCTCGTAGCCCTGGAACTGACATTCCACCAAAAAGACTATTTCCGCCACCCCACCTCTATTAACCTAAATCTAGAACATTTCCTACATTTCAAGGCAATCCCAATATTTGGGCCTTTACCCAACAGGTTACCAAAAAAACTTGTGAATTTTTACTGGTAGAAAACCCCAAAATACCTACCCTATATGCCTTACCTAGGGTACACAAAAGTTTGGGCGTCCGATTGTCTCGGGTAATGGTTGCCTCACTGAACATAGAACAAGTAAACTTGTGGATGATTACCTTAGACCACATTTCGGCTCCCTTAGTTCCTATATTCCAGACACGGCAGTCCTTATCAGGTCTATCGATGGCCTGTATGTGCCACCGGGATCTTGGCTGGTGGCCATTGATGTTGAGGCTCTGTACAACTCCATCCCCCACGAGTGGGGGGGTCAGGGTTGTTCAGAGCTTTCTATCAGAAAGAGGACCTGGAGCTGATAATTATAACCAATTTATTTTGGAATTACTAACGTTCATTTTAATGAACAATATTTTTGTCTTTGACTGTTCCCACTACCTTCAGGTACAGGGTGTTGCGATGGGGACCAAGTGTGCCCCATCGTACGCCAATCTGTACCTGGGGGGTGGTAACGAGAGATTTTCTCTTCTGATGAATTTGGGGATCATTTCTCTCATGTCCTCATTTGGCGCCGTTTTATCGACGACATTTTTGTTGTTTGGACTGGGTCCAACCTTGAATTGCAGGCCTTCATGTCCAAATTAACTAAAAATCGCTACAATATTAAATTCACCATGACGTGTGACCAACAGGTCATGAATTTTTGGGATATTTCCATCCACATGAATTTAGACGGCACTCTGGGTTCCTCACTCTATAGGAAACCATCCGCAGGTAACACCATCCTGCATGCTGCTAGTTCTCACCCTAAACCATTGGTGCAAAGTATACCATACAGCCAATACTTAAGAATTAAACGAAACTGAAGTCAGGAACATGAGTTTGAAACTGAAGCTAGAGCCTTACAGTCTCGATTACTAAATAGAGGATACAGCCGTACGGTGCTAAAGAAGGCATATCAGAAAGCTAAAAATAGAAAAAGGACTGACTTGATTCATTTCTCGAGGGTTAAACCATCTAACCAGAAGGTACGGCTGATCACCAGATATTCTGGTGACCATCAGAAGGTGAGAAATATCATCACCAAATTCTGGCCTTTACTATCTGCTGATGAAGTTATTTCTAAATATATTCAGCCTTACCCCCAAATCACCTATAGAAAATCTAGATCTATCAAAGATCACCTGGTTCACAGTCATCTACAGAGACCCACTAGTGGGGCTTCCCGTAAAGGTACAGCTCCATGTGGCCGCTGTGATTTTTGCAAACTTCTATGTAACTCAGAGGAAATAACTCTTCTCAATGGAACTACCTACAAGCCAAGTTTTTTTGCCAACTGTCAATCAATAGGCGGTATATATCTCATGATATGCGATTGCAGCGCCTTCTATGTTGGCACAACTAAAAGACCCTTTTTTCATAGAATTAGGGACCATGTTTCCCTTATTCAAAAGAAAAAAATGGAAACGCCGATTAGTCGACACAGTGGTCTATATCATTCCTTTGATTTATCCAAAATGAAATGTATTGCTTTAGAGCAGTGGTCTCCAAACGGCCCTTTGCTTGCCTTAATCCGGCCCTTGGGCCAGTATCCCTCCCACTGATACGAGACACTATTCTGACATCTGACACCGACAGTGGAGCAACATTTCACCCACTGACACCACTAATGGGGCACTATTCCTCCCTATGATGCCAACAATGGGGCACTATTTCTCCCCCTAATACCATATGTTTAGTCCCACTGATGCTAGGAAATTTTCCACCCCCCTCTGGCCAAAGTTCGGCCCTCCAAGAGTCTGAAGGACAATAAACCGGCCCTTTGTTTAGAATGTTTGGAGACCTCTGCTTTAGAGCATCTTCCATTAAATGAAAGCGGTGGAGATTGCGACAAAAGTCTTTTGCAAAGAGAGACAAAGTGGATTTTTTCACTTAATGCCACCACCTATCCAGGACTCAATGAGTCCATCAGTTATAAGCCCTTTCTCTAGAAACTGACCCTGTATCAATTTTGTAAATGACCCCTGGACCTAAACAGTTAGTCTGTTTATTTATTATTTGTGTTTCTATGTATGTTTGGTTATTCTTCATAGAAGTGATCGGATGGCTCTTTTCAACCGCATTGTATGCCATCGTTATGCATTTGCTATATCATTGTAGTATAATATATATTTTATGTTAGAATTTATTGATTTGTTTATGAGGAGTTCTTTCTGTGGAGTCAAGGTGACCTTACGGGCGCCCAGGGCTTCCAACTTCTTAACTGGCGGCAATCAAGTTGGGGCCATCCATTTTCCAAAGGGTTTCCATCCTTGTCTTTTCCATCTGACCTATTTTTGTTATTTCTAGCAGTTTCCATATTGGCGCCTTGATTCTCACTTGATTTCATTCTCCCTGTGGCCATCTTGTGGCCATTGGAAAGATTGCATCAAGTTGCTGTGTTCCTTTCCATCGCTTAGAAGTCTCCCGGCGTCATTTCCGGTGCGCGGCTATACGTCACTTCTGGTCGCCTTTACATCCACCTTTGTCTTTTTCAAATAGCACAGATTGGCTCCCTGAGACGTGGAACTGATTCGCCCGCCCGGCCTCTAGTTTTGGCACCAATTTGGCGTCCTATGGGCGAGGGAGGAGGTGGCTATATAAGGTTTCGCATTTTGTTTCGGTGTTATAGCTGCCGCTATCGGAGGAAGTTTGTTTGTCCAAGAGCATATGACGTAGGTACCTCTAGAGGAATTACATCTCTACTCCTTTTCTTTTTGAGTGACTTATCAATATATTTTTTTGATTATGAAATTTACTTTTGTTAGATGGATTGTCGGTCTTTCAATCATTGACCGGCGCTCCCTTGCTCTGGTTTTCTATCCACATAACAAAATTTAATTTTGGAGTGGGCTAATCAGGTATTTTTTTTATTATATTCCTTTATATATCTTTTCAATATCCCTTATGTAAATGATAAGATTTAATATATCTTAATATATTCTATTCCTCTATAGGTATTTCCTTTCTAAATACATCTTTGTCCTCTTTTGGAATCTCAAAATGGTTCTGAGACCCAGGTATCCTTATAAAACTAGGATCCTTTTATTTGTTTACTTTTGTCTCAACATATGTTCTTATCTTATACAATTATCCCCTTTTTCCTTCTCCAGGTGACTATTCACCTTCCATTGTCTTTATTAGCACATTATTCATTTATGTGCTAGGAAGCTAGCACCTCCTCTAAGGTCCACCACATGACTCCATTTTGAGAAAACCCCTCTAACTCCACACCAGCTATTTTCTTTCAACTTCATCAGGTAATGCACGGGGGTTTTGATTCTGTCCTTGCATTGCTCCTCTGTTGAATATTGAAATATTATGTTGTATAGTAGTATATTTGTGTATTTTTTCTGTATATTTATTTTGTACATCTTGTGTTTCAGTGATACATGACAAAAACAATACTCCTGAAGAAGCCAGTTTAATTGGCGAAACATCGAGATTATTTGTCTGTATAAACTTCATTGTTTTCAATTGTAACTTAGATGAATTTTATTCTATGTGAATGTATTTTTCTATTAAATAAAACCATGTATTTTTAAACAAATATTGTGTTTGTGTGCACCCTAAAAGTCCCATCTGTCCAAATTGTGACAGCGAAAGACACTAAAATTATGCCCTTCTGGGACAAGGTGCACACACTTCAGAGAGGCCAGAAAGGATGTGCACTGACCTCAAATTCACATGCATTACTACAAATGGTAAATAACAGTACATATAAAGCATAGTGCCCCATGGTTTGGCTCTGCTGCAGCGAGAGACTGAATAGTACATAACTCACATGTTTCCATAATCTCATGATTCCATAAAAACAGTGACAAGAGAGCATGCTGCAGTTGGGCAACACTTACTACGTTGATCACGCTGTTTGGGAGTCATGGTGGACCAATTTGGTGTCACAAGCAAAGATTCCATCCCATAGTTGCTGTGTTCTTACTCTGTCACTGTGGCCCCGACAGGCCTTTCATGCACCAGGTTTATTAGTTGTTCCTGCGAGACATCTCTGGCCATGGTTCTCCTTGGGGATGTACTTCCAATATACTTCCTATTGTCCAACTACTTCCTGGGTCATAGGTTGAGTTCACAGATAAACAAAAAAAATAACAATTTCTTCCAAACAGATCTTAACTGATCGGACATTGACCGTTAACATCAGTTAATATCCATTTTCATGGATCTCGACGTAGCCTAGTACGTTAAAAAAAATGATAAAATCTGAATCGGAGGTTAACAGATGGTAACGAATGGTCACCCGTTTGCCCATAGGAATGCATTGTTGCCCGTTGACGGATGGAAGAAAAACGGATAGACAGTCCGTTCGCGTGAAAGGGGCCTTATTCTCCTCCCCCCTGTATTTCCCTTTATGCAAAGCAGACTGGATTAGCAGGGAGCATAAATCCACTTCTCCACATGCATTTCGCTGCTAATTAGGCAAACAACTAGCTAAAATCCAATTTGTGTAGCCACTAGTATAAGTTTGTTTATTCTACACTTTTTTAAACCTTATGAAGTGCACTTAGCCTTAACCACTTCAGTCCCAGAGGATTTGGCTGCCAAATGACCAAATGACCAGCTCCCAAACAAAATTGACGTCCTTTTTTTCCCACAAATAGAGCTTTCTTTTGGTGGTATTTCATCACCTCTGCGGTTTTTATTTTTTGCGCTATAAACAAAAATAGAGAGACAATTTTGAAAAAAAAAAGCAATATTTTTTACTTTTTGCTATAATAAACATCCCCAAAAAAATATAAAAAAACTATTTTTTTCCTTAGTTTAGGCCGATATGTATTCTTCTACATATTTTGGGTAAAAAAACAAAACAAAAGCGTTTGATGATTGGTTTTCACAAGCGATATAGCGTCTACAAAATAGGGGATAGTTTTATGCCATTTTTATTAATAATTATATTTGTACTAGTAATGGCGGCGATCAGTGATTTTTATCGTGACTGCGACATTATGGCGGACACATCGGACACTTTTGACGCTATTTTGGGACCATTGTCATTTATACAGCAATCAGTGCTATAAAAATGCACTGATTACTGTGTAAATGACACTGGCAGGGGGCGAGGAAGGGGTTAAGTGTGTCTTAGGGAGTGATTCTAACTGTGTGGGGGCTGGGCTTACTGTGACATGGCACTGATCGCTGCTCCCGATGACAGGGAGCAGACGATCAGTGTCCTGTCACTAGGCAGAACTGGGAGATGCCTTGTTTACACAGGCATCCCCCCATTCTGCAGCTCCATGACACGATCGCGGGACACAGCCGGACATCGAGCCCGCGGGTCCCGTGAGCATGGTCACAGAGCACGCGGCAGGGGCATGCGTGCGCCCACACGGCAGCAAATTTAAAGGGACATATATATATGCCCATTTGCCTGTCCATGCCATTCTGCTGACCTAAAAGTGCGTGCGAAGGTTGGCAAGTGGTTAAAGTGTTACTAAACCCAGGACCCTGCATTCACTATATCTGCTTTCCCACAGTATACAGAATATGGAAATGCAATTATTTTAGTAAATATAAACTGCTAAATAGCTTTTCTCATCAGCAGTATATAGCAGTCTTGTGACTTTGATCTGTGTCAGGCCAAGCACTGGTTAAAGCTTATAGGGGGAATTTTCATTCTCCTCTAACTGTCCTTTGGGACTGCATGACCCCTGACCCTCTGTCTGGACAGTGCTGATTGGCCCTGTGCTGATCACATGCACCCTCCCAAAAAAACACCTCTCTAGCAATACACACCAAACTGAGCATGTGCAGAGTGCCTCCAAGGCTCTGTACTATCGGGAGATGGATTGGGGACTGTGTAAGAAGGAGAGGATCAGAGAAGACAGGATCAAACAGCCTTTTTACCTCTTAGGTTCCACACTGAGTATAACAAGCATGCTTTACTGCATATACAGACTGATTTTACTGTTGTCGGTTTAGTAACACTTTAACCTCCCTGGCGGTATTCCCGAGTGTGGCTCGGGGTGAGATTTTCTTACCTACAGCGGTAACCCCGAGCCACACTCGGGATTGCCTCGCTGGATCCTGGAAGAGGTGACTTACCTTTTCTCTGGGATCCCGCAATGTATTCCCGCAGTGTAGAGCGGCCGGATCTTCCGCCCGATGCCCTGTGTGTTCCCCTGATTCCCTTCCCTGCGAGCGTCGCGACGCAGGGGCGCGGAACCGGCGGCAAATTCAAAAGTATAAAAACACAAACACACTGATACAATGTAATCCTATTGGATTACAATAAAAAATAAAATAAAGTGACCTTAGATTGCCCCCCAGTGCTTTCTCCAGTGCCCTTGTCTGCAGTTTTACTGTACTTTGTATCTGTAAACTGCACAGCAACCATGGCATCCAAAAAACTCGCCTCCATCTCAAAATCACTATATGACCTGCTGGAAGTCAGCGACAGCGACTCAGAATGGGTTGCAGAGGAGTTGAGTGACAGCGATTCATGGGGAAGTTCTTCATCGGACGCAGAAAGCAATTTTAGCGACGATCCTGCGACTGTGCCCAGCGATGTGCGGACATGGTACTCGATTGATTGTGGTACGGAGCACGTAGCGCCACCAAGATTTCCGTTTACAGGAGCACCAGGGATCAAAGTGGAAGTTGAGGACAATAACCCCTTGGCATACCTCGAGCTCTTTCTGACGGATGAAGTTATTGCCAAAATTGTTTTGGAGACGAATGGCTACCAGGAGCAACAAGCTGCTACCCATCAGCGCTTTTCAAGGACCAGAAAATGGGAACCGGTAACCAGAGAGGACATCTGGAACTTTTTGGGCCTTATAATTCTACAGGGAGTGGTGGGGAAACCCCTGCAGAAATGGTACTGGACAACCAACAAATTGCTGGCCACTCCTTTTTTTGGCACTGTTATGTCCGAATATAAATTTTCGCTTATCATGAAATATTTGCATTTTGCAAATAATGAAGACTTTGATGAGAGTTCTCATCCAGCTCCTAAGCTGAAAAAAATTTGGGAGATTTACCAACTTATTCTGACGAATTTCCAGCAGACCTATGTGCCGGACAGAGATATAAGTATCGATGAAAGTCTTATGGCCTACAAAGGTCGACTTAGCTGGATACAGTTCATCGCATCAAAGCAAGCTCGTTTTGGCATGAAGTCATTTATGCTGTGTGAATCCAGCTCTGGGTACATATGGAATTCAGTCCTGTACCGGGAAAGGGACCAAATTCAGCGATCGATTCAGCAGTTTTGGAATGGCAACCACTTCGGTTCTTTCTTTGATTGAACCATTGCTGAATCAGGGCTACTGTGTCACCACAGACAATTTTTATACGTCCCCAGAACTCTTTGAGTTCCTTCTCCTGAACAAAACAGATGCCTATGGAACCATTAGGCCTAAACGGCGTGACATGCCGCCAACCTTTGCCAATAAAAAGCTTGGGGCAGGAGAAATAGTTGCCTGGCAGAAAGGCAAAATCATGGCACTGAAATGGCGGGACAAAAAAAACGTGTGCCTTATGAGTACCATCCACAACACCTCTACTGTAATGGTACATACCAAAGGTGGAAAAGATGTCATGAAGCCACAGGTCGTGTTGGATTACAACAATACCATGGGAGGTGTGGACAGGGCTGACCAGGCCATGACCTTTTATCCTGCGATGAGGAAGCAACAGAAGAAATATTATAAAAAAATATTCAGGCATCTTCTGGAACAGTGCCTGTGGAATGCTTTCATTCTTCGGAAAAAAAATAGTGACCGGCCTACTATTCATGCAGACTTTGTGTGGAAGGTTGCCGAACGAATTTTTTTAAAGCACCAGACGCCAACGACTGTAAGCAGATCTGGACGTCGGGCTGCTGGCGTTTTGAACCCGGAACGCCTGAGTGGTCGTCACTTTATGGACCACATTCCACCTACTGAAAAGAAGACAGCACCCACAAGGATGTGTGTGGTTTGCTGCTCCAAGCGTGACGACACCGGAAGGAAAATCCATAAAGAAACGCGGTTCTATTGTCCCGATTGCGACGTAGGACTTTGTGCTGTACCTTGTTTTAAAAATTTCCATACCCAAGACGTTTACTGAAGCAATATGACTTCTAATATTGCACCCTTGTTTGAGCAAAAAAAATGTCAGTGTTTTTGATTATATTATTTACTAAAATGTATTGAATAAAAAGTATTATTATTATTAAATTATTATTTGTTATTATTTATTATATTATAATTTATGATTTTGTGTTTCAAACTTTATCATACCCGAGATGTCTACTAGACTCTGGTTTGGACAGATTTAGGTGAGTTATTACTAAGAATTACAGGCCTACAATGTAAAACGCCAAATTTGCATGCAAAATAATAGTACCGCTTTCAGCACCTAAAATCTTCCAGAATCATACCGCCAGGGAGGTTAATAAAGAATGCCAAGCCCCATCTAATTCTGTAACAAAGGTTTTTTCTAATAGGATTATGATCTTACATCACTAGAAACTTGTTATAGATTTGAAGGTCTTGCTATTTATTTACAGTATCTCACAAAAGTGAGTACACCCCTTACATTTTTGTAAATATTTTATTACATCTCCTCATGTGACAACACTGAAGAAATTACACTTTACTACAATGTAAAGAATTGAGTGTACTTTTTTGTATAACAGTGTAAATTTGATGTCCCCTCAAAATAACTCAACACACAGCCATTAATGTTTAACCGCTGGCAACAAAAGTGAGTAAACCCCTAAATGAAAATGTCCAAATTTGGCCCAAAAAATATTTTGTGCGGTCGCTTTTATTTTCCAGCACTGCATTGACCCTCTAGGGCATGGAGTTCACCAGAGCTTCACAGGTTCCCACTGGAGTCCTCTTCCACTCCTCCATGACGACCTCACGAAGCTGGTGGATGTTAGAGACCTTGCGCTCCTTCACCTTCCATTTGAGGATGTCCCAAAGATGCCCAATAGGGTTTAGGTCTGGAGACACGCTTGGCCAGTTCATCACCTTTACCCTCAGCTTCTTTAGCAAGGCAGTGGTCATCTTGGAGGTGTGTTTGGGGTCGTTTTTATGTTGGAATACTGCCCTGTGGCCCAGTCTCCGGAGGAAGGGTATAAATGCTCTGCTTCAGTATGTCACAGTATATGTTGGCATTCATGGTTCCCTCAATAAACAGTAGCTCCCCAGTGCCGACAGCACTCATGCAGCCCCAGACCATGACACTCCCACCACCATGCTTGACTGTAGGCAAGATACACTTGTCTTTGTACTCCTCATCTGGTTTCCGCCACACATGCTTGACACCATCTGAACCAAATAAGTTTATCTTGGTCTCATCAGACCACAGGACATGGTTCCAGTAATCCATGTCCTTAGTCTGCTTGTCTTCAACAAACTGACGGCCTTCTTGTGCATCATCTTTAGAAGAGGCTTCCTTTTGGGATGACAGCCATGCAGACCAATTTGATGCAGTGTGCGGTGTATGATCTGAGCACTGACAGGCTGACCCCCCCACCCCTTCAACCTCTGCAGCAATGCTGGCAGCACTCATATGGCTATTTCCCAAAGACAGCCTATGGATATGACGCTAAGCATGTGTACTTAATTTCTTTGGTCGACCATGGCAAGGTCTGTTCTGAGTGGAACCTGTCCTGTTAAACCGCTGTATGGTCTTGGCCACCGTGCTGCAGCTCAGTTTCAGGGTCTTTACAATCTTCTTATTGCCTATGCCATTTTTATGTAGAGCAACAATTCTTTTTTTTTTTCAGATCCTCAGAGAGTTCTTTGCTATGAGGGGCCATGTTGAACTTCCAGTGACCAGTATGAGAGCGATAACACCAAATTTAACACACCTGCTCCCCATTCACACCTGAGACCTTGTAACATGAATGAGTCACATGACACCAGGGAGCCAAAATGGCTAATTGGACCCAATTTGGACATTTTCACTTAGGGGTGTACTCACTTTTGCTGCCAGCCGTTTAGACATTAACGGCTGCGTGTTGAGTTATTTTCAGGGGACAGCAAATTTACACTGTTATACAAGCTGTACACTCACTACTTTACATTGTAGCAAAGTATCATTTCTTCAGTGCTGTCACATGAAAAGATATAATAAAATAATTACAAAAATTTAAGGGGTGTACTCATTTTTGTGAGATACTGTACATGCTACAACTGACACATAGAGCAGCAGCTATGGTCAAAAACTCACCTTTTGCTGCCAACTTAGTAACTGGTAATGATGATGATCTATGATCTATTGGGATCGTGGTATGTGCCCAGTCTTTTCAATGCCTGGTTCCGACATCAGCTCCCGGGAATGATACATTTCGCAGCCCTCCCTATCTGGATGCACAGATTCAGACTCTACAGGCTTGTAAGTATCCATAGGGATGAGTTTACATTTCTCTCCCTATATGTATATACTTCTTCCATATATGGTTTCAAACATGATACATATTTATTTATTCATGTTTTTTTGTAGACTCAAGTGCACCTTCCCCTGAAGAGTGTAATTTTATATACACAAAACGCGTCGAGTCTACTGAATGCACCTACTCTGTAGATGATCTATTGATTTTAATAAACTGTATGTACTGGATTTCTGTGATATTATTTTGTTTCCACATGGAAGATCTTACCATTTACCATACTATGGGCCTGCCATGCTGCATTACTGTTTTCACCATACAGGGGGTCCCTGAGTTACGAACATCCGAGTTGCAAACGACTCCTACTTATGAACGGGGTCCTGCACTCCATCCTTAGCCATCCGTGCACATAAACACTTAAAAACAACCTAATTACATGCCTACCTGTTCCTCTCCATACCCTGCTGTGTCCTGGGCCTGTATTGCCACCGCGGCCTGATCCGGCCCAGTGCAGCCTAGTGAAGCCTCGTGGAGGTGCACCGCGGCCGGCCTGGCCTGGACTCGGATGTGCGGACACTGCTGCTCTCACCTGCCTCACCAGCCATCCGTCTCCCTGCTGTGATCTGCTGAGCTACCCAGCGGAGACTGCCTGTGTGGGCTGGTTGAGGTGTCCTGGAGCCCAGCATCTTTACATCCTTCTGCCTGTCTTGCAGTGCTCTGGGCCTTCCCTGCCTGGTACTCCCAGCCAGCCACCCTCACTGGACAGCGGATGTTCTCCATGCCCCACATACAGTACAGGACTGCATCAAAAGCACCCTGAAAGCTGGAGAGATTACATACTGTACTGTTCTGTGCCCACTACTACAGTATATGCCCTGTACAGTACTGTACTTGTACCACACATGATTGAATGAGAGCTCCACATAGGCAGATGATATGAGCTCATGCTGGAACACAGGGATAGAATGTACAGTACATTCTATCCCTGTGTCCCAGCATGAGCTGTTATCTGCCTATGTGGAGCACTTAAAAAAGGTACTGTCCCGACTTACAAACAAATTCGACTTAAGAACAAACCTACAGTCCCTATCTTGTTCGTAACCCAGGGACCCCCTGTATATGGTTTTTAACATGTGATTGCATATTTACTCATTGCATTTATGTTATGCTGTGATGCTTTTTGACAATAAAGGTATCCTTTTAAAAACGGACTTATTATTTAGCCAATCCCACCCACCTCATTCATGCAGACCAATTTGATGCAGTGTGCGGTGTATGATCTGAGCACTGACAGGCTGACCCCCCCACCCCTTCAACCTCTGCAGCAATGCTGGCAGCACTCATATGGCTATTTCCCAAAGACAGCCTATGAATATGACGCTAAGCATGTGTACTTAACTTCTTTGGTCGACCATGGCAAGGTCTGTTCTGAGTGGAACCTGTCCTGTTAAACCGCTGTATGGTCTTGGCCACCGTGCTGCAGCTCAGTTTCAGGGTCTTTACAATCTTCTTATAGCCTAGGCCATTTTTATGTAGAGCAACAATTCTTCTTTTTTTTTCAGATCCTCAGAGAGTTCTTTGCTATGAGGGGCCATGTTAAACTTCCAGTGACCAGTATGAGAGCGATAACACCAAATTTAACACACCTGCTCCCCATTCACACCTGAGACCTTCTAACACGAATGAGTCACATGACACCAGGGAGGCAAAATGGCTAATTGGACCGAATTTGGACATTTTCACTTAGGGGTGTACTCACTTTTGCTGCCAGCCGTTTAGACATTAATGGCTGCGTGTTCAGTTATTTTGAGGGGACAGCAAATTTACACTGTTATACAAGCTGTACACTCACTACTTTACATTGTAGCAAAGTATCATTTCTTCAGTGCTGTCACATGAAAAGATATAATAAAATAATTACAAAAATTTAAGGGGTGTATTCATTTTTTGTGAGATACTGTACATGCTACAACTGACACATAGAGCAGCAGCTATGGTCAAAAACTCACCTTTTGCTGCCAACTTAGTAACTGGTAATGATGATGATCTATGATCTATTGGGATTGTGGTATGTGCCCAGTCTTTTCAATGCCTGGTTCCGACATCAGCTCCCGGGAATGATACATTTCGCAGCCCTCCCTATCTGGATGCACAGATTCAGACTCTACAGGCTTGTAAGTATCCATAGGGATGAGTTTACATTTCTCTCCCTATATGTATATACTTCTTCCATATATGGTTTCAACCATGATACATATTTATTTATTCATGTTTTTTTGTAGACTCAAGTGCACCTTCCCCTGAAGAGTATAATTTTATATACACGAAACGCGTCGAGTCTACTGAATGCACCTACTCTGTAGATGATCTATTGATTTTAATAAACTGTATGTACTGGATTTCTGTGATATTATTTTGTTTCCACATGGAAGATCTTACCATTTACCATACTATGGGCCTGCCATGCTGCATTACTGTTTTCACCATACAGGGGGTCCCTGAGTTACGAACATCCGAGTTGCGAATGACTACTACTTATGAACGGGGTCCTGCACTCCATCCTTAGCCATCCGTGCACATAAACACTTAAAAACAACCTAATTACATGCCTACCTGTTCCTCTCCATACCCTGCTGTGTCCTGGGCCTGTATTGCGGCCGCGGCCTGATCCGGCCTAGTGCGGCCTAGTGAAGCCTCGCAGAGGTGCACCGCGGCCGGCCTGGCCTGGACTCGGATGTGCGGACACTGCTGCTCTCACCTGCCTCACCAGCCATCCGTCTCCCTGCTGTGATCTGCTGAGCTGCCCAGCGGAGACTGCCTGTGTGGGCTGGTTGAGGTGTCCTGGAGCCCAGCATCTTTACATCCTTCTGCCTGTCTTGCAGTGCTCTGGGCCTTCCCTGCCTGGTACTCCCAGCCAGCCACCCTCACTGGACTGCAGATGTTCTCCACGCCCCACATACAGCACAGGACTGCATCAAAAGCACCCTGAAAGCTGGAGAGATTACATACTGTACTGTTCTGTGCCCACTACTACAGTATATGCCCTGTACAGTACTGTACTTGTACCACACATGATTGAATGAGAGCTCCACATAGGCAGATGATATGAGCTCATGCTGGAACACAGGGATAAAATGTACAGTACATTCTATCCCTGTGTCCCAGCATGAGCTGTTTCTGCCTATGTGGAGCACTTAAAAAGGTACTGTCCCGACTTACAAACAAATTCGACTTAAGAACAAACCTACAGTCCATATCTTGTTCGTAACCCAGGGACCCCCTGTATATGGTTTTTAACATGTGATTGCATATTTACTCATTGCATTTATGTTATGCTGTGATGCTTTTTGACAATAAAGGTATCCTTTTAAAAACTGACTTATTATTTAGCCAATCCCACCCACCTCATTCAAAGTCCCCAAACCCCCCCCCTTTTTGCTCTGATAATGAGATTGCAGGCCCCACCCGCCCAAACCAGAACTTCCCCAGATACAACTTAACTAAAATAAATAACTGAACACATTTTTTAAATGGCAAAAACTTGGCCGCGACACCTTTATTGGTTTTTCACAAATAATTTTCCATAAATCTTTATTATCATTCCAAACTTCATAACTCATCCAATAACATATTTCTACCTGCTCAGTTGTTAGAACTCGAGCAGTAGCACAACTTCAAAGATAAATAAAAGTCAACCCTGGATCCAGGGTGACCCACCACATAAAAGTGTACGCGACTGGGGCGGGAGGGAGGGAGCTCAAATCTTCCTGCTTGTTCAGCTGAAAAGAGGCAGAACCCTGCGCCTGCTGGCCCTTTTATAAGCAATCCCAAAATCCAGAAAGTTCCCTGAAACCTGATTGGCTCTTCTTGCTTCCTTGTGGACCGGCCCCAAAAGGGGGCGGGGCCCCTAACCCCACTGTACTAATGCAGCTAAACCTAACTTAATAATTTACCTTTTAAATTTGTGCTAGGGAGGCCGCAATCTCAGGAAAGTGGCCCCATAATGTAACCCCTTTATTCATGAGATTGCAGGCCCCACCCGCCCAAACCAGAACTTCCCCAGATACAACTTAACTAAAATAAATAACTGAACACATTTTTTAAATGGCAAAAACTTGGCCGCGACACCTTTATTGGTTTTTCACAAATAATTTTCCATAAATCTTTATTATCATTCCAAACTTCATAACTCATCCAATAACATATTTCTACCTGCTCAGTTGTTAGAACTCGAGCAGTAGCACAACTTCAAAGATAAATAAAAGTCCCCACACGCCGGTCTTGAGCATCAAGACCGGCACACCCCAATCGTCGCGGCCTTTTCGATCATGTTCTGCAGACCAACATTAAAAATGTCATTTCCTACTTCTGATAAGTGCACCCCATCCAGTCTGTATAGACCTGGATATCCCCCTTCCAAGTCCATGTGCCTATAAGACAGTCCCCCAACTTGGGGCATGAACTTTTCGAGAGCCCTATTGACTCTCTTCCTCATTTTTTCCATCACCCTCCTCTGCGCAGAGGAGAGCCATGAAAGACGAGGAACCACTTCTGAAAAAACTAAGGTTGTACCTGGGAAAGTCGCACTGAAGCGATGCAGGTCACGCTTAATCATAAATAATAAGTCCAAAGTGTTAACATTTCCCAAATCGTTACCTCCCAAATGAATTATCAGTATGGATGGCAATGGCCACAGCTGACAAAACCTAGACACATGCAAATCCAGTTGCGGCCATTGAAGGCCTCTTATACTTTTCCAGAACAAACGAAATGAGTCCGGGTGCAAGGATAAATTTGATGAATAGTTGCGTTGAGCCGCTCTTTTTTGTGCCCAATAAATAAATGAATGCCCCAAAATCCACACTGTGTGCTGGGTACCTAAAATTAAATAAACAAATTAGGACGAACATACAACTTAAAACATTTTGACTTCCACCCACCCAATGCCTTGATATCTGATTCGGAGACGCCCGATCGGGCCGCCTCCGAAGCTGCGCCAATCCGAAAGGAGTGGGAGGAAAACTTAAAATTACTTAAACCCATGGCACCCAAACTCTTTTTTAAAACTGCATCGAATTGGTATTTCGTCAGGGGCAATAAATTAGCATGAATGAGAAAAATTCCCTCCCCGGGAGGCCTAAGCCCCATAAATTGTTTAACCAAGGCTACCGGGCACCATAAGCTCTCATTTTGTTCTTTTAGATGAACCCATCTACCCTTACCATATTGGTCTGTTTTGGAATACTGCAGCCACACATGAACACCCGATTGATCAACTAGCACCTGGTCAAATCGCACACCCGAACCACCTTGTTTGCTCACTGGAATTAATTCCGAGATGCCAAATGCCCCAAAAAATGCAAGCACAAAAGCTGTCCTGAATAATAAGGCCTCGTAGGAGGAAAAACAAACCACTGAAGTTATTCTGCAAAGGCCACCGAGAATGTCAAGAGAAATCGGTCTCCTATCATCTATGACAAACGTCAATCTCTTGTATCCCTTCAGTGCCTGTTTTACAGAAAAATAAGAAGAACAAGGTCTCAGACCCAATAAACGGAAGAAAAAGGACATACCGGCCAGCGTTCTTGTCACATAACTATGTGAAAGTTGCTGCCGCATTAAACTTGACATAAAAGCCAAAATGGTACCTTCCGAAGGCTCATCAAACTGACAACCTTCAGCACTTGCAAAGGATATCCAGCTGCTCCAGGCTGCCGAGTAACTCGACCAGGTTCTAGGAGCTAAAGAGCTTTTTATAGCATTCGTCACAGTACTCAGATCATCTCCCACAGATAGGCCGGGCATGAGTTGCCAACTGCGTCCGCCTCCGGCAGCAGACTCCGAAAACGCTCCTCCTGAAAACGAGATAGAGAATCGGCTATATTATTCAATATCCCCGGGGTATACCTAGCCTTCAACCAAATATTAAATTTGAGGCATCTGAAGACCACCTGGCGCAAGATTTTGATTACCGGCAAAGAACTGGATGAAAGGCAGTTCACTGCATATAATACACCCTTGTTATCCGTTTCCACCAAGATGCGCCTATTAGCGAACTCTGAGCCCCACAACTCCAATGCCACTAATATTGGAAATAATTCTAGCAATACCACGTTCCTGGTCACTGCCGAACTCACCCAAGGCTCCGGCCAAGCCGCGCAACACCAGTGCGATCTCCAGATGGCACCGAAGCCTTTGGCGCCAGCTGCATCCGTAAATAAACAAAAATCCTTTGCCACAACAAATTCCGCCTGAAAAAAGGACCTACCGTTATATCCGTCAAGAAAGTTGGCCCAAACCAAAAGATCTTCCTTAATGGGGGCCGTTATTCTAACATGATCCAAAGGAGATTTCAAGCCTGAAATCGCCAGGTAAAGCCGACGCGAAAATATTCTGCCAACAGGCATGATTCTGCACGCAAATGCCAGAACCCCCAGCAGCGACTGTATTTCTTTCAAGCGTACCTTCTTCTTCCGCAACACCGTCGTGATTAACCATTTTAATTTACTCAATTTTTTTTCCGGCAAACGAAATTCCATACCTCAAGTATCTATCTCTATGCCCAAAAACTCCAATGAAGTGCTTGGCAAGCAAGTTTTTTCCTCAGCCAACGGTACTCCAAATTCAAAAGCCATGGCCTGAAATGACAGCAACAAGTCAGAACAAAAACTAGAGTCTGCTGGGCCAACAAACAAAAAATCATCTAGATAGTGCACCGCACTATCCAGCCCAGATCGGATGCCAAGTACCCAGTGGAGAAATGTAGAGAATGATTCAAAATAGGAACATGACAACGAACACCCCATCGGGAGACACATCTCAAAAAGTATTGACCCACAAAATAAAACCCCAACGAGTTGAAAGCCTCCGGGGAGACGGGCAAGAGGCGAAATGCGGATTTTATGTCAGCCTTTGCCAACAAGGCCCCAGGGCCAAACCTCCTGATCTTACCAATCGCTTCTTCGAATGTGGCATACGACACTGAGCATAGGCTCCCGTCAATCTCATCGTTCAAGGAGTCACCTTTTGGAAAGGATAGATGGTGTATAATACGAAATTCATTGGGTTCCCGTTTTGGCACTACCCCCAATGGGGAAATCTGAAAATTATAGAAGGGGGGGTGCTCGAAAGGGCCAGCAATTCTACCTTCCTTTAGTTCTTTACATAACTTATCCCTTACCACCTGGGGAAATTGATCTACAGATTTCAAATTACCTACCAATTTACACCCCTCCCCCGAAAAGGAAGGCAACGGGAAACCCTGATCAAAACCTTTACTGAGTAAACAAGCCTTCTCCCTGTTTGGGTAGATGTCCAGCCACGGGCGCATTTTTTCCAGCCTCACTGGCGTGCAGGCTTTTGGGAAAAATATGCTGGACCGGGCTAGCTCCTGTCACTGCATTCCGCTTAAAACATTTTGCCGCTGGGTGCGTCCCCGCACAAATGGAACATTCGTGTCTGTATTTACACGAATTATTCCAGCGGCACTGGCTGTCATTAAATGCAAAACAGCAGCCTTTCCTAAAGGCCGCTGTCGACCCTGTCGCAGCGGGTTGTCTAGGCGCTACCTGCCTTTGTGGCACAATCAAATTGAGTCACAAGCCCACATCTTTCATACCCCACCTTAGAGACGGGTGAATGGACAGTTTCTGACGAAAGGATTCGTCATAGAAAAACCACCCCAGGCCCCCAAAATTTTTATAGGCTTCCAAGATGTGATCTAGATGCTGGAAAAGCCCCCCACACCTTTCCGGGTGCTTCTCCGCCATAATGCCAGAATAAATACAAAAGGCTTGAAGCCAATTGTTAAACGACCTAGGGATCGCCCTGCGCCTTTCTTCCTCGCTTCTCTCCTCCCCCCTCCTTTCTGTTCTAACAAATTCTTTATGCGCAGGCAGGAGAGAAAAAATGTCAACATATTCCCCTTTCCAAATCTTTTCCTTAACATTTACACTTAAATGGTATCCTAAAGGGGACATTTCACATGGCATGGAATCTTTCATATATATTTCAGGGACCAGTAACCTATGCCCAGCCGTCTGCAAGAGCTCAGGAGCTGATTTGTCAGACTGCATAGTAGAAACTTTATCTAGCTGAGATAGTAAGCTGACAGGCAGATTAGACAGTACTGGAGTAAGAGATGACACAGAAGGGTTAACAGAAATAGAAGCAGCAGACACAGCAGGAGCTGAACCTTTAGACAGTGATTGTATTATGGAAGACAAAGAGCCTACCAAACCAGATAGTACATGTAATTGGTTTAACTCACCACCAGCTGGAGCCTGCAACACCTGCTGCTGAGCCACCTGCTCCAGCATTGAAGGGGGGTCTTGCACCTGTAGCATCTGCTCACCTGGTGCATGCTGTGGCATGTCTGTGCTCTGAGTGCCTTGCTGACACTCTAAGCGCTGGTTCCCGGGAGACCGCTGCGCGCGCTGTCTCCCCCGACTGTCCTGTGCGGCCTGCTGCGGCTGGCCGCGCCGTCCTCCTCTTCCAGCCGGCGACTGCGAACAGGTCCGCCTCTTCTGACCTCCGCGGCGGCCTCGTGACGTCACACCGCCGCCATCTTCCCTCAGCATCACTAGCGGCACACGGGTGTCTGTAGCTTCTGCGGAAGCCCCTCCTTCCCTCTCCGGCGGTGCGCGTCTCCTCGCTTTTGCAGGCGGAGCTGGTTCAGGAACTCCCTGCACCATGTCAGTGTCATTCCTCCTCTCGCCGCTCGCTACCAAGTCTCCACCCTCTTGCTCCAGCAGCCGTCCTTCTTCCTCCGGGGCTGACTCCAGGCAGCGTCTAAGCCATGCCTCTCCTCCTGAGCTGCCAGCTTTCTCTAATAGCTGCATCACCAGCGCTTCCATCATGTAAGATGTTCCGTGTAAGGTAAGAGCTCAAATCTTCCTGCTTGTTCAGCTGAAAAGAGGCAGAACCCTGCGCCTGCTGGCCCTTTTATAAGCAATCCCAAAATCCAGAAAGTTCCCTGAAACCTGATTGGCTCTTCTTGCTTCCTTGTGGACCGGCCCCAAAAGGGGGCGGGGCCCCTAACCCCACTGTACTATTGCAGCTAAACCTAACTTAATAATTTACCTTTTAAATTTGTGCTAGGGAGGCCGCAATCTCAGGAAAGTGGCCCCATAATGTGACCCCTTTATTCATTCCATGAAATGGATCCAGTAACGCTTTGAATGGTCAGGACCAGACACTGCTACTTTTTTGTCCATATTCTTCCCCCGAACACATGTATAGTTAAACACTGACAAGACAGCTGGTGCAGGAGTATCCATGTGTGGGGGAGTTTAACAACTGAACTGTTGTTAAAAAATATTTCTACAAAAATATCCAGGAATTAAAGAAAATTATCTTGGAGAGCCTGTACCCAAATTAGCAAATTGTATGCTGCTAAATTGTTCTTCTTGCCTTGCAAAGAGTAAACAGAATTTATATTAAGGTACCAAATCAGGTGTGCTTCTTTAGGTCTAAGCTGTGACAGCTAATCAGGGAAGCTCACCTAGTTTGATAAGGCTACTAGATCCATCAGTTTAATTTATGGACCTATACAGGAAAAACACACAGGAAGTTGAGGAGAATCCAGAGGGTCAACAACATCTCATGGAAGCTAAAGTAAAGAAGAAAGAGGAGTTGATGACAAAAATCAGCTGGGAAGTTGGGATGAGAAAGTAGCAAACCAAGAACCTGCAGAGTCATACTTTGTCTGGAAAAGAAGAGAAGTTATAAATAATACAGGAAACCTGTCATGTGAGAACTATGCAAACTCCTATTTTGGATACCTTCTAAAAATGTTACTTGTCTGTCTCTTATGCTGACTGTCTGACTTTTGTTCTTTGAGTTTCTGAGCTTCATGGGTATGCTGATAAAAAGGTCACTTCACACTGCCATCAGTTGCTGCATAATGTTCTAGGTTCATAAGTAAGTCAATAAGCCTGAGATAGGCAGACATCAAGCATGTTCAGGAATGCTTGGAAAAGAAGCACACATATATATATCTCCAGACAGGCATCCTTTCAGAAGAGCTCTGATTTCTGAATAGCCATGCTTTTAGATTCTCATTATAAAAACAAAGATGTTTTGATGGTTTACTTTCTGCGCCCAGTTTGTTGTTTTGTTAAAACAGCTCTGTTGCTTATTAAAAAACGTTTAAGAAAAAGGCCAGACTGTAAAGAAAATGCTTAATAGTTACCTGTCCTGCCCCCTGTACCACAAAGACACAGGGCCGTCTTTAAAGCAGGGAAAAAGTGACAGCTCCCCTGGGCCCTGTCATTGTTGTGGGGCCCAAAGCAGCTACCTCATACTTGACAACTATCCCAGTTTAAATTCCCTTATCCCTTGAGGTTTTAGTCCTGTGCTGCGTCATGATATCTCAGTGTGAATTTCTGTTACTGATGCTACCCAGCTCTGCCCTATTGTTGTGTACAGATGACTCACCTGCAGACCCTGTGTTTACATGTAAATACCGGCATTGATATGTAAATAGCAGTGGCATTCATATGTAAATAGTGGCAGATCGGCAGCATTCATATGTAAATAGAGGCTGTATTCATATGTATATCATGCCCCCCTGAGGTCATATCCACCATCACCTATACTTAATGCTGCCCACTGGGGAGATAAAGGGCATGCTTGAAAGTCCTGCCTACAACTGTGGTCATTAAGCCTACCATCAGCCTGTTCTGCAAAGGTAAGCAAATTAGTGGGGGGAGGGTAGTGTGGGGTGTGCAGAGGTAGAAAGAGAATAAATTACAGTTTGGGTGCTCAGGTAAGCAAGGAGGGGATGTATGGAGGTAAGGAAGGTGGGTGCAAAGATGAGCAGAGGAGGCAGGTAGAGTTAAAGGGGAGGGGGTTATAGTGGAGAGGATGGGGAGGTTTGGGGTGCAGAGGTTAGCATGGGTTTTAGGATGCAAAGGTGTCGTGACTCCAGGTGTTTCGTATGTGTCCAGGAATTTGGACTGATGTATCAATGTGGGTGGCCTATCAGAGGGATTTCCTGTTTGATCAACCTTTTTCTCATCCCTATATATGGACTGTCATTCCATCTTCCAAAGGCTATGACTAAGCACCCCATAGTGGTGTGAAACATGTCAGCTTTTCATTGATCCTGTGCCTCTGATGTCTTTGTACCAGAAGAATTTTTAAACCGTCTTCAATAAAGGTGTTAACAGAGTGCGGCTGTCCAGCCTTTTCTTCGAGTCATGGAGATGTACAGTAAGGGCAGCCCATTAATTTCAATGGGCTGCTCTATGCGCTACAAATGCGGAAGAAAGTCCCAAACCCTTTTTCAAAATCACACAGTGCTAAGGCACATGTCAGCAGATGCGTGAGGATGTTGTTAACAATTAAGGGCACTGCTGTGTACCTGCTAAAGGGCAGCATGTTTCTGTGGTGTCAGGAAAGCGATTTTGCATTTGTTCCCAACACACAAATGTGAATGCAGGCTAAATGTCTCAGTTACATTGGTGGTCAGTGTAAATCTTCTCAATACATTGGTGCTTGGTGTACAACCTTTTCATTCACACTAGTGGCCAGTGTGAATATCCCCCTTACATTGGTGGTCAGTGTAAATCCATCCTTACATTGGTGGTTACTGTGAATGCTTTATTACATTAGTGGTCAGTGTAAACCCCTATTACATCAGTGGTCAGTGTAAACACCTATTACATTGGTGGCCAGTGTTGAAACTCCTCTTTATATTGGTAGTCAGTAAAAAATCAGCATTGCCATTGATCACACCCTCCCCTCCCCCCAGCACTGCCACTGATCCCAGGAGTCCTAGGAGTTTTATGTCTATTAATGGGTCCCCTCACCTCCCCAGTCCATGATGTGCAGGCAGTGAGGAGATGTTGTTCTGTAACCTCTAGCAACCAATCGGTAAGCAGTAAAGATGTGCAGTAACCTCTAGCAACCAATCAGTGAACAGTAATGATGTACAGTAATGTCTAGCAACAATCAACAAACAGAAATCATGTGCTGTAACCTCTAGCAACTAATCAGTGAGCCATAATGTGTGCTGTAACCTCTAGCAACCAACGCCGAACAGCGAACAATTTGGGGTGTTCGCAGCAAATTCGAAAAGCCGCGGAACACGATGTAAAAGTTTATGGGAGAAATCTAAAGTGCTAATTTTAAAGGCTTATATGCAAGTTATTGTCATAAAAAGTGTTTGGGGACCCGGGTCCTGCCCCAGGGGACATGTATCAATGCAAAAAAAAGTTTTAAAAAATGCAGTTTTTTTGGGAGCAGTGATTTTAATAATGCTTAAAGTGAAATAATAAAAGTGAAATATTCCTTTAAATTTCGTACCGGGCGAGGGGTGTATAGTATGCCTGTAAAGTAGCGCTTGTTTCTCTTGCTTAGAACTGTCCCTGCACAAAATGTAATTTCTGAAGGAAAAAAAAACACTTGCGGCTATAATGAATTGTCGGCTCCCGGCAATACAGAGAAAAGTCATTGATAAAAAAAAAAAAATGCGTGGGGGTCCCCCCAAATTCAATTACCAGGTCCTTCAGGTCTATTATGGATATTAAGGGGAACCCTGCGTCAAATTAAAAAAAAAATGATGTGGGGTTCCCCCCAAATATCCATACTAGACCCTTCAGATCTGGTATGGATTTTAAGGGGAACTCCACCCCAAATAAAAAAAAAAATGGCGTGGCGTTCCCCAAAAATCCATACCAGACCCTTTATCCGAGCACGCAACCTGGCAGGCCGCAGGAAAAGAGGGGGGACGAGAGAACGCCCCCCTCCTGAACCGTACCAGGCCACATGCCCTCAACATGGGGAGGATGTCCCCATGTTGATGGGGACAAGGGCCTCATCCCCACAACCCTTGCCCGGTGGTTGTGGGGGTCTGCGGGCAGGGGGCTTATCGGAATCTGGAAGACCCCTTTAACAAAGGGGACCCCAGATCCCGGCCCCCCTATGTGAATTGGTAATTGAATTTGGGGGGACCCCCACGCATTTTTTTTTTTTTTATCAATTACTTTTCTCTGTATTGCCGGGAGCCGACAATTCATTATAGCCGCGAGTGGTTTTAAATGACTTTTTTTCCTTCAGAAATTACATTTTGTGCAGGGACAGTTCTAAGCAAGGGAAACAAGCGCTGCTTTACAGGCATACTATACACCCCCCCCCCCAGGTACGAAATTTAAAGGAATATTTCACTTTTTACTTTTTACTTTATGCATTATTAAAATTACTGCTCCCGAAAAAACGGCAGTTTTTAAAACTTATTTTTGCATTGATACATGTCCCCTGGGGCAGGACCCGGGTCCCCAAACCATTTTTAGGACAATAACTTGCATATTAGCCTTTATAATTAGCACTTTTGATTTTGAACGTTCAAGTCCATTGTATTTAATAGGGTTCTAAAGTTAACGCAAACTTTAGGTCTGTTCGCAGGTTCTGGTGCGAACCGAACAGGGGGGTGTTCGGCTCATCCCTAGTAATGATACACTGTAACCTCTGTCAACCAATCGCAAATGCTGCCTGATCTGATTTAGTAAACAGATTTTGAGTCTAAAGCCTCGTACACACGAACGAGTTTCTCGGCAAGAAACGACAAGAAAACTGCCGAGATAGCTTTCTTGCCGAGAAAATCGTTTGTGTGTATGGTTTCTCATCAAGAAAACCGACAAGAATCTCGACGAGAAATATAGAGAACCTGCTCTCTATTTTCTCGTCGAGATTCTCGTCAGCCTGTTTCTCCTCGAGAAAATTGTGTGTATGTACACTTACCTGTCCTCCGGGAAGCCCGCGCATGCTCAAAATGACTTCGACGCATGCGCGGTAGCTTCCTAGGCATAGATAGGGTGTAGCAAGATGGCGGCGACGGCATCGATGACGTCGATGATAGTCGATGACGTCACCGCGTTCGCTCGTTCACTGTGTTCGCTCGTTCGCTCGCACCGCATTTGCTCCTTTCAAAGAACCGCGGGTTCTTTGAATCGAGCGTGTGTACACTCGGCCGGGACAAGTTTCCTGTCCAAGAATCTCGTCAAGAAAAACGACGTGTTTTTTCTTGACGAGATTTTCGGCCGTGTGTACGAGGCTTCACTGCTATTTATTGTATGTCTCAGAGCAGATGGAGAGAGAAACTGCATTGAGGGGGGTTCAATCAATATTAAAGACGGCCCTGCAAAGACAGCTTAGAATTAGTAAAGGAAGAAAATGTTCTGTATTAAAGAAATTATCTACTAGCCTCTAATTGTAAACTGCAACAAATATGGAAATAAATTAAGAGAAGATCATATATTTCCTTATTAATAAATTAAATGCATTGAGGATGGATCATTAGTGTTAAAAGAGGAATCCTCAAATATAGTAATGTGTAATGTGGAAATATCCGCGCTACACCCAAAAGAAAACACCTGAAATCACATCCAAGTGCAAAAATTGTGAGAATGGGCAGGAGCAAAATCCTAAAAACGGGCAAAAATTCCCTATAAGTGAAAAAAGTGATGCTGCTGCAATTATTAATAGTTAGAATATTAAACTACAATGCAATGTTAAATGTGAATATAATGAGCATCCTTAACTAAAACAATGAAGTGTATAAAACAATATGTCATAAATGACATGTGATGTGAAAGGGTGAATAAACACCTTTAGGATGAAGTGTGCCAAAATATGCACAAGCACATACATATGAATAATACAGGACACAAAGGTCCAAAAATTTAGTATAAAATGAAATATTCAAAATTGTCCATAGGAGCAGTAAAGAAAAAAGCAATACAAAAATTGGAGAGAGACCAATCTTCTTAAAACTTTTCCTATTACCTTTCACATCACATGTCATTTATGACATATTGTTTTATACACTTCAGTGTTTTAGTTAAGGATGCGCATTATATTCACATTTATCAAATATAGTAATGCACAAGAAAATGTTCACATGCTTTGCTTTCATTTTACATCACAATTATAAACATACATTGTTGTGATAAAAATAAAGAGATTTAAATTTACTAACTAAAACAGCAGAAAACAGAGGACATTAATTAGTAAGGTCATTTCTGGATGGTAATAAGCTGAGGTGTCAAATTTGTTTTATGTGCTGCAGTTATTATGTGGAGTGAACTTTTGGTGAATTCCAGTTTCAGAGGTTTGTATCGTCTGAAAATAGAAACAGATATGCAAGTTAATACTACACATTTTCTAGTTTAGTTGCATTTGAGCATTTTCAAACTATAAAACAGTGCAAAAATGCTATCTATATTTCACTAGTCTGATTTTAGTAAAATTAATTCTGATTGGTTGGTGTTGGTTTATTGTACTTAGCACGGTTTATTAAATGAGCCTGTTTGTATATATGAGAGGAAGCTGTAAGCTGATATTTTATGTTGAAAGTTATGTTGAATGCTAGTAAAACCATTAATACAATTTATATAGTAAATTGGATTACTTTGCAAAACCATTAATAAAAAGGCATGGAAAGGCTGGAAAAATACAATAGGACACAAGGATCAATTAGAGGCAGCCAAGGTAACAAAACAGAGTACATTGAATTACATGATGTGTAATATAACCTTGGGAACATGCTGCTATTGTTCCTCGCTGAGTTTTTTATGAAAAAAAGTGATAAAAAAAGAAGTGATGGCTGAATCTGCCCAAGTGCATTTGGGTTTAGCAAATCTAGTTTCAACATTTGGCAGTACTGAACTTAGAGGCAAATCCTCTTCAAGTTTATCAGAACAAATCTTGTAGTTAATATATGTCCATTTTTAGGGTTAATAGGCAAGCTACATAAAATGGCATGGGAAACTGGGCACTGCCATCATTGACATCAATGCAATTAACTTTTATTGCGGCTTTCAGGGCAACATTGGAAATACACAAATTATTTTAATAAAATGTTTGGACGATGCCCTAAAGCTGTATGTTATGTTACAGAACAGTATGGTTTTTACAGACATTCTCAGTGACAGCATAAAATAGCACTGCATTATTATCTGTGTAATTGTTTATTTATTATTTATTTATTTACAATTCAGCTTGCTTATATCCAGCAGAGCACCCTAATCTCATTCATTTTAGTTTGAAGAACATTTCTTAGGTAGACTTAGCAGTGACACATACTTTTTCATCAAATGATTATAAATCTGCTTTAAATAAATAAATATTCTGCGCTTACCCAAACCGTGTAAATAAGTGTATGAATAAAATATACGTGAAATTGTATAATGTAAAGGGTGCTTCTACTTATATAAAATTTTAAGATAAAATATTGCAGAGCTAAAAATCCATGACAATGATACAATGTGCAAGTAAAATCCAAAAAATGAAATCCAAAGAGGTAATAAAGGCAAATAAAGTTCATATATTCATGCAAAAAAGAAATGGACTCTTACCAGAAAAGAAGGACTCTATTACGGAGTCAGAAATGCTCAACTATGTGAATCAGCTGTCACAGATCCTTTTAGGAACAGATGCTATTCAGAAGCAATAAACATGGGGCAAAAGATGTATCTCATAAATGAAGGAGAGCATCTACATAGTGTAATAGCATAACTATTTGTTTATTTGCTAGCTGCTTCTTATCACTATTTTAGTTTTAAAGCGGAGCTGCGCCTTAAAAAAATCTATTAAAAGCCAGCAGCTACAAATCCTGCAGCTGCTGACTTTTAATAAATGGACTCTTATCTGTCCTGGAGTCCAGCGATGTCGGCAGCTGAAGGCGAGCAATCGCTCATCACTCGGCTGCCCCCGCCGCCATCATCGGTGAGGGAATCAGGAAGTCAAGCATTGCGGCTTCACTGCCCGGTTCCCTACTGCGCATGCGCGAGTCGCACCGCACTTCTTCACTGGTCACCGTTGTGTTCTGGGAACTGTGTGTTTCCCAGAACACAATGGGGGGGGGGAGAGGAAGGGGCGTAATAGCCGAAGATTCTGCGGCTATCTATGCCTGGAAGTGGGTGCAAATATCTGTATTATACAGGTATTTGCACCCCCTCCCCCTGAAAGGTGCCAATTGTGGCACCGGGGGGGGGAGGGGGGAATCCGATGTCCGATGAGCGGAAGTTCCACTTTAGGGTGGAGCTCCGCTTTAACTATAATTATTTGGTCAGTGCGTTTTCTCTTCCCAATTTTTGCTACTTATACCAATAAATAGAAAGGATAAGTGCACAACCATTTATCATGTAATGGTAAATGACATTCAGCAATAAATCCTCTGAATATCAAAATATCAGATAGGTTGAAAAAAACAAAAACGTGTTGCAGGCCACAATAATAAAAGATAATGTCCAATTATTTGGGCTCAATTAGAGAAAGGTGATTCACAAACAGGTGCTTCAGCAGAGTGACTTCCCCACATAAACACACGCCTCTTACTAGAAGGATTGGATCTCAAGTTAAAGAGAAATAAACCACTCCAACAAAATCCAACCACCAGAGATATTCCACTCATTAGCCACTTTAAGGGCGCTCCTTCTATGTAAGATTACAGCTTCTTTAGTTACTTTGTGTGACGGGAGTCACTTTGGACAGGGGGCTAGACATGTGCCCCGTCAATAAATTTGTTTCGTTCCGTTTCGTATTAGACAAAAATTTGTATTTCGTAATTTGTGTCCGAAATTCAATTTGAATTTGTTTCGTACGAAATACGAATTTTCGTTAGATTCGTTAACTTTTCGTAACAATTACGAACATTTGTTATGATGAATTTAAAAGTAGAAAATACCTTTCTCAATATGGCAGTCGTCGACACATTATGCTCATTATGAGGGGCTCCCACCATCCCTGTGCTGTGCTGACTTCCTCCTGGGGCTGTACCCCTGCTGTGCTCATTATGAGGGGCACCCACCATCCCTGTGCTATGCTCATTATGAGGGACTCCCACTATCCCTGTGCTGTGCTGACTTCCTCCTGGGGCTGTACCCCTGCTGTGCTCATTATGAGGGGCTCCCATCATCCCTGTGCTGTGCTGACTTCCTGGGTTTTTAACTTCATCATAACGAAAAATCGTAATTATTGTTACAATAATAAAACGATATTAACGAACATTCTTATTTTGTCCTATTCTGAATCTCCCATCGACTACCAGTACCAGTCTGAGCAGTCTCCCACTCCCGAAACGAAATTCGTCATTGAAATTTCGTATTTCGTATCAAATTCGTAAGAATAGAAATTCGTATTTCGGATGCTTCCGAATGTACGAATTTTCGGAAATTCGTACGAATTTTCGATTCGTACAAAACAAATTGCACATGTCTACGGGGGGCCCAAAATCCCTTGGAGAGGTTGAGAAACCCTTGCTTCAGCTCCCCATGCACCTCCTATGTCTAAGTTACCATGTGTCTATTAGGAGCACAAGGTGACCAAGAAAATGGACATTAAGAATTTGGCTTGGATTACTTAAAATGGAACAGTAATGTTTATCCAAAATATCTTCCAGGAAATATACAAAGACTATACCTGGTTTATTTGATTCTGAACTATACATGTTATTGAAAGAGCTGATCACATTGGCCTCTGTACAATGTAGTATACGTCTGCTACTCGGAGCCCTGCTATTGTGTGAAGGTTTGCTGTGTTTATGCTTATGATAATGTCTATTGTCTGCAGTTAGGCTGGTCTGCGATGTGACATCTGAGTCATCCAGGTGGATGGGATTAGCCATTGGTCAGCCCTACCTCGTTGGCTAAACCATTGTGTGATGTTTTGGGTAAATATGTGGGTTATTGTGTATGCAGGGACTGACATACTTTTCAAGTACCAGTATATAAAAAGGCTGTATACTTGTCCAATAAATCTTTCCATGTTCAAGCTGTGTAACCAAGCTAGTCTCGCCTGGTTCTTAGTTACAATAGATGGGCTGTATTACCTGATATCTGAAGGTCTAGACTGGAGGAAGTAGTGTGCTGATGGATGCACTTAAGCGGAGTGTGACGTGATTACATGACACTATGTATCCTGAGTAGCGATGAGCCGAACACCCCCGGGTTCGGTTCGCACCAGAACCCGCGAACGGACCGAAAGTTCGCACGAACGTTAGAACCCTATTAAATACAATGGATGCGAACGTTCAAAATCTAAAGTGCTAATTATAACGACTATTATGCATGTTATTGTCCTAAAAAGGGTTAGGGAACCCGGGTTCTGCACCAGGGGACATGTATCAATGCAAAAATAAGTTTTAAAAACTGCCGTTTTTCGGGAGCAGTCATTTTAATGATGCATAAAGTGAAAAAAAAGTCAAATATTCCTTTAAATATCGTACCTGGGGTGTGTCTAAAGTATGCCTGTGAAGTGCCACGTGTTTCCCGTGTTTAGAACTGTCCCTGCACAAAATTACATTTCTAAAGGAAAAAAAGCCATTTAAAACTGCTTGTGGCTTTAATGTAATGTCTGGTCCCGGTAATATGAATGAAAATCTTTAAGAAAAATGGCATAGCTACCCCATCACACCCCCCCCCCCCACCCCAGCCCATTACCAGCCCCTTTGGGTCTTGTATGGATATTAAGGGGAACCCCGCACACAAAATAAAAAAGGCCCTATATACTCTGAACAGCCGTATACAGGCGGTGCATACAAGACAGGGACTGTAGGTTTGTTCTTATGTAGAATCTGTTTGTAATTTTGAACAGGTACATTGTTTAAGTGTAGCTCCAGCCAAAAAATCTATTTTTAAGCTTTTTGGAAAACATAGGGAAGGGTTATCACCCGTGTAACATTTGTTTTGCTGTCTGTGCAGTGTGCACCTGTTCAGAACAGTTCACCTCACTTTCCGTCCTAATGACAAATGTTTTTAGAAAATTTGGGGTTTTTATTGAAACAAGAATTGGTGATGAAGCATCAGTGGAGAGGAGACACTTTTTTTCCCATAGTAACTCTTACAGGAGAGAATTTGCCTTCCTAGATTTCCTCTCACTTCCTGTTGTATCCTTCCATTTGCAAGGAGGAGTCGTTTGTAAGTTGGATGTTTGAAAGTAGGGGCCTGCCGTATATACTCTGCTGAAATTTGCCCCTTACATGTTGGTGTTGCCACAACACTGTGAGCCCTCACAGTTACTCTTGGTGGGCGCATGAATGGGCCCTGCTGTGAATTATTAGATCAACAATTGTAATTACATGCCCTTGTTAAACAGGGGCAGAAAAATTGGGCCTTAGGCACTGGTGCCACAACACTGCAACTCCTCACAGATACTGTACTTGGAGCACAGCAATGAGCCCTGTTGCAAAGTATTGCATCAAAATTGGGCCTTAGGCACTGGTGCTGGTGCCACGACACTGCAACCTCTCCCAGATACTCTAGTTGGGGTGCAGGAATGAGCCCTGCTGCAAAGCATTGCATAAAAAATTGTAATAACACGCAAAACAGGGGCTGAAAAATTGGGCCTTAGCCACTGGTGCTGGTGCCACGACACTGCAACCTCTCCCAGATACTCTAGTTGGAGTGCAGGAATGAGCCCTGCTGCAAAGCATTGCATAAAAAATTATAATTACATGCCCCTGTTAAACAGGGGCTGAAAAATTGGGCCTTAGCCACTGGTGGCAGCACCCAGAAACAAAAATGTTCTTCCAAGCTATCATCATCAATCGGATAATTGAGGAGGAGGAGGATAGTCAGTCAACATAACAGGACAGTCTCTCAGCATCAGTCTTGAAGGGATGTGACATTTGAAAATAAATTAGTCTGTTATATCAGCTTCAGGTGTTTGGTAGCTGGTGGTGATCCAAGACTGGTTCATCTTTATGAAGGTCAGTCAATCAACCGAGTCGGTGGACAGGCGCACCCTGTGATCCGTGAGAAATCCTCCAGCAGCACTGAATGTGCGTTCTGAAAGAACGCTGGATGCAGGACAGGCCAGTAGCTCAATTGCATACTGTGCAAGCTCTGGCCAGTGATCCCTCCTCAAGACCCAGTAAGCCAGAGGATTTCCGGTGGGGAAGGTGTCCAAGTCTGACCTTGCCCCTAGGTATTCCTGCACCATGTATATCAGACGCTGGCGATGGTTGCTGGAACCGATCATACCTTGGGGATGCGGACTAAAGAATTGTCTGAACGCATCGGTCAGACGGCCACCTTCCCCACCGCTCCTTCTTTGACTGACCGAAGCCTCAGCAACTCGTTGTCCAGGACCAGGAGTTTGTAACCTCCCAGTCTCTGGGAACGCGTTGCACAGACCTTTCTGCAAGGCCTCCCGGAGTTGTCTCATCCTCTGCTCCCTCTGCGACGGTAAGATAAGGTCCGCAACCTTACCCTTGTATCGTGGATCAAGGAGAGTGGCCAGCCAGTAATGGTCCCTCTCCTTGATCCGAAGAATACGAGGATCCTTCCGCAGACTTTGCAGGATCAGGGAGGCCATGCAGCGTAGGTTAGGCTTTGTAGAGACGACCAGGATCTATAGGACACCTCCTCCCAGGATCAATGGCAATCCAACCAGGAAAAATCCGGATAGGCGGGTAGCAGCTACCCTATCCATTCATAACCATGGAAAACAAAAAATTGCTCCACATGGTGTAAATCCAAAAAAGATTTATTAGAAAAAAAATTTTCTCCATAAAAAGTTCACACAGTATGAACATCCAAAACAAAACTCCAAAGCATAAACAAAGAAATCCAAAAAATCCACACTCTAGAATATAAGTAGGCAGCGTGATAGGAACAGCAAGAGCTGGTGTATTTGTCCCGACCGGTTTCGTCTAATAAGACTTCTAGAAGAAGTCTTATTAGACGAAACCGGTCGGGACAAATACACCAGCTCTTGCTGTTCCTATCACGCTGCCTACTTATATTCTAGAGTGTGGATTTTTTGGATTTCTTTGTTTATGCTTTGGAGTTTTGTTTTGGATGTTCATACTGTGTGAACTTTTTATGGAGAAAATTTTTTTTCTAATAAATCTTTTTTGGATTTACACCATGTGGAGCAATTTTTTGTTTTCCATGGTTATGAATGGATAGGGTAGCTGCTACCCGCCTATCCGGATTTTTCCTGGTTGGATTGCCATTGATCCTGGGAGGAGGTGTCCTATAGATCCTGGTCGTCTCTACAAAGCCTGGCTGTCTGATCCGCCCACGAAGTGGACAAAGTCTTGAAGATCCACCGCCGTACGGTGTGTTGGATCCATCCCAGCTGGTAAGAGTACCTTATCTCTCCCCCATTAACACAAGGTGAAGGCACTCCCGGGTGTTACCACGTATATCCACATTGAACATCCATATCTACGTATTCTATAACAATCCCATATTGGACTTTGGTCTTTTTGGATGGTACTTTGTCTATTGTTAGACAACTACAGGGACATATACTCATCTTTGATGTCTGATAGAAATATTATTCTAATTTCACTGGTTTAGGATTATCACTCTATTGCTATTTATGTTTCACAACATAATATTTGCATTATAATTTTTGTTGTACATTAATATGTTGGTTAAATACTTGTAATCACAGAAGGATTACAGACACTTATTTATGCTATATATGTATTTCTATATTTTTCACTAATTTCGAAATATATACCAGCATGGGTTTTTGATTAAATTAGAATATTTTTCACACCCTACTATATTTAGGACTTTTATCCTAAATTCTCATTAGCGCCACACTTATTATATATTTACACTTAATTAATTTTGTCTGATTTTGGTGTTTGGCTGCTGTTGCTACAATATTTTGGGTTGGCGCAGTATTATATAATTTTATTTTACATGCAGCGTAGGTTAGCTGAGGCATTCGGTCCGGAGTCCTCTGGGTCACTAAGGACGACATGATCCGCAGCCACCTCCTCCCAGCCACGTACAAGTCCACGGGTTTCTTGGGACTGTAAATCATCCCTAAAAGACTGCTGCTGATGATGCTGAGTGCCAGGCTCCACCTCCATGCTGACACAATCCTCCTCCTCCTCCTCCTCTTCCTGTGCGATGGGTGGGACAGAAGGAACACTGTCTGGGTAAAGGGGGCCTTGAGAGGCAAGGAAGTCCTCCTCTTCCTGCCTCTGTTCTGCCTCAAGTGCCCTGTCCATTATTCCATGCAGCGTATGTTCCAACAGGTGGACAAGAGGTACAGTGTCACTGATGCATGCACTGTCACTGCTCACCATCCTCGTGGCCTCCTCAAATGGTGCCAGGACAGTGCATGCATCCCTGATCATGCCCCACTGGCATGGTGAAAAAAACCCGAGCTCCCCTGACCCTGTCCTGGTGCCGTAGTCGCACAGGTACTCATTGATGGCCCTCTGCTGTGTGTGCAGCCGCTGCAGCATGGCCAACGTTGAGTTCCACCTGGTGGGCATGTCACATATAAGGCAGTTCTTGGGCAGGTTTAACTCCTTTTGCAGCTCAGCCAGGCGAGCACTGGCATTATAAGATCTGCGGAAATGCACACAGACTTTCCTGGCCTGCCTCAGGACATCCTGTAAGCCCAGGTACCTGCCCAAGAACCGCTGCACCACCAGGTTAAGGACGTGAGCCACACAGGGCACATGGGTCAGTTGTCCCTGTTGGAGGAGGTTGGTGCCATTGTCGCAAACCACCATTCCTGGCTTAAGCTGGCGTGGCGTCAACCACCTCTCGGCCTGCCCCTGCAGAGCAGACAGAACCTCTGCCCCAGTGTGGTTCCTGTCCCCCAAACACACCAGCGCAAGCACGGCATGGCATCTTTTTGCCTGCGTACTTGCGTAGCCCCTTGAACGCCTACGGAGCACCGCTGGTTCCGAATGGACAAAGCACAGGAAGAGGCAATGGAGGAAGAAGAAGAGGAGGGGGTGGAGGAGAGAGGTGTGTCACAACCAGTAGTAGCATTTTGGAGGCGTGGCGGCGGAACAACCTCCAACACTACTGCACCTTGTCCTGCATCCTTCCCAGCTGCCAAAATAGTGACCCAATGGGCCGTGAAAGAAAGGTAACGTCCCTGTCCATGCCTGCTGGACCATGAGTCAGCGGCAATATGCACCTTACCGCTGACCGCCCTGTCTAGCGAGGCCAAGACATTGCCTTCCACATGCCGGTAGAGAGCCGAGTCTACCAACTGAAAAGGCAGCAGTTGAAGCGCTAGCAATTTAGCCAAGCTAGCCTTCAACCGCTGGGCATGTGGATGGCTGGGAGTGAACTTCTTTCGACGGTCCAGCAGCTGGGGCAGGGAAATTTGCCTGCTAGAATCGGACATCGGTGTACTGCTAGCAGAGTGCCCGCAAGTACTTGGCTGTGACACACCTAATTCTACACCTTCATTCCTCTCAGTGCAGGTTTCAGAGAGGACTGAAGGTATAGTGGAGTTGGAGATCCCAGCTGATGCGGTGCAAGGAGAGGTCCGCTTTGTTCTTTGGTGTGGATCTTTAAGGTAGGCTTGCCAACGAGCTGCATGGCAGGTCAACATATGTCTGGTCAAGCATGTGGTGCCTGTGAGGGGGTTAGCTCGGCAGCGGGTGTGGGTGACCCCCGGGATGGGCTCCCCACACAAAAACAGGCCCAGCAAACGGATGTTGTGGTTTTCAAAATCAAAAAGGTGCGGTTTATTTTCTATTTACAGTGACAAAACACAGCAAAGCAAAAGAAACATAAACAAAATAAATCCTGGTCAACTTGACCTCTAACTAAACATACAGGTTTCCTAACTAACAACTGGGATCAGCCTAGTGCTGTCCTAGTCCCTAAGTCCCTGGTTTTAAATGTCCAAGCAAATAGCCACACAGGCTTTGTCTCACCGCACAGGGGTTCACTCTCCCTAGACAGTCCACACAGGTCTGGTTCCAGGCATGAGCTAACACCTAATGAATCTGGGAGTTTTTATAGAGGCCTTAAACGAACTGACAGGCTTCAGCTGGTCTCATCAACTCCCTGCCTGCACGACGCCCAGCCCTCTCCCTAGAGGTATGAGTCATCCATGAGCCCACTAGCCCCAGCTGGGCTTATACAACTCTCCGCCTAGTTGTATAAGTCGGCTTAAAGCCTGAATCTGGGCGAAATATATCTACCCCCCTGGATGCAACCAGGTGACTTTACCTTCCTGCTGTCACATACCCCCCCCTCTTGTTTTAACCTCGGGGTTGGAACACCAGCAATCAGGCATTCATGTACTCGAGACAAAGCATCCACATTCCCCATTTGAACGCCAGGGCGATGCTTTACTGTGAAGTTGAATTCCTGGAGGGCCAGGAACCACCTATTCACTCTTCTATTTGTTTCCTTGTTTTGAGCCATCCACTTTAACGGAGCGTGATCCGTAACCAAGTCAAAGTGCCTACCTAGCAGGTAGTACCGAAGGGAATCTAGAGCCCACTTCACCGCTAAACACTCCTTTTCAACGGTGGCGTAATTTACCTCATGGGACTTCAACTTCCTGCTGAGGTAAATGACTGGGTGCTCTTCCCCATTCCAGACCTGGGACAATACTGCTCCTAACCCCACATCTGACGCATCACTTTGTACGACAAAGTCTTTAGAGAAGTCGGGTGAGTACAACACTGGCTGGCTACATAAGGCTTGTTTCAAGAATTGGAATGCTGCCTCAGCCTCGGGGGTCCATTTAATCATGACCGACCCTTTCCCCTTCGTCAGGTTGGTTAGGGGCACAGCCTTAGAAGCAAAGTGGGGAATGAATCGCCGATAATACCCAGCGATTCCCAGAAAGGCTCGTACCTGCTTCTTGCTGTTGGGACGTGGCCAACTCTGGATGGCCTCGACTTTGTTGAGTTGGGGTTTTATTACTCCCCTCCCAATGGTGTACCCAAGATATTTGGCCTCTTCCTGCCCAATGGTACACTTCTTGGGGTTAGCCGTAAACCCCGCTTCCCGAACAGAGTCCAGGACTGCTTGCACTTTTGGCAGATGTGAGGCCCAATCTGTGCTATGGACAATTACGTCATCCAGGTAAGCCGCAGCATACTTCCGATGGGGCCTCAGCATCTGGTCCATTTTCCGCTGGAATGTGGCCGGCGCATTCTGTAACCCGAACGGCATTCTTTTATATTGGAACGCCCCGTCTGGGGTTACAAATGCGGTTTTCTCTTTGGCCGACTTGGCCAGGGGGATTTGCCAATACCCTTTTGTGAGGTCAAGAGTCGTCATGTATCGGGCTGTTCCCAGCCGGTCGATCAACTCATCTATACGTGGCATGGGGTAGGTGTCAAATTTTGTAACTTTGTTCAACTGACGAAAATCGTTACAAAATCGCCAGCTCCCATCCGGTTTAGGCACCAACACAATGGGACTAGACCAATCACTTTGGGACTCCTCTATCACCCCTAAGTTCAGCATTTTCTGTACTTCCTCCCGTATTGCCTCCCGTCGGGCCTCTGGGATCCGATAGGGTTTTAACTTCACCCTTTCACCGGGCGGGGTAATGATGTCATGCTCTACCCCAGATGTTTGTCCCGGCAGCTCAGAGAATACCTCCTTGTTGCGAAGCACAAACTCCTTAACCTCCTGTTGTTGGGGTTGTGACAAGGTGGCTGCTATTCCAACCTCAGGAATCACGCAACCAGTTTGAGCTGGTGACCAAGTGTCTGCGACTAGGGACTCTCTATCCCTCCAGGCTTTCAACAGATTAACGTGATAGATCTGTTCGGGCTTTCGCCTTCCTGGTTGTCTGACCTTGTAATTCACTTCGCTCACTTTTTCCATTATCTCGTAGGGGCCTTGCCATTTGGCAAGGAATTTACTTTCAACCGTAGGGACAAGTACCAGTATCCTATCCCCCGGGGAAAAGGTACGGGTCTTGGCTCCACGGTTGTACACTCTCTGCTGTGCTAACTGCGCTTGGGCCAAATGTTCCTTCACGATGGGCATTACCTGTGCAATTCGGTCTTGCATCAGGGCGACATGCTCAATCACACTCCTGTGGGGAGAACTCTCACTTTCCCAAGTTTCCTTGGCAATATCCAACAGCCCTCTTGGGTGTCTCCCATACAGTAACTCAAAGGGGGAGAATCCCGTAGAGGATTGGGGCACCTCCCTAATAGCAAACATCAGATAAGGAAGTAGACAGTCCCAATCCTTTCCATCTCTATCCACCACTTTCTTCAACATTTGTTTTAGGGTTTTGTTGAATCTTTCAACCAGCCCATCGGTTTGGGGGTGATACACAGATGTACGTAATTGCGTCACTTTGAACAATTTACACAGCTCCTTCATAACCCGGGACATAAAGTGTGTACCTTGGTCCGTAAGCAGTTCTTTACAAATACCCACCCGGCTAAACACAAGAGATAGCTCTTTGGCTATGGTTTTGGCCGAGGTATTTCGGAGAGGGATCGCTTCTGGATAACGGGTGGCATAGTCCATTAGAACTAATATGTACTGGTGCCCCCTAGCGGACTTGATTATAGGACCTACCAAATCCATGGCGATCCTCTCAAACGGGACCTCAATGATGGGTAGAGGGACCAGCGGGCTACGGAAATGTGGCATCGGGGCCGACCTCTGACACACAGGGCAGGAGGAACAATAATTTTCTATGTCCTTCATCACCCCCGGCCAATAGAATCTCTGTAATACCCTCTCTCGGGTTTTCTCTGTCCCCAGATGACCTCCAAGAATGTGCCCATGAGCCAACTCCAACACCAACTTCCTGTAAGGTTTGGGCACCACAAGCTGCTCAACGGTTTCTTCTGCCCTTTTTGCCACCCGATACAGTAGGTCCTTCTCTACGCTGAAGTATGGGTAAGTGCAGGTATTATCTGGGTTCACTAACTCGCCATCTATTTTCACTACGTTTTCCCGTGCCTTTATTAGGGCGGGGTCTTTCAACTGTTCTGTGGCAAAGTTTTCCCTGTGAACCTCAAGATCAGAAAACTCCACAGACGGTAGGTTTTCGTCTGAGGAGGTGGGCTCCTCTCCAGTTTCTTGAGTCTCCCCTGCCAATACTGATAAGGGAAATTCCGGAGAGTCCTCACCACTCTCAGGGGAGTTCTGGCTATCACATTCCTGGTACATAGGGGCACCAGTGGGGGGCTCAGGATCATCCCACAGTTCCCAGAACTTCGGAAAATCCCTTCCCACAATGGCGTCATGCGGTAACTGAGATACTAAGCCCACTGGATGAAAGAGGGTACCTTTGGGGGTCTCGAAACACACTGTAGTCACTGGATACTCTCGGGTGTCCCCATGCACACAAATAACAGCTACCTTGCTATTCCCAGAGACCTCTGTGTTAACTAACTCAGCCTTTATCAGGGTCACAAGGCTACCTGAATCCAGCAATACCACAACATTTCTACCATTAACACACATTTTGCATAAATGTTTCTCAGTTCCTCGAATGGCAGTGCATGCGACTGTCGCACACAGCGACTGACGTCTGCCCGTCAGAAAGTCACACTGCATGGGTTCCTCCACAACCGGGCAATTGGCTGCAATATGTCCCGCTTGCCGGCAGCGGTAGCAAACGATCCTTCTTGCCGCCTCTTGAGCCGCTGATTTCCCAGGCTGTTCTCGCCAAACTTGGGGTAGAGCTCCCACCCTCTCACTCTCTCCACCCTCACCCCTTGGAATCCTCTTATCCGCCCCTGGGGATGGTCTGGTCTTAGGGTGGAAAGTCCGAGTGTCTCTGGAAGAGGCCGTCAGGTTCTCTGTAGCCAAGTATTTCTCCACACGATCCACAAGACCATCGGCCGTCTCTGGGTCTCCATGGCTTACCCACTTTTGGATGGCAGTAGGAAGAGCTCTCAAAAACCGATCCATTACAACACGTTCCACAATCTTTGGTGCGGACAAAGTCTCTGGCTGTAGCCACTTTCTGCTCAGGTGAATGAGATCATACATTTGAGACCTGGGGGGTTTTCCAAGCTGGAAAGTCCAGTTATGCACACGCTGAGCCCGGACAGCCAGGGTGACACCCAGCCTTGCCAATATTTCAGCTTTTAGCATCACATAGTCTTTTGCTTGGTTAGGCTCTAGGTCATAGTAAGCTTTCTGCGATTCACCAGTTAACAGAGGAGCCACCAGTCCAGCCCACTGCTCCTCAGGCCACTTTTCTCTTTCAGCGGTCCTTTCAAATGTGGTCAAAAATACCTCTGGATCATCCTCTCCAGTCATTTTTGTCAATAAACGACTGACCCCAAAGGACGCGGTATTAGTGGGACGGCTTTCCTCACTGGTCTGCGGACGTTGCTGCATTACTGCTTCCATCTGTTGTTGTAGTCTCTGCTCTTGCTTCTGCAACAGGTCTATGAAGCGGGCCTCAGATTGCTGCTGGGCTTGTTGCTGAGCCTCCAGACTCTGTTGCAAAGTTGCGTTTGTCTGCTGCTGGGCTGCAAGGCTCTGTTGATGAGCTTGCTGCTGGGCTGCAAGGCTCTGTTGATGAGCTGCAAGGCTCTGTTGATGAGCTGCAAGGCTCTTTTGCAAACCTGCATTTGTCTGCTGTTGATTGGCATTTGCTAGAGCCAGCTGTTTCAGTATCTCCTCCATGCTGGCTTAAAAAAAAAATGCCTGTATTCTCCACCAACTGTGAGGGGGTTAGCTCGGCAGCGGGTGTGGGTGACCCCCGGGATGGGCTCCCCACACAAAAACAGGCCCAGCAAACGGAGGTTGTGGTTTTCAAAATCAAAAAGGTGCGGTTTATTTTCTATTTACAGTGACAAAACACAGCAAAGCAAAAGAAACATAAACAAAATAAATCCTGGTCAACTTGACCTCTAACTAAACATACAGGTTTCCTAACTAACAACTGGGATCAGCCTAGTGCTGTCCTAGTCCCTAAGTCCCTGGTTTTAAATGTCCAAGCAAATAGCCACACAGGCTTTGTCTCACCGCACAGGGGTTCACTCTCCCTAGACAGTCCACACAGGTCTGGTTCCAGGCATGAGCTAACACCTAATGAATCTGGGAGTTTTTATAGAGGCCTTAAACGAACTGACAGGCTTCAGCTGGTCTCATCAACTCCCTGCCTGCACGACGCCCAGCCCTCTCCCTAGAGGTATGAGTCATCCATGAGCCCACTAGCCCCAGCTGGGCTTATACAACTCTCCGCCTAGTTGTATAAGTCGGCGTAAAGCCTGAATCTGGGCGAAATATATCTACCCCCCTGGATGCAACCAGGTGACTTTACCTTCCTGCTGTCACATGCCCAAGCGGGTGATGTTTTGACCACGCGATATACGCTTGAGACATATGTTGCAAACAGCAGCTGTGCGATCTGATGCACTCGACTCAAAAAAGGTCAACACCAGAGAACTTTTTGAATAACGGGCAGAGGCAGCGCCCTGCACAGGCGGAGCTCTGTGGTGTGATTCCGTCGGTGTGCTGCCCTTACGCTGGCCCCCCGAGGGCATCCTGCCTCGTTGGAGATGTGCCTCCTCCTCATCCTCCTCCTCCTCCTCCTCTCTCCTATTAGGCACCCACGTGGAGTCAGTGACCTCATCATCCCCTCCCTCCTCATCACTGGAGCCAATCTGGCAGTAGGCTGCAGCTGCTGGAACATGACTGCCAGATTGGTGTCCTTCTTGAGCATCCCCTCTCTCTGCTCTCACGCTACTGCCTTCCTCTAGCTGGGTATCATCATCAGACCCTTCGAAACGCTGGACATCCTCCTGGAGCATGTACCCAACACTGTGCTCAAACAGTTCGGGGGACTCCTCAGGAGGACATGGTTGGTCTAGGGAAGGAGTGACTGATGATGACATTGATACCAGGGAAGAGGACGCTTTGTCAGCTGCTTTGCCAGTACCCTGAGCCTGGGTGAGAGAGGATGAGGAGGATGAGGAGGGCTTGGTCATCCACTCTACCAAGTCTTCGGCATGATGCGGCTCAACACGTCCAGCTGCCGAAAAGAAGGACAAGCGTGTCCCATGGCCACGTGCTGATGGCGATGCACCACGTCCACGACCAGCACTGTTGTCTGTAGACACAGAGCCTGCTTGCCCTCTTTTATTGGCTCCTGACTGTCTGCCTCTCCTTGTTTGCCTTCCAGACATTTGAATGGCCTGCAGGGAGATGAGAAAACCAGCAATAGGGCCTAACTTCAGGAGTATATTTTGCAGGAATCACACTACGCCTGCTGTAAGTGCTGCAAATGCCTGTTGGTGTAAAACACCAGGAAAACACAGCCATACGGGCTAGCTTCAGGTGTATAATGTGCAGGAGGCACACTCCGCCCGCTGTAAGTGCTGCAAATGCCTGTTGGTGTAACACACCAGGAAAACACAGCAATACGGGCTAACTTCAGGTGTATAATGTGCAGGAGGCACACTCCGCCCGCTGTAAGTGCTGCAAATGCCTGTTGGTGTAACACACCAGGAAAACACAGCAATACGGGCTAGCTTCAGGTGTATAATGTGCAGGAGGCACACTCCGCCCGCTGTAAGTGCTGCAAATGCCTGTTGGTGTAACACACCAGGAAAACACAGCAATACGGGCTAGCTTCAGGTGTATAATGTGCAGGAGGCACACTCCGCCCACTGTAAGTGCTGCGAATGCCTGTTAGTGTAACACACCAGGAAAACACAGCAATAAGGGCTAGCTTCAGGTGTATACTGTGCAGGAGGCTTAGCAACAATGACACTGACACTGTCCCCTGCCTATCCTTCTCTCTCCCTGCACTCAAGGTTTATCAAAGAATATGACACTGACACTCTCCCTGCCTATCCTTCTCTCTCCCTGCACACAAGGTTTAGTAAAGAATATGACACTGACACTGTCCCCTGCCTATCCTTCTCTCTCCCTGCACACAAGGTTTATCAAAGAATATGACACTGACACTGTCCCCTGCCTATCCTTCTCTCTCCCTGCACACAAGGTTTAGCAAAGAATATGACACTGACACTCTCCCTGCCTATCCTTCCCTCTCCCTGCACACAAGGTTTAGCAAAGAATATGACACTGACACTGTCCCCTGCCTATCCTTCTCTCTCCCTGCACACAAGGTTTAGCAAAGAATATGACACTGACACTCTCCCTGCCTATCCTTCTCTCTCCCTGCACACAAGAATAGCACAAAGAATATCAACACTGTCCTTGCCTATCCTTCTCTTTCCCTGCGCCGTAACACACTACACAAGGCCGCCGCGCTGGCGGCCTTTTATAGTGTGGGGCGTGTGCTAAACCCCTGAGCTATAATTGGCCACAGGCAACCTGCCTGTGGCCAATTATGGCTCTCCTAGCTGCCGGCGCTGTGATTGGCCAAGCATGCGGGGTCACAGTGCATGCTTGGCCAATCACAGCACCGGGATTGCACTGCGATGGCGCAGTGTATTGTGGGCCGTTCGCGTCACTCGAATTTGTCGCGAACGGCCCAAATCGTTCAATGTTCGCCGAACGGTCGAACAGTCGATGTTCGTGTCAAACGTATGTTCGACTCGAACACCGAGCTCATCCCTAATCCTGAGTATCCACTGGATCAATGCCAAGCGTGCCGCTGTAAATTTTCTCATACATAGAGGGTGAGAGATGAAAGAGGCTTCATGGAGTAGTACATAAAACCATTATTTATTTAAAAGTAACATTGCACTTACATGTAATAAATGATCAGAACCAAAAAAAATATCCCACACAGCTGCCTCGCCTGCAGACTGGTGAGTTGTGACGTCACAAAAATCAGAGGCTTCGTTCCCAGTAGATTCCTCTTGCGGGGAAACGCATTGGGTGAACCCAATTTTTGTAACGTCACTACGCACCAGCCTGTAGGCGAGGTCCACAGCTGTGTGGGATATTTGTTTTGCTTCTGATCATTTTTTTTACATGTAAGTGCAATGTTTATTCCCCTTTAAGACTCCCAGGACTACCTTACCCAGAACCCCTTTCGGCAATGTTTCCACCCCAGAGACTCATGGGAGGGGTTATAAAAGGAGGCGAGGCTGGGCTCGGCCTCTTTGGGACACGAGACTTCAGTGACTGATCCTCCTGTGCGGATGTGCCGGTGTGCAAGGCCTGAAGCCTAAGGCCTTGTGCAGCACCAAAGAGCCTTCCACCCCGCTGCGAGCCTGGGTGGCATCTGACTTCGCTTATTCACAGCCTTGGTTGGATCGGGGACCCGATCGCTGGAGACACTGTGTGTGAGGACACAGTCGGTGGAAGTTCCCGGACTGGGATCGCGTCCGGAGGGGTGAGCGAGCGTATGCTCAGACCATATACTGTTTATTGCTGATGTGCCTATAGACTGCCGTGGCCCACAAGTTTATATCTGATACTCTCACTGGAGATCCATATCAGAGTTGAACCCAGAGGTTCTTCAGTAAAGTGTTTGTTCTATCACAATCTTCCCACTGGATTACAAATGTTGTTCTGTTATATGCACCACCTTTAAAGACTTGCCGGTGAAGAAACTATCATCCCCTAGAGACTGAGTTTTAGGTATCTGAGCCAGGCCTGGCCAGTTAGTTAGTTCATTTAGTTGCTGCGCCACAGGGCGCCTAGTTAACGGTCGCCCATGCGGCGCACCTTTACTGTTCTATTAATGCATAGTGTGTTTATTCCTGCAGGGCTCTGCAACCTATTTCATGTAAACTGTTACCACTGTTGACCCTTTTTACCACAATCTAAAGTAAATTAGATACCCCTTTCATTATTGCCTTGGTGTCTGAGTTTAATCATATAGCATAAGAATTATATTGTTGCCATAACTAACTGTGCCAGTAGGGGGTCGAGTAAATTGCCGAGGGTTGGCGGTGCTGTCTTCAGGGCCCAAACTAAATCTGCGGCCCTCTTAGTTGAAGGTATCGCTACACGTGGGGGTTCTCGCCCGGGATCCTGATACAGCAGTTGAACGCCAGAGGTGCCGGCATGGACCCACAAGCAGTAGAAGAGTGGTGCAAAGCCTCTAGGGCAGAGCCAAACAAGTCGATAGTCATCAGCCTCCCAGGGGAGGAATGGAAGACTGAGATGGTAGAGGAGTTAATGAAGTTAGTGTCCCCAGATCACACACCGTGGGTGATAGATATAAAGTCAGACCCAGACACTTCATATCAGTATGCACTGGTGGAATACGGAGACAGGATACCAGAGGCTTGCAAGCACAAGTGTGTAAAGACGCAAGACAATAGAACCTATAGGTTGGCGCCCGCAGTAACTATAAAGAAGGAACCATCACAGATGGGATCACCGCAGGCTGCGGCCCGTACCTCACCAGAAAGAGGAGACGGAGTGACACCCCCGGTGGCACCCGCACCTGCCACTGCTATATCACCAGAATTGATAAAGGCAATAGGGGATCTGCTAATCAAATGTCAGAAGACAAACACAGTGCATGTAGAGACTAGCTACCGGAGACTGAAGACATTCTCAGGGAAGCTCCCTGTCCCTGCAGGGGAAGAAGATTTTGATACCTGGGTGGAGCAGGCATTACAAGCAGTGGAGGCATGGGAGGTGCCTGAAGCGCAGAAGAGGCAACGAGTGATAGAAAGCCTCAAAGGCGCAGCAGCAGAAGCAGTGAAAAGTTTTGGGAATGCAGACTGCACGGCTCAAGACTGTCTAGCCATGCTACAGGAAGAGTTTGGTCAATTGTGAAAAGGTGACAGAGATGGTCTACCAATTTGAACATACTTTCCAACAGCCAAGGGAGAAACTTTCAGAGTATGCTAGGAGACTGAACAGGTTGCTGTGCAAGATTGTGTTGAAGAAGGGAATGAAGCCCCAAGATACAGATGCGGCAAGAATGAAGCAAGTCCTAAAGGGAGCGTTACGCTCGGATCCAGTCTAGCTGCACCTGAAAACCTCGGGAGGAGGAACGTTACTGACTTATGCTGACTTGATAAAAATCATCAGAGATGAGGAGGCGCTACAACAGGACCAGCAAATGATTAAGACAAATGTTGTCCCCGCACAGGTGCTAGTCAATCCAGTGATGACCCCTGAAAGAGACTCAGAGGTAGACACTCTAAAATCACAAATGTCCAAGGTGTTAGAGATGTTGACCTCTCTGATAGCAAAAGACCCAGAGGGTCCCAGGAGAGAAGTACTAAGGAAGGAACTATTCCCAGTTGCCTCAGCACCCGCATCTTTACAAGAATGGGGAGATATAGTCTGCTTTAACTGTGGAGGAATTGGCCATATTGCAGCTACATGTTCCAGTCCCAAGAAGAAGAAAATGGACAACTGCAAGCCGGCGGGAAACTTCAGAGGGCCCCGGTGAAGGAGTCAACCGGGTGCCCATCACCTTCAGTGATCTCCAAGCTGAATGCAAAGCAGAAGAAAAGAGGAGATAAAACACCTCAGAGGAAACACAACATTCCTCAACAGAGATACACCCCAGAGAAAGGGGGCAATACCCCCAGAAAAGGCACAGCACTCCCCAGAGGGGGTGCACACCTAAGAAAAACAATAGTATCCCTCAGCGGGTCCGTACACCCATTGAAAGGAGGGAAATCAATGCATAACAGACTCAAGAAAGATTAAAGTCCAAAGGGAGTTGGACGAGAGAGAGTCCGAAGGGAAAGGGCCAGAAGGAGGCGACCCCTGTCAGGCCATATTCGGAGAAGCTGGTAGGCCCATCTCCTATAGTGCCCATTCAAGTGGAGGGAGTCTACACCAGAGCAATCTTGGATACTGGGGCACAAGTGACCCTATTATACTGGGATTTCTACGATAAACACTTGAGTCACCTGCCCATCCAGAAGAAAGAGGAACTGGAAATATGTGGGATTGGAACCCAGAGTTTCCCCTACGATGGCTATCTGCCCATCAAGATGACCTTTGATCCATCCGTGGCTGGGAAGGCCGAAGTGTTTGACACCCTGGCAGTTGTGTGCCCTCGACCGCCAGGAGCCAATAAGAGTTCCCTTATAATAGGGACAAACACGGACCTGGTCCGAAGACTCTTGACCTCTCTAGTGGAAGAGAAGGGGCAAGCGGCCACCAAGATCCACCCCATGCTGAAGACGGCCTACCAACGGCTGGTCCTAGAGCAGAAGACCCCTGGAGAGGGGATAGGGAAGGTGTGGAGACTTGGAAGAGAAGGGGTAGTGTTGCAGCCCGGCAAAGTAACCTGTCTCAGAGCCACTGTGAAGCTTACTTGGGAGCAGCCTGGACCCTTTTTCATGTTGGGGTCTGACCCAAGGGAAGAGTCCCCTGGTCTGGAAGTGATACCAGAAGTGATTCCACTAAAGGCCCTGAAGAAGGCCCATTGTAGAGTTCCGGTGAGTGTTAGGAACACTACAGATGGCCCCATGGAAATCCCAGCCAGGATGCTGCTGGGCCAGGTGAGCCCTGCTGCCCCTGTTACCCTGTCAGAAGTCAAGGGGACGGGTGAAGGAGGAGATGTTTGGGAGAAGCTGTCCATGGAAAACCCGAATCTGCCCAGGGCTTGGAAAGAGAGAGCCAAGGCCCAGTTGACCAGATGGGAGAAGATCTTCTCCAAAGATGAATTCGATGTGGGGTGTGCAAGGAGTGCCACCCATCGGATCCGCCTCCAAGAAGATAAGCCCTTCAGAGAGAGGGTCAGGCGGGTCCCACTAGCAGATCTGGAGGATCTAAGGGAACAACTTGCAGAACTTAAGAGGACTGGTGTGATCCGGGAGTCTAGAAGCTCCTATTCCTCCCCGATAGTGGTGGGAATGGGTCATTGAGGCTCTGTATAGACTACAGGACTCTCAACAGGAGAACCATACCCGACCAGTACACCACTCCGAGGATAGAGGAAGCTTTACAGAGCCTGTCTGGAGCCAAGCGGTTCAGCGTTATGGATCTCAAAAGTGGATACTATCAGATCCCTATGCATCCAGAAGACAAGGAGAAGACAGCCTTCATAACCCCAGTGGGGTTCTTTGAGTTTGATCGAATGCCCCAGGGACTGTCTGGAGCTCCTGCTACCTTCCAACATCTCATGGAGAAGACTGTAGGAGACATGAACCTTATTGAAGTCCTTGTATACCTGGACGATGTGATTGTCTTTGGGAGAACCTTGGAGGAACACGAGGAGAGGCTGGAAAAAGTGTTGAGAAGACTCAGTGAGGAGGGACTAAAGCTTTCGCCTGAGAAGTGTCGGTTCTACCAGTCTTCTGTGAACTATCTGGGGCACATAGTGTCTGAAGAAGGGATGGCCACAGACCCTGAGAAATTGGAGGCAGTTACCTCCTGGCCACGACCCACCACAGTAACAGAACTCAGATCCTTCTTAGGGTTCTGCTCCTATTACAGGAGGTTTGTGGAAGGATTCGCCCGAATTGCTAGACCATTGAATGAACTGCTCAAGACTGAGGGGGAAGAGGACGACTCAGGGCCCAGAAAGCCGGGAGAGTCAGTCAGAGATCAGTGGAATCAGAAGTGTGAAGAGGCCTTCCAGGCATTGAAGAAGAGCCTAACCACTGCCCCAGTCTTGGCCTACGCAGACCCAACCAAACCCTATGAACTACACGTAGATGCTAGTCATGACGGTCTGGGAGGAGTACTTTACCAAGAACACGAAGGGCAACTACGGCCTGTTGCCTACGTGAGCAGGAGCCTGACCCCCTCTGAGAAAAACTACCCCACTCACAAGCTGGAGTTCCTGGCCCTTAAGTGGGCGGTAGTAGACAAGCTCAAAGACTACCTGTATGGGGCGGAGTTCACTGTGAAGACTGACAACAACCCCCTTACCTACCTTTTCACTACAGCAAAGCTGGATGCCACTGGACACAGGTGGCTGGCCGCATTGTCTGGATTCAATTTTAGCCTAAAGTACAGGCCAGGGATTGGGAATCGAGATGCAGACGCTCTGTCCAGGAGATCTCATGGTCCCACCCGTGACATGGAAGACTGGGCTCAAGTGGCACCTGACGGGGTGCGGGCCCTTTGTCAAGGGGCTGAATTACAAGCCAGAGGGGGCTCAAGGGCGGAAGAGATAGGAGTTACCATGGTAGGAGTCCCCAAACAGTACTGTGGAGTAACTCAACTGGAGGAAGACCATCTGCCGAAGCTGTCCAAGAAGGAACTAAGATGTGACCAGTTAGAAGACCCCATGGGGAAATTAGTTCTGGAAGCCCTGGAGAATCAGGATCCAAACAGACTCCTGAGTCACTCCTCAAAGGAAGCTTGCCTGTTGAGGAAAGAGTGGGACAGGTTACAGGTGCATCAGGGAGTGGTCTACCGAAGGGGCCCCTCTGATGACCTGGAAGACAAATGGCAATTGTTTCTTCCGGAAAAACACAGAGAGACTGTTCTGATTGCCCTACATAACAATCATGGCCACCTAGGGGCGGAAAGGACCTTTCAACTTGTCAGAAGTCGGTTCTATTGGCCCTGCATGAGGGCAGAAGTGGAAGAGTACTGCCATTCATGTGCATGCTGCATCCAGAGGAAGACTTTACCCCATCAAGCTGCCCCAATGGGCCATCTACAAAGTCAAGGCCCAATGGATCTGGTATGCATTGATTTCCTCTGCCTCGAACCCGACCTGAGTGGACTAGGAAATGTTCTGGTGATAACCGATCATTTCACCCGGTATGCCCAAGCTTTCCCAACCAAATACCAGAAGGCTTCCACAGTAGCCAAGGTACTTATGGAGAAGTATTTTGTCCATTATGGGCTGCCCCAGCGACTTCATTCAGATCAAGGAAGGGACTTTGAGAAACTCCTGGATTCGTTAGGAATCAAGAAAACTCGAACCACACCTTACCACCCACAGGGAGATGTTTAGCCGGAGAGGTTTAACCGAACCCTGCTCAACATGTTGGGAACTCTGGATAGTGAGAAGAAACAACATTGGAGCAAACACATAGCAGCTATAGTACACGCTTACAACTGCACCACCAGTGATGCTACAGGCTACTCCCCATATCGACTCATGTTTGGGAGAGAAGCAAGGTTGCCTGTGGACCTGGCCTTTGGCACTTCTTTAGACCATTCCTCAGCCACATCCCACAAAGGATATGTGGACAGGCTCAGACACAGCCTGAAAGTAGCTTATGAACAAGCTCAAGCGGCCTCAGATCAAAGGGGAGCCCGAAACAAAAGAAACTTCGACCTGAAAGTCCGGGTACAAGACCTGCAGCCCGGGGATCGAGTACTGCTACGCAATCTGGGGGTCCCTGGAAAACACAAACTTGCAGACAGATGGAGATCTGAACCCTATGTCATCTGTAGCAAGCTGCCGGGCCTACCTGTCTACAAGTTGAAGCCAGAAGGAAAGGTAGGACCACTGAAGACATGGCATCGAAACCACCTGCTCCCACTTGCTGAAGCGGTCAGGATACTTCCAGTGAGGGACTCCCCTGAACCAGTCTCTATTCTAGATACCCCCAGGCCAAACACTCGGTCCCAGACCTCTCGGGCTGAAGATGGAGAGGCCTCTGAACTCAGTGGAGATGAAGGAAGAGAACTTGACTGGCTGTGGTCTTCCCCAACTCCAGGAACTTCTGCTATAGATTTTCCAACTACTGAAGACACTATAGATGGACAACTGAATGCAGAAGCCGCTGAATTCATCCCATCTAGTCCTTCATCGGATTACTGGGAAGATGCCTGTGATATTTACCCTGAACAGGACCCTAGAGACTCTGTGTATCCCTTGGCTCCTGAAGCAGATGTTACAGAGCCTGCCGTGTCACCTGAACCTGTTACAGAAGAAGAGCCTGTGGCGCCAGAGCCAGAAACCCCAAGGGAACAAAGGGCTTGCAGAGTCATAAGGCCTCCCAGAAAGTTGACCTACCCACAAATGGGGAAGAGCTCAGAAGATTCTGTGGTCACTGCCAGAAGGAGTGTAGAGAATCCGGATCCCTCCACTGTTCATTTGGTAGAGGGCAACCCCCACTCACTCTCTGGCACAGTTAGGCAGGCCACTCAGGATAGTGTGACCTGTGGGCAAGGGAATCCAACCCCTTGGTTTTGGTGGGAATTTCCTATGCCAACCTCTTATGCAATGTTGTCTGGGGTTGTACGCAGTGTATGCTAGAATTTTCTTTGGGGACCAAAGAATTTAAGTGGGGGGAGTGTGTAGCGGGGTCCCCTTTAAGACTCCCAGGACTACCTTACCCAGAACCCCTTTCAGCAATGTTTCCACCCCAGAGACTCATGGGAGGGGTTATAAAAGGAGGAGGCGAGGCTGGGCTCGGCCTCTTTGGGACACAAGACTTCAGTGACTGATCCTCCTGTGCGGATGTGCCGGTGTGCAAGGCCTGAAGCCTGAGGCCTTGTGCAGCACCAAAGAGCCTTCCACCCCGCTGCGAGCCTGGGTGGCATCTGACTTCGCTTATTCACAGCCTTGGTTGGATCGGGGACCTGATCGCTGGAGACACTGTGTGTGAGGACACAGTCGGTGGAAGTTCCCGGACTGGGATCGCGTCCGGAGGGGTGAGCGAGCGTATGCTCAGACCATATACTGTTTATTGCTGATGTGCCTATAGACTGCCGTGGCCCACAAGTTTATATCCCTCACTGGAGATCCATATCAGAGTTGAACCCAGAGGTTCTTCAGTAAAGTGTTTGTTCTATCACAATCTTCCCACTGGATTACAAATGTTGTTCTGTTATGTGCACCACCTTTAAAGACTTGCCGGTGAAGAAACTATCATCCCCTAGAGACTGAGTTTTAGGTATCTGAGCCAGGCCTGGCCAGTTAGTTAGTTCATTTAGTTGCTGCGCCACAGGGCGCCTAGTTAACGGTCGCCCATGCGGCGCACCTTTACTGTTCTAATAATGCATAGTGTGTTTATTCCTGCAGGGCTCTGCAACCTATTTCATGTAAACTGTTACCACTGTTGACCCTTTTTACCACAATCTAAAGTAAATTAGATACCCCTTTCATTATTGCCTTGGTGTCTGAGTTTAATCATATAGCATAAGAATTATATTGTTGCCATAACTAACTGTGCCAGTAGGGGGTCAAGTAAATTGCCGGGGGTTGGCGGTGCTGTCTTCAGGGCCCAAACTAAATCTGCGGCCCTCTTAGTTGAAGGTATCGCTACATAAATAAATGAGGGTTTTACATACTACACATTGAAGCCTCTTCCATCTGTCACCCTCTATGTATGAGAACATTCACAGTGGCACGCTCTGCATGGATCCAGTGGATACTCAGGATACATAGTAACAAGTGGAGCGATAATCTTAAACAGAAGGAGCGCCCTTAAAGTGGCTAACGAGTGGAATATCTCTGGTGGGTGGATTTTGTTGGGGAATTTTAGATCTCTATAACTTGAGGCCCAATCCTGCTGGTAAGAGGCATGTGTTTATGTGGGGAAGGCACTCTGCTGAAGTACCTGTTTGTGAATCACCTTTCACTAATAGAGCACAAATAATTGGACATTTTCTTTTATTACTGTGAACTGAAACACGTTTTTTATTGATTTTTTTCACCTATCTGATATTTAGAGGATTTATTACTGAATGTCATTTACCATTACATGATAATTGGTTGCACACTTATCTTTTCTATATAGATCCGCTTTGACCGGATAGAAATAAGCCAGTAGTTTACTGTGGCTGTCCGTATTCTCATTGATGTGAAACTGTCCTGCTAATAGATAATATCTATTAAGCTCTAATTACACGTAGAGAGACAGCAGATGATACAGCAACCAAATAGAGCCCAATCTGGTTATATACCGTGCCACATACCATAAATATAGTATTTAAGAGAGTATAACAATTAAAAAATAAAAAAACTCTTCGCTCAGAAGGTCATATAGTGTTTATATATATATATATATATATATATATATATATATATATATCCACTTGACAACTGGGCACATAACCCCCTTCCTGCCCAGGCGAAATTTCAGGTTTCAGCGCCTTCACGCTTTGAATGACAATTGCGCGGTCGTGCGACGTGGCTCCCAAACAAAATTGACGTCCTTTTTTTCCCACAAATAGAGCTTTCTTTTGGTGGTCTTTGATCAGTTCTGTGGTTTTAATTTTTTGCGCTATAAACAAAAATAGAGCGACAATTTTGAAAAAAACACAATATTTTTTAATTTTTGCTATAATTAATATCCCATTTTTTTTAAAAAAAAACAATTTTTTCCTCAGTTTAGGCCGATACGTATTCTACACATTTTAGGTAAAAAAAAAAAATCGCAATAAGCGTATAGTGATTGGTTTGCGCAAAAGTTATAGCGCCTACAAAATAGGGAATAGAATTATGATTTATTTTTTTATTATTTTTTTATTTATTTTTTTACTAGTAATGGCGTCGATCTGCGATTTTTTTTTTGTGACTGTGACATTACGGCGGACACATCGGACACTTTTGACACATTTTTGGGACCATTCACATTTATACAGCGAACAGTGCTAAAAATATGCACTGATTACTGTATAAATGTGACTGGCAGGGAAGTGGTTAACCACTAGGGGGCGATCAAGGGGTTAATATGTTCCCTGCTAGATGTTCTTACTGTGGGAGGGAAGGGGACTGACTGGGGGAGGTGACTGATGGTTGTCCCTATGTACAAGGGACACACCATCCGTCTCCTCTCCCTGACAGGACGTGGATCTCTGTGTTTACACACAGAGATCCACGTCCCTGGCTCTGTGACAGCCGATCGCTCGTACCTGGCGGACATCGCGGCCGCCAGGCACGTGCATCGGCACTCGCCTGACACGGCGGGCACAGTTTTTCCCCTACGCGCGCCCGCGGTGGCGCGCATCGCGGAAGTAAATAAGAGGACGTCCATAGACGTCCTATCAGCAATTAACGACCGCTTTGCGGACGTCTTTTGCTTATAGCCCGGGCGCGAAGTGGATATATATACACACAGCAAGTAAAATAGGTATTGAACATAAAGGTGCTATTGACATGAATTTGGTAATATGTTCAATTCAAAACAAGGTGCACATGTCCACACACCAAATGACCTAGGACGACGCCTAAAGATTATTAGGACTTTGTTAGACTGGTTTGTTGTGTCTGTTTTCACTCATAGGGACGAGTATATTCAAAACATTCCTCCCAGATTGGTTACCTCTATCTGCAGCAATTAGAAGGAGTATATTGGGGATGTCTAAGAATTACCTTCCACTAGACATGTGTGGTTCGTTTAGTTCCAAATTTAAATTCGGACAATTTTTGTTTTTCGAAAATTCGGATGTATCCGAATTTCCGAATTACAACAGTACCAAATTTAAACAAATCCAAAATAAGGAAAAAAAAAAATATGGACAAAATTCTAATTCGAATCGTTTTCGAATACTTTTCTAATTCAAAAAAGTTTTCAAATTCAAATTCTTTTCAAATTTGAATAGTTTTCAAATTCAAATAGTTTTCACATTTCCAAAGAGAATAAATGAAAAAATAAAATAAAGGAATAGAATAGAAGAAAAAAGAATAGAATAGAAAATATAATAACAGAAAATAAAATAATAGAATCTAAAAGTAAAACAGAACAAAATAGAAAAGAACCCCCCCCCCCCCCCAGAATAGACTAGAATATAATAAACAAGTAAAATCGAATAGAATAACATAGAAAGAATATAACCATCCTCTGACATTCAAATTTCAAATAGAATTCATTTGAATTTGAATACATAAGAAAATAATAGAATAGAAAAGAAAATAATTTAAAAGAATAGAATAGAAAGAATATAACCATTTCCCAAAATTCAAATAGAACCAATTCGAATTTGAATAGAAAAGAATAGATTAGAATAGAATAATAAATGACAGAATAGTATAGAATAGAATAGTATAGAAAAAAACTATAGAAAATAATAGAATAGAAAGTAAAATAATAGAAAAGAATAGAATAGAATAAACAAATAGAAAAAGAATACAATAAAAAAATAGAATAGAATAGAGATTTACATTTACTAAAATTTGAATTTGAATATAATAGAAAATGATAGATTAGAATAGGAAGATGGTTATATTCATTCTATTCTGTTGTTTTTTTCTATACTATTGTGTTATTTTCTATTCTATTCTTTTCTATTCTATTAACATTTTTAATTGATTCTATTTGAATTCTGCAAAAGGTCTTTTCGTGTGGGGGCATGCGCACCTTGTTTTGAATTGTTTTGAATTGAACAACCCATGCAATCAATACATACAAAGAAAGCAAAACAAATACATTCCGAAATGAAGTTATTTGGAATAAAATAGAATAATGCCCCATACACACGATCGTTTTTCATGCCGTTAAAAATGCCATTAAAAAAAATGGCCATTAAAAATGATCGTGTGTAGGCTCCAGAGCATTTTTAACGACGTGAAAAACGGGCATTAAAAATTTCGAACATGCTCTCTTTTTTCACGTCGTTTTTCATGTCGTTTTTTTTAACGACGTGAAAAACGATAGTGTGTATGCTTTAACGACGTGAAAAAAAACGCGCATGCTCAGAATCAAGTATGAGACAGGAGCGCTCGTTCTGGTAAAACTAGCGTTCGTAATGGAGATAGCACATTCGTCACGCAGTCACGGACTGAAAAGCACGAGACTGAAAAGAGCGAATCGTCGCTCAACAAACTTTACTAACATGAAGGGTGGCGCCATTCGAACGGAACTTCCCCTTTATAGTGCCGTCGTACGTGTTGTACGTCACTGCGCTTTGCTTGATCGTTTTTTTAAATGATCGTGTGTACGCAAGACAGGCTTGAGAGGAAACATGAAAAAAACGACGTGAAAAACGGCAAGAAAAAAAATGGCAAGAAAAACGATCGTGTGTATGGGGCATAACACAGGGAAAAAGTATTAAAAACATGAAGAAAGGGAAGTATAAAAAGGCATGGAAAGCCAAAACACCAACTGAAATCTATCAGTAATTAGAAAGCAATGCTGCCCTTTGTCAATGCAATGTATATCACTGGTTCAGTCTCAACTTAATTTCTAAACTTATTTCTTTTGGTTTCTTTTGGTTGTATGTATGGATTGCATGGGTTGTTACCGACACGTGGTGAACATTTCATGTCAATAGCAACTTTGGAAATACATTTACCTAGAAAAATGGCGACGTGTGCAATACTTATTTTACCTGCTGTATACAGTTGTGCTCATAAGTTTACATACCCTGGCAGAATGTATTATTTCTTGCCCATTTTTCAGAGAATATGAATGAAAACACAAAAACTTTTCTTTTACTCTTGGTTAGTGTTTGGCTGAAGCCATTTATTATCAATCAACTGTGTTTACTCTTTTTAAATCATAATCACAACAGAAACTACCCAAATGACCCTGATCAAAAGTTTACATACACTGGTGATTTTGGCCTGATAACATGCACACAAGTTGACACAAAGGGGTTTGAATGGCTATTAAAGGTAACCATCCTCACCTGTGATCTGTTTGCTTGTAATTAGTGTGTGTATAAAAGGTCAATGAGTTTCTGGACTCCTGACAGACCCTTGTATCTTTCATCCAGTGCTGCACTGATGTTTCTGGATTGTAAGTCATGAGCAAAGCATAGGAAATTGTCAAAGGATCTGCAGGAAAAGGTAGTTGAACTGTATAAAACAGGAAAGGGATATAAAAAGATATCCAAGGAATTGAGAATGCCAATCAGCAAACTCTAATCAAGAAGTGGAAAATGAGGGGTTCTGTTTAGGGATGAGCCGAACACCCCCCTGTCCGGTTCGCACCAGAACCTGCGAACAGACCTAAAGTTTGCTCAAACTTTAGAACCCTATTAAATACAATGGACTCAAACGTTTGAAATCAAAAGTGCTAATTATCAAGGCTAATATGCAAGTTATTGTCCTAAAAAGGGTTTGGGGACCCGGGTCCTGCTCCAGGGGACATGTATCAATGCAAAAAAAAGTTTTAAAAACTGAAGTTTTTCGGGAGCAGTGATTTTAATAATGCTTGAAGTGAAACAATTAAAGTGAAATATTCCTTTAAATTTCGTACCGGGGGGGGGGGGGGGGTGTATAGTATGCCTGTAAAGCAGCGCTTGTTTCCCTTGCTTAGAACTGTCCCTGCACAAAGTGTAATTTATGAAGGAAAAAAAAGTAATTTAAAAGCACTCGCGGCTATAATGAATTGTCGGCTCCCGGCAATACAGAGAAAAGTCATTGATAAAAAAAAAAAAAATGCGTAGGGGTCCCCCCAAATTCAATTACCAGGCCCCTCAGGTCTGGTATGGATATTAAGGGAAACCGTGCATCAAATTAAAAAAAAAATGACGTGGGGTTCCCCCCAAATATCCATACTAGACCCTTTAGGTCTGGTATGGATTTTAAGGGAAACTCCACCCCAAATGTAAAAAAAAATGGTGTGGAGTTCCCCCCAAAAATCCATACCAGACCCTTTATCCGAGCACGCAACCTGGCAGGAAGAGAGGGGGGACGAGAGAGCGCCCCCCTCCTGAACTGTACCAGGCCACATGCCCTCAACATGGGGAGGATGCTTTGGGGGTCCCCATGTTGATGGGGACAAGGGCCTCATCCCCACAACCCTTGCCTAGTGGTTGTGGGGGTCTGCGGGCAGGGGGCTTATCAGAATCTGGAAGACCCCTTTAACAAAGAGGACCCCCAGATCCCAGCCCCCCCCATGTGAATTGGTAAGGGGTACATTGTACCCCTACCATTTCACAAAGAAAGTGTAATTTTTTTTTTTAAAACACACAGACACCGTTGGGAAAAGTCATTTATTAAAAATAAAAAAATAAAAAATAAAAAACCCATTCCAGCGATGTAATCCAGTGTCCCGTGGTGATCCGATGTCCAGCGCTGCAGTCTCCACTCCACACGAAACGTCATTGGCTGAGCGGACCAACACTGCGGAGGAAGTTCCCCATCAGGTCCGCTCAGCCAATGACGTAGGCGGGGTCTGAGGTACGAGGGTCCGCAGTGTAAAAAATAAATAGACCTGCCCCTTCTCACGTTTCCCATCAGGTTCGCTCAGCCAATGACGTAGGTGTAAGGCTGAGCGGACCTGATGGGGAACGTGAGAAGGGTCTATTCATTTTTTACACTGCGGAGGAAGTTCCCCATCAGGTCCGCTCAGCCAATGACATAGGCGGGGTCTGAGATAAGAGGGTGCCCCCGCCCCCTCGTACCTCAGACCCCGCCTATGTCATTGGCTGAGCGGACCTGATGGGGAACTTCCTCCGCAGTGTAGGTCCGCTTAGCCAATGATGTTTCGTGTGGAGTGGAGACTGCAGCGCTGGACATCGGATCACCGTGGGACACTGGATTACATCGCTGGAATGGGTTTTTTACTTTTTATTTTTTTATTTTTAATAAAGGACTTTTCCCAAAGGTGTCTGTGTGTTTTTTTTACATTTTTTTACACTTTCTTTGTGAAATGGTAGGGGTACAATGTACCCCTTACCAATTCACATAGGGGGGGCTGGGATCTGGGGGTCCCCTTTGTTAAAGGGGTCTTCCAGATTCCGATAAGCCCCCTGCCCGCAGACCCCCACAACCACCGGGCAAGGGTTGTGGGGATGAGGCCCTTGTCCCCATCAACATGGGGACATGGTGCTTTGAGGGGTCACAGACTCCCCCAAAGCATCCTCCCCATGTTGAGGGCATGTGGCCTGGTATGGTTCAGGAGGGGGGGCGCTCTCTCCTCCCCCCCTCTTTTCCTGCGGCCTGCCAGGTTGCGTGCTCGGATAAAGGGTCTGGTATGGATTTTTGGGGGGAACTCCACACCATTTTTTTAAAAAATTTGGCGTGGAGTTCCCCTTAAAATCCATACCAGACCTGAAGGGTCTGGTATGGATATTTGGGGGAAACCCCACGTCATTTTTTTAAAATATTTGACGCAGGGTTCCCCTTAATATCTATACCAGACCTGAAGGGCATGGTAATTGAATTTGGGGGGACCCCCACGCATTTATTTATTTTTTTATCAATGACTTTTCTCTGTATTGCCGGGAGCCAACAATTCATTATAGCCGCGAGTGCTTTTAAATGACTTTTTTTCCTTCAGAAATGACACTTTGTGCAGGGACAGTTCTAAGCAAGGGAAACAAGCGCTACTTTAAAGGCATACTATACACCCCCCCCCCCAGGTACGAAATTTAAAGGAATATTTCACTTTTATTCTTTCACTTTAAGCATTATTAAAATCACTGCTCCCTAAATAACGTTAGTTTTTAAAACTTTTTTTTGCATTGATACATGTCCCCTGGAGCAGGACCCGGGTCCCCAAACACTTTTTATGACAATAACTTGCATATAAGCCTTTAAAATTAGCACTTTAGATTTCTCCCATAGACTTTTACAGGGTGTTCCGCGGCTTTTCGAATTTTCCGCGTACACCCCAAATTGTTCGCTGTTCAACGAACGTGCGAACAGGCAATGTTCGAGTCGAACATGAGTTTGACTCGAACTCGAAGCTCATCCCTAGTTCTGTTGAAACCAAACCACGTTCAGGTAGACCAACTAAAATTTTAGCCACAACTGCCAGGAAAATTGTTTGGGATGCAAAGAAAAACCCACAAATAACTTCAGGTGAAATACAGGTCTCTCTGAAAACATGTGGTGTGGCTGTTTCAAGATGCACAATAAGGAGGCACTTGAAGAAAGATGGACTGTATGGTCGAGTTGCCAGAAGAAAGCCATTACTATGCAAATGCTACAAAGTATCCCACTTACAATACGCCAAGCAGCACAGAGACAAGCCTTATACCTTCTGGCACAAAGTCATTCGGAGTGATGAGACCAAAATTTCGCTTTTTGGCCACAACCATAAACGCGTCATTCAGAGAGGAGTCAACAAGGCCTATGATGAAAGGTTCACCATTCCTGCTGTGAAACGTGGCACAGGAAATTTGGTCAAAATTGATGGCAAGATGAATGCAGTATGTTATCAAAGAATACTGGAGGAAGCTGCGCATGGAACGTACTTGGACATTTCAACATGACAATGATCCAAAACACAAGGCCAAGTCTACAGCAGAATAAAGTGAAGGTTCTGGAGAGGCCATCTCAGTCTCCTGATCTCAATATCATTGAGCCACTCTGGGGAGATCTCAAACGTGCAGTTCATGCAGGACAGCCCAAGAATTTACAGGAACTGGAGGCTTTTTGCCAAGAGGAATGGGAAGCTTTACCATCTGAGAAGATAAAGAGCCTCAACCACAAATACCACAAAATACTTCAAGCTGCCAAGAGGAATGGGAAGCTTTACCATCTGAGAAGATAAAGAGCCTCAACCACAAATACCACAAAATACTTCAAACTGTCATTTATGTTAAAGGGGGAATACACGGTATTAGGAAATGGGGTATGTAAACTTTTGATCAGGGTCATTTGGGTAGTTTCTGTTGTGATTATGATTTAAAAAGAGTAAACATAGTTGATTGATAATAAATGGCTTCAGCCAAACATGAGTGAAAGAAAAGTTTTTGTGTTATCATTCATATTCTCTGAAAAATGCCCAAGAAATCATAAATTCTGCCAGGGTATTTAAACTTATGAGCACAACTATATATATATGTGTATATCTGTATATACTGTGTATATCTGAATATAAGTTATCAAAAAAGCCCTGAAACATAAAAGTCCAAATGATAAAACAGCGCTATAGTTGGATAAATGTCCACTTGCATAAAAAACATTCAGGTGATGACACAGTAGTAAGTCTTAAATTTGTGAGTGCTTCTAAACAGTGGATCAAAGTCTTAACTCAAAATTCAAGCGAGCCCTTTTATTTCAATGCTTAAAATCTCACTCCCCCCAGCTTATTCTCCTTCAGGAGACTCACCTCATGGGTAGTAAGATTTTGACTCTTAAAAAGCCTTGGATACAGCGAGCGATACATGCCACGTATTCTACATACGCCAGGGGTGTATCGGTCCTTATCCACAAGAGTTTCCCCTGTGTTATTGAAGAGGTCCGGACGGATCCCCAGGGTAAATTCGTGATAGTGGTGTTTACGTTATGGTCTGTAAGATATATCATTATAAATCTGTACATCCCTCCCCCGTTTTCATCTGCAATATTGTATGAGGTCCTAGAAAAGATTTCGCCCTTCTGCCGGGGGAAAGTTCTGATTATGGGAGACTTCAATGCCATTTTGTCACCCGACCTAGATAGACCTACCCCGCCTAAGAAACAATGCATAGACCTCTCTGCCTGGGCTCAGGTGGTGGGGCTGGTGGAGGTCTGGAGGTGGAAGCACCCTACCACAAGGACTTACTCATGTTTTTCGGCATCCTATAAGACTGCTTCGCGGATAGATCTGGCCTTCTCCAACCCCGCACTGTTAGCGGACGTACTGGAGACGTCCTATCTGCCCAGCGGGCTGTCTGATCATAGTCCCCTGGTGGTGGTGCTCCGCTCCCCGGCTTCCCGGAATGCTGCGCTCTGGAGGTTGGGTACACAATGGGTCTCTCATCCTGACCTTACTGACAAACTGCCGCCCCTGCTGTCTGAATTCTGGGAAAATAATAAGGAATCCTCTTCTCCCGACATTGTCTGGGATGCCTTTAAAGCTTTCACAAGGGGACAGTATATCTCTGCTATTGCCAGCATTAAAAAACAGCAGTCGGCTGCGACTCTGGCGCTGCAGAAGACTGTTGATGACCACACTGCTACATATGGTGGTGACCCCACCCCTGTTCACTTTGATCTGCTGATGGCGGCTCAGAGGGAACTTCAGTTACACCTGGCTGAGGTCACGGGACTCGACTCCTATAGGGGTAAGCAGAGGGCCTTTGAACAAGGTGATCGAAATGGCCACCTGCTGGCCATGATGACACAACATGACCGACCCCTTACCCTTGTGTCTACCCTACAGACATCGGGGGCGGGACGGTGTCCTCCCCATCTGATATCTTGCAGACGTTTAACTCCTTTTATGGCGCTTTATATTCGTCTGGTCTACCTTCAGATTTTCAGCCAGAGTCGCTGAACGGCCTGCTGGATCCGTTGGCACTTGGCTGGCTCTCTGACCATGACAGAGAGACATTGGTCCAACCATTTACGGCTCTGGAGGTCATAAAGGCTATCCGGTCCTTCCCCCCTGGCAAGGCGCCGGGGCCGGACGGGCTTCCGATGGACTTTTATAGGGCTCATGTGGAACTCTTGGCGCCCCTGTTGGCACAATTATATACTGTATGTCTAGCAAACGGTGGTCTGCCTGGTTCTATGTACCATGCCTACTTGACCCTGATATATAAGGCTCCCAAAGACCCCACTTCCTGTGCTTCCTACCGCCCTATTGCCTTACTTAACTCCGACTTTAAAATTCTGACCAAGCTTCTGGCCCTTCGGTTATATCCCATGCTACCCTCAGTGATAGACCCAGACCAGACGGGTTTCATGCCCCGTAGGTCCACAGATGTTAATCTCAGAAGGCTGTTCACTAACATACACGCTCACCACCTCAATATGGGTTCCCGGGCAGTGGCATCTCTAGATGTAGAAAAGGCCTTCGATACTGTCGAGTGGCCCTTTTTGTGGGAAACATTACGTAGGATGGGATTTCCTTTGCTGTTCATCAGGTGGCTCCAGGTGATTTACAAATGCCCCACTTCCTTGGTGCGCCTGGGGGGTGGACTGTCTGTCCCCTTCGGGCTTACCAGGGGAACGAGGCAGGGCTGCCCTCTCTCTCCAGCTTTGTTTGCCCTCGCTATTGAACCGGTGGCGGAGGCACTTCGCACCTCACCGCACATTAAGGGTCTCCGACTCGGGTTGCTGGAGAAGAGGGTTGCCCTGTACGCAGATGACATGCTGCTCTTCCTGAATGATGCCGGCCCGTCCTTGCAGGGAACGCTCAGTATTCTGAACACCTTTGCCGAGGTCACCGGTCTTAGGGTAAATTGGTCTAAGTCCCTCCTATTCCCGATTGATCCAGCGGCCAGGTCCACATCACCTCCTGATTGCCCCCTCCTGTGGGTGGACTCCTTTAAATACCTAGGGGTACATGTCTCTGGTTCAGCCTCGGACTTTATCTCTTTGAATCTCACCCCGGTGCTTTTAGAGTCCCAGACGAAGCTTAAATCATGGAGCAACCTGCCTCCGTCATTATGGGGGCGAGTTAACCTCATAAAAATGAAGATTATTCCCAAACTAACGTATCTTTTCCGCCACTCCCCACAATGGGTGCCCAAGTCTTTTTTTAAGAAACTGAACCGCATTTTTTCCTCCTTCCTATGGGGCCCCTCTCCTCCCAGGTATCGACTGACGACTTAAATGAGGCCACGAACGCAGGGTGGCATGGCATTCCCGGACTGCTATAAGTATTACCTCTCTGCGCAGCTGGTGACAGCAGCGTGGTGGTTACAGCCGGACAGAGTGAACTCGTCGACTGTGCTGGAAGCGGCAGTGGTCAGTTCGCTGGAAGCTCTTCAATTGTTACTTTTTAGGGGCCCTCATGCCCCTTATCCTCTGACCCCCTCTATGCTTGCCACCCTGCGGGCATGGCGGACAGGATTAGCCATTGAGAAGTGTAAACAGTCTGAAATCTCCCCCAATGCCCCTATCTGGCTGAACCCTAACTTATCCCACATATACAAAATCCCTGACCCTTACGCGTGGACAAAATACGGTATCAAACTAGTATCACACGTAGTGTCCCAAAATTCCTTGCTCCCTTTCTCGCACCTTTCCTCCCAGTACAACCTACCTAACCATTTCCTATTCAGATATCTTCAACTATCCCATGCATTTGCGGCGCAGTTTCCACAATCTTCATGTATTATGGCGCAGTCGGAACTGGAGAGGACACTTAGATTTAGCTGTGCAGAAAAGCCCACCTCACATCTCTATGCGTTTTTGATCCTTGTGTCTCTTCCACCCCTTGACAAACTCTGGACTAGATGGCAGACTGATATCCCCACGTTAGACAATGATGACTGGGATGATGTGTGGGACCTCCCTTTCAACACCCTAGTCTCCATGCGCGACAGGTTGTTCATAGGGCTTATTTCACCCCCCACAGACTCCACAAGATGGACCCTGCTCATTCCTCAGAGTGTTGGAGATGCGGCGCCTCACCGGGCGACTTCTCCCATATCTTCTGGCATTGTTCGGGGGTCCAGCGGTATTGGGAAATGGTGCTGGATTTGATTAATAGAGTTGCCTGTGTTACTGTGCCTTTGGCAATGGAGGTGTGCCTTTTGGGGCTCATTGAGACCATCGTACCATCCTCTGCCAAACGCGCGCTGATTACCCTGCTGCTCTTCTATGCTCGTAAGAACATTGCTATGCAGTGGAAGAAGCCTGTCCCCCCCCTCTCTGAAGCAATGGAAATGCTTGGTGAACAATAGCCTTCCTTTATACAGGGATACTTATGCCAATCGGGGCTGCCCACTAAAGTATGATAAGGTCTGGCGCACTTGGTTAGCAGAGCCTGAAACGGCTTAGAGAGTTTGGGGTGGACAGGGTCATCATATCTAGGTCATGCCTTGCTATTATACCTTGCTTTTCTTCCGATGTCTTCTTATGTGTTCTTAAGGACTAATGGGTTTATGATAATATATGCCCTTCTGGATTCTATTTGGCGGTGTTGCTGCACCCTTCCATTGTTATGCTTGTTTCGCTAGGTTCGCATTGCAAATGGTATTATTTTTTGTACTTGCTCCTTTTCTGTACTGTAGGTGCTTAAGCTGTGTATGTTGTAGGTGTTGAAAAACTTTAATAAAAATAATGTTAAAAAAATAAAAACAGTGGATCAAAAGTGTATCCTACACCTGTTCCCAGACTTCACCACACGTGACGCCCTCTGTTAAAGTCGATTGGACGAAACCGGTCAGGGCGCGGCTACAACAACGCTTCTGTAACCAGGAACTGATGGATGTTGTTCCCTGCTAACTGGCCACAATAAGGAAGGAATTCCCCCAGAAATACAGGTGCTGCTGTGGTCAGTGCAAAGCAGTGAATACATACACACATATGCTGTTTAACTGATGTTTTTTCTGTACGTGAATTTGTAGCAGGGGTTTGCTGCATGGGGTTATTTTTTATTCATTAAAGCGGGATAAACTATGTCAGTGTCTTTTGTGTTTTATATGAATATTATATGGAGTTAACCCTTGCTGCCCCCTGCTTGGTGATGACGCATGGTCGAGTGAGAGAGCCCACCAGTATTGATATCTCAGGCCCATTTGTTTCATCATTGTGGTGAGTTTGCACCCCGACGGGTGAGAGTGCCTCACGTGTGGTGAAGTCTGGGAACAGGTGTAGGATACACTTTTGATCCACTGTTTAGAAGCACTCACGGATTTAAGACTTACTACTGTGTCATCACCCGAATGTTTTTTATGCAAGTGGACATTTATCCAACTATAGCGCTGTTTTATCATTTGGACTTTTATGTTTCAGGACTTTTTTGATAACTTTTATTCATTTATGTACTTTTTACGGGGTTTCTCGTTTGAGTTTTAAACAGCAGCTGTTTGGCTTTTATTGCTCTTATCCAGAGTAATACTAGCCTATGTCATTTATTTATACATTTATTGATTCACTAATTCTGTTTTTTCTGTTCCTTTGTGTATTTATATATTTAATAATTACACCTAATTAGTACCCTTTGTAGCTTTACGGCTATTAAAGGAAGACTGAGAACTGGTATTTCACTACTGTGGCGCCGGAAAGTGCAATTTAGGCCTTTTTCGTTGCACCTTCTTGATATATAAATGTATATCTATATATATATATATAGATATGGATATATATATATATATATATATATATATATATATATATATATATACACACACACACACACACTATATTGTAAAAGTATTGGGATGTCTGACAAGCACATGTCCTTTAATGGTATCCCAGTCTGTCTGTAGGGTTCAATATTGAGTTGGCCCACCCTTTGCAGCTTCAACTCTTCACCTTTGGGATGAATTAGAGCAGAGACTGCGAGCCAGGAGACTGCAAGCCAGGCCTACTCATCCAACATCAGTGCCTGACCTCACAAATGCGCTTGTGGAAGAATGGTCAAATATTCCCATAGATACTAGACATGTGCACACTGAAATATTTCGTTTCGGAATTTCGTTTTCGTCCGAAAAATAAATTTATTTAGTTACTCCCGAAATTCGCTTTTATTTATTTCGTTTTTCGTTAGAAATTGCATTCGTCCGAAAATCTGAATTAATTAAGGTCGAATCTGTCATTGAAGGCTTATGGTGTCTGTCGAATGTTCAAAGAAGATTCGACGGAGCAGTGAAACTGTACGACGCTGCAATCATACATTTCCGGTCGAATGTTCCGCCCACAAGCTATAGAAGAATTCTAATGTTGTATGACTAGTAATAATTATATTTATTCATTACTATTACTAGTCAACCAACATTAGAATTCTTCTATAGCCTATGGGCGGATGCATTTGACCGGAAATGTACGATTGCAGCGTCGTACAGTTTTGCTGCACCGTCGAATCTTCTAACTTTCGATGCTTTGTCGAATCTTCATCATTCTAGCTATTTTACTGCTCCTCCTCTTTGGTTACAATCAGCCAATAACATTCATCATCAACTTTATTTTTATTTTACTTCCCCCACCCAATTCCAGCAGTGATCTTTTCTCTCTATGTCGAATCTTTTCTCTCCTATGTCGAATCTTTTCTCTCCTATGTCGAATATTTTCTCTCTATAATGTCGAATCTTTTCTCTCCTATGTCGAATCTTTTCTCTCCTATGTCGAATCTTTTCTCTCCTATGTCAAATCTTTTCTCTCCTATGTCGAATCTTTCTCTCCTATGTCGAATCTTTTCTCTCTATAATGTCAAATCTTTTCTCTCCTATGTAGAATAATCTTGGACTAATAGAGTTAAAGCGGAGGTTCCGCGGTCCCTTGTTTTTTTTTTCTAGGTGCATGTAATGGGGTTACAGATAACATGTTAGTACTCACTTGTCCTGCGATTAGAGACGTCCCCCGTCTATTTCCGTTCTAAATAATAACTTTTATAAATAGATCTGGTTCTTTGCCATTTTGCTTGTGGGCACTGTGAAGCCCACAAGCAGAGACTTCCGGGATGCGGTGAATGCATCCCAGCATTCACCGCTGTATCATCAGTGTTGACGGTGACCTGCCGAGAATTGCCCCTCAGCAGATTCTGCCAGCTCTGTTCTGCGCATGCGCAACACTTTAGCAGATTTCGCCCGCTCTGACCTGCGCATGCGCAACACTTGCGTGTCCGTTCACGGCAGATCTCCGAAAATAGCCGAATGGATTATAACCCATATTCGGCGCATGCGCTTTGAGCACAATATTGTGCCACACGCTCCTGATGCTCGCTCCACTCAGCAAGGGGGGCGGGTGTATTACTATTGTAATGAGCGGATGCATGTTTAAATAAAGGAATTGATGGACAGAGAGGGCGGGTAGTTCAATGTGGATGGCCGATTTGAATACTTGTCAGAGAATTGTTAAAAAAAATTTTATGTCTTTTTTTTTTTTTTCAGTATTTAGGGTGAACCTCCGCTTTAAGATTAGGCACATTCGACCACAGGTTCGATAGACACAGATTGTTATTGTCAGCGTCACGTCGAATCTCCTATCTATATCGAACTGTTGTAGCAATGAAAACGAAAATAAAGCATTTGTTTATGTCGGATCTTTCGGTTTTCGGATTCTGTGCTTCCGTTTTCGTTTGTTAAAACGATAACGAAAATAGCTGAAATTCGGACGAAAATGCATTCGGACGAAAACGAATGCACATGTCTAATAGATACATGCCTAAACCTTGTGGACAGTCTTCCCAGAAGAAATGGTATAATTCTGAAAAGTATAGTATGTATTCCACAGCGCTATCACTTTAAATCATTAAATTTCCGCCTGGACTGCTGCTGTTTACCAAATACCAATGTGTAGCTACTTGTTATCTAATGTTATACTCCACCCACAGCACTGTCCTTCAATGATAATCTATTTGCGTCAAAAATCAATCTGTAAAGCGATTATTTAGTTCTTATATATATAAATCATATATGCATATGTGCAACCGATATACTAAATCAACATAAAGTGCTACTATTATAAGTCCCAAAATAAACATTCATCTGTGAGGTGCTTCCAATTAACAATTTGTGTTAAAGTGCTTCAGGCATTCTTCATAAGGTGCTCCATATACAAAGTGCTTATTATTTCTCATGCAACACTCTGCAGCTGAAAAGCACAAAGTCAAACACATCCGGTGAGTGTCATAGAACACAAAGTCTCCATAGGCTTGTGGACATTACCCTCCCGAGTCTTTGCAGGGATAATCAGCTCCACCACTCCTTCAGGCTAGGTTCACACTGGAATCCGCTGCGGATCGCACAGGAACGTTGGCTCAGGGACGAATCTTTGCCTGAATTTGGCCCTAAAACAGAGCTAAAGATGCATAGTGTTTCTGTGCAGTGCGCTTTGCAGCCTCCCCAGAGATACGATATGTGAACCGGCTCCATAGAGAGCCGCATACATTCTCCTGCTATGCAAATTAGATGCAGGGAAAACCACATTTTGCATAGGTGTGAACCCAGCCTTACTGTTCCTAGTCCCACTTGAAGGACATCGCTGTGGGTGGAGTAAAACATCAATACAGAAAAACAGTCCGTCACTTTTCAGACAACGCTCCACTACTATATAAATGTATACAAGTCCACCTCTGTGTCAGTGAATAGTAGAAAAAGTGTCCTTATTATATAAAATTAAGTGCCTTCACAAAGTGGTCCCAGCAAACACTCCAAACAATCTCCACCATTGTGTGATATGACGACCACTCCCCTTAGTACAGTGCACTTTACAAATGGAGTTGCCTCTCATTTTACTGATCGACATATCAAGCATTGTTTGGCAAAAGGATCCTCCAGTTCAGGCCGATCACTTCTGATCGGACATCACCATTGTCTCTCCTGAAACCTAGTCTGTATAGACAGTATGGCACTTGCTGACTTGGAAAGATTCACAAGCAGTTTAACTCTTCAAGAAGACACAGAGTTGAATCCGGTGTAGCTTTACTTCAGCTTAGTGCAATACAGAGGATGTTATTCCTGTCTTTTGAAGTGTAAGAAGATGATGACTTTCCAGAGCCAAAGAAACAGGGCCCTGAAAAAGTCATCATTCCACAACAAAAAGAAAAAGAAGAAGCTAAAAGTTACAGCTGACCTTAACCACGTGTAGCGCTACCCCCAGTTAAGAGAGACGCTGGATTTGTTTTCGGGCCCTGTGTACAGCACCACCAACCCCCGGCAATCTGCTCGACCCACCCTGGCACAGCTAGTCTAGGGGTTATATTTTTATCATAATCAATTGGTATTGTAAGGGCACCCTCTTTACAGTAAGACAACACACAAATGTTAAAGATTAAGTATAACAGTTTTACTTTGGTTGTAAAAAGGCTTAAGCAGAATATAATACACACAACTGGCTTGCAGAGCCCTGCAGCAATCAATATAGCACACAATAATGGCGCTGCGCGGTAATCCACCACGCGTAGCTATTATGGTATACACGCCCTGTGGCGCACTAAACAATATCCTATCTCCCCACTCTGGCCAGGCCTGACCTAGAATAAATCTCAGTCCTTCCTATAGGGATTTCTTCGCATGCAAACTTTCGGTGGTGCACTTGATGAATAGTATTTGTAATCCACAAACTGGCAATCACTAAGAACACTATGCTGGGGGGACACTTCAACTCTGTCCTGCTACCGGTCCCCCAGTGGAACAACAAGCAACGATCGGTGAGCCAAGGCAGTCTATAGGCCTAAAAATGGTAAAGTCTATTTGATTGAGCAAGTGCTCGCTCACCACTCCGGACGTGATCCCAGTCCGGGACTTCCACCTGCTGTGTCTCCACACACAGCGTCTGCAACGATCGGGTCCCCGATCCAACTGATGTCCTCACTCGACCAGTCTGGTGCCAGCCAGGCTCCGCAGCGGGGTGGAAGGCTCTTCAGAAGTTGCGCAAGGCCCCAGGCTTCAGGCCTTGCACTGCAGCAGATCCGCACAGGAAGAAGCTGTTGCTTGCAGCGCGGTGTCCAAAGAGGCCGAGCTCCGCCTCGCCTCCTCCTTAAATAACCCCTCCCATGAGTCTCTGCGGTGGCCAACTGCACTCTGGGTGCCGAACGGGGTCCGGGGTAACGTAGTCCCGGGGCCTTAAAAGAAGACCCCCGCTACACACTCCCCCAACTTAAACTCTTTGGTCCCCAAAGATAACATAAACTTAAATCACAGAACGTACAACATCAATCAAAGTTTCGTATGATGTTGGCAGAGGAAATTCCCACCAAAACCGAGGCGGTGAACTCCCCTGCCCACGGGTCACACCATCACTAGTGTCCTGCCTAACTGTGCCAGAGAGTGAGCTGGGGTTGCCCCCCACTAAATGAACAGTGGGAGGATCAGGGTCTTCCATACTCCTTCTGGCAGTAACCACAGTGTCTTCCGCACTTCTCCCCATCTGTGGGTAAGTTAATCTTCTGGGAGGCTTTATGGCTCTTCGCTTCCTCTGTTCTCTTGGGCTCTCTGTTGGAACAGGCTCCTCCTCTGGAACCAACTCAGGAATTTCCTCTGGTTTGGGAGCACTGGACTCCGGAGCAGGGTGGTACATGAATTCCCATGGGTCTTCCTCTGGGAGTAAGTCACAGGCACCCTCCCAAGCATCTGACCAAGGACTGGACGGGATGAACTCAGTGGCTTCTGCATTCAGTGTTCGGTCTCTGGTGTCTTCTTCAGGTGGAAGATCAATAACAGAAGTCTCTGGGGCCTGGGAAGGCCAAAACCAATCAAGTTCCTCTCCCTCATCTTCGCTTATCTCCGAGGTCTCTGTATCCCTGACTCGAGGGGTCTGGGACCGAGTGTTTGGTCTGGGAGTATCCAGGATGGAGGTTGACTCAGGGGAATCCATCACAGGGGGTATCCGAACTGCCTCAGCTAGTGGGAGTAGGTGGTTCCGATGCCAGGTCTTCAAGGGCCCCACCTTCCTTTTTGGTTTAAGTCTGTAAACGGGTAGGCCCGGTAGTCTTTTGCAAATAACATAAGGTTCAGGTCTCCATCTGTCTGCAAGCTTGTGCTTTCCAGGGACCCCCAAGTTCCGCAGCAACACTCTGTCTCCAGGTTGTAGATCTTGGATCCTAACTTTCAAATCAAAATTTCTCTTGTTGCGTGCTCCCCTTTGCTCCGAGGCCGCCTGGGCCTGTTCATAGGCCAACCTCAAGTTGCGCCTGAGTCTATCAACATATCCCTTGTGGGAAGCGGAAGAACAATGGTCTATGGAAGTGCCAAAGGCCAGATCTACTGGCAGTCTTGCTTCTGTCTCGAACATAAGTCAATAGGGTGAGTACCCTGTAGCGTCACTGGTGGTGCTGTTGTATGCATGCACGACTGCCGCTATGTGGTTGCTCCAATTCTGCTTCTTATCACTGCTTAAAGTCCCCAGCATGTTGAGCAGGGTTCGGTTGAACCTCTCCGGCTGAGCATCACCCTGTGGATGGTAGGGGGTAGTCCTTGTCTTCTTAATCCCCAAGGAATCCAGGAGCTTCCAGATCAGTCGACTTTCAAAATCCCTTCCCTGGTCTGAATGAAGCCGTTGTGGTAGCCCATAGTGTACGAAGTATTTCTCCATGAGCACTTTGGCCACAGTGGAGGCCTTTTGGTCTTTGGTTGGGAAAGCCTGGGCATACCGGGTGAAATGGTCGCTTACTACCAGAACATTTCCTAGTCCACTCAGGTCGGGTTCGAGGCAGAGAAAATCAATGCATACCAGATCAAGCGGGCCTTGACTTTGTAGATGGCCCATTGGGGCAGCTTGATGGGGTAGAGTCTTTCTCTGGATGCATCGTGCACATGAATGGCAGTATTCCTCAACTTCAGCCCTCATGCAGGGCCAATAGAAATGGTCCCTAAAGAGTTGGAAAGTCCTTTCCGCCCCTAGGTGGCCATGGTTGTCATGCAGAGCAATCATGACAGTCTCTCTGTGTTTCTCGGGCAGGAACAACTGCCATTTGTCTTCCAGGTCATCAGAGGGGCCCCTTCGGTAGACCACTCCCTGACACACCTGCAACCTGTCCCACTCCTTCTTCAACAGGCGAGCTTCCTTTGAGGGGTGACGCAGGAGTCTGTTCGGATCCTGATTCTCCAGGGCCTCCAGAACCAATCTCCCCATGGGGTCTTCCAATTGGTCGGATCTCAACTCCTTTTTGGACAGTTTTGGCAAGTTATCTTCCCCCAGTTGGGTTACCCCACAATACTGCTTGGGAACTCCTACTACGGTAACCCCTATCTCTTCTGCTCTTTAGCCTCCACTGGCTTGGAGTTCAGCCCCCTTGACAGAGGGCCCGCACCCCGTCGGGTGCCACTTGGGTCCAGTCTTCTGTACTGCAGGTGGGGACATGAGATCTTCTGGACAAGGCGTCCGCATCTCGATTTCCAGCCCCAGGCCTGTAATTCAGGCTGAAATTGAAGGCAGACAGCGCTGCCAGCCACCCATGTCCTGTGGCATCCAGCTTTGCTGTGGTGAAAAGATAGGTGAGGGGGTTGTTGTCCGTTTTCACAGTGAAGTCTGCTCCATACAGATAATCCTGGAGTTTGTCAACTACGGCCCACTTGAGGGCCAGGAACTCCAACTTATGAGTAGGATAGTTCTTTTCGGAGGGGGTCAGGCTTCTGCTCACGTATGCGACGGGTCTCAGTTGTCTTTCATGCTCCTGGTAGAGCACTCCTCCCAGACCATCATGGCTGGCATCTACGTGGAGTTCATGAGGCTTCTTTGGGTCTGCATAGGCCAGAACAGGGGCAGTGGTTAAGTTCTTTTTCAACATCTGGAAGGCATCTTCACACTTCTCATTCCACTGGTCCTTGACTGACTACCCTGGCTTCCTGGGGCCCGAGTCATCCTCTTCCCCCTCCGTCTTGAGCAGTTCATTCAGAGGCCTGGCTATCCGAGCAAACCCCTCCACGAATCTCCTATAATAGGAACAGAATCCCAGGAAGGACCTGAGTTCTGTCACAGTAGTGGGCCTTGGCCAGGAGGTGACTGCCTCCAACTTTTCAGGGTCTGTGGCCACCCCATCTTCAGACACTATGTGCCCCAGATAGTTGACTGATGACTGATAGAATTGGCATTTTTCAGGTGAGAGCTTGAGTCCTTCCTCACTCAGTCTCTTCAAAACTTTCTCCAACCTCTCTTCATGTTCTTCCAAGGTTCTTCCGAAGACAATGATATCATCCAAGTATACGAGGACTTCGATGAGGTTCATATCTCCCACAGTCTTTTCCATGAGACGTTGGAAGGTGGCTGGAGCTCCAGACAGACCTTGAGGCATCCGGTCGAATTCGAAGAAGCCTACCGGGGTTATGAAAGCCGTCTTCTCTTTGTCTTCTGGATGCATCGGGATCTGATAGTACCCGCTCTTGAGGTCCATAACACTGAACCACTTGGCTCCAGACAAGCTCTGTAGGGCATCCTCTATCCTTGGAGTGGTATACTGGTCCGGTATGGTTCTCCGGTTGAGGGTCCTATAGTCTATGCACAGCCTCAAGGTTTCTCCCACACCAGTACTTTCTCCATCTGTCTTCTCCACATCTGATGAAGCAACTGGGGTAGCCGGGCTCACCCGGCCCAGCAACAGCCTGGCTGGGATTTCCATGGGACTATCCGTGGTATTTCTGACACTCGCAGGCACTTTACAGTTAGCCTTCTTCAGGGCCCGCACCGGGACCACTTCTGGGACTACTTCTAAGCCCGAATGTTCTTCCCTTGGGTCGGGTTCCAACATGACAAAAGGGCCAGGCTGCTCCTACGTGAGTTTCACTGTGGCTTTCAAGCAGGCTACTTCACCGGGCTGCAGCACCATTCCCCTTCTTCCCAGCCTCCAGACCTTCCCTACCCCCTCTTCCGGGGCCTTCTGTTCCAGGATCAGTCATTGGTAGGCTGTCTTCAACATTGGGTGGATCTCAGTGACTGTGGGGTCTTTCCTTCTTGTCAGAGGGGTCAAAAGAGTCTTCGGACCAGATCCGTGTTCGTCCCTATTATTAGGGAACTCTTGTTAGCTCCAGGCGGTCGGGGGCACACCACAGCTAAGGTGTAGAACACTTCAGCCTTTCCGGCTATGGACGGGTCGAAAGTCAGTTTTATGGGCAGATAGCCATCATAAGGGAAACTCTCTGTCCCAATCCCCCACATCTCCAACTCTTCAATCTTCTGGATGGGTAAGTGACTTAGGTGCCTGTCATAAAAGTCCCTGTACAACAGAGTCACCTGCGCCCCAGTATCCAATATGGCTCTTGTGTAGACTCCCTCCACTTGAACAGGTACTATCGGGGAGGGACCCACCAACTTTTCTGGATATCGCTTTGAAGGGGTTTCTTTCTTTTGATCTTTGCGTTTGCCTTTTGGACTTTTTTTCATCCGTCTCTCTTTGGACTTAGGTCTCTCTTGGGCCTGGTATGCACTGATCTCCCTCTTTTTTATGGGTGTAACTACCCGCTGAGGGACATTACACTCTTTCTTTCGGGTGCGTTCCCACTGAGGAACCTTGCGTCTCTTCTAAGGGGTCTTGTCCACTCTTTTCATGTGTTTCTCATTCAGTTTGGAGCTCACTGGAGATGATGGGCACCCGGTTGACTCCTTCACCGGGGCCCGCTGAAGTTTTCCGCCGGCTTGCGGTTATTCAGTTTTTTCCTCTTTGGACTGGAACACACTTTGGCCGTATGGCCAACCCCTTCGCAGTTGAAACAAGTTATGCCCCCCCAATCTTGCAGGGATGCGGGCGCTGAGGTGTTAGGGAACAGTTCCTTCCTGGGTCCTTCCCTCTCTGGTGTCTCCGAATCCTTTTCCATCAGAGAGGTCAGCATCTTCAATACCTGGGACATCTGTGACTTCAAGGTATCCACCTCTGAGTCTCTTCCCAGGGTCATGGCCGTCCTGACCATCCACCGGAGGAAGATTTACTGACTCAACTGGTTGGCTCCTCTTCTTCTCCTGCAGCATAGCTTCTTCCTCTCTGACTACTCGGATCAAGTCAGGGTACTCCAGGCTCTTCCTGTCCTGTCTGGTGCGTAGCGCCAGTGCAATGGGGTCCAGGGGCTGAGATCCGCTCATCACCTGCTGAACACGGGCCTCATCCACCTTCCGCGGGTCAATCCCCTTCTTAAGGATCATCTTATGCAGGATCTTATCCAGGCGCCTCACAAACTCTGACAGTTTCTCTCCTGTCTTTTGGTAACAGTGCTCCAGCTGGTAAGTGAGCTCAGTGATTTTCTCTGTTCCACCGAACACATTCTGCAGAATGTCCAGATAGTCCTGTGCATCACAGTCTGTCTTGCTTATCTTGAGGTTGCGTATGGCCTCTAGAGCAGGCCCCTTTAAGCTATCAGCAATTCTCTGCTTTTTTCTGTGGTCTGGGACATCCCATTCTTCTAAGGCCTGAGTGGCACCGTCTAACCACTCCTCAAACCCCTCTTCACCCGAAGGTACAGGTTTCCTCCCTGAGAATATTCAGAGTATTCTGTATCCTGACATTTGGTAATCTGTAGGATCTTTCTAATGCCGCGTACACACGATCGATTTTTTCGACGGTGAAAACACCGTCAAAAAAAACGACGTTAAAAACGAGGAACAGCTTGTTCCCCTCACACACGGCCGTTTTAAATATCATTTTTTTTGGTCGAAAAAAACGACCGTGTGTGGGCTCCGCGGCAGTGTTTCCCTATGGGAAACACTGCCGCGGAAAACATGTCGAAAAAAACGACGAGAAAAATTAGAACATGTTCTAATTTTTCTCGTCGTTTTTAATGCCGTTTTTCTCGTCGAAAAAAACGACAGAAAGCCCACAGACTATCGTTTTTCTCGTCGAATGGGAAAAATTATGTTTTTTTCCACGGGAAAAACGGCCGTGTGTACGCGGCATTACACTGGGCTACAATCTCCCCTAGATCCGCGCATAATTCTGCGCTGAGGGTGGCCTGCGGAGACCCGGGACTCTCTTTCTTCTCCCGTTTTTCTGCTTTTAGGGTGGGTGATGGAGATAGTTTCGGTGTCTGAAGCCATCCTCCTGGCTTGAGCGGCAGTGTGTGTATCAGGCTATAAGTCTGATCATCTATTGCTTCTATACTTGGATTCTTGAAGTTCTCTGGGACTCCATTCTTCCACTCTATTAGTGCGTGTCAGTGAAGAATTCGACCTGACATCCACCACCCATACCTTCTGGTGCGGGGACAGTGACATCACTAGCTGCTTTACCGCTTCTTCTTGCCAGATCCCTGGGAGTTCTATGACTACTACCCGGATCTGTGCCGACCACCTTGCACCACTGTTCTACTTCTAGTGGGTCCATGCTGGTACTTTTTGGCACGTTACTTGCTGCAACAGGATCCCGGACTTGAGAGCCCCCATGTGTAGCGCTACCCCCAGTTAAGAGAGACGCTGGATTTGTTTTCGGGCCCTGTGTACAGCACCACCAACCCCCGGCAATCTGCTCGACCCACCCTGGCACAACTAGTCTAGGGGTTATATTTTTATCATAATCAATTGGTATTGTAAGGGCACCCTCTTTACAGTAAGACAACACACAAATGTTAAAGATTAAGTATAACAGTTTTACTTTGGTTGTAAAAAGGCTTAAGCAGAATATAATACACACAACTGGCTTGCAGAGCCCTGCAGCAATCAATATAGCACACAATAATGGCGCTGCGCGGTAATCCACCACGCGTATCTATTATGGTATACACGCCCTGTGGCGCACTAAACAATATCCTATCTCCCCACCCTGGCCAGGCCTGACCTAGAATAAATCTCAGTCCTTCCTATAGGGATTTCTTTGCGTGCAAACTTTCGGTGGTGCACTTGATGAATAGTATTTGTAATCCACAAACTGGCAATCACTAAGAACACTATGCTGGGGGGACACTTCAACTCTGTCCTGCTACCGGTCCCCCAGTTGAACAACAAGCAACGATCAGTGAGCCAAGGCAGTCTATAGGCCTAAAAACTGTAAAGTATATTTGATTGAGCTAGTGCTCGCTCACCACTCCGGACGCGATCCCAGTCCGGGACTTCCACCTGCTGTGTCTCCGCACACAGCGCCTGCAACGATCGGGTCCCCGATCCAACTGATGTCCTCACTCGACCAGTCTGGTGCCACCCAGGCTCCGCAGCGGGGTGGAAGGCTCTTCGGAAGTTGCGCAAGGCCCCAGGCTTCAGGCCTTGCACTGCAGCAGATCCGCACAGGAAGAAGCTGTTGCTTGCAGCGCGGTGTCCAAAGAGACCGAGCTCCGCCTCGCCTCCTTCTTAAATAACCCCTCCCATGAGTCTCTGCGGTGGCCAACTGCACTCTGGGTGCCGAACGGGGTTCTGGGTAACGTAGTCCCGGGGCCTTAAAGGAGACCCCGCTACACACATAATAAAATTAAAGACAAAAAAATCAGCAAAGGGGTTGATTGCCCAAAAAGCTTGCAATCTAAACTGACCCTAATTTTTACCTTTGCAGTTTGTCAGCTTTCTGAATGCTTTTTCTGCAATATTTTTAAATTTACCTAACCAAAAGCCTCCTTATTGGACTGCTGCCCATAGCTCAAAGGTCATGCAGTAAAATATGGTTTAAAAAAGTTCTCCCAGGTAATCTGCACAGAACTTTGCTGGGACAATGATTCTTGAACCCACAGGGTTTGAGCCGAACCCATGGCAGTGGCGAACCTGAGCTTCACCCCTAATAAAATGCACTGTCCATTATGGTCTAACCCTTAAGCAGTGCCTGACAATGTGGTCAGAAGTTGGGTTAGCAAGAGTCCCTTTAACACGTCTCACCCATAACCTAAAATTTAACCAAACTCCTATAATTAACACTTATAATACACTAACACTTAGTTGCCTTAACCACTTAAGCCCCGAGCCTGTTTTTCAGATTCGGTGTTTACACGTTAAAAAGTTTTTTTTTTGCTAGAAAATTACTTAGAACCCCCAAACATTATACATTTTTTTTCAAACACCCTAGAGAATAAAATGACGGTCATTGCAACACTTTTTGTCACACCGTATTTGCGCAGCGGTCTTACGAGCGCACCTTTTTTAGTAAAAAAAAACTTTTTTGAATTAAAAAATAAGACAACAGTAAAGTTAGCCCAATTTTTTTTATATTGTGAAAGATAATGTTACGCCCAGTAAATTAATACCCAACATGTCACGCTTCAAAATTGCGGTCGCTCGTGGAATGGCGTCAAACTTTTACCCTTAAAAATCTCCATAGGCGACGTTTAAAAAATTCTACAGGTTGCATGTTTTGAGTTACAGAGGAGGTCTAGGGCTAGAATTATTGCACTCACTCTAAGGATCGCGACGATACCTCACATGCGTGGTTTGAACACCGTTTTCATATGTGGGCGCTACTCACGTATGCGTTCACTTCCGCGAGCGAGCTCGTCGGGACGGGGCGCTTTAAAAAAAAAAAAAAAATATTATTTATTTTACTAGATTTTATTTATTTTACACTGTTTTTTTAAAAAAAAATAATAATTGGGTCACTTTTATTCCTATTACAAAAAAAAAGAATGACAGGTCCTCTTAAATTTGAGATCTGGGGTCAAAAAGACCTCAGATCTCATATTTAGACTAAAATGCAATAAAAAAATAAATAAAAATGTTGTCATTTGAAAAAATGACAAAAATAAATTGCCCCTTTAAGACATATGGGCGTAAGTGACGTTTTGACGTCGCTTCTGCCCTGCTATGGTATGGATATGGGTGGGGGCCATCTTGCCCTCACTCGTATCCATGTTCAGCACGAGAAAGGACCCGATCGCCTCCGCCGCTCCCGATGGCTCTGGTAAGCGGCGGAGGGCGCGGGAGAGCTGCGGGAGGGGGGGCCCCTCTCCCGCCGCCGATAACAATGATCTTGCGGCGCAGAGACCACCATTATCGTTTACAGGACCGCCGCCTGAAGAGATGGATACCTAGGTTGTGGCAGCAGCTGCTGCTGCTACCGAGATATCCCTCTTCAAACTAAGGACATATATAGTCGTGCGGCGGGGCTTAAGTGGTTAAAGTATCTTGTGCAATCTGTGTGTCAGATGGAGTTGCACAGGGTTGATAATATCCCCCCCTTTGCCATGTGATGGGCCTGGCAATTGCAATCACTTACTTCCCTATATATACATACCTCCCAACATTTTGAGATGGAATTGAGGGACACCTACTAGCAAATGTATGTAGGCATAGGACATGCCCCTGCCACGCCCCCTTACAGGAGAATTAACCAAAAAAAAGGTTAATTAAATCCACAAGTGCTTTTTTTTAACCACTACTATTTCTTTATATTGACTTTAAAAATTTACAACTGCAGCAATTTAGAAATTGAATGAAAGGTTTAGCACTGGCAAACACTATTTGAAAGATGTACAGTATGTGTGTATGCATATGTGTTCTACAGTAAAAATGACTGAGCAATATGACGCTTGCTAATTAACAAGGAAGCTTCAGATTGTAAATTACCCCCTATTGATATTCATATTCTCTATGTCTAGGCAACCACATGGAATCACTTGTTTTGTGTGATGGATGTTTACTCAAGTATGTACTGTATGACATTTAATTAAAGATTTATTACAGCTGCTTATATAGAATACAGTAATAGCACACATTACTGCTTGGGAAAAAAGTTTTCTAAGTACAGCATGCGGAGAAACTCGGAGTTTAGAGATTGCTGATTCCATAAAATAATTATATAAAGAGTAAAGAAATAGAGCAAAACAACTACAGATACTCCTCGTTTAACGACTTAACGACTGCTCGGACTTAAGACCAGCGCTCCCCACCTGAATGACGTGCTGTACATCTTTGTATTGTACAGTACAGAATTTTCATTTGTGTTCTGTACTTATGCAAATTAAAACAACGTTATTGAGCTGGTGTTTTGTGTTTAGACCTTTTTTTCACAATACAGTACAGTACACTATTTAGGAATGCCTAAAATATCAATTTCTTGTGACTCCTCATTTAACATCCAATTTGTTTAATGACCTGGTCGTTGGAACGAAACGTAGTCGTTAAGTGAGGAGTACCTGGACTGTGGTGGAAGCCCCCCTCCCCTCCGTAATATATTACTTTATTACTGCATTAATTCTGCTTCACGTACAAGAAAAACAACATGCCTGCCAAATATGGGAATATTTTATTATGTTATTACTCCTTCATCTAAGTTTGATTCAAACAGTAACTCCACTTTTGTTGAGAAACAAAACAATTCCCCACTGGGTGATCTATGTACATTGCAAGGATTTTACCAAACTATGTTGAAGAGTCCTACCTGTTTCTGCCCTGAAGAAATCTAAATGGGAATGATGTTTTCACTATTAATTAGCTGATGCACTTGCAGTGTTTTAATGAGGAAAATTGCAGTTCCGGCATCCCTATAGAAGTAATTAACCCTTTGGGACTTTCTCAACAAAAATAACATTTTTGTTTCAAAGGATGCCTAAAATCTGACTTGTATCTTAATGCAGAATTCTGGAAAAATCAGTGAGCCAATCACACAAGCAGGAAATTACATTTCTGGGGACATTTTGCACTCCAACCGTGTACAGAAGGAATCCAGGTTGCCACATTACATTGAATTTTACAGAAAATGACAGCGCTGCAGATTGAGAAGGAAAGGTAGTTCTAATAACATTCAATTACGCCCTATCAGAATTGAGAAATTTAAGTGCCACATCCCTATCTAGAAACTAGCAATACAATTACACTAAAGTATGGCATGGGACTTTTGAGGCACAGCATTCATTTTACTGTTAAAAAACATTTTATTTCATATCCATTTAAAAAGGTTTTGTGGATATGAATAAATAAAATGTTTGTTTTTCTTTAACAGTAAAATGGATGCTGTGCCTCAAAAGTCCCATGTTGTATTTTAGTGTAATTGTATTGTTAACATTCAATTACATCGTGGCTTGTGTCACAATTGTATTTGCTATTTTTTCCTCTTGAAAGTCGAGCTACCCTTTAGGCTGGGTTCACACTATTGTGATGTCAGACATCGCATGTGATTCGCACTGCATTGCTGTGCAGATCACATGCAATGTCTGTGCGATGCCAATTCCGCCATACAGATTGTATGGCGGAATTGGCATCGCATTCACACAAAAATGGTGCAGGACCCTTTTTCTAGTCCCCACTGGAATCGGATCGCATGGAGGTGCACCCCTATGCGATCCGATTCCTGCACCATTTGACAGTGTACACAGTGATCTGCGAACTGATCTGGGGGTGTCCTTAACTTTGTATTGACACCCGCAGTGGTTCGCATAGGGCAGTGTGAACTGCCTGCCAGAGACATGGAATTGCGCTGGTTCCTGCATCGCAATAGTGTGAACCTAGCCTTAAAGATGGTATACAGAGAGGCTATCTAAGAATATGGTAAAATATAACCAAATAAATCTTCAGTTTTCAGTTTATGAATTTCATTCAGTTACTGTTTATATACATAAAGGAGGAAGACAGAGCATGTATATGATCTACATTTTAGTGGGAACCTTCCACACAAAAGCATAGCTAAAGTAAAAGTCCTCCTTAGACAGAAACAATATTAACTACGTGCTTACTGGGCACTTAAACCCCTTTCCTGCCCAGACCAATTTTCAGCTTTCACACTTTAAATGACAGTTGCGCGGTCATGCAACGATGTACCTAAATGACATATTTATAATTTTTTTCACACAAATAGAGCTTTCTTTTGGTGGTATTTAATCACCACTGGGTTTTTTATTGTTTTTTGTTTTTAACGAAAAAACCCCATAAATTTAAAAAAAAAAAAATGTTTTATAGTTTGTTATAACATTTTGAAAAAGGTAATTTTTCTCCTTCATTGATGTGCGCTGATGAGACTGCACTGATGGGCACTGATAGGCTGCACTGATGGAAACTGATAGGCTGCACTGATAGGCTGATGGGCACTGATGGGCACTGATAGGTGGTACTGATGGTTGGCACTCATGGGTGGCACTGAAGGGCACTGATAGGCAGAACTGATGGGTGGCACTGATGGGCACTGGTAGGTGACACTGATAGGCAGCACTGATCGGTGGCACTGATGATGAGGCACTGATGGGCATTGATTGGCAGCACTGGTGGGCATGGATAGGATGCACTGTTGGGCAAAGTTAGGAGGCACTGTGGGCACTGATAGGTGGCACTGGTGGGTACTGATAGGTGGCACTGGCAGGTGGCACTGGTAGGCACAGATGAGGCAGCCATGGCTCTCTGCGTGAGGGACCGATGTCCCTCTGACAGAAGCCAGTGATCGGCTTTTTTTTTTCCTTCACGCTGACAGCATGAGGGCGAAGAAAAAAACGATTATCGATCTTCTGTTTATATCACGTGATCAGCTGTCATTGGCTGAAAGCTGATCACGTGGTAAGGGGCCAGGATCGGAATGCCACTATGCAAAGACAGATGTACTGTCTGCATTGGATCTCCCTACAGGCCATGTCAAAAATAAATCTTGTTATTGGGATCATAGGTTCTCCTTATAAACAGCTAGTAAACCTAAAGGGTAATTTATGAACTTAAAAGGAAAATAGAATTGCATAAAAGTGTCTGAAGGAAGACGATTTCATCTTCCTCTCAGCAGTTTCCCCCTTTCAGCCCCCGTCCTATATTAGGAAATTAAACCAAGAAAGGCCTATTCCATGGGGAAAAGTATGTAAATCTTGTGTCATATTTCTATAATTTTTGTATTATATACCGAGGGCTTCATGTTTACATGAAAACATAGAATGAGTATAAACTGCCAAGTACCCATGGCGTGCGCATTTTAGTGCACCTTAATCACCCTGTGTGGCGCAGATCCCCCGTTTAAATCCTTAATATTTTATCAAAGCCCCCTAACGGGGCTCGTAAAAAATTTGTAATTTTTTTTAAATATAAAAAAACTAATAATAATACAAATAAAAACTACTGACACCATCCACTGTCCTATTGACACCAATCTCTGCCCTACTGACACTGTCCACTGCTCTACTGACACCGTCAGAATATATACACATGCATACTGTTATGTCCCTTAGACATGGGGTCTCTCAGGGTGCTGCTAGCAATGCTGCCAGTATCTGCTCAGCAAGTTACACACAGGCCAGATGAACTTCTTAACCATGGAGAGGGTTTATTACTTACTCAGAAACATGATGACTTTGTTACATAGAGTCCTAATACAACAGGCTTCTGTCATTACCAGATGTAATCCCTTCTGTGTATCATGCTGCTGCTTCCAGTCCCACACACACACTAACTTACTTCCTGGTACAGCCCCTCCCCCAGCATGCATCAGGAGAAAAGGCTGAAGGGTCACAGTGATCCAGCACCAACGTCACATCTCCTCTTTTTTCCCATAAAAAAAACAACAAAAAAAAAAAAATAAACATAACAAGAGAACAAAATACTCAACACATAAAATACTCAACACATAAAATAACAAGGCAAGCAGGATCAGTTCAGCAAGTAGTATATCCAACTCAGTTCTGTGACTCCCGCATCACGTTATGAGCCCTTTGTCTCCGTTTCCTCATCTCCAAAGTGTCCCGTAAGATTTCAGTGCTTTGCCAAAGAGGAGTTTGATGTCTTTGGCGGGCAGACTTACGATGTGGCAGAGCACTAGGAGGGGTAGAGGCTGTCAAAGGTTATTGAGATGTCAGTGCGTGTCCAACAGACAAATCAGTCTCTGCAACTCCAGGCACATGTCCGGGCTCCTCAGGAATACGGTCACCAACCGTTTCAGGGGTTGGTTGTAAACTTGTGGGATCATGCCAGACACCATGCCATATGTCACCAGTAGAGCCCTGAGTAGACTCTGGTGGTTGGTTAGAAAGAGAGGTCAGGTTTGTTTCTACTGGCAGGCAAATGCACTTTCTCAATTGCGAAAGGTGTCTTCGAACACAAACACCATTCTCCAGGCGAACAAGGTACATTCGTCATCCAAGAGGTCCATCAATAATGCCAGGAAGCCAATGAGGCAAAACTCTAATTCCGCGTCAGGACCCTTCTGGGTAAGACCGCGCTATATTAAGGTACCTCTCAACTCAACTCAACTCAACTCAATTCCGAAACCATACAAGATCACCGGCACGGAATCCAGGATGGCCTGGCGGATGAGGTGTAGGTGACTGTTCCTGTGGACGAAGAAAATCCAGTTTGGTGCGGAGATGCCTGCCAAACATAAGAAAAGCTGGGGACAGCCCAGTAGTAGTGTGCTTTGTGTTTTGGTACATGGTCAAGAACTCCAGCAGCTTCTCCTCTGACAGTCCGACCTGGTACAGAGTAGACATGTGCACACTGAAATATTTCGTTTCGGAATTTCGTTTTCGTCCAAAAAATAAATTTATTTAGTTACTCCCGAAATTCGTTTTTATTTATTTCGTTTTTCGTTAAAAATTGCATTAGTCCGAAAATCTGAATTAATTAAGGTCGAATCTGTCATTGAAGGCTTATGGTGTCTGTCGAATGTTCAAAGAAGATTCGACGGAGCAGTGAAACTGTACGACTCTGCAATCATACATTTCCGGTCGAATGTTCCGCCTACAAGCAGTGATCTTTTCTCTCTATGTCGAATCTTTTCTCTCTATAATGTCGAATCTTTTCTCTCCTATGTCGAATCTTTTCTCTCTATAATGTCGAATCTTTTCTCTCCTATGTCAAATCTTTTCTCTCTATAATGTCAAATCTTTTCTCTCTATAATGTCAAATCTTTTCTCTCCTATGTCGAATCTTTTCTCTCTATAATGTCAAATCTTTTCTCTCCTATGTCGAATCTTTTCTCTCCTATGTCGAATCTTTCCTCTCCTATGTCGAATCTTTTCTCTCCTATGTCGAATCTTTCCTCTCCTATGTCGAATCTTTCCTCTCCTATGTCGAATCTTTTCTCTCCTATGTCGAATCTTTCCTCTCCTATGTCGAATCTTTTCTCTCCTATGTCGAATCTTTTCTCTCCTATGTCGAATCTTTCCTCTCCTATGTCGAATCTTTCCTCTCCTATGTCGAATCTTTCCTCTCCTATGTCGAATCTTTTCTCTCTATAATGTCAAATCTTTTCTCTCCTATGTCGAATCTTTCCTCTCCTATGTCGAATCTTTTCTCTCTATAATGTCAAATCTTTTCTCTCCTATGTCGAATCTTTTCTCTCTATAATGTCAAATCTTTTCTCTCCTATGTCGAATCTTTCCTCTCCTATGTCGAATCTTTCCTCTCCTATGTCAAATCTTTTCTCTCCTATGTCGAATCTTTCCTCTCCTATGTCGAATCTTTTCTCTCCTATGTCGAATCTTTTCTCTCCTATGTCGAATCTTTCCTCTCCTATGTCGAATCTTTCCTCTCCTATGTCGAATCTTTCCTCTCCTATGTCGAATCTTTTCTCTCTATAATGTCAAATCTTTTCTCTCCTATGTAGAATAATCTTGGACTAATAGAGTTAAGGTTAGGCACATTCGACCACAGGTTCGATAGACACAGATTGTTATTGTCAGCGTCACGTCGAATCTCCTATCTATATCGAACTGTTGTAGCAACGAAAACGAAAATAAAGCATTTGTTTATGTCGGATCTTTCGGTTTTTGGATTCTGTGCTTTCGTTTTCGTTTGTTAAAACGATAACGAAAATAGCTGAAATTCGGACGAAAATGCATTCGGACGAAAACGAATGCACATGTCTAGTACAGAGTGAACAGTAAGTGCTTCTTAAACGTCTGCACAAACCGTTCTGCCAACCCATTCGAGGCTGGATGATAAGGAGCTGTTTTGTAGTGTTGGATGCTCAAGCCACTGAGGAAGGATTGAAACTCATGCAATGTAAATTGAGTCCCATTGTCCGAGACTATGGCTGTTGGCTAGCCATATTGAGCAAAGAGCTTCCTTAAGACTAGAATGGTAGCAGCTGAGGTAACAGAAGGCATTTGAAAAACCTCCACCCATTTTTAATGTGCATCTACCACGATCAAATAAATTTTACCCTGGATTGGGCCAGCAAAATCGAGATGGAGTCTTGACCACAGGTCTGTCGGCCATGGCCAAGGTAGCAGGGTTCCTTTCTTTTGGGGTCGCTGAGCTTGACAGCACCCAGGACATTGAGCCACATAATCTTCAATTGCTGTGTCCATTTGTGGCCACCAAACATAGCTCTGGGCTCGCTGCTTCATGCGCACCACGCCAGGATGGCCGCCATGCAGTATCCTTAGCATGGTTGGTTGCAAATGCTGAGGTATAATCACTCTGTTGCCCCACTGTAGGCAACCAGCATTAGTCACAAGCTCACATTTTCTGGCAAAGTACAGACGAAATTCACCTGGGACTTTCTCTGGCCATCCAGCCTGAACATATGAGAATATCTAAGACAGGAAAGGATCTGTGACTGTATGTCTGGCAATTAGGGAGGTGGACATGCAGGATTTCAGCCTGTGTATTTCCACTATGTGTGCGTCTCTTGGTGAGTGGTCTCCAATTGGCAATCTGTAAAATGCATCTGCATTGCCATGGGCATCATGGGAGCGGCATCTGATAGAATAAGTATAAGCTTCCAAGAATAAAGCGTACCTTTGTAAACGAGGTGCAGTTGTTGTAGAAATTCCTTTCTGAGGGTTCAGTATTGAGAACAGAGGTTTGTGGTCAGTGATAAGTGTGAACTCCCGACCATAGATATACGTATGAATTTTTTTTGTGGCCCATACAATGGCCAAAGCTTCCTTGTCTATTTGGGAGTAGTTTTGTTCTGCTGAGGTTAAAGACCTGGAGGTAAAAGAAATGGGGCGCTCTGTGCCATCTGGCATGACATGGGAAAGCACAGCACCCAGTCCATAAGGCGAGGCGTCACAAGCCAAGGTGACGTGTTTCTTTAAATCATAGTGGACCAGAACTCGAGAAGACAGAATGAGTTCTTTAGAAAGCCGAAAAGCTTCTTCACATTTGGCTGTCCTAATCCATTTAGCTCTTGCATCCAGTAAGCGATGTAATGGCTAAAGCTGGTGTGCTAGGTTCGGCAAGAAACGTTGGTAGTAATTTAGGAGGCCAAGGTAGGACCTGAGCTGTGTGACATTCTGGGGAGTAGGGGCATGGGTAAGGGCTTTAACCTTTTCTTCAGTAGTGTGTAACCCATGTCGGTCCACAGTGTGGGCGCAAAATTCCAGTCGAGACTTTAGAAATTCGCATTTTGAAAGATTGACACGTAAACCATACCTTTGGAGTCTCTCTAGCACAGTTTCAACATTCTTTCTGTGTTCTTCATGAGTGGGACCAGTGATGAGCATGTCATCTAGTAGACATTGAGTGAAAGCTATGCCTGCCAGGACCTCATCCATGATTCGCTGCCAGAGGGCTGGAGCTGGGGCTATGCCAAAAACCATGCGGTTATATTGGAATAATCCTTTATGGGTGTTAATGGTCAACAGATGGCGTGAATCTGGGTGTACTTGCAGTTGCAGGTAAGCTTGCTTTAAGTCTATTTTTGTAAACTTTTGCCCCCCAGCCAGTGAGCTAAATAGATCTTCAAGTCGAGGCAATTGGTATTGATCCACAAGAAGTTGGTTGTTCAGGGCAACCCTGAAATCTCCACAAATTCTAATGTCTCCATTCTTTTTCTTGACAGGCACAATTGGCTCTGCCCATTCACTTCTATCAACTTTAGTTATGATCTTTTCAGCCAATAGGTGGTCCAGCTCTGCTTCCACTTTCTTTCGCAAGGCAAAAGGTACTGATCTTGCCTTACAAAAACGAGGTTTAGCACCAGGATTCAAGAGGAGGTGGGCCATTTTTCCTTTACTGTGCCCAAAGAGTCCTGAAAACCCCCCTTAACCACGTCCTTACTGGGCACATAACCCCCTTCCTGCCCAGGCGAAATTTCAGCTTTCAGCACTGTCACGCTTTGAATGACAATTGCGCGGTCGTGCGACGTGGCTCCCAAACAAAATTGACGTCCTTTTTTTCGCACAAATAGAGCTTTCTTTTGGTGGTATTTGATCACCTCGGCGGTTTTTATTTTTTGCGCTATAAACAAAAATAGAGCGACAATTTTGAAAAAAAAGCAATATTTTTTGATTTTTGCTATAATAAATATCCCAATTTTTTTTTTATATATATATTTTTCCTCAGTTTAGGCCGATACGTATTCTTCTACATATTTTTGGTAAAAAAAAATCGCAATCAGGGTTTATTGATTGGTTTGCGCAAAAGTTATAGCGTTTACAAAATAGGGGGTAGTTTTATGGCATTTTTATATATATATATTTTTAATTAGTAATGGTGGCGATCAGTGATTTTTTTCGTGACTGCGACATTATGGCGGACACATCGGACACTTTTGACACTAATTTGGGACCATTCACATTTATACAGCGAACAGTGCTATAAATATGCACTGATTACTGTATAAATGTGACTGGCAGGGAAGGGGTTAACACTAGGGGGCGAGGAAGGGGTTAAATGTGTTCCCTATGTGTGATTGTTACTGTGGGGGGAGGGGACTGACTGGGGGAGGTGACCGATCTGTGTCCCTATGTACAAGGGACACAGCATCGGTCCCCTCTCCCCGACAGGACATGGATCTGTGTGTTTACACACAGAGATCCATGTCCTTGTCTCTGTAACCGCCGATCGGGGGTGCCTGGCGGACATCGCGGCCGCCAGGCACGCGCATCGGCATCTCAGTGATGCGCCGGCGGCGTTTGCGCGCCCCCCAGTGGCCAAATAGCGGAGGCCGTATATTAACGGCCTCCCGGCATTTGACAACCACCTTGCGACCGTATATTCTCGTACGGCGGGCGCGAGGTGGTTAAAGCGTGATTTCAGGGATTCCACCCAATGGTCTACCTCAGAAAACAATGTACATTGGGCAATGGCAAGAGGAGGCATGCCCAGGGCTTTGATCCAGTCCCTACCGTACAGCGGAGGACCTCCTTTATTGACAACATAAAGGCGTAATGCCTAATGTAACAAGGGGTTTCACATAACCCAAGGGCTGTAGTAGTTCCTTGCTGTAGGTTTGTAGTGTGATATTTGTAGGTTGGAGCGGTAGGGACAGACCCGATGCCTTTAAATCAGTCCATGAAATGACAGACACAGCCGCCCCTGTATCAACATCCATGGAGACAGGACAGCCATTGAGTGTGACATCCACTTTTATCGCAGGACTACTCCCAGCTACTCGAAACAGTCCAACATGCTGGACACAGGTTTCCTCATCAGAGCTGGAGCCGTTATTGTCATTATCCATATGAAATGTCTGTTTACGTCTAACTTTTGTGGTAGTGTTCGGGGAGTGTGAGCTGCGGCAAACACGCCCAATTTGGCCAGTCTTTCCACAAAGAAAATAAACAACATCCTTGAACTTGCAAGCAGGTGCACTGTGAGTAGTGTTACCACAACGGTAGAAAGTTGGTGTCCTAGAGACAGAAGAATTAGGGTGGCAAGGTTTAGGCAGATTTGGGGATGGCCGTCTTGGGTGTCGGGTGATAGCAGAGTGGAATATTTCCTCTCCCTGGCTTGCAGGAGTTTCAGGTGGTGACTTCAGTAGGGTGGCGTCCCGTGTAGCCAACTCCATGACCATGGCAAGGTCAGTGGCTTTCGTCAGAGTCAAGTCGGGTTCTGTGAGTAAGCGTTTCTTTATGGCTGGGTCGCAGAGTCCCAAAACAAACATGTCACGGAGAGCCGTCTGCAGGTAGTCTCCAAACTGAGGAGTGACAGCTAGTTTACGTAAAGCAGTGATATAAGTCTTTATGTCCTCCCCAGCATGCTGCCTTCTACTGTCGAATTTAAACCACTCTGCAATCTCTAATGGCTTTGGGTTGTAGTGCTCATGTAGCTTCTGAATTAACTCAGGCAGGGGCTTAGAAGCTGGCTCGTCTAGAGAAATTAGGTCTCTGAGAGTGCCATATGCAGCTTGACCCAATGTTGTGAGGAAAACTGCAACTTTCTTTTCTGCAGCCACACTATTTGCTTCCATATACTGCTCCAGCCTCTCCACCCAGGAGCTCCATGATTCAGCAGCAGGATCAAATGGTTGAATAAAACCTATGAAGGCCATGTGTGCTAAAATCCACAATCCTCGTCGCCACTGTTATGTCCTTTAGACATGGGGTCTCTCAGGGTGCTGCTAGCAATGATGCCAGTATCTGCTCAGCAAGTTACACACAGGCCGGATGAACTTCTTAACCATGGAGAGGGTTTATTACTCACTCAGAAACATGATGCCTTTGTTACATAGCGTCCAAATACAACAGGCTTCTGTCATTACCAGATGTAATCCCTTCTGTGTATCATGCTGCTGCTTCCAGTCCCACACACACACTAACTTACTTCCTGGTACAGCCCCTCCCCCAGCATGCATCATGAGAAAAGGGTGAAGGGTCACAGTGATCCAGCACCAACATCACACATACACTATATTAGCAAAAATATTGGGACACCTGCCTTTACACCCACGTGAACTTTAATGGCATCCCAGTCTTAGTCCATAGGGTTCAATATTGTGTTGGCCCATTCTTTGCAGCTATAACAGCTTCAACTCTTTTGGCTAGGCTGTCCACAATGTTTAGGAATGTCTCTATGGGAATTTTTGACCATTCTTCCAGAATTGCATTTGTGAGGTTAGGCACTGATGTTGGAGAGAAGGCCTGGCTCGCAGTCTCCGCTATAATTCATCCCAAAGTTGTTCTATCGGGTTGAGGTCAGGATTGTGTTCAGGCCAGTCAAGTTCCTCCACCCCAAACTCACTCATCCATGTCTTTATGGACCTTGCTTTGTGCACTGTTTCGCAGTCATGTTGGAACAGGAAGGGCCAACCCCAAACTGATCCCACAAAGTTGGGAGCATGAAATTGTCCAAAATGTCTTGGTCTGCTGATACCTTAAGAGTTCCCTTCACTGGAACTAAGGGGCCAAGCCCAACTCTTGAAAAACAACCCCACATCATAATCCCCACTCCACCAAAATGATTTGGACCAGTGCACAAAGCAAGGTCCAAAAAAACATGGATGAGTGAGTTTGGGGTGGAGGAACTTGACTGGTCTGCACAGAGTCCTGACCTCAACCCGATAGAACACCTTTGGGATGAATTAGAGCAGAGACTGCGAGCCAGGCCTTCTATCCAACATCAGTGCCTGACCTCACAAATGGGCTTCTGGAAGAATTGTCAAACATTCCCATAGACACTTTCCTAAACCTTGTGGACAGCCTTCCCAGAAGAGTTGAAGCTGGTATAGCTGCAAAAGGTGGGCCAACTCAATATTGAACCCTACAGTAATATAGTGTATGTGTTTGAGCTTGGAAGTGCATGGGTGTGCTATCACCCGACACCCAAGACGGCCATCCCCAAATCTGCCTAAACCTTGCCACCCTAATTCTTCTGTCTCTAGGACACCAACTTGCTACCGTTGTGGTAACACTACTCACAGTGCACCTGCTTGCAAGTTCAAGGATGTTGTTTATTTTCTTTGTGGAAAGACTGGCCAAATTGGGCGTGTTTGCCGCAGCTCACACTCCCCGAACACTACCACAAAAGTTAGATGTAAACAGACATTTCATATGGATAATGACAATAACGGCTCCAGCTCTGATGAGGAAACCTGTGTCCAGCATGTTGGATAGTTTCGGGTAGCTGGGAGTAGTCCTGCGATAAAAGTGGATGTCACACTCAATGGCTGTCCTGTCTCCATGGATGTTGATACAGGGGCGGCTGTGTCTGTCATTTCATGACCCTGACCCAGCCGTTCCGTGATTGGCTGCTGCCTCAGCCTGCCTCTGCCTGTGTAAATGTGCCTATGCCCATCCGGCCAGCGCGGCGCCGGCTCCTCCCACAGGTGCGTGGCGTGCAGTGGCCGAGACAAGGGACTGAATACGCTGCCAGGGCCTGCCCTATCGCTGAAGAACTACAGGTAACAGCAGTGCCTGTGCCACGACACCACTGTGTACATCTTTTTGTATTGCAATGTAACGCCCCCCCTAAAAAAAGTTTAGCGGACACCCATGTGCACACCTATGTAAGCACCAAAATGTGCAAATGGTCTATTAGCCTTATGGCTGTTGTAATAACTTTGTTCTTGGCCTTTAGAGACAGGATAGATACTAGATGGCTTCATAAGATGTATTCCTTTATTCTAACGAGAAATTAAAGGGCTCTATCTCTGCCCTAAAACCAACAAGTCTCAACATAAAAAGATATGCAAGACCTACAAATAGATTGGTGCAAGTCTGACAGTTCCAAATTGCAATGCATTAACCACTTAAGGACCACCGCATGTACATATATGTCGGCAGAATGGCACGTACAGGCATATTCACGTACCTGTAGGTGCCTGCCTTCCCGCGGGTGGGGGGTCCGATCGGACCCCCCGGTACATGCAGTGGTCTGTTTAGCTGGAGGAGCGATCCGGGATGAGGGGGCGGCCATTGGTTTCTGACCACCCCCTCGTGATCGCTCCCGGCGAATGAGATGCTTCCCCTGCCTGTGTAATGTAAACACAGGCAAGAGGAAGTGATGTCATCTCTCCTTGCGGCGGTCTTTTCGTCCGGCGCGAGGAGAGAAGACATCTCACAGTAAGTTGCACCAACAGACCACTGACACCAGGACACATAGGCACACTTTCACCCCCCGATCACCCCCAGATCACCCCCCAGATCACCCCCAGTCACAGTGTCACCATTTGCAGCGGTCATTTTTTTACTGATCACTGTAATCAGTGTCATTTGTGACAGTAAAAAGTGTCAGGGATATTAGTGTTATGTCCCTTTAGGTCCAGGGTAGACCCCTAACCCCCCCAATAAAGGTTTAACCCCTTGATCGCCCCCCAGGTAACCCTTTCACCCCCTATCACCAGTGTCACTAAGCGATCGTTTTTCTGATCGCTGTAGTGTCGCTGGTGCCGCTAGGTAGCCAGTTATTTATTTAGGTTCCCCGTCAGGTTTTTATATAGCGCCAGGTACCCCCATATATTACCTAATAAAGGTTTTAACCCCCTGATTGCCCCTAGTTAACCCTTTCACCAGTGATCACCGTATAAGTGTTACGGGTGACGCTGGTTAGTTACTTTGCTGTTTATAGCATCAGGGCACCCGCCGTTTATAACCCAATAAAGGTTTAACCCCCTTATTGCCTGGCGGGTGATATCAATTGGGTTTTAGCGTCAGATAGGGTCTGCGTTGCCCCAGGCAGCATCAGGTTAGTGCCAGTAACGCTAACACCCACGCGCAAAGCATACACCGCCCTTAAAGGTATAGTATCTGAACAGATCAATATCTGATCTGATCAGATCTATACTAACGTCCCCAGCAGTTTAGGGTTCCCAAAAACGCAGTGTTAGCAGGATCAGCCCAGATACCTGCTAACACCTGCGTTTTGCCCCTCCGCCCAGCCCACCCAAGTGCAGTATCGATCGATCACTGTCACTTACAAAACACAAACCCACATAACTGCAGCGTTCGCAGAGACAGGCCTGATCCCTGCGATCGCTAACAATTTTTTTGGTAGTGTTTTATACATTTGCTGACAGTCAGGTGCTTTTTTACCTGTGAATCCTTACTAGTGTACCACTACATTTAGAGCCCAAAATGGCAAATCGAAGGTACACTAGTAAAGAGGCCTACGAGTTTCTAAGCATGACAGATAGTGAAGAGGAGGTCACGCATCTGTCAGATTCAGGCTCAGAATACAATCCCGTAGACGACAGCGGCTCCTGACAGATAGCTCTGATGACGAAGATGAGGTCCCTGCTAAGGTCAGGCGTACCCGACCCTATTCTTCTGCTGTTGTTGAGGTGCAAGAACCACAGGGCTCTCGTATGGAGCAGAGAAGTACTAGCGCCGCCATTCCTTCTGGTGAACTGGCAAGCACCAGCGGCCTAGTACACTCTGGACGTACATCCAGCTCTGCAGTAACACTTGGTGACGTGGCGAGTTCCATAAGTGCAGTTCAAGCTGGCAAGCACAAGTAGTGTCCCACTGCCACCAAGAAGAAGACAATAGTGCCCTTCCTGATGCATTCGCCAATCCTGATTGGGTCCCCACCACTTCTGCAGCACCCGTACTTCCCCCATTCACTGGCCAACCCGGTATTCAGGTGGAAACAGTTGATTTTACGCCACTTGATTAATATTCACTGTTTTTCACAGAAGATCTCTATAGATCTATTGTGGACCAGAGTAATTTATATGCTGGTCAATTTATCGTCGCTAATCCCCAGTTGCCTTCCCTTGCCAGAGATTGGAAACCAATTACGGTTTCCGAATTTAAGACCTTTCTGGGCCTTTTCCTTAACATGGGCACACATAAATTCTCGAAGTTGCGCGCCTATTGGTCCACACGCCCAATTGACCATATGCCCGTGTTCTCTGCCTCCATGTCCAGGGCACGATACGAACAGATCTTGCGGTTCATGCACTTCAACGACAATGAACTTTGTCATCCTTGTGGAGACCCTGAATACGATCGGCTCTACAAAATTTGGCCACTTCAACGAACGTTTTGCAGCCTTGTTTACTCCCGATTAAGTTGTCTGTGTTGATGAGTCCCTGAATAAATTTTCTGGCCGTTTGTCTTTCAAGCAGTACCTTCCCAGCAAGCGTGCCAGATACGGGGTCAAGCTCTATAAGTTCTGTGACAGGGCAACAGGCTATGTATGGAGCTTTATGGTTTATGAGGGAAAAGATAGTCACGTAGAGCCGGAGAACTGCCCAGATTACATAGGGAGCGCTGGCAAGATAGTGTGGAACTTGGTGTCACCCTTATTCGAAAAGGGGTACCACTTGTATGTGGACAATTATTACACGAGCGTGCCACTTTTTAGTCACTTGTCTGATCATCAGATTGGCGCATGTGGCACCATGCGACCTAATCGCCGGGGCTTTCCCCAAGGGCTTGTAGATTCTCTTCTTAGGCTGGGGGAGAGAGCCTGTTTGAAGTGTAATAATTTGCTCGCTATGAAGTGGAGGGATAATAAGAAAGTTTTCGTTCTTACCTCCCTTCATGCAGACACGACAGTCCAAATTCGTACGGCGACTGGTGTTGTGGAGAAACCCCTCTGTGTCCACGAATATTACCAAAATATGGGAGGGGTGGACCTCAACGACCAGTTGTTGGCGCCGTACTTAATTGCCCGTAAGGCCAGACGCTGGTACAAAAAAGTGTCTGTTTACTTATTTCATTTGGTTTTGCTGAACACTCTTGTGCTTTAAAGAGCTTCAGGCGGGAATTTATCCTTCCTTGACTTCCAGGAAGAGATTGTCACAGACCTCCTGTATTCAGGCGGTGCTGCACCTCACCATTCCCAACCAAGTGCAGTATGCTGGCTGCATGAGATCCATTTTCCATATGTCCTCGAGAGTACCCCTACCCAACGAGCCCCCCAAAAAGATGTTGTGTCTGTAACAAGCGCGGATATAGGCATGACACCCGTTATTATTGTCCACGCTGTCCTGACAATCCTGGTCTTTGCATTGGTAAATGTTTTGAACGCTACCACACACTAGTGAAGTTTTAGCGTAGGGTACAGCATTTCACAGACTAGGACACACTTACACAGGGTCTCCCAAAGATGCCATCGCATTTTGAGAGACCCAAACCATTACAGATACAAAAAAAAGGCTTTGCCCGTGGAAAAGTCCGACCGTGTGTACGCGGCATAACTTTTTTTGCCGCGTACATACGGTTGAAATTCTGACGGAGGCTTGCCCGTGGAAAAGCCTGTGGAAAAGTGGAAAAACACCCCAAGCTATTTGCTGAGAGGCATGGTGAGTATTTTACAGCTCTCATTTGTTTTTAAAAATGAAGAAAGAAAAGAAACATTTTTTTTTTCTTTTTTCAAAACTTTGTGACAAAAAGCGAGATCTGCAAAATACTCACCATACCTCTCAGCAAATAGGTTGGGGTGTCTACTTTAGAAAATGGGGTCATTTTGGGGGTGTGGGTTTTGTGCCATCTGGGCATTCCATGGCCTCCGAAACTGTGATAGGCAGTGAGGAGTGAAATCCAAAATGTATGCCCTTAGAAATCTTGAAGGCGGTGCTTGGTTTTCAGGGTCCCATAAGCAGCTAGGATCCCAAAAGAAAGCTCTATTTGTGGGGAAAAAAGGACGCAAATTTAGTTTGGGTACAACATAGCATGTCCGCACAATTATCAGTTAAAGCAGCGCAGTGCCAAATTGTAAAAACACCTCTGGTCTTTAAGCTGCATAATGGTCTGGGGCTGAAGTGGTTAAAGAATGAATAAGGTCTTGAGTTATTGAGAAGGAATGGTTACAACAGTTGTTGCTTATCTTCAGTTGTATTTTCTAAAGTCATAGCATAATGGGTACCTTTTCATCTTCAACCTGTTATTTAAGGATCATCTCCATTTTTTTAACGTACCAATTAAATTGCTTGTAACTTGCTAATGACTCAATGGTGTTTGGGTAGAGGGGGCGGTAATGACATATATACATAGTGTACCACTTATAGACTGCAATTTAAGGACATAGATATGCAACTAGTTTGCTGACAGTGATAGGTAAAATAGTTTAAGGAGGACACTTTCCAGTGACAGTGTGTTTAACATGCTGCCTGCTGTGGCAGGTTGTGTGCTGTCTTCTGCCCAGTGAAACATTCTGCAGGATATGGAAGGTAGCACAATGGGGGATCACAATTTAGAAAGAGGGACCCTTAACAACCACGCCGGTGTACAACACACATTAATGAACCTTATTTTAAAGTCCAACTTGCTGCTTTTAAAAATGGCAAATATATACCGGTATTCACTAACTGAATGCTTCCTGAGTGCTAAGTAGGAGGGTCTGCCTGCTATAGTCACAGGATCAGCCAGAGTGGTTTATAAAAGGGAAAACATCTGGGCGAACCAGTCAGTCAATCACATAAACAAAAAACAACATTTCTAGTGGAGCTCTGTACACAGCAGTATAGAAATGCTTCTATTATTCTTGTGGTTTCCATAGTGACGAGCAAGCCATATTTCCAAGCCTGTAGACCAGCGATATGCAATTAGCAGACCTCCAGCTGTTGCAAAACTACAATTCCCATCATGCCTCTGACTCTGGGTATCATGCTTTTGGCTGTCAGAGTCTTGCTATGCCTCATGGGAAATGTAGTTCTGCAACAGCTGGAGGTCCGCTAATTGCATATCCCTGCTGTAGACTTTACCTTACACATTAGCCGTGTATGGGGAACTGTATCGAACGCTTTTGCAAAATCCAAGTATACCACGTCCACAGCCAACCTTCTGTCCAAGGTCTTACTTACCTCTTCATAAAAATAAATCAGGTTTGTCTGACAACTTCTGTCTTTAATGAATCCATGCTGTCTGTTGCTTAAAATGTTTTTTTTTTCCAGCAAGAACTCATCTATGTGGTCTTTTATTAATCTTTCCAGTATCTTCCTGTTATGTACAGAACGTACCTGGTCGTAGAGCCTGACTTTGTAGAAGGAGACCTCTCTTACAGCCCTGGCTCAGGAGCCACTGGAGTGGGAACAGTGAACTCGAGAGCGCAGTGAGGTAGGAGTGCCTGTGGTGGGTGTAGTGGTAGGCACCGTGGCAAGGTGGTGATCTTCCAGGGATGGCTGGAGCTGTAGGCAGCAGAGCAGGTGGTTGCAGGTCAGCGACCCGGAAGCTGGCGGATACCGGAACAGCGGAAGCTGGAGCAAGGTGAGATAAACCTGGTTAGGTTGCACACAACAGCAGACAGCAGGAGGGTCAGACAAGCCGGGTCAGAGCAGGTAGTCAGATTTATGGATCAGCAGGCTTAGACGTAGTCGGGAACACAGGCAAGGTTTGGCAGCAGGTAGGCAGGTGAGAGACAGAGCAGGGTCAAGGCGAGCCGAGGTCAGGGTTGGAGAGGTATCGGGTGGTCGAGCAAGCCGGGTCGGTACTGGTAACAGGTAGCAGGTATGCAGGTATTCGGATTACAAAGCTGCAGATCAGACAGCAATGCACTGTTGTAACTGCTGGCCTTTTAAAGGCCTAATGGAGCCATATCGTTAGCGTGCACGTGCGCGCACACATCGTGCACGTGCGTGCGCAATTGGCGCATACGCGTGCGCAATTGGCAAGCGCCAACGCACAGGTACCGAGGGAAGCAAGAATTGTCTTCTGTTTCTGGCAGGTCCCTGACATTGCCCCCCCCAAGGGGCAGCCTCCGGATGCCTAACCGGGCTTCTTTCTCAGGATGGGCAAGAAAAAAGGCACGGACTAACCTCTGGGCATGGATGTTGCCTTCAGGTTCCCAGGAGTTGTCCTCCGGACCGTACCCCTTCCATTTGACTAAGAATTGGGTTAGCCCTTGCCGTTTCCTACAATCAAGGATGGCCTCCACCACATATTCCTCGAGACCGTCAACCAAAACTGGTTCTGGTGGTCTGGCTCCCCTGTCAGGAAAGGGGTCAGGTACTGCAGGCTTCAACAATGAAACATGAAACACTGGGTGAACCTTTAGAGAATCAGGTAAGGATAATTCGTATGATACCTCATTGATTTTTCTTCTTACCGGGAAGGGTCCCATGAACTTGGGTGCCAGCTTCTTGGATGGGCAGGCCAACTTGAGGTTGTTCGTGGAAAGCCATACCTGATCACCTGGTTGAAGGTCCAGCTCCCCTCTCCTCTTCCTGTCATAGGCTTTCTTGCTGTCCGCTTGGGCCTTGGTTACTGCTTCCTGCAAGACCCGGTTGTTACGGCTGAGGAAATCCACCGTGCTCTGTACTGCCGGGACTGGAGATTCTGGAAGAAAATCAGGTAAAAATGTTAAATGAAAGCCATAATTAGCAAAAAAGGGGGATTGCCCAGTGGCCGAATGGTTGGCATTATTGTAGGCAAACTCTGCTAAGGGCAATAGGGACACCCAATCATCCTGTGCAAAGGACGAGAAACATCTGATGTACTGTTCAAGAGTCTGATTTGTCCTCTCAGTTTGCCCGTTGGTTTGGGGGTGGTAAGCTAAAGACATGGCAAGTTCAATTTCCAAGACTTCGCACAGAGCTCTCCAAAAACGTGAAGTGAACTGGACCCCCCTGTCTGACACGATGTTAGAAGGGACTCCATGTAATCTGACGATTTCCTTAATGAAAACACGGGCAGTCTCAGCAGCGGATGGGGTGCCCTTTAGTGGCAAGAAATGGGCCATTTTAGTCAGGCGGTCTACGACCACAAAGATTGCTGTACACCCCTCGGAACACGGAAGTTCCACTATAAAATCCATAGCAATCATTTTCCATGGTCTATCAGGTACAGGTAGATGTTTCAGTAGTCCCCAGGCTCGGTTCCTTGATGTTTTGTTTTGGTTACAGACGGGGCATGCATTGACGTATGATTTACAGAACTCCTCCAGACCCGGCCACCAGAATGTGCGCCGTACTAGATCAAGAGTCTTGCGGACTCCAAAATGTCCTGCCAGTGGATGGTTGTGGAGGAGCTTTAGTACCTCAACCCGAGTGCTTCCTGGAACAAAAATTTGGCTCCCCCTCCAAAATAATCCATCTCTGGAAGTCAAGGTGGTACCAGGGGGTTTGGAAGAGTCCGTGGATGCTTGTCTGATTTGAGAGAGCAGATCAGTCTGTAGAAGTAAAAAATTACCTGCTGGTAGAATGGTGTCCGGAACAGATAAATCCTTGGGGTTGTCGTGCATGCGTGATAGTGCGTCTGGTTTGATATTTTTTTAACCTGGCCAGTAGGTGATATGGAAGCAGAAGCGTGAGAAAAATAAAGCCCAACGGGCCTGCCGAGGCTTCAACCATTTAGCGGACCTTAAATACTCTAAGTTCTTGTGATCGGTGTAAATTAATACTGTGTGGGCAGCGACCTCCAACAGGTACCTCCATTCCTCTAAGGCGGCTTTGATGGCAAGTAATTCCCGGTCACCAACATCATAATTTCTCTCTGCAGGGGAGAGTTTTCGAGAGAAGAACCCCACAGGGTGCATTAAGTTCTTATTACCTTGGCGTTGGGAGATGACAGCCCCGACTGCAACTTCAGATGCATCCACTTCAAGAATGTAAGGCAGTGCAGGATCAGGATGGCTGAGAATTGGAGCTGATGTGAAAAGTCCTTTAAGTGTGTCAAAGGCTCTTTGGGCCTCAGGGTTCCAATGGAAATGTAAGTTCTGCTTGGTCAGCTGTGTGATGGGTGTGATTATTGCAGAAAATCCCTTGATGAATCTCCTGTAGAAATTTGAAAAACCCACAAAGCGTTGCACTCCTTTCTTATCCAAAGGTATAGGCCAGTCCAGTATAGCGGACACTTTTTGAGGATCCATCCTGATCCCTGTAGGGGAGATTACCAACCCTAGGAATTGAATAGTCTGCTGCTCGAATTCGCATTTCTCCGCCTTGGCATATAGTCCGTGTTGGCGGAGGCGGTCCAGTACCCTGCGGACATGTTCCCGATGTCTGTCAAGTGATCCGGAGAAGACTAGAATGTCATCAAGGTAGACAATGACAAAGATATCAAGAAAGTCTCTGAACACATCATTGATAAAGTGCTGGAAGGTGGCAGGAGCGTTGCATAGGCCGAAGGGCATGACCAAATATTCGTAGTGGCCGAATCGGGTACGAAAAGCTGTCTTCCACTCGTCCCCGGCCCGGATGCGGACCAGATTGTAGGCCCTCCTTAGGTCTAACTTGGTGAAGATGACAGCAGCCCTTAATTTTTGGAAGAGTTCAGGTATCAGGGGAAGCAGATAACGGTTCTTGACCGTGATGTTGTTCAACTCACGGTAGTCCACACATGGGCGGAGGGTCTGATCCTTCTTGGTGACAAAGAATATTCCGGCGCCCGCTGGTGAGGTAGATGAACCCTTTGCCCAGATTTTCATTGATGTAGACCTTCAGAGCCTCTTGTTCCTTTTCTGATAAGGGGAAGATGCGCCCAAAGGGAATCTCGGCCCCAGGGAGGAGCTCGATGGGGCAGTCATAGGGGCGGTGAGGCGGAAGGGAGTCAGCCCCCCCGTTTACTGAAGACATCAATAAATTCATGGTAAGGTCCTGGGACGGACTGAAGCAGGTTCTGGTCAGAGTCCATACATAACAGAGTGGTGGAAGGGCTGAGGGATCCAGGTAGACAGTACTTCTGGCAGTAAGGGGACATGAATGACACTTCTCCAGACACCCAGTTGATTTGGGGGTTGTGAGCCTGGAGCCAGGGTATACCCAGAATCACGGGAAACAGGGGAGAAGAGATAACATCAAGAGTCAGCCACTCCTTATGTTGAGTGGTAGAGGTGACAGGCAGAGGAAGGGTCTCCTGGGTTACCTGTCCTGATTTTATACGGGAGCCATCGGCCAAGTAAATAGAAAGTCCATGAGTCTTTTCCTGAAGAGGGATGTTATGTTGATTGGCAAAGGTGGAGTCGATGAAATAGCTACATGCGCCAGAGTCAATGATAGCGTTGACTGGGACTGTCCTTCCCTGGAGCTGCAACGAGAGAGAGAGGGCAAGGTGGGTGGCATTGGCAGATAAAGATGCGAGATTAGCAGGAAGGGAAGAAGGGCACTTACGCATCTTGGCAGGACAGTTGCGCACGTAGTGACCGGCTTCACTGCAATAGAGGCATAGGTTCAGTTGGCGACGGCGTGCCCATTCTTCAGGTAGCAGGGCTGGTCACATTATCCCAAGTTGCATGGGTTCAGAGGTGTCCGGACTGGGATTGGCAGGATTTAAACAGGTGGGCGGCAGGTAACGGGAAGCAGGCATGGGCGCTCTTGTGGTCATCCATACTGGGCGACTTTGCTGGGAGGAATGCTCTGCCCGGCGTTCACGAAGTCTGCGATCAATCTGGATGGCTGTGGTAATCAAGGCTTCAAGGGTCTCTGGTACCCCCACTCGGGCGAGTTCGTCCTTCAGACCCTCGGAAAGGCCCAAGCGGAATTGGTGACGCAGGGCTGCGTCGTTCCACTGAGTGTCCGCGCTCCAGCGTCTAAAGTCCGTAACATAGTCCTCGGCCGCTCGGCGACCTTGCTGGAGCGCAAGCAGAGCAGACTCAGCGGTGGCAGTCCATTGGGGATCATCATAAAGCTGGGCCATGGCTTGGAAGAAGGATAGCAGGGATTGAGTCTGAACATTATTTTCTCCTAGTAGCCGATGGGCCCAGGTCTGGGGTTCACCCTGGAGTAACGAAATCACAAATCCCACCTTAGTGACTTCTAAGGAGAAAGTCTGGGGTTGTAGGGCAAAATAAAGCTGACAGGCATTACGGAAGGCCTGGAATTTTGTCCGGTCTCCTGAAAACCTCTCTGGGACAGGAACTCTGGGTTCGGGTGGAAGCATCACCACTGAAGGAGCAGAGGCAGTTGATGAAGGCCTGGCAGAGGGTGCAGGGGCCGCATCACCGGAGGCAGCGAGGTTCTGAACTTGTCCTTCCAGCCGGATGTAGCCTTCCTGTAGACTCTTCACTGCTTGTGTGAGGGCTGCCAGGTGTTTGCAAATCTCCTCCACGGCAGGAACTTCTCCTGCAGGCTCTGTCATGGCTGTCTGATACTGTTATGTACAGAACGTACCTGGTCGTAGAGCCTGACTTTGTAGAAGGAGACCTCTCTTACAGCCCTGGCTCAGGAGCCACTGGAGTGGGAACAGTGAACTCGAGAGCGCAGTGAGGTAGGAGTGCCTGTGGTGGGTGTAGTGGTAGGCACCGTGGCAAGGTGGTGATCCTCCAGGGATGGCTGGAGCTGTAGACAGCAGAGCAGGTGGTTGCAGGTCAGCGACCCGGAAGCTGGCGGATACCGGAACAGCGGAAGCTGGAGCAAGGTGAGATAAACCTGGTTAGGTTGCACACAACAGCAGACAGCAGGAGGGTCAGACAAGCCGGGTCAGAGCAGGTAGTCAGATTTATGGATCAGCAGGCTTAGACGTAGTCGGGAACACAGGCAAGGTTTGGCAGCAGGTAGGCAGGTGAGAGACAGAGCAGGGTCAAGGCGAGCCGAGGTCAGGGTTGGAGAGGTATCGGGTGGTCGAGCAAGCCGGGCCGGTACTGGTAACAGGTAGCAGGTATGCAGGTATTCGGATTACAAAGCTGCAGATCAGACAGCAATGCACTGTTGTAACTGCTGGCCTTTTAAAGGCCTAATGGAGCCATATCGTTAGCGTGCACGTGCGCGCACACATCGTGCACGTGCGTGCGCAATTGGCGCATGCGCGTGCGCAATTGGCGCACGCCGACGCACAGGTACCGAGGGAAGCAAGAATTGTCTTCTGTTTCTGGCAGGTCCCTGACACTTCCCAACTATAGAAGTTAAACTAACAGGTCTATAGTTACTTGTTAAAGACTTTGTTCCTTTTTTAAATATAGGCACCACATTGGCCCTGCGCCAATCCAGTGGTACTATTCCTGTCATTAATGAGTCCCTAAAAATTAGATGCAATGGCTTTAAAATTACAAAGCTCAATTCTTTTAGGATCCGTGGGTGTATGCCCAACATCTTTGAAGATGTTTTTTTTTATTGTGAAGCAAACAACAAATAGGACAAAATAACAGAAAAAGTCAATGTGCATAACTATTCACCCCAATAAAGTCAATGCTTTGTAGAGCCACCTTTTGCGGTTAGCACAGCTCCAAGTCGCTTTGGATAAGTCTCTATGAGCTTGCCACATCTTACCACTGGGATTTTTGCCCATTCCTCCTGGCAAAACTGCTCCAGCTCCTTCAAGTTGTATGGTTTGCGCTTGTGAACAGAAATCTTTAAGTCTGACCACCGATTTTCTATTGGATTGAGGTCTGAGCTTTGACTAGGTCATTTCAACGCATTTACATGTTTCCCCTTAAACCACTCACGTGTTGTTTAGCAGTGTGTTTGGGGTCATTGTCCTGCTGGAAGGTGAACCTCTGTCCTAGCCTCAAATCACACACAGAGTGGTACAGGTTTTGCTCAAGAATATCCCTGTATTTAGCGCCATCCATCTTTCCCTCAACTCTGACCAGTTTCCCAGTCCGACTGCTGAAAAACATCCCCACAGCATGATGCTGCCACCACCATGTTTCACTGTAGGGATGGTGTTCTTCGGGTGATGTGATGTGTTGGGTTTGAGCCAGACATAGGGTTTTCTTTGATGGCCAAAAAGTAAAATTTTAGTCTCATCAGACCAGAGCACCTTCCTCCATACATTTTGGGAGTCTCCCACATGCCTTTTCGCAAACTCAAAACGTACCATTTTGTTTTTTGCTGAAAGTAATGGCTTTCTTCTGGCCACTCTGCCATAAAGCCCAACTCTATGGCGCATGCGGATTATTGTCGTTCTATGTACAGATACTCCAGTCTCTGCTGTGGAACTCTGCAGCTCCTCCAGGGTTACCTTAGGTCTCTGTGCTGCCTCCCTGATTAATGCCCTCCTTGCCCGGTCCGTGAGTTTTGGTGTGCAGCCATCTCTTGGCAGGCTTGCTGTTGTGCCATGTTCTTTCCATTTGGTTAAGATAGATTTGATGGTGCTCATAGGGATCATCAAAGATTTAGATATTTTTTTTATACCCTAACCCTGACTTGTACTTCTCAACAACATAGTCCGTTACTTATTTGGAGAGTTCCTTGGTCTTCATGGCAGTGTTTGTTTAGTGGTGCCTCTTGGTTAGGTGTTGCAGCCTCTGGGGCCGTTCAAAAAGGTGTGTATATGTAATGACAGATCATGTGACACTTAGATTGCACACAGGTGGACATCATTTCACAAATTATGTGACTTCTGAAGGTAATTGGTTGCACCAGAGCTTTTTATGGGCTTCATAACAAAGGGGGTGAATACATACGCACGTGCAAATTATCATTTGTTTATTTCTAAAAAAAAAAATGTATGCATATATTTTTCTAATTTTACTTCACCAACTTAGACTATTGTGTTCTGATACATCACATATAATTCAGATAAAAAAACAAAACATTGAACTAAAGGCTGTAATGTAACAAAATAGGTAAAAAGCCAAGGGGGTGAATACTTTTGCAAGGCACTGTAGATCTCTTTCTTTACATTCACAATAACACACAACTTGATCCTCAGAGTTTGCACCTCTTAAGCCTAGTACACACCACAATTTTTTTTGTTCAATCCAGTGAGTTGAATGTAAAAAAAAACAGACAGCTCCGGTCAGAGCCGCTGTACTAACAATCCAATGTTAGTACAGTGATCTCCCCTGCTGTTCAATTGTGTTGTGACAGGGGACGGCCCCCCTGCCAGAACGCTCTGGTCAGCCATTGTCTGAGAGCGCTGATTGGGAGCCTGTCGGCTGCTGGTTTTCCAAAATTCCTATCCGACAGTTGGACCAGGTGCCATACACACGGGCCGAATATCGGACTTTTTTTTAAACTGGCCAATGTCGCCTGTAATTTGGCCCGTGTGTACTAGGCCTTAACCCACTTTTAACTTAGCCAAGTTTAAAAAAGAGTAAAAGACACATTATAGTGTGGCACTTTGCAAGAGATTGCTGAATAAAGACACTTCTCCATTACAGAGATGTCCGGTTTACGTAGAGACTGCTTACACTGCCTCGTTACATAGGCTAGAACGCTAAAAAGAATGCCTGGTTACTTGATGACAAAGCAAAGCACAGGGATACATAATAAAATATCACACCTCCTTGTGTTGGTGCCTAATCATAAGCTTTAGTGCCGATTCTGGACTAATGTTAATAACATGTAATGGTAAAGCTTCCACTAACCTGAACATTGCTGCAGCAGTACTACAATGTAACTCTATCCAAGGCTATAACCATTTTATTTTACTTTCCAGAGATATGCTCTATATGTTTGGTAATGTTAGGATACCAAGTGTAGGCATGCAGTGACAGTAAGGTGACCAGATTGGTATGCTGCACTTTAGGAGGCTGGGGCCAGACAGAATATGAATAAAGTAAGGTTTGTTAATGATAAAGTAAAAACCCACCCAACAACAGCAAACGTTATACAAAGCAAAAATGAAAATATACATGACAGCGAAGCAAGTGCCAGAATACCCAACAATAAATGTAACTATGATACAATATATACAAATGGAGGAGAATACACATAAGTCAGGAGATGAGTTCCACCATCAGGTGATCGAGGTCCTAACAGGTAACCATCTCATACGCAACTTGCCTCCCCTCTGGAGTCCCTGTTGTTGCTTTTTGGGCTTCGTATTTACAGTATGTAAACAAAGCAATACACAAGAGAATATATTAATCCTAATTTGTAGAACCTTATTTGATTGAAGATTAAACAGCGATAATTGTTCTTCACTCACCAGCTAGCTTCAGCCTAATTCCTGTTGTGAGGCAATTCCTATAAACACGGATACTAAATATTGGAGGCTCACAAAGGCTGATAGCAGGCCCTGGGGTGGATTGTAGATATAGTTACTTTTTTCCCCTGTAATTGTATCAGTTTATGTGTCTAAATTTTGGTGGTTTGTATTAAGAAACAACATTAGAAAAATAACTTTAATTAGTATACACCTCTTTTTATGCTCCCAGTCATTTCTTTTTCATTCAGTTTATTTCATCTCATTCACAAAACTAATGGGCACTTGGCCAAGCACATACAGAATGTTTTTCTCAATTTCACAGATAAATGACAGCAGAAAAAGTGCATCACTTTTGTCACAGGTCCAAAGGGAAACGGTAACAATACAATACCTTTTTCTTCATGTGAATCAGGAACCTCAATTATTTCAGACAACCAACGGCCTCTACTCAAGACAAGTGTACTTAGAGTGTTACTAAACCCAGGACCCTGCATTCACTATACCTGGCCTCCCACAGTACAAATGGCATGGAAATGCAAGTATTTTAGTAAATATAAACTGCTAAATACCGTTTCTCATCAGCAGTATACAGTGGAACCTTGGATTGTGAGTAACGCAGTTAACGAGCGTTTCGCAATACCAGCACTGTATTTTAACCTCCTTGCCAGTATTCCCGAGTGTGGCTCAGGGTGAATTTCCAGTACCAAAAGCGGTAACCCCGAGCCACACTCGGGATTGCCTCGCAGCATCCATGTAGAGGTTACTTACCTTGTCCCCTGGATCCTGCAAGGTCTCCCCGCTGTGATCTGCAAGCCACCGTGTCTCGCTCGATTCACAGTGCCGAGCTCCGTTCCCTGCGAGTGTTGCGACGCACAGGGACGGAGTTCGGCACCAAATTAAAAATGTAAAAAACACAATATAGATACAGTATACTGTAATCTTATAGATTACAGTGCTGTATCAAATAATTACACACACCCTTTGTCCCTAGTAGTTTGTCCAGTGCCTTGCATGTACTTTTACATTATAAATACTTTTATTTCTGCCTGGAAACTGGAGATTGTCCATAGCAACCAAAAAGTGTCCCTTTACATCAAAAGTGGTTTTAGACCAGCTAGAAAACAGTGATAATAAATTAGAATCACTTGCAGAATTGAGCGATAGTGATTTGTTGGGAAATTCGTCATCAAACACTGAAAAACACTTTTATTATTATTATATTATTATTTGTTATAATTATTTATAGTTATTTATTATATTATAATTTATGATTTTGTGTTTCAAACTTTATCATACCCGGGATGTCTACTAGACTCTGGTTTGGACAGGTTTAAGTGAGTTATTCCTAAGAAATACATGCCTACAATATAAAACGCCAAATTTCCATGCAAAATAATGGTACCGCTTTCAGCACCTAAAATCTGAAATAATCATACCGCCAGGGAGGTTAAAAAATTAGCAGGATTCAAGCCAAAGCGGTGTGCAATACCGTGTTTGGCCTGAGGTGGGGGGGCGCGGGAGCCGAGCACAGCCGAATGGCACCGTTCTGAGCTTCCGAGGTTTTCCGAGTTCAGCCAAGGTGTCCTCGGCCCTTTCCGAGTGTTTGTGAGGCTCTCCGGCGCCCCCCGCCTCTGGCCGCTTGTGGTATTGCATGCCATTGAAGTCAATGCAGAACAAATTATTTTTGTTTCCATTGACTTCAATGGGGAAACTCGCTTTGATATGCGTGTACTTTGTATTTCGAGCATTCTCCTGGAACGGATTATGCTCGTAACCGAAGGTTCCACTGTTTAGCAGTCTTGTGACTTCTATCAGTGTTTGGTTAAAGCTTGAAGGAGGAGTTTTCATTCTACCCTGACTGTCCTATGAGGCTGCAAGACCCTTGACCCTCTGTCTGGAGAGTGCTGATTGGCCTTGTGCTGATCACATGCACCCTCCCAAGAAAAAAAGAAAACTCTCTAGCAATACACACCAAACTGAGCATGTGCAGAGTGACTCCAAAGGCTTAGTTTTATCAGGAGATGGATTGGGGACAATGGAAGAAGGGGAGGAAGAGAGATCCCAGGATGACACAGCCTTTTTACACAATGCAGAGGATTAAGCCCTTAGGTTCCACAGTGAGTATAACAAGCATGCTTTCCTGCATATACAGACTGATGTTACTGTTGTGGGGTTAGTAACACTTTTATGCCGCGTACACATGATCGGAATTTCCGACAACAAATGTTCGATGTGAGCTTTTGGTCGGATATTCCGACCGTGTGTAGGCTCCATTTGCTGCCAATTTCCGACAACAAATGTTTGAGAGCTGGTTCTCAATTTTCCGACAACAAGAGTTCGATCATGTGTATCCAATTCCGACGCACAAAAATTCTACGCATGCTCGGAATCAATTCGACGCATGCTCGGAATCATTGTACTTAAATTTTCTCGGCTCGTCGTAGTGTTGTACGTCACCGCGTTCTTGACGTTCGGAATTTCCGAGCAACATTTGTGCGACCGTGTGTATGCAAGACAAGTTTGAGCCAACATGCGTCGAAAAAAAAAACACGGTTTTGTTGTCGGAAATTCCGATCATGTGTACACGGCATAAGACTACCTTTTTTTACAGGAAATTACTTTGGAGACATGTGACTCCCTACTGTGAATGCAAGGGGTGCTCTATTTTATAGTACCCAATAACAACTGCACCCATACCTCTACAAGATGTTTCAGGAAAAGCACAGAAGAAATGGAAGGGTGTTACAAACCTGATTTTCCAGTTCATATTCAGTGCTATGTTCCTTCCATGCTCATATTGTTCAAAAATCATGGACAATATAGCCGCGAATGTGTAGATTTAAACTAAAACTGAGATTATAACCATTCGCCTTTTATTTGCTGTCAGTCATTAGAAGTTATTTCATCCCGCAATGAGGCTCATAATTCCATAACTGATGTGAATGAGATTTCCTGGTAGTATCATTGTCTCATTTTAACTTTTTATGGTTTCAATCAGTTTTCAGTATTTCAGGTCTTGCACATCTATCAGATGCAGTGTTTTATTCCTAAAGCCGTTTTCTGGATTTTGTCTACATTTTCACATAGTTTGAAGCATGAAATAAAAGCGATTCATTCGGAACAGGCGTAGTCCTGACAAATCTCTTGGTGAAGATACCCAGCAAAGGCAGAGGAGACACAGAAAACTGGAGATGAAAGAGGAATATTGATACTTTTTATCAGTGGTCCCGTCTATCTTCTCAGCTTTTCTCTTTCTGTACAGCAAGGATCATCTGACCTCAGCTAAATAAGAATCATTTGATGCTAAATATCATCTGAAGTACTGGCATTGAAGCCCTTTTCAAATAACACATTACCAATGTTTAACCCACACACTGCACATCTCATTGATGTGTCTACATTCCTGCTCATCGTTTTGTAAGAAAAAAATGTTATTTATTATCACATTCCATATACAATGGTGTATGTTTTCTTTCAGCTTGCTATATGCAGTAGTGTTTTTAGGTTTTGTGCTGCCCTAGGCCTGACTAAACTCGTGCACCCCCTAATTTAAATATGAACCACCCCTTTCTGTCAAGACCACACCCCTTGCTGTTTAAGACCTGCCCTTAAATTTCCGAGTGGGGGCTGAGGGCCTGGGGGGGGGGTAATAAATCCCTTAATTTGCATAGATTTCCTCTCACTTCCTGTTTGGCTATGGGGCAGGAAGTGAAGGGAAATCTCTGCAATGGGACAGGGATGGTAACAAATAAACTGACAGGGGCTATTACCTTCCCTTATGCTGCGTACACACGACCATTTTTCTCGTCAGGAAAAATGACATTTTTTTCTCTTTGACGAGAAAAACAACCGTGTGTGGGCTTTCCGGCATTTTTCCCGACGAGAAAAACGGCAAGAATCATGACGGGAAAAATTAGAACATGCTCTAATTTTTCTCGTCGTGATTCACGCCATTTTTTTCCGCAGCAGTTTTCCCATAGGGAAACACTGCCAGGGAGCCTACACACGGTCGGTTTTTTCGACCAAGAAAAAAAATGACATGAAAACCGGCCGTGTGTAGGGGACCAAGCCGGTCCTCGTTTTTCATGTCGAATTTCTCGGCGGTGTTTTCACCGTCGAGAAAATAGATCGTGTGTACACGGCATTACTCTCTCCAAAATGAAAAAAAAAAGTGTTGCCTATAGTTCTACTTTAAGCACAAATTTCTGATAATTTCATGGAGAGGACGAAGAAGATATAACCATGCCAATGGTGCAGCAGAAAACATATAGCACAGTGAGGAAGGTTTGTGGTCCAGGATGATAGGGCGGTCAAAATTAGAAGCAGCGCCCCCTCCACAGTTGCGGAATGCCAACCGTCCGCATACCGGAAGCAGTGAGGCCGCTTTATGGGGGCGCTAGACTAATTTGCTTCTCAGCCCAGTCCGCCCCATAAGACTGGCACTACACTAACAGTGTAGCGCAAGCCGACGGGGACTCTTTCCGTGCTGCCCCCCTGCAAAGTGCTGCCCTAGGCCTGGGCCTTGTTGGCCTAGGCCAGGATACAGCGTTGGCTATATGTATGTGACAGCACATTCAACACTGAACTTTCACCCGTGATTTCAGAAATCCACATGCAGGTTACTTCACCTATAGATTGCATTGTTTTTTTTCTAATCTACATGACCTGAGTCTAAAAAGACTTTGCTCACATAGCTACTTTCAAGAAATCACTGTTAAATCCATTTGAAGGTTTGATACTTAAAGTGTTTCTGAAGCCTCAATGATTTTTTTACCTTAACCACTTCAGCTATGGAAAGTTTAGCCCCCCCCCCCCCTTCCTGACCAGGCCAGTTTTTGCAATTCTTGATGTTGTGACGGTGCGCTGACTCTGTGTAAAAAGTAGGGAAAACCCACAGTGAACAAGAAAAATAATAAAATATTAGCCTGTGTAAAAAAAAAAAAAAAAAAAAGGGAGAAAGGGGGTGTAAATATACAGATTTAGAGCGACTGCACTTCCAAGTGCACTTTCAATGCAATTTCAAGTGCACTTGCAGTGCAAAGTGGATTTGCTTTTCGTAAATAACTCCCATTGTGTAGTTACCCAATGAAAACACAATGGGGTTGATTTACTAAAGGCAAATAGACTGTGTACTTTGCAAAGTGCTGTTGCACTCTGCAAGCGCAGTTCCTCAAGAGCTTAGTAAATAAGTATAAAGCTCTGCTGACTTCCATCATCCAATCATGCGCAAGCAACAATGCATTTTTTTTTCCTTGCATGTGATTGGGTATTCTTTGAAAAGGGAAACTTTACCCCATTTATTAAGCTCTGGAGCAACTGCAGTTGCTCCAGAGCTTAATAAATGGGGTAAAGTTTCCCTTTGCAAAGAATACCCAATCACATGCAAGAAAAAAAAAAATGCACAGTCTTTTTGCTTTTAGTAAATCAATCCCAATGTATAAAAGTTAAAACAGTTAGAAACAGGTGTGTGATCAAGACTGGAATGACCTATAACACGTGAAGATATACAAAATATCTGATGCCTGTGTATACGCAACAAAAAGTGAAAAAATTATTTGTTTGCAATACGGCACTGCGTTACTTTAACTAAAAATTGCACGGTCATGCGACACTGTATTCAAATAAAATTTATGTCCTCTTTTCCCTCAAATAGAATTAAATTTTGACGGTATTTGATCACTTCTGCGGTTTCTATTTTTTGCGCCATAAACAAAAAAAACTGACAATTGTGAAAAAAACAAACAAAAAAACAATATTTGTTACTTTCTGCTATAAAACATACCCAATAAAAAAGAAATAAAAAAATCGAATTTCTTAATTAATTTAGGTCAGTATTGTTTTCTGCTGCATACAGTATTTTTGGTAAAAAAAAAAAATCCTAATAAGCGTATATTGATTGGTTTGCGCAAAAGTTATAGCGTCTACAAACTATGGGATATATTTATGGATTTTTTTTTCTTACTAGTAATGATGGCGATCAGCGAATTATAGCATAACTGCGACATTGCAGCAGACAAATTGGACACTAAGGGGTTGATTTACTAAAGGCAAATAGACTGCACTTTGCAAAGAGCAGTTGCTCCAGAGCTTAGTAAATGAGGTAAAGATTCACTTTGCAAAGAATACCCAATCACGTGCAAGGAAAATAAAAAAAAATGCATTTTCGCTTGCACATGATTGGATGATGGAAGTCAGTAGAGCTCCCACTCATTTACTAAGCTCTTAAGCAACTACTTTTGCAGAGTGCAACTGCACTTTTCAAAGTGCACAGTTCATTTGCCTTTAGTAAATCAACCCCTGAGTGACACTTTTTTGGGAACCAGTGACACCATTACAGATCAGTGCTAAAAATATGCACTGTCACTGTACTAATGATCATGGCAGGGAAGGGGTTAACATTAGGGGTTGTTAAATGTGTGCCTAAAATGGGCTTGCTTACTGTGGGGGTGGTGGTTGTACTATGGGAAGGCAGAGATCCGTGTTCCTGTTTTGTAGAAACACAGGATCACTACCCTCCTTTCTGACAGAACGACAGTCTGCCTTGTTTAAATATGCAGATTGCCGTTCTGCTTTTACCTAAACAGTGTGTCCTGGTGAACATCGAGTTTGCTGAACCTGCTGATTGGCTCCTGCTGTGATTGGATTGGAACTGGTCCCTGGTGGCGTGCGCGCCCCAGACCCAGGAAATATCAGATCACTTACTAGGTACGTGATCTAGCACAGAGTGCCTGCCCTGCCGCAGTAAATGTATGTGGGGCAGCCACTAAGCAGTTAATGCATTCTATGCAATAAGGTAAAAAAACTTCTGTACTGCCCTTCCCCCGTATTCTAGCCTGAGCCCAATCCGATCCAGCGACGTGCACAAGAGTAGTGGCTCTTGCAGCTTTCTCCCTCCTCATTGGGCAGATTGATAGCAGAGGCAGCCATTGGCTCCCGCTGCTGTCATTCAAATGCTGTGACAAGGGAGCAGGGGGTGGGGCCATGTTGCCCGGTCTGTGTCAATAAAAGGAGACTGGGTAGCTTGGGAGTGAGCATGCACGGGTGCCCCCAGGGAAAGTGGATTTCCCTGGGGGCATTTTCTGAAGAGGAGGGGCCTGGAGCACCGGCCGGGGGCCCCAGAAAAGGAGGATCGGGCTGTTCTGTGCAAAACCATTGCACAGAGCAGGTAAGTATGACATGTTTGTTATTAAGGTTAAAAAAACAAAGGTTTATAATCAATTTAAAGTAGAACTAGATGCAAAACATTTTCATTTTGGATAGAGTAAAGGAGAGTTATAATCCCATCTGGTTTTTATTTTGTGTCCTATTGGGGTGATTTTCTTTTCTTTTCTGTCCCATCAGCAAAACAGGAAATGAGAGAAAATCCCTCCAAAGTGGGAATCCCTTGTTGTCACCAGAACTAGTATCCACATAGTAAAATTTCCCCTCTATCAAACAAATCAAGGGAGAAATGCAGCACATACTCACTTTATGAAATCTTAGTGAAAAATATGAATAATATAACATTCAAATATACAGTATATATGTGAACATATGCACCCTGACTACAGAAGTGCATATAATATCATAAGCAGGTATACAATAAAAAAATAATATTACATAAACCGTGTGTCAAAAACACAGATAATAGGATTTTTATAACAGCTTACCTGTAAAATCCTTTTCTTAGGAGTACATCACGGGACACAGAGCGACATAGTCATTACTAATGGGTTATATAGATACCGTCAGGTGCTGGCACTGGCAACTTCCAAAACCGGAAGTACCCTCCCCTATATAAGCCCCTCCCATCCGGGAGCACCTCAGTTTTGTAGCAAAGCAATAAGTGTCCCCAAAGAGGGGCGGGAGCTCTGTGTCCCGTGATGTACTCCTAAGAAAAGGATTTTACAGGTAAGCTGTTATAAAAATCCTATTTTCTTTCTCGTACATCACGGGACACAGAGCGGCATAGTCATTACTAATGGGATGTCCTAAAGCAATGCCCAATGAGGGGGGGGATACACCATATATAAGCTGAGCGCTATCAGACATGAGGATCTTTTGCGGCCTGCAACACACTGCGCCCAAAGGCGACATCCTCCTGACTTCTAACGTCCACCTGGTAGAACCTAGTAAACGTGTGAACTGAAGACCACGTTGCGGCCTTACAGATTTGAGCCAGGGAGGCCTGGTGATGCACTGCCCATGAAGTTCCAACTGCTCTCGTGGAGTGCGCTCTAACTTTGAACGGAGGCGGGCTCCTTCTCAAGCCATAAGCTTGCATAATGACCTGTCGAATCCACTTGGCTAAAGTAGATTTTGACGCTGCCTGACCCTTTCTGGGGCCTTCCGGCAGAATAAACAAAGTATCCGTTCTGCGAATCTGAGCAGTGGCTTTTAGATAAGCTTTAACTGCTCTTACTACATCCAAAGAATGCAATAACTTTTCCTCTACCGAAGTAGGTTTGGGGAAAAAAGAAGGAAGAACCACATCTTGGTTCAAATGAAACCTCGATACCACCTTAGGAAGAAAGGCTGGATGAGGACGTAACACTACTCTGTCCTTATGGATAACCAGATATGGCTCCTTACAGGACATAGCTGCTAATTCCGATACTCTTTTAGCCGAACAAATGGCTACTAGAAAAATCAATTTCCTGGTGAGAAGCACCAAGGAAATATGCTGTAATGGTTCAAATGGTTGTTTCTGTAGAACCGACAGAACCAAGTTTAGATCCCATGGACATATGGGAATATTAACCGGAGGACTAATACGCATCACTCCTTGTATAAAGGCTTTGACTAGTGAATGCGAAGCCAAGGGCCTTTGAAAAAATATTGACAAGGCCGAAATCTGACCCTTGATAGTACTCAAGGCAAGCTTCCTATCTACAGCCCACTGTAGGAAGTCCAGAATCCTACCTATTACGTACTTATGTGGATGCCATTTCTTGGCCTCACACCACGCGATGTACGCCTTCCAGATTCTATAGTAGATCTGCCTGGATACCGGCTTCCTGGCATTGATCATGGTAGATACCACAGCATTAGAGAGCCCTCTCTTTTTTAGAATGTGGGCTTCAATAGCCAGGCCGTCAAACCTAGGGCTGGTTAGGAAGGGTGGTATATCGGTCCTTGCGAAAGCCGGACGACGTGGGAGAGTCCAAGGACTCCCCACTGAAATTTTACAATCTCCGCGTACCACGCTCTTCGGGGCCACGCTGGAGCCACCGGAATCACCGGTTTCTTTTCTACCCTGATTCTGCGGAGTAATCGAGGTAACCATTGTGGCGGTGTGAATGCATATATCAGCTTGAACTGATCCCAAGGGAACACTAGGGCATCCGAGCCGCAAGCTAGGGGATCCCTTGTCCGAAAGACAAACCTGTCCCCCTTTGCGTTGAATCTGGATGCTAGAAGATCTACATCCGATGTTCCCCACCGCTGACATATTGTCCAGAAAACCTCGGGGTGAAGGGACCCTTCCTCTGGGCCTAATTGCTGGCGACTTAGAAAGTCCGCCTTCCAATTCTCCACTCCTGGAATGAATACCGCAGATATGGCTGGGACATATTTTTCTGCCCATTTCAGGATGTAATTTACTTCCCTCTGGGCTGCACGACTCCTGGTGCCCCCCTGATGATTGATATATGCCACTGCTGTGGCATTGTCTGATTGCATTCTGACAGGGGACCCTTGGAGTTTGGATGTCCATGCTACTAGGGCATACCGGGCTGCTCGTATCTCTAAGAGATTGATGGTCAGGGCCTTTTCTGCATCCGACCATCTGCCCTGGAGAGACTATTGCTCCAGTACTGCTCCCCAGCCTATAAGGCTGGCATCTGTAGTGACCACCTTCCAAGAAATCGGACTGAAGGATTTCCTTTTTTCCAGATTCTGGGGAACCAACCACCAACGGAGGCTCTTGCGAACGGAAGGGGACAAGGACATTGTAAGTCTAGGGCCTGAACTTTTTTGTTCCAGGCTGACAGTATGGCCCCTTGCAAATTCCTTGAATGGAATTGACTGTAGGGTACTGCTTTGAATGATGCCACCATTTTTCCCAGCAGCCTCATATACAGGCGTATGGACGGCTGTCTTTTTTGTACCCACTAAGTGGATCAAATCTTTCAAAGACAACACCTTTCCTCGAGGCAAGAATATTTTTCTCTGGCCTGAATCCAACCTTAGCCCCAAGTATTCCAGACTTTTGACTGGTTTTTAGGGCTGACTTGTCTCGGTTGATAATCCAACCGTGAGATTCCAGATACTTGATCGTCTTGTGAACGACCACGTCTAGTTTTTTCACTGAGTGGTCTATCAGCAACAAGTCATCCAGATATGCCATTATCATTACACCTTGTGTTCTTAGATTGGCCAATAAAGGGCCAGAATTTTTGTAAACACTCGTGGTGCTGTGGCCAAACCGAAGGGTAAGGCTCTGAACTGAAAATGGCGCCCTTCTACTGCAAAGCGTAGAAATTTTTGGTGGACTGGAAAGATGGGAATGTGCAAATAAGCATCTTTGATGTCGATCGTGGCTAACCAATCCTCCCCTTGTAGGGCAGTGGCCACCGATCGGATCGACTCCATCGGAAAGTCCTGATATACAGGAATTTGTATAGCCCTTTTAGAATTAATATGGGCCTCCCGTCCGCGTTTGCTTCGGGACTGTAAAGAGGTTTGAGTAAAACCCGAACCCTCATTCTTCCAGGGGAACCTCCATAATTACTCCTTGGAGCAATAGTTGTTCTAGTGCCAACAGGAGGGACTCTCTCTTCCGGGGATCCCTTGGCACGTTTGACCTCAAAAATGGGAAGGAGGAGAGTCTTTTAACTCCAAACTGTATCCCAAACCTACTGCGGAGAGCACCTATCTGTCTTGATCGTGTCCCGCCAGGTCTCTTGCGAACAACTGGAGTCCTCCCCCCACCCGACTGAGTGGGGGCTTCATGAATTTAACTTTGGGGGAGGTTTTGTACCTCCCCTGACCCAGGGTTTCTCATTACCCTGCTACTGTCCCTGTTTTTTACCCCCGGGATTTGACCGAGGAGGCCGTCGGAACTGTTACACAGCCGATGCCCCAGGGACTGGAGAAGCAGGCCTCTTAAAGAGGGACCTCTAACTCTGCTTTTAACCGGCAAGAGCGTATTTTTACCGCTGGAAATTTTCTGGATATTTGTCCAGGTTTTCCCTGAATAAGCGTTCACCATGAAATGGGACGCTAACCAGCCATTCTTTACAGGGAGCTTCAGCAGACCAGTTTTTCAGCCATAGGAGCCTACGCATATGTACTATAGACAGCGTAAGGCGGGAGGCCTGATGGACTGAATCCTCTATGGCGTCAACCGCAAAGCCTAAGGCTCTAGGTAGATCAGCTAGGGCAAAGCCTGCTGATCTGTCAAGTCCCTCAAGACCTGTTTCAACTGATCCTTCACTGCTTAGCAGACCCCAATAGCTGCTACTGCTGGTTGTATCACCAAGCAGATTTTCATAAGGACTCCAATCTTTTATCTATTGGGTTCTTGAACATTTGGACATTATCCACTGGACATGTCAGTGATTTATACATACAAGAGATGGCTGCGTCCATTGTAGGGACCTTCCATTTTTTTTTTTTTTTTTTTGATGAACTTATCCTCCATGGGATAGACCACCGGAAATCTCTTGGGGGAATAAATATTTTCTCAGGACGTTCCCAATCCTGGTAAATGAGCCCTTTCAGTAAAGGGTGAAGTGGGAAAGAACAAACAGTCTGGGGGCTTCTAGCGACCCCAACGAGGATACAGTAGTGGTTGATGGTTCCGCAAGGTGCATTTTTAAATGCTGATCGGACCATGTTAGTCAGAGACTGAACCCATAATCTTTCAGCTTGAGATGTTGAGAAAAGGTTCCCCCACTGTTGATTCCTCTATAACAGAATCAACCTTATCCTGATCCCCTTCAGGCAGGTCGATCCCTGTATGGGACTGTTGCTCTGCTAACAGGCATTCTGAAGGAGGAGACGGAGATCGGGCGTGCTTTCCCTGACAGGGAGGCAGCGATAAATGTTGACAATCTCTCTCTAATCCTCCCAGAGCTGAGGAAAAAACCTCCTCTGTTACATACACAGGAGCAGGTGACTGAGGACAGCCACAGTACCAAGTACCCCTGCGGGGTCTCTACGGTCACTTACCTCTGAACTTCAGGGGAGACTGGTGCAGCAGGAGTATGCCCAAGATCCTCCGAGCCCGATGAGACCCCCTTCGCTTCCTGGAAGATTCAGTTCCGGAGCTTCTGGACGGCATATTCCTAAGCCTAAAGCTGAGGTATTCCAGCCGTAATACACCACTTTTACTGAGAATAGTCTAGCACAATTGCTGCTATATCACAGTTGGTGTCTACTAATGTGCCTTTCTAGGGGATGCCTGTATCAACCGCTTGCTGTATGCCTTTAAATGTTGCCAGCTCTGTCTCTGTACTTCATAGCCAGCTCACTACAATATTGTGGTTTTTTTAAACTGCTGGGACGCCCGCACATGCGCAGAAGCGCTGCGGCGCGCACAGAGCGTCATCCCCCAGGCTCCGCCCCCTTTCCCGGCTCACCTCTATATATAGATGCGCGTGCACGCGCACGCGCGCGGGCACGTGCGCCTTCGGCGCTAATTTCAAATATGGTAACAAGGGACAGGAGCCAGGGCCCCTCTTTGCCGCAGGCCGGGGGATGGACGAGCACTGCAACATGGCAGAGGAAGCAGTTTCCTATAAGAGAACTCACCATCTGCCTGGACTTTGCTCTGCTGAGAAGAAGCTAGTCCACATGACAAGAAAACATTCCACAGCGGCCTCTAGTGGACAAACACAGGTACCGCAGTCTAATATATTAAATATATATATATAAAAAAAATTTATTTATTTTTTCTTGACCACCATTAAAAATTATTACATTTTTTTAGTAGTTACAGGCATGCACAGAATTTTGCGGGAATACCATTAGGTAACAGACAGAAAGACAAATTAGGCTTGGGGGTCCCCCAATAGAACCAAGTTCCTGGGGGCCCCCACTTACCTGTTCCCCGCCGCAGGACTTTGTTTGGTCCACAAAAGCCCAAACTTCACCTATCACGGCAGGCATTGTAATCAAACCTTCAGGGACCGGGTTCCCAAGGATTCCACTCCCCTGGACCTGTATAGCACCCTGCACAGAAAACATCTTGGTCGTGGGTATGACCAGAGCTCTGGATCCCAGGGTCCAGCTCTCCTAAGAGAAGCATTACAGGCAAAACCTTGCTCTTCTCTGCAAGGCCCGGGTACCGACCGTTTAGCTATGAAGCTTTTTTGGTCGGATCCGGAATAGCTTACTGAGGCCCAAAAGAACCTGTACGCAAGCTCAGTGAAAAACACATGTTTCTTCTTGGCCAACACCTTAGACACTGGCAAAAAACTGAGGTGCTCCCGGATGGGAGGGGCTTATATAGGGGGGGAGGGGTACTTCCGGTTTTGGAAGTTGCCAGTGCCAGCACCTGACGGTATCTATATAACCCATTAGTAATGACTATGTCGCTCTGTGTCCCGTGATGTACGAGAAAGAAAAATAGTTTATCAAATACAGCATGTCCACCCAAAAGCCAATATTTCATCCACTAACAGAAGTGTAACCAGAATCTCCAAGGGGAGTGTGTGTGTGTGTGTGTGTGTGTGTGTGTATATATATATATATATATATATATATATATATATATATATATATATATATATATATTACATACTCCTTTTTTAACAAATAAAGTGAAACCATTATTGTAAAGTGACAGTTTATGAGGACACCTCCAAAATTCACATGAATTAAACAAATAAATTTAGAACAGATGTACCAACAAAATAATTTAACCTGTATGCTATACTAACAAAAACAAAACAAAACACCACAATGTGTGATAATGGTTCAATGCAGCCTCACTGTGCCCATCAATGCAGCCTCACTGTGCCCATCAATGCAGCCTCACTGTGCCCATCAACGCAGCCTCACTGTGCCCATCATTGCAGATTCACTGTGCCCATCAATGCAGAGTCACTGTGCCCATTAATGCAGCCTTACTGTGCCCATCTTTTCAGACTCACTGTGCCCATCAATGTAGCCTCACTGTGCCCATCTTTGCCCACTCACTGCGCCCATCAACTCAGCCTTACTGTGCCCATCAACGCAGCCTCACTGTGCCCATCAATGCAGCCTCACTGTGCCCATCTTTACAGACTCACTGTGCCCATCAACGCAGAGTCACAGTGTCCATCAAGGCAGCCTCACTGCTCCCATCTTTGTAGGCTCACTGTGCCCATCAATGCAGAGTCACTGTGCCCATCAACACAGCCTCACCTATGCCTATCAATGCAGCCTCACTATGCCCATCAATGCAGCCTCACTATGCCCATCAACATAGCCTCACTGTGCCCATCAACGTAGCCTCACATTGCCCATTAACGCAGCCTCACTGTGCCCATCATTGCAGCCTCACTGTGCCCATCATTGCAAACTCAATGTGCCCATCAATGCAGCCTCACTGTGCCCATCATTGCAGACTCCCCTGTGCCCATCATTGCAGCCTCACTATGCCCATCAATGCAGCCTCACTGTGCCCATCAACGCAGCCTCACTGTGCCCATCATTGCAGATTCACGGTGCCCATCAAATACAGACTCACAGAAGCCGGTTTGGAGGCGGGACTTTGTTACAGTGGCCGGCTGCCGAACATTGCAGTAAGGTACTCAAGAGGAAAGAGGGAGGGAGGGATTCTGCACCTGAGTCTCCCAGGATCGGCCCTGGGCACCGCTGCAGCCACAGCGCAAAGCAGCCCCAGTGCAGGCAGCCTACCGGGCTAATGGGAACGGCGTTCCTGCTGTGAAAAAAGTACAGGAACGCCGTTCCCATGCGTTCCCGCATAACTCGAGCCCTGCCCGTAGGTAAGTATTGTGCTTACCAAATATTGAAACCTGCCAGATTGAGGTGAACGGGCATGTAAATTGCTAACCTTAGCTGGATGGATCTCTCCTTGCTTCACTGCTCTCATTCTGGCAGCCCATACACACTAATACCTCAGTTCCACTGATGTTATGCTATTCCATACCACAACAAGCATACAGGATAGGAAAAAAAAACTTATAGTGTAGTATTATGCGTTTTTGTAAAAAAAACACCAGTGATAATAAATGGTTAATTGTTTTATTTTTATTTTTTTTAAATAGCAAACATCTCATACTTAATTTTTTTGTGCCATGGTTTTGCACAGAGCAGTCCAATCCTCTTATTCTTGAGTCCCCTGCTGGCACTCCTGGCTCCTCCTCCCTTCGATTACCCCCCAGCAAGCCGCTTGCTTCGGAGTCTACTCTTGTAGGCTCGATCCCGAGCAATGCTGTGAGCATCTATTATCCCACATAGTGCGTCTTGGCCCCGCCTCCTCTCCCTGGATTTGATTGACAGAAGGGGGAGCCATGGCTCTCACAAAACCCAGTGAGAAGGGAGAGACAGAGCAATGCCACTGCTCTTGTGCACAACGCTGGACCAAGATTGGGCTCATCAATATTTAGGGGAAACTGTAAGGGACGATGTACCTGAAAGATCTTTTACCTTAATGCAGAGAATGCATTAGGTTAAAAACCTTTAGCCTTTACAACCACTTTAATATCATCCACAAGTTAAAATAAGCTTGAGACTTACAAAACCATTGCTGCCTCACCAGACAGCAGTGTGTGACGTCATCAAGGCGGAGTCTGTGTAGTTGTAGTAAGGTCACTAAACATAAAAAAAAAATCAAACAATCAGTCTACCAACTTGATATTTCATTTGATTTTCTATCCATGTATGGCCAGTTTAAGTCATGTAAGTGTAGCGGGGTGTACAATTTAGGGGAGTGTCTGAGTGGTAGTTGGGCTCAGACACACTATTGTTAGGGTTAAGGGACCATTTGTGTACCATGGGAGTAGGTATTGGTGTGTAGTTCCCTGGGACCTACAGGTGGCGCTGTCGCCCTGGGTCCGGGTTCAACCGCAATACAGGGTTGTGCCTTTTCTTGTCCCCTTTTGGCAGCAGTACGGCGGGGCGGGGAACCTGCTGTGCCTGTCAGGAGAGGGTATAAAAAGGGGTGGCCATCTTCCATGGGGGTTCGTCCACGCCCAGGCACCTTCGGCCTGGGTGTGTGTGTCTGTGTGCACGCCCAGGCACCTTCGGCCTGGGTGTGTGGGTTCGTTTCTCCGGGTGCCCTAGGCCCGGAGGCCTGGTTCCTGTTCCATCCCAGACACCTTCAGTCTGGGGTGAGATACTATTTTGAAGGCCCGGGGCCCAGCAACCTTCGGCTGGGGTCCGCTAGGGATCGAGAGCTCCCAGGGTACCGCCTTGCGAGGGGACCCGTATCTGAGATGAGGAGGCCATCTCAGATACGGGTCTGAAGACCCAGCGCAGAGTCGTGGTGACGGTGAGGGCCTCTGGTAACTCTCCGGAGGGATGGTTTTCTCCTTGACATGGGCCAATGCTTTGAGAGGGAAGTTCACCAGGTCAGTGGCAGTGACCCTACTCGCTTCAAGTCAGTGGCAGTGACTTCATAGGGCAAGGCCCTATTCACCAGGTCAGTGGCAGTGACCCGTTCTCCAAGTCAGTGGCAGTGACTTTCTATTCACCAGGTCTGTGGCAGAGACCAACCTCACGGTCTGTCACAGAGATCGTTCGCCAAAGCTGTTTGTGAAATCTAAACAGTAAAAGAACATGATTCAAGTTTGTGCCTGGACCTCCTCCCACCTAAGCTGTCCTGTGTCTTGACCCAACCTGTCTGCTTTCAAAGAGGCATATTTATTATCCGAGTGAAATAAATATAGAAGTTGGACTTTCAGTTGGTGTGGACAGTTATATTCCTGGGGAAACATAAGGACTTGCATCTATCTAAGTGTAGCGCACCAACCCCAGATTTTACCTGCTTTTCTTCTGCTTGGCTCCTCCGCAGGAAAGAATGAGGCACACCGCACACAAGCCCGTACCCTCCTGAATGGGGAGGTTGAACAGTGTTAGTTTCTCGGGCCTGCTTGCAGCCAGTGTTTAAAAACTTCCAGTGCTGACCTAGTTTCTGCAGTAGTCAGAAACAAGTCTTTAGTTCTCCCCAGTAAGCAACTGTTCACACCAACTGAAAGGTCCAACTCTTATTTATTCTTTTTAGCACAATAAACAGTCTCTTTGAGAGCAGACAGGTTGGGACAAGACACAGGTCAGATAAGGTGGGAGGAGGTCCAGGCACAAACTTGAATTTGGGTTTTCTCCTGTTCCAATTATCACGAACAGGCTTGGCGCACGGTCACTGCCACTGACCTTGTGAAAAAAAGATGAAAGCCACTGCCACTGACCTTGGGTGCGTAGTGTCACTGCCACTGTGACTTAAAGAACACGCACTTCTTTCCGTTAGTAAACTGGCCCTTTATAGGACAAGAACATCCCTCCGGAGAGTTACCAGAGGCCCCATCTGTCACCACGACTCTGCGCTGGGTCTTCAGAAAGGGTCAACTCCCTGGCCTCCTCGTCCTGGATACGGGTCCCCTCGCAAGGCAGATCCCTGGGAGTCTCGGTCCCCGGCGGATCCCAGCCGAAGGCTGCTGGGCTCCGGGCCTTTCTCCAAAGTACCTCACCCCAGACTGAAGTTGTCTGAGATGGAACAGCATCTCTGTCTCCGGGTCTAGGGCACCCAGAGACAACCCGACCAGGCCTCCGGGCCTAGGGCACCCGGAGGCAACACACACGCACCCAGGCCTAAGGTGCCTGAGCGCGGAACCAACCCCTCTGGAAGATGGCCGCCCTCTTTTATATCCTCTCCCGACAGGCACAGCAGGTTCCCCGCCCCGCCGTACTGCTGCCAAAAGGGGACAAAAAAGGCACAACCTTGCACTGCGGTTCAACCCGGGCCCATGGCAACAGCGCCACCTATAGGCCCCAGGAAACTACACACCAGTACCATCTCCCAGGGATAGAAATGGTCCATGAAACCTAACAATTAGTGCATCTGACCCTAGTTACCACTCAGATGCTTCCCCCTAAATGTAACCACCCGCTACACATCCCCCTCACTTGTGAACACTGGTCCCCAGTGTCTGAAACCAACCTATGCCTCCTCGACCAGAGTCAACATAAGCCAGATCCAGAGACAAACTAAAAAAAAAAAAAAAAGACAATTTAAAATTTTGTTTGTTTGTGCCGGAACTTAAAATAGGAAAGGAAAGAAACACAGATGGGAATGAGGGTGTACATATGTATAAAACATTTTAAAGTCACTCAAACATTACAATAACATTTTACAGTTCCCTCCCGCAGAACTAGCTAAGACCCACCCCATACTCAGCAGTCTTGCTTGTCGTTCACCTGCAGAGGAAAAAAAGAAAAACACATAATCTAACAATGTGTAATTTAGAATGAACAGGTTCCTCCCTAAAGAAAAACCCATTCGCTCTAAAAGTAAGTGCAGTGTTAGGCTTACGATATAATAGTTGCGCAACACCGGCACCTAGTGGTAGTGCCGCGGTCAGAACACCTGTTCATGGCAAGGAAATTCTCTTCTCTGTGAACTGTGGCCCTCAACTAACTACAACCCCAAAGTCCTTGTTATCTTTGCGGTGGGAAGAGAAGGGAGAACATCAAACAGCAACAGCTCCCGCTCCTCCAAAGAGTAAAATACCCTTTAACATGGGGCAAAGTTCCTGGAGAGAAAAAGAAAGTTCAAACGCAAAACACAAGAGTCTGGTCTCTCACAAATGGTAGTGTGGGTCAGGCAACACCAGCGGCTTCCAATGTTTGTCAAAGGTATCTATGTGATACTCCACATTGTCCTTGTCCTTCCGGCAGATAAGCACTTTGTCTGCATGAATGTGCCGACCCAACATCCAAGCAGCTTTGCAATCTTTAAACCGCAGAGTGGCGGCAGGTGAACACGAAAAATACCTTCTGGCCTGGGGTACCTTAATGTGTGTCTACACAAACTCCGAGTACCACCGATCTCTACAGGCCTCAACCTCAAACAAAAGTTCTTTGGGTAGGTACGGATACTCCCACCCATATTCACTGGCAACCTTCTGGTTTATGAGTCTCTGTAAATGGGACAGCTGTGGCATAGTAGCGCGGTCTCCTGCGCCAGGCAAAACAACAGCATCCGGGTGTCGAGGCACTTTAACTGCCTCCGGGCCAGTTGCAGGGGCCCGCAGTGACACCTGTCTCGTAGTAGCAGTAGTGGCGGAAGCAGGTGCTCCTGATTGTGGAAGGGCAGGCAAGGGGACAGATCCCTCCTCAGGCTCGGAAGACACCACCCGGGGTGTACTTTCCCCAGTAGACATGGGTGGGTCCCTAGGCTTACGGAACAAGGACAGGGGCATCTTATCCCATCCCTTTTTCTCAAATAGTTTGTCAATTGCGGCGTCATCACCCGCATCTGAGACAGACTCTAGGTCAGATGTATCGTACTCCTCCGCAGGGAAGTAATTCCTGGTGAAGGACGATTCACCCCCTCTGGCCAACTCACTAGCATGTGAATCCCAAGGGCTAGGGGCCTTTAACAAAGTCTCTCCCCCTGGCTTACCTCGGCTTGAAGAAGGACTCGGACGTCCGGGACTTTTCCCTTCAGAGACATCCGTTCCGGGTAAGCACTGGGGCGTTGCTCCACCACGGCCGCGGGAAGCTTTCACAAGACCCATCTTCCTCTTGGGCGGTGGGAGAAAAGACTCTGTTGTTACCGAAGCAGCATCCTCCGGTTTCTCACTCGCTAAAGCGATCTCCTCTGTGACTTCCTCCAAAGTCTCGTCAGTGCACACAGGGGTGGCTGTACAAGCTTTGATTCCTCCTTCCAGAGTGGTGGCGCCCGTAAGGCAATTGAGGTGGAAGGCCCGAGGCCTCTCTGTAGGTTGCTCCACCTCGAACAGAAACTCACAGCTTTCGCATCGCCCGAATGGCTTCAGATGAACCACCAGTCCCGAGCAGCCGGGACAAATCACACCGAGGGCCTCCACGTCCTTGCACACGTAGAGGGGAAATCTTCCCCGAGGCTTGAGCCGAATCCCTGTATCCGTAAGCGAAGCAGCGAATTAGGTCATCTTCATGGTTGTAGAAGCTGGAACCCATGATGCATGAGACGACATGCTGACCATCTGCTGCTCCATCGCGCACTGACCTTTTGGCGCCAAAGTCCCCATGTGTAACTCCATACATGGTCAGACTCCTCCCATCTCCTGCATCGCTCGCAGGCTTTTCTGAATAGACACGCCCACGAACTACGCAGTCAGGGTTCCCCTCGTGGCGCAGTTCTAAACATGGCCGACCTCCACGGAACTTCACTGGGGAATAAAAGTTCAGCTTCAGGGGGGGTTTTCATCATAACAAAGAATATTTTTTTCTTACTCTACACTGCATCATCAAACTGTCAGAAGTATCTTACTGCTTCATGACTCAGGTTTGTGGAATAATATTTATTTTATTCGTTTTCTCACGGCAATCAGTTCACATCCTAATGATCTTTACCCATTGTGTCAGTGTTTTCATTCACAACCACACGGTGATTAATATCACATTTGTCACCTACATATTGCATATTTATGATCTGCAGTAGGAATCCCGCTCCATTTTTCATGCAGTATGGAAATTACGTGGCGTGAACACATATTCTCTCTCTCTTGTTCAGAAGAAATTATAAAAAAAACTCCCCATCTCATGTTTTTCAGCAGAATTCAGGAGTCACAATAAGAATGTCCTCTTTTCATCAGGAGACACTGTAAACATGCACATAATCACTCTTGGGTCTGTTAATGGCAAGGTATAATTTCAGACTATCAGATTTGAAGTCCTGTTGTCTGAATCCCCCTGGGTTACTTAAAATGTGTTTACATGCATGCTAATCATTTCAGACTTCTTAAAGCATAGATAAAATATGCAACACCCTATAATTCTCTACTGCTACTCCATACCTCCCATTTTCTGAGATGGGAAAGAGGGACAACCTTTAGCATGCAAAGGACACACCCCTTGCCACACCTTCAGTTACATGGGCCAAGAAGACTTAAGGCCCAACTCCAGGCAACCAAGAATGTATCCCTTGCAGTGGGGTTGTGCCCAAACTGCAAGGATTAATAGTTCATTAAGATCTAGAGGAACAATAAAAATAGATTTACTTACCTGATCCTCTGGCCTCTGCTCCTCCTTGCTGCTAGATAGGTCCCCCCAGCCTGTTCTCCTCCACGTTCTAGAGGTCTAAAATCCTAGTGTCATCAAAACCAAAGCAGGGTACAGAGTCTTACATCAAAATTGTTCATGCCAAAAAAAAAAGTCCACTGCCAGAGCGTGGGGGAGTGTCATTTTCCGGTGGAAGAGGAGGATTAGGTAAGTAAAAGTGATTCGTCTAGGCAAAACGAGCAATTGAAGTAGCATTATAGCAGAACCTAACTAATCTTAAAACTGCACACCTATTGTGACTAACTTGTGTTAAGCCTCGTACACACGATCAGATTTCCATCGGACAAATCTGTGGAATTTTGTGCGAAGGGCGTTGGCCGTGAACTTGTTCTGCATACAGACGGCCGAACTTTTTCAGCCAACATACACAAAACGACATGGTTTTTAAGGTCTTTAGCGCCACCCTTTGGGCAACTGCTAATGTTGTGCTATGGTTAGCATTGGTTCAGAGCATGCGTGTTTGTTATTTGGATTTTTTCCGACGGACTTGTGTACACACGATCGGATAATCCAACAAGACACATTTGTTGTTGGAAAATTTGAAAGCATGCTATAAAACATTTGTTCTCGGAAATTCCGACAACAATTGTCCGATGGAGCGTACAAATGGTCGGATTATCCAACAAAACCCTGCCATCACACATTTGTTGTCGGAAAATCAGATCGTGTGTACGAGGCTTATGAAAGATCTACATACGTACCTATTTTCAGGCTGCTCTGGTCGGGTCATATGATCCGGCTCCCCTGTGTCAGCCAGTGGCTGCTCCAGGGGAGAGGAGGGAAGGCTGACAATAAATGGATCATAGGAATCTATGGGTGATCACGGCTCTCAGGCATAGTCAGCTACTGTTGAATACTCTCTCTTCTCCCCTCCAGCCACTACTAGCTTACACAGGGAGATTATGTGACCCGGACCAGAACGACATAAAAATAGGTAAGTAATAGTATATATCTTTCTTACACAGGTTAGTCAGAACAGGTGTTAGGAGGGAGGCAACATTTTCAATTTTGGACTTTAATGATCTGAAAATCTCACAAGTGCTTTTTTTCATCACTATGTTTCCTTTATGCTGGCTGTATAAAATAATAATTTGATAATAAAAAGGTCTTTCTAAAAGGTGAAAGGTTTAGGAGTTGATTTAGTAAAGGCAAATATAAGGTGCACTTTGTAAAGGGCAGTTGCTCCAGAGCTTAGTAAATGAGGTAAGGCTTCACTTTGCAAAGAATACCCAATCATGTGCAAGGAAAAAAAAAAAAAGCATTTTTGCTTGCACATGATTGGATGATGGAAGTTAGCAGAGCTTCTGCTCATTTACTAAGCTCTGGAGCAACTGCACTTGCAGAGCGCAACTGCACTTTGCAAAGTGCACAGTCTTTTTCCCTTTAGTAAATCAGCCCCTTAGTGTAGTATATCCCTTTTGGTAGTTAAGTATTGCATATATTATAGAGATCTAAACATCAAAAAGAGGGACAACTGAGAGGCAGTAATTCCAAAATAGGGACAGTCCCACTAAATGAGGGACATTTGGGAGGTAGGCCACACATACATTTTTAAATCTGCTGAGGAGCTTAGGCCTGAATCCCAACTGATAATTCAGTAACCTTGCCGCCTCAGGTTGATTGATTTGCCGGCCTACCACCAGTCTCTCAGGTCCATGTCCAGACTCCGATTTGACTTGCAAACAATTTCTCTGCATCTGCTCCTGAAGAGTAGCGCTACAGCTGCAGCTACGAAACGCGTCGAGATATTAGATGCCTTCCCTGCTATCATTTTTATCCAAACTACCATTATTACGGTTCACTGGATTATACCTATATATAACCTACTGTGGGAATACGTTGCAACTAGTCTTGTGTGTTTTTAATATGTTAATATTGTGGCTTTAGGCCAACATGCTATCAATGTGTCATCATGCTATTTTGTTATTTATTACTATGTATCATGTCATGGAATAAAAGTTTTTTACTTTACTATGATGGTTACTACATGTCTATTCATATACTATATGGCACTTTAGATGGCTTTATCGCCAGACAGTATCATAGTACCATGCAATGCTATTTTCCTGGCTGCATGCTTCAATTCAAAGTCCCAAACTTTGTTCTTTCCTATCAACCTTTCCAAATCATGTCCAATAAACTGAATTTACCACAGGTGGACTCCAATCAAGTTGTAGAAACATCGCAAGGATGATCAGTGGAAACAGGACGCACCTGAGCTCAATTTTGAGTGTCATGGCAAAGGCTGTAAATACTTACCTGTATGTACATGTGATTTTTTTGTTTTTTATTTTTAATACATTTTCAAAGATTTCAAACAAACTTCTTTCATGTTGACATTATAGGGTATTGTTTGTAGAATGCTGAGGAAAATAATGTATTTAATCCATTTTGGAATAAGGCTGTGACATAACAAAATGCGTAAAAAGCGAAGCCCTGGGAATACTTTCTGGATTCACTGTATATTGTGTATTACCATGCCAAAAAACTAGTCATGCTCCCATCGGTCAAGGCTTCCTTTCCCAATGGAGGTTAAGGGGCCTTCATTCTTGGCCTTATGCATAATTGCCAACATTTCCAGAGACAGACATTTTATTTTGACAGTAACAAATGGCAATGCCCTTTCAGTGCCACCTTCTGCATTCTGCAGGATTTAGGGGGAATGGGACAATTTAACCTCCCTGGCGGTACGATTATGTCAGATTTTTGAATCTCAAAGCCGTACATTGTTCTGCATAGAAATTTGATGTTTTATTTTGTTGGCCTGTAATTCTTAGTAATAACACACTTAAACCTGACCAAACAAGAGTCTAGTAGACATCCCAGGTATGATAAAGTTTGAAACACGAAATTATAATATAATAAATAACTATAAATAATTATAAAAAAAAAATAATATAATAATAATAACATGAATTTCCTCACTGTAAGTGTTCTAATTTATTATTGCTGTTTTCTAGCTGGTCTAAAACCACTTTTGACGTAAAGGGACACTTTTAATTGCCATGGACAATCTCAAATTTCCAGGCAGAAAGAACAGTATATATAATTTAAAAGTACATGCAAGGCACTGGACAAGGCACTGGGGACAAAAGGGATGTGAAATGATTTCATACAGTAATGTAATCTGTAATATTACAGTGTACTGTATGTGTTATGTTTTGTGTAATTTTTTAATTTGCAGCCAGGCTCCGCCCCATGCGTTGCGGCGCTCGCAGGGAACGCTGTCTGGAACACAGAGCATCGGGCAGATGATCCAGTGGAGGACACAGCGGGGGGGGGGACATTGCAGGATTCTGGTGACAAGGAAAGTATTCTGCACTAGGATTCTGCAATGCAAACCCGAGTGTGGCTCGGGGTTACCGCTAATGGTACTTAAATTCATCCCCGAGCCATACTCGGGAATACCACCAGGAGGGTTAAAAAAATGGGGGGAGGTCTTCCACGAAAAGCAACCCCTGGCAGCTATGCTCCTGCAGGCACACAGACTCAGAAAATGTAGTAGGGCAGATTTACTAAACCTGGTGCAGCTGTGCATAGTAACCAATTAGCTTCTAAGTTTTATTGGCAAGGCTTAGGTCCCTTTCACAGAGGCTTTCCGATCAGGTCCACCTGTCAGTTTTTCAGGCGGACCTGATCGGAGCCATCATTCACTCCTATGGGGCAGCGGATGTCAGCGGTGACTTGTCCGCTGACACCCGCTGCTATCCGATCATGTCGGTGAAATCCAGACGGATGGCGACCCTATTTTCCATCCGTCTGACGGATCGGATGAAAACGAACAGGCGGTCCATTTTCATCCGATCTCCCTATAGAGGAGAGCGAGACTCTGACAGTCCCAACTCAGCACAGTGAGCGGAGATGGACCTGTTATCCGCCTGCACAGCAGGGATCAGTGGATCGATCCCCCGCTGAGCGAAACGGAATCTGCCGGGGCGGACCGCCCTTGTGAAAGAGCCCTTATTTGAACAAGCTGAAGTTAGAAGCTAATTGGTTACTATGCACAGCTGCACCAGATTCTGTGTGCACCCGTTTTAGTTAATCTGCCCCTCACATTCGTGTTTCCTAGTGTTCCTCTTTTTTGATCGTAAATTTCTGTAAATACATGATCCTTCCTCTTTCTACATCAAGTTATTACAACCACAAATTCTAAAACCTCCCTTTATCGTACATTTTTATTAACATGCACACCATTTCTTGTGTAAGTCTTTTGTGAGAGAAGAGATCTATAAAAGAGAATAAAGATGTTAAATTATTGCTTTGATTTTAAGACCTATTGTTTTGGGAAAACGGCTTAGCTACAAATTTATTTGGTCTTGTGTCTGAGATTAATCTTCGACTGTTAGTTAAACTACACAAAAATGAGTCCTCTATTTTTCAGCCAGTATTCCCAGCATGACTTTTTAGATGTTAAGGCTAAGTACAGATGTAATGCACATGATGACTGAAGTAATATTTTAACCTAATTCCCCAAATCCATTGATTCACTCACTGGTGTACAACAAGGCAGAGTTGGTTTATATGGTCATAACACATTCCGGTGTAAGAAATGTGGAAACTATTACAGAGCTGGTTGGTTGACAAATTATATTTTGAAGATATTTTTAAGATTAATCAGATTTAAAACTTTAAGTGATATTAAAGGTTCCCGTTTAAAAAAAAAAATAACAAACATGTCATACTTACCTCCACTGTGTACTTCGTTTTGCACAGAGTGGCCCCGATCCACCTGTTCTGGGGTCCCATGGCAGCTCTTGCAGCTCCTCCCTGCATTAGATGACCCCCTCTGGGAAGCTCTCTCCTGAGGGGGTTACCTTGCGGGCGCGCTCCCGTGTCATACACTCAGCGTCCATAGACGCCGAGTGTATGACTCGGCTTCATCCCCCGGCGCCCGCGTCATTGGATTTGATTGACAGCAGCGGGAGCCAATGGCTGCACTGCTATCAAGTTATCCAATGAAGAGCCGAGAAGCAGTGGAGAGAGCGGCACAGGATCGCGCCCACGGAAATTCGGGGCTCAGGTAAGTAAAACGGGGGGGGGGGGGGCGGGGCTGGGGGGCCGGACACTGCAAGGTGATATTTCACCTTAATGCATAGGATGCATTAAGGTGAAAAAACACAAAGGTTTACAACCCATTTAAAATAAAGGTTTCAAGTTTTATTGCTGTTTGTGTCCCATTTGGAGAGATTTCCACACATTTCCTGCCCTACTGACCACTCTATGGTCAATCCAGAACATTTCTGTCAAAGGCGCCACGTGGCAAATTGTTGGATGAACAGTGACTGCATCCAAACATATGCAGTCACTGTTTGAGTGTCCACAGCCATGGGTCTGCCAGCTGGTTGGGGAAATTCCTTAACTCACACTATTTAGCATGGGTGGAAGAATCCTTTTGATTTCTCTTGTTCAGTCCATGGATTGAACAAGAGAAATCTTTGTGTGTATGGCTAGTTTTAGAACATGGGAATCAGGAACTAACACTGAAAACATGAGAAGTGTTTTAGATTGATCCTTTAGCCTCATGGCTTTAACGCAGACCTGGATTTACATGTGTTTTTTTTTTATTGATTTTTTATTGTTTTTGACAGTATTTTGTTTTATTTATGTTTTTTTTATTTTTTATTATAGGTCAATGGGGGACAGACATAGGTTACTTTGAATGTGTACATTGTGATTATACATGTGTGCATTTTTCTCCAGTGTAGGCGCAGCTCAGTGGTCATGTCTTGTGTTTGTACACCCCTGCTATTTGATACAATGTGAATAGGTAGTTGGGATCTGATATCACACACTGCACAGCATAAAGAGTAGAGCTGAGTGTAATCTAAGACCTGAGTGGGGGGGATAGACCCTCCTCCCTTCACCAAGTCTCATAGGCAACCATACACAGATGAGGCTGTCAATCACATGCTGTGTGCTGGAGAGGGCGGAAGAGCATCTCCTGGGATTTTTTGTTGTCTGCATAAACTGTCAAACGTGACTCATGCAGATAGCAAAGAAAGTAAAGCAGAAACAGAACTCTCATTAAGTGCTTTGGATTGAGAGAAAGTACACACTATATAAGTAAATGCTTTGAACATTTTTAATTTCAGAGGTTTACAACCACTTTAATTTGAATTTGCAACCTGGGCTGTAGGTGATATCTGCTGTGGAACATCTTCCTGTTGTTGTTGCTGCATTATCCTTCTGCAGTGTGGACAGGGTTAAGCTGAATATTGATTAATGCAGAAGTGCAGCAGCCATCTTGAGACAATTTTGCAATACTCATCCATGGATTGTCTCCAGTGCTGGGGGCAGCCATCTTGGCTGGATCTGGAGGACAGGGATTGGCTACAGAGCAAGAAGAAGCATAGTGTGGAGGCTGCAGAGAGCAAAAGGAGAGAGAGCACCACAAGGTTGCAGTGAAGGGGGAACAGTGATGTGGGGCCAGAATTTGCTAGAGCTATCTGATGCTGTACTGCCCAAAATAGGAGTGCTGATCAGAGACTGCTACTGCCATTATACTCTTCACCTTCTGAAAAAGTCCCGGTAAGGAGGTAACGCCTAAGGCAGAGTTTACCTGATGACGTCAGCACTGCACTGGAAATGTGAGTTTTCTGCTGATCTCTGCAGCGTGCACTTGTGTGTGGAGATGGTTACATTCACCAGCCTCATGTACAAAGAGCTGACTAGCTCTTTTTTATTTTAAGGGGTCTGTATACTGTATAAGGTGAGCATTTGGAGTAACACCAGGGGGTGGGATATCATGTGAAGCTTGGATACACAAGAATATCACTTTTATGTGCATTGGCTGATGTGTTTTAAAGACTTATTTTTGCAATAGCATATTTTTAGGGATTATTGAAACAAAACCAGTGCTTATGTAATCAAATAGCATGAGGATTGATGCATGAAGACAGGAGTGCACAACACAAGGTGAAATATTTTACACGGTTCAGCAAATTTTGTATATGTGAGGACATTTATATTTATTTGTTTACCTGATGTAATGGGATTACACTATTACATATTTTTATTTTATTTTGGATTGATATCCCACAAGGATTGGAGAATTAGGAAAACGTTTGGACAGAGAGAAGGGAGGAGATTTGTTGATGGATGTTTAAGGGAATTAACAGTTTGGTAAGGGCATTTTGGCATGCGGATATAAATGAGTGGAGAGCACTGGGTCATGCACAATATTCACATTCATTCACACATACTGTATATGCAAGCACAATATTATAGGAGTTATTTATTATATGGTGTATTTGGACATACTACATTTGTAGCACCCCTTAGCTTGGCTATAGTGTTAAGGATAGGATTGTTGTTAGGTTAGGTAAATTGTCAGGCTTGGCTGGCAGCCAAGCCTGTGTGTTTTTCTGGCTCAGGTTTTTTGACTGACTCATATAGGCTGGATGACTCAGCAGCAGCATCTCTGATGACTCTTCCCTGCTTGCTAGAAACTTGGAGAAGGTTCCACAAGAAGTTGGGAGGGGTCTAGGAGGAGCTGGCTGGAGTATTCGAAAGGGCCCTGACCAATCCCATACAGATGGGTTGAGGAAGGGGGCAGGCCTCCTCAAATACTCAGGATAAGCCCAGCTGGGGGCAGTGTAAGTTTGGGTGGAAGATGGAGGGATCCGGTCCAGGAGGCATAGAAGCAAGGAAAGGACAGTAGGAGCACACTGCTGGGCAAATCTCCAGGGAGGAAGACAGCCAAGAGGGCTGGTGAGTGTTGCAGTCAGAGTACTGAGAAGCATGTCTGAAGAGACTGGGTGTAAGCAGTTTGGGATGGATGAAAAGTCAGTCTGGGAGGATTGTGGAGAAGTAGCCAGGAGGGCTAGAGAAAGGGGCAGCTGCAGCTCGGCAAGCTGACAGTGCCTGCAGAGATAGTACTGGGAGCAGTAGCCACAGGAAAAGAACAGCTAGCACCAAAGACCTATATTTTTGCTGCACTACCAAAGGGGCCCACGGTTCCTGCCTGCAAAGGGCATTTTCTATGCTCTGATTACGCAATTGTCAGACCATCCTGTCAGTGCTAGCTGGTCCTAGGAGTTGTAGTTCTACAAGCAAGTCTGTGCTGGAGGTAGAAGAGGAGAAGTGTATATATACCGGATGTATACAGTATAGTTGAGTCCCTGAAAATTTCTTGCTGATCGAGTGGGCATCCCATAACAACCCTTCCCCATCCAAATTTAATTCCCTTAAATAAAAAAACAAAACAAAGCTGCAAGGACTGATTCTTGTCTCAGGAGTGAATGGAAAATTAATGTGTCTGGCTGTGCAGGGTGGGAGATACTCATATTCACCAGCAGCTCCTGCGGGGGTAGTACTACACACTATATATATTTTATTTATTTTTTGGGGTCACTATCCTGGAGACTTGAAGGGGAATATTTGAGAAAAAAGAAGACACCACAAATTTGTTTATGAGACAGGAGCTTTATTTCACCTTTACATATGCTGGGTCGCGTTATCTGGTGAGAGTTTAAAAATGCTTCAGGAACCTGTGTACATCTGAAAGTATCAAGACTTTTCTAATTGATTACATAAGTGCTGGTCTTGTTTGAATATGTTCATTCGCCTGGGTGGCGTTTTTTCTAGAAGTTATGGGGCTTTTTCAACGGGATTGATTGTTTGGACACCTGTGTGCTGAGGACTAGGGATGAGCCAAGCACCTCCCAGTTCGGTTCGCATCAGAACATGCGAACAGGCAATAAATTTGTTCGAACATCCGAACACTGTTAAAGTCTATGGGACTCGAACATGAAAAATCTAAAGTGCTCATTTTAAAGGCCTATATGCAAGTTATTGTCATAAAAAGTGTTTGGGGACCCAGGTCCGGCCCCAGGGGACATGTATCAATGCAAAAAAAAGTTTTAAAAACTGCAGTTTTTTCAGGAGCAGTGATTTTAATAATGCCTAAAGTGAAACAATAAAAGTGAAATATTCCTTTAAATTTCGTACCTAGGGGGTGTGTATAGTATGCCTGTAAAGTAGCGCTTGTTTCCCGTGCTTAGAACTGTCCCAGCACAAAGTGTAATTTCTGAAGGAAAAAAAGTCATTTAAAAGTACTCACGGCTATAATGAATTGTCGGCTCCCGGCAATACAGAGAAAAGTCATTGAAAGTCATTGATAAAAAATAAAAAATGCTGGGGGGTCCCCCCAAATTCAATTACCAGGCCCTTCAGGTCTGGTATGGATATTAAGAAGAAAAAACCCAACATTCGCAGAATTGTAAATGTTTGACAGTCACCACATCCCTAATTGGATATAGACAAAACAGAGAAAACCCCCTTGGAGGTGGGACTTTTGAAGTGACTGAAAACACATAGGAGTATATAAAAAGTATAAATTTAATCAATGAGTACAAAAACAAAAAGACAATCTGAATTAAAAATCACATGGAGTTTGTACAGATCCAGAAAGCTTGGTGAATTGATAAGGAGAAGGTTGGACATTTATGATCAGACCCAACAGCTGTTTCGGTAACCCTTGCCCGGTGGTTGTGGGGGTCTGCGGGCGGGGGGCTTATCGGAATCTGGAAGACCCCTTTAACAAAGGGAACCCCCAGATCCCAGCCCCCCCATATGTTAATTGGTAAGGGGTAAATTGTACCCCTACCATTTCACAAAGAAAGTGTAAAAAATTGTAAAAAAATCACACAGACACCGTTGGGATAAGTCCTTTATTAAAAATAAAAAAATAAAAATAAAAAAAAGATTGCAGCAGTGGTAATCGACTCTCGGTCTCCACTCCAACGCTGTCGGTATCCTGTGATGGACGCTCTCCTTTCCGGGGTGTCTCCGGTGGAGACAGGATGCGATGCGCTGGACATCTCATCGCTGGAGCCTGGACCTGGATGGAGAGGAGATCATCCACCGCTGGACCCCGGAGAGGAGAGCATCCATCGCAGGATACCAACAGCATTGGAGTGGAGACCGAGAGTGGATTACCACCGCTGGAATCTTTTTTTTATTTTAATTTTTTTATTTTTAATAAAGGACTTATCCCAATGGTGTCTGTGTGTTTTTTTTATTTTTTTTTACACTTTGTGAAATGGTAGGGTTACAATGTACCCCTCACCAATTCACATAGGGGGGCAGGATCTGGGGGTTCCCTTTGTTAAAAGGGTCTTCCAGATTCCGATAAGCCCCCCGCCCGCAGACCCCCACAACCACTGGGCAAGGGTTGTGGAGATGAGGCCCTTGTCCCCATCAACATGGGGACATGGTGCTTTGAGGGGTCACAGACCCCCAAAGCATCCTCCCCATGTTGAGGGCATGTGGACTTGTACGGTTCAGGAGGGGGGGCGCTCTCTCATCCCCCCCTCTTTTCCTGAGGCCTGCCAGGTTGTGTGCTCGGATAAAGGGTCTGGTATGGATTTTTGGGGGGAACTCCACACCATTTTTTTTTAATTTGGGGTGGAGTTCCCCTTAAAATCCATACCAGACCTGAAGGGTCTGGTATGGATATTTGGGGGGAACCCCACGTCATTTTTTTTAAATTTGACGCAGGGTTCCCCTTAATATCCATACCAGACCTGAAGGGCCTGGCAATTGAATTTGGGGGGACCCCCACACATTTTTTTTTTCATTTTTGGTGAGGTACTTCCAATAGTAAATCACGTCTAAAGGGACGCAGACCCTGCAATTTTCCTCATTAGAGCCCTGCAGGTGCACACATGGAGTGCTTCAGAATAACAAAAGGTAGGACTCTGCAACAAAGTTCTTAATGTAATGTACATAGATCACCCAGAGGGAAATGTTTTTTTTCTCAACAAAAGTGTAGTTTTGAGTACTCTTTGTACCCTTTGCTAATAATATTTTCTTTTAAAATCTGCTTAGCCTAATAAATTATTTGAAATACTTCAAGGTGTGTTGGTAAGTGCTGACCGGGTGAGCGAAGTGTGTTATTTTCAGGTGTGCCGAGAAATGTCAAACAATTCAGTAGCTATTCTGGTGGCAGCTTTACATATTTATTATATAGCCCTATAAGTTTAAAACAAATTTTATTTCACATTTCTAAACTGCCATACAAGCATATATATTCTTTACAAATGCACTTATGCCCTGTACACACGATCGGTTTTACCGATGAAAACAGTCCGATGGACTTTTTTCATCGGACAAGCCGATCGTGTATGGGCCCCATCGGTCTTTTTTCCATCTGTGAGAAAAAATAGAACATGTTTTAACCTCCCTGGCGGTATGATTCTGTCTGGAATTATGTACCAAAAGCTTTTTATAATATTTTTTCTGCTGTTTGCGCATAGCCGGGTAAAATGTCATTGCCTGATCGGCTCTTTCGACACCTCCCATTGTATTATTATAGTCCATCACAACTTGCGGCTTCAGCAGATCTTTCCCACCTCTTGTGTGGACCATGGCAGTGGCGGTATTGTGCATAGTACTCATGAGACACACGTCCTTCTTGTCTCGCCATCGCATTGCCATCATCTTACCCTTCTGCCAGGCAACCATTTTTCCTGTTTTTAGTTTTTTCTTGCCAAACATAGATGGCATGCCATGTCGGTTAGGCCTAACGGTACCATACCCATCAGTTTTATTTTGTAGCAAAACCTCATACAGTTCCGGAGATGTGTAGAAGTTGTCCGTGGTCGCACAATATCCCTGGTTCAGCAATGGCTCCAGCAGTGTAAGGACAGATGATGTGGCCATCCCATAGCCGCTGTACCTGGGGTTGAACTTTGTGCCTTTACCGGTGTAAATGACCGAATTCCAGATGTACCCGGTGGATGACTCGCAGAGCATAAAGAATTTGATGCCAAACTGCGCTCTTTTGGATGCAATGTACTGTATCCAGCTTAGGCGTCCCTTGTAGGCCATCAGACTTTCATCCACGCTGATGTCCCTTTCTGGCACGTAGGTCACGATCATTTGGCATACCTCCCAGATTTTTTTAGCATTGTTTGCGAAGTGAAAATACTTCATGATGAGGGAAAAACGGTATTCAGACATCACGGTGCTAAAAAACTGAGTGGCCAGTAGCTCTTTGGTGGTCCAGTACCATTTCTGTATGGGAAAAGGGGGTTCCTCTTGGGGGACTTTGAAGGGAACTTTACTCTTGTAGTAAATACGTAGTACACAAATGGAAAGTGCAAGGTTGTTTATTTCCACCAGGATGGTGGTGAGGAGTAAGGATATCTTACAGGAGTAATTGGTATGAACATAGGGAGGATGCTAACACAAAGACATACAATACATGAAATAATACAATCAGGAACACCATATAGTTACAGAAAAACATATAATGGTGAAAACCGACGCGTTTCGAAAAATACAATTATTTTCTTCTTCAGGGAGATGATTGTGTCAAACAGGAATATTTAGTATGTCATATGTATAGACTTGGGAATCATAAGGTTGCATCCATGGGGGAGGGATGGAAACATTAAATCAAATCAAAAGGCACCAGGGAAGAAACCTTTTATTCCAGACGAGCCATGTCCCACCGGCGTCCGGTGCCCAGGGTAGGTATAAACCCCCTGCCGACGGTAATCATCAGTGATGTTGGAGGAGGCGGGAAAACTTGGCCTTTAAGCAGGATCAGGGAGACAGCATTGGAGCGCAGCAGCGTGTGTTGTGATGGATTCCACTGATGGTAGAGGACAGGCTGTTGCAGGTATCCATTTAAGGATTTGAGGGAACAGGGGTGGGGGTCGCGCTGACCAATCAGGCACAGTACCATTTCTGGAGCGGTTTCCCCACCACCCCCTGAAGAATGATGAGTCCCAGAATCTGCCAGATGTCCTCTTTCGTCACCGGTTCCCACTTTCTGCTTCGGGAAAATCTGGCATGCAGCATAGCGGATTGCTGATCATGGTAACGATTTGTCTCTGTGACAAATTTTTCAATTACCTCTTCAGTGAGGAATAATTGCAGGTATGCCAGAGGGTTGTCACACTCCACATCTACCTTCATCCCAGGTGATCCAGTGAACGGAAATCTTGGGGGCGCTACCTGGTCCGTATCGCAGCCTATAGGGCACCAAGTGCGCACATCGCTGAGGTCACTGAGGTCAAGTGCAGGATCATCGCCGTTGTCACTTGCCAGATCAGTGTCAGTGTCAGACGACAAATCTCCCCACGACTCACTATCGCTCACATCTGCCGCTGTCACTCATCTGGTCCAAAAGCGCCCTTTTGGTAAAGTGGCACTTTTTTGATGCCATATTTTTATGGGCACAGATGACAGGCAAGGGGGCACTGTACAGGGCACTGTATGGTGATCAGAGATGATACAGTGTAATACAGTGTAATCAGATACAATATAACCTCTTTTATTTTTGTGTTGTGTGAACCAGGAAGTCATACTAAAGTGCCGACACTCGCCGGTGATCTCGCTGGCGATCACAGCAGAGGACATCATCGCTGGATCGCCAGGAGAAGGTAAGGAAACTCCGCTGTGGGCTCTGCAATGTTACCCTGAGCGTGACTCGGGGTTACCGATCCTAGCAAAAAAAAACAACCCCGAGTCACGCTCAGGTTTACCGCCAGGGAGGTTAAATTTATCCGATGGAAAAAAAACGATAGCAAATTACGATCGTCTGTGTGGAACGCATGCTCAGAATCAAGTCGACGCATGCTCAGAAGCATTGAACTTCATTTTTCTTGGCTCGTCGGAGTGTTTCACGTCACGACGTTTGGGATTTTTGAGTGATGGCGTGTAGGCAAGACTGACGGAAGTCAGCTTCATCGGAATTCCAATGGAAAAATCCATCGGATTTGAATCCATAGGAAATCCGATCGTGTGTACAGGGCTTGAGAGTGCAGATGATTGTGAAAATCAAAGATTGAAACAGCAAGGACTAATATTTTTAATTATTTCTATAATTGCATTATTATTTATTATTTATTTATTATTGCATTATTTAGTGTACATCACTTTTAGAAGTCATCTAGCACCTCTAAGGTTAACTGACTTTTTCATATTATGACAATTTAACAACTAGATATTGTGTTTATTTGCATGTGTTGCTATTATTTACATAGTTTCTATTACAGATATCAGCATACTATTTATTTTTTATTTTTTTCAAAATGTCAGTCGGGCTTGGAGCTGTTGAATTTGTCAATGCTTTCTAAAGTCATTTTGACAAAACTGTGAAAAAAAAAAAAGAAAGAAAATCCAGATCCTAGCTTTGTGACATATAAATAGGTCAAAGTAACCTGCTTGTGCCATTATCCAATATGATTCACAGAGTTGCATGTTGTATCACACACTAAAATAGTACTTAAAAGCATGCTATTTAAAAGTCCCAGTGCTCTAGAACTGCCCTCTGTCAGCCCTTGTATAGCGTATTTCTTTTTTGAGCTACACCTCAATTATATCAAATCTTTACAGTTCAGTCTTGGCATAGCTATTCTCCAAAATGTCGACTGATTTATTTTTATTTTTTTGAGGCTGAATGTTTTTCTCTTAGAATTCATTGCACTAATAATAGAAGGCATAGTATTCATATTAAATAGGATCTGAAATAATATATATATTAAGCCCAATCACCACCACTTGTCCTTTACACCATCTAACGGCATGATAGTGGACTTCACATCAGACTTGATCCTATTTACCGATGCTCAGCTTGCATTCAGCTGTTCTGGCTTTATCTACATTGGTTTACAGCACTATCTGGTTGCCCCTTACATGAGATTGTAGGCCACACCCAGCCAGACCCAACTTCCCCAGATACAAATTAAAATGAACACTCAAAAACCTTCTTATTTGGCAAAATATATTGGCCGCGACACCTTTATTGGTTTAAATAATTAATTTCCAATAACTTTATTATTACTCATATTTATTATCACTCATAACTTAAATATATAATCACATAACAGATTTCTACCTGCTCAGTTATTAGAACTCGAGCAGTAGCTCAAACTTCAAATATCAATAACAGTCCCCCCCAGAATCCGGGGTGACCCAACCACATAAGAGGTGTACGCGACTGGGGCGGGAGGGAGGGAGCTCCAAACTTCTTCAGCTGTCCGCAGGCAAGAGGATGAGCCCCACACCTGCTGACCATTATATAGCCTAACCCCTTGCTTCCAGAGAATTCCCTGAAACCTTATTGGCTGCACCTGAAAGCTTCCCTCTAGACTCTTAAAGAGGCAGTAACCTGACTAAATAAACCTATGCTGTTTAATAATTTATATCAAATCCTAGGATGGGGAGGCCACAATCTCAAGAAAGTGGCCCCATATTGTGCCCCCTTTTTTCATGAGATTGTAGGCCACACCCACCCAGACCCAACTTCCCCAGATACAAATTAAAATGAACACTCAAAAACCTTCTTATTTGGCAAAATATATTGGCCGCGACACCTTTATTGGTTTAAATAATTAATTTCCAATAACTCTTTATTATTACTCATATTTATTATCACTCATAACTTAGATATATAATCACATAACAGATTTCTACCTGCTCAGTTATTAGAACTCGAGCAGTAGCTCAAACTTCAAATATCAATAACAGTCCCCACACGACGGTCTTGAGCATCAAGACCGTCCCACCCCAACCGTCGCGGCCACCTCAATGCTGTTCTGCAAGCCCAAATTAAAGATATCCATACCCACTTCCGACAAGTGAACACCATCCGACCTGTATAGACCTGGAAAACCGCCCTCCAGGTCCACAACATGCCGATAGGATAGTCCACCAATCTGAGGCATGAACTTTTCCAGAGCCCTATTGACTCTTTCTCATCTTTTCCATAACCCTCCTCTGGTCAGAGGAGAGCCAGGAAAGACGAGGAACCACCTCGGAAAAAACTAGCGTTGTACCTGGGGAAGTTACCATAAAACGATGCAAGTCACGCTTGATCATAAACAACAAATCCAACGTTTTTACATTTCCCAAATCATTTCCTCCCAAATGCATAACCAAAATAGATGGCGACGGCCATACTTGATACAACCTGTTCAAATGGAAGTACAGTTGGAACCACTGAAGGCCTCTGATACCCTTCCAAAACAACCTAAAAGAGTCCGGATGCAGAGATAAATTAGTTGTATAACTGCGTTGAGCTGCTCGTTTTTGAGCCCAGTAGATAAATGAGTGAGCTGGGTACCTAGAATTCAAACAAATAAATTAGGACGAACATATAACTGAAAACATTGAGACTTCCACCTCCCCATTGCTTTAATAACAGAATCCGGGAACCCTAACCGGGCCGCCTCAGAGGCTGTGCCTATCCGAAATGAGTGGGAGGAAAACCTGAAATTACTTAATCCCATTCTAACCAATCATTTCTTTAAGACAGCATCAAATTGGTATTTTGTCAGGGGTGTAAATTAATGTGAACTAGAAAAAAAATAAAAAATAAAAAAAAATAAAAACCCTCCGGAAGGCCTAAGCCCCATAAATTGACTAACCATGGCTACTGGGCACATGAAGGACTCATCGTGCTCCTGTAGATTGACCCAATGGCCTTTTCCACATTGATCAGTTTTTTAATGTTGTAGCCAAAGGTGAACACCCGACTGATCCATCAACACCTGATCAAAAAGAATCCCAGAATTACCATGCTTATTTGCCGGTACCAGCTCCGAGATGCGGAACGCACCGAAAAAAGCTAACACAAAGGCTGTCTTAAATAGTAAAGCTTTTTTTTTTTTTTTTATGGTTGAACTGGATGGACTTGTGTCTTTTTTCAACCTGACTAACTATGTAAGAACTATGTAAGAACTATAAGGGGAAAAACAAACTACTGCCAAAATTTCGCAAAGGCCCCTGAGGATGCCCAGAGAGATCGGCCTCCTGTGATCCGAGACAAAAGTCAATCTCTTGTACCCCTTCAGTGCCTGTTTAACAGAAAAATATGAAGTACAAGCCCTTAAACCCAATAATCTGAAGAAAAATGAAATGCCGGCTAGCGCCTTTGTCACATGACTACTGGAAAAACGCTGCCGCATTAACAAAAAGGCCAGAACATTACCCTCAGATGGCCTATTGAAACGAAAACCTGCAGTGCTAGCAAAAGACAACAAACTGCTCCATGCAGCGGCGTAGCTGGACCAAGGTTTGGGAGCTAAGAACCTTTAATAGCATCCGTCACCGACATCAAATCATCCCCCACAAATGGTCTGGGCATGGTGTGCCCTCTGCGTCCGCCTCTGGCAGCAGAATCCGAAAACGGTCCATCTGGAAGCAAGATAGAGAATCGGCGATGTTATTCAATATTCCGGGAGTATACTTAGCTTTCAACCAGATGTTAAACTTGAGGCATCTAAAAACCACCTGACGCAATAATTTTATCACTAACCAAGAACTAGACGAAAGACAGGTAACCGCATACAGCACTCCTTTGTTATCAGATTCCACTAATATGCGCCTGTTCGCAAATTCTGAACCCCACAACCTCAAAGCCACCAAAATCGGAAACAATTCCAGGAGAACCACATTCTTGGTGGCCCCTGACCTTACCCAGGACTCTGGCCAAGCCGCACAGCACCAGTGCGTTCTCCAGATGGCGCCGAAGCCTCTAGAGTCAGCAGCATCCGTGAATAAACAGAAATCTCGCGCTACTACAAAATCATACTGAAAAAAGGACTTCCCATTATAACAGTCAAGAAAACCGGACCAAACCTTCAAATCTTCTTTAAGCAGACTAGTCAGTCTGATTTGCATCCGAGGCGATTTCAGACCTGATATTGCCATGTATAGACACCGAGAAAAAATCCTGCCAACTGGCATGATTCTACATGCAAAGGCCAGGATACCCAAGAGTGATTGCATCTCCTTCCACTGTAACTTTTTCTTGTGCAGCACCCTCGCAATCAACGATTTCAATTTCTCCAATTTTGCCACGGGCAAACGAAATTCCATCTTACAGGTATCTATTTCAATTCCCAAAAATTCCAAAGTTGTGCTAGGGAAACAAGTTTTCTCCTCCGCCAGAGGGACACCAAATTCCAGAGCTAGCGCTTGAAATGATAGCAACAAATCCGAACAGATCCTAGAACTTGATGGACTGACATATAAAAAGTCGTCGAAATAGTGAACTATGCTATCTGAACCGGACTGAACACAAAGACCCAATGGAGGAATGTAGAAAACGTCTCAAAACATGAGCAAGACAGTGAACATCCCAAAGGAAGACACATGTCAAAAAAGTACTGACCTTCAAAAGAAAAACCTAAAGAATTAAAAAGCCAATGGGGAAACGCCGATTTTATGTCAGCCTTTGCTAGCAATGCACCAGGGCCGAATAACCTAATCTTACTAATGGCCTCCTCAAAAGTGGCTTAAGAAACTGAGCATAAGTCACTATTGATATCATCATTCAGTGAATCACCTTTTGGATACGATAAATAGTGTATGAGCCTAAATTTGTTAGGCTCACGCTTGGGCACCACCCCCAATGGGGAGAGACGCAAATTACAAAAAGGGGGTTCCTCAAAAGGTCCTGCAATCCTGCCAGCAACCAGTTCCTTACACAATTTATCCACCTAAGAAAACTGGTCCACCGACTTAAAATTCCCCACCATTTTACACCCCTCCCCCAAAAAGGAAGGCAGCGGAAAGCCCTGAGCAAAGCCCTTAATGAGCAAATGAGCCTTTTCCCTGTTTGGGTAGCTGTCCAGCCACGGGCGCATGTTTTCCAGCCTCACTGGAGTGCAGGCTCTTGGGAAAAATATGCTGCGTGGAACTCTGACCTACATTTGCGTTAAGCTTAAAGCATTTTGTTGCTGGATGCACCCCTGCACAGACAGAACATTTGTGTCTGTACTTGCACAAAGTATTCCAGCGGCATTGACTATCATTAAATGCGAAACAGCAGCCTTTTCTAAAAGCTGCTGTCGTAGGGTTAACCATGGGTTGTCTAGGTGCTGCCTGCTTCTGCGGTAATATTAAGTTGAGCCACAGGCCCACATCATACACCCATACCCTAGGTGGGGAATGAAGGGACAATTTTTTGACGGAAGGATTCGTCATAATAAAACCAACCCAAGCCCCCAAAGTTCTTATATGCCTCTAAGATACGATCCAGGTGTTGGAAAAGCTCTGGGTACTTCTCAGCCATTATACCGGAGTAAATGCAAAAGGCCTGCAGCCAATTGTTAAAGGACCTGGGAATCAACCTGCGCCTCTCTTCCTCCCCTCTCTCTTCAGGCAGGAGAGAAAGAATGTCTATGTAATCCCCTTTCCAGATTTTATTCTTAACTGCTGCAGACAAATGATATCCTAAAGGGGATATTTCACAGGGCATGACATCCTTCATATATGTCTCAGGGACATTACTTGTATTTGGTGTGTGTATTTGTGGCTCAGGTGCTAACATATCATGAGGCATACCAACAGTTAAATTACTGTGTTGTGTTGCTAAACTAGTAAAAGGAGCAGACAGCACAGGAGTAGCAGAGACAGCAGAAGGAACAACTGGCATAGAAACCAGCGATGGAGAAACAGCAGGAACTGACACTTTAAATAAAGACTGAACCAAAGAGGACAGAGAACCTACTAGCCCAGTTAACATAGTTAATTGAGTCAACTCACCCACTGCTGGAGGCTGCGATACAGGGTGGTGAACTTCATGCTCCAGCAATACCCTGGGGTCTGGGACTTGTAGTGCCTGCCCAACCGCTTGTTGCAATCATTTTTGTATTATTATTATTAATCTACTATTACTATTATTAATCTATCATCATCACTCTCTTATCTATCATCACTCTATTTATCACCAAGCTTCTCTGCCTGCACTGCCAGCCTTCTCCAGCAACTGCATCACCAGGGCTTCCATCTTCAAAGTAAACTGCAAAGTGCACAGCTCCAAACTTCTTCAGCTGTCCGCAGGCAAGAGGATGAGCCCCACACCTTCTGACCATTATATAGCCTAACCCCTTGCTTCCAGAGAATTCCCTGAAACCTTATTGGCTGCACCTGAAAGCTTCCCTCTAGACTCTTAAAGAGGCAGTAACCTGACTAAATAAACCTATGCTGTTTAATAATTTATATCAAATCCTAGGATGGGGAGGCCACAATCTCAAGAAAGTGGCCCCATATTGTGCCCCCTTTTTTCATTCTTTTGGCTATAACAGGCTATATGCAAATAAGTGGATTTGGGAAGCCAATGACAGTCAATGGATGCGCAGGATAGATGAGGTGAGGAAAACAGCGGTGGTGACTGGAGTTAGGGCCAGTTCACACCCCATGCAGTCCAGTACATTTTTTTTTTCTGCATCAAATACGCATGGATAGTAGGTTATATGGTTTTCAATGGCATAGTTCACACCAGTGCTTGCAGTTCCAGTGCGTTCCAGAAAAAAATGTAGAACATGCTGCATTTAATCTGCACTGAACGCTGTAAAATGAATCAAATATGCATTGGAATGCACCTAAACGCATCAAAAACGCATGGGAACACACATGTCCTTATTTAAAGTTAAGAAAAAAGAGGGGGGAAAATGTACTGGACTGCATCAAAAACACACTGGAACACATCAAAAACGTGTAAAAAATGTGCATGCAGAAAAGCATCTGGAACGTATCCAGACTGCGTTTCTATGGTGTGAACTGGCCCTTACATATGTATGTACAATATATATATATATATATATATATATATACACATATATATATGGCTTTTTTTCTCAGAAATAGGTGCAGGAACTCACCCTCCCTGCCCAAATCCCCGCCCCAAACCACGCCCCAACCATGCCCAAACCCTGCCCCCAACCACAGCTAAACCCCATCCCCAGACACACTTTCCTTGGAGGAGAGAAGTACAGCAGCGCCAAATAATTGTAATAAGTAAAGGCTTAGAACTGTGTATCACACAAGCCGCATGGTTCAGGAATGTGTAACACACAAAGTACAGGTCTCAGAACTTCATAACACACAGGGCTCAGGAGTGTGTATTGTGCAGTTGTGAGCAGCATATCACACAAGGCGCAGAAAAAAAACCAGCCAACAGGATAGTACTTACATTCAATGCGAAGTGTCCCTTGTTCTCAGAAATATGGAGCATATAATCCTGTGTACAGAGGGTAGGGGTCAGCAATATATTACATACAGCCCAGCACAAAGAGAACAGTGGTAAAGCATATGTCATATGCAGTCCGGCATACAAAGTGCAGGAGTATGTAACGCAAAGCCCATTGTACAGAGTACGGCATTTATAAGAAGTACCATACATTACATACTCTTAGTCATTAACTCTGTATGCTTTACTGTCCCCCAGCAAATATCCCTGGTCTTCCCCCTCAAATACCCCCCCAAAAGTAACCATCAAATACTCACTTCTGCTTATCTCTTTGCATACTTCTGTGTCCCCCATCCACACCTAACTGCTGCAACCCTCATCCAAAGCTCACCTCTTCTTTCCCATGTCCACAGCTCCACTCTGCACTCCCATCCATATTATCTCTGCTCCCCTTCTGCACCCCCATCTAAAGATTACCCCAATCCACAGCTCTCACCTTTGCCACCTCTCATGTTTCACCTCTGCACCTCCAGCTTCCCCTACAGCTCTCACCTCTGCACAGCCTGCCCCATTCTCCACAGCTCTCATTTTGCACGACCTGCCTTCTGCCCCCTGCAGCTCTTACCTCTGTACAAATCTCCCCCTTCCCAGTTCTCCTCTCTGGATAATTTTCCACCCCCTCCACTTTCCCAGCTCCCGCTCTGCACAAATCCCCCCACTCTCCTCTCCGAACAAATCCCGGCACCACTTTCCCAGCCCTCCTCTCTGCACAAATCCCCCCCACTTTCTCAGCCCTCCTCTCCGCACAAATCCCCCCCACTTTCCCAGCCCTCCTCTCCACACAAATCCCCCCACTTTCCCAGCCCTCCTCCCCGCACAAATCCCCCCCACTTTCTAAGCCCTCCTCTCCACACAAATCCCCCCACTTTCTCAGCCCTCCTCTCCGCACAAATCCCCCCCACTTTCTCAACCCTCCTCTCCGCACAAATCCCCCCCACTTTCCCAGCCCTCCTCTCCACACAAATCCCCCCCACTTTCCCTGCCCTCCTGTCTGCACAAATCCCCCCCCATCACTTTCAAAGCCCTCCTCTCTGCCCCTTCACACATACGTTTTCCCAGTTCTTCTCCATGCTGAATCCTCCCACACACTTTCACAGTTCAGTCTCTGCGGAGCGCTCTCTCTCTCTTACCTCTCCCCCACATCCCCCGTTTCTCATTCCCAGCTCCCTCGCCTCTTCCACCGCCAGTGCTCCAGACCATATGGTGTGTGCAGGCTTTTTTTTTGCAGGTGATCGGGGAGCTGTAGCTGGGGCGGAGTTTCAGGGCTCCATTCCACATAGTGAGTAGAGGCGGAGACGGAAGCTGCCTCCTGCATCAACACAGGCAGCTGTACGCTGCCGCGCTGGGAGCCAAAGGATCCGAGGGTTGCGCAGCGCTAGTGTGTCATCATGACTCATGACAGAGAGGGCTGTGATAGGTGGCGGAAAAAAAGCACTGTATATATATATATATATATATATATATATATATATATATATATAGTACCAAAAGTACATGCACATGAACTTTAATGGCTTCCCAGTCTTAGTCTGTAGGGTTCAATATTGAGTTGGCCCACCCTTTGCAGCTATAACAGCTTGACTGGCCTGCACAGGGTCCTGACCTTAACCCAATAGAACACCTTTGGGATGAATTCGAGTGGAGACTGCGAGCCAGGCCTTCTCCTCCACATCAGTGCCTGACCTCACAAATGCGCTTCTGGAAGAATGGTACAATATTCCCATAGGCACACTCCTAAATCTTGTGGACAGCCTTCCCAGAAGAGTTGAAGCTGTTATAGCTGCAAAGGGTGAGCCAACTCAATATTGAACCATACTTTTGGTAATAAAGTATATATACTGTATATATACATATATATATATAAGAAGGCCAGTATGCTGGGAGGAGCCCGGAGGGTATTTAACCACTTCAGCCCCGGACCATTTTGGCTGGTTAAAGACCAGGCCACTTTTTGCGATTCGGCACTGCGTCGCTTTAACTGAAAATTTCGCGGTCATGCAACGTGGCTCCCAAACCAAATTGACGACCTTTTTTTCCCCACAAATAGAGCTTTCTTTTGGTGGTATTTGATCACCTCTGCGGTTTAAATTTTTTGCGCTATAAACAAAAATAGAGCGATAATTTTGAAAAAAAAATGCAATATTTTTTACTTTTTGCTATAATAAATATCCCCAAAAAATACATAAAAAAACTATTTTTTTCCTCAGTTTAGGCCGATACGTATTCTTGTACATATTTTTGGTAAAATCGCAATAAGCGTTTATTGATTGGTTTGCACAAAAGTTATAGCGTCTACAAAATAGGGGACTGTTTTATGGAATTTTTATTAATATTTTTTTTTTTTAATAGTAATGGCGGTGATCAACGATTTTTATCGTGACTGCGACATTATGGCAGACACATCGGACACTTTTGACACCATTTTGGGACCATTGTCATTTTGACACTGCTCCAATACCACCCGACCTGATTCAGACTAACAACGCCTGATGCCCAGTGACGGTGCTTGACCGACTACTGTCCCATCTACCCAGCCAATCTGATGGTAGCTCGTTGCTTTCTAACCAGACCCCTGAGTGGCAGCCAGTTTGTCAAGCATGTCAGGATCCTCCTAAGCAATATGGGCTTCAAACCCCAGTCAGTTCTCAGGACATTCCTTCTAAATTAGAGTAGCCTCAGGCCGATGGAAGTCCGCTTGTTTTGCCACATACATCCCAAATCCTCAGGAAGAAATGGCACAAGCCTTCACCAAGCTGGCTCAATAAACCACAAGAATCAATTAAGAGTTATTCCCCTATCTGAGTCTTTTGCCCCCTTTTCTTGGCATATCGACCAGACCACCAAGGCACACTTCAGGTCTATTTATGTTGTAAGTCTTGTTGCGTCTTTATGTGATCCACATCTCTCTCGGTCAGAGGGCCACGACCATAAATAAGAAGGCCAGTATGCTGGCCTGAATTTATGGGAGGAGCCCAGAGGGTATTTAAGCAGCCCACTCACCCATGCTCTTTGGCAAAAAAATAAGAATTCTTCTGGACAGCCGCACTCCAAATAATGATTGCCTTTATTGTAAAATCCAACACAGCACTACAAGTCACAGCACACTGGACACTGACGCGTTTCACACTATACTTAGTGTTTAATCATAGCTTGGGGACAGCAAATTTACACTGTTATACAAGCTGTACACTCATTACTTTACATTGTAGCAAAGTGTCATTCCTTCAGTGTTGTCACATGAAAAGATATACAGTAATAAAATATTTACAAAAATGTGAGGGGTATACTTACTTTTGTGAGATACTGTATTTATCTACTAATCGGGTGAGTCAATCCTTTCGTATCTGTGCAATTTCAAGGAGAGGTGTCACAGTGGGCTCGCAACAGAATTTTTAAATGAAAACAAATTAAGAGAGGTGTGGTAGATCAACAGACTTCAATCTCTACATCCTCATGGGATGAATAGAGGTTATGATTTGTATTTATTTGTGCGAATAGGATACATTTTGATTAATTGCTATGTTTTCTTGTAGGTGTGAACAGATACAAAAGACAAAGAGATAATAGATTCATGGAGAAGATATTATGGAAAGAAATAGTATATATAATGTGATTAATTAAGCCCCGGACCATTTTGCTGGCCAAAGACCAGGCCACTTTTTGCGATTCGGCACTGCGTCGCTTTAACTGACAATTTTGCGGTTGTGCGATGTGGCTCCCAAACAAAATTGACGTCCTTTTTTCCCCGCAAATAGAGCTTTCTTTTGGTGGTATTTGATCACCTCTGCGGTTTTAATTTTTTTGCGCAATAAACAAAAATAGAGATCGACAGTTTTGAAAAAAATTCAATATTTTTAACTTTTTGCTATAATAAATATCCCCAAAAAAATATAAAAAAAATGTTTCCCTTAGTTTAGGTCGATACGTATTCTTCTACATATTTTTCGTAAAAAAATCGCAATAAGCGTATATTGATTGGTTTGCGCAAAAGTTATAGCGACTACAAAATAGGGGATAGAATTATGGCATTTTTATTATTATTTTTTTACTAGTAATGGCGGCGATCTGCGATTTTTATTGTGACTGCGACTTTATGGCGGACACATCGGACACTTTTGACACATTTTTGGGACCAATGTCATTTTTACAGCGATCAGTGCTATAAAAATGCACGGATTACTGTGAAAATGACACTGGCAGTGAAGGGGTTAACCACTAGGTGGCGCTGAAGGGGTTAAGTGTGCCCTAGGGAGCGCTTCTAACTGTAAGGGGGGTGGGCTGTGTGTGACACGACAGTGATCACTGCTTCCGATTACAGGAATCTGTGGTCACTGTCCTGTCACTAGGAAGACTGGGGAAATGCTTGTTTACATAAGCATTTCCCCCTTCTTCCTCACTGTGACACAATCGCGGGCATGCCTGCGGACATCGAGTCCGCGGGACCCGTGGACATCGAGTCCGCGGGACCCGTGGACAACGAGTCCGCGGGACCCGTGGACATCGAGTCCGCGGGACCCGCGGTCGGAGTCACGGAGCTTGCGCGCGTCCACAATGTCGCTTCTTAAAGGGGACATATATATACGCCCTTTTGCCTGTCCGTGCCATGCTGCAGACGTATATCTGCGTGCGGCGGTCGACAAGCAGTTAATCTTGCATAGTGGGAACAATGGTATTATGACAGTTTAATGTTTAGGAATTGGTGTGAGTAGTTAAGTTTTGTATACATTTTTGTAATCTTTTTTTTATAGCAGATTGAAGGGTTTAATTTAGCTAGGGCTGGCGATTGGGGATGCACCTGTGTGGTCACACCTTTCTGTGTGGGTATATAGGAAGGAATCTGTTGTATATAGTTACACACAGCTTGATGGAGAGCATGGTATGCTTGTATTGTATGGAGAAAATGAAAAAAGTAAACTTTTGCATTGGAGATCGTGGCCCTTCTCTTCTATCTATCTATCTATCTATCTATCTATCTATCTATCTATCTATCTATCTATCTATCTATATATATATATATATATGTTAAAAAGGGGGAGAGCGGGTAGTGGGACTTTAAATGAAGCACACGGCAGTAAATTATAAAGATATGAAGTCAAGCGACTGGGAAAATCATGTTTATTTGTATTTTTTTTAACTCATGTATCATTTTATGGGCATACAATCCTCTAAACATTAACCTTTAAGTCATTTTGAATACAAATTACATAGCGATCCAGTCAAGTAGAAATTATTACAATACATATACACTTCACAGCTGATGTCATCATATACATGGAACAAAGGCCTTGATTGCTTAAAAACATTAATAGGGTCATAGAGATTGAACCATGGTATTGTATGATGGAGGGAGTTTGGTGTCTTGACGCGTTTCGTGGCTTGATAACCGCTCATCAGGAGCAAAAAAACATGGGATTTATCTAAAGAGAAAGCATATAAGTAAACTTAAATATTAGCAGGTATTTATAAAGGGATATTGGGGGAAGAGGGGACAAACTCACTAAAAAAAAACAAATTATATGGGGGGGAAGGGGGGATGATGGCCCTTGTGTTCAACTTACATCTGCAGCTGCGCAGACTGCAGCACGCGATCAGGGCCGTCAGCACATGGTGTAGCCCCATCTACGGGCATAGGGTGGCTTGGAAGGGCAGCAACACCCAATACAGACAGGTACAAGGCAGGAAGGTGCACATGAATACCCTGATCCAGGGTGGAAGTGATGACCCCAGGAGGGGACCTGTGTAAAAATAATAGTGATTACGTGTGAATAGTGGTTATGGTGGTGTGTAAGGTATATAATGTGTGAAGGAGGAATGGGAAAGGAGGTGTTGAGGTGGGTAGGAAAAGAGTTGGGAAAGGGAAATGGGATGAAAAAGAAAAAAGGAGAGAAGGGTCATAGTGAAAGGTGAGGAAAGGGAAAAACTAAAGAACTAGGGAAAGAGGAGGGAGAGGGAAGGTACAAATGAAACACAAAAAACACAGCAAGGAATGCACACAGAGAAGGAATAGGGAAAGTGAGTGGGGAAGGTAATCATGTACCTGTTGTCAGTAAAAGCCACATCTGTGGGCGTAGGAGTGATCCAAGTGCCAAGTGAGGTGCGCCGCCACAGACCAGCCCCCCCACACATGCGTCAGGCAGGCAATCACAGTGAAGGGAGAGGGAACTGCTTTCACCTGGGCGGCTCAGCTATATATATATATATATATATATATATATATATATATATATATATATATTATGGTCATGGCCCTCTGACCGAGAGAGATGTGGATCACATAAACACGCGTCAAGACTTAAAACATAAATAGTCCTGAAGTGTGCCTTGGTGGTCTGGTTGGTATGCCAAGAAAAGGGGGCATACCCAAGGTAAGTAATGGGTAGTTAATGAAAAAGGATAAACGGAGAAGTGCCCTGAAAAAGGAGAGGGTATCGAATGCGCAGACTCACAAACATGAGGTGAGCTGGGAAGAGTCGACCCAGTGACGTGTAGTATCGCGTACTGAACCGACAAAGAGCATAAAATAAAATAAAACATTTTTTTTCCTCGATACGTATTCTTCTACATATTTTTGGTAAAAAAAATCGCAATAAGCATATATTGATTGGTTTGCGCAAAAGTTATAGCGTCTACAAAATAGGGGATAGAATAATGGCATTTTTATTATTATTATTTGGTCGGGAAGGGGTTAAAACAGGCTCATGCAAGTATGCAGGCATCCGCGGTAAAGCTGTCTACATAGACCATCCTCCACACCACCATCGACGTCATCCTTTCCACGCTGCACTCCACGAGTGCTTCAAGCCTCGCTTTCAGATCGTTCTACTGCAGGGTAGTTTTTCTTGTCACAATTGCAGACTGACAGCAGTGAGAGCCGGCGGTGCGGAGGATGGTCTATGTGGACAGCTTTACCCCAGGTGCTTGCATACTTGGATGTGCCTCTTTTAATCATCAACCATGTGAGTTGCTAAATGTTGTACCTTCATTAAATGCAACCATATTGCTACACTTAGAGGCGCCTCTCTTCTCTTTTATACTCTGTGGCTCCTGGTGGATTTTGCTTCTAATCCCCTTGTGGAGGCTTCCATTTGTGGATTGAACTTTTATGGTTACACAACCTATCACATTGCTATAATCTTTTTATATGGACTATAAACTGAAGGACCTATGAATAAATGATTGTGGAATGAATCATCTGAGTTTCCATTATTTCTTATGGGGAAATTCGCTTTGATATAAGAGTGCTTTGGATTACAAGCATGTTTCTGGAACTCATTATGCTTGCAATTCAAGGTTTTACTGTATATATATATATATATAGATATATTATATATATCTATATATATCTATATAGATATATATATATATAGATATATAGAGATATATATATATCTATATATATCTATATATCTTGACAGGTGTGGTAGACAGCAGGCGGTATACGTCTTAGTGCCAGCAATCAAGCCTTCCCAAAGGCCATATATAAAGAATAAACTCCAGGGATTGCTGCACTTAAAATGTATTGATTTTCATGTAATAAATTACATATTATTCACGTCATTCCAAATAACAGTTTCGGGCTACAAAGCTTACCCCCCTCTTCAGATTTCAGATGGGAACAAGATGTATACTGACATTATTTTCACTTCATTATATATTGTTACATTTCACACCAGAAATCCATTAGGCATCAATTAACCAATTAATCAATACAAATTCTCATAATTATTTTCATCCTAAATTCCTAGAGATTACCCCCCCCCCCCCGTCTATTTAGGGGAAATGCATCAACGACCATATATTTCACTTGCGATACAGTATGTCCCATCTCAACATATTGTCTAGCCAATGAGTTTATCCCTTACTGAATACTTGTGTCTGGCAATTCTGTCCTTTACTTTTTGTGTTGTTTCACCAACATATAAATAGCCACATGGACATTTTAATGACATATATCACATAAGAAGATTGGCATGTATGATATCCTTTTATTTCAATTTTATTGACTCTATGTGGATGTGTCAAAAACTTCCCCTTGATCATTGAATTGCAATCAATCTTGGATCACATGGTTTTTAAGCTCTTTACCGCCATCCCGTGGGCAACTTTTGCTATTGTTGGCTGATCATGCGTGTTTGTACTTTGGACTTTAGTCCAATGGACTTGTGTACACACAATAGGATTTTCTCCATCGGACATTTGTTGCAGGAAAGTTTGTCTGTTCTCACAGCGAACATTTGTCCTATAAAAAAGCGAAAAAGTTTGTCCGATGGAGCGTACACATGGTCGGATTTTCCGCAAAAACAGGTCCGTTTGTTGTCAAAAAACCCGATCGTGTGTATGGGCCTTAAGATCCATGAATTTGGGGTCCCAAAATAGTTACATTTAAAGTTTTTTGTCGAGATTGGTCAGACCTGACCAATCTGCTGTGTGTGGTACTGCCTTTTCAATATGAGGAGAATGGGGGATTATAAAATTCATGGATTTGGGGAAAATTTTATTTTAATATATGCCAGTGTTGTTTGATAATTTTATGTATTCGGAATGAGTGTGGATGGAATTGGGACACAAATGGTAATCTTTTAATCATGCTAGTGGTTCTCTTTTTAATGGCCATATTTCTCCTTTCTTCCTTGATAGTCTCTGTGGGATATCCCCTCTGAATTAGTTTGTTTTCCATTTCATCTAAACGTTTATCTCGATCCTCACTATTAGTAACAATTCTATTAACCCTAATTAATTGATTCTTGGGAATGGATTTGAATACCCCAGGTGGGTGGAACCTATTTAAATGTAAAAGTTGATTCCGATCGGTTGGTTTTGTGTATAAATCACTAATGAGTCTCCCATTATCCATCCTAATACATGTATCCAGGAAAGGCATTTTTTCTTTACTAAAAGTCATATTAAACTCCAGACCAGGTATCAAATAATTAAAGCGGAGGTTCCGCGGCCGTTTATTTTTTATTTTTTTTTCTCATACTTTTGCATTCCGCACTACATTACCATACTCACTACTTAGATGTTTTCAAACCACCGCTGTCCGTTTTTATGAGCAAGGATAACTTAGATAATCTGCTGTCAGACGTTTCCATTTTGCTTGTGGGCATCGTGAAGCCCACAAGCACCTATTTCCGGAAAGCAGTGAATGCATATCACCCACCATTCGCTGTTCAATCCCGCGCATGCGCCGTGTTAACGGCGAGCCGCGCTGTAAACTTCATGGTTACCATGACAACGGTCGATTTGCATGGGCTTTGAGCTGCACTGAGTCATGGGATGCATGACACTTTGCTCCCAGGAGACAGTGCGGCGCAGGAGAACGCCTACTCCCGCGGGAGAGAGACGCCGGAAGTAGCCCTTCAGATGTCATAATTCAGGTATTGTGATGTGAATTTATTTTTTGGAGTGTCAATGTATTATGTACGCATTATACTGATTCATATAAGCTACACTTGTCAATTTGCGTGGAACTCCGCTTTAATATATGTGTGGAATAATGATAAAGTATTCAAATCGCCCTCCCATATTCAGGAACTAACTCTAAAAAGATTGGAAGTAGAATGGATAAATAGATTCGATATTTTACAACCTACAGGTTTAAACTTGGATCTTGATCTTGCTGTTGATTATTATATATACAGGTATATGTTTTTTTTTTAAATATTTTTAAATATTTTTTTTATATTTTTTTGACACTTGTTGATTGATTTGTTTGTTTTAATATTAGGATAATGGAACTTTTTCTGTGTGATTTGGAGCGTGACTGCATCTCGTTGAGCCTTCTCTCTGGAATATAGGATGAAAATAATTATGACAATTTGTATTGATTAATTGGTTAATTGATGCCTAATGGATTTCTTGTGTGAAATGTAACAACATATAATGAAAATAATGTCAGTATACATCTTGTTCCCATCTAAAGAAGGGCGTAAGCTTTGTAGCCCAAAACTGTTACCGTATATACTCGAGTATAAGCCGAGTTTTTCAGCACATTTTTTTTGTGCTGAAAATGCCCCCTCGGCTTATACTCGAGTCACCTTTTTGCGCCTGATCTCCTGGACTTTGGGGACCCAGTACCAAACTTGGCACCTATGTAGCCCCACTTTTCCTCTACAAGTGTGCTACGTGTTTTGTCCGGGGGACCTACAGCCGGGGAGCACCAATTTTTCAAAGCCGGGCACCTCTTCCATAGACTCCCATGTTAAACAGTAATTTCTCTGGTGATTTTGGGGACCCGGTACCGGCCGGTCGTAGGTCCCCTGGACCCCAAACTTGGAACACATGTAGCCCCATTTCTCCTCTACAAGTGTGAAACGTTTTTTGTCTGGGGGACCTACGGCCAGAGAGTACCGACTTTTCAAATCCGGGCACCCCTTCCATAGACTCCTATGTTAAACGTCAGTCTAGTCATGGACACAGTGAGGCATGGGCACAGTGAGGCATGGACACAGTGAGGCATGGGCACAGTGAGGCATGGACACAGTGAGGCATGCACTTGGACACAGTGAGGCATAGACACAGTTAGGCATGGACACAGTGAGTCATGGACAGAGTGAGGCATAGACACAGTGAGGCATGCACTTGGACACAGTGAGGCATGGACACAGTGAGGCATGCACATGGACACAGTGAGGCAAAGTGAGGCACAGTGAGGTATGCACATGGACACAGTGAGGCACAGTGAGGCATGCAGATGGACACCCTAGGCTTATACTCAAGTCAATACGTTTTCCCAGTTTTTTGTGGTAAAATTAGGTGCCTCGGCTTATATTTGGGTCGGCTTATACTTGAATATATACAGTATTTGGAACGACATGAATAATATGTAAATAATTACATGAAAATCAATACATTTTAAGTGCAGCAATCCCTGGACTTTTTTCTATATATATATATATATATATATATATATATATATATATATATATATATACATATATATATATATATATATATATATATATATATATATATATATATTAGAGGTCGACCGATATGGGTTTTTCTCTGGCCGATGCCGATATTTAGAAATTGGGGTGGCCGATGGCCGATATATGATGCCGATTTTTGTGGCCGATATTTTAGGCCAATTTAAAAAAAAAAACCTCACCCACTCCACTCCTTCCTGCTTGCTCCTGTCACTCTAGCACACACTTGATGTCCTCAGTACAGGTGGCACTGGTTGGCACTGGCAGGTGGCACTGGTTGGTGGCACTGGTTTGGAACTGGCAGGTGGCACTGGTTTGGAACTGACAGATGGCACTGGCAGGTGGCACTGATTAGCACTGGCAGGTGGCACTGGCTGGCACTGGCAGGTGGCACTGGTTTGAAACTGACAGATGGCACTATTGGCACTGTTTGGTGGCACTGACAGATGGCACTGATTGGCACTAGCAGGTGGCACTGATTGGCACTAGCAAGTGGCAATGGTTTGGAACTGACACATGGCACTGATTGGCACTGATTGGCAGTGGCACTGGCAGTTGGAACTGGTTGGCACTGGAAGGTGACTCTGGTTGGCATTGGCAGGTGGCACTGGTTTGAAACTGACAGATGGCACTATTGGCACTGTTTGGTGGCACTGACAGATGGCACTGATTGGCACTAGCAGGTGGCACTGATTGGCACTAGCAAGTGGCAATGGTTTGGAACTGACACATGGCACTGATTGGCACTGATTGGCAGTGGCACTGGCAGTTGGAACTGGTTGGCACTGGAAGGTGACTCTGGTTGGCATTGGCAGGTGGAACTGGCTGGTGGCACTGGTAGGCACTGGCGGGTGGCACTGGTAGGCATTGGCTGGTGGCACTGGTAGGCACTGTCTGGCAGTGGCGGGTGGCACTGGCTGGCAGTGGTTGGCACTAGCGGGTGGCACTGGTTGCAACTAGCGGGTGACACTGGTTGGCACTGGCAGGTGGCACTGACAGATGGCACTGATTGGCACTTGCTGGTGGCACTGATTTGCGGTGGCACTGGTTGGCACTGGCAGGTGGTACTGACAGATGGCACTGATTGGCACTGGCTGGTGGCACTGGTTGGCACTGGCAGGTGGCACTGATTGGCACTGGCTGGTGGCACTGACAGATGGCACTGGGTGGCACTGGCTGGTGGCAATGACAGATGGCACTGATTGGCACTGGCTGGTGGCACTGATTGGCGGTGGCACTGGTTGGCACTGGCAGGTGGCACTGACAGATGGCACTGATTGGCACTGGCTGGTGGCACTGACAGATGGCACTGATTGGCACTGGCTGGTGGCACTGGGAGGTTTCACACTGAGCCGAGTGCAACTGTAACTGTGTGTGAAACTGACAAGTAACACACAGGAGAGAGAGAGAGTGCTGTCAGAATTTAGCTCGATGTGGAGGTGGGTGGGACCCAGCAGCCATATTACACCAGCCAATGATTGAGCAGCTTAAGAAAGGGGGCGGAGCCACATACACGTAGTGGCCCACCCAGATACCATCCCATTGGCTGTAGCTGCTAAGTCCCACCCACCCCAGCTGGGTCCCGTCCACCCCTGACATTGAGCTCAATTTCTCACAGCTCCTCTCTCTCTCTCCTCTCTGTTACTTGTCAGTTTCACACACTCAGCGCGGCGCTTGATGCTTGCCAGAGCAGGGAGAAGGGAGGAGGAGCGTCGGTTAGTGTAAAATATCGGCCTAATTTTGATAATAATCGGCCGATGCCAATTTATCAAAAATGGCCAAATATCGGCCGGCCGATATATCGGTTCGACCTCATATATTTTGATTTCAGTTTCCCTTTAATAAAGACAAAATAGAATATCTTAAAAATGCTTTCTATTTACTAGATGACTCTGTAATGCTCATCTTTCTACTATAATGAAAGGTTCATACCATAGAATAGGCACTGCCCAGATATTTTCCAATATAGACTATTTCTAATAATTTAAACCAAATAGAATAGGACAATTTCTTTGTCTTAGAAGCCGATCTTAATCTAATATCTAATTTCTGCTTATTAACATTACTAACATATGTATGAATGAGTTGGATCTTAATAGAATTATATTTTTATTTGTTCTACATTGGGAACAGTAAAATAAATTAATAGACTTTAAGACCCTGTTCACACAGGGGCGACACGTCAGGTGACTCAGCCGCCTGACAAGTCGCGCTCCGCTCTGTACAATGGAACCATTCTAATAGGAGCGACTCAAGTCGCTCCGACTTAGAAAAAGGTTCCTGTACTACTTTGGGGTGACTTGCATTGACTTCAATACAAAAGTCATTTTGCAAGTCGCCTCTGAAGTCGTGTGGAGATCGCCTTGCCGAGTCGCCCGGCAAGTCTTGCCGCCCCTGTGTGAACCGGGTCTTATACTTATGTGAATATATATGTTTATAATAGACTTGTGCACAACGGAAAAATTCGTTCCGTTTCGGTTCGTTTCTTTCCGGTCCTGTTGATTCGTAATCATTCGTAATTTTGCTAGACGGGATTTTTCGTGTTCGGACTCATTCGTATTTTTGCAAGCGACATTTTTCGTTGAATTTTTTGTTGCTTTATAATTCGTACTTTCGGTAGAGTACGTTGTTTTTCGTTGATTCTGGACACAACTCCTACTTTCGTAACTTTTTTTGGGTTCGTTGATTCGTAATTTTCCGTGTCTCTCTCACAACGGCGCTGCCTATTATGCCTAATGTGCTTCGAATGGATTTGTACTTTTCTAAATACATAGCGGTTATTTGTAACGATTCGAAATCTCGTATTTTACTTTCGTTTTTTACATGCGGCTATAGGCTCCGCCCCTGTACACCATTTTGAGAGGGTTCAGCACGGTGAGGGAGAAGCAGAGAGCAGAGCAGAGTGAGTGTTATTGTGCTTCGAATGGATTTGAAATCTCGTATTTTACTTTCGTTTTTTCATGCGGCTATAGCCTCCGCCCCTGTACACCATTTTGAGAGGGAGTTCAGCATGGTGAGGGAGAAGCAGAGAGCAGAGTGAGTGTTATTGTGCTTCGAATGGATTCGTACATTCGTAACTTTTTTCATAATGAATTATGCCAAAGACCTTCGGGCATTCGCTATTTTGCGGTATAATTTATTTCGGATTCGGTTTTATTCGTAATTGCTCTGTTCGGAAATTCGAATGCTTCCGAATGTCCGAAAGTTGCTAAATTCGGACGAATTTTGATTCGTTACGAAACGAATTGCACAAGCCTAGTTTATAATATACATGGTTTAGTCTGTGTCATGTGGTGTTAAATAGTCATGAGTTAGCTGGCATCCCTCCTTGTAGGTTATATAAGAATAAGGTTTCATGTGCATTTTGGCTGTTAAAGATGCATAGAGGTATGCGTATGTATGAGTTAAGAGTATAAATTCTTTATTCTGTAATATTTCTTGATTAAGATATTTATACAAGATAAAACATTACATTAAGTATACATAATTTATATATAAACTTTTAGGAATATTATTTATGTACACTGAGCAAAATTATAAACCCAACACTTTTATGTTTGCCCCTATTTATCATGAGCTGAAATCAAAGATCTACGACTTTTTCTATGTACGCAAAAGGCCTATTTCTCTCAAATATTGTTCACAAATCTGTCTAAATCTGTGTTAGTGAGCACTTCTTTGCCGAGATAATCCATCCACCTCACAGGTGTGGCATATCATGATGCTGATTATACAGCATGATTATTGCACAGGTGTGCCTTAGGCTGGCCACAATAAAAGGCCACTCTAAAATGTGCAGTTTTACTGTATTGGGGGGGGGGGGGGGGTCCGAAAACTAGTCAGTATCTGGTGTGACCACCATTTGCAGCACATATCCTTCGCATAGAGTTGATTAGGTTGTTGATTGTGGCCTGTGGAATGTTGGTCCATTCCTCTTCAATGGCTGTGCGAAGTTTCTGGATAGTGGCAGGAATTGGAACACGCTGTCGTATACGCCAATCCAGAGCATCCCAAACATGCTCAATGGGTGACATGTCCAGTGAGTATGCTGGCCATGCAAGAACTGGGATGTTTTCAGCTTCCAGGACTTGTGTACAGATCATTGCAACATGGGGCCATGCATTAACATGCTGCAACATGAGGTAATGGTCGTGGATGTATGGTACAGCAATGGACCTCAGGATATCATCACGGTATCTCTGTGCATTCAAAATGCCATCAATAAATGCACATTTGTTCGTTGTCCATAGCATACGCCTCCCCATACCATAACCCAACCGCCACCATGGGCCACTCGATCAACAACGTTGACATCAGCAAACGGCTCACCCACACGATGCCATACACGCTGTCTGCCATCTGTCCTGTACAGTGAAAACTGGGATTCAGCCGTGAAGAGAATACCTCTCCAAAGTGCAAGATGCCATTGAATGTGAGCATTTGCCCACGCAAGTTGGTTACGACGACGAACTTCAGTCAGGTCGAGACCCCGATGAGGACAACGAGCATGCAGATGAGCCTCCCTGAGATAGTTTCTGACAGTTTGTGCAGAAATTCTTTGGTTAGGCAAACCGATTGTTGCAGCAGATGTCCGGATGGCTGGTCTCAGACGATCTTGGAGGTGAAGATGCTGGATGTGGAGGTCCTGGGCTGGTGTGGTTACACATGGTCTAAGGTTGTGAGGCCGGTTGGATGTACTGCCAAATTCTCTGAAACACCTTTGGAGACGGCTTATGGTAGAGAAATGAACATTCAATTCAAGGGCAACAGCTCTGGTGGACATTCCTGCAGTCAGCATGCCAATTGCACGCTCCCTCAAAACTGCAACATCTGTGGCATTGTGCTGTGCGATAAAACTGCACATTTTACTGTAGAGTGGCCTTTTATTTTGGCCAGCCTAAGGCACACCTGTGCAATAATCATGCTGTCTAATCAGCATCTTGGTATGCCACACCTGTAAGGTGGATGGATTATCTCGGCAAAGGAGGAGTGCTCACTAACACAGATTTAGACAGATTTGTGAACAATATTTAAGAGAAATTGTTTTTTTGTGTACACAGAAAAAGCCATAGATCTTTGAGTTCAGCTCATGATTAATAAGGGCAAACACAAAAGTGTTGCATTAATTATTTTGCTCAGTATGTATGTATGTGTATCATAGTTGCCAACAGTCCAGGTCTGACCATGTCCCGGGCAGATTCCTAAAAAATTGTCTTTGTCCCGGGCAGAGGCGGACTGTGTCGGGGGGTCCGATCCCCCATAAAAAGGCTGCATCGCTCTGCCATCACCAGGGTGTCATCCCGCCCCGCCCACATGGTAAACTGGGTGGACTGGGAGTCAGAGATTATGGGTGATGTAAAGAGGGAGGGATGTAATGGCAACAGTGGCTATTGGCTAAGGAGGCGGGCTGTACCATGTTCCAGCCAATGGGTGCACTGTCCGGGCATGGAGCTGCTCTGCAAAGAAGCTACACGAGGTAGGAAGCAGAAACTGTATTTTTTAAATTGAGAAGCATGAAAAGCAAGAAAATCATAAATATTCATCCTGTGACTGGTGTTTTCGGAGAGATTAAAATGGTTCTTTCTCTCTCTCACCATCTTTCCCTCCATCCCTCTCTCCCTTTTTGTGCATCCCTCTTTCTTTCTTTTTTTCTCCCTCTTTCTCTCCCTCCATACCTGTTTCTTTTTTTCTCTCTTTCCTTTCTTTCTTTTTTCCTTTCTTTCTCTCCTCCCCTCTTTCCCTCTTTCTCGTTCTCTCTCTTTCTCTCCCCCACATCCCTCTTTCTCTCCCTTCATCCCTCTTTCTCTCCCTCCGTCTTTCTCTCCCTCCATCCCTCTTTCTCCGTCTTTCTCTCCCTCCATCCCTCTTTCTCCCTCTTTCTCTAACTCCATCCATCTTTCTTCCTCTTTCTCTCCCTCCATTCCTCTTTCTTCCTCCTTCTCTCCCTCCATCCCTCTTTCTCCCTCTTTCTCTCCCTCCATCCCTCTTTCTCTGTCTTTCTCTCCCTCCAGCCCTCTTTCTCCCTCTTTCTCTCCCTCCATCCCTCTTTCTTCCTCTTTCTCTCCCTCCATCCTTCTTTCTCTTCCTCCATCCCTCTTCCACCTCTTTCTCTCCCTCCATCCCTCTTCCACCTCTTTCTTTCCCTCCATCCCTCTTTCTCTCCCTCCACCCCTCTGTTTCCCTCTTTCTCTCCCTCCATCCCTCTTTCTCCCTCCTTCTTACCCTCCATCCCTCTTTCTCCCTCTTTTCCTCCCTTCCTTTCTTTCCTATTTCTTTCTTTCTTTCTTCCTTTCATTCATTCTTTCATACATTCTTTTGTTCGTTCCTTCATTCTCTTTCGTTCTTTCTTTCCTCCCGTCTATCCACCCCTCTTTTTCTTTCTTTTTCTCTCCCTCCATCCCTCCCCAAACCACGCCCATTTCCACCTAGGCGTGCTGTGTCCGGCGCACCTCTGCTACACCACGCCTATAAATCAATGTCCCGCCCCTAATTAACATAATACCCTGCCTACACAACAAAAAGTGTCCCTAAAAAGGTTTTCTGAATGTTGGCAACTATAGTATATGTATATGTATGACCTAAAGTGGTTGTAAACCCTCATGGTTTTTCACCTTAATGCATTCTATGCATTAAGGTGAAAAACCTTCTGTAGTGCTGCAGCCCCCCAGCCCCCTCGTTTTACTTACCTGAAGGCTCCTCCGTCCAAGAACAAACACCCCATCTCTAGCTGGTGTCTCTTGTCCTGATTGGATAGATTTATAGCAGTGCAGCCATTAGCTCCCACTGCTGTCAATCAAATCCAATGATGCGGCACCAGGGGGGGGGGGGCAGGGCGGAGTCCTGCATTCTGTGTGAATGGACACAGAATGCGGGACTCGGAAGCGCACCCACATGGGTGTCCACCAAGGAGAGCCACTGAAGGACCCCAGAAGAGGAGGACCGGGGCCACTCTGTGCAAACTGAACTGCACAGTGGAGGTAAGTATGACATGTTTGTTATTTAAAAAACAAACAAAAAACAAGGGTTTACAACCCCTTTAGGTGTAGCACTTCTCATCCCCCACACTCATGAAATGTCAGCTCGGCTCTGAAAAGGGGCCCTGAGTATTGCATTTCAGAGGCTAGCCCCTTAGAGAGGGGGGGGGGGAGGGAGCAAGGCTGAGGCCTCGTACACACGGCCGAGATTCTCGTTGAAAAAAACATGTCGTTTTTTTCGACGAGATTCTTGGACAAGAAACTTGTCCCGGCCGAGTGTACACACGCTCGTTTCAAAGAACCCGCGGTTCTTTGAATGGAGCGTACGCGGTGACGTCATCGACTACGACGAGCATGCGCTCGTCACATTCGATGCCGTCGCCGCCATCTTGGTATACCCTACGTATGCCTATGAAGCTACCGCGCATGCGTCGAATTCATTTCGAACATGCGCGGGCTTCCGGGAGGACACACTCACTTTTCTCGTCGAGAAACATGCCGAGTAGAATCTCGACGAGAAAATAGAGAGCAGGTTCTCTATTTTCTCGTCAAGGTTTCTTGTCGGTTTTCTCGACGAGAAACCCGATAGCCGCGTACACACGACCGATTTACTCGGCAAGACCTCTCTGCCAGCAAGTTTCTTGCTGGTTCTTGCCGAGAAAATCGGTCGTGTGTACGAGGCCTGAAGGTTTATTCAATACATTTGTCACTAGACATTATTGTGGAACTATAAGACGCAGAAGAGAAACCAGACCACTTTTAGGAGATGGTGGGGGTTGAATTTGCTCCTTACGGAATAAAAAGTACAAGAATAAAGAATTTTGGAGACTTACACGAGATGGCTAGCTATGCAGACAACTGGCCACAGCTACACACTCACATGATTATACACACAATTTTTATCTCAAGAATATAACTACACAGTTAATATTATTATTTTTACATTCTGTATTCTAATAGTTTCATTGTAATTTTATGCAATTTTATTATTAAATTCATTTTGAGTTTTGAGTACACAAGTACTGGAAGGACTTTCTATTTTGGACTTTGTTCACTAATTCTACAGAATATTATCAGATTATCAAGTTGATTTCAATATTTAACACTCTGCATATTTCCAAAATAACCCGTTTACCTTCAAACACACACACACACACACACACACACACACGTGGATTTAGTTTTCGTTTGCAAAATTGAGTGTCTCCATTTCCATGTTACTATACAGAACTCATACTTGTTTTGTTTTTTTTAGGAACGTTTCACAAATAATTATAATAATTGTAACATTTTAATTATATACGTGATCATAAATAGCTTCCACTCTATTACCAGAAATGTCCAGATTGCACACTATAATTACTCAACTCAGAGCCTTAATGATTTTTTTAGAGTAAAATGACAATTCGTCAGTACAAGTAAAATGATTACGTATGAATAAAATGTAACATTGTTATTATTGTTGTAATATAATTTATATATATATATTAAAACAAACAACATATTCTTCAGGTCTTTCAAATGAGCAGCAAACATGCAACCATAACAATACAGGAGACCTGAACAATGTATGCATTTTACTATATATGAGGTTGCTTTCAACAGTCTATCATATTAGCCAGCTAGACAGTGCTAATATTAATGGAGATCATGCTGAGCATAAATAGAGTGACCAAACACAGGATACAAGAATTATTCTTATCTTGACGCATACTTTTTAGTCAAATGTTCCCATGACCTCATATTTGCCTTTGTTCTTGCACACGGTTGAGTTTATCCATGACATTCTGTCAGAGTGTATCTATGGTCAATAGGGATGAGCCGAACACCCCCCTGTTCGGTTCGCAACAGAACTTGCGAACAGGCAAAAAATGTGTTCGAACACGCGAACACCGTTAAAGTCTATGGGACACGAACATGAATAATCAAAAGTGCTAATTTTAGAGGCTAATATGCAAGTTATTGTCATAAAAAGTGTTTGGGGACCTGGGTTCTGCCCCAGGGGACATGTATCAATGCAAAAAAAAGTTTTAAAAACTGCCATTTTTTCTGGAGCAGTGTGTGTCCCCTCTCGGGTCTCTCCCCCTCCAATATGACTCCTTGTAGGTCGAACACGCCTGGTGGCGCCCTACTTTTGGGTGTCGAGTGTCCGGGAGGCTGCTGATTCCCCTTGAGATGCTAGTGATGGAACTCCGGTTAGAAGCATTGGTTCTAACACACAGTTGACTGGTAATCATACACTCTATATATATTTTTTACTATTGGGCCTACACCCATGTAGAGAATGGAAATTTAATACATATATTTCCCACAGCCAACCACCCATCCTCTGAAGAGATCCGTTTGGATCGAAACGCGTCAGACCCTTCAGGTCTGGTATGGATTTTAAGGGGAACCCCGCACTAAAATGTAAAAAAAAAATGGCGTGGGGTCCCCCCAAAAATCCATACCAGACCCTTATCCGAGCACGCAACATGGCAGGCCGCAGGAAAAGAGGGGGGGACGAGAGAGCGCCCCCCCTCCTGAACCAGACCAGGCCATATGCCCTCAACATGGGAAGGCTGTCCCCATGTTGATAAGGACAAGGGCCTAATCCCCACAACCCTTGCCCGGTGGTTGTGGGGGTCTGCGGGCGGGTGGCTTATCGAAATCTGAAAGCCCCCTTTAACAAAGGGGAACTCCAGATCCCGGCCCCCCCTATGTGAATTGGTAACGGGGTACGTTGTACCCCTACCATTTCACAAAGAAAGTGTAAAAATTTGTAAAAAACACAGACACAGTTGGACAAGTCCTTTATTTAAAAATAAAATAAATAAATTCCAGCGATGTAATCCTGTCGATGTCCAACGATGATCCATTCTCCAGCGACGCTGCAGTCTCCCCTCTCCAGCAGGAACGAAACACATAAGAGGGGGCGGGGTCATGGGGGTTTCGTTCCTGCTGGAGAGGAGGGACTGCAGCGTCGCCGGGGTCTGGAGTTCCCCTTTGTTAAAGGGGGCTTCCAGATTTCGATAAGCCCCCCACCTGCAGACCCCCACAACCACCGGGCAAGGGTTGTGGGGATGAGGCCCTTGTCCTCATCAACATGGGGACAGCTTCCCCATGTTGAGGGCATGTGGCCTGGTATGGTTCAGGAGGGGGGCGATCTCTTGTCCCCCCCTCTTTTCCTGCAGCCTGCCAGGTTGCATGCTCGGATAAGGGTCTGGTATAGATTTTTTGGGGGGCCCCACGCCATTTTTTAAAAATTTTGGTGCAGGTTTCCCCTCAAAATCCATACCAGACCTGAAGGGTCTGGTATGGATTTTTGGGGGGGACCCCACGCCATTTAAAAAAAAAAATTGTTGCAGGGTTCCCCTTAATATCCATACCAAACCTGAAGGGCCTGATATGGAATTTGGGGGGACCCCCATGTTTTTTTTTGGGGTTTGGGGTTCCCCTTGTCGTGGAATTATAGCTTGTGTACAGAGCACACAGCCTATATTTCCTGTGCTAAACATGCACACACTTTAGATTCATCTTTTTGCAATAATGCTATCTTTAAGGCCCCTTTCACACTGGGGCGTTTTTCATGCGGTTTAGCGCTAATAATAGCGCTGTTATACCGCATGAAAAAAATCCTGCCCTGTGTCTTCAATGTGAAAGCCCGAAGGCTTTCACACTGAAGCGGTGCGCTAGCAGGACTGCTCCAAAAGTCCTGCTAGCCGCTTCTTTACAGCGGTAAAAGAGGGGTGTGTTCACCGCTCCTTTACCGCGGTCTCCCATTGAAATCAATGGGACAGCGCGGTAATACCGCCCGCAATAGCCGCGGTTTGCGGGCGGTATTAACCCTTTTTCGGCCGCTAGCGGGGGTTAAATTAACCCCCCTAGCGACCGCATACCGCGGTAAGAACGACAGTATAGCAGCGCTGAAAATCGCGCTGCTGTACCGCCACCGCACCTGCCCGCCCCAGTGTGAAAGGGGTCTAAGTTTAGCTCCACTCACCATTCATACGTCCCATTCATCCCAAGAAGGCAGCACCACAAAAGCTATGTTCTCATCTCAGCATACCAGCATGACTGCCAAGCCGACGCCTCTTCAAAGGCCTTTATTAGACTAAAAAGATCTCACAGACAGGAGGTGATTGGCTGCAGCAACCAATCACCTCCCCCATTGGAAGGGACATCACAGGATGTCCCTTCCACACAGGAGAATGACCATACAAGAACATCCCCTCCAACAGGGATTAAATATATACATTCAATACAATAATACAATGAATACAATAACGTAGAATAACGCATATTCAGATTATACTGTTATTGAATGGGGGAGGGAGGCTATCTGCAGACGCGCGCTATGAATCCCAATCAATGTTGATCAGACACAGCAGAGACAAGAGCACGCATCTGCCTATAACCAATGATGTCGTTGCAGAGTGAGCATATCCCCTCCTCAACGATCGTCCATGCTAATGCACAGAGGGCCCCCGTCGGTGGACATATCCGCACCCTGCAAGCATCACACTCCAACCTCAAGACGTTTTCCCCTACCAGACGGGAGTCAACCAGCCTCAGACTGCCCCAATCAGCTCTTTAGAGCGGGTTGCGGAAGTACTAACACTGGGTGACACTATGACACTATGACAATACATATTAAATACATCTTCATAAAAATCTCCACAACAGTCCTCCCTTTTTTGTCATATGCACTCCATGTGTCCATCGATGAAACTTGATCTGCTTCTTACACCTGGAAATGAATCAGTCCTTAGTCCATAAAAAGGAAAACATGGCTTGTCATGTAGACTCTACTCTTCAGGGGCATGACTTATAAAGGAGGACATGACATGGTGAGCTGTAGTAATCGCCGATCCGTCTGTGATCCTCTGTGTTGTATGTGGGTCCGGCTTCGGGGCGTCTCATCAAGGAAACTCTGGTCACGCGTCAAATCAGGCAACAGGAGCACCTCGTCACGACATAGAAAGAATAGAAATAAAAACGACATGAGTATATATATTCCCACTTCCTTTAACCACGATCCGCTGTAAAAATAAAAATTAGATCCCCAAAGATCCCCAGACCCTTAAAAAGGACTCCAACCTTCACTTAGCTACAGCTCTGGCTTCAACAGTTACATGAAGAACCCTATCCTTAACGGATGAGAATTGTTCAATCGAATCCCAAGCCCGAGCCCCCCCACCTTGTACATGCAGGATACCATGCCCAGACCTGGTCAGGGTTGGTGAACAAATCCCTTCTAGCTGTCCCTGCCATTCTTAATTTCTCGCACCATCAGATCCTCGCGATCGGCCATGAGATAAGATGCTGGGACAGCTTCACCATCACGCATGAACCTCTTGCTTTGGGGGAATTACCTTTATAAGCTGCAGATCCATAGAAGCACCAAACTAAAGTTCAAACACACTTGTGGGCTGCCTAGATACCCAAACCGACAAGAGGCAGAGCCATTAAAACTAAACAATTTTACCCTCTAAAAATGCATCGTTAGATTCCATTGACAAGTGTCTGTTTGGAGTCTTCACTAGTCTGTCAAAACTCCTCATACCCATAATAACATCATAAATGTCATGTACCGCTGTCATCGCTGGGGACTAAAACTCGGTGAAGACTCAGAACAGACCCAGCAATTGGTCCTGTTCGCTTTCTGAGCTAGTCAGGTAATACACTTTAAATAATAACTTGGGATGCTTTTCATAGTTACCCTTGCTAAAATTTACTAAACAACAAAATATAAATAAACAAAGATACTCCTCATTCTTTGGTGTGGTTGAGCAGCTTCTTGCAGTGGCTGGCGTGGTCTCATCCCTCAAGCTTCTTTACAACGACCCAGTCACCTGGTTGGAAAGAATGTAAACTGATTATTGAGTCAGGGTCCAGGAGGGACTCGTGAACCCTGTGGTGGACATTTTGAAGTTCATGTCACAGCGATCGCACCTCCCCCATCAGCCGAGAATATAAGTGACAGCTAATGAGGAAAGTACGACTCTGGTTTTGATTGACCTCCAAACAACCCTCATATGACAATAACCCAGACATCGGGACTGTGGTCACTGCATAACCTGTGCATGGCTTACAATTCCTGGAACCATTGACAAAAGGTTCTTAGCCTCTGGGATGGGAACCTACTTCACCAGACTGCTGCTTGCCGATTCAAATTCTATCAAAGAAAGACAGTCTTGGCACAAACTTGGTTAGAATTACAGAGGTCATTATTAGTTTGAAAAAAAAACTGTCACTTACATTTATCATTCTCCCCCCTTTTCTTCCTCATTACAGACTGAAGGAAGAAATGCGTGGTGCAGGAAAAAAGAAACAATGAAATAGCCTATGATACTTTTACCTCCCTTAGACTCGTATTTATCCATATGTACCGCTGTCTACATACACCTGTTCTCTATGTACAAACTCCTTGGACCTGAAAAATACTTATAAGCAAAATCATTACTCTATCCTTCATATTTAACCTGCAAAGAATGGTAAAACAATAATGACATTCTTGTACATTGGTAAATTGTCAATGACATTCTTTCAAAACCGATTCAAACAAAACCCTCTGTAACCCTTACTTTTCCCGATCCTACAAAAATACAACAGCCGTGACGCATCGAAGGATCGCCGCGGTAAGTTCGAACATATTCACGTTACTACATACAAACATTCAGATACAAATGTGGGGGAGATACTTCATAGTTTCCAAAACCAAAAATGAAAAAAACAAAAACAGCCAGAATTCTCCCTTCACTCTTTCAGCAATAGAAAAAAAATACAATGGGACAAACATGAGAGCAGCTCGAGAACCTTGCATGGACCAGCCATACAAAGTTCAAACAAACGGGCATGAGACTACACCTTCATCAACACACTCATCATTACATATTTCTGAAGCCGCAGCTCAACTACATCCACTCCAGAGGGATACCCAAAATAGTATCCTTGGACCACCTATGTTAATCTTTTTGGGGTTCAAAGGCCTTTGCCCCAAAACTAGGCTTCGTACACTGTGTGACCGTCTGACTGTGGGAAGCCTCCATTCCTTCCCTTTGCACAGACCTCCTTGTGTCCATGGCGATTCGAATCGGCTTATCGTCTGAAACCTGCGTCCAGGTTAAACTGTTGCACCCATTTCGGAGAGCACCGCCCGGTGTCTTTTTATACGGTGGATTGAAGAACTACAACCACTATCTGGTCAAGTCCTCCAACTAGAAACCCTAACCGAGGCGTAAACTCTATGGCTTGTTGTCCCAACACTTTTGGAACTACAGCAACAACCACAGATCAACCCCTGAATTAGGCCTCTACCCCTCACAGTGCATGCATACACAAGCATTTTCCGCTATACACCCATACACTGCGTTGTCAGACTAAACCACACAGAACACTTACGCCAGTTTACCACCTGCAGAACAATGTGGCTTCTCTCTGTATCTAGATACAATGGTGATGCCCCCTGTTTTGCTCTCTACCCAAAACTGTATTACAGTACAAAACTTCACAAAACTGGAACAAAATATAAAACACTTTTAAATGCAAAAATGCTTTCCATTTTCCTTCCAAACACAAATCTCATTGGCCAACCTTTCAGACAACCCCAAGCTCCTCCCACCAACTTCCCTCTGATATATAAAATGCTGAAAAGAAACTTCCGGTTATGCTCAGCTCTCAAAAAAAACAAACTGGTTTATTTACATATCGATTGTTCAGGAAGAGGGAGGGGGAGGGGGGTGCCTAGCCCCAACCGCCTTGTCTATCAAGACTCCAAAAAATCCATGGCTAAACATTATATATTTCAACAATTTAAAACCTTGTCAAGAAAATGATGGAATAAAACCCCCCTTTGCAAATGGGAGGGTCCTGACCCAAACATCCCCTGCAAGCAAAACCACAAGTTGAGACTCAAATACGAAACTCCTGCAAAAAGATGGCTCTAGGAGTTTCGACCAAACCCCCACTCCTCCTCTACAGGCTATACAATACAAGCTTCAAGACATATGAATTGCCTTCTGGGAATCTCCCAAATATTAAAACATAAAAACACACCACTGTGCAAAATCTCTGTTAGTCTTACAATCTATCAAGATTCAGTGCAAAGTGGAGTTTTTACTTAAAAACGAAATCCAATACAAAAACCGCCGCTCATATACTGCAAAGTCAGCTGACCCTGCAATAGCTTACATTCACTTTAAATGAAAACAGAGAAATCCCCATCCTAACACCACCTGCATGGAGTTTGCATGTCCACCCTGTGTCTCACTACTCTCCCCAGCAGTGCACAGGTCAAACTGCAAACGCATAAAACAGGACAAAACTGCGCCAATCAACAAATGCCAATACAGCATATTCAGGGGCCGTGTTTGCTAAACTGGAACTTCCTATCTCAAACTGTAAACGTCTCAAGATGGCCGACAAGCCAGGACAACAAAATGGTGGATGACCACCGCACACCTCATGGACAACAACAACAATGGTGGATGACCATTAACGCATGCAATTTTTCCCGCCAAAACCAGCATGGGACATCACAATGAACACCACATTAGACATGTGCATTCGTTTTCGTCCGAATGCATTTTTGTCCGAATTTCAGCTATTTTCGTTATCGTTTCAACAAACGAAAACGAAAGCACAGAAACCGAAAACCGAAAGATCCGACATAAACAAATGCTTTATTTTCGTTTTCGTTGCTACAACAGTTCGATATAGATAGGAGATTCGACGTGACGCTGACAATAACAATCTGTGTCTATCGAACCTGTGGTCGAATGTGCCTAACCTTAACTCTATTAGTCCAAGATTATTCTACATAGGAGAGAAAAGATTCGACATTATAGAGAGAAAAGATTCGACATAGGAGAGAAAGATTCGACATAGGAGAGAAAAGATTCGACATAGGAGAGAAAAGATTCGACATAGGAGAGAAAAGATTCGACATAGGAGAGAAAAGATTCGACATAGGAGAGAAAAGATTCGACATTATAGAGAAAAGATTCGACATAGGAGAGAAAAGATTCGACATAGGAGAGAAAAGATTTGACATAGGAGAGAAAAGATTCGACATAGGAGAGAAAAGATTTGTTATTATAGAGAGAAAAGGTTCGACATAGAGAGAAAAGATCACTGCTGGAATTGGGTGGGGGAAGTAAAATAAAAATAAAGTTGATGATGAATGTTATTGGCTGATTGTAACCAAAGAGGAGGAGCAGTAAAATAGCTAGAATGACGAAGATTCGACAAAGCATCGAAAGTTAGAAGATTCGACGGTGCAGCAAAACTGTACGACGCTGCAATCGTACATTTCCGGTCAAATGCATCCGCCCATAGGCTATAGAAGAATTCTAATGTTGGTTGACTAGTAATAGTAATGAATAAATATAATTATTACTAGTCATACAACATTAGAATTCTTCTATAGCTTGTGGGCGGAACATTCGACCGGAAATGTATGATTGCAGCGTCGTACAGTTTCACTGCTCCGTCGAATCTTCTTTGAACATTCGACAGACACCATAAGCCTTCAATGACAGATTCGACCTTAATTAATTCAGATTTTCGGACGAATGCAATTTCTAACGAAAAACGAAATAAATAAAAACAAATTTCGGGAGTAACTAAATAAATTTATTTTTCCGACAAAAAACGAAATTCCGAAACGAAATATTTCAGTGTGCACATGTCTACACCACATGGGTTCCCACACACAAAGGAAAATAAAAATGGTCTCCACCAGATTCCAACGCAGAAAAGACCGCACTACATTCGCACCAAACATCAAAATCTGCCCCAAAGGCTGAGAAATTCCACCAGCGAAATAGCCGACGAATGCCACATGGTATAGCGCCCAAAGGAAAGGTGGCTGCACCTTCCCTTATATGATGCCCACAGGCTAAGGAGAAACTGCATCTCTCAAGATGGCTGCCGACGACCATGACAGCATGGCAGACCACAAGATGGCCACCACATGCAGTTTTTGCCGCCAAAACCAGGATCTCTTCACTAGAGAACTAAAAATGTTTTTTCTCCACAAAGACTGACTACACCATTGAAACTTTTCTAAATGATCATCAAAATCCACTGAAAAATGTGTGTCTTGAGTCAGCTACACTCTACAAGGCTCATGCCATCTCCACAAAGCCACACACCTGAGACACCACATGTACACTTAAACATTTTAAGACTCTTTGGCCACTAAACAGCACATTTAATAAATGTTCGTTACATAAACAATATTAAAAACATATTCATTTCTCTAAGTTAATATACTCTGAGATATTCACCACACACATACAGTACAATGTTGTCCTACATGGCTGCTCAGAGATTCCTTCCCTCGGGGCATAGCCCCAGCAACACAAAGCAGTGGGCAAGCCCTTCCCCCATTCAAGCACATGGCTCACAAACAATCATCCATTTACAAACTTCTCAGTGCAGGCTGCACTAAATAATCACAGCTATACCTTCATTTCATACACAATATACAGTTTCCATCAGCATTCACACAGGCTCAAACACTACACACAACTTTGTTCTGAAAATTGGAAAGTCAGATATACACAACTTTCAAACATGTTGGCAGTGATAGCCATGCTGCCTGCCCCACCCCCGCTAAACCTCATGGGGGCAGCCATTTTCAGCTTCTCTCACACAAACATCCAGGCACACCCAGGCATACCCACACAGGCACACACAATCAAATTCACAGGCATACGATCCATGACAAAATCACACACATACGATTCTCTTCCAGCCAGCATTATTTCAAAAAGACGAAAAAATGTGTTCTTTTACAGAGCAGAGCCCCCACGCATCGGAACGTAGATCCACTCTCCCCCATCTCGACCCGATGCATAAAGGGGCTCTATCTAGTCCCTTCAGAGTCGCCATCTGTCGTGGAATTATAGCTTGTGTACAGAGCACACAGCCTATATTTCCTGTGCTAAACATGCACACACTTTAGATTCATCTTTTTGCAATAATGCTATCTTTAAGTTTAGTTCCACTCACCATTCATACGTCCCATTCATCCCAAGAAGGCAGCACCACAAAAGCTATGTTCTCATCTCAGCATACCAGCATGACTGCCAAGCCGACGCCTCCTCAAAGGCCTTTATTAGACTCAAAAGATCTCACAGACAGGAGGTGATTGGCTGCAGCAACCAATCACCTCCCCCATGGGAAGGGACATCACAGGATGTCCCTTCCACACAGGAGAATGACCATACAAGGACATCCCCTCCAACAGGGATTAAATAGATACATTCAATACAATAATACAATGAATACAATAACGTATGATGGCTAAAGTTGATAGGAATCCTTATTCTCCGCTATTCCATAGAATATCGCATATTCAGATTATACTATTATTGAATCGGGGAGGGAGGCTATCTGCAGACGCGCGCTACGAATCCCAATCAATGTTGATCAGACACAGCAGAGACAAGAGCACGCATCTGCCTATAACCAATGATGTCGTTGCAGAGTGAGCATATACCCTCCTCAACGATCGTCCATGCTAATGCACAGAGGGCCCCCGTCGGTGGACATATCCGCACCCTGCAAACATCACACTCCAACCTCAAGACGTTTTCCCTTACCAGACGGGAGTCAACCAGTTTCAGACTGCCCCAATCAGCTCTTTAGAGCGGGTTGCGGAAGTACTAACACTGGGTGACACTATGACAATACATATTAAATACCTCTTCATAAAAATCTCCACAACACCCTTAATACTCATGCCAGACCCAAAGGGCCTGGTAATGGACTGTGGGGGGGGGGGGGGGGTGGACTCCTGCCGTTTTTTTCAATTACTTTGATCTGTATTGCCGGGGAGCCGACAATTCATTATAGCCGTGAGTAGTTTTAAATGTATTTTTTTCCTTCAGAAATTACATTTTGTGCAGGGACAATTCTAAGGGAAACATGCGCGACTTTACAGGCATACTTTAGACACCCTCCAGGTACGAAATTTAAAGCAATATTTCCCTTTTATTGTTTCACTTTAAGCATTATTAAAATCACTGCTCAGGTCCCCAAACACTTTTTATGACAATAGCTTCCATATTAACCTTTAAAATGAGAACTTTTGATTTCTCCCATAGACTTTTAACGGTGTTCCGCGGCTTTTCGAATTTGCCGCGAACACCCCAAATTGTTCCCTGTTCGCCGAACGGGCGAACAGCCAATGTTTGAGTCAAACTCATGTTCGACTCGAACATAAAGCTCATCCCTAATGGTCAACATGTAAAATCATATATTAATTTCCACATTGTATTTCAATTATTTCTACCCTACTCCTAATACTCTAAACCATCTTAACGTTTGTCAATTAAATTTATGAAGAACCCCACACATTTACTTCCTTGAAATTATACTATGCCCTTTTGAAAGGCCCTGCCGTGTCACACATTTTACAGAGCCTGCCTATTGAACTACAGAGTACTGAGAGGAGGAGTTTCAGGAGGCAGAGTCAGTACAGGAATAACTGCATACAGGTATAAAGGTGCCATGGGATATGAAGGCCTTTCAAATTGAATGTAAACAGTAGAGGTGAAGCAGCAAAGTATGTAGGTAATTCAGGAAGTAGCGCAAAGAGATGGTCAGCAGACAGGCAGCACTCACAACATGAAAGGAGATTTTTCAAGTAAGCTTATCCACTTGCGGACCAGCCACCGTACATATACTGCAGCAGGGCGGCCGCTCTGTGCCTGAACACCTACCTAGTACTTGATCCAACACGTGATCCGACACTTCTGAGTAGAGGATGTTACGCCTAGTAAATAGATACCTAACATATCATGCTTTAAAATTGCGTATGCCTGAGGAATGGCAGCAAACTACGGTGCTTAAAATTCTTCATAGGCGACGCTTTAAACGCCTTTATGGGTTTCCAGTTTAGAGTTACACAGGAGGTCTGGTGCTAATATTATTGATCTCGCTCTGACATTTGCAAAAATACCTCACATATGTGGTGCGATCACCGTTTACATATGTGTGCGGGAGTAACGTATGCGTTCACATTTGCGTGTAAACATGGGGGGACAGTGGTCCCTTACATTTTTTTTTATTATTTCTTTTATAGCAAAAAGTAAAAAATATTGTTTTTTTTTCTAAATTGTCGTTCTTTTTTTGTTTATAGCACAAAAAATAAAAAAACAGTGATGTCACAAGGGGCGGAGTGTCATAATAACGTCACTGGATGGGCACGCCCCATTGCTGTATAAGAACCGGCAGAGAGTGGAGCTGGCACAAAGACGCGAGACAGCGTCTGAGGAGGACTGGGTCAGCGGCGGAGAATACAGCAGCAGCGGAGAAGACAGGGGGGAAGAAGACCGGAGGAAGAAGACCGAAGGAAGAAGACTGGAGGGAGAAGACCAGAGGAAGATTTTTAACAAAGGACTTGTCAAAACCGTCTCTTCTTTTATTTACACTACACTGCCTTTTTTGGGGGTGAATGGGTAGCGATACAATGTACACCATACTCATTCACATGGGGGGGCGGGATCTGGAGGCCCCCTTATTAAAGGGTGCTTCCATATTCTGATAAGCCTCCCACCCGCTGACCCATCAACATGCCCCAAAGCACCCACACACCCCATGTTGAGGTTGTGTGGCCTGTCGGGCTGCATACTCTGATAAGGGTCTGGTATGGATTGTGGGGGGGACCCTACACTGTTTTTCTTTTTTGGCGTGGGGTTCCCCCTCAAAATCCATACCAGACCGAAGGGTCTGGTATGGTCTTCGGGGGGACCCCCACACAGTTTTTTTTCCTATTTTGGAATGGGGTTCCCTTTCAAGATCCATACCAGACTCAAAGGGCCTGGTATGGATCTTGGAGGGGACCCCACTCCCATTTTTTTTTTTCAATTGTCATGGGGCTCCTCTTCAAGATCCTCAGAGCACAAGTCCCATCACAAGTCCACACATAAGATAACAATGAAGAGAGTTCAGGGGCTGCTGAAAAAAACGCCCAACTGCTCCTAAACATGAGTTTAGCTGCTGCAGTGTACATTAAGGCCTCATGTACACTGCTGCTGGTAAATGGACATTTAGGAGCAGTTGGGCATTTTTTTCAACGGCGCCTGAACTCTCCTCTCTGTTATCTTATCAGTACATGTACACAGGGTCGTTTATATTTTTTTCTAGGCAGTTGAGATTAGAGGCTTTTTCTGGAAAAAGGCATTTCAAGCGCTAAACGTGGCTAAACGCAGTAACCCACGTTTAGCAGCGTTTCGTTTACAGACATTTTTCAGCTTAAGGCTTCATGTACACGGGACGTTGTTCAACCTCTCCTGAACGATTTAACTTGACCGCTAGAAACCAGTGTCTAAAAATGGCCATTTAGCCGCGTTTAGCCGCGTTTGCGTCTAGAAGCATTTGAAAAAAATGTTTTTTTGTAAAAATGAAAAACGTCTGTAAACGAATCGCTGCTAAACGCGAGTTGCCGCGTTTAGCCGCGTTTGCCACTTCAACTGCCTCTAAACACAGCTTCTGAACGCATTTTTTTGGGTTCAAGAAAAAGTCTCTAAACACAACCTTGCCTAGAAACGACTATAGACGAACCAGTGTACAAGTACTGATAAGATAACATAGAGGAGAGTTCAGGAGCAGTTGAAAAAAATGCCCAACTGCTCCTAAACATCCTTTTACCAGCAGCAGTGTACATGAGGCCTTACTCAAAAAAAAAAAAAATATATATATATTTTTTTCAAACGCTTCTAGACGCAAACGGGGCTAAATGCAGCATGTAAACGTGGCTAAACGGCCATTTTTAGATGCCGGTTTCTAGCTGCCAAGTTAAATCGTTCAGGAGAGGTTGAACAACGTCCGTGTACATGAAACCAAAGCCTTAACAGGCAGAAAAACCCCCACCAAACTTGTGTTTTTTGAGAGGAGCTTTCAAGCAGAAAAGACTCCTAAGTGCCCAAAAACTAAGAGCATGGAAATCTAGCTCAAAAAAGCTTGAAAGCACAGACACACAAAAAAAAAAAAATGCTTAAGAAGTTCAACAGAAATGTGCAAAATAGCCAAAAAAAGTACAAGCTTCTTCAAGCTGAAATAAAAGCTCAAATGCCTGGAAAAGCAGCTTTTTTTCTGAACTGCAGTGTGCATGAGCCCTTATTCATAGATGTTGGCCATTGGCCTTTACTCGAGTTTATAGCTCATTAAGTGTTCTGAATTGTAAAGTCTCATGCACAAAGAATGCTTTGGAAACTCTCCTAGAAGCCTTTCCACCTGGCAGCAGCGTTTTGGCAGAAAAAACACCTGACGCTTGTAAAAGTGTGTAACTCGGTAAAGTGCATTTATAAACATTTACAGGCGTCCAGCGCTTGGGCATCAATTAATTTCATTGGTTAGAATAATAATTTATTCTGGCCTTTGAAATAAATGAACTCTAGCGTTAACAAGTGGCAAATGTTTTTTTTTGCCAAAACAACACTGCTTCTCAAGGCAATGGCAGTGGGTTTTTTCCTCTCCTGCCTCTAAAAGCCCCTGCCACTAAACGTTGCTAAAATTCTATGGGGTTGATTTACTAAAGGCAACTAGACTGTGCACTTTGCAAAGTGCAGTTGCACTCTGCAAGTGTAGTTGCTCCAGAGCTTAGTAAATTAGATAAAGCGAGTACCCAATCACGTGCAAGAAAAAAATAAAAAAAACAGCATTTTTGCTTGCACATGATTGGATGGTGGGAGTCAGCAGAGCTTCTGCTGATTTACTAAGCTCTGGAGCAACTGTTCTATTTTTCATTAGTAAATCAACCCCATAGAATTTTAGCAACGTTTAGTGGCAGGGACTTTGAGGCATCAACCCCTATGTGTGCATCGACACAGCTAACATGGAGGGTAGTTTACAGGCAAGGAAAAAAAAAATGTCTGATGCCCCTAACAGCAAATGCAAAAACATCCATTGTGCATGAGGCCTAAAGGTCAGTGAGATCTTGGGATTGCTTTATGTATGTACAGTATTTTATTGTTTGAGATGATATACACTAGAACTATTTTTTTTTTTGCAATTAAAAAAAAGTGTCTATAGAGCTGCCTCATTTTTTTATTATTAGTGTATATAATCTTTTTGTTTTGAAAGTGTACCTTTTCTTAGCATGCCATTGTACAAATACTAACTTCAGAGCATACTTTACTAGAATTCATGAAATCCTTTGTAACTTAAAATGTACACTACATACAGTAAGCCAGTGTAATTAATTCTGAAATCGTAATACAGCACACATAAAATCATTGTGCATGTTGCCATTCTGTATATGCTAATGTTAAATTATTAATTTGCATAGCAATTTGCATAGTAATTTGAACAATTTCCTTTAGAGGTAATACTCTAAAGTGATACAAAATTCATTTTAGTCTGCTTATAAAACATAAAAGTTACTGTAGGAACAAATAAGCAAAAAGGAAAATTCACCCCAATGCACATTTTTTTTTTGTAAGCTGAGTTTTACTACTTTTGGAAAAAAAGTTTTTGGAGTTTGATGATAAAAGAACTAAATATGCAATGCATATTAAAAGAGAAGTCCAGCTTGAGCTTTTTAGGCTGGGCTTCTCCTCTGGGTCACAGGGGTGCAATTAGTTTTGCACTCCTGTGACCCGTTTTCAGCGGAGAGCGGTCAGAACTCCGCTCTCTGCTGACGTCACTGCCGTCAGTCGGGACATCGCGTCATTGCGACTTTCAAGTCGGGATCCGCCAGCTGCCCTGATTGATGGCAGTCTCAGCGAGCCGCTGAGACAGCCTCTCCCCGCCCCTCCACTGCTCAGCGCTCCAATGAGCGTGGAGAAGCAGAGAGGAAAAACGCTGACTGACAGCCAGCAGCTTTCCTCTCGGGCATCTGTGAGAACCGAGTCATCAGCGGTGTTCGATGGCTCGGTTCCCAGTGCACAGACGCCGGGGGACAGATGGAGCATCGGTCTGATGCTCCATCCACTATCCACTATCCACTATCTATCCAATATTTTGGGTTTAATGTAAGTCCCAACTTCTTGTCAGATTTACACAGCATAAGAAAGGTTTTTATTGCTATTTGTGTCCATGTTGAGCGCATTTCCTCTCATTATTTGACCCACTGACAGGTTCAAATTGGTTCAGGCAGTGAGAATAAATGTCTTCAACCAATGCTGGCTGTTTTGGTTCTTCAGTCAAAACAGCCAGCATTAAAGTGGTTAAAACCCCTCACATACACCCAGTGAAGTGAATAGTATCAGATGATACACAGGGATGAAACAAATCACCCTACATAAGCTATACCTGTTTATCTGCAGCTATTTCTTCTGTAGATCATTCTAAACACATAGAACAAAGGATTTTTTTTTCAGCCCTAGCAGCAGGGCGTCGGGATCTGAAGTCTGACAGGACAGATCTCAAGGAGGTCAATTCTGGGCCCTGATTGGGGAGAAAGGTACACCCCCCACCCCGCCTTCCTCACAGCACACAGGGAATAATGCAGATCTGTGTCTGTCACATTTGCAAATACAGTATATGTGAAAGCCACAGTGCTCGTCAAGGCTCCTCTGTATACTGTGGTTCTAACTCTATCATTTTAAGAGTCTGGAGCACATATAGCAGATATTTCTTTCAGCACTGAGGGTGGATTTTTAGATGTGCAAGTGCCCCTTTCATACTCACTAATGCACCTCCATACCTTTAGGCTCTGTTCACATCTCCGCGCTCCGAATAAATGCTGCCCATCGATTTCACTAGAACCCAAATGAAGCGCGATTTTACCGCGATTCGTCGGGCGACAACCACGGTAAAAATGCTCGAACAGAATGGCGGGACACCTGTCGCCAAAAAGAAATACACAAGCTTCTTTTGGGCGACGAGCATCCCGCGATTCTATTTGCACATTTTTACCGCGATTGTTGCCCCCATACGCCTAGATGTGAACGGAGCCTTAGAGATGCACGCTTTTAAACTGAGCACTGATAACAAGCTGGAAGGTCCCTCTCCTCTTTATTCCAGAGAATGTGGTACCCATGGTTGCGAAAAAGAATGAAACATATCTATTTGTCTGACCACAGAACAGTTTTCCACTTTGCAACAGACCACTTTAAATGAGCTTTGGCCCAGATAAGGTGGCAAAGTTTCTGGATCATGTTCAGATATGTCTTCTGCATGATACAGCTTTACCTTGCAGTTTTGGATGGCATGGCAAACTGTGTTCACAGACAATGATTTTTGGAAGTATCCCTGAGCTCATGCAGTGATGTCCATCACAGAATCATGCTTGTTTTTATGCTGTGCTGTCTGAGGGCCTGAAGATCACAAGCATCCAATATTGCGCTTCGGCCTCGTCCCTTGTGCAGAGATTTTTCCAGATTTTCTGAATCTTTTGAAGATACTGTAGATGATTATATATTTAGTCTTTGCAATTGTATGTTGAGGAACTGGTATGATGAGTTATTCTGAAATTATTCAACAATTTCTAGATGCAGCCTTTCACAGATTGGTAAAACTCTGCCCATACCTCCCAACTTTTTGAGATGGCAATGAGGTGGCAACACCTATCAGCAAAAGCATGCAGCATAGGACACACCTCTTGCCATGCCCCCTTAAAGGAGAATTGTACAAAAAACAAGATTGGTTAAACCCACAAGTGCTTTTTTTACTACTACTATTCCTTTAGTTTGGCTTTTGGAATTTACAAATGCAGCAATTTAGAAATCAGAGGTTTAGCGCTGGAAAACACTTTTGAATAGATAAGTAGTGCATTTTATACACATCTATATAGATCAGACCAAAATGAGGGACAAATGAGGAGGAATGAGGAACAGAAGGACATTCCTTCAAATCAGGGACAGTCCCTCAAAATTAGGGATAAGCCGAACACCCCCCGCTTCGGTTTGCACCAGAACCTGCGAACGGACCGAAAGTTTGTGCAAACTATCAAACCCTGTTAAAGTCTATGGGACTCGAACGTTCGGAATCAAAAGTGCTAATTTTAACGGCTAATATGCATGTTATTGTCCTAAAAAGGGTTTGGGGACCCGGGTCCTGCCCCAGGGGACATGTATCAATGCAAAAATAAGTTTTAAAAACGGCCGTGATTTTAAATGATGCATAAAGTGAAAAAAATGTGAAATATTCCTTTAAATATCATACCTGGGGGGTGTCTATAGTATGCCTGTGAAGTGGCACGTGTTTCCCGTGTTTAGAACTGTCCCTGCACAAAATGACATTTTTAAAGGAAAAAAGGTCATTTAAAACAGCTTGCGGCTTTAATGTAATGTGTGGTCCCGGCAATATGGACCACTAACTGAAAATACTACAGCTCCCTGCCTGTGTTATTAGTATGAGAACACCAGCAATTGTCTTCAGGTAGCTTTAGGTGCACACTGTGCAAAGGACACTAAAACAAAATACTGCAGCTCCCTGCCTGTATTTGTATGAGAACACCAACAATTGTATTGAGGTAAGCTTTAGGTGCACACTGTGCAAAGGACACTAAAACAAAATACTGCAGCTCCCTGCCTGTATTTGTATGAGAACACCAGCAATTGTATTGAGGTAAGCTTTAGGTGCACACTGTGTAAAGGACACTAAAACAAAATACTGCGCTCCCTGCCTGTATTTGTATAAGAACACCAGCAATTGTATTGAGGTAAGCTTTAGGTGCACACTGTGCAAAGGACACTAAAACAAAATACTGCAGCTCCCTGCCTGTATTTGTATGAGAACACCAGCAATTGTATTGAGGTAAGCTTTAGGTGCATACTGTGCAAAGAACACTAAAACAAAATACTGCAGCTCCCTGCCTGTATTTGTATGAGAACACCAGCAATTGTATTCAGGTAAGCTTTAGGTGCACACTGTGCAAAAGACACAGTGCACTAAGTGAAAATACTGCAGCTAGCACAATCACCTGCCTGCCTGTCAGTATGTTATGAAGAGAATAAAAGGAACGGATCTAGCTAAACTGAATACAGTGTATAAATATATATACAACACCTAGGATGCATATATATCCTCTACATACTGTAACTGAAGCTAACTGACTCGCCTGCCTGCTCTATCTAACTCAAATGAAATGACACTGTCTCTCTCTCTCTCTCTCTGTCTTTAACCACCGCCACAACACACAACACAACTAAACCCCCTGAGACATAATTGGCCAAAGCCACCCTGGCTTTGGCCAATTATGGCTCTCCGTTTTTTCCGTGCTGTGATTGGCCAAAGCATGCGGGTCATAGTGCATGCTTGGCCAATCATCAGCCAGCAATGCACTGCAATGCTGCAGTGAATTATGGGCCGTGACGCGCCACTCGAATTTGGTGCCAACGGCCCATAATGTTTGAAATTCGGCGAACGGCCGAACAGACGATGTTTGAGTCAAACATGGGTTCGACTCGAACTCGAAGCTCATCCCTACTCAAAATCAGGGACAGTTGGGAGCTATGCCTCTGCCCATCTTTACTTCTGAGACACTCTGACTCTCTAAGATGGTCTTTTTTTATAGCAGTCATGTTACTGACCTGTAACCAACTAACATAACTAATGTTTTTTCAACTCTTCCCTGTTAGTACCACTTAGTTTTCCAGCTTTTTGTAACCCCATCTCAACTTTTTGAGACATGTGCCTGCCATCAATTTCAAAATTACCTTATTCTTTTCCTAAAATGGTACATTTTCTCAGCTTAAACATTTGATATGTCTTCTATCTTCTATTGTGAATAAAATATGTATGTATGAGATTTGCAAATTCTTTTTTATGTAGATTTTACACAGTGTCACACATTTTTCTGGAATTGGGGTTTATTACTGTTGCCTCACAGCCATTACTAATAATAATAAGTAATTTAAACCTCCCCTAAAAATACAGTTCAGGACTGAAAGTTTAATTCTGATTGATGGCTGATGGTAAGGCCCCATGCACACGAGACGCAGGTGCAAACTCTGCTGAACACACGTTTTTAAACGCTGAAACCAGCGTTTAAAAACGCGCATTTTGCCGCATTTGCAGCCGCGTTTAGCGGCGTTTTACCGCGTTTGTGTTTATAGGCGTTTCATCATAGACCCTCCCTAAGCTCAAAAGACAGTAAATTTTAACCATTTCAGCCAGTTTGTGAGACCAGAGTGAGTAACAGCAGCTGAGAGAGCAGCAGTGTACTTGTATTTAGCGTATCACTTGCCACATCACCTGCCACAAGTTGTGGATTGTCCACTTGCCACGTCACCTGCCATGTCACCTGGCCACATCACCTGGCCACGTTACCTGCCACGTCACCTAGCCACGTCACCTGCCACAAGTTGTGGATTGTCCACTTGCCACGTCACCTGGCCACATCACGTGCCACGTCACCTGGCCACGTCACCTGCCACAAGTTGTGGATTGTCCACCTACCACATCACCTGGCCACGTCACCTGGCCATGTTACCTGCCACGTCACCTGGCCACGTCACCTGCCACGTCACCTGGCCACGTCACCTGCCACAAGTTGTGGATTGTCCACTTGCCACGTCACCTGCCACGTCACCTGCCACGTCACCTGGCCACGTCACCTGCCACAAGTTGTGGATTGTCCACTTGTTACGTCACCTGACCACATCACGTGCCACGTCACCTGGCCACGTCACCTGCCACGAGTTGTGGATTGTCCACTTGCCACGTCACCTGGCCAAGTCACCTGGCCATGTTACCTGCCACGTCACCTGGCCACGTTACCTGCCACGTCACCTGGCCACGTCACCTGTCACAAGTTGTGAATTGTCCACTTGCCACGTCACCTGCCACGTCACCTGGCCACGTCACATGCCACGTCACCTGGCCATGTCACCTGCCACAAGTTGTGGATTGTCCACTGGCCACGTCACATGCCACGTCACCTGGTCATGTCACCTGCCACAAGTTGTGGATTGTCCACTGGCCACGTCACCTGGCCACGTCACCTGCCACAAGTTGTGGATTTTCCACTGGCCACGTCACCTGGCCACGTCACCTGCCACAAGTTGTGGATTGTCCACTGGCCACGTCAACTGGCCACGTCACCTGCCACAAGTTGTGGATTGTCCACTTGCCACGTCACCTGGCCACGTCACCTGCCACAAGTTGTGGATTGTCCACTGGCCACGTCACCTGCCACGTCACCTGCCACAAGTTGTGGATTTTCCACTGGCCACGTCACCTGGACACGTCACCTGGCCACGTCACCTGCCACAAGTTGTGGATTGTCCACTTGCCATGTCACCTGCCACAAGTTGTGGATTGTCCACTGGCCACGTCACCTGCCACAAGTTGTGGATTGTCCACTGGCCACGTCACCTGGCCACGTCACCTGACTCAAGTTGTTGATTGTCCACTTGCCATGTTACCTGCCACAAGCTGTGGATTGTTCACTTGCCACGTCACCTAGCCACGTTACCTGCCACAAGTTGTGGATTGTCCACAATGCAATGCAAGCAATTACAGTTTTCTTTTATATTTTTTAATAGTTTTTCATCATTTACCATCATTTTTGAGATTTCTAATGTTAAAAAATAGGTCACCTTTAAAAACGCTTATAAACGCAAACACGGCAAAACGCCGGTACCGCGTTTAGCGTCTGAAACGTGGAAATTTTTTGCGTCTGAACCCATTTTTTTGCTTCTGGAAAAACTAGGTTAAACGCAACTGCTTGTAAACGCCAAAAAACGAGAGTGTGTGCATGGACACATAGGATAACATTGAATGGGTTCAAGGGCAGCGTCCAACTGCCTCTGAAAGCGCGTTTAACAGCAAATAACAGTGTCTCGTGTGCATGGGGCCTAAATTGTAATGATTCGTGTCAACCAATGTTTATTATCTTAGCCCTTACATTTTGTTGTGCATAACATACTCATAAAGGTAACAAAAATTGTTACTCATGGGGCAATCTGTAATTATAAAGGACAGTAGCTAATTAATACTAGTCTAAGCAAATCTGGGCTCCTAGTACATCTGACAACTGCTTGTTCTTGCTATATTTTCCGGTGTCAGAATTTTAGACTCCACCTTAAGTGACTCATTTCCCTAATTGCTATTTTGCTGAATAGGTTGTAAATAAACTTTTAAGTATGCAATGCATTTTCCTTTACAAAGTAGTACTTATTATTTATTATTTGTAAACAGGGATGAGTTCGGTTTGCACCAGAACCTGCGAACAGACAAAATGTTCGTGTAAACTTTAGAACCCTATTAAATACAATGGACTCGAACGTTCGAAATCTAAAGTGCTAATTATAAAGGCTTATATGCAAGTTATTGTCATAAAAAGTGTTTGGGGACCCGGGTCCTGCCCCAGGGGACATGTATCAATGCAAAAATAAGTTTTAAAAACGTCCGTTTTTTCGGGAGCAGTGATTTTAATAATGCTTAAAATGAAAAAATAAAAGTGAAATATTCCTTTAAATTTCGTACCTGGGGGGTGTGTATGATATGCATGTAAAGTGGCGCATGTTTCCCGTGCTTAGAACTGTCCCTGCATAAAATGTCATTTTTGAAGGAAAAAAAGTCATTTAAAACTCACTATTAATGAATTGTCGGCTCCCGGCAATACATAGAAAAGTCATTGATAAAAATAAAAAAAAAAGTGTGGCGGTTCCCCCAAATTCAATTACCAGGCCCTTCAGGTCTGGTATAGATATTAAGGGGAACCCCACCGAAAATTTTAAAAAAAATGCGTGCGATTCCCCCAAATATCCATACCAGGCCCTTCAGATCTGGCATGGATTTTAAGGGGAACTCCACCCCAAATAAAAAAAAAAATGGTGTGGAATCCCCCCAAAAATCCATACCAGGCCCTTATCCGAGCACGCAACCTGGCAGGCCACAGGAAAAGAGGGGGGGACGAGAGAGCACCCCCCTCCTGAACCGTACCAGGCCACATGCCCTCAACATGGGGAGGATGTCCCCATGTTGATGGGGACAAGAGCCTCATCCCCACAACCCTTGCCCGGTGGTTGTGGGGGTCTGCGGGCGGGAGGCTTATCGTAATCTGGAAGACCCCTTTAACAAAAAGTCCTTTATTAAAAAAAAAAAAAAAAAAAAACATTCCAGCGGTGAAATCCAGTGTCCTACAGCGATTCGATGTCCAGCGCTGTCCGTGATTGGCTGAGCCTGAGCGGACCTGATGGGGAACTTCCTCCGCAGTCTATTACATGTATAGACCCGCCCCTTCTAAAGTTCCCCATCAGGTCCGCTCAGCCAATGACTCGGTGTAAGGCTGAGGACCTGATGCAGAACATGAGAAGGGGCGGGTCTATACATGTATTACACAGTGAAGGAAGTTCCCCATCAGGTCCGCCCCCTCGGTATGTCAGACCCCGCCTACGTCATTGGCCTGAGCGGGGAACTTCCTTCACTGTGTAATTTAAATTTACACAGTGAAGGAAGTTCCCCATCAGGTCCGCTCAGGCCAATGACGTAGGCGCGGTCTGACATACCGAGGGGGCAGACCTGATGGGGAACTTCCTTCGCTGTGTAATTCATGAATAGACCCGCCCCTTCTCATGTTCCGCATCAGGTCCTCAGCCTTACACCGAGTCATTGGCTGAGCGGACCTGATGTGGAACTTTAGAAGGGGCGGGTCTATACATGTAATAGACTGCAGAGGAAGTTCCCCATCAGGTCCGCTCAGGCTCAGCCAATGACGGACAGCGCTGGACATCGGATCGACGCGGGACACTGGATTTCACCGCTGTTTTTTTTTTTTTTTTTAATAAAGGACTTTTCCAAGGTGTTGGTGTGTTTTTTTTTTTTTTGACACTTTCTTCATGAAATGGTAGGGGTACAATGTACCCCTTACCAATTCACATAGGGGGGGGGCGGGATCTGGGGGTCCCCTTTGTTAAAGGGGTCTTCCAGATTCTGATAAGCCCCCCGCCCGCAGACCCCCACAACCATCGGGCAAGGGTTGTGGGGATGAGGCCCTTGTCCCCATCAACATGGGGACATCCTCCCCATGTTGAGGGCATGTGGCCTGGTACGGTTCAGGAGGGGGGGGCGCTCTCTCGGCCCCCCCTCTTTTCCTGCGGCCTGCCAGGTTGCATGCTCAGATAAGGGTCTGGTGTGGATTTTTGGGGGGACTCCACGCCATTTTTTTTAAAATTTGGGGTGGAGTTCCCCTTAAAATCCATGCCAGATCTGAAGGGCCTGGTATGGATATTTGGGGGAACCGCACGGATTTTTTTTTAAATTTGCGGCGGGGTTCCCCTTAATATCTATACCAGACTTGAAGGGCCTGGTAATTGAATTCTGGGGGCGACCATGCTTTTTTTTTTTTTTTTTTATCAATGACTTTTCTATGTATTTCCTGGGAGCCGACAATTCATTAATAGCCACGAGTGAGTTTTAAATGACTTTTTTTCCTTCAAAAATGACACTTTTTGCAGGGACAGTTCTAAGCACGGGAAACATGCGCCACTTTACATGCATATCATACACACCCCCCAGGTACGAAATTTAAAGGAATATTTCACTTTTATTGTTTCATTTTAAGCATTATTAAAATCACTGCTCCCAAAAAAAACGGCCGTTTTTAAAACTTTTTTGAAATTGATACATTTCCCCTGGGGCAGGACCCGGGTCCCCAAACACTTTTTAGGACAATAACTTGCATATAAGCCTTTATAATTAGCACTTTAGATTTCTCCCATAGACTTTTCGAATTTGCTGCGAACACCCCAATTTGTTCGCTGTTCGGCGAACGGGCGAACAGGCAATGTTCGAGTCGAACATGAGTTCGACTCGAACTCGAAGCTCATCCCTATTTGTAAACCCCTACCATGTACTGTTTTCCCTCAGTGATACAGCTAGTATTGTACTACCTAGGCATTCAGAATCAGAAGCCTTTTCAAGGTGGCTATATAAATTATTTAAGCAGCATGTTAAAATAAAAAAATAAAATAGCAGTAGTGTAAAAATGATTAAGTTACATATTCTGCATATTACTTGAACTAGAAACATTTTAAATTATAGCGACTAGCAGAAATCTCTTGTGACTTGTGGAATCAAGGGTAGACACAACTTGTCAAATAAATCGTATGAAGGCTCCCAAAGCTCTCTTTTTCAGCCAACTTGAACAGGTTGCCTAATCTGCATATTTGTATCATGTATTAATGACATTGCACTTGTTTTATTGTCTGTGTAGAAAAACTGTTTGAAAAAAGAAAATAAGGCATATATGCAGTGGCGGCCTGTCCATTAGGGGCGTCCGGGCTCCTCCCCCTCTCTCCAGCCACCCCCATATGACTAATGGATAGATTCATGCATAGCATGAATCTATCCACGGCCGCTGCTGCCACCCCCTATTCAGGCGTCCGGCCCCTTTCCGGATGCTGGGCGCCTGAATTACAGCTGCAGGGGTGCATTTTTGAAGCACCTAATTAGAGTCATAGGCTCTAATAGGCTTCAAAAAAGGTGTACTAGTGGCGCAGAGCATTGTGCTACAAGCCCACCCAGGTGTTACAACAGTGAATGAATATTCGCTTTTGTAATACTGATCCTCAATCTGGCCAATCAGAAGCAGGTCTGATTGGTCCAAAAGAGAAGACTCTGGATTGGTCGCCCATGGAGGGCAGGGAAAGGACGGAGGAAACGGAAGCCAGAGCCAGTGGGGAGGTAACTGAGGGAGAGCCGCCGCCGCTGAGAGAAAGCCCAGGAGAGGAGAAGCACCGATTAGATGGGGTAAGTCAGTGCACTAGACCCGCCGGCTGACCGATGGGGGGGTTTACTGTTTGCCACCCCCCCAAAGAAAATAACCACCGTATGCCACTGCCAGTGGCGGTGCGTCCATAGTGGGCGCAGGACCGCCGCCCCCTCTCTCCTGCACCCGTCAATCAACAATAGACAGATTCATGCATTGCATGAATTTATCTATTGTCGCCGCTGCCGCCCACTATTCAGGTGTCCGGCCCCTTGTCGAGCGCCGGCCATCTGAATTACAGTGGTGGGGGTGTTTTGGAAGTGCCTGATTAGAGCCATAGGCTCTAATAGGCTTCCTGATTAGAGCTTGTGGGCTCTAATAGGCTTCCAAATTGTTAAGCAGCGGGCGCATTGCTGTGCATTCGCTGTTTAAACAGTGCTGTGGTAGGGAATCGCTTCCCTAGCACTGACCAGCCTTTCAGCCAATCAGGTGCACCGGGTCTGGTTACTGGTCACCTGATTGGCTGAAGCAACAGGCGCTGTGATTGGACGCCTATCAGGCATCCAATCATAGCAGAGATGACATGAACAGGACGGGAGAAGACATCGAGGACTCAGAGGGAGCGTGGAGGATGACACTGACCCAAGAAAGGTAAGTGCCAGGCAGGGGGGGCAAACTGGCTGGATTTGATGGGACAAACTGGGAGCATTCGATGGGACAAACTGGCATCTTTTGATGGGGCAAACTGGCGGCGTTTGATGGGGCAAACTGGCGGCATTTGATAAGGTAAACTCGCATCATTTGATGAGGCAAACTGCCATCATTTGATGGGGCAAACTGGCGGTGTTTGATGGGGCAAACTGGCGGCATTTGATGGGGCAAACTGGCATCATTTGATGGGGCAAACTGGCGGTGTTTGATGGGGAAAACTGGCATCATTTGATGGGGCAAACTGGCGGCATATGATGGGGCAAACTGGAGGCTATTGATGGGCACAGTGGCTGCGTTTGATGGCACAGTGGCGGCAATTGATGGGTACAGTGGCTTCGTTTGATGGGCACAGTGGCTGCAATTGATGTTTGTTTTTTTTTCAGCTTGTTTGCGCCCCCCCCCAAAAATTTGGAGCACCAGCCGCCACTGTATTTTATAGTTAGCTAACCACAATTAAGCTTCAGGTAAAATAGGTCTAACTTCTCCGCCCATCCCCCTCTCTTACAACAATTTTGCTCCACAGATCATTTTATGGTGATCAGGAAAATCCAGATTTATGTTGATTGTATAGTTACTAGAACTTTTTTTGCACGTTAAAAAGAAAAAAGCTTTTATTTTTGTAGATATACCATCCTTTAGGCCAGGCTCTGACGTCTGTCTCAGTATACGTACTGCTTCCACAACGAGATTTCATATTTTCAGGCTTGCAATCAGAGAAGATAGAGGACTGATGGGATTGCTCGATCAATACTTTTGCTTATAAAGCATAGTTATGTTAGTTACATCTCATGCAATCTAGTGACCATTCATTTCTTGCTGGGTGCTAAAATAAAAGGATGGTTGGCACCATTAAACTCAAGCATGCATATAATGACCTTTTTACCAGCACACATCCACATATAGAACGAAGAATGATCAGTACAAATGTCGGAATAAAAAGCTTTATTCTTTGTGTAGAACTGTGTTGATAAGACTCATTGCATGAAAAATGTTCCTCACCCACATCAAGTGAGAACACAAGGTTACAGCTGCTTACCTCAACTGCTCCCTGTGATAAGCCATGTGCAATACCCGTAGCCTGTTCCAGGGAAACAAGACTTTAAAACCATTCTGGAATCTCTCGACGGATACTGATAAAAATAACAATCATCTTCTAGAGCTCTCTTACAAGTGGCTGAAAGATTCCCTTAAGCTAGTACAGTTAACTATTTTGATGTTCAACATAATGATGTAAAAATCAGTCAAGATTTCATAACGTGGCTTCATTTATTTTGCCCATCATACTTTTTCATATTAACCACTTGACCTCCAGAAGGTTTACCCTTCTTCATGACCAGGCCATTTTTTGTGATACGACACTGCGTTACTTTAACTGACAATTGCGCGGTCGTGCGCCACTGTACCCAAATAAGATTTTAGTCCTTTTTCCCACAAATAAAGCTTTCTTTTTATTTGATCACCATTGCATTATTTCATTTTTTTACGCTATAAACAAAAAAAAGACTGACAATTTTGAAAAAAATGAACAATATTTTTTACTTTCTGCTATAAAACATTCTCAACAAAATAATGTAAATAATCTAATTTCTTCATCAATTTAAACCAATATGTTTTCTGCTACAAATTTTTGGTCAAAAAATCCCAATAAGCGTATATTGATTGGTTTGCATAAAAGTTATAGCATCTACAAACTATGGGATATATTTATTTATTTGTTTACTTTTTATTTATTTTTACTAGTAATGGCGGTGATCAGCGGCTTCTAACAGGACTGCGATATTGCGGTGGACAAATCAAACACTTAACTGACACTTTTTGGGGACCAGTGACACTAATGCAGTGATCAGTGCTAAATAATATGCACTTTCACTGTACTTATGACACTGGCTGGGAAGGGGTTAACATCAGGGCCAATCAAAGGGTTAACTGTGTGCCTAGGTTGTGCTTACTCACTGTGGGAGAGATGCTTTGACTAGGGTAAGCCAAAGATCTGTGTTCTTGCTTTGCAGAAAGACAGGATCATTGCCTTCCCTTCTGACAGAATGATAATCTGCCTTGTTTCCATAGGCAGATTTCTGGTAGGAGAAGAGGGGGGTGAAGTTGGCGCTCCCTACTCCTAATGTGTGACATGCAAGAAAAGGTATATGAATTAAGTGAAAATTTGATAAATACCGGTAATTAATTTAATTAAATTGTGTTCTGTCTCTTTAAATTGCAAAAACACACCTATAAATTAGTATAAAGTGCACAAACTAAATTGTGCGAGCTACAAACAATAATCACTGACAAAACGTTAAAGTGCTGAACGTACTTATTGTGCAAAGAAATCTGTCCGTATTATGAAAAAGTGTTCGATATAAAAAAAAATCCCCCAAAAAAAATAAAAAATTTAAGTTCATAAGTTCACATAGGTGATCGCATACAAAAAGAGGCTTGTGCTTGAGTGAATCATATCATTGGTGAAAGTTGGGTGAATTTCCACGTGTGCTCCCCCTTCAGGTCCACACTCACCAAAAAAGGTGTACCCCTGCAGGGGTAAAAAGCACCACAATGGAATCAGCTCTATGTCCAGCATTTCCTCCTCCTCATCCGTAGTAAAACCATTCAGCGGGTACACTCACATGGGAATGGGTAAAGAGAAAGGCATCTCATCGTGTAAGTGCGTAAAACCAAGTTTATTAAGTAAGACATTTAATAAAAAGCACTTTAAATAGTGCTGCAGGATCATATACAGCTGTACAGCAATGTGTCTGGGACGCCTTGCGTTCCACAGATCGGAATCTCTAAAACTTGAAGTGACGTAATAACGCTGTAAGGTCTCCCCTATGCGTTTCGCCATGCAGACGTCATCAGGAGTAGTGATGAGCCGAACACCGCCGGGTTCGGTACGCACCAGAACCCGCGAACGGACCGAAAGTTCGCACGAACGTTAGAACCCTATTAAATACAATGGATGCGAACGTTCGAAATCTAAAGTGCTAATAATAACGACTATTATGCATGTTATTGTCATAAAAAGGGTTTGGGAACCCGGGTTCTGCACCAGGGGACATATATCAATGCAAAAAGAAGTTTTAAAACGGCCGTTTTTCGGGAGCAGTCATTTTAATGATGCATAAAGTGAAAAAAAAAAAGTCAAATATTCCTTTAAATATCGTACCTGGGGGGTGTCTAAAGTATGGAAGAGGAAAAAAGCAGCGCCTTCTAAGCGTAGTAGTATCAGAGATTTATTAAAAAAATATATAATACAGCGGCAAGAGATACACTCACAAACGAGTATAGTAAGAGGCTTATCTTAAAAGTTGTCATCCGCTCGACCCGGGAGCTGCGAATCCTGATGTTCACAAGCTGGAATCCCACGTAGTGGTTAGCGGTGGTAGAAGGAACTTCACTCTCGCGGCCGCAGAGATGGGGAAGAATCCTCACTGGAACACAGCTAGTGGAATCGTCACTTCCGGGTATGATGTCAGCGGGGGATGCGCGCGTTCGAAGCATGCGTGCTTCTTCATCAGGCTCATAAGGGCCATCTTGGAGTGGGGCAATTTATACCACACCACAATGCAAGTGAATTAGCTTACTTAGTTGCCAAGGAGATGGATACAGGACGCGGCTAAAAGACATAGCATGGCGCTTACAATATGGATTTAGATAGCGCTGATAGGAGTGTTGTCAAATAATGAAAATAGGGAGGGGGAAAAAACAAAAAGGAGAAAGAAGAAAGCACCACCTAAATACAATAAATGGATACAAATAGGGAGTATAATAAAAGTATATACATATATATATACATACATGTATATATATATATACACACACATGCACAATCATATGCACACATACATATGGACAAAATATATAATAAAAACATTATAAAGATAATGTATAATCAAGCACTCAAGGTGCAGTATTAAAATATATTGTATTATATAATATTATAAATGTTATAAATATAATATATATAAAAATTATTAATGAATTGGAAAAATATTAATAAAATTGGGAATCCGAAGTTTACTAAAACTTCCCCCAAACCTCACTTTTAGGATCCTTCAATACCTCATAAAAAATAAGATAAAAATAAATATTAAAAATTAAAAATGTAAAAAAGAATATAAATTTGAATAAAGTTAATTGGGTGGTATAATAGGCATCATTATGCTTAAGCTGACGCGTGCGCACCTGATACCTTTTCTATTTATCAATCAGCTCAAAATGGTCACCCTAATGTACCATGTAAAATAAGCCACAAGGAATGGATGTGGCAAACCTATACTCAATGTACTGAATAACACTATATTATAAGAGTATGTTAATTTCAATACCCTCATTAAGGCCCCCAGGAGAGAGGCTATCTAAAGTGTAGATCCAGTAATTTTCCCTCTCACATAGCCTCTTATAACGTTCTGCCTTGGGGAAGTGTTTGGAAACGGCCTCTATGACCCAAACACGTAGCCCCTCAGAGGACTGCTGGTGAAATTCTTTAAAGTGCCTTGCAACACTATATTTTTCTAGGCCCTTCTCCACAAAATTACGGTGCTCCCCAAACCTTTTGCGGAGGGTACGAATAGTGCGGCCCACATAAAGTAGGCCACAAGGGCACGTAAGACAATAGACAACATACTCGGAAGAGCACGTGAAAAAATCAGGTATGGTGTATGTTTTATCCTTACACGTAAACTCTTTTTGTCTGTGAGTGACATGTTTACAGGTGAGACATAGGGCTTTCCTGCATTGATACATCCCCTTTACATTAAAAAATGTCAAAGAGGTGCTAGCAGTAGGCCCTAATTGTGTAATTTTACTTGGGGCTATACGTGCCTTCAGGTTTTTGGCTCTTCTATAGCTGACTATTGGTCTTTCAGGGAGTGTTGATTTGAGGTGGGGATCCTCACTCAAGATTGACCAATGTTTGACCAAGATCCTTTCCATACGTCTAAACTGACTATGGAATTGGGTAACAAACCTGACCTGTTGTAAGTTGTCATCTGTGGTAGTAATTTTGTCACTCCTAGCCTCAGTATTGAGGTAATGTTGAAAGGCTCCCTCCACTAACTGATCGGGGTAACCCTTTTCTAAAAACTTAGTCTTCAGGTTTAAGCCATGAGTGGTATAATCCTGTAGCTTAGTGCAGTTATGTCTAAGTCTACAAAATTGGCTTTTGGGTATATTATTCACCCAACGTGGATGATGGCAACTCTCGTAATGCAACTCTCGTAATGCAGAAATCCCGCAGACTGTAAAGATTTTTAATCTGTCCAATCACACTTTGTCTAGACCAGAGGAGTCACTCCTTGCCCGAGGTCTTACGTTTGCTCCCACAGCACCCCCCAATCCATTTACTTTATTTTTGGACCTAAATAGATTCATTAGAAATATTACCATTAAGAGATACTTTAACCTACAAGCCAAAAAAGATTCTGGTGCGGGGGGCGGTTCACCTGATGACCTTGATAACACTGATCCATCTATAGATAATACCCAAGAAAACAGTGCTCTGGAACGCATAGCCCTCGATCATCTGGAACTTCTATATACCGAAGATTCTGATGACTATGTTGAGTTACTCACCCAACACCTACCTACCTCCCCTCCCATCCTACAGACAAAATTTCGTCCTAAATCCATATTTTACCCCACCTTTGCCAAGGGCCCTTATATTCAAAGTTTCTACCAGGTGGTATATACTGAAATTTTACGCATGTGCCAACAATCACCGATATACAAATCATCTTCCAACCTTTCAAAGGCCGAAACCATTGCCCTTAAACAGCTAGCAGAGAATAAACAGCTCATTATTAGATCAGCTGACAAAGGAGGTGGCATAGTAGTCCAAAATCTTGTTGATTACCAGTTGGAGGCCTCTCGGTTGCTCTCAGACAGCACTATATACCAAAAACTTCCCGGTGACCCATTACCTTGGTTTTCTAAGGAGGCCCATGACCTTGTCAATCAGGCCAAGACAGAGGGACTTGTTACCAAAACAGAAGTCGCGTTTCTGTTACATGATTTTTACAAAAGACCCTATTTTTATCATCTCCCGAAAGTTCACAAAGATCTGACCAACCCGCCCGGGAGACCGATTGTGGCGGCCATGGAAAGTGTGACAAGTTATTTTTCTATTTATATAGACCACTTTCTACAGCCTTTAGTTCAAAATCTCCCTTCCTATATCAAAGATGGTATACAACTTTTAAAAATGTTACAGTCTTATAGATGGGAGCCCTCATATCGTTGGCTCTCACTAGACGTAGTTTCTCTTTATACGTCGATTCCCCATAATGTGGGCTTGTTAGCCACACAATACTATTTAAATGAGGACCCTTTACTTAATCCTAGACAAATACACTTCCTCCTTGATATGTTAGAATACTGTCTCACCCATAATTATTTTGAAACGAATGGTGAGTTCTATATACAGATTCAGGGTACAGCGATGGGGGCCAATTTTGCCCCCAGTTATGCGAACCTCACAATGGGCTACTGGGAACATTTTCATATTTGGCATAATAACCCCTTTTCCTCCAATCTGGTCTTTTACGGTCGCTATATAGACGACGTAGTGATTATTTGGGATGGGCCAGACACGTCTATTCCAGACTTTTTACATTACTGTAACTCTAACACCATGGGTCTATCATTTACTTCTGTTACTGATGAGAACACTCTAGCTTTTCTTGATTTGGAATTGTCTCATGATGATCATACCATACATGCCCAGAATTATACCAAGCCATCTGCAGGTAACTCCTTTTTGCATTACGAGAGTTGCCATCATCCACGTTGGGTGAATAATATACCCAAAAGCCAATTTTGTAGACTTAGACATAACTGCACTAAGCTACAGGATTATACCACTCATGGCTTAAACCTGAAGACTAAGTTTTTAGAAAAGGGTTACCCCGATCAGTTAGTGGAGGGAGCCTTTCAACATTACCTCAATACTGAGGCTAGGAGTGACAAAATTACTACCACAGATGACAACTTACAACAGGTCAGGTTTGTTACCCAATTTCATAGTCAGTTTAGACGTATGGAAAGGATCTTGGTCAAACATTGGTCAATCTTGAGTGAGGATCCCCACCTCAAATCAACACTCCCTGAAAGACCAATAGTCAGCTATAGAAGAGCCAAAAACCTGAAGGCACGTATAGCCCCAAGTAAAATTACACAATTAGGGCCTACTGCTAGCACCTCTTTGACATTTTTTAATGTAAAGGGGATGTATCAATGCAGGAAAGCCCTATGTCTCACCTGTAAACATGTCACTCACAGACAAAAAGAGTTTACGTGTAAGGATAAAACATACACCATACCTGATTTTTTCACGTGCTCTTCCGAGTATGTTGTCTATTGTCTTACGTGCCCTTGTGGCCTACTTTATGTGGGCCGCACTATTCGTACCCTCCGCAAAAGGTTTGGGGAGCACCGTAATTTTGTGGAGAAGGGCCTAGAAAAATATAGTGTTGCAAGGCACTTTAAAGAATTTCACCAGCAGTCCTCTGAGGGGCTACGTGTTTGGGTCATAGAGGCCGTTTCCAAACACTTCCCCAAGGCAGAACGTTATAAGAGGCTATGTGAGAGGGAAAATTACTGGATCTACACTTTAGATAGCCTCTCTCCTGGGGGCCTTAATGAGGGTATTGAAATTAACATACTCTTATAATATAGTGTAATTCAGTACATTGAGTATAGGTTTGCCACATCCATTCCTTGTGGCTTATTTTACATGGTACATTAGGGTGACCATTTTGAGCTGATTGATAAATAGAAAAGGTATCAGGTGCGCACGCGTCAGCTTAAGCATAATGATGCCTATTATACCACCCAATTAACTTTATTCAAATTTATATTCTTTTTTACATTTTTAATTTTTAATATTTATTTTTATCTTATTTTTTATGAGGTATTGAAGGATCCTAAAAGTGAGGTTTGGGGGAAGTTTTAGTAAACTTCGGATTCCCAATTTTATTAATATTTTTCCAATTCATTAATAATTTTTATATATATTATATTTATTAACATTTATAATATTATATAATACAATATATTTTAATACTGCACCTTGAGTGCTTGATTATACATTATCTTTATAATGTTTTTATTATATATTTTGTCCATATGTATGTGTGCATATGATTGTGCATGTGTGTGTATATATATATATACATGTATGTATATATATATGTATATACTTTTATTATACTCCCTATTTGTATCCATTTATTGTATTTAGGTGGTGCTTTCTTCTTTCTCCTTTTTGTTTTTTCCCCCTCCCTATTTTCATTATTTGACAACACTCCTATCAGCGCTATCTAAATCCATATTGTAAGCGCCATGCTATGTCTTTTAGCCGCGTCCTGTATCCATCTCCTTGGCAACTAAGTAAGCTAATTCACTTGCATTGTGGTGTGGTATAAATTGCCCCACTCCAAGATGGCCCTTATGAGCCTGATGAAGAAGCACGCATGCTTCGAACGCGCGCATCCCCCGCTGACATCATACCCGGAAGTGACGATTCCACTAGCTGTGTTCCAGTGAGGATTCTTCCCCATCTCTGCGGCCGCGAGAGTGAAGTTCCTTCTACCACCGCTAACCACTACGTGGGATTCCAGCTTGTGAACATCAGGATTCGCAGCTCCCGGGTCGAGCGGATGACAACTTTTAAGATAAGCCTCTTACTATACTCGTTTGTGAGTGTATCTCTTGCCGCTGTATTATATATTTTTTTAATAAATCTCTGATACTACTACGCTTAGAAGGCGCTGCTTTTTTCCTCTTCCTGTCTTATTTCAGATCACTTCTATCTGTAAGCTGGCAGCCTTCCTTGCGGATAGTTTTCAAGCTATTCCACACATGGACTAATTGATAGGGACTTTTAACGTGTGTTTTTATACAGCCTATTTTAGTTCCATTCCCATTCTGTCTGCCCCGTTTTATGTTTAGTTTTTCTTTTGTATTTCCTAATCCAGAGTGCGCTCAATTCATCTATTGTTTATGTTAGGTGTCTAAAGTATGCCTGTGAAGTGCCACGTGTTTCCCGTGTTTAGAACTGTCCCTGCACAAAATTACATTTCTAAAGGAAAAAAAGCCATTTAAAACTGCTTGCGGCTTTAATGTAATGTCTGGTCCCGGTAATATGGATGAAAATCTTTAAGAAAAATGGCATAGCTACCCCATCACACCCCCCCTACCCCAGCCCATTACCAGCCCCTTTGGGTCTTGTATGGATATTAAGGGGAACCCCGCACACAAAATAAAAAAGGCCCTATATACTCTGAACAGCCGTATACAGGCGGTGCATACAAGACAGGGACTGTAGGTTTGTTCTTATGTAGAATCTGTTTGTAATTTTGAACAGGTACATTGTTTAAGTGTAGCTCCAGCCAAAAAATCTATTTTTAAGCTTTTTGGAAAACATAGGGAAGGGTTATCACCCCTGTAACATTTGTTTTGCTGTCTGTGCAGTGTGCACCTGTTCAGAACAGTTCACCTCACTTTCCGTCCTAATGACAAATGTTTTTTGAAAATTTGGGTTTTTTATTGAAACAAGAATTGGTGACAAAGCATCAGTGGAAAGGAGACACTTTTTTTCCCATATTAACTCTTACAGGAGAGAATTTGCCTTCCTAGGGGTAGATTTCCTCTCACTTCCTGTTGTATCCTTCCGTTTGCAAGGAGGAGTCGTTTGTAAGTTGGATGTTTGAAAGTAGGGGCCTGCCGTATATACTCTGCTGAAATTTGCCCCTTACATGTTGGTGTTGCCACAACACTGTGAGCCCTCACAGTTACTCTTGGTGGGCGCATGAATGGGCCCTGCTGTGAATTATTAGATCAAGAATTGTAATTGCATGCCCCTGTTGAACAGGGGCTGAAAAATTGGGCCTTTGGTGGTGGTGGTGGTGGTGTTGACACAACACTGTAAGGCCTCACAGTTACTCTTGGTGGGCGCAGGAATGGGCCCTGCTGTGAATTATTAGATCAAGAATTGTAATTACATGCCCCTGTTAAACAGGGGCAGAAAAATTGGGCCTTAGGCACTGGTGCCACAACACTGCAACCCCTCACAGATACTGTACTTGGAGGACAGCAATGAGCCCTGTTGCAAAGTATTGCATCAAAAATTGTAATTACACGCCCCTGTTAAACAGGGGCTGAAAAATTGGGCCTTAGGCACTGGTGCTGGTGCCACGACACTGCAACCTCTCCCAGATACTCTAGTTGGAGTGCAGGAATGAGCCCTGCTGCAAAGCATTGCATAAAAAATTGTAATAACACGCCCCTGTTAAACAGGGGCTGAAAAATTGGGCCTTAGCCACTGGTGCTGGTGCCACGACACTGCAACCTCTCCCAGATACTCTAGTTGGAGTGCAGGAATGAGCCCTGCTGCAAAGCATTGCATAAAAAATTGTAATTACATGCCCCTGTTAAACAGGGGCTGAAAAATTGGGCCTTAGCCACTGGTGGCGGCACCCAGAAACAAAAATGTTCTTCCAAGCTATCATCATCAATCGGATCATTGAGGAGGAGGAGGATAGTCAGTCAACATAACAGGACAGTCTCTCAGCATCAGCACCAGTCTTGAAGGGATGTGACATTTGAAAATAAATTAGTCTGTTATATCAGCTTCAGGTGTTTGGTAGCTGGTGGTGATCCAAGACTGGTTCATCTTTATGAAGGTCAGTCGATCAACCGAGTCGGTGGACAGGTGCACCCTGTGATCCGTGACAAATCCTCCAGCAGCACTGAATGTGCGTTCTGAAAGAACGCTGGATGCAGGACAGGCCAGTAGCTCAATTGCATACTGTGCAAGCTCTGGCCAGTGATCCATCCTCAAGACCCAGTAAGCCAGAGGATTTTCGGTGGGGAAGGTGTCCAAGTCTGACCTTGCCCCTAGGTATTCCTGGACCATGTATATCAGACGCTGGCGATGGTTGCTGGAACCGATCATACCTTGGGGCTGCGGACTAAAGAATTGTCTGAACGCATCGGTCAGACGGCCACCTTCCCCACCGCTCCTTCTTTGACTGACCGAAGCCTCAGCAACTCATTGTCCAGGACCAGGAGTTTGTAACCTCCCAGTCTCTGGGAACGCGTTGCACAGACCTTTCTGCAAGGCCTCCTGGAGTTGTCTCATCCTCTGCTCCCTCTGCGACGGTAAGATAAGGTCCACAACCTTACCCTTGTAAAGTGGATCAAGGAGAGTGGCCAGCCAGTAATGGTCCCTCTCCTTGATCCGAAGAATACGAGGATCCTTCCGCAGACTTTGCAGGATCAGGGAGGCCATGCAGCGTAGGTTAGCTGAGGCATTCGGTCCGGAGTCCTCTGGGTCACTAAGGACGACATGATCCGCAGCCACCTCCTCCCAGCCACGTACAAGTCCACAGGTTTCTTGGGACTGTAAATCATCCCTAAAAGACTGCTGCTGATGATGCTGAGTGCCAGGCTCCACCTCCATGCTGACACAATCCTCCTCCTCCTCCTTCTCTTCCTCCTCTTCCTGTGCGATGGGTGGGACAGAAGGAACACTGTCTGGGTAAAGGGGGCCTTGAGAGGCAAGGAAGTCCTCCTCTTCCTGCCTCTGTTCTGCCTCAAGTGCCCTGTCCATTATTCCACGCAGCGTATGTTCCAACAGGTGGACAAGAGGTACAGTGTCACTGATGCATGCACTGTCACTGCTCACCATCCTCGTGGCCTCCTCAAATGGTGCCAGGACAGTGCATGCATCCCTGATCATGCCCCACTGGCGTGGTGAAAAAAACCCGAGCTCCCCTGACCCTGTCCTGGTGCCTTGGTCGCACAGGTACTCATTGATGACCCTCTGCTGCGTGTGCAGCCGCTGCAGCATGGCCAACGTTGAGTTCCACCTGGTGGGCATGTCACATATAAGGCGGTTCTTGGGCAGTTTCAACTCCTTTTGCAGCTCAGCCAGGCGAGCACTGGCATTATAAGATCTATGGGAATGCACACAGACTTTCCTGGCCTGCCTCAGGACATCCTGTAAGCCTGGGTACCTGCCCAAGAACCGCTGCACCACCAGGTTAAGGACGTGAGCCACACAGGGCACATGGGTCAGTTGTCCATGTCGGAGGGCGGAGAGGAGGTTGGGGCCATTGTCGCAAACCACCATTCCTGGCTTAAGCTGGCGTGGCGTCAACCACCTCTCGGCCTGCCCCTGCAGAGCAGACAGAACCTCTGCCCCAGTGTGGCTCCTGTCCCCCAAACACACCAGCGCAAGCACGGCATGGCATATTTTTGCCTGCGTACTTGCGTAGCCCCTTGAACGCCTACGGAGCACCGCTGGTTCAGAGGACAAACCACAGGAAGAGGCCATAGAGGAAGAAGAAGAGGAGGGGGTGGAGGAGAGAGGTGTGTCACAACCAGTAGTAGCATTTTGGAGGCGTGGCGGCGGAACAACCTCCAACACTACTGCACCTTGTCCTGCATCCTTCCCAGCTGCCAAAAGAGTGACCCAATGGGCCGTGAAAGAAAGGTAACCTCCCTGTCCAAGCCTGCTGGACCATGAGTCAGCGGTAATATGCACCTTACCGCTGACTGCCCTGTCCAGCGAGGCCAAGACATTGCCTTCCACATGCCGGTAGAGAGCCGGAATCGCCTTCCGTGAGAAAAAGTGGCGTTTGGGAACCTGCCACTGAGGAACCGCACATTGCACAAACTCACGGAAGGGGGCTGAGTCTACCAACTGAAAAGGCAGCAGTTGAAGCGCTAGCAATTTAGCCAAGCTAGCATTCAACCGCTGGGCATGTGGATGGCTGGGAGTGAACTTCTTTCGACGGTCCAGCAGCTGGGGCAGGGAAATTTGCCTGCTAGAATCGGACGTCGGTGTACTGCTAGCAGAGTGCCCGCAAGTACTTGGCTGTGACAAACCTAATTCTACACCTTCATTCCTCTCAGTGCAGGTTTCAGAGAGGACTGAAGGTATAGTGGGGTTGGAGATTCCAGCTGATGCGTTGCAAGAAGAGGTCCGCTTTGTTCTTTGGTGTGGGTCTTTAAGGTAGGCTTGCCAATGAGCTGCATGGCAGGTCAACATATGTCTGGTCAAGCATGTGGTGCCCAAGCGGGTGATGTTTTGGCCACGCGATATACGCTTGAGACATATGTTGCAAACAGCAGCTGTGCGATCTGATGCACTAGACTCAAAAAAGGCCCATACCGAAGAACTTTTTGAATAACGGGCAGAGGCAGCGCCCTGCACAGGCGGAGCTCTGCGGTGTGATTCCGTCGGTGTGCTGCCCTTACCCTGGCCCCCCGACGGCATCCTGCCTCGTTGGAGATGTGCCTCCTCCTCATCCTCCTCCTCCTCTCTCCTATTAGGCACCCACGTGGAGTCAGTGACCTCATCATCCCCTCCCTCCTCATCACTGGAGCCAATCTGGCAGTATGCTGCAGCTGCTGGAACATGACTGCCAGATTGGTGTCCTTCTTGAGCATCCCCTCTCTCTGCTCTCACGCTACTGCCTTCCTCTAGTTGGTTATCATCATCAGACCCTTCGAAACGCTGGGCACCCTCCTGGAGCATGTACCCAACACTGTGCTCAAACAGTTCGGGGGACTCCTCAGGAGGACATGGTTGGTCTAGGGAAGGAGTGACTGATGATGACATTGATACCAGGGAAGAGGACGCTTTGGCAGCTGCTTTGCCAGTACCCTGAGCCTGGGTGAGAAAGGATGAGGAGGATGAGGAGGGCTTGGTCATCCACTCTACCAAGTCTTCGGCATGATGCGGCTCAACACGTCTAGCTGCCGAAAAGAAGGACAAGTGTGTCCCATGGCCACGTGCTGATGGCGATGCACTGCGTATACGACCAGCACTGTTGTCTCTAGACACAGAGCCTGCTTGCCCTCTTTTATTGGCTCCTGACTGTCTGCCTCTCCTTGTTTGCCTTCCAGACATTCTAGAGGCCTGCAGGGAGATGGGAAAACCAGCAATAAGGCCTAGCTTCAGGAGTATATTTTGCAGGAATCACACTACGCCTGCTGTAAGTGCTGCAAATGCCTGTTGGTGTAACACACCAGGAAAACACAGCAATACGGGCTAGCTTCAGGTGTATAATGTGCAGGAGGCACACTCCGCCCGCTGTAAGTGCTGCAAATGCCTGTTGGTGTAACACACCAGGAAAACACAGCAATACGGGCTAACTTCAGGTGTATAATGTGCAGGAGGCACACTCCGCCCGCTTTAAGTGCTGCAAATGCCTGTTGGTGTAACACACTAGGAAAACACAGCAATAAGGCCTAACTTCAGGAGTATATTTTTCAGGAATCACACTACGCCTGCTGTAAGTGCTGCAAATGCCTGTTGGTGTAACACACCAGGAAAACACAGCAATACGGGCTAACTTCAGGTATATAATGTGCAGGAGGCACACTCCGCCCGCTGTAAGTGCTGCAAATGCCTGTTGGTGTAACACACTAGGAAAACACAGTAATAAGGCCTAGCTTCAGGAGTATATTTTGCAGGAATCACACTACGCCTGCTGTAAGTGCTGCAAATGCCTGTTGGTGTAACACACCAGGAAAACACAGCAATACGGGCTAGCTTCAGGTGTATAATGTGCAGGAGGCACACTCCGCCCGCTGTAAGTGCTGCAAATGCCTGTTGGTGTAACACACCAGGAAAACACAGCAATACGGGCTAACTTCAGGTGTATAATGTGCAGGAGGCACACTCCGCCCACTGTAAGTGCTGCAAATGCCTGTTGGTGTAACACACTAGGAAAACACAGCAATAAGGCCTAGCTTCAGGAGTATATTTTGCAGGAATCACACTACGCCTGCTGTAAATGCTGCAAATGCCTGTTGGTGAAACACACCAGGAAAACACAGCAATACGGGCTAACTTCAGGTATATAATGTGCAGGAGGCACACTCCGCCCGCTGTAAGTGCTGCAAATGCCTGTTGGTGTAACACACCAGGAAAACACAGCAATACGGGCTAACTTCAGGTGTATAATGTGCAGGAGGCACACTCCGCCTGCTGTAAGTGCTGCAAATGCCTGTTGGTGTAACACACTAGGAAAACACAGTAATAAGGCCTAGCTTCAGGAGTATATTTTGCAGGAATCACACTACGCCTGCTGTAAGTGCTGCAAATGCCTGTTGGTGTAACACACCAGGAAAACACAGCAATACGGGCTAACTTCAGGTGTATAATGTGCAGGAGGCACACTCCGCCCGCTGTAAGTGCTGCAAATGCCTGTTGGTGTAACACACCAGGAAAACACAGCAATACGGGCTAACTTCAGGTGTATAATGTGCAGGAGGCTTAGCAACAATGACACTGACACTGTCCCCTGCCTATCCTTCTCTCTCCCTGCACACAAGGTTTATCAAAGAATATGACACTGACACTCTCCCTGCCTATCCTTCTCTCTCCCTGCACACAAGGTTTAGTAAAGAATATGACACTGACACTGTCCCCTGCCTATCCTTCTCTCTCCCTGCACACAAGCAGTGACCATAACATGATTTCATTTGATGTTAGTTGTAAGCAAAAATCACATACAGGAAAGATAAAAACACTTAATTTCAAGAGAGCAAATTTTCCAAGGATGAGCGCTGCTCTCCAGGACTTAGACTGGGAAGGAATATTGGCATCAATGGGCACAGAACAGAAATGGGAATTCTTCAAAAAGACTGTTTGTGAACTCACTGCAAAGTATATTCCCATGGGCAATAAGTTTAAAAGGCTAAAAATAAAACCTATGTGGCTCACTGCCAAAGTTAAAAAAGCTATAAACTATAAGAAAAGAGCTTTTAAAAAATATAAAAATGAGGGAACACTAGTGTCATTTAAATGTTACAAAGAATATAACAGGATATGTAAAAAGGAAATCAAGGATGCAAAAATTCAAAATGAACGACAGATTGCAAAAGATAGTAGGACAAACCCCAAAAAATTCTTCAAATATATTAATAGTAAAAAGGTCAAGTCTGAGCATGTAGGCCCTTTACAAAATAATCTAGAGTAGGTGACTGGGGACAAAGGGAAGGCTAATTTATTAAATACTTTCTTCAGTTCTGTGTATACAAAGGAACATGGGGGAGCTCATGTCCAAAATGGGGGTGGTAGTGACACAGCCCCAAATCCACAATGGCTCAAAAGTGATATGGTCCAGAAATATTTAGATGGAATAAAGGTGGATAAAGCACCTGGACCAGATGGCATACACCCACGGATCCTAAAAGAATTGAGCTCTGTCATTTCAAAGCCATTGTATTTAATTTTTAGGGACTCATTAATGACAGGAATAGTACCACTGGATTGGCGCAGGGCCAATATGGTGCCTATATTTAAAAAGGGAATTAAGTCTTTACCAAGTAACTATAGACCTGTTGGGAAAATACTGGAGAGATTAATAAAAGACCACATAGATGAGTTCTTGCTGGAAAAAAACTATTTAAGCAACAGACAGCATGGATTCATGAAAGACAGAAGTTGTCAAACAAACCTGATTTCTTTTTATGAAGAGGTAAGTAAGACCTTGGACAGAGGGGTGGCAGTGGACGTGGTATACTTGGATTTTGCAAAAGCGTTCGATACAGTTCCCCACACACAGCTCATATGTAAGGTAAAGTCTACAGGATTGGAAATATCAGTTTGTAAATGGATAGAAAACTGGCTAAAAGACAGAATTCAGAGAGTAGTGGTTAATGATTCTTACTCTGAATGGTCCAAGGTTATCAGTGGTGTACCCCAAGGTTCAGTGCTGGGACCCTTACTTTTTAATATGTTTATAAATGATATTGGGTCTGAGATCAAAAGTAACATTTCTGTCTTTGCAGATGACACCAAGCTATGCAGTGGAATAACGTCCTTACAGGATGTCGCCAATTTACAAGCCGACCTCAATGCTCTGTCTAATTGGGCGACTATGTGGCAGATGAGGTTTAATGTTGATAAATGTAAAGTTATGCACTTGGGGGCTAATAATATGAATGCATCATACATACTAGGGGGAGTACAACTGGGGGGATCCGTAGTGGAGAAGGATCTGGGGGTTTTGGTAGATCATAAGCTCAATAATGGCATGCAATGCCAAGCTGCGGTTTCCAAAGCGAGCAAAGTCCTTTCTTGTATTAAGAGAGGTATGGTCTCCAGAGAGAGAGATATCATTTTGCCCCTGTTCAAATCATTAGTAAGACCTCATCTGGAATATGCAGTTCAGTTTTGGGCCCCAGTTCTCAAAAAGGATATTGGGGAACTGGAGAAAGTGCAGAGAAGGGCAACCAAACTGATAAGAGGCATGGAGGAGCTCAGCTATGAGGAGAGATTAGAGGAACTGAATTTATTCTCTCTTGAGAAGAGGAGATTAAGGGGGGATATGATCAACATGTACAAATATATAAGGGGTCCATATAGTGAACTTGGTGTTCAGTTATTCACTTTACGGTCAACACAAAGGACAAGGGGGCACTCTTTGCGTCTAGAGGAAAAGAGATTTCACCTCCAAATACGGAAAGGTTTTTTCACAGTAAGAGCTGTGAAAATGTGGAATAGACTCCCTGCAGAGGTGGTTCTGGCCAGCTCAGTAGATTGCTTTAAGAAAGTCCTGGATTCTTTTTTAAATGTACATAATATAACTGGGTACTGACATTTATAGGTAAAGTTGATCCAGGGAATATCCGATTGCCTCTCGGGGGATCAGGAAGGAATTTTTTCCCCTGCTGTAGCAAATTGGATCATGCTCTTCTGGTTTTTTTTTGCCTTCCTCTGGATCAACTGTGGGTATAGAATTGGGTATATGGGATTTTACGACATATGTTTATTTTATTTTTTATTTTATTTTTTACGGTTGAACTGGATGGACTTGTGTCTTTTTTCAACCTGACTAACTATGTAACTATGTAACAAGGTTTAGTAAAGAATATGACACTGACACTGTCCCCTGCCTATCCTTCTCTCTCCCTGCACACAAGGTTTAGCAAAGAATATGACACTGACACTGTCCCCTGCCTATCCTTCTCTCTCCCTGCACACAAGGTTTAGCAAACAATATGACACTGACACTCTCCCTGCCTATCCTTCTCTCTCCCTGCACACAAGAATAGCACAAAGAATATCAACACTGTCCCTGCCTATCCTTCTCTTTCCCTGCGCCGGAACACACTACACAAGGCCGCCGCGCTGGCGGCCTTTTATAGTGTGAGGCCTCGTACACACGACCAATTTTCTCGTCCAAAACCGTCAAGAAAAGTGCCGCAAGAGCTTTTTTGTCGAGAAAAACGTTCGTGTGTATGGTTTTACGACGAGAAAATTGCCGAGAATCTCGACGAGAAAATAGAGAACCTGCTCTCTATTTTCTCGTCAGGATTCCAGATTTCCTCGTCGTGTTTCTCGTCGGCCTGTTTTGTGACGAGAAAATGGTTTGTGTGTATGCTTTTACGACTTTTCCAAAAGCGCGCATGCTCACAAGCAACTATGAGACGGGAGCGCATCTTCTGGTAAAACAAGCCTTCGTAATGGAGAGAGCACATTCGTCACGCTCCAAATTATTGCATCGTTTAAATGTTCTGCATTGAAATCTTCGTTAGAATGTTACATTAATCAAAACGAGTGACCTTCTTTTGCTGCTGATATTCACACAGAGTTATGACTATTTTTTTTAACCTTTTTCATGCTGCTCTTAAGAAGATTTATGTGTATTATATCGTGCAAGTTTTTAGGAATAATTTAAATGGTTATATTTTTCAAAATGATGTTAATTATAATTTCGCAATGTTTTGATAGTGATCTCCCATTTAATTTTGGAATCTATATTAGTTAAATTTTCCACCATGTTTTTTTGCAAATCAGATTTAGTTATTCTTTTGGGGGGTTGTTATCTGTCCCTTTTTTTGTCAGTCAAATGTATCTGCTTACTCCAAAGCTAGATTTTTAATTTTTACAAATACACATAGTCAAGTATGAACTTAAACAAAAATCACATTTATTCATGTTTTGAAATAAAATAAAGAGAAGGCAGCGCTGGAGAACCTGCTGCCATTTGTGCATCCCAGGGACCCCAGAGCACACAGCAACCCTGTGTGGACCCTAAAATTGGGAGCTTGAGAAGGCCAACATTTCTGAACACAATCTGATGCTGGCCTCCCAGAGGTCAGGAACAGCAGCAGGTGATATATATGTCCCAAGTGTGTGGTACTACAACAGGCTGCCTTCTGTCCGACCACAATGAAGCAAGGCCATCACTTCCTCTTCTTCCTGGCAACCTTCCCTGCAACCTTCCCTGAAGCCTTCCCTGCAGCCTTCCTTCTTCGTTTGGCTGGAGGCTGGGCCACTGGAGGGGTACTCCTGTCAGGAGGAGGAGGAGGAGATGTAGCAGAAGGGGGTGGGGCAGAAGAAGAAGGTGGAGGTGTAGCAGAAGGGGGTGGGGCAGAAGAAGAAGGTGGAGGTGTAGCAGAATCGGGTGGGGCAGAAGAAGAAGGTGGAGGTGTAGCAGAAGGGGGTGGGGCAGAAGAAGAAGGGGGAGGTGTAGCAGAAGGGGGTGGGGCAGAAGAAGAAGGTGGAGGTGTAGCAGAAGGGGGTGGGGCAGAAGAAGAAGGTGGAGGTGTAGCAGAAGGGGGTGGGGCAGAAGAAGAAGGGGGAGGTGGAGGTTGAGGTTGGGTCAGTTGTGCCACCTCACATATGGCGGTATTGGGGGTAATTTTCTCCATCACCCCCTTGTTGAGCAAGGTGATGAGCAGGGGCTCGCATAGGAGGCGTTGCTCCATGCTCATCACCTTGAACTTAGCCTCCACTAGGCCGGCAATGGCCTCTTCAGGGGATGTGGGCTCCTGGAGGGTGGCATGGGCCTCACGAATAAGGGCCATTGCTGCCTCACTCGTGCTCCTGTCCCTCCTGCCTCTTTTGGGAAGCCGGATGGGAGGTACCTGGGATCTGGTGCTTCTCATTTGCCCTGCCACCTCCTGTCTGCCACTGGGCCCTGCCACCTCCTGGCTGCCACTGGGCCCTGCCACCTCCTGTCTGCCACTGGGCCCTGCCACCTCCTGGCTGCCACTGGGCCCTGCCACCTCCTGGCTGCCACTGGGCCCTTCCTCCTCCTGCCTGACAGTTTCCAGACCCTCCTCCTGGCTGATTTCATCCTGTGTATGAAAAAGGGACATAGTTTAATATGTTGGTTTAATCTTTGCATCAAACTTTGTAATCCTGATTGAAGCAATTAGAATGTAAATCCATAAATCCTTGCTTTAAATTTACCACTACATCAGATTGACCATTTAGCACCCAATTAAGTGCAGACTAATGTCTACAGATCTTGATTTCACTTGTGGAATCCAAAATATTTTATGTTTGTCATCTTGACATATTTGTCAAACATTAAGTTTATCCCAATACATTTTCACTTAATACTATACCTGGCTCCAGATGGCCAAATCAGGATCATCCAGGATGGCTGCCTCCTCTTGCTCGAGAGAAGGCTCAGGTTGGCTGCAGGAAAGTCTGGGGGGAAGAGTGGAGAGTGATGGCCTTGTCTCAATGTGGTCATCCAGGAAGGACATCCTGTTGTAGTACCACAAAATCGGGACATAAACATCACCTGCTGCTGCTCCTGACCTCTGAGAAGCCAGCACCTTAGAGCGTTCAGTCCTGTAGGTACCTCTCAAGCTGCCAATTTTAGTGTCCACTTGTTTTGCTGTGGCTGTGGACACCTTGGTATGCACAAATGGGAGCAGCTTCTCCAGCGCTGCTTTTCTCACCCCTCTTTTTTTGTGGATGGGGTTTTTCGTCTCCCACAGAGCGGGCAGCTCCCTTACCCGGTCAATAAATTCCGCCAGGAAATCCTTGTCGCTTATAAAGACATTCATATTGTATCTGCAAGTTAAATAAATTATATATAACTAATGTGAGGCAAACAGTCTAACCTCCTTAACATCCTAGTCACCATATATATCCTCCAACATTCTCAAGACAGTATAGGCCAACAATTTGTACAAGTCACAAAATCACATACCTTCGTTCGCACGTCCGTCACTTGAACTCCTCTCTCCGCACACCGAACGTACTATAGTCACATGTGTGTTTGCTATATACACACCACGCATGCGTCAAAATACGAACACGTCGCTCCGCACACGTCGCCCGCCCATGACGTTCTAACTAACATCTTTTCCCCGCCCCTTCTCTTTCGGCGCGCAGACAGATATGGCGGAGTTACAGCAGGTGTCTGATAATTCCGCAACTAACAAGGAGGAGACAAGCCCGGAGACCGAGGAAACGTCACGATCAAGGAGGAGATTCAAGGCATCGAATATGTCTTTGGCGGAGATGGCGGAGATGGTGGACATCTTGATCAAGTCTGATTATGATGCAAAGCATGGGCCGTTTAGCAAACCAAATAGAAGGAAGGCCAAAATCCTCACTAAAGTCGTGAAGAGTCTGAAGACGAATTTCGGGGTGAAACGCTCAAATGAGTAGCTCAGAAAGAGGTGGTCAGACCTCAAACTGAGGGAGCCAGAGCAGTTGAGGAGCATAAAGAGAATGCTCGCTAAAAGTAAGTAAAATGTAGACTTTTCTGCTATTAATCTTTTTCTAAACTTACATGTTGCTCTTTATTTTGGTTTCTCATATTGGACTCCCTTCCAAAATGTAATATTTTGAACTTGGTTGGGCACAGTAATCGTTCGTTACGTTACAGACACTTCGTTCGGCCACTATCCGCTGTTTTGGCTTATTTTATAGCCACAAAAGTAATTAGACATCTGCCATTTTTGGTCAAATATTGTGACGAAATTTTTAGGCTAGATGATGTGTTTGTAAAGAGAATGAAATGCAAACTTTTATCAGTGTAAAGGAGACGACACTCAGCAGCTGCTTCCACATCTGTACTTTGGAGCACTATAGTGTGGGCCACCAGACCCACCTTTTTTGGGTGTCCCACACAGGTGCATCAGTGAATTTTTGTGGTGCCTCCATGTCAAATAAATTACATCCAAAGGTGAATACTAAACATATTCTTGGTCATAAATAATGCATTCTTCTTTAAATTCCGCCCAAACACACACTTGTACCACACTTCCAAGCAATTTAGCCTGTTTTTATTTTAACATTGAGATTTACAGTGTGATAAATAGACCTTTTGTTTGATTCTCATAGGGGAGAGAAGACTGGGAGGAGAACACTCCAGGGAGCACATGCACCCCACAACTTCCAAGCAACCCCAAACTCCCAAAGACCCACAACCGAAAGATGTGCAGGAAGTTGAGGTGGAGGAAGGAGAAGTGCAGGAAGGAGAGGTGGATGACGTTGTGGATCTGGTCACCACAACAGGTCAGTATCTGTCACCACAGCTTTAGGTAAGAGATGTAGGCCTGCAGAGTTATAATACCTTCTGTTTTTTGTTTTTAGGGGATATAAATGTTGTGAAGGATAGTACACGGTTCTCTGCTGACAGTGCCCTCCGCCTCATCCAGCAATTGATGGAATGTAGCACGGAACTGGACCTAATTAAACAAAGAATCCATGTGATGGAACAAACATTTAAAAACATTCTCGATGTTTTGGGGAGAATTCAATAAGCCATCCAAACACATTTGTTTTTACATGTTTGTTATTGCACATTTTAGAATATTTTTGACAATCAAACCAGCCAAAAATTGAATCTGCACACAGTGTGTCAACATGTGCTATCTGCCATCAGGGGATATCCATGTACGTCTTTTGGGGGTGCAACCCCTTCCTCGTATCTAAAGTCGGTGAACTGAGGAAGGGGTTGCACCCCCAAAACACGTCCATTGATCACCCCTGATGGCAGATAGCACATGTTGACAATAGGGATCAGGATTGTAAACTTCCTAGATGAAAAAAATCCCAAATGTGTGCATATTCAATTTTTGGCTGGGCAAGGGGTGGCAGGACCCCATATTAGGACGGGCACATAGAGACATAGTTTGTGTAAGTGAATGTCTCAGATTGCTCAGAGGTATCCAATGTTGTAATTTTTGGAATGCAACTATTATTTTTGTATTTTCATAAGCAAAAAATTGTGTGAATGTGCACAGAGTAAAATATTTGACCACAAACAACGTGTAGCTTCTTTTTATAATACCCTCTAAGCTTATTTGGTTATTTTGTAAGGTTACATAGTGAAATGGTTGTTAGTTACTAAAGTAAAATACGCTTGGCACCACAAATGCACTAAGACAAACTAGGAGACAGGAAAGAACAAATAATTAAAGGTTTAAACAAGCTTTTTATTTGGATCCTTAGACATAGGCTGGCATAGGAATTGCCCCCCTACCCGTGAAATACTCCATGTATTTGTCCCGAACCTCACGGGCATTTTGGGAGGGCAAGCCAGGACGGGCAGATTCCAGGCCCGGCAGGGGATTTGCAGGGGAAAGTCCAGCCTCTGGCAAAACTGAGGCCATATAGGAATTTGATTTTTGGCTCAGAAAGTTGTGTAGCACACAGCAGCATAATACGACATAGTTTATTTTGTAGTCCGCCAAGTGTATTGAAGTCATAAAAAGGCGGAACCGGCTGGCCATTATGCCAAAGGCATTTTCGACAACTCTTCAGCCCCTGGCCAGCCGGTAATTGAACACCCTCTTGTCTGGGGTCAGGGTCCTCTGAGGAAATGGCCTCATAAGACGCCGTCCGAGTCCGAAGGCTTCATCAGCCAAAAAAACAAAGGGGAGTCCTTCAATATTCCCTGCATCCGGTGGCAATGCAAGGTCGTCACTCTGGAGACGGAGGGCAAACTCCGTCTGGATGAAGGATCCCCCATCGGACATCCGGCCATTCTTCCCTACATCAACATAGAAGAATTCATACCGTGCTGACACCACCGCCATCAGCACAATGCTATGAAACCCCTTGTAATTGTAGTAGTAGGACCCAGAACGGGGTGGCGGCACGATGCGGACGTGCTTCCCGTCTATGGCACCACCGCAGTTGGGGAAGTCCCACCGCGTGGCAAACTCCGATGCCACAGTCTGCCATTCCTGTGGCGTGGAAGGAAGCTGTGGAGTGAAACAAGATGAAATAATATTAGAATACAAAAATCATACATTACAAGGAAAATCTCTAAAAAAACATTAGAGGCCAACATCAATCAAATTCTACGTTTATTAAGGTGTTTAAAATAAGTATAATGGAAGGCTCATTTATCATATTCATCACCCCCTCTGATGGGCCATTACTAAATTATTTTGGGGGGGGGGATGTGTTTGGCCACAGGATAGCATTGCAGTGGCGGTGCGTCCAGAGTGGGCGCTGGAGCACTGCCCCCTCTCTCCTGTGCCCATCACTCAGAACAATACATAGGTTCATGCGTTGCATGAACCTATGTATTGTCTATGCCACCCACTATTCAGGTGGATGGCCTCTTGTAAAGCGACCGACATATGAATAATTGCGGCATTTAGGGGGTTCAAATTGCATAGCAGAAACAGGTAGTAAAATAGTCTTGCACATTACAACCTGAGGGATGTAATTGGCTTCCTAAAAGTAAAATAGGGGACGCAGGGGGGGGGCATTCCTTGGGGAAACACTGGCAGGCTGCTCTGCCAATCATGTTCACCAAGTCTGTTTAATGGTAACATGATTGGCTGATGCAACATCAAGGGAAGGAGAACACATCAAGGACAGAAGAAGGATGGCGCTGACCACAAGAAGGTAAGTGCAGGGCTGGGGGGAAACTGGCTGCATTAGAGGGGACTAAATGGCTGCATTGGAGGGAACAAAATGGCTGCATTAGAGGGGACAACTGGGGGCGTTTAATAGGCACCAGAGCAAAAAAGGAGGACGTTTATTTCCTAAATTGGGGTTTGAACCCCCAAACATTTGGAGCAACAGGCGCCCCTGCTGGAAAAGTTAGTGAAGGGAAATATTTATGGAGGAGAAAAAAGGGGCAATCTAAAGCTTCCAGCATGCATGGGGACAAAGGGGACATTCTCAGCATATTACAATCATGGTAATTAGGGAAGGATGAAAGAAATACAATACATTAGCATACATGTAATACATAAAATGTGATGTTAAGGGCGAAAACTTACCCTAATATAGTCCTCCTGCAGGACTTGTATAATGGCAGAACAGGTGTCTGGGATTATGAGGCCCAGAGCCTGGGGGGAGATGCCTGTGGTGAACTTCAAGTCCTGAAGACTTCTCCCTGTTGCCAGGTAACGCAACGTGGCGATGAGCCTCTGCTCAGCACTGATGGCTTCCCGCATAACGGTGTCCTTCCTGGTAATATAGGGGGACACCAAAGCCAACAGTTCCTGAAAAACGGGGTCAGACATCCGCAGAAAATTCCTGTAGTCCTCAGGATTATTCTCGACGATCTCCCGCAGCAGAGGCATATGGCAGAATTGGTCCCGCTGGAGCAACCAATTCTTGGTCCATGAACTCCTCCTCACACCATTCATGGACTGGTCTTGGTCCAAAACAAGCAGACCAACACCAAGCGCACGCACAGCACGAACTCGACGACGAGAATGTCCAGGCGACATGGCTAAGAAACGGTTGTCTTATCAGAACGTACAGAACAGAACGCACTTTAGAACAGCAAGGCCTATGAATAACGAACTGAAAATCAGAAACGAACAGGCAAGAACGCACTGTAAAACAGATATGACCTGCCTAGACGCCCTGAAAGTCAAGATACGAACCCACAAGCACAAACTGAACCGCAGAAAACGATCTGAAAAGTAGGAAGACTGAAAAGCGCGAATCGTCTCTTCCCAAACTTTTACTTCACACGCGGTAACACGAGATCAGCAAAAGCAGCCCAAGGGGTGGCGCCAAGAAAAAAGATCTTCCCCTTTATAGTGCCGTCGTACGTGCTGGACGTGACCGCGGAGAACAACGACGAAATTGGAAATTGTCAGTGTGTACGCATGGAAAGCTTGACGAGAAAATCGACAAGCTTAACAAGAATCTCGTCGAAAAAAACGGCGTGTTTTTTACGACGAGAAACTCGGTCGTGTGTACGAGGCCTCAGGCGTGTGCTAAACCCCCTGAGCTATAATTGGCCACAGGCAACCTGCCTGTGGCCAATTATGGCTCTCCTAGCTGCCGGCGCTGTGATTGGCCAAGCATGCGGGGTCACAGTGCATGCTTGGCCAATCACAGCGCCGGGATTGCACTGCGATGGCGCAGTGTATTGTGGGCCGTTCGCGTCACTCGAATTTGGCGCGAACGGCCCAAATCGTTCGATGTTCGCCGAACGGTCGAACAGCCGATGTTCGAGTCGAACGTATGTTCGACTCGAACACCGAGCTCATCCCTAATCAGGAGCGTCTAGAAGATGTGTCATACGAAACGTACGTCGAGGCGGTACTTGGTCACGTACAGACATCACATCCGGTCCCCCTGGCTCACCGCTGTCGTAGGTGGAACGCACGCCAGTCTTCTCACGAACGGGACACACATCCACTCTGAAAATGCCTTACAGCCTCAGTGCCGGGTCTGTGGTACTTTTAAAGTAAGTAGCCATTTGGCTTTCTTTGTATCAGTGTTTTTATCACATTAAACGGGATTACACTATTTTGGTTCCCATTTTTATTTGCATATCCGTCCTGAGCCTCCACGTAGTGAGTGGTTGATCCAGCATTCACATCTCTTTCCATTTAACAAGTGTCATCTTGCTGCAAGCGCACTTGACCTCTTTTTTCATTAAAAGGGTCAACATCCTGTGGTAAACTGCCATCCATACATTGAGCACTTTGGGTGTTATTTCACAGTCGGTGAAGGTGGATATCTTTTATTTGGCACTGGAACTTTACTTTACAGGATGTTCAACTAGCCCAGTATGGGTTTTTTTCAAATGCATGTTGCATTGAAGATAATGACTTTTTAGCAGTCGAACACATTTCATTGGACTTTTCACTGGTTCATGCTTGGCAATTTGTTTGTTATACACCGTTTTCATGCACATTGTCACTTTATCGGTATATGATATTTGTTAACTGGGGGGCTATTCGGTAGCATCATTGTCATCAAATCACATCATTGTTTTGCATTATTATTGGTGCACCTAGGCATGCTGGTGTGTTTGCATTTATAACTATTATATCTAGTCACATTATATATATATATGTTTACCATTTAATATTTTATCTACGGTAATTTAGCACAATCAATTGTGCACAGCGCCCCCACACATTTATATTTATATATTTATGTTCTTTTTCACTATTGCATCAGTGGTTTCCCATTGAGGTTTGGGGTTGCAGCTTTATCATCACATATTCAATTTTTCAATTTATCTGTCACAAGATATTTATTTTTTCACTATACACCTGAGTGAAGCCTGTCCTCATGGCGGTTCCTATATATAGGCCCTCTAGTGGTCAAATCAAGGTAAATAAAATCTGGGACCTTGTCGGGCAACCAACACGTTGTAAAGGGTCCTATACATAACTGGTTTAATCAACCCAGATATTACTATGTAAAACTTCATGATAAATACACATGTTAAAATGGTGAGTGTTGGATATGCAAAAAAAGCATGGATGTATTAGACATATTCACAATAACCCAGTTATAACCATGTAAAACTCCTCACATATTATTTAAAAATATACATAAAAAATATACAAAATGTATATATATGAGTACAATGGGCATTTTGGATCTCTAACAAATCCAATCAGAAATATATAAAAACCGATGTCAATTGTAAAGATTAAAAGTAATGCCAATTATGTAAAAACTAATAGATAGCGGGGTACGGAATATTCTGAACTAAAATATAAGAATTAAAGTATAAAGTGGAAATCTTCTTGGGGAGGGAATATCTCAGTGGGGGATCTATAAGTTAGAAGTTAAGCAATTCAAATCAATATCAATATTGAGGCCCCCAGGATTTAGAGACCTCAATAAATATATCCACCTGGTCTCATTTTGTGACACTTTGATCCTTTTATTATCTCCCATCCAATGTCCCTTAATTTGATCTATTCCATAGAAGATAAGTCCAGTGGGATCCCAATGGTATACCTCTTTAACCACTTCAGCCCCGGAAGGATTTACCCACTTCCTGACCAGGCCATTTTTTGCGATACTGCACTGCGTCGCTTTAACTGACAATTGCGCAGTCATGCGACGTTGTACCCAAATTAAATTGATGTTCTCTTTTTCCCACAAACAAAGCTTCCTTTTGATGGTATTTGATCACCTCTGTGGTTTACATTTTTTGCGCTATAAACAAAAAAAGAGCGTAAATTTAGAAAAAAAACAATATTTTTAACTTTTTGCTATAAAATATATCCAAAAATAAAATTTAAAAAACAAAATTTTCATCATTTTAGGCCAATATGTATTCTTCTACATATTTTGGGGAAAAAATATCGTAATAAGTGTATATTGATTGGTTTGCACAAAAGTTATAGTGTCTACAAAATAGGGGATATATTTTTGCCATTTTTATTATAATTTTTTTGTTTACTAGTAATGGCGGTGAGCAGCGTTTTTTAGCGGGACTAGGACATTGCAGCAGACAGATCGGACACTTTTGACACTTTTTTGGGACCACTGACATTCAAACAGCGATCAGAGCTAAAAGTAGCCACTAATTACTGTATAAATGTCAATGACAGGGAAGGGGTTAAGTATTCCCTAGGGAGGTGTTTCTTACTGTGAGGGGGGTGGACTGACTCGGAGTAGAGAGAGATCACTGTTCCTGATCATTAGGAACAGCAGATCTCTCTCTACTTCCGTGACAGAATGGGGATCTGTCTGTTTACATTAACAGATCCCCGTTCTGGCTCTCTGAGGAGCGATCGGGCGGACATCGCGGCTGCTGGCCACGTGCATCGGCTCCTGCGTCGCACTGCGGGTGAGCGTATGCAACCTTTAGCTCTTAAAGCAGCCGACGTACACCTACGGCGATTTGCGCAGCCGTGCCAACCTGCTGCAGTATAATGACCGCGGCTGGTCAGCAAGCAGTTAAAGTGTCTGGAGAGGCTGTGTTTAGGGAAACCTTTCCTGATATTATTGATATGTTCCCTAATCCTAACAAACAGGGACCTGGTAGTTCTTCCCACGTATTGTAACCAGCAGGGGCATTCGATAATATAGTAATATGTGTGCTGGTACAAGTAATCAATTCTCTAAATTTGTATTCCTCATTCGTTCTGCCTGTGTCCTGTGCAATCGTCGGACATTGAGTCCATGGTACCTCCCACTGGGCTCTCGCTGTGTATTATCACAGCGGGAGCGGGTCGCCAGCGGCACGCACGTGCTCCCCAGACCTTGAAGTGTCAGATCATGTACTAGGTACGTGATCTGGCGCAGGGCGACTGCCCTGCCACAGTATATCTGTGGTGGGCGGTCATAAAGTCATTAAAGTAGATATACGTAGTGTGTATAATATTCGATTGGTTAATTTTGTAAATTAAATACTTGTTTTTTTGCATTGCGGTGATGCCGATCTGCAGCCACTTCATATCTACATGCATGTAATCCAAGATGGCTGCATGGTATTTTTGAATGTTAGTTTCCTGATGGTGACAACATTGTACCATATGTGTGTATGTGTGTTGCTATGGCTACCTGTATTCTCCATCAGGTGAACATGCAGAAGCACAATTGGGAGGCCGAGACAAAGTGCTGTCAACCTATAACAGGAAATTTCTGAACAATGTCCTTCATTAATGAAAGTTGCAGATTTAAAAATATTTTAAATTACTTTCTAAAATTACATTAACGTGTTACATGGCAAGTTTACATATTATTTTAGAGATTGACAAATTTACATATTCTTTTAGGAAGTCCATAGGGCTGTACTGAATATATATGCGTGACCATATTTACAAAATAAAACCTATGCTTCAGAAAGAATCTCAAGTAATCCAATTTTCTTGAAACATGAATTGGTTTTATTCACACTTTAGTAGTGGAAACTCACCAGAAAATGTAAAAAAATGTTCTGAGCTCATGGAAATGGTAGTTAAGAAGTGACCCTTTACAACAAGGGTCCTCAAACTACGGCCCGCGGGCCGCATCTGGCCTGCCAGTGTGATTTACCCGGCCAACGGACTGCCTCTTTAACATTGCAGCAAACATTGCAGCAATCTCCCTTTTTGTTTATTTTTTTTTGCCGCCCGTGGACCCCTGCCGCCGCTAGAGGTCCGGCCGGCGGAGGAAATGTCTCCGACGGCGGCCATTTCCCAGAAGACCACAGACGAGTTATAAACGAGAAGGGAGCCTGCCGAGTGGCTACTATAAAAATGGAGCTGCAGCACCGCCCACCCCCCGCCCCCGGCCTGTCTGTCATCTGTGACCTGTTGTGGAAAGGGGTGGCGGGTGGGCGGTGCCACAGCTTCATTTCTAGTGTAGCCACTTGGCAGGCTCCCTTCTTGTTAATAACTCGTCTGTTGCCTTCTGGAAAATGGCCGCATCTGATTTGTTCCCCCTCAGCCTTCAGTAATGGCGGCGGAGACACCGCTGCTGGGATATAGAAGGTCTCTAATGGGGGGGACACCTGAAATGTAAGGAAGCACTCCGCTGGGGACACCTGAGATGTAAGGAAGAACTCCGCTGGGGACACCTGAGATGTAAGGAAGCACCCCGCTTGGGACACCTGAGATGTAAGGAAGCACTCCGCTGGGGACACCTGAGATGTAAGAAAACACTCCGCTGGGGACACCTGAGATGTAAGGAAGCACTCCGCTGGGGACACCTGAGATGTAAGGAAACACTCCGCTGGGTTCACCTGAGATATAAGGAAGCACTCCGCTGGCTGGGGACACCTGAGATATAAGGAAGCACTCCGCTGGGAACACCTGAGATGTGAGGAAACACTCCGCTGGGGACACCTGAGATGTAAGGAAGCACTCCGCTGGCTATGGACACCTGAGATGTAAGGAAGCACTCCGCTGGGGACACCTGGGGACACCTGAGATGTAAGGAAGCACTCCGCTGGTTGGGAACAGTGACACCTGAGATGTAAGGAAACACTCCGCTGGCTGGGGACAGTGACACCTGAGATGTAAGGAAGCACTCCGCTGGCTGGGGACAGTGACACCTGAGATGTAAGGAAGCACTCTGCTGGCTGTGGACAGTGACACCTGAGATGTAAGGAAGCACTCCGCTGGCTGGGGACAGTGACACCTGAGATGTAAGGAAGCACCCTGCTGGCTGGGGACAGTGACACCTGAGATGTAAGGAAGCACTCTGCTGGCTGGGGACATTGACATCAGGGCTCCAACTGATTCTGCATTATGGTGAGTTGAACTATTTAATTTTATATTACAATGTAATAATAGAAATAATGCGCTTCAATCACCCTGACACCATAACAACCATGGTGCCGGGATGATTGAAGCGCTAACACCAGATGTTTGGAGTATCTTTATCTGCTGATCGTTAAACTTTCTGGAATATACATATTTCTATTGTGTTTGGGGGAAGACTGTGATGGGGGAGTCTGTTATGGGGGGAATCTTATAGGGGGATCTGTGAGGGGGGAGTCTGTTATGGGGGGTCTGTTATGGGGGGCTCTGTGATGGGGGTGTCTGTTACGGGGGGCTTTGTGATGGAGAGGAGTTTGTATTGGGGGGCTTTGTGATGGGGGGTCTGTGATGGGGGATTTTTTATGGGGGGCTTTGTGATGGATGACCTTATATGGGGGCTTTTTGATGGGGGGAATCTGTGATGGGGGATCTATGATGGAGAGGTTCTGTGATGAGGGGGTTCTGTGATGCCGAGGGGGTTCTGTGATGAGGGGAGTCTGTGAAATACTAATAAGTTTATGTTGATTAAAATAGTTTTTTAGTTTAAATATTAAATTGTTTTTTTCCTGTTTTTTTTGCACTACAAATAAGATGTGTGCATAGGAATTTGTTCATATTTTTTTTTAAACTATAGTCCGGCCCCCCAACAGTCTGAGGGACTATGTACTGGCCCCCTGTTTAAAAAGTTTGAGGACCCCTGCTTTACATTGACCTACCAATCTTGTAAATCTGTGCAAACATCATTTGTGTACAATGCAGAAGTTAGGTGTATGGCATGGTTCGTTACAGTGACTACACCTAGAAAATAGAAAAATCACATGGCCTTGTTTTATATTTGTAACTGGAGCTAGACCATACATATCAGATCCCAAATTGATACATGGTTATAGTTTATTACTAGTATAAATATGACAAACTGAATCTGTTGATATTTATGTTTGTTGAATTGATAATAATTGTATCTTTCAACTATAATAAAATATTTCTCCTTTTTGACATTTTGTTATATTTACTGTCTAATTTTCTGATTATTCCTTAAAAAAAGAAAAGTAACTAAAAATTTTGCAAAATATTTAAAGAATTATAATATGGCTATGGAATAAAAACTGGTTTTGAGGGGAATTAATTTAGAGTGACAGAAGAACACTAACCATCTCAGTGAATTAAAAAGAGAGGCTTGAAATATTTGAAACATAAAAGAGCTTGTTAAATAATTTGACTATGGAACAGACCTTTACAACAGCTGTAAGATCAATTCAGAAGTAATATGCACCATATCAAAAGTGATAACTTAGCGTATGCTGCCTATCACTGTAAATATAGCAATGGGCTGGCTTTGGTTAGCAGCACAGAATATTTCTACTGAAGTCTTAGGCCCCATGCACACGAGACGCTGTTATTTGCTGTTAAACGCACGTTCAGAGGCAGTTGGACACTTTTTTCAACTGCTCCTGAACCCATTCAATGTTATCCTATGTGTCCATGCACACAGTCTCGTTTATTGCCGTTTTTAGGCAGTTGCGTTTAACCTCGTTTTTCCAGAAGCAAAAAAATGGGTTCAGACGCAAAAGTTTTCCACGTTTCAGACGCAAAACATGGCTAAACGCCGCTAAACGCGGCAAAACGCGGGTACCGGCGTTTTGCCGCGATTTCGTTTATTAGCGTTTTTAAAGGTGACCTATTTTTTTACATTAGAAATCTCAAAAATGATGGCAAATGATGAAAAACCATCAAAAAAATATGAAAAAAAAATGTAATTGCTTGCATTGCACTGTAGACAATCCACAACTTGTGGCAGGTGACGTGGCAAGTGGACAATCCACAACTTGTGGCAGGTGATGTTGCCAGGTGACGTGGCCAGGTGACATGGCAGGTGACGTGGCAGGTGGACAATCCACAAATTCTGGCAGGTGACGTTGCCAGGTGACGTGGCAAGTGGACAATCCACAACTTGTGGCAGGTAACGTGGCCAGGTGACGTGGCCAGGTGACATGGCAGGTGACGTGGCAGGTGGACAATCCACAAATTGTGGCAGGTGACGTGGCAGGTGACGTGGCAAATGGACAATCCAAAACTTGTGGCAGGTGACGTGGCCAGGTGACGTGGCAGGTGGACAATCCACAAATTGTGGCAGGTGACGTGGCAGGTGACGTGGCAGGTGACGTGGCAAGTGGACAATCCAAAACTTGTGGCAGGTGACGTGGCCAGGTGACGTGGCAGGTGGACAATCCACAAATTGTGGCAGGTGACGTGGCCAGGTGATGTGGCAGGTGACGTGGCAGGTGGACAATCCACAAATTGTGGCAGGTGACGTGGCCAGGTGATGTGGCCAGGTGACGTGGCAAGTGGACAATGCACAACTTGTGGCAGGTGACGTGGCCAGGTGACGTGGCCAGGTGACGTGGCAGGTGACGTGGCAAGTGAACATTCCACAACTTGTGGCAGGTGACGTGGCAGGTGACATGGCCAGGTGACGTGGCCAGGTGACGTGGACAGGTGATGTGGCAAGTGGACAATCCACAACTTGTGGCCAGGTGACGTGGCAGGTGACGTGGCAAGTGGACAATTCACAACTTGTGGCAGGTGACGTGGCAGGTGACGTGGCCAGGTGACGTGGCAAGTGGACAATGCACAACTTGTGGCAGGTGACGTGGCCAGGTGACGTGGCCAGGTGACGTGGCAGGTGACGTGGCAAGTGAACATTCCACAACTTGTGGCAGGTGACGTGGCAGGTGACATGGCCAGGTGACGTGGCCAGGTGATGTGGCAAGTGGACAATCCACAACTTGTGGCCAGGTGACGTGGCAGGTGACGTGGCAAGTGGACAATTCACAACTTGTGGCAGGTGACGTGGCCAGGTGACGTAACAGGTGACGTGGCAAGTGGACAATCCACAGCTTGTGGCAGATGATGTGGCAAGTGATACGCTAAATACAAGTACACTGCTGCTCTCTCAGCTGCTGGTCTCCCAAAATGGCTGAAATGGTTAAATAATAATGTTTTTTGAGCTTAGGGAGGGTCTTATGATGTTTCTTAACTAAACGCCTATAGACGCAAACGCGGTAAAACGCCGCTAAAATCGCGGCAAAACGGGCGTTTTTAAACGCCGGTTTTAGCCTTTAAAAACGTGTGTTCAGCAGAGTTTGCACCGGCGTCTCGTGTGCATGGGGCCTTAGGTTTAGAAGAAAGTAGGATGCCTTTCAACCCCAAACATGTACTACAAGGTCTAAAGAGGATGTTTGTAATCCTAAAAATTAGAGGTGCTCCAAATGGGAATTTTGGCGTGGAAACCGAAAATGCTGGATGCAGAAAACCAAAACCGAAAATTACAGTTTAAATTTTTATTTTTTTATATATATATATATATATATATATATATATATATAATTGTATTATATTCAACATTTTAATTAATATCATGAATTTAAATTGATTTTATTGTCCGCCATTATTGGCACCTTTAGCGCAAGAAAAGCTCAAGAAAAATATATCCCTTTAATTTCTATTTATGTCTTCCCACTGGTCCCTTGCTGCATTTTTGGTCAGTTAAAAAAAAAACGCACCAAAAACGCACCTCCCCATTGAAATGCACTGAAAACGCAGCAAGAACATATCAATAACGCCCCCGTTTTACATTTTTGATGTGTTTTTGAGTCACATGACCTATGAAAAACACACCATAAGCATAGTAAAATCGCAGCAAAATTGTGGCAAAATCATTGTGTTTTTGGCGCTCGACTTTTTCCGCAAAATGCCGATAACACCATTCTCGGCATCAGCTGCCGAGCTTTCCGTGCACCTCTACTAAAAATACATACAAACCCAAAGCTTAGACAAATTCATAGCTTGATGTAGAAGAGATGTCTTGGCTGTATACTGTAGGTACCGTATGTTGTGCTGGCTGTGCCAATCATTACAGAAACTTCCTATCAAAATCACTGACAATAGCTGAGATATTATCCCAAGATAATTAACTTTAGGGTATCATGACATGTTTTAAGGCATGGTAAAATTCCTTATATGCCAGTTACATAGTAAAACATATCTATATGCTAATTAAGTGAATGAGGGAAAAAAAATCTTAATGATTGCACCATTTGCAAAAATACCTATCACTGCTTATGACAGTCACAGAACCACATACCAGAATCCCAAGTTCAAGGTTTGCAGCTTTGTCCACACATCAATCAGAGTTTTATAGACAAATTGCTCAGCTGTACTGTATGTCAGCATTTCCCATTCACCTGTGCTTCATAGCCTGAAACAGACATTTGGATAATCTCACTCTTACGTTACCTATGGGCAGATTTATTTTCTTGTGTCCTAATTGTGATGATATCTGCAAAAAGATACAGAATGACAGAGCCATGAGTAAAGAACCAAGGATGAGATAAAAAAAAAAAAAAAACAATGTAGTGAATTAGCTTCTACAGAGATTTTTCTTTACAGAGGTAATTATATGCAGTATGGTGAAATAAGAATTAGGGCATGTTCACATGAACATAAGACCAGATTAAGCCTTCTATAAAGCATATGTAAAAGCATTTTTTTTGTTTTAATGGAATTGGCAAGAGTTTGATCAGGGTTTCACAGCCGGGGTTCTGCTGAACCTTAGGTTTCAGAAATAGTTCTGCCTCCACTGCAGCAAATTTATATTTGCCCAATGGTGGGTTTATGTTTCCCATTGTAGATGCCATGTATTAACACCTGGAGCTGAGAGGGGCTTCTCTTGCACCTCTTGTCTAACACCCCTGGTAGTGATGACAGGGGGAATGAGGGCACAGAGTGGTACAAGGGCCTGTGTAGCAGGTAACGCAAGCTGGGGTTTGCAGGAAGCAGATGACCATAGATCACCAGGCAAGAATCAGGAACTGGAACACAGTGACACTTGATTGGTAGCAGGAGTGTAGCCAGGACACAAGCCAATAGGTTATGAACAGCTGGGCAGCAAGGTACTGGGGCATCAGGCAGAGACCAAGTCAGGACACAAGCTGGGATCGGTACACAACTGGGCAGGGAGGTACAGGAATGCAAGACAGAAGCAGAGTCAGAATACAGCAGGCAGGCAGAAATCCAAGGACAGGTCAGGGGCAAGCCGAGTCATACACATGTAAGCAGATAAAGCAGGAACTAGCTGAAGACCCCTTGCAATCCATCCATGTCAGAGTCCAACTTAAATAGGTAATTTGGCGCCAGTGCTCGTACATGTGCGCATGCACCTGCACATGCGCTTATGTTTTCTCCATGCGCTTATGTTTTCTCCATGCGCTAATACGCTTCTGCGAGTGTGACAATGCCTGTTTTGCATTGAGCTTCTGCTCAAACTTATGAGCATACACATAAGTATGAGCATGAGCAAGCATTTTCATTCCAACAAGTACTGAGCTTCTTTAACATTATCTCTCCTCAGCTTGATGTTAATCATGTGAGGTTCCACTTGCCAACATAGAGGAAGCCACAATACAAGTCAAGTCAAGTCAAGCTTTATTGTCATTCTACTACACGCGAGGACATACAGTAGAACAAAATGTCGTATCTCACAGGGCCATGGTGTAAATATACAAAGAATAAAAACACAGTGAAGAACAACAAAAAAATATATATATTACATCTGGAAACTACGTAACTGTGCATATGCTGTATATTTCCAAAAGTCTTTGTAGCAGCAAGTGTTTATAAAAGTGTCTAGTGCATATTCAAGAGTAAAAAGGAGGGGACGTGAGACATTCCTGGTCACAATTTATAGGTTATAAAAGAGGTTTCAAAGAGGATTGGAGTTGAGGGCTCTCACAGCCTGGGGGGAAAAAACTGTTGAGCAGTCTCACAGTCCTAGTTTTTATACTCCGGTACTTTCTACCTGATGGAAAGAGCTGGAAGAGACTGTGGGACGGATGGGTAGGATCCCTCACGATACTGGTAGCTTTGCTGGAGCATCAAGTATGGAAAATTTCCAGGATGGAGGGGAGAGAGACACCAATAATCTTTTCAGCCATCTTCACTAGCAGGGTCTTGCGGTGATAGATGTAAGCTAGGAGCTGACTAACAACTATGAGGGATTCTTTCAAATAGGTGCATGACAACAACTGAAGAAAGGTGCTAAAAAGGGGGCTAATGCCCTAGATTTTCATACTTGTGCCACACCAGACTGGTCTGACTTCACATACAACTTTATGTTCAGTGCGCATGGGCTACTAATGATTGCTTGCACAAAACTAACTATTGGATCCCTATCAATATATCTAATGGTTCCAATAAGATAGGCAATTATTGTTAATACTAAGCCCCAATGCCTATGTTGAGCACCAATGTCAACATTAAAGTTCTGCCCTGAGCACCAATGCAAAGTTAAAGATTTGCACTAAATATCAATGCAAAGTTTGAATTTTGCAATTAGCACCAATGCAGAGTGCATTTTGCAATGAACACCAATGAAAAGTTTAGCTTTGACACTGAGCGACAGTTCAAAGTTAGTGTTTCCACTAAGCATCAAAGTAAAGTTAGGGTGGGTGAGGTCGTGAACGTCAGCTTCCAGAGAAATCTCAGAATAGGGTTTAACCATTCCCTAATTTATCAAAAAGGAAAAAAATAATGTTTGGGCTATTCTTGACTGCCATCTAAAGGTACTGATTTCTCATATCGTTTATTTATATTGAGTTGCCTACATGGTCTAATGCAACTGTTGGATGACTACATCTTCCTTCCTGGGTATTTGATATTGGATTCAATATTTGTCAACCATACATGTGTGCAGTGGCCAGCCCCTTATCAGTAGATAACCCTGTAAATAATCTCCCTACCCATGGTTACCTTAAACTATCTCAACGGATAGGGCAATACAAAAAAATCATTTTCAAATGAACCACACAGTATGTAGTGTGTTTGTGCAAACTAACATCTCTGCATCAAATAATTTTATTTCTCATGGCTGACTGCCTCTCCTATTTTCTGGGAGAACAAGATTTGTGGATGGCAAAAAACAGAGCAGTCACAAAGGGATCCCTGTGTGAGTCCAATTTTTGAGCCCTGGGCCAAGTAAAAACATTCATTGTGTATTGATTGACAGCTACATAGAGATAAACCATGTCCAGGTCTACATTACTCATATCATGTAAAAATCAGCCTTTAAGTCTCTCTAGGGTTGTGTTCACAATGCCTTGCAAAAGTTTTTCATGTTTTGTTGCCTCACAACCTGGAATTAACATGGATTATTTGAGGATTTGCATCATTTAATTTACAGAACATGTCCACAACTTTGAAGATGTTTTCTTTTTTTATTGTGAAGCAAACAACAAATAGGACAAAATAACAGAAAAAGTCAATGTGTATAACTATTCACACCCCTAAAGTCAATACTTTGTAGAGCCACCTTTTGCGGCTATCACAGCTCCAAGTCACTTTGGATAAGTCTCTATGAGCTTGCCACATCTTACCACTGGGATTTTTGCCAATTCCTCCTGGCAAAATTGCTCCTGCTCTTTCAAGTTGGATGGATTGTGCTTGTGAACAGCAATCTTTAAGTCTGACTGCAGATTTTCTATTGGATTGAGGTCTGGGCTTTGACTAGGCCATTCCAACACATTTACATGTTTCCCCTTAAACCACTTAAGTGTTGCTTTAGCAGTGTGTTTGGGGTAATTGTCCTGCTGGAAGGTGAACCTCCATTCTAGCCTCAAATCACACACAGAGTGGTACAGGTTTTGCTCAAGAATATCCCTGTATTTAGCACCATCCATCTTTCCCTCAACTCTGACCAGTTTCCCATTCCTGACTGCTGAAAAACCTCCCCACAGCATGATACTGCCACCATGTTTCACTGTGGGGATGGTGTTCTTTGGGTGATGTGATGTGTTGGATTTGCGCCAGACATAGCGTTTTTTTTGATGGCCAAAAAGTTACATTTTAGTCTCATCAGACCAGAGCACCTTCCTCCATACATTTTGGGAGTCTCCCACATGCCTTTTCGCAAACTCAAAACGTGCTATTTTGTTTTTTGCTGAAAGTAATGGCTTTCTTCTGGCCACTCTGCCATAAAGCCCAACTCTATGGAGCGTACGGCTTATTGTCGTCCTATGTACAGATACTCCAGTCTCTGCTGTGGAACTCTGCAGCTCCTCCAGGGTTTCCATAGGTCTCTGTGCTGCCTCTCTAAATAATTCCCTCTTTGCCCAGTCCGTGAGTTTTGGTGTGCAGCCGTCTCTTGGCAGGTTTGCTGTTGTGCCATGTTCTTTCCATTTGGCTATGATAGATTTGATGGTGCTCCTAGGAATCATCAAAGATTTGGATATTTTTTTATAACCTAACCCTGACTTGTACTTCTCAACAACATTGTCCCTTACTTGTTTGGAGAGTTCCTTGGTCTTCATGTTAGTGTTTGGTTAGTGGTGACACTTGCTTACGTGTTGCAGCCTCTGGGGCATTTCAAAAAGGTGTGTATATGTAATGACAGATCATGTGACACTTAGATTGCACACAGGTGGACATCATTTCACAAATTACCGTATATACTCGAGTATAAGCCGAGTATTTCAGCACATTTTTTTGTGCTGAAAATGCCCCCCTCGGCTTATACTCAAGTCTGTGTCCATCTTCACCTCTGTGCACCTGATCCCGGCAATCTTGGTACACATGTAGCCCCACTCTATCTCTACAAGTGTGCAAAGTTTGTTGTCCGGGGGACCTACGGCCGGGGAGTAGAGTTGAGCGGACACCTGGATGTTCGGGTTCGACGGGTTCGGCCGAACTTCGGAAAAAAGTTCGGGTTCGGGACCAAACTTTAACCCGAACCCGGACCCGAACCCGATCCCCATTGAAGTCAATGAGGACCCGGACTTCTAAGGACTAAAAAGGCTCTAAAAAGGTAATGGAATGGGCTAGATGGCTGCAAATGGCAGCAAAATGTTGTTAAGAGCATGGCAAGTGCTCTGCAAACAAATGTGGATAGGGAAATAACTTAAAATAACATAAAAAAAATAAAAATAAAAAAAAATAATCTTGACCTAGGAGGACGAGGTCCATATGGAGTAGGAGGTTGAGGTGGCGGTGGATGTGGCTGTGTAGGTGGAAGCGGCAGTGGAGGAGGACGAGGTAGCCAACACTGATTCAAAAATACAACAATGGCTGGGTAAGGCCGGTGATGTGTCGAATTCTGTCCCCGTCAAATAGTGTCCACCCTGTACTGCGCTTGCTCAGTATGTAGGACAAGGGGATTTCGAAAATCTCCCAAGACGAACGGCGCCTGCGTGGTGAGTTCAGGTGAAGGCCACACCATCGTGGTTCAAGCCGAGCCAAGTGAGGCCGTGCCCGAAGCGTGGCGATCGAACCGAGCCCGTGAGGGGCTCTGTTACTATGTGCTACCGTATGTCCACTTGGATGGTGGGGCTTGAACCTGCACTCACAGCACAGGCGCCGTTCGTCTTCGGAGATTTTGTGAATCTCCTTGTCCTCTGTACTGCGCAAGCGCTGCGCCTTCGCAGTATGGGCGGACACAATCCGATGGCCGGACAGTTTTTGTCACAACACCGGTATACATGTCTATTCTGCACAAGGTACGGACAAGTCCTGTGGGATCCATGCCTGGTTCATTTTAATGAACGTGAGCTTGTCCACATTGGCTCTGGACAGGCGGCTGCGCTTGTCTGTGATAACGCCCCCTGCCGTGCTAAATACACGTTCAGATAATACACTGGCTGCAGGGCAGGCCAGCACCTCCAAGGCATAAAGGGCAAGCTCAGGCCATGTGCCCAATTTGGAGACCCAGAAGTTAAAGGGGGCAGACCCGTCATCCAGTACGTGTAGGCCTGTGGACACATACTGCTCAACCATGTTGGTGAAATGCTGCCTCCTGCTAAGACGTTCCATCTCAGCTGGTGGTGCTGGTTGTTGTGGCGTGCTGACAAAGCTTTTCCACATTTCAGCCATGCTAACCCTGCCTTCTGAGGTGCTGCCGGTGCCCCGGCTGAGTTGGCGACCTCTTCCTCCTCCTCTGCCTTCGCCTTGTGCTTCCACCGTACACCCGCTGTCAGGTGGGAATGCCACCAGCAGTGCGTCTACCAGCATGCGCTTGTACTCGCGCATCTTACGATCCCGCTCCAGTGAGGGAATTAAGGACGGTACGTTGTCCTTGTAACGGGGATCCAGCAGGGTGGCCACCCAGTAATCAGCACCAGTTAAAATGTGGGCAACTCAGCGGTCATTGCGGAAACACTGCAGCATGTAATCGCTCATGTGTGCCAGGCTGCCCAGAGGCAAAGAAAAGCTGTCCTCTGTGGGAGGTGTATCGTCTGTGTCCTCTGTATCCCCCCAGCCACGCACCAGTGATGGCCACGAGCTGGTCTGGGTGCCACCCTGCTGTGAAAATGGCTCCTCCTCCTCCATCTCCTCCTCCACCTCGTCATCCTTCAGAACTGTGCCCTTTCTGCCGGACAATTGTGTACCTGGCGTTTGTTGGTGCAGGAACCCACCCTCGTAGCCACTTGTGAAAGACTGCCCTGAAAGCCTTTGAAATGATCCCGCTTCCTCCTCCTCCTCCTCATCCTCCTGTGCCACATCCTCTTCCATCATCGCCCGAAGCGTTTTTTCAAGGAGGCATAGAACTGGGATAGTAACGCTAAGAACGGCGTCATTGGCACTGGACATGTTGGTGGAGTACTCGAAACAGCGCAACAAGGCACACAGGTCTCGCATGGAGGCCCAGTTATTGGTGGTGAAGTGGTGCTGTTCCGCAGAGCGACTCACGCGTGATTGCTGCAGCTGAAACTCCACTATTGCCTGCTGCTGCTCGCACAGTCTGGCCAGCATGTGCAAGGTGGAGTTCCACCTTGTGGGCACGTCACATATGAGGCGGTGAGTGGGAAGGCCAAAGTTACGCTGCAGCGCTGACAGGCGAGCAGCAGCAGGGTGAGAACGCCGAAAGTGCGCACACACAGCCCACACTTTCTGCAGCAGCTCTGGCATATTGGGGTAATTTTTAAGGAACCTCTGGACCACCAAGTTCAGCACATGCGCCAGGCAAGGGATATGCGTCAAACCGGCTAGGCCCAGAGCTGCTACGAGATTTCGCCCATTATCGCACACCACCAGGCCGGGCTTGAGGCTCACTGACAGCAACCACTCATTGGTCTGTTGTTCCATGTCCCTCCACAACTCCTGCGCGGTGTGGGGTTTTTCCCCCAAACAGGAAAGTTTTAAAACTGCCTGCTGTCGTTTACCCCTGGCTGTGCTGAAGTTGGTGGTGAAGGTGTTACGCTGACCGGATGAGGAGGCGGTAGAGGATGAGGAAGCGGAGTAGGAGGAGTTAGCAAAAGGAGGCAAACTGAAGCGCCCTGCAATCCTCGGTGGTGGAAGGACATGCGCCAAACTGCTATCTGCCTCAGGCCCAGCCGCCACTGCATTTACCCAGTGTACTGTTATGGAGATATAACGTCTCTGACCGTGCTTACTGGTCCACGCATCCGTAGTTAGGTGGACCTTGCCACAGATGGCGTTGCGCAGTGCACACCTGATTTTGTCCCCCACTTGGTTGTGCAGGGAAGGGATGGCTCGCCTGGAAAAATAGTGGCAGCTGGGCACGACGTACTGTGGGACAGCCAATGCCATCAGGCTTTTAAAACTCTGCGTCTCCACCAGACGGAATGACAGCATTTCAAAGGCCAGGAGTTTTGAAATGCTGGCATTCAGGGCCAGGGATCGCGGGTGGCTAGGGGGGTACTTCCTCTTCCGCTCAAATGTTTGGGAGATAGAGAGCTGAACGCTTCCATGGGACATTGTGGAGATGGTTGGTGACCCAGGTGGTAGTGTTGCTGGTAGATCCTCTGTTTGCGGGGTGGCAGGTGCCACTGTCACTACAGAGGTGGATGAAGAGGCCGAGACTGCAGCAGAAGAGGAAGCAGGAGGAGCCAGAGACCTTTCTTGGTTTTTGAGGTGTCTACTCCACTGCAGCTCGTGCTTTGCACTTAGATGCCTGGTCATGCAGGTTGTGCTCAGGTTGAGAACGTTTATGCCTCGCTTCAGGCTCTGATTGCACAGCGTGCAAACCACTCGTGTCTTGTCATCAGCACATTGTGTGAAGAACTGCCACGCTGGGGAACTCCTTGGACCTGGCTTTGGTGTGCTCGGTCCCTTGCTGCGTTGGGCAGTAGCAGACATACTGTCTAGCTGACAGACGCTACGCTTTTGCACCCTGCTCCCTCTTCTGCTGTGCTGGTGGCTCTGTGCGACCACCGCCTCTTCCTCCAAACTACACTGGTCACCTGCATAACGTTGATTCCATGTGGGGTCGAGGACCTCATCGTCCTCCACATCATCTTCCACCCAGTCTTCACCCCTGCCCTCCTTGTCTGTCTGCACAATTGCGAAAGCAGCAGCAGTTGGCACCTGTGTTTCGTCATCATCCGAGACGTACTGCGATGGTCCTCCCATGTACTCATCATGAAACATAAGTGGTTGGGCATCGGTGCACTCAATCTCTTCCACTTCTGGGGCAGGGCTAGGTGGATGGCCCTGGGAAACCCTGCTAACAGAGTCATCGAAAAGCAGAAGAGACTGCTGCATGATTTGGGGCTCAGACTGCTTGGCTGATTTGCAAGGGGGTGAGGTGAAAGACTGATGGACATGGGTTTCAGGTGCCAACTCTGTTCTTTCATCAGAAGAGTGGGTGGGAGACAATGTGAAGGAACCCGAGGCACTGTCAGCAACCCAATCTACTATCGCCTGTACTTGTCCTGGCCTAAACATTCGTACAGCCTCATTAGGCGCGACAAAATACCGCCGCAGGCTCGGTCGCCTACTCGCACCTGAGGAAGGTGTTTCACTTGTGCGTGTATCTGGCACAGATCCACCACGTCCTCTCCCTGCAACAGGAGCTCCACCAGCAGCACCACGACCGGGGCCACCACGTCCCTTTGACCTTCTCCTCATATTTTCAAAATTTAGGATCTTGCCCTAAATGGGTGTTTTTGGAGGCGCAGAACACAACCAAAGTACGTAACCGCTGAATCGCACAGCTACAGAACTGCAGAAAATGCTATTCAAAAAAAAATGTTGTTTTTTTAGTATAGCACAGTAGGAGAAAACTATATAGAAATTGTTTATTTCACACACCTCCAAATATGTATAACACACTGCAAACTTTTTTTTGTGCCACTAAACAGCGTTTTTTGGAAGAGCAGAACACACCCACAGTACGTAACCGCTGAATCGCACAGCTACAGAACTGCAGAAAATGCTATTAAAAAAAAATGTTGTTTTTTTAGTATAGCACAGTAGGAGAAAACTATAAAGAAATTGTTTATTTCACACACCTCAAAATATGTATAACACACTGCAAACTTTTTTTTGTGCCACTAAACGGCGTTTTTTGGAAGAGCAGAACACACCCACAGTACGTAACCGCTGAATCGCACAGCTACAGAACTGCAGAAAATGCTATTCAAAAAAAATGTTTTTTTTTTAGTATAGCACAGTAGGAGAAAACTATATAGAAATTGTTTATTTCACACACCTCAAAATATGTATAACACACTGCAAACTTTTTTTTGTGCCACTAAACGGCGTTTTTTGGAAGAGCAGAACACACCCACAGTACGTAACCGCTGAATCGCACAGCTACAGAACTGCAGAAAATGCTATTCAAAAAAAAATTTGTTTTTTTAGTATAGCACAGTAGGAGAAAACTATATAGAAATTGTTTATTTCACACACCTCAAAATATGTATAACACACTGCAAACTATTTTTTGTGCCACTAAACTGCGTTTTTTGGAAGAGCAGAACACACCCACAGTACGTAACCGCTGAATCGCACAGCTACAGAACTGCAGAAAATGCTATTAAAAAAAAATGTTTTTTTTTTAGTATAGCACAGTAGGAGAAAACTATATAGAAATTGTTTATTTCACACACCTCAAAATATGTATAACACACTGCAAACTTTTTTTTGTGCCACTAAACGGCGTTTTTTGGAAGAGCAGAACACACCCACAGTACGTAACCGCTGAATCGCACAGCTACAGAACTGCAGAAAATGCTATTCAAAAAAAAATTTGTTTTTTTAGTATAGCACAGTAGGAGAAAACTATATAGAAATTGTTAATTTCACACACCTCAAAATATGTATAACACACTGCAAACTTTTTTGTGCCCCTAAACGGCGTTTTTTGCAAGCGTACATTAAAGTGAAAATTTTTTATTTTTTTTGCCCTAAACGGGTCTTTTTTTGCACGAGCAAAATAAAATGCTTTTTTTTTTTTTTTTGCCCAATGGGTCTTTTGGAAAAGAGCACAATAAAGTGCCTTTTTTTCCCCTAAAAGTTAGATTTTCTCTGACACCGGGCTCATGGCAGTGTAAAAAGACTGCACTGCAACACAAATAGGTAAACCTATGGAGATCGCTGATTTTAATCTCTGAATCTGGACTCCTATATAATATTCTCTCTCCCTGAAAGCACCAACACAGGAACCTGGCCCTACACTACACTATCTCTCTATCTTTTCCCTCAGATTGTAGAATCAGGACTACCTCATCTATCTTTCTATCTCTCCCTAAAAGCAGCAGCAGCAGACTAGATCTTCTCCCTATCTATTCTGAAGCAGAGTGACATGTGTGCTGTGTGCCTCTAGCTTATATAGAAGCTGGGTCACATGTTGCACTGACCAATCACAGCCATGCCATTAGTAGGCATGGCTATGATGACCTCTAAGGGCACACCAGCTAATCAAAAGGTGATTGGCTGGCCCCTGAAGCATTTCTAAATGTGTTATTAGATTGCCGAACCCGAACCCGGACTTTTGGGCAAAGTCCGGGTTCGGGTTCGGGAAAAAGCTAAAGTTCGGTACGGACCCGAACTTTACAGTTCGGGTTCGCTCAACACTACCGGGGAGCACCGATTTTCCAAACCCGGGCTCCCCTTCCATAGACTCCCAAGTTAAACGGTCATTTCTCTGGTGAGTTCAGGGACCCAGTACTGGCCGGCCCTAGGTCCCCTGGACCCCAAACTTGGCACACATGTAGCCCCACTCTTCATCCACAAGTGTGCAAAGTTTGTTGTCCAGGGGACCTACGTTCGGGGAGCACCGACTTTTCAAATCCGGGCACCCCTTCCATAGACTCCCATGTTAAACATCAGTCTAGTCACACAGCGCCGGAGATGAGGTAGGGAGATTGGGCACAGTGAGGCATTGACACAGTGAGGCATCGACACAGTGACACAGTGACAGTGAGGCATGGGCACAGTGAGGCATGGGCACAGTGAGGCATGGGCACAGTGAGGCATGGACACAGTGAGGTATGGACATAGTGAGGCATGGGCACAGTAAGGCACAGTGAGGCATGGACACAGTGAGGCAGGCACATGGACACAGTGAGGCACAGTGAGGCATGCAGGTGGACACCCTAGGCTTATACTCGAGTCAATACGTTTTCCCAGTTTTTTTGTGGTAAAATTAGGTGCCTCGGCTTATATTCAGGTTGGCTTATACTCAAGTATATATGATATGTGACTTCTGAAGGTAATTGGGTGCACCAGAGCTTTATATGGGCTTCATAACAAAGGGGGTGAATACATACGCACATGGCAATTATCATTCATTTATTTCTGAAAAATTGTTTTATGTATATATTTTTCTAATTTTACTTCACCAACATAGACTATTGTGTTCTGATCCATCACATATGGACAAAGGCTGTAATGTAACAAAATAGGTAAAAAGTCAAGGGGGGTGAATACTTTTGCAAGGCACTGTAGCTGCAAAGTATGCATAAATGGTATGTTTGCCTCTGACCAGTAGACTAAAGGCAAAATGCAAAAAGCTCTTGGAATTAACTTGGTTTGTCTGCACTTGGCATCATGAGGTAGTAATCCCATATATAACTCTACCACTAAAGCCAAACTCCTTTAAGACAAAGTGACATTTTCTTTTTAATGTTCCATTAAAATAGACATATTGCCTCAACAGGGTGATTGCTTTTAAGAAATGAAAGAGAAGAATTTTTGCTTATCTCTAGTGAACGATAAACTGCTTGACAATTTGTACACTTAACTGCCCAACAGTTCTTTCCTAGACAGGTTTAATCAGAAACTGATACAGTTACAATTTATTTTAGACAGCCACCCCTGTGCTTAGGGTCACTGAACATATTAAGAAAATAATGAATTTGTTCTGTATAGAAAAATTTATCATTTAATTGTATTACTCATTTATATAGCACTGACATTTTTTGCAGATCTTTAAAAAGATCATTAATCCAATCAAATCAATCCTTCCCTCTGAAGGAACTAATATCTGCCTAGGAGTTTGCAAACTTGCTATTCATTTTTTACATGTAAAGCATCCTGTGATCATTGAAGTGAATTAATAATTTTTTTTGCTCCGCATCCTTAACTATTATATTAGTGTTCAATGCATGGTGCATCTGTACAGAGGAAAATATTATTTTGAAGGAACATTATTAATAAACATTTTATGGAACTGCTCTGATGAAGCACAGAAATCATCTGCTGAAATTTATCTGCCAAACTTTCCTCTGTACAGGACCCAGAAATATGTAACTAAGTAGTAGACAATGGCACAGCTTTTCTCCAGAAAACCTCTGCCAATTTGGCAAGGGATTGTAATTGGAACACATTCACTGCAGTAAAATATGACATTTAAGGTCCTAGAGGAGCTTCATGCATTATAAGAAACGTCATATGGTTGTAACTCTCTTTATGGTATAATTTCAGGGTACATTACTATTTATAATTTATTGTTTTAGTTTCTAGGTATCTATATTTTTTTAAAAGACGATCCACATAAAACCAGTATGGTGTTTTCACATGTATTGTTAACTTAGATAGATTGTTGTTTTAAATGCAGAACCGTCTCTTGTCCCAATCTATTGTATCAGTGGTGAAGCTAGACATTCTTTCACCTACGGCAAAGACTTAAGCACTCCCCCTCCCCCCAAAGAGGATGGTGTCAGAAGTTTTTTATTTATTTTTATTTTATTTTATTATAATTTTTTTTCATTTTTTTATTTCTTTACAATATAATGTTTTATCATTTTTTTAGAAGCCTTGTTGGGGGGTTTGGTGAAATATTAGGGGACTAAAAAGACCCCTGATGCTTCACTTTTGAGACATAGAAATGGACTGAGGATTCCTCAGTTCCTTTCTCTGCAGCCGGCATCAGTCAGGTATGGTATATACATTGGTCAGAGCTGCAACAATGTAACTATGTATAATATAGCCTATGCCTGGAATTATTCTTTAAATTGCCCATGGATGTACAGTACTGCAGCTATCCCCCTAGGTTGGATTCTGGGACATACAGTAGGTCAGGACAAAGCCGCTGCAGGACAACTGTCTAGAAAATGGGACTGTCCCTGCACATCGATGAAACCTGGCAACTATGGGGGTAGCTTTTTTCAGCTCTGAAATTTACTGTCTAAGACCCCTTTCACACAAAAGGTCTGATCAGGTCCACCTGTCAGTTTTTCAGGTAGACCTGATCGGACCCTTCATTGACCCCTATGGACAGGTGGGTGTAAATTAACTTGTGTCCTTTTACACTCGCCAATCTCCAATCCAATCCGGTCTACTAAAAAAAATGGAGGGGGGCCTGTCCCCCTCCAGCTAGGTGGATGGGATTGGAGAGCAGTCAGGTGTAAACGGACAGCCAGTCCGTATACTCCCAGCTGCCCTTAGAGCAGAGTGGGCTGTGTCCGTGTCCATAAACTGAGATCACATGGACCTGTCATCTGCCCCCTCTGCTCCGATCAGCAGGGGACCAGTGGACAGATTCCCTGCTGATCAAAGCATATTCCACCCCATGTAAAAGGGGCCTGTCAAGACAGGTGGCAAGCGGCAGGGTGAGATGCTGCTGTGGTGTCGGTGAACTCAGCACCAGGAACCTGGGGCAACCACCAGGGATTCAGGGCATGCTAATGCACGTATCTATTATTATTGTCATTAGAACATTATATTGCTTTTGGAGATATCATCATACTGTGTATGAAGATGTGGAAAGTTGCTATAGTGACCATATGCACTGTGAAAGTGCTTTTATATTTACTTACTGGAAATATCAGCGAATATTTGGATTTATTATTATAGCTATTATAAACTATATTAATAAACCCAAATAAATATTCACATGTTCAAATTACCATTAACCACTTGCTGACTGGCTCACGCCGATATACGTTGGCAAAATGGCACGGCTGGGCAGATCAACCTATATATACGTTGCCCTTTAAGACGCAGCATTGCACCCACCGCGAGCTCTGTGAGTGTGACCGCGGGTCCCGCGGACTCAATGTCCGCCAGGAGTCCCGCGATCGTCTCACGGAGAGGAAGAACGGGGAAATGCTAATTTAAACAAGCATTTCCCCATTCTGCCGAGTGACAAGGACACTGATCACAGCTCCCTGTAATCGGGAGCAGTGATCAATGTCGTGTCACATGTAGCCCATCCCCCCTACAGTTAGAACACATCCCTAGGACACACTTAACCCCTTCATCGCCCCCTACTGGTTAACCCCTTCACTGCCAGTGTAATTTTTACAGTAATCAGTGCATTTTTATAGCACTGTTCTCTGTATAAATGACAATGGTCCCAAAATGGCATCAAAAGTGTCTGATGTGTCCACCATAATGTCGCAGTGACGATAAAAATCACTGATCGCCGCCATTACTGGTAAAAAAAAAAAATATTAATAAAAATGCCATAAAATTATCCCCTATTTTGTAGACGCTATAACTTTTGCGCAAACCAATCAATAAACGCTTATTGCGATTTTTTTACCAAAAATATGTAGAAGAATACGTATCGGCCTAAACTGAGGAAAAAAAATGTTTTTTTATATATTTTTTGGGGATATTTATTATAGCAAAAAGTTAAAAATATATATATTTTTTTTTTAAATCGCTCTTTTTTTGTTTATAGCGCAAAAAAGAAAAACCACAGAGGTGATCAAATACCACCAAAAGAAAGCTCTATTTGTGGGAAAAAAGGACGTCAATTTTGTTTGGTAGCCATGTTGCACGACCGCGCAATTGTCAGTTAAAGCGACACAGTGCCGAATTGCAAAAAGTTCTCTGGTCTTTGGGCAGCCAAATGGTCCGGGGCTGAAGTGGTTAAATAAAAGCACATTCACAATGCATATGGTCACTTTAGCAACTTTCCGCATCTTCATACACATCATAATTAGAGTATTATTGACAATGATAGTCATGGATTACTGCAACCTTTATCACTCCAATACCATTTATAAACACTTAGATTTTGACAAGAAACCAAACCAAACCTGTAGAGATGTATGTGACCACACTTGATTCTTCAGCACTACATTGTGCTCCAGACAGCAGACAACTCAGCTCTTCCCCCCCATGCAGGCTTATGCCTCTCTTTATCTCCCTGTCTGTTAGAAAAAGATGCTCTGCCCCTCTCCCCGGCATCTGCATCCTCCATGCAGAGCTCGCACTGAACATACTACAAAGTTGTAGAGGGAGGAAAGGGAAAGGAGCTGGCTGCTGTAACAGCCTGTTCATTTAGGTAAGGGAGGCTCTCTCTGTTCCCGGGATGGAGTCCGAGCTGAAAACATCCAGGCCCAAACAGCAAACAAGCAGGACTGTTGGCAACTATGCAAAGCCTGCACCTCCTCCCGACTCTTCCTTCCTCACTTCCACTGCTGGGCTGACAGGAGTAGTGATTCTGTTGTCACTACTTTTGCCAGCGGTGGTGCCCCCCTCAATGTGGCACCTGGGGCAGATTCCCCCTGCCCCCCTCCCCGTTTCAGCCCTGCATTAATACTTTTAAACAGTTGGAAAATGTTTGAAAAGAACTTGGGCACTATTTATCATTTTTGTTGTGTTTTTATGCTTCTTATTGCAAATGTGACCAGGGCTTCACAGCAGAGGAGGGTTGGATAACTACTGATATAATATGTATGTCATTTTCATCAGAAGTATTGTCAAAGGAAGCTCTGAATAAAATAAATGATGGTAGGGATAGTAATGTACAGTTGGGGGATAAAAGATGTCATCTGCTTCTTGAATTGAAAGGCTTAAGTCCTACCATGGTAGTTCTGCTAGCAGTGATGGCAGTATTATTGCCAGCAAAAAAAAAAAAGGTTTCAGAAAACATTTGACTGTCTAAAGGCTCGTTCGTACACACGATCTGACTTTCCGACGGGAATTGTGTGATGGCAGGATGTTGTCGGCTAATACGACCATTTGTATGCTCCATCGGACAATTGTTGACGGATTTTCCGACAACAAATGTGGGATAGCATGCTTTAAAATTTTCCGACAACAAATGTGTGATGCCGGATTATCCGATTGTGCGTACACAAGTCCATCATAAAAAAATCCAAAGTACAAACACGCATGCTCCGAACCAATGCTAACCGTAAGACAACATTAGCAGAAGTTGCCCAAAAGGGTGGCGTAAAGAGCTGTATGTCACTATGTTCGTGTATGTTGGCCAACAATTATTTGCCATTTGTATGCAATACAAGTTCACGGCCAACGCCCTTCACACAAAATTCCATGGCTTTGTCCGCGGAAAATCCAATCGTGTGTACCAGGCTTAAGAGAAGCTCAGTCACAACATGTCTGTTTGTATAGAATGATGCAATAGATGTTTAATATTACCTTTTCCAACTATTATGCTTCAACATCCCAAGTGTTTGAGATATCCAAATTCATAATTATCAAATTATTTGTAGCAAAGATTCCTTTTTTGTTTAATTGCATTCACATCCCTAATGGGAAATAGCATGAGATTCAATTACTATGGAATTCTAAGTTTCATTTTTTAATTAAGAAACATACAGTACTGTCTTTTACTTTTTTCCCAATCACTTTTCCAAAATATCTGATGTATGCATATCTGGAATAGCATCAGGGAGCTATGAGCACAACCAAAACATTCTGGCAACCTGTATAGAACATCAAAAGCATAATGCTGGCCATAGGGAGAAAAAAAAATGCCTGTTATAAATGATTATATCATCTTTGTTCAATAACTGTATGTAGGAAACAAATTTAAAAAGTAAATTAGTTGGAATACAGATTTGTAGATTACCCTCATTAGCATCCCAGTTTGAGTTCTCTCTTGTAAAAGAGAGATAACCAGAAATTGTGTTCGCAGTCTATGTAGAGCTCAGGTAAAATGCCAAAACAGTCTGGAAAATATAAAAATTTAATGGTCCGATTGTCTTTATATGAAAAACATGTCAATGCTCTATCATCCATAGTGACAAAAGAATACTAAATCTAGGACCATCCAGTGTGAGTTGAAACCCAATAAGTAGATGAGTTCTACTTTTAAACTGAACTGCAATATAACCTAGCTGCTCCCAGAGCTTATTAAAGAAAAAGAAATGAATATTAAGGAAATGGTGCCGATCTGCAAACTAGGTCAAAGTAAGAAATTCTGCATTGAATATATTGTCTGCATATATTTTCCCTTAGGGACACCATCAAAAATCCACCTGTTTTAAAATACTGAACAGAGCATGGTCTCTAACACAGAGGTTTATCTTTAGCAGCACATTAAGCATGGATACATCTTAAAATTTGCTAATATTCTATAGGTAAACTTCAGCACTGAAAAGTAGGCAAACTGTCTCTTTTTATCCTCAAGAGTTCCTATTAATGAACAGAAAGGCACAGCTTTCAGTGGTTGCTGGATCGTCTTTGGCAAGGCAATGGAAAATACCTTTCTCCCAGTAAATCCCTACTAAAGCCTCATACACACAATTCGATTTGCGGACGATCGTTCGTCTATTTTTTGTAGTCTCATGTCGAAAGTGAAGAGGGTATTCACCATACGAAAATTCTCGTACGACAGAATTCAACTTTGGAAGTGATGTAATGTGTTGAATTGTTTTGTATGTATTCTTTTGTTTCTGAGCATGTGTAGTCTTGCTCTTACGATTTTTTTCGGACGAAAACCATACTAATTATACGAAAATCTGAATTTTATAGTCTGCACATCCAGCTTTTGTCGTAAGAAAACTCGGAATCGGCTGTGGAAAGCACTATACTAACGATCTGAAAATGTGTGTACGGGGCTTAAGGATGCCAGACATTGTGTAAGCCATACCAATATAATTCTTGCAGATTTCAAATTATAGCTTGTGCTCTTGAAGGGGAACTGACTAGGGATGAGCTTGTTGTTCAACTTGAACATCGGTTGTTTTCCCGTTTGCCAAACAGTGAACATTATGGGGTGTTTGCGGGAAATTTGAGTCCCGCGTAACGCCCCATAATGCACTGTGAGATCGCAGTGCATTAGCGTCTGATGATTGGCCAAAGCATGCACCTGACCTGTATGCTTTGGTCAATCATAGCGCGTTCTGCTGAGAGAGCTGTAATTGGCCAAAGGCCGGATGCTTTTAGCCAATCATGGCTCAGGGGGACTACGTCCACGCCCCACACTATATAAGGCTGCTTACAGAGCGTTACAATGTACCCCTACCCATTCACATGGGGGGTTATGACGTAGCGTCCCCCCAGTACATACCAGGCCCCCCTCCAAAATCCATATCAGACCCTTATCTGAGCATGCAGCCTGGCAGGTCAGGAATGCCCTTAACATGGGGTAGGGGGCTCTGCACCCCCCACCCCAAAGCACTTTGTCCGCATGTTGATGGGGACAAGGGCCTTTTCCTGGCAACCCTAGGCTGAGGTTGTCAGGGTCTGCGGGTGGGGGGCTTATCGGAGTCTGAAAGCCCCCTTTTACCAAAAAAGTGTAAAAAAGTAGAAACCACAGGAAACTGTTTTTGACAAGCCCTTTATTAAAAAATAAAATAAAAATATCTTTGACTGGGGAGAAGATAAACTGCTGACATCACACATTCGATGACCAGCATTCTAGAAACTCTGTCAACCCAGGGAGGTTTTATCATTTACCTGTTCTTAATACCACAGTAACATTGAGTAGACAAGACTTTGTATTGGAATAAACCAATGTTTATACGCAGTAGCTTAAAATGTTTGTTACCCTAGCATTTCATATCCCTGATATGTGCCTGCTGTACCATGTACTTGTATGAAAAAGTATCCTGTTCTCTTTGTATTGCTTCCTTTGTGTGAAATTCATGTTGTTCCTGCCAGTTCCTCTGCTTTCCTATTAAAAAACTGACCACGCTAAACTGGAGAACACACTGTGGTCAGTTCTCTTGTTATGCTGGGAACTCAGTATGCTCTCCTCCAATGATCAGACTTGTCCTGACACACCTCGGCTGTACTCCCATTCACTGGGAAGCTCAGTGTGTGGCTGCTTCTCCTCCCCCAACTCTTATGCAGCTGAGAACAGAGGAATCTGATCACTTATATAAAAAGGGAAAAAAGGTATTTATAATGTATTTTTTTTTTATATCTTGTACACAAATGTTTTGTCTTTCATTTCAGTTTTAAACTGAATGGCTTGTTTTACAAGGTGATCATTTACAATCACTTTAAACAAGCTGAATGGACACTGTGGCATACAGGTGCTCAACCAGTGGTATGTGTACCTCAGGGGGTTTTATTGACTTGCAAAGGGGGCATTTCTGCTTATTGAATTCACAATAACAGTATAACATTTCAACAATTAGTCAGTTATGTATGTACATGTCCTTATTAACATTGTTCAGTTATTTTAAAGCTCCTCTCCTGCACTAAAAATACAACAGATTACTCTTTGGTGCATCCAATGGATTTTTGGCTGCTAATCACACAAATAACCTGTAATTTAAAGTGTTTGTAAAAGCTGAAGGGTTTTCTATTCTATGCATGAAGGTAACAGAAAACACTGCAGCAATCATACACCATATATCACCTCCATTTAGTCACTGGTACAGGTTCACCTTATCAACAGTTTATTCATCTCACATGGTCTAATTTACATATCCTCGCAGAGCAGTGTGGGTTGTCAAGCACACACAAGATTCACATGGTTGTGATATGGTCGCCTGGTCTTCACCTGGCTGCTGTTCCCGGTTTGGATGGGATTCCTCACCTTAGCCTCGGGGGAGATCATCATCCCTGTCCCCCATCTTTCCTTAGATATAGGTTGGGTCGTTGCTATTGGACCATTTTGTAAGTTATAGACCCCCCTTTTTTTGAGAGATGGTTCTCTTTTTAAAGTGTATCCTATATTTATAGCTATGTTATTGATTTAATTTCAGAGCATTTTACTCCTGATGAGTGGTGTGAGCCATGAAACGTGCGTCGAGTACACTTTGAACTGATGCCCAAACAAGTTTGGCTCACTAAGAGCAATTGCTTATGTTTATTATTAATGGATGAATGATCTATGAAATAGTACTGCTAATCATGTTGTATTTTACTTTGTATAATAATTGTATGTGTGTATGTGTACGAACTGTTTTTTACAGTATATCATGTCTCTTACCATAGATTATTGATACTTTTTAACTTGATTTGGAATTAATAAACAATTTAATGATCAATATAATCTAGATATTTATTCAGTGACATGCCTCATATAAAGTCCCATTCTTTACTCTTCCTTTTTTGTTCGAAGGTAAAAATCCTTCTCTGTGTAGCAGCCCCCCCCTCCCCCAATACTTACCTGAGCCTGATCTGCCTCCACCGATGTGCAGGTGAGCCTCGGCTCTCCGGGGACTCTTCCTCCCTATTGGATATGACAGCAGCGGGAGCCATTGGCTCCCGCTGCTGTCAATCACAGCCAGGGAGCCAATGAGGAGAGAGAGAGGGTGAAGGTGAGTCACGGCTCTGTGTGTGAATAGACACGCAGAGCTGCAGCTCAGGAGCGAGCCTACTTGGGTGGCCCCATTGCAAGCTGCTTGCTCTGGGGGCACTAGGCAGGAGGGAGGAGCCAGGAGCACCGGAAGGGGACCCGAGAAGAGGAGGATGGAGGCTGCACAGAGCATGTAAGTATAACATGTTTGTTATTTTTTTTTTACATTTGACTTTAATACCACTTTAAGCTATCATGTATCATTTTATAGAAAGCTTCTGTTTTTGTAATTTGCAATACCAGTCGGCTATGCTGAACACATGAAATAAACATATAAAACATAGAGCTGTTGTTGAAGCACATCCAGTACACCAAGTACAACTGGAATATTTGTAGAGATCTAAGGACTCAATCACACGTGTGTTAGTGAAGTATTTATAAGTGTTAGCTGCGCACTGGGGGAGAGGCATTGTATTCCAGAATGCACTGGAAAATGCATTGTGTGGTAGCTCCATTTGCTTCTGTGTGCAGGCTAAAGCATCAAGCCAGCCAGCAATACTGCCAGTGCATGACAGGACCAGAGGCATTAAGCATTATTGCCAGTGGCAAAGCTTATAGCAAAGTTGAGCTGGACCACGCCAAGTGTGAAAGAGATCGAAGTATGCAAAGCCATCTTGCGTTGTTACATATACAAATGGGACAGCTGTGCAAGCGAGTTGCATTACATTAAATAGAAATGGCCACTCCAAAACAATTTGGTTCCAGGGCAGAAAAATGTAGCATGTGAACCACCTGTTGACCTGATAAAGTTATATTAAGGTGAAAAACCTTAAGGCTTTAGAAACACTTTAAAAATGTCATCATGTTGATGAGCTGGAAGGACAATTCAGTAATGGCAAAATATAAGGAGCATAAAGGTCAGCTTTAAAAAAAAAATATTATTTGGAATTGGAAAACATTTTCAGTCAGGTTATACTTACAACCAATGTTAAGAGTACCTTCAATCGGTGAGGCACATCAGAAAATATGTGGTAAATACTAGCTTTAAAAAAAGGGATACATAATTATAATAATTTGAGGATCACTAATGATGAGTTTAAGTATAGGTATGGGCATGGACATATAAAAGAAAAATATTGTCAAATAAATAAAAAATATTTCTTGGCTATAGAGATGACTGCAAATGTAATTTTATTTATTAGACACCATGTGGATACAGTCCTGAATAAAAGTATGAAATACTCTAGATATTTTTTGCATAAATGACTCTGAAGATCCCCTAAGTCTCAGGAAAATTTAAAGACATTTTATAATAAAAAAAAATGCAATATGTATTTTGCATTTGACTTTACAGCAAATGTAAAATATATGCTAGCCTAAAAATCAAAATTTTCCATAGTGTGTACCTACTGTCTACATGCTTGTGGTCTCAGCATTCAGCTCTTTGAAATAGTTGCTCAAATAGTAATTATTTGACAATTTTCCTACTACTCAGGATGTTGCAGAGTAAGTGATTCCATTGGATCCCCTCTGTAGCTTTAAATAAATATACATACCTTATTTTCTAGGTTTCTTTTGTCCAGTATCGTGTCATCACAGATCTTCACAACCCTATTTATCTCCAGGGTGGGTAGATCCTAAATGCTTCAGAGCGCAGTGCCACAGACCACATTGCATTGCTATTCTCTTCAGCATTCTCCTGTAAATCTAGGGTGGGGGTGGAGCCATGATGCCCTGGGCTCACAGGAAATTTTTGATTTCAGATTTGAGTAATGTTGGGTGTCATTGAACAAAGAAGAGGACAATGCTGAAAAAAAGGTAAGTATAGTAGCAGGAGCTACCTTTTAGTTTTAAAAGCTGCCATGGGCCAGTTATTATATAACCCAAACTGGAATTGGACTTTAATCATTTTCAGGATGCTCATACATTACAAAAATATGCTGACAAAAGCAATATAAACATTTAAATGGTAAATTAAACTTAGTGTACTAGATTATGAAGCAAATTGTCAAAAAAGATAAAGTCTTATACAATCAGGAGGATATACTTAAATAAATACTTTATTGAACTGTGATATCTTGGAGGAAAACATTTTGAGGATTGCAAAAATGAATAGGTGGGAATGAGTTCAGTTTAACAGAGACACATAAGGATTCAAATTTTAATTTTGAATTTGTTACATATTACAATTTCCAATATAGGGCTATTGAAAAAAATATTAATAGACATTGTATCATTTTACTGAGATACCAAACACTAAGCCTACTTTCACACTGAGGCATCGCGACGTCGGCGGTAAAGCGTCTATTTTTAGCGGCGCTTTACCGTTGTTTTTGCGGCGCTGTTCGACCGCTAGCGGGGCGCTTTTAACCCCCGCTAGCGCTCGAAAAAGGGTTAAAACCACCCGAAAAGCGCCGCTAAGCGCTTTCAATGGGATTTCAATGGACAGGGGTGCTGTAGGAGTTGTGTATACACCGCTAGGCTTTTTCAGGGTGCTTTGCAGATGCTATTTTTAGCACTAAAGAGCCTCAGTGTGAAAGTAGCCTAAGTCATGAGCTTTTATCTATGACACATATTATATATAGAAATGCACCCTCTGTGAAAGACAAATTCATTGAATGTTAATGATCCTTCAAAGACTAGAACATTTGTCTTCTTTATTGAGACCAGTTCCTCTTCTTGAGGGATATGTAGAGCCTGTAAAAGTAAAGAATAACAACATGAAAACAACATGAATTTATTTCGATAGTCACAAATCATACATTTCCAATCAAAAGGTGTACATCAAGCCACACAACACATACTATATATATTGGAGTTCCCCTGTGGGCTCCAATATATGGGACACACCACTAAACCTTTAAAAAACAGATTATGGGGGGCGTGGCCAGGATCGGCATGTGAGCAGCCGCTTTTCACAGAGCTCCCAACAGTTACCTTGTCTTTGATCCTGTTCCCAGCTTCCTAGGTTTGATTCGGTGGTACAGATCGGTGCCGGAGCCCCCGCTGAGCAGCCTGGTCTGTTGTATGCCCTCCAGAAATGATGGTGACCCGCAAAAATAAGGATGGAGCGGACCGGCCTGAAATCCAACATGGCGCCGCCGGGACTCCTCAGCAGCGTGGCCAGCGTGGCTCTGAGAAGAAGGACACAGTGAGTAAACAACCCAAGTCCTCTAAACAGACAGCCAGTGATTAGCCCAAGGACATGAGATACTATGCCCAGAAACTTGCAGGGCAGGCTGTACAGGCTGATAAGATAGTGTCCGGAGCGGTGTCTGAGGAGGAGGAGGACAAGGACATGGAGCATGCGGAGGGGGGTGGTAACCCGGCGCATGCAGCCATTGCTGAGCAGCCTGATCTCTCAGAGTCAGAGGAGGAGGACACTGAGCAGCCGACTTTAGCTGCTATATTGCGGGCTGTCTCCAAGTGCACTGCATCAGTGAATGCTTTACAGGCTAGATTTGGAGGGCTTGAGGAGGCAGTGATCCTGATCAAACAAGATATGCAGAAGATCAGGGAGAGGAGAACTGTAGCTGAGAGCAGGATCAGTGACCTGGAGGACAAACTCCCTCCCTTGATCAGGGACACGCAGGCTAATACTAGACTGGTTAAATCGGTCGATATGCGGGCTGACGATCTCGAAAATAGAATGAGACGCAATAATGTGCGCATCATCGGACTCGCTGAGAAAGTCGAGGGGAGAGACCCCACTGAGTTTGTGGAGCAGTGGCTTTTGGACATTTTCGGGAAAAAAGCTTTTACTACCCTGTATGCTATTGAAAGGGCACATAAAGTCCCAATGAGGCCCCTCCCACCGGGTAACCCACCAAGACCCATGCTGGCCTGGCTGTTACATTATCGTGACAGGCAGATCATCTTGCGGCTGGCCAGGAAAAAGCAGAATATTCAATTTAATGGCGTGTGTATCTCATTTTATCCTGACTTTTCATCTGATGTGCAGAATCGCAGGGCACGCTTCACCGAAGTCAAAAAGCGGTTGTAAAAGCTGCAGGCGCCGTATGCTATGCTGTACCCTGCCAGGCTCCGGATCACAGCTCGAGGGCAAACGCATTTCTTTGAAACCGCAGGGGATGCATCTGTCTGGCTGGATGCTAATGAAAACGCATTTCCTCGGATCAGAAGACCGGATGAGGGAGAAGGCTGAGTCCGCCTTTGCTACATTGCAATTTCCCAGTGGGTCCGGCGGGGCCTTCCTACACAGCGATACCTAAGTGCCTAAGTGGGGAGACGGGAACATGCTTACCTTTCTGTTCTACAAGAGCTTTTCTGTACACAAGAGTTTTCCTTTTTCCAGTGGAATGCACCATTCCTTTTTTCTATTTTTTTGCAAGACTGTACTTTGGTCCCTGTTGGACCTTACGTTGTTCAGGAGGGGGAGGACCTGTTGTCCTATCACTGATTCAGGGGTGCCGTGTCCCGGCACAGGTACTGTCTGGGTGACCCCTTGGTGTTCATCGAGGAATAATGCCTGGCGGCCTGGGGGACATGCTCAGCTTGCTGGTCGTGTGCCTTGGGCTCATTCCTGTGGGGTTGTGGTGAAACGCCACTTTTCATTATTACTGTTCTTATTGTTTTTTTGTTTTTTTTTTCCTTTTTATCGGAGCATCACTTCTTTTACAGGACATTTATACAGTGCTAGCAGTTCTTTATGTGTATTTTCTAAATCTAGACGGTTTATTGTGGGACAATGTGCTATCTATTTACACTGTTAGGTATGGACATGCGAATCTACAATGGCCACGGTTCCGGTAGTCTCATGGAATGTTAGGGGGATACATGATTCCCTGAAGCGTACCATGGTCTTTACTTCCCTTCAAGTATTTGCCTGCCATTTGTTCACTGCAAGAGACTCACCTAACCTCTAACTCAGTCTCCTGTTTAAAGTTGTCTTGGGTGGGGTGGTCGTATCACTCCACTCACACCTCCTATTCCAGAGGCGTGAGTGTACTGATTCATAGCTCCTTGGACTATCAGGAGATTGAACATGTTGTGGATGCTGAGGGGAGATATGTCATATTGTTGTGTCGCATTTATACTTTGAAATGTATCCTTGCATTTGTGTACGTTCCGCCTCCATACAATCACCAGGTGCTCCGAACAGTGTTAGATTACCAGTTGTGTCACCAATATGTCCCTATATATATCATGGGAGATTTTAACAGTTTTTTGGACCCGGCACTGGATAAGCACCCACCGGTGACGGCGCCACAAGGTTTGTATTGCACACCTTTACAGAAGTTTATTGAGGAGGTGGGATGGACTGATCCATGGCGGGATAGAAACCCAGGGAACAAACGTTTCTCCTGTTTCTCTAAATCTTATATGTTCCTGTCCTGAATAGATCTGACTATTTGCTCGGCTGCAGCCACTAGGTACATATCAGAGATCGATTACGCTGTTTGCAGCATATCTGATCACTCACCAGTGATAACTAGTTTGGGGGTGAGGCCCCCATCGCATATGACCAAGGCCCCCTGGAAATTGAATGCCTTCTGGCTTAATCTGTTTTCATCACACGCTCAGATAGCGCCCAAAATACGGGACTTCTGGAAGGACCAGGGGAACCATACTGGTCCGGAGACTGCGTGGGAGGCATTTAAGGCCTTCCTTCGTGGTACGTTTATCAGAGAAATTCACGGGATTAAGCAAGCTACGAGTGCGCAGCGGGAGGGGTTGGAGCGGCTGGTGAGTGACTTGGAGGCAAAGTTTGTCTCAGAACCCACTGAGGACCGCAGGGACTCATGGTTGGCTGCCAGTGAGGCACTTAGTTCTTGTGCCACCTCGGCAGCGGAAGATCCCCTCCATCGGTGCACTTAGAACCCAGGCTGGTGTAGTGACTAATGCCCCTGATCTTATTATGTCTAAATTGGTCTCGTATTACTCTACTCTATATCAGTCTAAACAGGCATATTCCGAGAGTTCCCTACTATCATACCTAGAGTCCGTGGCCCTTCCTCAATTATCTGAGGCTGCTAGGCAGCAGTTGGATGCCCCTCTTACTCTCGAGGAGCTCCAGGCGGCGGTTGGGTTGTTCCCTAACTCTAAGGCTCCAGGGGAGGACGGTATCCCGATTGAAGTTTACAAACAATATGCGGGGGGAATGTTGCCCAAATTGCTTAATGTGTTTAAGGCCGCAAAAGCCACTGGGTGCCTCCCACTGTCTATGACCAAAGCCATTATCATGCTGCTATTGAAACCGGGCAAGGATCCGTTGGATCCGGGCTCCTATAGACCGATTTCCCTCCTACAGAATGATGTGAAGATCTTGGCAAAAGTCCTGGTGGTGCGCTTAAATGGGGTGGTATCCACTATTATACACTCTGATCAGGCAGGATTTATGCCCCAGAAATCTACGGCGATAAATATACGTAGGCTTTTTCTTAACATACAATCGGATACGGACAAAGGGGGGGGGGGACAGGGCGCTGCTGTCGTTTGACGCTCACAAGGCATTCGACAGTATTGAATGGACGTTCTTGTGGGCCGTTATGAGGAAGTTTGGGTTTGGTGAGGAATTAATTTCTTTTTTTTTTTAAATAAAGCTTTTATTATGCAAAGAAACTAGATCACAGAGCATAGGAATACACAAAAGTCATAGAGGCAATAAAATACAAAACCACAAGGGGGACAAAGTGTACATTCGCCAAAGTGCCTCAGCCTGTAACGTACATACGGTGGGTGCAGTAGGGTGAGGACCACTGGGTCAATAAGAAAAAAAACAAACAAAAAAAACAAAATAAAATGCCAAAAATTAGAGCCAACACCTCCATTGGCCGTATCAGCCAGCACAACATAATAGGCAGCCTCTGGCAATTAGTATCCGTAATATCTGTGCATAAACAATCAACTAGATTAGAAAGGGATAGGGGGTTAAATAAGAGAATAGAAAATAAATAGGAAGAAGATTAGGTTACCGCGTCCGCTCCCAATCCCGCTCCTGGCATGTCCTCCCGCCGACACCACTCCCTCCACACCTCATTATGGTCATCCAACCGATCACGTATTCTGGCCGTCATCCTCTCCATTAGACGGGGGTGTGGATTTTTTCCAATTAAGGGCTACCAAGCATCTGGCCACCGTTAGGATGTGCCTGAGTAGTTTTTTAAGTGGTTTAGTGACTCTGGGCTGCGAGAGGCCCAGCAGAAACAGTTTGGGCGTCAGAGAAATTGGTACATCTAAGAGGCGGGTCAGTAGTTGTTGTGTGGATTGCCAGAACTGGGCCAGGAGGGGACATGACCAGTAGATGTGGAAGAGAGTGCCCCTGTCCTGCTGGCAACACCAGCAGCGATCAGAGGCGGAGGGGTAGATTTTGTGGAGTATATCCGGGGTCTGATACCAAAAAAAAAGAACCTTGTATGAGTTTTCTTTATACAAGGTACACAGGGAGCTTTTAGCAGCTTGCCTCCAGATAGCCCGCCAGGCTTCTACCGGCAGCACCTCCCCCAGCTCTCTCTCCCATCGCAGCATGTAGGCATGTTTCCCACAAGCCAGCAAGTCATACTCATTTAATATCTGGTAAAAGTCTGTGATCAGTCCCCTCCTATGGCGTCCCTCCAATACAATACATTCAAATGGGGAGGGCTGCGAAAATTGAAGCCGCGGGGCTATGGTTTGGGCATAGTGCCTGATCTGTAGGTAGCTGTAGAACACCTGGTGCGGCAATTTGTGTTTCGTTTGGAGCTCCGAGAATGTTAGCAGTCTACGGGATCTCGGGTCGACTAAATGGCCGAAGTGAAATAGGTTCCACGAGGCCCAGGGCCAGGACATCTGATGGGTTAAACTGTCTGGAATGCTAGGGTTACATATGAAGGAGTTCATCAGAGAACATTCTGACTTGAGCTCTCTTTCCCGGGACAACTTGCGCCAGAGCCCGCGGAGCATGGACATGGAGCCCAGTAAATGGCTGGGGTCCACCTCCACCCTCGCGTCCCACATGAGGCTGTTAGGGTGCACAGGGGCTAACCAAATCTTTTCTATCTCCGTCCATTTATTGTAGGACCTCTGAGGGAACCACGAAACTATGGATCGTAGCTGGGCCGCTTGATAATATCTAACTAGATTAAGGAATGCCAGACCCCCTTCCCCTCGGGATGCCATCATGACTGAACAGGGTACCCTGTGTTTTTTATAGTTCCAGACGAATCGTAAGATATCACTCTGGAGTCTGCGTACCTGGGCATACGGGATGGGGATGGGCAATGTCTGGTGAGGAATTAATTTCATGGGTCCAGCTGTTATACCATACCCCAAAAGCTGCCATCTGGGAGGCAGGCAGGGTGTCCTCAGACTTTCGTCTGTATAGGGGCACGAGACAGGGATGCCCCCTGTCTCCGCTCCTTTTTGCCTTGGCCATTAAGCCCCTTGCGGCTCTCATTCGTTCCAACGATGGCATTCGAGGCTTTCAGTATGGGGACCTCCAGGAAAAGCTAATGCTGTACGCGGATGACACTATTCTACTTCTGGGGGATACCAAGGGGTCACTGAATGAAGCTATGAAGGTGGTTAAAACCTTTGGTGTTTATTCAGGGTTGGTAGTGAATTGGACTAAATCCTCGCTCATGTTTCTTGACGTGGACCCAGACCAGCAACTGCCAACGCTTCTTGATATTCCAGTGTCCAAGCGAATTAAATACCTGGGTATACACATCTCCCCTGACCCCTTGCAGTATCTTAGGCTAAACCTCACCCCTTTGTTGAATCGCAGTCATGATAGGATTATGGTTTGGTCCAGGCTTAGAATGTCGCCAGTGGGTAGGATCAACCTGATAAAAATGATTCTTATGCCACAACTCCTTTACGTGTTGCACAACTCAACTCTTGTAATTCCATTAAAACAGTTCCAAGTCATTAACTCTATGCTCTGCTCCCTTATCTGGCGTTCTTCTCCGGCTAGGGTGAGATTGGAACAGCTTCAAAGGCCTAAGGAGGCAGGAGGTCTAGCACTTCCGAATCCTTGGCTGTACTACCTGGCCTCACAGCTACAACACATAGCTAGATCACTGGTCCCGGCTCTCGACCCGGAGTTAAACCTGGTGGACTCCACCACCGAGCTCCTCCATTCTGCGATTGGACAGGGGGTAGCTGAGGGGTTGGAAGCATGGCGACTGGGTAAATCGAATAAACGGTACCCCACGTATAGCCTAATGCAAACAAAAAATTTGGAATAAAGTCAGGACGCTACAGCAGGTTACGGGGTTTACTAAATTCAGCCCTATATGGCTCAATGGTCGATACGTGGAGATGGGGAAACTACAATACAGTAAAAAATGGCAGCAGTATGGTATTAACTATTTGCATAAAATATCCTGAAATGGTGAGCTGCGTGCTTTTGCCGCTCTCCAGGAGGAATTTCAGCTTCCTAGTTCCATGCAATTTTACTACGTCCAACTACAGCATGCGGTAAGGGCCGAAATTGATGTAGATAGCTGGGTTCAGGCTAAAGCTCCAATTTTTAACTATATGGCTGGGGTGTCATCGTATAAGGGCTTCATATCTTGCTGTTATGCTATGCTCCTTAACTTATCTCTGCCTGACCTGACCCGTAAGGTGATAGTTCAATGGGAGGGAGACGTCGGGCCCTTTGAGGAGGAACAATGGGAGGAAGCACTTTTGGCAGTCTCTCAGTGTTCGCTGAATGTTGCCCAGCGCCTGTCGCAGCTGTACATACTTCTCCGAGTACACTATACGCCCGCCAGACTGACTAGGATGGGGGTGCGTGATGATCCCTCCTGCACACGTTGCATGCGGGATCATGGCGACTTGATACACTTACTGTGGCGATGCCCCAAGCTTCACGCTTATTGGACGGAGGTGGTGGCGGTCATTAACAGAACCTTTCAGGTGCAAATTGCTAAAGACCCCAAACCTTGCTTATTAGGAATAATCAAGAGTGACACGCTTGAGGAGGTGCCCAGTCAGGTGATAGGTAGGGCCCTCTTTCAGGCCCGACTGCTAATTTTGCGGCACTGGAGGTCAACGGAACCCCCTACGATCATGGAGTGGATAAACTAAATGGGTAACACTTTGAAATTAGAAAAGCTTATTTATCAACATAGAGGCAGTACTGAATTTTTTTTCAAACTTTGGGATCCGTGGTTGAGTGTACCTAGGCTGGCTCCGGTGGAGCTGGTCTTAGATAGATTGTTGTGAATCTCATAGTGCCCTTGTCTTAGTGACAAGGGCTCGGTTACTTGAATGCACTGCTGTCTCAGGGTATTGTTCATTGTTTTGTGTGTGAAGATGCATAGGATGCTCATGTTTGTGCAAACAGCGCAGTATTTCTCTTTTGGAACTAATGCATGGCGCAGAATTAATATGCTGTGGTGATCTGATGCCGATAATTGATGTACTGTACTTTGTTTTTCAATAAAACATTTGTTTTGAGACAAAAAAATAACAGATTATGGGAACATATATACAATATACTGATAAGACCTAAACACACAGGGGTTCATTTATTAAGGCAATAAACAGGCTGTTCATTTTGCAAAGGAATTTTCAATTTGCAATGGAATTTACCCTTAGCTTAGTAAATGAGGTGAAGTTCTGCTGGCTTCCAGTAACCAATCATTTACAAGCAAAAAAACGAATGCATGTGATTAGGTATTCTTTGCAAAAAAAAAAATCAGTACTCACTAAGCTAAGAGAAAATGCCCTTGCAAAGCAAATAGCATTGCCTCTAGTAAATCGACTTCATAGTCTCTACATTTTTGAAACTATCATCAAAAGAACCTGCTATGTTTAATATTTTGTGAGAATCATAGGCTGATATTTACTAAAACTGGTGTACATAGAATCTGGTGCCGCTGTGCATGGTAACCAATCAGCCTGTAACTTCAGCTTGTTCAAATAAGTTTTGTCAATAAAACATATAAGCTAATTGATTACTATGCACAGCTGCACTAGATTCTGTGTGCATCATTTTTAATAAATCTCCCCTATAGAATTAGAAAAACATCTCTAAATGTTCTAATTTACAAAGGCAGGCTTCTCAATTAGAAACATTTTGTATATACCATTCCCTAGACATCCTTAACCTCAAGGGATTAATTGTAGATGTTGACATTAATGCTATATTAGTAATAGCTGAGATTGATATGTGTTGGGCTAAACCACAGGTGGGATGTTCTGTTTTCATTTTCATTTGTACCTATCTGTTTACTCTTATATTATCTCAGTGTTGTTTTTAAATTTGCTATGCAGATTTGATCTAGTATCGTTTTTACATAATATAGATCGTTTTGGTCCAGATAAAAAGTTTAATTCTCCATTTTGAATTTTAAATCTGTTCAGGCAGGGGGGGGCTAATATGTAATTTTACATTCTAAATAGCCTGATTTGTTTTTACTAAGGGTTAATACTATATTTTAGACTTTAAATAACTTAGGTGTCTCCCAACCTATGCCTCTGATGAAGTCCTAATGACGAAATGTATCAGACAGGGATCGGAGACACCTTGTTACTTGCTCAATACTGAGTAAGAAACTCTTTTCCTAGATGACTGAAGCTCTTTGTACATATGCAATTGTACAATGGTGCTGGATGCACCTTTATCATGTGAGAGTGTTCTATGCTGTTTTAACCCAGTTTTTTTTTTTTTTTTATAAAAAATTTATTACACTATCGGAAGCCTCTTTTTACTATCCTGAGCATCAAACACTTACTTTAAATGCTGGTAAAGAACATGCCAATTTCTCAGTGAGCTATTCATCTCAAGTGAGCTCAAGACCAAGTTTGATTCCATAGGCCTCGTACACACGGCCGAGATTCTCGTCGAAAAAAACATGTCGTTTTTTTCGACGAGATTCTTGGACAAGAAAATTGTCCCGGCCGAGTGTACACACGCTCGATTCAAAGAACCCGCGGTTCTTTGAATGGAGCGTAGGCGGTGACATCATCGACTACGACGAGCATGCGCTCGTCACATTCGATGCCGTCGCCGCCATCTTGGTATACCCTATCTATGCCTAGGAAGCTACCGCGCATGCGCCAAAGTCATTTCAAGCATGCGCGGGCTTCCCGGCGAAAAGGTAAGTGTACACACACACAATTTTCTCGTCGAGAAACAGGCTGACGAGAATCTCGACGAGAAAATAGAGAGCAGGTTCTCTATTTTCTCGTCGAGATTCTTGTCGCTTTTCTTGACGAGAAACCATACACACGAACGAATTTTGGTTATAAGTGTATACTTACTGTGCTGTAACCCCTTTGCATTATATATTGGTTAATTTGATGGGGTTTTTTTGCGATACAACTTATTACTAGCATAGTCATCCATGTTTACCTACTGGTGCTGTCCACCCTGTTAAGCCTCGTACACACGATCGGATATCCTATGGATTCTAATCCGATGGTTTTGTCCATCGGAAATCCGATGAAGCTGACTTCAATCTGTCTTGCCTACACACCATCAGTCAAAAAACCGACCGTTCCAAACGCGGTGACGTAAAACACTCAGATGAGCCGAGAAAAATTAAGTTCAATGCTTCTGAGCATGCGTCGACTTGATTCTGAGCATGCGTGGGTTTTTTATCCGATGGACTTGCCCATAGACGATCAGAGTTTTCGATCGGTTTTTTATCCATCGGAAAAATTTAAAACATGTTCTATTTTTTAAAACCGATGGAAAAAAGACCGATGTGTCCCATACACGATCGGTTTGTCTGATGAAAACAATCCATCGGACGGTTTTCATCGGTTAAACCGATCGTGTGTACAGGGCTTTAAACTTTGTATTTTCTCCCATTGTGGATCTGCATTGGTTGTTTTGGTCCAGAGCTGTTTTCACCTCCAGCTGTATCTGTTCCTCATTGGCATTATATTTTCACACTTCCAGAGTTGGCAAATCTGCAAGATAGGGTAGGAACTGGCCAGAGAGGGATCACTTTGACACAGTTGGCCAGCCTTGAACACGGATTGCAATATATGGTAAATAAGAATTCTAGCTCTTTACATTTTTTAGGATGCTATTTCTGGCTAATTTTGTAAGCAAAGACGCTAAGCACACAGCAGTCACCACTAAAAGACCTGCTTCAATACTCCTGTTGTCCAGAACATAGCAACAGCACTCTGTAATAACATCTTCATTATAAGCCCTTTCTATCATTCATGCTGCTGTTGGATTAGAGTTGGCGCACATATGGAAGAATAAAATACTTCATTGACCTTGCTCTGTATTGAAGTTTAAACCTCAAGTAGAGAAGTAAGAAAAAGTGTTTAAAAACATTCCATCAATGTAAATTGACTTCCTTAGAAAGCTTCTGCTGGCATTGAGATAAAAAAGATCTAGTTACTTGTATGTGTAAATTTTTTTTATCTATTTGTTGTAAAGCAAATGCAGCAAATGTATAGAAATATTCAGCTGTAGCAGTGATACTATACTCCAGAAGCGGCAGGAAAAGCCTTTTAAAATTCAACGATTTTTAAATTATACTTAAAAGATATGCAATGCATTTTGAAAATTGTATCACGCATTGGATGTATTCTGGTGGCTTTCCACAGCACAATGACACTTCTACCAATATATTCCCAGAAAGTGCAATGTTTGCTATACAAAGAGCTGTAAAGATTTTTTTTTGTTTTGCTTGTTTTTTTTTAGCAACATCTATAGTAAAGTGTACGTGCAGCAAATCCTTCACGCATGGCAAGATAGTAATGTAGCTCATTTTTACTTTTTAAACACATACTGCCATTGCAGAGTAATCAGCAGGGAGCCTTTTATTAAATTCCCTCACGCCACTACAGAAAGCTGGCTAGAGACGGACGCTTTTAACATCGCTCAGTCCTTGAGGATCAGAGATCTGCTATTGCAAACCTATAAGAAATCTCTGTAGGAGTAATTACACCTGATTGGTTAAAGTTCAATCCATTGAGCATTGTGGAATGGGATTGCTGACACTGTTAAAGTGGTTGTAAACCCACTTTGTAAACAAACACCTACAGGTAAGCCTAGATTAAGGCTTACCTGTAGGTGCATGAAATATCTCCTTAACCTACACGGTTAAGGAGATATTTGCATTTAAAACCGGCGCCGCTGATGTCACGCGCATGCGCATGGGGTTAATCCCATTCACAAATTCGGCTAGGTCGCAACATTCGACGACGTAGCCGAATTCGACGGCTCCTGCGCGCATGCGCGGAGTCACGTCTTCGCCGCTCCGGCCAATCACAGCGCCGGAGCGGCGCAGTGATTGGCTGGTGCGGTGATACCCGGAAGTAACATTCCGGCTATCGCCGCAGCGATGGCTGCGTCTGGAGAGAGGGACGCAGACTGCTTCGGGGGCCCCGATCTAAGCTGTACCTACAAAACAGATGCATGGAGCTAGACTATCAAAGCGTATGTTTGTATGCTGGCACAGTGATCATGTGCAAAGAACCAAATAACATTCTCACAGTATTTACCTTGCGCCCAAATGCACACAGAGTCTACAGTATACATACAGTGAACTGACTAAGAATTGTGGTTTGCTTTGACTTGAATGCACCAGCGTGAACATATGTGGGCTAAGTGGTGGCATGCCTAAAATAAAAATTGGATTTTCTCTAATGCTTTTGGTCTATATGACCACTGTTCGGAATCAGGGATGAGCCGAACACCCCCCTGTTCGGTTCGCACCAGAACCTGCGAACAGACAAAATGTTTGTGTAAACTTTAGAACCCTATTAAATACAATGGACTCTAACGTTCGAAATCTAAAGTGTTAATTATAAAGGCTAATATGAAAGTTATTGTCCTAAAAAGTGTTTGGGGACCCGGGTCCTGCCCCAGGGGACATGTATCAATGCAAAAAGAAGTTTTAAAAACGGCCGTTTTTTCGGGAGCAGTGATTTTAATAATGCTTAAAATGAAAAAATAAAAGTGAAATATTCCTTTAAATTTCGTACCTGGGGGGTGTGTATGATATGCATGTGAAGTGGCGCATGTTTCCCGTGCTTAGAACTGTCCCTGCAAAAAATGTCATTTTTGAAAGAAAAAAATGCATTTAAAACTGACTCGCGGCTATTAATGAATTGTCGGCTCCCGGCAATACATACAAAAGTCATTGATAAAAAAAAAAAAAAAAGCGTGGGGGTTCCCCAGAATTCAATTACCAGGCCCTTCAGGTCTGGAATGGATATTAAGGGGAACCCCGCCGCAAATTTAAAAAAAAATTGACGTGGGGTTCCCCCAAATATCCATTCCAGGCCCTTCAGATCTGGCATGGATTTTAAGGGGAACTCCACCCCAAATTTAAAAAAAAAATGGCGTGGAGTCCCCCTAAAAATCCATACCAGACCCCTTATCCGAGCACGCAACCTGGCCGGCCGCAGGGGAAAAGGGGGGGACGAGAGAGCGCCCCCCCCTCCCTCCTGAACCGTACCAAGCCACATGCCCTCAACATGGGGAGGATGTCCCCATGTTGATGGGGACAAGGGCCTCATCCCCACAATCCTTGCCCGGTGGTTGTGGGGGTCTGCGGGCGGGGGGCTTATCGGAATCTGGAAGACCCCTTTAACAAAGGGGACCCCCAGATCCCGGCCCCCCCTATGTGAATTGGTAAGGGGTACATTGTACCCCTACCATTTCACGAAGAAAGCGTAAAAAAATGTTTAAAAAAACACACAAACACCTTGAAAAAGTCCTTTATTAAAAAACAAAACAAAAAAAAAAACATTCCAGCGGTGAAATCCAGTGTCCCGCGGCGATCCCGATGTCCAGCGCTGTCCTTCATTGGTTGTGCCTGAGCGGACCTGATGGGGAACTCCCTCTCAGTATTTTAAATGTATAGACCCGCCCCTTCTAAAGTTCCCCATCAGGTCCGCTCAGCGGACGAGATGCAGAACATGAGAAGGGGCGGGTCTATACATGTATTACCAAAGTGAGAGCAGTTTCCCATCAGGTCCGCCCCCTCGGTATGTCGGACCCGCCTACGTCATTGGCTTGAGCGGGGAACTTCCTTCACTATGTAAATTTAAATTACACAGTGAAGGAAGTTCCCCGCTCAAGCCAATGACGTAGGCGGGTCCGACATACCGAGGGTGCGGACCTGATGGGGAACTGCTCTCACTTTGGTAATACATGTATAGACCCGCCCCTTCTCATGTTCCGCATCTGGTCCGCTGAGCGGACCTGATGGGGAACTTTAGAAGGGGCGGGTCTATACATTTAAAATACTGAGAGGGAGTTCCCCATCAGGTCCGCTCAGGCACAACCAATGAAGGACAGCGCTGGACATCGGGATCGCCGCGGGACACTGGATTTCACCGCTGGAATGTTTTATTTATTTATTTTTTTAAATAAAGGACTTTTTCAAGGTGTTTGTGTGTTTTTTTAAACATTTTTTTACGCTTTCTTCGTGAAATGGTAGGGGTACAATGTACCCCTTACCAATTCACATGGGGGGGGCCGGGATCTGGGGGTCCCCTTTGTTAAAGGGGTCTTCCAGATTCCGATAAGCCCCCCGCCCGCAGACCCCCACAACCACCGGGCAAGGGTTGTGGGGATGAGGCCCTTGTCCCCATCAACATGGGGACATCCTCCCCATGTTGAGGGCATGTGGCTTGGTACGGTTCAGGAGGGAGGGGGGGCCGCTCTCTCGTCCCCCCCCCTTTTCCCCTGCGGCCGGCCAGGTTGCGTGCTCGGATAAGGGGTCTGGTATGGATTTTTAGGGGGACTCCACGCCATTTTTTTTTTAAATTTGGGGTGGAGTTTCCCTTAAAATCCATGCCAGATCTGAAGGGCCTGGAATGGATATTTGGGGGAACCCCACGTCAATTTTTTTTTAAATTTGCGGCGGGGTTCCCCTTAATATCCATTCCAGACCTGAAGGGCCTGGTAATTGAATTCTGGGGAACCCCCACGCTTTTTTTTTTTTTTTATCAATGACTTTTGTATGTATTGCCGGGAGCCGACAATTCATTAATAGCCGCGAGTCAGTTTTAAATGCATTTTTTTCTTTCAAAAATGAAATTTTTTGCAGGGACAGTTCTAAGCACAGGAAGCATGCGCCACTTTACATGCATATCATACACACCCCCCAGGTACGAAATTTAAAGGAATATTTCACTTTTATTTTTTCATTTTAAGCATTATTAAAATCACTGCTCCCGAAAAAACGGCCGTTTTTAAAACTTCTTTTTGCATTGATACATGTCCCCTGGGGCAGGACCCGGGTCCCCAAACACTTTTTAGGACAATAACTTGCATATAAGCCTTTATAATTAGCACTTTAGATTTCTCCCATAGATTTTTCGAATTTGCCGCGAACACCCCAATTTGTTCGCTGTTCGGCGAACGGGCGAACAGGCAATGTTCGAGTCGAACATGAGTTCGACTCTAACTCGAAGCTCATCCCTATTCGGAATGTTTTATGCCATCTAATGTAGGAACAACACTATATGAACTGCAGAAAAAGGGTAAAGAAACAGGCGCCTTCTAAGTATGAACTGTAGAAACTTTATGGTATAATAAAAAAAAAACATTCACATTGAGGTTAAAAACAATTAGCATGAGGAAAATCGCAAAATTTTACAACTGTTCCCCCGATTAGGGCGGCTGCAGGATTGGTGTGTGCTGACCTATCCTCCTCCTCCTAGAAACGTCACCACACGGATGTCCCGCCCCAGAGTCTGTCCAAACCCGAGCACTATCTGGTTGTCCTGGGGCCCCCCACAGTGGCAGAACGGCAGGGTCCAGTCGCGGGGGCGACTGCTGTGACCCTGGTCGGGGTCCTGCTGGAAGGTGAACCTCCGCCCCCGTCTCAAGTCTTTTGCAGACTCTAAAAGGTTTTATGGTGGGGATGGTGTGTTCAGGGTAATGTGCAGTGTTAGTTTTCTGCCGTTTTGCGTTTAGGCCAAAAAGTTAAATTTTGGTCTCATCTGACCAGAGCACCTTCTTCCACATGTTTGCTGTGTCCCCCACATGGCTTCTCACAAACTGCAAACAGAACTTCTCATGGCTTTCTTTCAACAATGGCTTTCTTCTTGCCACTCTTCTATAAAGGCCAGATTTGTGGAGTGCTCGACTAGTAGTTGTCCTGTGGACAGATTCTCCCACCTTAACTGTGGATCTCTGCAGCTCCTCCAAAGTTACTATGGGCCTGTTGGCTGCTTCTCTGATTATTGCCATCCTTGTCTGGCCTGTCAGTTTAGGTGAACGGCCATGTCTTGGTAGGTTTGCAGTTGTGCCATACTCTTTCCATTTTCAGATGATTAATTGAACAGTGCTCCGTGAGATGTTCAAAACTTGGGATATTTTTTTATAACCTAACCCTGCTTTAAACTTCTCCACAACTTTATCCCTGTGCTGTCTGGTGTGTTCCTTGGCCTTCATGATGCTGTTTGTTCATTAAGGTTGTCTAACAAACCACTAAGGGCTTCACAGAACACAGAGCTGTATTTATACTCAAGCCTCGTACACACGGGCGGGAATCCCGGCGGGAAAAAAACGTCAGTTTTCCCGACGGGATTTCTGGCAAGCTTGCCTTGCATGCGAGTGTACACATGGCCATTCAAAAGACCCGCCGTTCTTTTGAATCGCAAGAACGCGGTGACGTCATCAACTACGACGAGCCTGCGCTCATCACATTCGATGCCGTCGCTGCCATCTTGCTACACCCTACACTGCCCTTGTATGCTACCACGCATGTGTCAAAGTCTTTGCGAGCATGCACGGTTTTACAGTGGAACAGGTAAGCATACAGACGACCGGTTTTCCGATGAGAAAAATAGAGAGCAGGTTCTCTATTTTTCTTGTTGAGATTCCAGGCAGTTTTCCAGATGAGAACCCATACACACAAACGATTTTCTCTGCAAAAAGCTCTCCCAGCAGTTTTCTTGCCGAGAAAACCGGTCGTGTGTACGAGGCTTAAGATTAAATTACACACAGGTGAACTCTATTTACTAATTAGGTGACTTCTGAAGGCAGTTCGTTCCACTAGATTTTAGTGAGGGGTATCAGAGTAAAGGGGGCTAAATACAAATGCACGCCACACTTTTCAAATATTTATTTGTAAAAAATGTGGAAAACCATTTATCATTTCTCTTCCACTTCACAATTATGTACCACTTTGTGTTAGTCTATCACGTAAAATCACAATAAAATACATTTACATTTTTGGTTGTAACACAAAATGTGGAAAATTTCAAGAGGTATGAATATTTTTTCAAGACACTGTAAGTTGTATCTGTTTATATGCCGCCATTTCTACTCTACAGCCATTTAACCACTTCCTTACCGGGCCTATTCTGGCACTCCTCTCCTACATGCAAAAATCATAATTTTGTTGCTAGAAAATTACTCAGAACCCCCAAACACTATATATGTTTTTTTTAGCAGACACCCTAGGGAATAAAATAGCGGTCATTGCAACTTTTTATCTCGCACGGTATTTGCGCAATAATTTTTAAAACGCCTTTTTTGGGGGGAAAAAACGGTTTAATGAATTAAAAAATAACAAAACAGTAAAGTTAGCCAAATCTTTTTGTATAATGTGAAAGATTATGTTACGCCGAGTAAATAGATACCTAACATGTCACGCTTTAAAATTGCGCACACTCATGGAATGGCGCCAAACTTCAGTACTTAAAAATCTCCATAGGCGTTGCTTATTTTTTTTTTACAGGCTACCAGTTTAGAGTTACAGAGGAGGTCTAGTGCTAGAATTGTTGCTGGCGCTTTAACGCACGCGACGATACCTCACATGTGTGGTTTGAACGGTGTTTACATATGTGGGCGGGACTTGCGTGTGTGTTCGCTTCTGAGCGCGATCTACTGGGGACAGGGGCGTTTTAGAAAAAAATATTTATTATTTTATTTTTTATTTTACTTATTTTTTTTTATTTTTACACTTTTTTTTTTAATAATTTTTTTTTGATCACTTTTATTCCTATTACAAGGAATGTAAATATCCCTTGTAATAGGAATGTGTGTGACAGGTCCTCTTTATGGAGAGATGCGGGGTCAATAAGACCCCACATCTCTCCTCCAGGCTAGAAAGCATGAGATCGGTGAAAAAAAATTCACTGATCTCATACTTACAGCCGCAATGGCGGCTTTGTTTACATTTGAGGACCCGGGCATGACGTCATCACATCGCGCCCGGGCCTCCGACGGTCATAGAGATGACTGGTGACCATCTGGTCACCAGTCATCTCTATGCCTTCCATCCGGCGCCGGCAGATCGTTTCTCCGGGTCCCCGATCGCACGGGAGAGCCCGGAGAAGCACCGGGTGGTGGCGGAAGGGGGGGCATCCCCTCCCGCCGCCTATAAGAACGATCAAGCGGTGAAACCACCGCTATGATCATTCTTATGGTGCACAGAATCGCCGGCTGAAAAGATGGATATCTGAATGATGCCTCTAGCTGCAGGCATCATTCAGATATCCCCACTGAAAGTCCAGGACGTCATATGACGTCCTTGGGCGGGAAGTGGTTAAAGTACAAAGTTTAAACAGCATTTCTCTGTTCTAGAAGCCAGGAGGAAGGGATCTGCCATCACACACTACACAGTATAGAGCAGGGAGCTGAGTGTAATCTGAGACCTAAGTGCAGGGAACAGACACCCCCCCACACACAGTCTCATAGGGAAACATGCACATCTGAGACCGTCAATTGCCTGCTGTGTGCTGGAGGGGGTGGGGAGAAGGGGCCGTCTTCCGGGATTTCTTAGTAATGGCATAGACTGCCAGAAGTAGCTCATGCAGATAGCAGACGAATGAGAGAGCAAACAGAAATCACACTTAGGGCTTTGGGTTGAGGCACGTACACACTGTAGAAGGATATGCTTTATTCATTTTTTATTTCAGGGATTTTTAACCACTTTAATACAATATATTCAATTAATTTTAATGAAGCAGTGTACATTATTCAATTTCACTGGGTATCGGCCTCTTGCAATCTCGTGTACAAAAGACCCCAGACTGGGAGAGGAAGGAGCAGCACTAGGAGTCAATCAGTTGTGCTGCCCTGCTCATGTGATAACTCATAACAAGGAACATGCTGACAGGAGAGCAGAGTGGTCAAGAAATTATCTGTTAAGTCTGTTGCTTCTTCTTTCACTGTCCAGTTACAGGCTGGGGGGTTGTCAAAACCTGAACATGTTACTTAACTTCTGCAGAGAAAAATAATGTATCCCCCCTACAAGAGAAGGATGTTCTATGTGGCAGAGATGTGTAAATTTCGAAACTGTAGACAAAAATGCTAATTCTTTGCCATGCACAACAGCTCCCCTTTATGTATTTAACCTTTAATTTAGTTAAAGTGGCTGTAAACCTCAGACATGAAATACGAACAAAGCATATATCTCTATAGTGTGTACTTGTCTCAATTAAGATCACTAATAGGGATGAGCCGAACACCCCCCTGTTCGGTTCGCACCAGAACCTGCGAACAGACCTAAAGTTTGCGTGAACTTTAGAACCCTATTAAATACAATGGACTCGAACGTTCAAAACCTAAAGTGCTAATTATAAAGGCTAATATGCAAGTTATTGTCCTAAAAAGGGTTTGGGGACCTGGGTCCTGCCCCAGGGGACATGGATCAATGCAAAAAAAGGTTTTAAAAACAGCCGTTTTTTCGGGAGCAGTGATTTTAATAATGCATAAAGTGAAAGAATAAAAAGTGAAATATTCCTTTAAATTTCGTACCGGGGGGGGGGGGTGTATAGTATGCCTGTAAAGCAGTGCTTGTTTCCCTTGCTTAGAACTGTCCCTGCACAAAATGTAATTTGTGAAGGAAAAAAAGCCATTTAAAACCACTCGCGGCTATAATGAATTGTCGGCTCCCGGCAATACAGAGAAAGGTCATGGATAAAAAAATAAAAATAAATGCGTGGGGGTCCCCCCAAATTCTATTACCAGGCCCTTCAGGTCTGGTATAGATATTAAGGGGAACCCTGCATCAAATAAAAAAAAAATGATGTGGGGTTCCCCCCAAATGTCCATACTAGACCCTTCAGGGGAACTCCACCCCAAATTTAAAAAAAAAAATGACGCAGAGTTCCCCCAAAAATCCATACCAGACCCTGTAAAAAAATGAATAGACCCGCCCCTTCTCACGTTCCCCATCAGGTCCGCTCCTGATGGGGAACGTGAGAAGGGGCGGGTCTATTCATTTTTTTACACTGAAGAGGAAGTTCCCCATCAGGTCCGCTTAGCCAATGACGTAGGTGGGGTCTGAGATACGAGGGCGCCCCCGCCCCCTCGTACCTCAGACCCCGCCTACGTCATTGGCTGAGCGGACCTGATGGGGAACTTCCTCCGCAGTGTAGGTCCGCTCAGCCAATGACGTTTCGAGTGGAGACTGCAGCGCTGGACATCGGATCGCTGCGGGACACTGGATTACATTGCTGGAATGTGTTTTTATTTTATTTTTTTATTTTCTTTTAATAAATGATTTTTCCAAAGGTGTCTGTGTGTTTTTTTTACATTTTTTTTTACACTTTCTTCGTGAAATGGTAGGGGTACAATGTACCCCATACCAATTCACATGGGGGGCGGGATCTGGGGGTCCCCTTTGTTAAAGGGATCTTCCAGATTCCGATAAGCCCCCTACCGCAGACTCCACAACCACCGGGCAAGGGTTGTGGGGATGAGGCCCTTGTCCCCATGTTGAGGGCATGTGTCCTGGTACGGTTCAGGAGGGGGGGCGCTCTCTCGTCCCCCCCTCTTTTCCTGCGGCCTACCAGGTTGCATGCTCGGATAAAGGGTCTGGTATGGATTTTTGGGGTAACTCCACGCCATTTTTAAAAAAAATTTGGGGTGGAGTCTCCCTTAAAATCCATACCAGACCTGAAGGGCCTGGTATAGATATGTGGGAGGAACCCCACGCATTTTTTTTTAAATTTGCGGCAGGGTTCCCCTTAATATCCATACCAGACCTGAAGGGCCTGGTAATTGAATTTGGGGGGGAGCCAATAATTCATTATAGCCGCGAGTGAGTTTTAAATTACTTTTTTTCCTTTCAGAAATGACATTTTGTGCAGGGACAGTTCTAAGCAAGGGAAACAAGCGCTGCTTTACAGGCATACTATACATCCCCCCAGGTACGAAATTTAAAGGAATATTTCACTTTTTATTGTTTCACTTTATGCATTATTAAAATCACTGCTCCCGAAAAAACGTCCATTTTTAAAACTTTTTTTTGCATTGATACATGTACCCCGGGGCAGGACCCGGTTCCCCAAACACTTTTTATGACAATAACTTGCATATAATCCTTTAAAATTTGCATTTTAGATTTCTCCCATAGACTTTTACAGGGTGTTCCGCAGCTTTTCGACTTTGCCGCGAACACCACAAATTGTTCGCTGTTCAGCGAACATGCGAACAGGCAATGTTCGAGTCGAACATGAGTTTGACTCGAACTCGAAGCTCATCCCTAATCACTAAGTGTAATTTCTCATCTGCTGTCTGCATGAGTCACTTCTGACAAGTTTTCCTGACACCAAGAGAAAAAGTGACAGGGGAGGCAGCTCCACCTGATTGTCAGCCTCAGCTCTGTTCCTGAGTGCTGTGTGAAGGAGGATTTCCTCCAATCAGCTCTCAGAGCTCTCCTCACTGAGCTCCCTTTTTTCTGACATCTCAGAAAAGCTTTATAATTTCTGGACTTTGAATGGATGTAGAAAAGAGACTGGTACAACTTTTGCAGGAGGACTTGTTTCATCTCTGTGTATCACCTGAGGCTAGTCACTTTACTGGGTATATGTAAGGGTTTACAACCACTTTAATAAGCATTAGACATGTGCATTTTGTTTCGTTCTGAATCAAAATTCGGACGAATTTTCATTATTCGGACGTTCGGATGCATCCGAATTACCGAATTACAAATGCTAACGAATTCGACCGAATCCGAAATAACGATTCGAATCGAAAAACCACGGACGAAATTCTAATCGAATTCGAAAAAAATTAGAATAGAATCGAAAATATTGGAAAGAATCAAATAGAAAAACAATAGAACAGAATAGAATAAAATAATATAATTCTGTTCTATTTTTTTTCTAGTCTATTTTCTATTTCTATTCTAATCTTTTCTAATTGGAATTCGAAAAATCGGTCGCATTCGGAAATATATCAACCAAATTCGAAAATATTTCTACCGCATTCGATAATATTTCATCCGCATTCGTTAATATTTCAACCAAATTCGATAATATTTCAACCGGATTCAAAATTATTCCAACCGAATATAAAAGATTATAATAAACTATGTTCCGACATTCGAATTTCGTATAGAATGAATTCTAATTCCAATTATAAAAGATTAGAATAGAAATAGAAAATAGACTAGAAATAGTCTATTCTCTGTTTTTCTATTTTATTATAATCTTTTCTATTCGGTTGAAATAATTTCAAATCCTGTAGAAATATTTTCGAATTCTGTTGAAATAGTTTCTAATGCGGTTGAAATAATTTTGAATCATGTTGAATTAATTTCGAATCCGGTTAAAATATTATCGAATCCAGTTGAAAGTCTGAAAGATGATCGAATCCGGTTGTAATTTTTTCGAATGCGGTTGAAATATTTTCGAATCCGGTAAAAATATTTTCGAATTCAGTTGAAATATTTTCGAATGCGACCGATTTTACGAATTCGGTCGAAAACAGAACGAAAGCCGAAAACTAATGTAACGAATGTAACGAATCGAACTAAACAAAATTAATTAATTAACGAATTAAAACTAAACTAAACTAAACAATTTTTTTTCCTTTTGCACATGTCTAATAAGCATGAACTCTCCTACGTGTATAAGTGGATTTAGAGTAGGGATGAGCCGAATATCCCCACCAGAACATGCGAACGGACCGAAAGTTCGCGCAAACTTTCGAACCCCGTTAAAGTCTATGGGACTCGAACGTGAGAAATCAAAAGTGCGAATTTTAAAGCCTAATATGCAAGTTATTGTCCTAAAAAGGGTTTGGGGACCCGGGTCCTGCCCCAGGGTACATGTATCAATGCAAAAAAACCTTTTAAAAACTGAAGTTTTTTCGGGAGCAGTGATTTTAATGATGCTTAAAGTGAAAAAATAAAAGTGAAATATTCCTTTAAATATCGTACCTGGGGGTGTCTATAGTATGCCTGTGAAGTGGCGCGTGTTTCCCGTGTTTAGAACAGTTCCTGCACAAAATGACAATTCTAAAGGAATAAAAGTAATTTCAAACTGCTTGCGGCTTTAATGTAATGTCTGGTCCCAGCAATATGGATTAAAATCATTGAGAAAAACGGCATGGGTACCACCCCCCCCAGCCCATTACCAATCCCTTTGGGTCTTGTATGGATATTAAGGGGAACCCCGCACACAAAATAAAAAAAGTAAAGGCGTGGGGCCCCCTAGGCCCTATATACTCTGAACAGCAGTATACAGGCGTGCAAACAAGACAGGGACTGTAGGTTTGTTCTTAAATAGAATCTGTTTGTAAATTTGAACTAGTACATTTTTAAAGTGTAGCTCCAGCCAAAAAATCTATTTTTAAGCTTTTTGGAAAACATAGGGAAGGGTCATCACCCCTGTAACATTTGTTTTGCTGTCTGTGCACCTGTTCAGAATATTTCATCTCACTTTCTGTCCCAATGACAATTGGATTTTGAAAATTTGGGGTTTTTAGTGAAACAAGGAACTCTTACAGGAGAGAATTTCCCTTCCTAGGGGTAGATTTCCTCTCACTTCCTGGTTGTCTCCTTCCGTTTGCAAGTAGGAGTCGTTTGTAAGTTGGATGTTTGAAAGTAGGGGCCTGCCCTATATACTCTGCAGAAATTTGGGCCTTAGGTATTGGTGTTGCCACAACACTGTAAGCCCTCACAGTTACTCTTGGTGGGCGCAGGAACGAGCCCTGCAGTGAAATATTAGATCAAGCATTGTAATTACATGCCCCTGTTGAACAGGGTTGGAACAATTGGGCCTTTGGTGGTGGATGGTGTGGTGGTGTTGCCACAACACTGTAAGGCCTCACAGTTACTCTTGGTGGGCGCAGGAACGGGCCCTGCTGTGAAATATTAGATCAAGAATTGTAATTACATGCCCCTGTCAAACAGGGGCAGAAAAATTGGGCCTTAGGCGCTGGTGCTGGTGCCACAACACTGCAACCCTCAGAGAAACTCTAGTTTGAGCGCAGGAATGAGCCCTGCTGCAAAGTATTACAGCAAAAATTGTAATTACACGCCCCTGTTAAACAGGGGCAGAAAAATTGGGCCTTAGGCACTGGTGCTGGTGCCACAACACTGCAACCCTTCACAGAAACTCTAGTTTGAGCGCAGGAATGAGCCCTGCTGCAAAGTATTACAGCAAAAATTGTAATTACATGCCCCTGTTAAACAGGGGCAGAAAATTTGGGCCTTAGGCACTGGTGCCACAACACTGCAACCCCTCACAGAAACTCTAGTTTGAGTGCAGGAATGAGCCCTGCTGCAAAGTATTACAGCAAAATTTGTAATTACACGCCCCTGTTAAACAGGGGCAGAAAAATTGGGCCTTATGCCCCATACACACGATCATTTTTAATGTCATTTTTAAAACTGACGTTTTTCTTGTCATTTTTTTTCTTGTTTCCTCTCAAGCCTGTCTTGCGTACACACCATCATTTTAAAAAATGTTCAAGAAAAGCGCAGTGACGTACACCACGTACACTGGCACTATAAAGGGGAAGTTCCGTTCGAATGGCGCCACCCTTCATGTTAGTAAAGTTTGTTGAGAGACGATTCGCTCTTTTCAGTCTAGTGCTTTTCAGTCCGTTACAGCATGACGAATGTGCTATCTCCATTACGAACGCTAGTTTTACCAGAACGAGCGCTCCCGTCTCATACTTGATTCTGAGCATGCGCATTTTTTTTCACGTCGTTAAAGCATACACACTATCGTTTTTCACGTCGTTAAAAAAAAGACATGAAAAACGACGTGAAAAAAGAGAGCATGTTCGAAATTTTTAATGCCCGTTTTTCACGTCGTTAAAAATGCTCTGGAGCATACACACGATCATTTTTAATGGCCATTTTTTTTAATGGCATTTTTAACGGCATGAAAAATGATCGTGTGTATGGGGCATTAGGCACTGGTGGCGGTGCCCAGAACCAAAAATGTTCTTACAAGCTATCAGCATGATCATTGAGGAGGAAGAGGATAGTCACTCAGCATCAGCATAGGCAGTCTTGAAGGGATCTGACATTCCAAAAAAATTATTCGGTTACATCAGCATCAGGTGCTTGGTAGCTGGTGGTGATCCAACACTGATTCATTTTTATGAAGGTCAGTCGATCGACCGAGTCATTGGACAGGCGCACCCTGTGATCGGTTACAAAGCCTCCAGCAGCACTGAATGTGCGTTCCGAAAGAACGCTGGATGCAGGACAGGCCAGTACCTCAATTGCATACTGTGCAAGCTCTGGGCAGTGATCCATCCTCAAGACCCAGTAACCCAGAGGATTTTTTGTGGGAAAGGTGTCCAAGTCTGATCTTGCCCCTAGGTATTCCTGCACCATATAAATCAGATGCTGGCGATATTTGCTGGAACCGATCATACCTTGGAGCTGCGGACTAAAAAATTGTCTGAACGCATCGGTCAGATGGCCACCTTCTCCACCGCTCCTTCTGTGACTGACTAAAGCCTCAGCAACACGTTGTCCAGGACCAGGAATTTGTAACCACCCAGGCTCTGGGAACGCGTTGCACAAACCTTTCTGCAAGGCTTCTCGAAGATGTTTCATCCTCTGTTCCCTCTGCGACGGCAAGATACGGTCCGCAACCTTACCCTTGTAACATGGATCAAGGAGGGTTGCCAGCCAGTAATGATCCCTCTCCTTGATACCACGAATACAAGGATCCTTCTGCAGGCTTTGCAGGATCAGGGAGGCCATGCAGCGTAGGTTTGCTGAGGCATTCGGTCCGGAGTCCTCTGGGTCACTAAGGATGATCCGCAGCCACCTCCTCCCAGCCACGTACAAGTGCATGGGTTTCTTGGGACTGTAATTGATCCCTTGAAGACTGCTGCTGATGCTGAGTGCTAGGCTCCACCTCCATGCTGACACAATCCTCCTCCTCGTCCTCTTCCTGTGTGATAGGCGGTCCAGCAGGAACACTGTCTGGATAAAGGGGGCCTTCAGAGGTAAGAAAGTCCTCCTCTTCCTCCCTCTGTTCTGCCTCAAGTGCCCTGTCCATTATTCCATGCAGTGTGTGCTCCAACAGGTGGACAAGAGGGACAGTGTCACTGATGCATGCACTGTCACTGCTCACCATCCTCGTGGCCTCCTCAAATGGTGACAGGACAGTGCATGCATCCCTGATCATGACCCACTGGCGTGGCAAAAAAAAACAAGCTCCCCTTACCCTGTCCTCGTGCCATATTGGCACAGATACTCATTGATGGCCCTCTGCTGTGTGTGCAGCCGCTGCAGCATGGCCAACGTTGAGTTCCTGGTGGCAATGTCACAGATTAGGCAGTTCTTGGGCAGGTTGTATTCCTTTTGGAGGTCAGCCAGCCGAGCACTGGCATTATATGATCGGCGGAAATGCACACAATTTCCTGGCCTGCCTCAGGACATCCTGTACCTGCCCAAGAACCACTGCACCACCAAGTTAAGGACGTGAGCCAAACAGGGCACATGGGTCAGTTGTCCCTGTCGGAGGGTGGAGAGGAGGTTGGTGCCATTGTCGAAAACCACCATTCCTGGCTTAAGCTGGCATGGCGTCAACCAACTCTGAGCCTGCCCCTGTAGAGCTGACAGAATCTCTGCCCCAGTGTGGCTCCTGTCCCCCAAGCACACCAGCTCAAGCACCGCTTGGCATCTTTTTGCCTACGTACTTGCGTAGCCCCTTGAACGCCTACAGAGCACCGCTGGTTCCAAGGACAAATCAGCACAGGAAGAGGCCATGGAGGAAGAAGAAGAGGAGGGGTGGAGGAGAGAGGTGTGTCAGAATGACCACTAGTAGCATTTTGGAGGCGTGGTGGCGGAACAACCTCCAACACTACTGCACCCTGTCCTGCATCCTTCCCAGCTGCCAGCAGAGTCACCCAATGCTCCGTGAAAGATAGGTAACGTCCCTGTCCATGCCTGCTGGACCATGAGTCAGTGGTAATATGCACCTTACCGCTGACCGCCCTGTCCAGCGAGGCCAAGACATTGCCTTTCACATGCCGGTAGAGAGCTGGAATCGCCTTCCGTGGAAAAAAGTAGCGTTTGGGAACCTGCCACTGAGGAACCGCACATTCCACAAACTCACGGAAGGGGGCAGAGTCTACCAACTGAAAAGGCAGCAGTTGAAGTGCTAGCAATTTAGCCAAGCTAGCATTCAACCGCTGGACATGTGGATGGCTAGGAGTGAACTTCTTTCGGCGGTGCAGCAGCTGGGGCAGGGAAATTTGCCTGGTACAATCTGACGTTGGTGTACCGATAGCAGATTGCCCGCAAGTACTTGGCAGTGACACACCTAATTCTACACCTTCATTCCTCTCAGTGCAGATTTCTGAGAGGACTGAAGGTATAGTGGGGTTGGAGATCCCAGCTGATGAGGAGCAAGGAGAGGTCCACTTTGTTCTTTGGTGTGGGTTTTTTATGTACGCTTGCCAACGGACTGCATGGCAGGTCGACATATGTCTGGTCAAGCATGTGGTGCCCAAGCGGCTGCTGTTTTGGCCACGCGAGATACGCTTCAGACATATGTTGCAAATAGTAAAGGTGCGACCTGCTGCACACGTCTCAAAAAAGGCCCACACCAAACAACTTTTGGAATAGCGTGCAGAGACAGCAGCGCCCTGCACATGCGGAGCTCTGCGGTGTGATGCAGTTGGTTGGCTGCCCTTAAGCTGGCCTCTGGAGGGCATCCTGCCTCATTGGAGATGTGCCTCCTACTCCTCCTCCTCTCTTCTATCAGGCACCCACGTAAAGTCAGTGACCTCATCATCCCCTCCCTCCTCATTACTGGAGCAAACCTGGCAGTAGGCTGCAGCTGGGGGAACATGACTGACAGTTTGCTGTCCTTCTTGGGCACCCCCTCTCTCTGGGCTCACGTTACTGCATTCCTCAAGCTGGGTACCATCATCGGAGCCTTCAAAACGCTGCGCATCCTCCTGCAGCATGTACCCAACACTGTGGTCAAACAGTTCGGGGGACTCCTCAGGAGGACATGGTGGGGCTAGGGAAGGAGTGACTGATGCCATTGAGCCGAGGGAAGAGGCCCCTTTGGCAGACAAAGTACCCTGAGGCTGGGTAAGAGAGGATGAGGAGGATGAGGACGGCTTGGTCATCCCCTCTACCAACTCTTCAGAATGTTGCGGCTCAACACGACCAGCTGCCGAAAAAAAGGACAAGCGTGCCCCACAGCCACGTGCTGATGAGGATACACCGTGTCCATGACCAGCACTGTTGCCTCTGGACACAGAGCATGCTTGCCATCTTTTATTGTCCTGTGTGTGCCTCTCCTTGTTGGCCTTCCAGACATACTTTATTTGATGTATTGGAATAGGTATGTACACAAGGAATTGTCTGCAGTGAGCTTTAGCTGCACACTGTGGCCAGTATACAGTGCACTGACTTAATATACTGCAGGTTAGCTCAATCAACTGCTTGTATTATCAGTAATAGAAAAGCAACAGACTGCAGTGAGCTTTTTACGTGCACACTGTGGCCAGTATACACTACACTGACTTAAGAAACTGCAGGTTAGCTCAATCAACTGCTTGTATTATCTGTAGTAGAAAAGCAATAGTCTGCGGTGAACTTTACGTGCACACTGTGGCCAGACTACACTCTACAGTGACTTAAGAAACTGCAGGTTAGCTCAATCAACTGCTTGTATTATCAGTAATAGAAAATCAATAGTCTGCGGGTAGCTTTACGTGCACACTGTGGCCAGACTACACTACACTGACTTAAGAAACTGTAGGTTAGCTCAATCAACTGCTTGTATTATCAGTAATAGAAAAGCAATAGTCTGCAGTCAGCTTTACGTGCACACTGTGGCCAGACTACACTACACTGACTTAAGAAACTGCAGGTTAGCTCAATCAACTGCTTGTATTATCAGTAATAGAAAAGCAATAGTCTGCAGTCAGCTTTACATGCACACTGAGCAGCGAGAATAACACAGGAACACTCTGAAGGGAAATCTAGCTAAACTGAATACAGTGTATATATATATATATATATATATATATATATATATACACAACTCCTAGGATGCATATATATATATGTAGCGGGGTGCTATATTTATATTTAGGGGGAGCATCTGAGTGGTAATTAGGCTCAGATGCACTAATTGTTAGGTTTCATGGACCATTTCTGTCCCTGGGAGATGGTACTGATGTGCAGTTCCCTGAGGCCTATAGGTGGCGCTGTTGCCATAGGCCCGGGTTGAACCGTGGTGCAGGGTTGTGCCTTTTCTTGTCCCCTCTCGGCAGCAGTACGGCGGGGCGGGAACCTGCTGTGCCTGTCGGGAGAGGGTATAAAAAGGGGCGGCCATCTTCCACGCGGGGTCCACGCCCAGGCTCCTTAGGCCTGGGTGTGCGTGTGTGTCACCTCCGGGTGCCCTAGGCCCGGAGGCCTGGGTCATTGTCGTTGGGTCCGCGCCCAGGCACCTTAGGCCTGGGCGTGTGTGTTATCTCCGGGTGCCCTAGGTCCGGAGACGGAGCTGCTGTTTCCATCCCAGACACCTTCAGTCTGGGGTGAGGTAATTTGGCGAGGGCCTGGAACCCAGCAACCTTCGGCTGGGGTCCGCTAAGGATCGAGGCTCCCGGGGATCTGCCTTGTGAAGGGACCCATGTCCAGGATTGAGGAGGCCAGGGAGGTGACCCCTCTCTGAAGACCCAGCGCAGAGTCATGGTGACAGAGGGGGCCTCTGGTAACTCTCCGGAGGGATGTTCTTATCCTAAAAAGGGGCCAAGTTACTCAAAGAAGGAAGTGCGGGTTCTTTATGTCATAGTGGCAGTGACTCCACGCACACCAGGTCAGTGGCAGTGACTTGCAACTATTCACCAGGTCAGTGGCAGTGACCAACCTCATGGTCGGTGGCAGGGACCATGCGCCAAGCCTGTTCGTGCAAACCAGAACAGGAGAAACCTTAAATTAAGTTTGTGCCTGGACCTCCTCCCACCTTATATGACTCGTGTTTGTCTCAACCTGTCTTCTCTCAAAGAGACTATTTATTGCCCTTATGAATAAATAAGAAGTTGGACTTTTCAGTTGGTGTGGACAGTTGCTTACTAGGGAGAATTAAGGACTTGTTTCTGGCTACCCCAGAAACGAGATCAGCTCTGGAGGTTTTCAAACACTGGCTGCAGGCAGGCCCGAGAAACTAACACCGCTCAACCTCCCCATCCAGGAGGGTATGGGCTTATGGTGCGGTGTGCCTCAGTCTTTTTTTCTGCGAAGGAGCCAAATATAAGAAAAGCAGGTAAAGGCTGGGGTGGGTGCGCTACACGTGGGGGCTCGAGTCCGGGATGTGTTTGTGGCCACAAAGTGAAAAAACCCTCCCCCAGAAGCTGAACTTTTATTCCCCAGTAAAGTTTTGTGGAGGTTGGCCATGTTTAGAACTGCGCCACGAGGAGAACCCTGACTGCGTAGTTCGTGGGCGTGCCTACTCAGAAAGCCCGCGAACGATGCAGGAGATGGGAGGAGTCTGACCATGTATGGAGTTGCACGTGGGGACTTTGGCGCGAAATTGTCAGTACGCGATGGAGCAGCAGATGATCAGCATGGCGTCGCATGCCTCATGGGTTCCAGCTACTACAACTGTGAAAATGACTTCATTCGCTGCTTCGCTAATGGATACAGGGATTCGGCTCAAGCCTTGGGGAAGATTTGCCCTCTACGTGTGTAAAGACGTGGAGGCCCTCGGTGTGATTTGTCCCGGCTGCTCGGGACTGGTGGTTCATCTAAAGCCATTCGGGCGATGCGAGAGCTGTAAGGAATTTCTTTTCGAGGTGGAGCAACCTACAGAGAGGTCTCGGGCCTTCCACCTCAATTGCCTTACGGGCGCCACCACTCTGGAAGGAGGAATCGAAGCTTGCACAGCCACCCCTGCGCGCACTGACGAGACTTCGGAGGAAGTCACAGAGGAGATCGCTTCAGCGAGTGAGAAACCGGAGGATGCTGCTTCAGGTACAACAGAGTCTTTTCTCCCACCGCCCAAGAGGAAGATTGGTCTTGTGAAAGCCTCCCGCGGCCGTGGTGGAGCAACGCCCCAGCGCTTACCCGGAACGGATGCTTCCAAAGGGAAAAGTCCCGAACGTCCGAGTTCTTCTGCAAGCTGAGGTAAGCGGGGGGAGAGACTTTGTTAAAGGCCCCTAGCCCTGGGGATTCACATGCTAGTGAGTTAGCCAGAGGGGGTGAATCATCCTTCACCAGGAACTACTTCCCTGCGGAAGAGTACGATACCTCTGACCTAGAGTCCATCTCTGATGCGGGTGATGACGCCGCAACTGATGAATTGTTTGAGAGGAAGGGATGGGACAGGATGCCCCTGGCCTTGTTCCGTAAGCCTAGGGACCCACCCATGTCTACGGGGGAAAGTACACCCCGGGTGGTGGCTTCCAAGCCTGAGGAGGGATCTGTCCCCTTGCCTGCCCTTCCACCGCCGGAGGCACCTGCTTCCACTACTGCTACGAGACGGGTGTCACTGCGGGCCCCTGCAACTGGCCCGGAGGCAGTTAAAGTGCCTCAGCACCCAGATGCCATTGTCTTGCCTGGTGCAGGAGACAGCGCTACCATGCCACCGCTGTCCCGCTTGCAAAGACTTTTTAACCAAAGGGTTGCCAGTGAGTATGGGTGGGAATACCCGTACCTGCCGAAGGAAATGTTGTTGAAGTTGAGGCCTGCAGACATCGGTGGTACGAAGAGTTTGTGTGGACACACATCAAAGTACCCCAGGCCAGAAGGTACTTTTCTTGTTCACCCGGAGCCACTCAGCGGTTCAAGGACTGCAAAGCTGCTTGAATGTTGGGTCGGCACATCTATGCGGACAAGGTACTTATTTGTAGGAAAGACAAGGACAATGTGGAGTACCATATAGGCACATTCGACAAGAATTGGAAGCCGCTGGTGTTGCCTGACCCACATTACTACTTGTAAGAGACCAGACTCTTGTGTTTTCTTGTGTTTGAACGTTTTTTTTTCTTTAAGCCCAGGAACTTTGCACTAGTTTAAAGGGTACTCTACTCTTGAAGGAGCGGGAACTGTTGCTGTTGTTGTTCTCCTTTCTCTTCCCACCGCAAAGATAACAAGGACTTTGGGGTAGTAGACAGTTTAGGGCCACAGATCAAGAAAAAAAAAAAAAGTTTCGGTTGAGATGAGTGTTCTGACGTTGGCACTACAACTAGGTGGCGGTGTTACGGAACTATTGCAAGGACAACAAGGCATTATGCGGTTACTTGTTGGAAGGAAGGGATTCTTCTCTAGGGGAGAGCCTCTTCATTCTAACTACTGCTATTTCAGGTGTGTTTTCTCTCCCCTGCAGGTGAACGGCAAGCAAGACTGCTGAGAATGGGGCGGGTCTTAGCTAGTGCTGCGTTAGGGAAATGTAAATTTTATTGTAAAAGTTTGTATGACTTCAAATGTTTTATACACTTAGGTATTCCTTTTTCCGTTTGTTTCCCTTCCCGTTCCCATTTTAGGTTCAGGCACAAACAAGAAATTTTTAAATTGTCAATTTTTTTTTATAGTTTGTCTCTGGATCGGGCTTATGCTGACTCTGGTTGAGAGGCATAGGTTGGTTCCAGACACTGGGGACCAGTGTCCATCAAGTGAGGGGGATGTGTAGCGGGGTGCTATATTTAGACGGAGCTGCTGTTTCCATCCCAGACACCTTCAGTCTGGGGTGAGGTACTTTGGCGAGGGCCTGGAACCCAGCAACCTTCGGCTGGGGTCCGCTAAGGATCGAGGCTCCCGGGGATCTGCCTTGCAAGTGGACCCATGTCCAGGATCGAGGAGGCCAGGGAGGTGACCCCTCTCTGAAGACCCAGCGCAGAGTCGTGGTGACAGAGGGGGCCTCTGGTAACTCTCTGGAGGGATGTTCTTATCCTAAAAAGGGGCCAAGTTACTCAAAGAAGGAAGTGCGGGTTCTTTATGTCATAGTGGCAGTGACTCTACGCACACCAGGTCAGTGGCAGTGACTTGCAACTATTCACCAGGTCAGTGGCAGTGACCAACCTCATGGTCTGTGGCAGGGACCATGTGCCAAGCCTGTTCGTGCAAACCAGAACAGGAGAAACCTTAAATTAAGTTAGTGCCTGGACCTCCTCCCACCTTATCTGACTTGTGTTTGTCTCAACCTGTCTGCTCTCAAAGAGACTATTTATTGCCCTTATGAATAAATAAAAAGTTGGACTTTTCAGTTAGTGTGGACAGTTGCTTACTGGGGAGAATTAAGGACTTGTTTCTGGCTACCCAAAAACGAGATCAGCTCTGGAGGTTTTCAAACACTGGCTGCAGGCAGGCCCGAGAAACTAACACCGCTCAACCTCCCCATCCAGGAAGGTACGGGCTTGTGGTGTTGTGTGCCTCAGTCTTTTTCCTGCGAAGGAGCCAAATATAAGAAAAGCAGGTAAAGGCTGGGGTGGGTGCGCTACAAATATACTAAATACACTGACTAAAGCTAACTCAATCGCCTGCCTGCTCTATATAACTGAAATTAAATGACACTCTGACTCTCTATCTATCTCTCTCACACGCCGCAACACACTACACAAGGCCGACACGCAGGCAGCCTTATATAGTGTGGGGCGTGTACCTACACCCCTGAGCCATGATTGGCCAAAGGCACCCTTCCTTTGGCCAATTACGGCTCTCTGTACTGACGGCGCTGTGATTGGCCAAGCATGCGGATCATAGTGCATGCTTGGCCAATCATCAGCCATCAATGCATTGCGATGACGCAGTGAATTATGGGCCGTGACGCGCCACTCGAATTTGGCGCGAACGGCCCATATTGTTCGAAATTCGGCGAACGGCCGAACAGACGATGTTCGAGTCGAACGTGAGTTCGACTTCAACACGAAGCTCATCCCTAATTTAGAGTAATTTAGTAAGTTACAGTTTGGCATGCTTCTTACAAGGTGAACAAACACCTTACAAATAGTGATGAGCCGAACACCCCCGGGTTCGGTTCGCACCAGAACCCGCGAACGGACCGAAAGTTCGTACGAACATTAGAACCCTATTAAATACAATGGATGCAAACGTTCGAATTCTAAAGTGCTAATTATAACAACTATTATGTATGTTATTGTCCTAAAAAGGGTTTGGGAACCCGGGTTCTGCACCAGGGGACATGTATCAATGCAAAAAGAAGTTTTAAAAACGGTCGTTTTTCGGGAGCAGTCATTTTAATGATGCATAAAGTGAAAAAAAAAAAGTCAAATATTCCTTTAAATATCGTACCTGGGGGGTGTCTAAAGTATGCCTGTGAAGTGCCACGTGTTTCCCGTGTTTAGAACTGTCCCTGCACAAAATGACACTTCTAAAGGAAAAAAAAGCCATTTAAAACTGCTTGCGGCTTTAATGTAATGTCTGGTCCCGGTAATATGGATGAAAATCTTTAAGAAAAATGGCATAGCTACCCCATGACCCCCCCCCCTACCCCAGCCCATTACCAGCCCCTTTGGGTCTTGTATGGATATTAAGGGGAACCCCGCACATAAAATAAAAAAGGCCCTATATACTCTGAACAGCCGTATACAGGCGGTGCATACAAGACAGGGACTGTAGGTTTGTTCTTATGTAGAATCTGTTTGTAATTTTGAACAGGTACATTGTTTAAGTGTAGCTCCAGCCAAAAAATCTATTTTTAAGCTTTTTGGAAAACATAGGGAAGGGTTATCACCCCTGTAACATTTGTTTTGCTGTCTGTGCAGTGTGCACCTGTTCAGAACAGTTCACCTCACTTTCTGTCCTAATGACAAATGTGTTTTGAAAATTTGGGGTTTTTATTGAAACAAGAATTGGTGATAAAGCATCAGTGGAGAGGAGACACTTTTTTTCCCATATTAACTCTTACAGGAGAAAATTTCCCTTCCTAGGGGTAGATTTCCTCTCACTTCCTGTTGTCTTCTTGCGTTTGCAAGTAGGAGTCGTTTGTAAGTTGGATGTTTGAAAGTAGGGACCTGCCGTATATACTCTGCAGAAATAGGCCCCTTAGTTGTTGGTGTTGGCACAACACTGTAAGCACTCACAGTTACTCTTGGTTGGTGCTGGAACGCCCTGCTGTCAACTATTATATCAGGAATTTTAATTACATATAATTGTTGAACAGTGGTAGTAAAAATTGGGCCTTTGATGGTGGTGCTGGTGCCACAACACTGTAAGCCCTGACAGTTACTCTTGGTGGGTGCAGCAATGGGCCCTGCTGTGAATTATTAGATCAAGAATTGTAATTGCATGCCCCTGTTGAACAGGGGCTGAAAAATTGGGCCTTTCGTGGTGGTGGTGGTGGTGGTGGTGTTGCCACAACACTGTAAGCCCTCAGAGTTACTCTTGGTGGGTGCAGCAATGGGCCCTGCTGTGAATTATTAGATCAAGAATTGTAATTACATGCCCCTTTTGAACAGGGGCTGAAAAATTGGGCCTTTCGTGGTGGTGGTGGTGGCGTTGCCACAACACTGTAAGCCCTCAGAGTTACTCTTGGTGGGTGCAGCAATGGGCCCTGCTGTGAATTATTAGATCAAGAATTGTAATTGCATGCCCCTGTTGAACAGGGGCTGAAAAATTGGGCCTTAGGCACTGGTGGCACAACACTACAACCCCTCACAGATACTGTACTTGGAGCACAGCAATGAGCCCTGTTGCAAAGTATTGCTTCAAAAATTGTAATGACACGCCCCTGTTAAACAGGGGCTGAAAAATTGGGCCTTAGGCACTGGTGGCACAACACTACAACCCCTCACAGATACTGTACTTGGAGCACAGCAATGAGCCCTGTTGCAAAGTATTGCTTCAAAAATTGTAATGACACGCCCCTTTTAAACAGGGGCTGAAAAATTGGGCCTTAGGCACTGGTGCCACAACACTCCAACCCCTCACAGATACTGTACTTGGAGCACAGCAATGAGCCCTATGGCAAATTATTGCTAAAAAAATTGTAATTACACGCCCCTGTAAAACAGGGGCTGAAAAATTGGGCCTTAGCCACTGGTGGCGGCACCCATAAACAAAAATGATCTTCCAAGCTATCATCATCAATCGTATCATTGAGGACTCGGAGGAGGAGGATAGCCAGTCAACATAACAGCACAGGCACTCAGCGTCAGCATCAGTCTTGAAGGGATGTGACATGTTAAAATCAATTAGTCTGTTATATCAGCATCAGGTGTGTGGTAGCTGGTGGTGATCCAAGACTGGTTCATCTTGATGAAAGTCAGTCGATCAACCGAGTCGGTGGACAGGCGCACCCTGTGATCCGTGACAAATCCTCCAGCAGCACTGAATGTGCGTTCCGAAAGAACGCTGGATGCAGGACAGGCCAGTAGCTCAATTGCATACTGTGCAAGCTCTGGCCAGTGATCCATCCTCAAGACCCAGTAAGCCAGAGGATTTTCGGTGGGGAAGGTGTCCAAGTCTGACCTTGCCCCTAGATATTCCTGCACCATGTTTATCAGACGCTGGCGATGGTTGCTGGAACCGATCATACTTTGGGGCTGCGGACTAAAGAATTGTCTGAACGCATCGGTCAGACGGCCACCTTCCCCACCGCTCCTTCTTTGACTGGCCGAAGCCTCAGCAACTCGTTGTCCAGGACCAGGAGTTTGTAACCTCCCAGTCTCTGGGAACGCATTGCACAGACCTTTCTGCAAGGCCTCCCGGAGTTGTCTCATCCTCTGCTCCCTCTGCGAAGGTAACATAAGGTCCGCAACCTTACCCTTGTACCGTGGATCAAGGAGAGTGGCCAGCCAGTAATGGTCCCTCTCCTTGATCCGAAGAATACGAGGATCCTTCCGCAGACTTTGCAGGATCAGGGAGGCCATGCAGCGTAGGTTTGCTGAGGCATTCGCTCCGGAGTCCTCTGGGTCACTAAGGACGACATGATCCGCAGCCACCTCCTCCCAGCCACGTACAAGTCCACTGGTTTCTTGGGACTGTAAATCATCCCTAAAAGACTGCTGCTGATGATGCTGAGTGCCAGCCTCCACCTCCATGCTGACACAATCCTCCTCCTCCTCCTCCTCCTCTTCCTGTGCGATGGGTGGGACAGAAGGAACACTGTCTGGGTAAAGGGGGCCTTGAGAGGCAAGGAAGTCCTCCTCTTCCTGCCTCTGTTCTGCCTCAAGTGCCCTGTCCATTATTCCACGCAGCGTGTGCTCCAACAGGTGGACAAGAGGTACAGTGTCACTGATGCATGCACTGTCACTGCTCACCATCCTCGTGGCCTCCTCAAATGGTGCCAGGACAGTGCATGCATCCCTGATCATGCCCCACTGGCGTGGAGAAAAAAAACCAAGCTCCCCTGACCCTGTCCTGGTGCCGTAGTCGCACAGGTACTCATTGATGGCCCTCTGCTGCGTGTGCAGCCGCTGCAGCATGGCCAACGTTGAGTTCCACCTGGTGGGCATGTCACATATAAGGCGGTTCTTGGGCAGGTTCAACTCCTTTTGCAGCTCAGCCAGGCGAGCACTGGCATTATAAGATCTGCGGAAATGCACACAGACTTTCCTGGCCTGCCTCAGGACATCCTGTAAGCCCGGGTACCTGCCCAAGAACCGCTGCACCACCAGGTTAAGGACGTGAGCCACACAGGGCACATGGGTCAGTTGTCCCTGTCGGAGGGCGGAGAGGAGGTTGGTGCCATTGTCGCAAACCACCATTCCTGGCTTAAGTTGGCGTGGCGTCAACCACCTCTCGGCCTGGCCCTGCAGAGCAGACAGGACCTCTGCCCCAGTGTGGCTTCTGTCCCCCAAACACACCAGCGCAAGCACGGCATGGCATCTTTTTGCCTGCGTACTTGCGTAGCCCCGTGAACGGCTACGGAGCACCGCTGGTTCATAGGACAAACCACAGGAAGAGGCCATGGAGGAAGAAGAAGAGGAGGGGGTGGAGGAGAGAGGTGTGTCACAACCAGTAGTAGCATTTTGGAGGCGTGGCGGTGGAACAACCTCCAACACTACTGCACCTTGTCCTGCATCCTTCCCAGCTGCCAAAAGAGTGACCCAATGGGCCGTGAAAGAAAGGTAACGTCCCTGTCCATGCCTGCTGGACCATGAGTCAGCGGTAATATGCACCTTACCGCTGACCGCCCTGTCCAGCGAGGCCAAGACATTGCCTTCCACATGCCGGTAGAGAGCCGGAATAGCCTTCCGTGAGAAAAAGTGGCGTTTGGGAACCTGCCACTGAGGAACCGCACATTGCACAAACTCACGGAAGGGGGCCGAGTCTACCAACTGAAAAGGCAGCAGTTGAAGCGCTAGCAATTTAGCCAAGCTAGCATTCAACCGCTGGGCATGTGGATGGCTGGGAGTGAACTTCTTTCGACGGTCCAGCAGCTGGGGCAGGGAAATTTGCCTGCTAGAATCGGACGTCGGTGTACTGCTAGCAGAGTGGCCGCAAGTACTTGGCTGTGACACACCTAATTCTACACCTTCATTCCTCTCAGTGCATGTTTCAGAGAGGACTGAAGTTATAGTGGGGTTGGAGATCCCAGCTGATGCGGTGCAAGGAGAGGTCCGCTTTGTTCTTTGGTGTGGGTCTTTGAGGTAGGCTTGCCAACGAGCTGCATGGCAGGTCAACATATGTCTGGTCAGGCATGTGGTACCCAAGCGGCTGATGTTTTGGCCACGCAATATACGCTTGAGACATATGTTGCAAACAGCAGCTGTGCGATCTGATGCACTAGCCTCAAAAAAGGCCCACACCAAGGAACTTTTTGAATGACGGGCAGAGGCAGCGCCCTGCACAGGCGGAGCTCTGCGGTGTGATTCCGTCGGTGTACTGCCCTTACGCTGGCCACCAAAGGGCATCCTGCCTCGTTGGAGATGTGCCTCCTCCTCATCCTCCTCCTCCTCCTCTCTCCTATTAGGCACCCACGTGGAGTCAGTGACCTCATCATCCCCTCCCTCCTCATCACTGGAGCCAATCTGGCAGTATGCTGCAGCTGCTGGAACATGACTGCCAGATTGGTGTCCTTCTTGAGCATCCCCTCTGTCTGCTCTCACGCTACTGCCTTCCTGTAGCTGGGTTTCATCATCAGACCCTTCGAAACGCTGGGCATCCTCCTGGAGCATGTACCCAACACTGTGCTCAAACAGTTCGGGGGACTCCTCAGGAGGAGGACATGGTGGGTCTAGGGAAGGAGTGACTGATGATGAGTCTGACATTGATACCAGGGAAGAGGACGCTTTGGCAGCTGCTTTGCCAGTACCCTGAGCCTGGGTGAGAGAGGATGAGGAGGAGGAGGAGGGCTTGGTCATCCACTCTACCAAGTCTTCGGCATGATGTGGCTCAACATGTCCAGCTGCCGAAAAGAAGGACAAGCGTGTCCCATGGCCATGTGCTGATGACAATGCACCGCGTCCACGACCAGCACTGTTGCCCCCAGACACAGAGCCTGCTTGCCCTCTTTTATTGCCTCCTGACTGTCTGCCTCTCCTTGTTTGCCTTCCAGACATTCTAATAGATGGCCTGCAGGGAGATGGGAAAAAAGCAATAAGGGCTACCTTCAGGTGTCCTTCTCTGTCCCTTTACTTAAGGATTTCTAAATATGGTTGAGGATGATTGCTTTTGCACGGAATAGCACAACGACAATTTCCTTGACTGTCCAAAAAACAAGGATTTCAAAGATGGTTGATGAGGAATGCTTTAGCACACTATAGCACAAGGAGAATTCCCCTCACTTTCCTTCTTTGTCCCTAGAAACAAGGACTCGCACAGTGAAAGAAACTGACACTCTCCCTACCTAGAGTTTTCTGTCCCTAGAAAAAATGTTTTTTTAAAGCACACTATAGCACAAGGAGAATTCCCCTCACTTTCCTTCTTTGTCCCTAGAAACAAGGACTCGCACAGTGAAAGAAACTGACACTCTCCCTACCTAGAGTTTTCTGTCCCTAGAAAAAATGTTTTTTTAAAGCACACTATAGCACAAGGAGAATTCCCCTCACTTTCCTTCTTTGTCCCTAGAAACAAGGACTCGCACAGTGAAAGAAACTGACACTCTCCCTACCTAGAGTTTTCTGTCCCTAGAAAAAATGTTTTTTTAAAGCACACTATAGCACAAGGAGAATTCCCCTCACTTTCCTTCTTTGTCCCTAGAAACAAGGACTCGCACAGTGAAAGAAACTGACACTCTCCCTACCTAGAGTTTTCTGTCCCTAGAAAAAATGTTTTTTTAAAGCACACTATAGCACAAGGAGAATTCCCCTCACTTTCCTTCTTTGTCCCTAGAAACAAGGACTCGCACAGTGAAAGAAACTGACACTCTCCCTACCTAGAGTTTTCTGTCCCTAGAAAAAATGTTTTTTTAAAGCACACTATAGCACAAGGAGAATTCCCCTCACTTTCCTTCTTTGTCCCTAGAAACAAGGACTCGCACAGTGAAAGAAACTGACACTCTCCCTACCTAGAGTTTTCTGTCCCTAGAAAAAATGTTTTTTTAAAGCACACTATAGCACAAGGAGAATTCCCCTCACTTTCCTTCTTTGTCCCTAGAAACAAGGACTCGCACAGTGAAAGAAACTGACACTCTCCCTACCTAGAGTTTTCTGTCCCTAGAAAAAATGTTTTTTTAAAGCACACTATAGCACAAGGAGAATTCCCCTCACTTTCCTTCTTTGTCCCTAGAAACAAGGACTCGCACAGTGAAAGAAACTGACACTCTCCCTACCTAGAGTTTTCTGTCCCTAGAAAAAATGTTTTTTTAAAGCACACTATAGCACAAGGAGAATTCCCCTCACTTTCCTTCTTTGTCCCTAGAAACAAGGACTCGCACAGTGAAAGAAACTGACACTCTCCCTACCTAGAGTTTTCTGTCCCTAGAAAAAATGTTTTTTTAAAGCACACTATAGCACAAGGAGAATTCCCCTCACTTTCCTTCTTTGTCCCTAGAAACAAGGACTCGCACAGTGAAAGAAACTGACACTCTCCCTACCTAGAGTTTTCTGTCCCTAGAAAAAATGTTTTTTTAAAGCACACTATAGCACAAGGAGAATTCCCCTCACTTTCCTTCTTTGTCCCTAGAAACAAGGACTCGCACAGTGAAAGAAACTGACACTCTCCCTACCTAGAGTTTTCTGTCCCTAGAAAAAATGTTTTTTTAAAGCACACTATAGCACAAGGAGAATTCCCCTCACTTTCCTTCTTTGTCCCTAGAAACAAGGACTCGCACAGTGAAAGAAACTGACACTCTCCCTACCTAGAGTTTTCTGTCCCTAGAAAAAATGTTTTTTTAAAGCACACTATAGCACAATGAGAATTCCCCTCACTTTCCTTCTTTGTCCCTAGAAACAAGGACTCGCACAGTGAAAGAAACTGACACTCTCCCTACCTAGAGTTTTCTGTCCCTAGAAAAAATGTTTTTTTAAAGCACACTATAGCACAAGGAGAATTCCCCTCACTTTCCTTCTTTGTCCCTAGAAACAAGGACTCGCACAGTGAAAGAAACTGACACTCTCCCTACCTAGAGTTTTCTGTCCCTAGAAAAAATGTTTTTTTAAAGCACACTATAGCACAAGGAGAATTCCCCTCACTTTCCTTCTTTGTCCCTAGAAACAAGGACTCGCACAGTGAAAGAAACTGACACTCTCCCTACCTAGAGTTTTCTGTCCCTAGAAAAAATGTTTTTTTAAAGCACACTATAGCACAAGGAGAATTCCCCTCACTTTCCTTCTTTGTCCCTAGAAACAAGGACTCGCACAGTGAAAGAAACTGACACTCTCCCTACCTAGAGTTTTCTGTCCCTAGAAAAAATGTTTTTTTAAAGCACACTATAGCACAAGGAGAATTCCCCTCACTTTCCTTCTTTGTCCCTAGAAACAAGGATTCACACAGTAAAACACACTGACACTCTCCCTACCTATCCTTCTCTTTCCCTAAACTAAAGGAATCCAGGTTAAGCAAGAAAGAAATAAATGTCACTGTCCCTGCCTATGCTTGTCTTTCCCTGCTCCGGAACACACTACACTAGGCCGCCGTGCTGGCGGCCTTTTATAGTGTGGGGCGTGTACTAAACACCCTCAGCAATAATTGGCCACAGGCATCCTGCCTGTGGCCAATCATTGCTCTCCTCGCTGCCGGCGCTGTGATTGGCCAAGCATGCGGGGTCACAGTGCATGCTTGGCCAATCACAGCGCCTGGATGACACTGCGATGGCGTAGTGCATTGTGGGCCGTTTGCGTCACTCGAATTTGGCGCGAACGGCCCAAATCGTTCGATCTTCGTCGAACGATCGAACAGCCGATGTTCGAGTCGAACGTATGTTCGACTCGAACACGAAGCTCATCCCTACTTACAAACTAATTGTGCAATCGTCATAAAATTTCCTTTACAAATGCCAACATTTGTGTAGTTTGTAGAAGTGTAGGTACCTAAGCAATTAATTCACTTTATTTCACTTAGGAAAGCCTTAAATTACATACAGTTGGTAAAATCAAATTGTACAATCAAATCTGAATGTACAGCCAGACAGCTTCAGGCTTGTAACTAGATATCAGAAGTTATGAGACACAATATGAAAGTCAGAGTCCTTAATTATCCAGGTGATATGGAGGATACCAAGGGTTTAACAGCTGAAGGGACTGTGGAAATGTAAGGAACCTGCAAGTCAGCTAGAATACGTGCTGGTGGCACTAAGGTTCCAGAATCCGAATGCTGCAATTTTGGTGTCCACAAGCGGGTGTCTACCAGCAGCTAGCAGTGCTTAGCCATTAGTCACCACCTGATGCTGGCTGCAGTGTAGTGTCTTAGGGATGTTTCACACTGCCGTGCTGTGGCCAATTTGCAGTTTTCATGTTGGTTACCTGAGGTTTCTCAAAGATTTCTATTATGTCCTGCATCTTTGGCATGTTTTCTGAAAGCACACCAAAGATGCAGCATGCAGGACTTTGGGTACATTTTCAGAAAATGGGCCAAGAATACAGGACATAATAGAAGCTTATGAAAAGCCACAGTTAACCCACACAAAACCCACAGGTACACTGCACTGTATCCGCACTGAGGCAAAAACCGCAGCCCGGCGGCATGAAAGCAACCTTATTATTTTTGCCTATGTGCTCGTTCCTGCTTACATCTTGAACCCGCCTGATCCTATATCACTTGTACCTATCTTGAACTGAATTCCCTTTGCCATTCAGCCTACCCACCTGAGGCTGTTTTTCTTTTCCCTGTGGTTTGTATTTTAATGTAAGTTTGGCTATTTCCCCTCTGCACATGCGTTTTCACTGATTTATTCATTTGATTTTTTCTGTATGTGTGTTACTTATGTTGTGCATTCATAATAAACTGTATTATCTCTCAGTTAAACAACTATGATATTGGATTACACCTTGGAACACAGGTATACAAAAAAATGTATATAGCCAAGGACTGTGGGTCTCTGCTTCTTTATAAGCCATTGTGAGCCTGATGGATGTACTAATTTCATCCAGAAAAATGTATAAAACTATCTGATGGTTGCTCATCCATGTCTTTATGGACCTTGTTTGTGAACTGGTGTGCAGTCATGTTGGAACAGGAAGGGGCCATCCCCAAACTGTTCCCACAAAGTTGGGAGCATGAAATTGTCCAAAATATCTTGGTATGCTGATGTTCCCTTCACTGGAACTAAGGGGCCAAGCCCAACCCATGAAAAAGAACCCCACACCATAATCCCCCCTCCACCAAATGATTTGGACCAGTGCACAAAGCAAGGTCCATAAAGACATGAATGAGCGAGTTTGGGGTGACGGAACCTGACTTTGGGATGAATTAGAGTGGAGACTGTGAGCCAGGCCTTCTCGTTCAACATCAATGCCTGACCTCAAAAATGCGCTTATGGAAAAATATTCAAACATTCCCAGAGACACACTTCTAAACCTTGTGGACAGCCTTCCCAGAATAATTGAAGCTGTTATAGATACAAAGGGTGAGCCAGCTCAATTTTGAACCCTACGGACTAATGCCGCGTACACACGATCATTTTTCCTGTCTGGAAAAATTAAATTTTTTCTTTTGGACGAGAAAAACGACCGTGTGGGGGCTTTTTGTCATTTTTCCCGACGGGAAAAACGGCATTAATCACGACGAGAAAAATTAGAACATGCTCTAATTTTTCTCGTCGTGATTCCCGTCATTTTTTTCCGCAGCAGTTTTCCCATAGGGAAACACTGCCGGGGAGCCTACACACAGTCGTTTTTTTCGACCAAGAAAAAAAATGTCATTTAAAACGGCCGTGTGTAGGGGAACAAGCTGTTCCTCATTTTTCACGTCGATTTTCTCGACAGTGTTTTTACCGTCTAAAAAAATTGATCGTGTGTACACGGCATAAGACTGGGATGCCATTAAGGTTCATGTGCGTGTAAAGGTAGGAGTCCCAATATGTTTAATGTTAAAAAAGGAAGAGTAGATATTGCTGCAAATAGCAGACAAATACGGTAGATTTTCTCTCAGGGCAGGTTTTTTTTTTTTTTACTGAGGATTCCATATATGTTTCAGAAGGAAGCATCAGGGAATTATTCAGTGGAGAAATTATTACTTTAAAATAAAGAAGCCAAAAAAGTTGAGTGGAACTGAATTCTCAGTCTGTTTTTACTAACAGGAAAACATGGAACAGAATACAGAATTAGCAGCCATGATGATTTATTTAACTTAATCTTGCTTGTGCACTAAGAATGTGTATCACTTAAAACTTAACAATGGTTAAAATGGTTTTTCAGGTTTGGATATAGCAGAAAAGAGCTAGAATCTCCATCCAGTTTTTAATTATGTTTTTGTCCTCATTGCTCCTCGCTTTCTGTTGTGGAGTTAGAAGTACAGGAATTAGTGGACTTTTTTTGTTTTTTAGGCCCCATTCACACCTCGGCGTTTTGGAGCTTGAAGCCTGAAGCTCCAAAACGCTGGAGGAGAAAAAATCAATTATTCTGTATGGAGTTGGTTCACATCTCCACTCCATGTCACCTGAAGCCAAACGCCTGAAGCTAAAAAAAGTTCTGGAGCTTTTTTTGCAGCTTAATTTGGGCAAATTTGGGCGTTTTTCTGCTATTTACATTGGTGTCTTTTTGACCTGTACAAAGTAGCGGCAAAAACGCATCAAACCATGCAGGGAAAATCGCAGTAAAAACATGCAAGTTTCTGCCTGAAAACGATACGCTCAAGTGTGAATGCAGCCTAGAGCTGGCAAAGGTTTAAATTTGTTTTTTTTGTTGCTGATTGTACCTGGATGTAGTCAGGGGTAAATTATTTGCTCATTTAAAGTAGGTTTTTGCCTTTTGGTTTCTCCAAGAAGTGAGTTTTTTTTCACTTCCTTCATGGCAGGACCATATAAATGTGTGGATTGGAGCTTAAAGAGAGAATAAAGGGGGGGGGGGGGTTAAATGAGATTGCATCAAAGATGCATCTCCATTCCGTATTTGAGAGATAAAGAAAAGGGAGTTTGGGACTTTAAATGAAACAGTGGGCTCACTCTTTGTTAGCTGGACAGTCCTTTAGAAATGAATCCTTGACATCCATCATAGTAATGCTTCCTAAACCCCACTCTGATCTCACTTCCTGGACCAACTACCGCCCAATCTCTCTTCTCAACCTAGACATTAAGTTACTGGCCAAAATATTGGCAAACAGATTGAACACCATTATTGGAAATTTAATACATCAAGATCAAACAGGTTTTATGCTCAAAGGTCAGGCGGGGGATAATATTAGAAGAGCGCTTTTGCTAACATATGCTGCCAAAAAGAGGAAGATCCCGACTTGTTTCCTATCCCTAGACATGCGCAAAGCTTTCGATTCGGTCTCATGGTCATATATGAACTATATTTTACAAAAGTGGGGCTTTGGAAACAACTTTCTGCTATGGATCTCCGCTTTATATAATGATCCAAAGGCATATATTAAATATATGGGTTACAGATCTTCTACATTTAATATTAAATGTGGTACGAGACAGGGTTGCCCCCTTTCACCTTTGATTTTCGCTCTTCTCATAGAACCACTGGCGATGCTCATCAGATTCAACCCCAATATTAGTGGCGTGGAACTAGGTGGACATCACCATAAAGTATGTCTCTTCGCCGATGATATACTTGTCTTCCTAACCCATCCTCACATTTCAGCTCCAAATTTATTGAACGTTTTAGGAAAATTTTCAGATATTTCAGGGCTATATATTAACAACACCAAATCCAACGCACTTAATATTAACTTATCACAATCCAAACTTCATAGAGCTCAAACAACCTTACCATTGAATTGGGTTACTCACTATATCCCATACCTGTGAATACAACTTACACCCTCAATCTCGGATCTGTTCAAAGCAAATTACTTACCACTGATGAAACAAATCACAAACCTACTAAATAACTGGTCCACACTTTCTATATCATGGTTTGGTAGAATTAATGCTGTGAAAATGTCCATCTTACCAAAATTCCTGTATCTTTTTAGGGTGCTCCCCATTCCTGTTCCATCCTATTTTTTACGGCTACTACAACAGAAAGTCATGTCATTTATTTGGGGTAAGATTAAACCACGTATTTCCAAAGCGACACTTTTTATCGAAAAATCTAAAGGGGGACTGGGAATTCCTAACTTCGCCAAATACTATTACGTTGCACAAATTGCACAACTATCTAAGTACCATGCAATGTCTGAAATCCCTTTGTGGGTGGCATTAGAATCTATCGACATTGATCCAATATCTGTGGCTAATATAATGTGGTTATCCCCTTGTGATAGAATTGGCCTATCTAATCCTATCACAAAGCACTCCATGACCATTTGGGACAAATTTAGATGTTCACATAAACTACAATCCCCACACAACCCCCTACTGTCATTTATTAGACACCCAGCTTTTTATTCTGCATGGAAGTTTCCCTCTTCCTTTGCAGCTTGGACCTCCAAAAATCTGACATGCTTATATGATTTAGCCTCCATCAATAACAATCTGACATTCCCTAATCTCTGTGACATCCATGGTTTACCCAGTAAAGAAATTTTCCGGTACCTACAAATTAAAAACATTTATACACCAGTTATTGAGTCGGGTTCCATACTTAATCAACTATCACAGTTTGAAAGGATCTGTAAATGTGACCCACATACTAGGGGTCTGATTTCATTACTTTATAAACACCTTAATTCCCCCCTCACAGATACTACACCGTTATATGTCACTAAATGGTCTCAGGATTTTGATAAGACTTTCAGTGCGAAAGATTGGGACAATATTTGGTCGACCACTATGCGCTCATCCATAAATTGTTATGCACTTGAAACAAATTTTAAGGTCTTATCACGCTGGTATCTGGTACCAGCAAGGTTAGCTACATTTTCGCCTACTAGCTCAGATATTTGCTTTCGTGGCTGTGCGAATGCAGGTACCTATCTTCATATCTGGTGGGAATGCCCAATTGTCCAAAATTTTTGGACCAAAATATTCGGTATGGCTTCCACTGCTCTAGAAAATTTGATTACACCAGACCCAGTCGTAGCATTATTGAATCTTAAACCCCCCGACCTTACTCATAATCAATTCCAACTATTATTATTTTTGACAACCTCAGCTAAACAAACTATAGCTAAGGCATGGAAATCTCAGACATTGGTTGTGGCTGAGGCTAAACATTGAATGAACAGAGCCCTAATTTTCCACAAAATGACAGCTATCGAGAATAATAATGTGAAAAAATGTAATAAAATTTGGCAGCCATGGGTTAAACATTTCCTATCATCCGATTTTGATCAATCTCTTTTGCTGCCCTGCTAACCCCATTTAACATTTTTTCCTTTTTCCTTTGATACTTTTTAGTCTCTTCCTTTCTCTTAAATGTTGCTAGTCTTGGCTAGAATTTCTTGGGACTGGGGTTGGATCATTCCTGGGAGGGAACCTCTTCTTTTCCGTTCCTATCTCTTCACTCCTTTCCTTTGTCAATCTCTTTCTTTCTTTCTTCCTACCTTAACATTCTTCAAGAAAAAATCCTGATGGATCTATCCAACCATTACAGATGCTTACACAGCACTATGAAGGAATATTTGGTCCCATGATTGCAATGGCAGCGTGCTGTCTGGGGATGATGCCTTTGCGCCCTGCTACTTGCTGGAGTTTCTGCCGCCTCAGCTCCCAGAAAGGACAGCTTCCTGGCCCATTTCTCACACACACGCCAGCTTGATACATTTTGTAAGTACCCAGAATTGACTATGCCCTTTCTGGTGAAACTAAGTTCATATCCGGATTAGATTTTACTCTGTTATTTCAGATACCCCATTGCATCTGCCCCTGAGGAGTGTTTTTTAAACGAAACGCGTCTGGCTTTGAATGATGTAGCTATATGCGCAAATGGGACTCTTTTCAGTTCTATTTTTGTTCTTGTATCATTCTATGTTGCTGTGTGCTGCTCAGATTTTATGTAATTATACACCTATTTATTTTCAACAATTTATTGCTATGTGTTACAATACTATCATCTATATATGTATGTAATATTGGCTATGCCATATGCTTGTGCAAACGCAAACCTTTTTTATATGTGTTCTCTACCACTAGAATACACGCATGCAATATTCAATTGTTTCATCTTCATTTTTTACCCCCTTGAGCCCACTGTTTCATTTAAAGTCCCAAACTCCCTTTTCTTTATCGGAGCTTAAAGAGAGGAGATGGGCAGATGGGAGTAAAACTGCCAGAATATGGATATGGAGATGTGAGGCTAAAGCCTAGGTTTTTCTAATCCCAGGGCAGGCTTCCCTGGTACTGGGTCATGGCTGTGGCACACCTCTGATTAAAGGAAAAAGATGTGTTTATGCCCTTGGATGGAAATTGTTTTCTGCAAGAGTGAAGATGTAGCACTGATAGTAATGTGGACATACCTGTTCGGGTTGGGACTGGTGGTTAGGGGAGGAAGTCACCCTCTTGCCATTGAAGAGTGAACCCGTCTATGTAGCACGCGGCAAGTGACCTGGACCTCAGGTGTTTAGCTGGACTATCTGAGCCCTGACCTGGAACCAAAGAGGAGACACAGGGCCCTGTGCAGTGAGAGTTCCCAAATGTCTGTGGGTCATTGCTATTGGTGAATGGTGAATGAAGGATTGATGCTGCACCATTCATGTACATGTGGCAGAAAGGTTTGTTCTGCTTGGGCTGAGATGTGGGGGAAAAGAGATGGGCCCTAAACAGCCCTGTCTTGTAGCAGGCCCCCTAGGGATACAGCGACTCAGTTGCAGTGGAACCTGCCAACATGCTTGTCCTAGGACTCCCTCATTTCTTGTCCTGGTGTCACTTCGATAACAGCCAGGCTACATGCTTTCATTAAGTGTTTGATTTTGTATGGTAACCCCACACATTTTAGCAGACCCAAAGGTTCTGAACCGCCCGTACGTGGCATAACAAATGATTTTTTTTTTTATCAGTTTAAATTTTCAACAAATGACTGATGTAATTTTGGGGACCTTTGGAGGGGAACTGTGTGCTTTCCTTTTTAAACAAAGAGCCAACAGGGAAATATTTGCTGACAATTTAAAAAACTTTTTTCCTTTGTAAATGTCCTTTGTTTCTATACAGCACAGGCAGGATCAGGACACCCCCCAGGCATGTTATTTGAACAAATTGGACATTTTAATGTGTAATTTTAGGCATTTACAATATCACTGCTCCCAAAGAAAATTAAAAAAGGAATTCTCAGGGCAGTGCCCAACCCAATGATTTTTTTGCCTGTGCATGAATCCTACCCTGTGTGCCAAAAGGGAACATTTTGCAGGAGATGAGAGCAGAGTGACAGACTAACACATGATAGTCTCATCAATCAGAATACAGCAATTCACATGCATGCGTTTGAGTAAAATATTTTTTTGCTTGTGAACACTACCACACATACCTTCAAATATTTTCACCATTTCTTAATATTTTTTCTCATTTCATTATGCTATATATAGGCTTTCTGCAGCTTCTTGTTTTACATGGAATTCTTATCCCAGAACTTTATTTCTTAGCATTGCTCCCCTCACTGTTAAAAGGTATCAGCAAATGGCTGTGACCAGGATACAGAACCCATGCCACTACAGGTATGTGACAATTCACTATAAAATAAAAATGCTTAGCCACAGAATCAGGCAATTCAGTGGCCATGTCAATCTATTACAGCTCTGGGGCCATATATTTATGAAAGCCGCTAGGCATAGGCAGACTTTTGTTTTTCTTCTGTCTCTGTCCTCCATTTCAGAGTTTTTTTAGTATATCTTAACATCGAAATGCCTGAAGGAAAGATTATTCTTATTCCTCTAAAGAAATCCCTTTAATTTTGCCTTACTTCACTGGAAGGCCTTGATTCATTTCTTTGGGTATCCAGAGCCGTTCTTTCTTATACAGTATATTTTGATTATTATACCAGATGTGTATCTACTACTGTATACATACATTTAGACAGCTAATAATTAGCTGAAAATTAAGCATCTGGTTCCTAATGCAAAATTTATGTATTTGCATGTTGTTAACAAGCAGTAAAAGAGCCTCAAATAAGCCCTCATTGAGCTCTGTAGCTGCAAGTACTGTTCGGAAATTAATCTTCAAAAAACACCAAAATCCCCTCTTCTCTCCTTTTCTTCTCTGGTAGTAGAAACTTAGCAGCCTGCCAGCTCTCTAATGTAGACAAACACTAGATGCTGTAAGCTGTTAAAACCCCCCCCAAAAAAACAGATTAATGCCGCGTACACACAATCAGATTTTCCATCCGAAAAACCTTGGATGGTTTTTCCATTGGAATTTTGCTGAAACTTGGCTTGCATACACACGTTCACACAAATCCTGTCGGAAATTCCGACCGTCAAGAACGCAATGACGTACAACACGTCAGACGAGCCGAGATCAATGAAGTTCAATAAGCAGTTTGGCTCTTCTGCTTGATTCTGAGCATGCAGGTTTTTTTTGTGCGTCGGAATTGTATACAGACGATTGGAATTTCCGATGAGATTTTTTTCCGTCTGAAAATTTGAGAACCAGCTCTCAAATTTTTCTTGGTGGAAATTCCGACAGAAAAATTCCGATGAAGCCTACACACAGTCGGAATTTCCGACCAAAGGCTCACATCGGACTTTTCTTGTCGGAATTTCCAATCGTGTGTATGCGGCATAAAACCTATGATTGATTAGCTGCACTGGAAGGCGGGGGACATTAGGGGTCTAATAGACCCCTGATGTCTCCATAAAGGGTATCTGTCACCAGGGCTTTTTTTCTCAGAAAAAAGGTGGAGGAACTCACTTCCTTCCCCTAGTCTCCACAACTGTCTCCACCCCTAGAACTGCCCCTAGGACCACCCCTTGTCTCCACCCCTACACACCTCCTAGCACTGCCCCCTTTTGAGAACAGGAAACCAAGTATAATTTGGGGGGATATAGAAGGTAATTTGAATGGCATTTGTTAATAAAAAGCAATTCAGTAAAATGTAAAAACCATTAGAAATATCCAGTGCTTACCAAGGTAAGCTCAGATGAACCTCCAGATATTCTCATGTCCAGCAAGAGACAGTCCCCAATGTCCAGCAAGAGAAAGTCCCCAAAGTCCAGCAAAAGACAGTCCCCAGTGTCCAGCACGAGACAGCCCCATATACAGTAAGAGATAACCCCATAAACAGTAAGAGACAGCCACACATCTAGTAAGAGACAGGCCCATATCCAGTAAGAGACAGGCCCATATTCAGTAAGAGACAAGCCCATATACAGAAGGAGACAGCCCCCTAGTGGCGTCCTGTCCATTAAGGGCACACGGGTGCTGCCCCCTCTATTACGCTACCTCCTATATGTATCACGGATAGATTCATGTATACCATGGCTCTTTCCATGGTCGCCGCGGTCGCCCCCTATTCAGGCATCCAGACCCTTTTAGGATCCTGGGCGCCTGAATTACAGCGTGGGTGTTTTTTTGAAGCACCTGATTAGAGCCATAGGCTCTAATAGACTTCAAAATAGGATGGACTCAGTTTTTCAGACATAGATAATAAATCTGCCGATGATACGCTAGCAGTTACTGTCTCAGACTCTTCACCTTAAACCTCTGGCCGGCAAGGTGCAAGCAATCGTGCTTCAAATCCACAGTCTTTAAACCGGAACGCTCGAGGCTTCAACAAAAAGAAAAAGAAGATAGCAAGAAAAGAAGGAGAGGAAGGAGGAAACACAGACGGTGTCAATGGAAGTCGTTACCAACTTCGGAATCGTACACAATAATGACCAGCAACGTTCTCAATTTGTCCCAACGGGTACTAAATGATGCAGAAGTGTCTTTGTTATCCAAGGGACTTCGTTTTTGCCCTACCAGGCATTTTGACCTATTTGGCACAATATTAAATGTCAATAAGTTTGTTCGTACCTTAACTCTAAGGAAACACTATCTTGGTGAAACTATAGAAGAAAACCAGCCCACAGGGACGAATCGGTGGTGGGTGAGTCTCCTCCCTCTCCCCAATTGTTTTCCAAAGCATGTGTGTTGAATGATTTGGTTGACCTAGCATTTGAATCCAGCCCTTGCCCCGTTGAGCAGACTAATATGCCAATTGACATACTGTGACGGATCTCGGATACCCCATGTGGGCACCTCCACCAGACCTGTGTCTCCTGTCCTCCAAACGCACCCACAGTCGGCAGACTCACCATAACCAGCCCTTAACCCCCCAATCACGAGGTAAACCACACAGGTGTTAAGGGTTAAACAGGCAGAGCAAAAAACTGTTTATTAGGTACAAAACATACATTTTTAAACACAGTTAGGGACACTCCCCTTAGCCTTGTTGGGGTAGGGGACAAGGAAGAACCAATGGAAACTCGACACTTGTATATTTAAACAACTACAGTTGAAACACCTCAAGGGATTATGATAAGCAGTCAGCCCCACTTTACACATCCCCCACTGGGATGTGTCTCCACACCCTTTGTCTACGTGCCATGACCTAACATAATTAAACACAGTAACAAGAGGGGGTTGGGGGGAAGGGATGCAGCTTACATAGAGACCTCATTACATGATCTTAATGCCATTTTGTCCCCAAGTCTCTCATTCTCTGCTGGGTCATAGTCTTTGGGTAGGAGGCCAGCCCACAGCCCCCTCCAAAACACACAGTGACAGTGGGTTCTGTCACAATACCATCCAAATTAAAATCTGATTTCTATTCTGTCAGCTCACGAGGCAAGGATATGAATCTCGTTCAAAAATTGGTTGAGGGGGATTTGACTCATTTAGCCCGTAAATCCACTACCAACTATACACATGATAATCTTACCACTTACCACTGAAATGGCAGCTCTGAAAAATCTCAAGCATGATGATAACATTGTCATTAGGAGTGCGGATAAGGGGGGGTTCGGTGGTGGTTTGGGATTTTGAGGCATATAGGAGTGAAGCTATACGTCAATTATCTGATTCCGACACTTGTGTGCCTCAGATCCAATACTACACAGTCATTTAAAAAGGAATTGTCCTCGTTGTTAGATAGAGGAGTTATGGTGGGTATCTTTATGGATAAAGAAAAAGACATGTTTATTCCAGAGTGTCCAATTACACCAATATTCCACTTTCTCCCCAAGGTGCAATGGGGTTGTAATCCTCTAACAGGGAGGCCGATTGTCACCGGCATTGGCTCATTGAACGAAGTGTTTAGGCCAGTGGGTCGACCACCAATTACAATCTTTGGTGGTCGACCTTCCTGGCTACCTTAGGGACACTAAACAGCTATTAACGAAGTTAAAAGATTTTCAGTGGAATGATAGACTCAAATGGATAATGTGTGACTTCTCTAGCGTATACTCTTCCATTCCCCTATCACTGGGATTGCAGGCAGTTTCTTTTTTTTATCTAGGTACAGCGGATATTCCCTCGTCCTTCAGAAATTCATTATATTGAGTTTAGAGTATTTACTCACTCATAACTATGTGCGACAGGGACTACCATTTGCAAAAATGAGGAGCCTCTATGGGAGCCAAATTCTCCCCCTCCCTTGCCAATCTTTATATGGGATGGTGGGAGAGGTTCCGCATATTTGCACCTGATAGTCCACGCCATACAGATACCCTATTTTACTGTCGCTATATTGATGACCTACTGTTAATTGTCTCTGATGAAGTTAGTAGTCTATATGAATGGTTGTCTTATATGAATGACAATAATTTAAATCTGAAGTTCACGGTTTGTTGTAATTCCATATCCATCGATTTTCTTGATGTACATTTGAAAGGAGAATGAAACAGAGTAGTCTCCAGCCCCTAGGTGGCTGCTATTGATGGGCACAGTGGCTGCAATGGATGGGCACAGTGGCTGCTATGGATGGGCACAGTGGCTGCTATGGATGGGCACAGTGGCTGCTATGGATGGGCACAGTGGCTGCTATGGATGGGCACAGTGGCTGCTATGGATGGGCACAGTGGCTGCTATGGATGGGCACAGTGGCTGCTATGGATGGGCACAGTGGCTGCTATGGATGGGCACAGTGGCTGCTATGGATGGGCACAGTGGCTGCTATGGATGGGCACAGTGTGGTTGCAATTGATAGCACAGTGTGGTTGCAATTCATGTTTTTTCTCAGAATCTTTCAGTTTGTTTGCGCCCCCCCCCCAAAACTTTGAGCACCAGCCACCACTGCAGCCGCCATATACAGCAAGAGACAGGCCCATATATAGTAAGAGACTGGCCGCATATACAGTAAGAGACAGGCCTCCTATACAGCAAGGCCCCATTCACACCTGAGCTTAGTGTTTTTAGGCAGAAAGTTGTTTTTGACACGATTTTTCCGCGATTTTGTACAGGTCAAAAGGTCACCAATGTAAAAAGAAGGAAAAACGCATGTAATCTGCCTAAAAAAAGTTCCAGAACTTTTTTAAGCTTCAGGCATTTTGGAGCTTCTGGCTTCAGGTGATGTGGAGTGGAGATGTGAACCATCTTCATAGAGAATAATTGTTTTTTTTCCCCTCCAGCATTTTGTAGCTTCAGGCTTAAAGCTACAAAATGCTCAGGTGTGAATGGGGCCTAAGAGACAGGCCCATATACAGTAAGAAAGAGCCCCATATCCAGCAAGAGACAGCCCCCATATACAGTAAGAGACAGGCCCATATACAGTAAGAGACAGGCCTCATATACAGTAAGAGACAGGCCCATATACAATAAGAGACAGGCCCATATACAGTAAGAGACAGGCCCATATCCAGCAAGAGACAGGCCTATAGCCAGCAAGAGACAGACTACATATCCAGCAAGAGACAGCACCATATCCAGCAAGAGACAGCCCCATATTTAGCAAGAGACAGCCTAATATCCAGCAAGAGACAGCCCTCATATATACAGCAATAGATATGTTCATATACAGCAAGAGACAGCTCACATTTACAGTAAGAGACAGCCCCATATCCAGCAAGAGACAGGCCCATTTCCAGCAAGAGACAGGCCACATATCTAGCAAGAGACAGCCCCATATCCAGCAAGAGACAGGCCTTATATACAGTAAGGGCCATATCCAGCAATTACAGCTCTCATATACAGTAAAGCCTCGTACACACGACCGGTTGTCTTGTCAAGAAATGACAAGAAAACTGTTGGGAGAGCTTTCTTGCTGAGAAAACCGTTTGTGTGTATGGTTTCCTGTCGAGAAAACTGCCGGGAATCTCGACGAGAAAAATAAGCCTCGTACACACGACCGAGAATCTCGTCGTAAAAAAACTTTGTTTTTCTCGATGAAATTCTTGTCAAGCTTGACGAGATTCTTGTCAAGCTTTCCTTGCATACACACTGTCAATTCCAAATCTCGTTGTTGTAAAGCGCGGTCACGTACAACACGTATGACAGCAGTATAAAGGGGAAGTTCGATTCCAATGGCGCCACCCCTTGGGCTGCTTTTGCTGATCTCGTGTTACCGCGTGTTAGTAAAAGTTTGGGGAGAGACGTTTCGCGCTTTTCAGTCTTCGTGCTTTCAGTTCGTTTTAGCGTGACGAATGTGCTATCCCCATTACGAATGCTAGTTTTACCAGAAGGAGCACTCCCGTCTTATACTTGATTCTGAGCATGCACGATTTTTTAAAGACTCGGAAAAGCATACACACGACTGGTTTTCTCGTCGGGAAATAGGCCGACGAGAATCCCGACGAGAAAAACAAGAATCCTGATGAGAAAATAGAGAGCAGGTTCTCTATTTTTCTCATCGAGATTCCCGGCAGTTTTTTCGACAAGAAACCATACACACAAAAGGTTTTCTCGGCAAGAAAGCTCTCCTAACAGTTTTCTTGTTGTTTCTTGACGAGAAAACCGGTCGTGTGTACGAGGCTATAGAGAACCTGCTCTCTATTTTCTCGTCAGGATTCTCGATTTTCTTGTCGGGATTCTCGTCTGCCTTTTTCCTGATGAGAAAACCGGTCATGTGTATGCTTTTCCGAGTCTTTAAAAAATCGCGAATGCTCAGAATCAAGTATGAGACGGGAGCGCTCCTTCTGGTAAAACTAGCGTTCGTAATGGGGATAGCACATTCGTCACGCTAAAACAAACTGAAAGCACGAAGACTGAAAAGCGCGAATCATCTCTCCCCAAACTTTTACTAACACGCGGTAACACGAGATCAGCAAAAGCAGCCCAAGGGGTGGCGCCTTTGGAATCGAACTTCCCCTTTATACTGCCGTCGTACGTGTTGTACGTGACCGCGCTTTACAATGACGAGATTTGGAATTGACAGTGTGTTTGCAAGGAAAGCTTGACAAGAATCTCATCAAGCTTGACAAGAATCTCGTCAAGAAAAACAACGTTTTTTTTACGATGAGATTCTCGGTCGTTTGTACGAGGCTTCGGAGACAGTCCACATATACAGCAAGAGACTCGCTCCGTATACAGTAAGAGATAGGGCCCATATACAGCAAGGGACAAGGAGAAGCACACCGCTCCAGGCAGAATCAGGTGCAAGGTAGATCACAGGTACAGACCTCGGCTCACCACCATGGAAGATGAATAAAACAAGAAATTGGTCGCACACTGGAACTCCAACTTATCTTGATGTCATCTTTATTGTCAAAAGGGTCAGACAGATACAGGCAAATGTAGACACATTTCACAAGCAATAGCTTGCTTGTGAAATGTGTCTACCATTGCCTGTATCTGTCTGACCCTTTTGACAATAAAGATGACATCAAGATAAGTTGGAGTTCCAGTGTGCGACCAATTTCTTGTTTTATACAGCAAGGGACAGTCCCCATATTCAGCAAGAGACATCCCCCATATACAGCAAGAGATAGTCTCCATATACAGCAAGAGACAGTCCCCATATACAGCAAGAAACAGTCCCCATATACAACAAGAGACAGTCCCCATTTATAGCAAGAGACAGTCCCCATATACATTAAGAGAGAGGCTCATATCCAGCAGGAGACAGTCCCCATGTCCAGCAAGAGACAGGCCCAAATACAGCAAGAGACAGGCCAGTTTCTTGCAATATACAGCAAGAGACGGCCTATATACAGCAAGAGACAGGCCCAGCAAGAGACAGGCTCCATATACAGCAAGGGACAGGCTCCATACACAGCAAGAAACATGCCCCATATACAGCAAGAGACAGCCCTCATATACAGTAAAGCCCCGTACACACGATCGGTTTGACTGATGAAAACCGTCCGATGGATGGTTTTCATCAGACCAACCGATCGTGTATGGTACCCATCGGTCTTTTTTCCATCGGTTGCAAAAAATAGAACTTGTTTTAAAATTTTCCGATGGTTAAAAAACCGATGGGAATTTCCGATCGTCTATGGGCAAGTCCATCGGTTAAAAAACCCACGCATGCTTAGAATCAAGTCGACGCATGCTCAGAAGCATTAAACTTCATTTTTCTCGGCTCATCGGAGTGTTTTACGTCACCGCGTTTGGAACGGTCGGTTTTTTGACTGATGGTGTGTGGCAAAGACTGATGAAAAACAGTTTCATCGGATTTCCGATGGACAAATCCATCGGACGAAAATCCATAGGTTATCCGATCGTGTGTACGGGGCTTAAGAGACAGGCCCATATACAGCAAGAGACAGTCCACATATACATCATAAGACCGCCCCCATATACAGCAAGAGACAGACCCCATAGAATGCACCTTCTGCCTTTACAACCTTTTTAAGTAGATTCACCCTTTCCATTTGCACTGTTTACCATTATTATTGAACCCTGGTTCACATTGGAGAGATTTGGCATGCGATTTCACATGTCAAATCGCATGGCAAATCGGCGGCAATAGCCAGCAATGGCACCGCTGGAATCGGTGCAACGCTGCATTGGTGCCGCAGCACCGATTTCCAAAAGCAGTCCCTGTACTGACTTTGGTGACTTAGGGGTGCGATTTCCATTAACATCTGTGTAGCAACTCACACAGATGTCTCTGAAATCACCGCCGAAGTCGGGACTGACATGCAGGAATGAAATCGTGTGAGTTCAGTTGAACTCGCACAATTTCATTCCCCCTGTCAGTGTGAACCAGGGCTGAAAGTGAAAAATTGAATCACTCCTACTAGAATACATTGACTCAATGTTTTCTCATCATGGTGCAGATTATACAGCAGCATTATGAAACAGAAGCCTCTACACTTGATAAGGAGATTCAAGATCTGGTCAACAAATTACTAGCATTACTAGACAGGGCAATTTATGATGATAGGAACACTGAGATCAAGCTGTTTCTGGAGAAACATAGTCAAGAAATTATCTTAAAAAGGAGCTTCCAGTTCTGGGAGGGGCAGCGTTGAGAGGTGACGTCACATCTAGCCGTAAATGCCTGACGTAGCATGAATTACATGGGGGGGGGGGTCTCACTGTAATGCCTTATTTTGCTGTATAAGCGGTGGCCAGAGCCATGGGGGTGGGAGACAGTGACTTGGGTGGCCCATGTAAGCCATGTGAAAGTAGCCCAGGACACACTGGGGGGCCATTTTGTTTTGTTCTGTTTTGTTTTGTTCTGCTATGAATGACTGACATTCAGCTGTAGACAACACAGGGACGGTATATGCTGCAATAAATGGAAAGTTTAGACTTTTTGTTTATGGCCCTGATTGGCAGAATGTATATTAATGCCATATTGGCTTTTGTTTCACCCCATTGGCTTATTTTTCTTAAGCTGGCTTTGACATAAAGGGGCAGTTAATAAAAGGGTAAGCTTAGGTGCCCTCAAAATGGGGGGAATGGTTGCTTGTTTTAGAGGGACCGGAAAAATATTCAAATACTTTTTCTTTAAAGTGGAACTTTGCTTTATAACAACTTGATAAAAAATATTTTTCTTTAGCAAGGAACATACTGTATTTATTGGCATATAACACTCACTTTTTTACCCTGAAAATAGAGGGTAAACTGTGCCTGCGTGTTATACGCAGGGGGCTGTGGAAACTTTTTTTCCTGAAACTTCCCTCTTAAAGTTAGGGTGCGTGTTATACTCCTGTGCGTGTTATACGCCGATAAATACGGTACATTCCACATTAATAACTATGCTGCCAAAATTGGTGTGCGCTGTAAATTGCATGTTTCTTCTTACTGGAGGCTGTCATTTTGCTGAAGCCCAAAGTCCCTGGACAGCAGTAAAACTTTAGGCTGTCAGCAAATTGGCCTTTACATTTTTGGCACAGTGCCAAACAACTGAGCATGTGCAGAGCTGGGTGAGACAGTGTATTACTGGATTTTTAACAGTATATTATTTTGAATGTTTTATATATCTATACCTGCTAAAGGGGCCAGCCTGAAGTGATCTAACAGGAATTGATTTTCTGGCTACAGTTCCACTTTACCTTTTAGTAAATATATCTATTGATATATCTATATATCTATATACCCATTCAGTTGCTCAGTACTTGCATGATTGAAGGGTACTGGCATATCACATATTTTCTGTGGTTAATGGTAGGTGATATTTCTATGTTGCTTATTTTAGTCTTTAAGAGGTTTGGTAATGTTTAGTACTTTTTATTAGTTATGTATGGAATCCAATACCCCCACCCTCATCATTTCAAGGAAAAGCCTGGTGAGAGTCTTGTTGAGACTGCTTTTTTGGTGTTATTAAAGTTTGATATTTTATTTTATTTTTGATAGATCAAGGTAGGTTTTGGGCGTCATATCTATGTCACCTTGCCCCTTGTAGTCTGAACTTTACTCTACAATTTAAGAAAAAAGAGGAAAACAATTATTTTTCATTTTGAGAGACGTGACATGTATATTCTATGTTACAGTATGAGCAATCAGCGCTGTCCGTTTATTCATATTAGTAAAAGAACAATCAGAGCTGTGGCTCTGTGTGATCTGTCTGTGGCTCTCTGTACACATGCAGGGCATCAGCAGATACAGTACACAGAGCTGCAGATCTGAGTGATTTTCTACTATAATAAATAAACAGACAGTTCTGATTCCATAATAGTAAGAGATCACTCAGCTTAGAGAGTGGCAGGGCTCTATGCTAGCTGTACCTCTCCCCACAGGAATGCCCATAATTTGGGCTTTGGAATGAGGTGGAGCTACTGCCAGCATTAAGAGATGCATTTATGTCACAACAGGGCCACCAATTAAAATGGGACCGATTGCTATGCATTTGCTCCCCCCTGGAGAAATAAATAAAATTAAAAAAATCATGATATTTTTTGTTTACTGAGATTATTTGTCTTTAGCTACTAGTATAGTATGTTATTGTACAGTAAATGAGTAGACTTTTTCCAACATCTCAATGGTGGAAGGGAAATAAATGTTGTAATTATTTATAGGCACATGAATGTACCTGTTCACAATTTTTGTGGAGCAGCATGCTGGTCTTTGGAAACCTGATTTGTATATGTGTAGGTAGAGGTTAAGATGGAAAACATGTAATTAGATATAAAAGGTCAGTGATCAAGTGGGAAAAAAAGGATACAATTCTGCTGCAGAGAAACTTAAAATATATTCTTTCAGATGAATGTTCAATGTTGTTCATGCTAATGTAGCACACAGACCCTTTTTTCCTGCCTACCTTCACCCGCAGGAGCAAAGGCACACCATGCCACATGCCTGTATCCTCCTGGTATAAGAGGTTGAGCGGTGTTCTTGCAATTTTGGGTCCTGCAGCGAGTTACCTCCCCTCCATTGGTTCTCGTCCCCAGAATGTAGAGAAAAGTATATTCTTCCCCGGAAAAAGGCCAATGTCCAGACAGTAATTAAACTTCAACAACTGATTTTATTTTATTTTGCTTGAAATAACTTTTGGAGAAAGGTTGAAGACCACAATAGAATCTAGTCGGGAATTAGGTTCAGGCACACGGCACCTTATTCTCCACTCAAGCCTGAGTGGGTATTGCTCACCCGGATAGATCCCTCTCACAGTTCTAACAGCCGGAGTGAAGCACGAACATGACACTTAGTTTAAGTCCCCTTCACGGACAAGTTCAGGAGATCCTCTGCCACAGAATCCTTTGGTTCCTGAATTTAGAACTTCCTAACGCCTATAGATATTTAGAGACCATAGGTGCCAATGGGGCACACTACAGGAGATATATTGCAACTCACGAATCCTTCCCTCTGATAGGTAACCAGGCCTCTCCGAGACCGTGACTTCCTTCACCGATCCATCGGACAGGTCCTCCCCCAGTTTCCTCTGTTTCAGAGCGGGCCACCCTCCCTTGGGTTCCCTGGGACTCCAGTGGTTGGTTTTGTAGACCCAGTTGAAGGTACTCGGCTTACCTGGAACTGTGTAACCTCGGGCTAAAGGTGCCCGAGACTCCTCGACCAGTTCACGCACCCCCGGCCAGCAGGGCCAAAGGGCGCGACTTCGCCACCAGGGGTCCTCCTTGGAAACCCCCCCGGCACACCACCCCAGATCATGGTGTCTGCCCTTTATGTACCCTCTCCCGGCATGCGCATCAGGCAGAACCCGCCCACCGCACGGCAGCCGAGAGAGGACACCCAATCACACCGCAACGCCACCTGTGGTTCTTCCCAAGACCTGGGCAACAGTGCCACCAATTTTGGGGGTCCGCTACACTAATATTTGGGACTTTTCTGATTCTTCCAGACTTGAAATCTTTTCAAAACACTAAAACAGAAAGCACACCAGCATCATGTGATGCCTTCTTCAAGCCTTTATTAACTTCTTGCGGACCGGCCCATGTACAATAATGACTAGTCTGCTTCCCCGTGTGTCATATATTGGCCGATAGGAGGCACAATTTACTGTCAAACATCGATCAGTATGTAAAAGGTAAGAAGACCTTTTTGGCAATTGGCCAGCACCAATGCAATCTAGTAACAGTGCAAATAATAATAATAATAATAAAAAAAAAACTTTAATATCATTCACTCCTCTACAGCATATGTCAGCCCCACCATGTCTCTGATCTGACCTGTTTATTAACCCGTCGCCTCCTTTATCATGCACATGTACAACAACCCCTGCATCTCCATACTCCCTTTGTATGTAACCTGCACATTAACCCCTTCACCTTATCATCTGATATCCTTTTCTAATTGCCTTCCTTTCTGTTGACACAGATTGACCTGACTACCCTCTTATTTGCTGCCTGCCTATGACCTCTGTCTGGACCTGACTACTCTTTTGCCTGCCACCTGCTCATAACCTCTACCCAGAACAGACTACTTTTATGTCTAGCATTTGTGTAAATTTTTCCAAGCTGTTCTTTTCCAGCTATCCCATTAGTAGGGCAATCCTGAAGGCCTCAACCTGGTGACAGCTTGCAGTAATGTAAACTCTGACCCCTAGGACCCATCTCCACCATCAGGAGCTTTGGTAAACACCAGCTGTCACTTTGACTTAGCATCTTGGGTGATCCTGCATGTCAGGGTGCAGGAAAATAAGCTACTCATATTTTGAAACATTTTATTCTAATAGATCTTCAAAGATCACAACAAAGTTGGATTTGAGTGGATGTACAAACAGCTAGAAACATCTTCGGTGTGTTTACAATAGATGCTGTCAAGAGTCTTGTGGTGTAGTGGTTAGCACTTTCACCTAGCAGCAAAAGGGTCGTTGGTTTGAATCCTGACCACGACACCATCTGCCTGGAGTTTGCATGTTCTCCCTGTGTCTGCGTAGGTTTCCTCTGGGTACTCCGGTTTCCTCCCACACTCCAAAGACATGCTGGTAGGTTAATTGGATCTTGTCCAAATTGGCCCAGTATATATGTGTATGTATGTCCTAAGCGCGTCGAGATCCTATGGGGTAAATGACCACGCTAGCCAGAGAGACACTGGCTGCAAAAAGCGCCTTGAGGCGATTTAGTTTGCATTTGTAGCACTATACAAGTTACTCATTCATTCATAAAGGAAAAAAAAAAAAAGATTTAAATGTCTATGTTGTGAAATTTGAAAATGGATTTCTCTGTAATGCTTATACCTATAGTGAGAGGTAAGTAGGGGTTTGTTTTAAATTAGTTTTACTGTTTGTTCAAAATATGTAAATACTTGAGGTCTGAGCAGACGTTTCCTTTAAAGCCCATTTTAACTAACTGTCATTACTGATACAGTCTTAGCTGTGTGGTACTGGCAGAACCAAGAAAAAAGGAACGGTTCCAGTGCTCACTATATATATATATATATATATATATATATATATATATATACACACACTGTGCCTGGTAGATAACAGACGCACAGTGTGACATTTAACGGCGGACTCACCAAGTAAGGTGCGGTCTCTGTGGCCTAAAACCAAATATGTAAAAAAGCCCACCAGGGAGAGACTAAAGAAATAGGACTCCCCCTGGATAAAGAAGGAGGTTTTTTGAGCATCAGTAAATTGTGTCATGAATTTTCTATTTTTTGTACCAATAAAAGTCTTTTTTTCATAAGCGGCGTGGTCCACCTGTGGCTTCTTTATCCAGGGGGAGTCCTATTTCTTTAGTCTCTCCCTGGTGGGCTTTTTTACATGTGTGGTACTGGCAGCCTACAATGTCATTAATACCCTTCATCAAAAACATCAACTGCAAAAATTCTGACTCTGCCATTTATATGTCACAGCTATTTAGAAACACCACATTAAGTGTTAACATTATAGGCTTTGTGAGGGGGTTAGCTCGGCAGCGGGTGTGTGTGACCCCCGGGATGGGCTCCCCACACAAAACAGGCCCAGCAAACGGAGGTTGTGGTTTTCAAAATCAAAAAAAAGGTGCGGTTTATTTTCTATTTACAGTGACAAAACACAGCAAAGCAAAAGAAACATAACCAAAATAAATCCTGGTCAAGTTGACCTCTGACTAAACATACAGGTTTCCTAACTAACAACTGGGATCAGCCTAGTGCTGTCCTAGTCCCTAAGTCCCTGGTTTAGTAAAAGTCCAAACAAATAGCCACACAGGCTTTGCCTCACCGCACAGGGGTTCACTCTCCCTAGACAGTCCACACAGGTCTGGTTCCAGGCATGAGCTAACATCTAATGAAGCTGGGAGTTCTTATAGAGGCCTAAATGAGCTGACAAGGTTCAGCTGGTCTCCTCATCTCTGTCTGCACGACGCCCCACACTCTCCCTAGAGGTATGAGTCATCCATGAGCCCACTAGCCTTATACAACTCTCCACCTAGTTGTATAAGTCGGCGTAAAGCCTGAATCTGGGCGAAATATATCTACCCCCCTGGATGCAACCAGGTGACTTTACCTTCCTGCTGTCACATACCCCCCCCTCTTGTTTTAACCTCGGGGTTGGAACACCAGCAATCAGGCATTCATGTACTCGAGACAAAGCATCCACATTCCCCATTTGAACGCCAGGGCGATGCTTTACTGTGAAGTTGAATTCCTGGAGGGCCAGGAACCACCTATTCACTCTTCTATTTGTTTCCTTGTTTTGAGCCATCCACTTTAACGGAGCGTGATCCGTAACCATGTCAAAGTGCCTACCTAGCAGATAGTACCGAAGGGAATCTAGAGCCCACTTCACCGCTAAACACTCCTTTTCAACGGTGGCGTAATTTACCTCATGGGACTTCAACTTCCTGCTGAGGTAAATGACTGGGTGCTCTTCCCCGTTCCAGACCTGGGACAATACTGCTCCTAACCCCACATCTGACGCATCACTTTGTACGACAAAGTCTTTAGAGAAGTCGGGTGAGTACAACACTGGCTGGCTACATAAGGCTTGTTTCAAGAATTGGAATGCTGCCTCAGCCTCGGGGGTCCATTTAATCATGACCGACCCTTTCCCCTTCGTCAGGTTGGTTAGGGGCACAGCCTTAGAAGCAAAGTGGGGAATGAATCGCCGATAATACCCAGCGATTCCCAGAAAGGCTCGTACCTGCTTCTTGCTGTTGGGACGTGGCCAACTCTGGATGGCCTCGACTTTGTTGAGTTGGGGTTTTATTACTCCCCTCCCAATGGTGTACCCAAGATATTTGGCCTCCTCCTGCCCAATGGTACACTTCTTGGGGTTAGCCGTAAACCCCGCTTCCCGAACAGAGTCCAGGACTGCTTGCACTTTTGGCAGATGTGAGGCCCAATCTGTGCTATGGACAATTACGTCATCCAGGTAAGCCGCAGCATACTTCCGATGGGGCCTCAGCATCTGGTCCATTTTCCGCTGGAATGTGGCCGGCGCATTCTGTAACCCGAACGGCATTCTTTTATATTGGAACGCCCCGTCTGGGGTTACAAATGCGGTTTTCTCTTTGGCCGACTTGGCCAGGGGGATTTGCCAATACCCTTTTGTGAGGTCAAGAGTCGTCATGTATCGGGCTGTTCCCAGCCGGTCGATCAACTCATCTATACGTGGCATGGGGTAGGTGTCAAATTTTGTAACTTTGTTCAACTGACGAAAATCGTTACAAAATCGCCAGCTCCCATCCGGTTTAGGCACCAACACGATGGGACTAGACCAATCACTTTGGGACTCCTCTATCACCCCTAAGTTCAGCATTTTCTGTACTTCCTCCCGTATTGCCTCCCGTCGAGCCTCTGGGATCCGATAGGGTTTTAACTTCACCCTTTCACCGGGCGTGGTAATGATGTCATGCTCTACCCCAGATGTTTGTCCCGGCAGCTCAGAGAATACCTCCTTGTTGCGAAGCACAAACTCCTTAACCTCCTGTTGTTGGGGTTGTGACAAGGTGGCTGCTATTCCAACCTCAGGAATCACGCAACCAGTTTGAGCTGGTGACCAAGTGTCTGCAACTAGGGACTCTCTATCCCTCCAGGCTTTCAACAGATTAACGTGATAGATCTGTTCGGGCTTTCGCCTTCCTGGTTGTCTGACCTTGTAATTCACTTCGCTCACTTTTTCCATTATCTCGTAGGGGCCTTGCCATTTGGCAAGGAATTTACTTTCAACCGTAGGGACAAGTACCAATATCCTATCCCCCGGGGAAAAGGTACGGGTCTTGGCTCCACGGTTGTACACTCTCTGCTGTGCCAACTGCGCTTGGGCCAAATGTTCCTTCACGATGGGCATTACCTGTGCAATTCGATCTTGCATCAGGGCGACATGCTCAATCACACTCCTGTGGGGAGAACTCTCACTTTCCCAAGTTTCCTTGGCAATATCCAACAGCCCTCTTGGGTGTCTCCCATACAGTAACTCAAAGGGGGAGAATCCCGTAGAGGATTGGGGCACCTCCCTAATAGCAAACATCAAATAAGGAAGTAAACAGTCCCAATCCTTTCCATCTCTATCCACCACTTTCTTCAACATTTGTTTTAGGGTTTTGTTGAATCTTTCAACCAGCCCATCGGTTTGGGGGTGATACACAGACGTACGCAATTGCGTCACTTTGAACAATTTACACAGCTCTTTCATAACCCGGGACATAAAGGGTGTACCTTGGTCCGTAAGCAGTTCTTTACAAATACCCACCCGGCTAAAAACAAGAGATAGCTCTTTGGCTATGGTTTTGGCCGAGGTATTTCGGAGAGGGATCGCTTCTGGATAACGGGTGGCATAGTCCATTATAACTAATATGTACTGGTGCCCCCTAGCGGACTTGATTATAGGACCTACCAAATCCATGGCGATCCTCTCAAACGGGACCTCAATGATGGGTAGAGGGACCAGCGGGCTACGGAAATGTGGCATCGGGGCCAACCTCTGACACACAGGGCAGGAGGAACAATAATTTTCTACGTCCTTCATCACCCCCGGCCAATAGAATCTCTGTAATACCCTCTCTCGGGTTTTCTCTGTCCCCAGATGACCTCCAAGAATGTGCCCATGGGCCAACTCCAACACCAACTTCCTGTAAGGTTTGGGCACCACAAGCTGCTCAACGGTTTCTTCTGCCCTTTTTGCCACCCGATACAGTAGGTCCTTCTCTACGCTGAAGTATGGGTAAGTGCAGGTATTATCTGGGTTCACTAACTCACCATCTATTTTCACTACGTTTTCCCGTGCCTTTATTAGGGCGGGGTCTTTCAACTGTTCTGTGGCAAAGTTTTCCCTGTGAACCTCAAGATCAGAAAACTCCACAGACGGTAGGTTTTCGTCTGAGGAGGTGGGCTCCTCTCCAGTTTCTTGAGTCTCCCCTGCCAATACTGATAAGGGAAATTCCGGAGAGTCCTCACCACTCTCAGGGGAGTTCGGGCTATCACATTCCTGGTACATAGGGGCACCAGTGAGGGGCTCAGGATCATCCCACAGTTCCCAGAACTTCGGAAAATCCCTTCCCACAATGGCGTCATGCGGTAACTGAGATACTAAGCCCACTGGATGAGAGAGGGTACCTTTGGGGGTCTCGAAACACACTGTAGTCACTGGATACTCTCGGGTGTCCCCATGCACACAAATAACAGCTACCTTGCTATTCCCAGAGACCTCTGTTTTAACTAACTCAGCCTTTATCAGGGTCACAAGGCTACCTGAATCCAGCAATACCACAACATTTCTACCATTAACACACATTTTGCATAAATGTTTCTCAGTTCCTCGAAAGGCAGTGCATGCGACTGTCGCACACAGCGACTGACGTCTGCCCGTCAGAAAGTCACACTGCATGGGTTCCTCCACAACCGGGCAATTGGCTGCAATATGTCCCGCTTGCCGGCAGCGGTAGCAAACGATCCTTCTTGCCGCCTCTTGAGCCGCTGATTTCCCAGGCTGTTCTCGCCAAACTTGGGGTAGAGCTCCCACCCTCTCACTCTCTCCACCCTCACCCCGTGGAATCCTCTTATCCGCCCCTGGGGATGGTCTGGTCTTAGGGTGGAAAGTCCGAGTGTCTCTGGAAGAGGCCGTCAGGTTCTCTGTAGCCAAGTATTTCTCCACACGATCCACAAGACCATCGGCCGTCTCTGGGTCTCCATGGCTTACCCACTTTTGGATGGCAGTAGGAAGAGCTCTCAAAAACCGATCCATTACAACACGTTCCACAATCTTTGGTGCGGACAAAGTCTCTGGCTGTAGCCACTTTCTGCTCAGGTGAATGAGATCATACATTTGAGACCTGGGGGGTTTTCCAAGCTGGAAAGTCCAGTTATGCACACGCTGAGCCCGGACAGCCTGGGTGACACCCAGCCTTGCCAATATTTCAGCTTTTAGCATCACATAGTCTTTTGCTTGGTTAGGCTCTAGGTCATAGTAAGCTTTCTGCGATTCACCAGTTAACAGAGGAGCCACCAGTCCAGCCCACTGCTCCTCAGGCCACTTTTCTCTTTCAGCGGTCCTTTCAAATGTGGTCAAAAATACCTCTGGATCATCCTCTCCAGTCATTTTTGTCAATAAACGACTCACCCCAAAGGACGCGGTATTAGTGGGACGGCTTTCCTCACTGGTCTGCGGACGTTGCTGCATTACTGCTTCCATCTGTTGTTGTAGTCTCTGCTCTTGCTTCTGCAACAGGTCTATGAAGCGGGCCTCAGATTGCTGCTGGGCTCGTTGCTGAGCCTCCAGACTCTGTTGCAAAGTTGCGTTTGTCTGCTGCTGGGCTGCAAGGCTCCTTTGCAAACCTGCATTTGTCTGCTGTTGATTGGCATTTGCTAGAGCCAGCTGCTTCAGTATCTCCTCCATGCTGGCTTAAAAAAAAACTGCCCGCATTCTCCACCAACTGTGAGGGGGTTAGCTCGGCAGCGGGTGTGTGTGACCCCCGGGATGGGCTCCCCACACAAAACAGGCCCAGCAAACGGAGGTTGTGGTTTTCAAAATCAAAAAAAAGGTGCGGTTTATTTTCTATTTACAGTGACAAAACACAGCAAAGCAAAAGAAACATAACCAAAATAAATCCTGGTCAAGTTGACCTCTGACTAAACATACAGGTTTCCTAACTAACAACTGGGATCAGCCTAGTGCTGTCCTAGTCCCTAAGTCCCTGGTTTAGTAAAAGTCCAAACAAATAGCCACACAGGCTTTGCCTCACCGCACAGGGGTTCACTCTCCCTAGACAGTCCACACAGGTCTGGTTCCAGGCATGAGCTAACATCTAATGAAGCTGGGAGTTCTTATAGAGGCCTAAATGAGCTGACAAGGTTCAGCTGGTCTCCTCATCTCTGTCTGCACGACGCCCCACACTCTCCCTAGAGGTATGAGTCATCCATGAGCCCACTAGCCTTATACAACTCTCCACCTAGTTGTATAAGTTGGCGTAAAGCCTGAATCTGGGCGAAATATATCTACCCCCCTGGATGCAACCAGGTGACTTTACCTTCCTGCTGTCACAGCTTGTTGTTTTAGCTTTTATTACCACTCTGTTCATTATATTCAATTTTTGCAGCACATTTTCACTATCAAGGCAATTCAGGCAATGTTTTACAAAGTAGAAGAAATATCGGCAACCCATAGCAACAATCCATTTTACTGCAGTGAGATAAATTAAGAGATGATTAACAGTAAATGTATGTGGGCCATTGCACATATTACTACTTTACAATATAAATTGTATACATACATTATTGTTAAGCTGCCCTGTGTTTGCCCTTTACAAAGAAAGTCCAAAATGACAAATACAAGTAATCAAGATAATCCCACATGCCCACAAAATCTGAAATGCACTGAATCATGGTCAATCTAGATGTTGACTAATGGTAACCCATAGATAATTATTTTATTGGGTCAATTCTTTGAATAGTCTTTCCAAAATATTAATATGAAAATATATTACATGCATGGGTTTCAAGGGGGAGCAGGCAAACTTCATACAGACTGGGGGACTTTGATGAAAACTGTATTTCTTGTTCATACATCACGGGACACAGAGCAGCATAGTCATTACTATGTGGGTTATATAGAATTACCTTCAGGTGCTGGCACTGGCAACTTCCAAAACAGGAAGTACCCTCCCCTATATAAGCCCCTCCCATCCGGGAGTACCTCAGTTTTTTGCCAGTGTCTAAGGTGTTGGCCAAGGTTAACATGTATTCATCTGGGCTTGTGTACAGGTTCTCTGGGCCTTAGCAAGCTATTCCGGATCCGACCAAAAAAGCTTCATAGCTAAACGGTCGGTACCCGGGCCTTGCAGAGAAGAGCAGGGTTTTGCCTGTAATGCCTCTCTTAGGAGGGCTGGACCCTGGGATCCAGAGCTCTGGTCATACCCAAAACCAAGAGGCTATCTGTGCAGGGTGCTATACAGGTCCAGGGGAGTGGAATCCTTGGGAACCCGGTCCCTGAAGGTCTAGTACAATGCCTGCCGTGAGAGGTGAAGTTTGGGCTTCTGTGGACCAAACAAAGTCCTGCGGCGGGGAAAAGGTAAGTGGGGGCCCCTCAGGAACTTGGTTCTATTGAGGGGACCCCCAAGCCTAATATGTCTTTCTGCCTGTTACCTAAAGGGTATTCCCGCTAATAGCTGTATATGCCTAAGAAATCCTAGAAATGTTTTTTCATAAGGGAAGTTTTAAAAAAACTGTAAACCTGGAAATGTTTTTTCATAAAGGAGGTTTTAAAAAAAAAAAAAAAAGACAAAGGTGCGGTACCTGTGTTTGTCCACTAGAGGCCGCTGTGGAACGTCTTTTTTCTTGGGACTATTCCTTCCATGGTGAAAGTCCAGGCAGATGAGTGAGCTCTCTATCAGGGAAGCTGCATTCCTCTGTCATGCTGCCAAGTAGTTTCCTTCCATCCCCGAGTCCTGGTGAAACAGGGACCCTGGCTCCTCTCCCTACATGGCGCCAAGAGCGCACACGTGCACGCGCGTGCGCGCGCACACATGCTTTCCTTTTATAAGGTTTAGCTTCGAAAAAGGGGGCGGAGCCTGGCGGATGACGCGCTCTGTGCGCCCAGCGCTTCTGCGCATGTGCGGGCGTCCCAGCAAGATAAAAGGACTCAGTCCACGCTGCTTGCTATGGACACAGAGCATGAAAAGGAGCTGGTAGCATGGTATAGGGGCTTACAGCGGGCGGTTGATACAGGCATCCCCAGAAAGACGCATTAGTAGACACCCACTGATGTACATAGCAGCAAATTGCATTAGACTATTTCAGTAGGGGGTGTATTGCGGCTGGAATACCTCAGCTTTGAACTAAGGAATATGCCGCCTAAAAAACTCCGAGATATACCTCTCAGGAAGTGTAGGGGGTCTCCATCGGGCTCTGAGGATCTGGAGCAGTCATCTGCACCCTCCTCCCCTGAGAAATCAGAGGTTAATATCCATAAGGAACCCCCGGGAGTGCCAGGTACTGCGGCTGTCCTCAGTCCACCTGCTCCTGCATATATAACAGAGGAGGTTTTTTCCTCAACTCTGGAGGGATTGGAGCAGAGATTGGCTGCATTGATCGCTTCTTCTCTACAGGAAAGAAAGCGCGCCAGATCTCCATCACCTCCATTAGAGTGCCTGTTGGCAGAGCAACAGTCCCAGGAAGGGACCGACCTACCTGAAGGGGATCAGGAGGAGGTTAGCTCTGTTTTTGAGGAATCGACAGTAGATGAACCATTTTCAGCATCACAGACTGAAAGATTGTGGGTCCAGACCCTAACTGACATGGTTCGATCTGCATTTAAAATGCCTCTTGTTGAACCATCAACTACTGCTGTCTCCTCATTGGGGTCGCTAAAAGCTCTCCAGGTTAATTGCTCCTTTCCAATACATCCATTATTGGAAGGACTTATATACCAGGACTGGGAACATCCTGATAAACTATTTGTTCAACCTAAAAGGTTTCCGGTGATCTATCCCATGGAGGAAAAGTTCACCCAGAGATGGAATGTTCCTACGGTGGATGCAGCCATCTCTTCTGTGAACAAATCACTGACATGTCCAGTAGATAATGTTCAAATGTTCAAAGATCCAGTGGATAAAAAATTGGAATCTTTATTAAAATCTGCTTTTTCCACAGCAGGGGCTGTTACACAGCCAGCAGTGGCAGCTATTGGGGTCTGCCAAGCTTTAAAGGATCAAATGAAAATGGTCCTGAGGGATTTGCCAGACCAGCAGGCCCAGGCTCTGGCTGATCTGTCTAGAGCATTATGCTTTGCGGTTGACGCCATCAAGGATTCTATCCATCAGGCCTCCCGCCTCACGCTGTCTTTGGTACATATGCGTAGGCTTCTGTGGCTCAAAAACTGGTCTGCTGAAGCTCCCTGTAAGAAGCTCTTAGTTAGCTTCCCATTTCATGGGGAACGCCTTTTTGGCGAAGACCTGGATAAGTATATCCAGAAGATTTCCAGTGGTAAAAGTACTCTCTTACCGAGTAAAAAGAGGTCTAGGGGTCCATCTTTTAAGAGGACTACCTCTCCTATCCCTGCGACGTCTGCTACTAAGCAGTTCCGACGGCCTCCTCGGTCAAACTCAGGAGGTAAAAATCAGGGACAGCCACAGGGTAATAAAAAGCCCTGGATCCGAAGAGGTACTAAACCAGCCTCCAAGTCAAGCCTATGAAGGGCTGCCCCCACTCAAACGGGTGGGGGGAAGACTTCAGTTGTTCGCAGAGACCTGGCGGGAGACGATCAAAGACAGATGGGTGCTCTCCGCAGTAACTCTGGGATACAAGTTGGAGTTAAAAGAGTCTCCTCCGTCCCATTTTATGTGGTCAGGCATGCCAAGAGACCCTCTGAAAAGAGGGTCTCTCCTATTGGCGTTAGAACAACTATTGCTCCAAGGAGTAATTATGGAGGTTCCTATGGAAGAGTGGGGGTTGGGTTTCTACTCAAACCTTTTCACAGTCCCGAAGCCAAACGGGGACATAAGACCCATATTGGACCTAAAGAGTCTAAACAAATTTCTAAACGTCCGGTCTTTCCGGATGGAGTCGATCCGATCGGTCACCGCTGCCCTACAAGGGGAGGAATGGTTAGCCTCGATCGACATCAAAGATGCTTACTTGCATGTTCCCATCTTTCTAGGTCATCAAAAATTCCTACGCTTTGCAGTAGAAGGGCGCCATTTTCAGTTCAGAGCCTTACCATTCGGTCTGGCCACAGCACCACGAGTGTTCACAAAAATTCTGGCCCCACTGTTGGCCGATCTAAGAACACGGGGTGTAACGATAATGGCATACCTAGACGACCTGTTGTTGATGGACCACTCAGTTGCCAAGCTAGAAGTGGTAATTGTCGATACAATCAAGTATCTAGAGTCTCACGGTTGGGTCATCAACCTGGACAAGTCAGCCCTACAGCCAGTGAAAAACCTGGTATATCTAGGGCTACGGCTGGATTCAGACCAGAGGAAGATTTTCTTACCTCTAGACAAGGTATCCTCTTTGAGGGCCTTGGTCCGTCTGCTTTGTGCAAAAAGACAGCCGTCCATACGCCTGTGCATGAGGCTGCTAGGAAAGATGGTAGCATCATTCGAAGCTGTGCCATACGCCCAATTCCACTCAAGGAATTTACAAAGGGCCATATTGTCAGCCTGGAACGGAAAAGTTCAGGCTCTAGACTTCCCGATGGCTTTGTCCCCTTCCGTTCGGAAGAGTCTCTGCTGGTGGTTGATCCCCCAGAATCTCCAGAAGGGAAAACCCTTCAGCCCGATATCTTGGAAGGTGGTCACTACAGATGCCAGCCTTATAGGCTGGGGGGCAGTACTGGAGCAATGGTCTCTCCAGGGCAGATGGTCAAATGTAGTAAAAACCCTGCCCATCAATCTCTTAGAGATACAAGCAGCCCGGTACGCCCTAGTAGCCTGGACATCCAGACTCCAAGGGTCCCCTGTCAGAATTCAATCCGACAATGCCACAGCAGTGGCATATATCAATCATCAGGGAGGCACCAGGAGTCGTGCAGCCCAGAGGGAAGTAAGTCACATCCTGGAATGGGCAGAAAAGCATGTCCCATGTATATCAGCTGTCTTCATTCCAGGGGTGGAGAATTGGAAGGCGGACTTTCTGAGTCGCCAACAGTTATGCCCAGGGGAATGGTCCCTTCATCCCGAGGTCTTCCGAGCAATATGTCAGTGGTGGGGAACACCGGATGTAGATCTGCTAGCATCCAGATTCAACGCAAAGGTGGACAGATTTGTCTCCCGGACAAGGGATCCCCTCGCTTGCGGCTCGGATGCTCTGGTGTTCCCTTGGGATCAGTTCAGACTGATATATGCATTCCCTCCGCTACAATTGTTGCCTCGACTCCTTCGCAGAGTCAGGTTGGAGAAGAAGCCGGTGATCCTGGTGGCTCCAGCGTGGCCCCGAAGGGCCTGGTACGCGGAGATCATCAAAATGTCTGTGGGGAGTCCTTGGACCCTTCCACGTCGTCCGGACCTGCTTTCGCAAGGACCGATATACCACCCTTCCTTACTAACTCTAAGTTTAAGGGCCTGGCTATTGAATCCCACATCCTAAAGAAGAGAGGTCTCTCTAACTCTGTGGTATCAACTATAATCAATGCCAGGAAGCCTGTATCCAGGCAGATCTACTATAGAGTTTGGAAGGCGTACATCACTTGGTGCGAGGCCAGAAAATGGCATCCACGTAAGTACGTTATAGGCAGAATTCTGGACTTCCTGCAGTGGGCTGTAGACAGGAAGTTTGCCTTAAGTACTATCAAGGGCCAGGTTTCGGCCTTGTCAATACTATTTCAAAGGCCCCTGGCTATGCATTCACTTGTCAAATCCTTTATGCAAGGTGTGACTCGTATTATTCCACCGATTAAGGCTCCCATATGCCCATGGGATCTAAATTTGGTTCTGTCGGTTCTGCAGAAGCAGCCATTTGAACCTTTGCGGCACATTTCCTTGGTTCTACTCACCAGGAAATTGATATTTTTAGTAGCCATATGCTCGGCTAGAAGAGTGTCGGAATTAGCCGCCATGTCCTGTAAAGAGCCATATCTGGTTATCCATAAGGACAGAGTAGTATTACGTCCTCACCCAGCCTTTCTTCCTAAGGTGGTATTGAGGTTTCACTTGAACCAGGATGTGGTTCTTCCTTCTTTTTTCCCCAAACCAAGCTCGGTAGAGGAAAAGATATTGCATTCTTTGGATGTAGTAAGAGCAGTTAAAGCTTATCTAAAAGCCACTGCTCAGATTCGTAGAACGGATTCTCTGTTTGTTCTGTCGGAAGGCCCCAGAAAGGGTCAGGCAGCGTCAAAATCTACTTTAGCCAAGTGGATTCGACAGGTCATAATACAAGCCTATGGCTTGAGAAGTAGACCGCCTCCGTTCAAAGTTAGGGCGCACTCCACGAGAGCAGTTGGAACTTCATGGGCAGTGCATCACCAGGCCTCCCTGGCGCAAATTTGTAAGGCCGCAACATGGTCTTCAGTACACACGTTTACTAGGTTCTACCAGGTGGACGTTAGAAGTCAGGAGGATGTCGCCTTTGGGCGCAGTGTGTTGCAGGCCGCAAAAGATCCTCATGCCTGATGGCGCCCAGCTTATATATGGTGTATCCCCCCCCTCATGTGGCATTGCTTTGGGACGTCCCACATAGTAATGACTATGCTGCTCTGTGTCCCGTGATGTATGAACAAGAAAGTAGGATTTTTGAAACAGCTTACCTGTAAAATCCTTTTCTTGGAGTACATCACGGGACACAGAGCTCCCACCCCTCTTTTGGGGACACGTATTGCTTTGCTACAAAACTGAGGTACTCCCGGATGGGAGGGGCTTATATAGGGGAGGGTACTTCCTGTTTTGGAAGTTGCCAGTGCCAGCACCTGAAGGTAATTCTATATAACCCACATAGTAATGACTATGCTGCTCTGTGTCCCGTGATGTACTCCAAGAAAAGGATTTTACAGGTAAGCTGTTTCAAAAATCCTACTTTTTTGCTTTTGGCTGTTAATTCTTATATTTTAAAGGCAATTTAAAGTAGAAGTGCAGCACTGGAGGGGCAGAGCAGAGAGCTGGTGACTGACAGTGACAAGCTCTCTGCTCACTGAAGGCTGAAAATCGAGTGATCAGCGGTCTTTGATCCCTTGGTTCTCAGACTTAGAGCCTGCGGGTGACACATGCAGCATCCGATCGATCTAGGTAAGTATAATTTTTTTTTTTTTACAAGCCCATATATCTCTTTTAAGGATCTATGCTATTTTTAAATGCACTTTGTGCAGTAAATTTGCCGCTATAAAATTTAACTTATCTACATATCTTTAAAAATTGCTTCTTAGGGGTTTTAATTTTTGCCATTGCTAAACATGTGCTCCCAGCTGTGGCAGGAAAAAGGCAAAAAAGCTACTATTTGTCCACATAATCAAGCAAAACTACAAGTGTCAATTGGTCACAAAACAAATCCAAAGAATAATGCTTACATAATTGCACACAAGATGCACATGCAAATGATTTGGGATGCAGTTGCAATAATAAAATGTTCCCAACTGTATTCACACAGGAAATATCACTCAGAACCCTAGTGCTGTGGCTCTGAAATGCCTGCTACTTATATGCCATGGTACCTAAAATCCTGTCCTGTTGACCAAAGCAGCCTAGTCAGTCTGTAGAGTGTTTTAACCACTTGCTGACCAGGCCTTTTCTGGAACTTTTTGTTTACATGTATGTGTAAATATTTATACAGTGGGGCAAAAAAGAATTTAGTCAGCCACCAATTGTGCAAGTTCTCCCACTTAAATAGATGAGAGAGGCCTGTAATTGTCATCATAGGTATACCTCAACTATGAGAGACAAAATGCGGAAAAAAAATCCAGACAATCACATTGTCTGATTTGGAAAGAATTTATTTGCAAATTATGGTGGAAAATAAGTATTTGGTCACCTACAAAAAAAGCAAGATTTCTGGCTCTCACATACCTGTATCTTCTTCTTTAAGAGGCTCCTCTGTCCTCCACTCATTACCTGTATTAATGGCACCTGTTTGAACTTGTTATAAGTATAAAAGACACCTGTCCACAACCTCAAACAGTCACACTCCAAACTCCACTATGGTGAAGACCAAAGAGCTGTCGAAGGACACCAGAAACAAAATTGTAGACCTGCACCAGGCTGGGAAGACTGAATCTGCAATAGGCAAGCAGGTTGGTGTGAAGAAATCAACTGTGGGAGCAATAATTAGAAAATGTAAGACATACAAGACCACTGATAATCTCCCTCGATCTGGGGCTCCACGCAAGATCTCACCCCGTGGGGCCAAAATTATCACAAGAACGGTGAGCAAAAATCCCAGAACCACACGGGGGGAACTAGTGAATGACCTGCAGAGAGCTGGGACCAACGTAACAAAGGCTACCATCAGTAACACACTACGCCGCCAGGGACTCAGATCCTGCAGTGCCAGACGTGTCCCCCTGCTTAAGCCAGTACATGTCCGGGCCCGTCTGAGGTTTGCTAGAGAGCATTTGGATGATCTAGAAGAGGATTGGGAGAATGTCATATGGTCAGATAAAACCAAAGTAGAACTGTTTGGTAGAAACACAACTCATCGTGTTTGGAGGAGAGAGAATGCTGAGTTGCAACCAAAGAACACCATATCTACTGTGAAGCATGGGGGTGGCAACATCATGCTTTGGGGCTGTTTCTCTGCAAAGGGAACAGGACGACTGATCCGTGTACATGAAAGAATGAATGGGGCCATGTATCGTGAGATTTTGAGTGCAAACCCCCTCCCATCAGCAAGGGCATTGAAGATGAAACGTAGCTGGGTCTTTCAGCATAACAATGATCCCAAACACACCGCCCGGGCAATGAAGGAGTGGCTTCATAAGAAGCATTTCAAGGTCCTGGAGTGGCCTAGCCAGTCTCCAGATCTCAACCCCATAGAAAACCTTTTGAGGGAGTTGAAAGTCCGTGTTGCCCAGCGACAGCCCCAAAACATCACTGCTCTAGAGGAGATCTGCATGGGGGAATGGGCCAACATACCAGCAACAGTGTGTGACAACCTTGTGAAGACTTACAGAAAACGTTTGACCTCTGTCATTGCTAACAAAGGATATATAACAAAGTATTGAGATAAACTTTTGATATTGACCAAATACTTATTTTCCACCATAATTTGCAAAAAAAAATATTTCCAAATCAGACAATGTGATTGTCTGGACTTGTTTTCACATTTTGTCTCTCATAGTTGAGGTACACCTATGATAACAATTACAGGCCTCTCTCATCTTTTTAAGTGGGAGAACTTGCACAATTGGTGGCTGACTAAATACTTTTTTGCCCCACTATATATATATATATATATATATATATATATATATATATTTTAGCAAAGAGAATAAAATTTACGATTGGTGCAACATTTTATGTCACACAGTATTTGCGCAGCGGTCTTTCAAACCCAAATATTTGGGAAAAAATACACTTTAATCATAATAATTAAAAAAAAATAAAATAATTTTTGTATAATGTGAAAGATGATGTTATGCGGAGTAAATAGATACCTAACATGTCATGCTTTAAAATTGCACAAGCGCGTGGATTGGCAACAAACTACGGTACTTAAAAATCTCCACTGGGGAGGTCTTGTGCTAGAATTATTGCTCTCACTCTAATGATCGTGGTGATACCTTACCTGTATGGGTTGAACACCGCGAGCACGGAGGGATGGGGCCCTTAAAAAAAACATATTTATTTTACTTTTTATTTTTACACTGTCCCTTTTAATAAAAACATTTTTTATCACTTTTTTTCTTATTACAAGGAATGTAAACATCCATTGTAATAGAAATAAGGATGACAGGTTCTCTGAATTGAGGGATCTGGGGTCCAAGAGACCCCAAATCTCTCATTTACCTTTAAAAGCAAAAGAAAACTTTTTTTGGGCATTTTTACTTAAAAAAAAAATATTCGTTTTGGTCTGAGAACTGGAAGTGAAGCCCAGCAAACAGTCACATCGGATCACTTCTATGGGTCCGGTTATCCCGGAAACAACCGTAAAGCAGTGAAAGAGGGCCCCCCCCCCCCCCGTGAAAAAAAGTAAAAACACTCCTCACCCAAAAAATGTGTAACCTTAACCCAAGTTATTAAAATGCAGCTTCTCAGTCACAAGTTCACCCTGCTGCAGTAAAGGCCCTCTCTCACATGACAAGTGCAGCAGGTCAAACTTGTGTTTCAAGTGCAATCATGGTCCAGCCTGGACACAAGTTTATACATGTAATTGCTTGTAAGCATTTTACTTATAGCCTTGCCATCCCTGCCTGCTGTATTTGCTTGACCAGGGCAGGGATGGTCTATTGACAAAAGGAAAAAATAAATCATGATAAACATTTTCGATGATAAAATTTTTTTTAATCTTGTTAAAAATGAATACATTAATACTGTTGGTGGGTGGGAAAATGGGTCTGAACCAGTGTTTGGCTTTCAGCGCAATCCCAGTTCATGATTGTGTACTTTAAATCTTTGTTTTAGAGACTATTGGCCTCTCACTCCTTGAATAAAAAGCCCTAACCTGATTCTGTCTGCCCTTCAGAAATTACCTTATTTAGCGTTAGAGACATTTCTATCTCTACTTTCACCTACAGGGTGGAATTCCATGAAGCCATCACCTCTGAAATGCCACGGTCTGAGCTGGCTGCCTTATCCTGCAAGGAACCCCCTTTTTTTTTTTTTTTTTGCATAGGGACAATTTGGTGTTTAACCACTTGCCGACCGCGCTATAGCAGGATGACAGGTATAGCATGAAAGGCTAGTTCTGGGAGGGTGTGGGCGGCATGCTCTGTGATTGCAGTGGGGAGGACACTGCTGATCACCGATTGAGGTAAAGAGCCAATCAGGGGCTCTTTACCACGTGATTAGCTGTGGTAAGTGCAAAAAGGAGGAGGAGTGTGGTCTGGCTAGACTGAGGGGTAGGCATGTGCTTCCTCATGCATGTGGTACCCAAATGATTGGTACTTTTACTACGGTTTATATGCTTTAAGCAGAGGCTGAAGACCACAATAGTTCTATTGGCAGCAAAAAAAGAAAAAACACTCACAAATTATGCTATTAAAATGTTTTTCGACTGGCCAATTTGTACAGAATTGGGGGCTTAAAATGTATTTATTTGGAGAGTACAATTTTCTATAGCTTTTGGATCTATTATTAGGCTTGTGCAATTCGTTTCGTAACGAATCGAAATTCGTTCGAATTTAGCAACTTTCGGACATTCGGAAGCATTCGAATTTCCGAACAAAGCAATTACGAATAAGACCGAATCCGAAATAAATTATATCGCAAATAGCGAATGCCCGAATGTCTTCGGCATAATTCGTTATGAAAAAAGTTACGAATGTACGAATCCATACGAAGCACAATAACACTCACTCTGCTCTGCTCTCTGCTTCTCCCACACCGTGCTGAACTCCCTCTCAAAATGGTGTACAGGGGCGGAGGCTATAGCCGCATGTAAAAAACGAAAGTAAAATACGAGATTTCGAATCCATTCGAAGCACAATAACACTCTGCTCTGCTCTCTGCTTCTCCCTCACCATGCTGAACCCTCTCAAAATGGTGTACAGGGGCGGAGGCTATAGCCGCATGTAAAAAACAAAAGTAAAATACGAGATTTCGAATCCATTCGAAGCACAATAACACTCTGCTCTGCTCTCTGCTTCTCCCTCACCGTGCTGAACCCTCTCAAAATGGTGTACAGGGGCGGAGGCTATAGCCGCATGTAAAAAACGAAAGTAAAATACGAGATTTCGAATCGTTACAAATAACCGCTATGTATTTAGAAAAGTACAAATCCATTCGAAGCACATTAGGCATAATAGGCAGCGTCGTCGTGAGAGAGACACAGAAAATTACGAATCAACGAACCCAAAAAAAGTTACGAAAGCAGGAGTTGTGTCCAGAATCAACGAAAAACAATGTACCCTACCGAAAGTATGAATTATAAATCAACTAAAAATTCAACGAAAAATGTCGCTTGCGAAAATACGAATTAGTCCGAACACGAAAAATCCCGTCTAGCAAAATTACGAATGATTACGAATCAACAGGACCGGAAAGAAACGAACCGAAACTAACCGAATTTTTCCGTTGTGCACAAGCCTATCTATTATGGCTGCTACTCTCACCGGTCATTTCATGCCTGTTACTACTGGTATTTTTCATATTTTATTTTTGATTGTTACATGTCTCCTGGGCAGTGCCCAGTTCTCAATGTCCTTTGTTTGGTAACCCCTTGCCTATTAACCTTAAGAATGGCCAGAACAGATTTACATTTTACGACCTGTGAAATGAACCCAGGCACATTCACCCATCCCTAATGTTGAGAACATAAAAAGAAACATATACTTTAACATACTGTACATTTAACGCACACCAGGTTCTACTAAGGACATAGTTAATTGAATATTTTCTTTTGGTAACAAGCAAAGCAATTCTAAATTATTAATACAATGAAATTGCGCACAATGGAGTGCGCATGCGCGGAGTATCCAAGATGGCCGCTTGAGCCGGAGCTCCGTCACACCCAGCTCTAACGCCGCTCACAGCACCGCACAGACGGGTCACAGACAAGCCACAACGAGCGATCCGAACCCCCAATACACCAGGGAACCCCGCCGCATGAGTGGAAGTCAGGTACGGAGAGACCTCGGGCCGCAATTTGACCGGGCTCAGCCGACTGGGTGTACCAAGATGGCCGCCGCGGCCCAGCAGCACGCTGCAAGCATGGAGGGACATGCCGATCAGAGGCAATTGATAGCGCCCGCTACCCTGTCTTACACCCCAGCTAATCAAAGCCTCCTGTTACAACAAATGACTCCGTCCCCAGCATCTACTGAATCGCTACTTAGTAGACACTTTGGGGACAATGCCTTCCCTTTAGCCGGAACGCCCTCTTCTGCACATCAAGGGGGCCCCTACCCAGCATCCCGGACTACTGAAGATAGTCCCCATCACGATGATCTACTCCAGAAGTTATCAGCTTTACTGGAGAGAGGCCTTGCCACTACAGCAGCCAAGATTACTGGCGATATAAAGGCCGACTTCCAGAACCTGGGATCCAGGATGCAAGCCATAGAGCACAAGCTGGATTTAACAGAAGCAACCACTAACCAGAATTCTGACCACATCCAGATACTTCAGGATAGGCTTGATTCAGCCCTACTTAGAATCGATGAACTTGAAGATAGATCCAGAAGGTACAACTTCAGAATCAGGGGCCTTCCTGAAACTTTTATAGGGGTCTCACAAGCAACACAAGAGATAATAGGATTTTTATAACAGCTTACCTGTAAAATCCTTTTCTTGGAGTACATCACGGGACACAGAGCGACATAGTCATTACTAATGGGTTATATAGTTACCGTCAGGTGCTGGCACTGGCAACTTCCAAAACCGGAAGTACCCTCCCCTATATAAGCCCCTCCCATCCGGGAGCACCTCAGTTTTGTAGCAAAGCAATAAGTGTCCCCAAAGAGGGGCGGGAGCTCTGTGTCCCGTGATGTACTCCAAGAAAAGGATTTTACAGGTAAGCTGTTATAAAAATCCTATTTTCTTTCTCGTACATCACGGGACACAGAGCGACATAGTCATTACTAATGGGATGTCCTAAAGCAATGCCAAATGAGGGGGGGGATACACCATATATAAGCTGAGCGCTATCAGACATGAGGATCTTTTGCGGCCTGCAACACACTGCGCCCAAAGGCGACATCCTCCTGACTTCTAACGTCCACCTGGTAGAACCTAGTAAACGTGTGTACTGAAGACCATGTTGCGGCCTTACAGACTTGAGCCAGGGAGGCCTGGTGATGCACTGCCCATGAAGTTCCAACTGCTCTCGTGGAGTGCGCCCTAACTTTGGACGGAGGCGGTCTACTTCTCAAGCTATAGGCTTGTATTATGACCTGTCGAATCCACTTGGCTAAAGTAGATTTTGACGCTGCCTGACCCTTTCTGGGGCCTTCCGGCAGAATAAACAAAGTATCCGTTCTGCGAATCTGAGCAGTGGCTTTTAGATAAGCTTTAACTGCTCTTACTACATCCAAAGAATGCAATAACTTTTCCTCTACCGAAGTAGGCTTGGGGAAAAAAGAAGGAAGAACCACATCTTGGTTCAAATGAAAACTCGATACCACCTTAGGAAGAAAGGCTGGATGAGGACGTAACACTACTCTGTCCTTATGGATAACCAGATATGGCTCCTTACAGGACATAGCTGCTAATTCCGATACTCTTTTAGCCGAACAAATGGCTACTAGAAAAATCAATTTCCTGGTGAGAAGCACTAAGGAAATATGCTGTAATGGTTCAAATGGTTGTTTCTGTAGAACCGACAGAACCAAGTTTAGATCCCATGGACATATGGGAATATTAACCGGAGGACTAATACGCATCACTCCTTGTATAAAGGCTTTGACTAGTGAATGCGAAGCCAAGGGCCTTTGAAAAAATATTGACAAGGCCGAAATCTGACCTTTGATAGTACTCAAGGCAAGCTTCCTATCTACAGCCCATTGTAGGAAGTCCAGAATTCTACCTATTACGTATTTACGTGGATGCCATTTCCTGGCCTCACACCAGGCGATGTACGCCTTCCAGATTCTATAGTAGATCTGCCTGGATACCGGTTTCCTGGCATTGATCATGGTAGACACCACAGCATTAGAGAGCCCTCTCCTTTTTAGAATGTGGGCTTCAATAGCCAGGCCGTCAAACCTAGGGCTGGTAAGGAAGGGTGGTATATCGGTCCCTGCGAAAGCAGGTTCGGACGATGTGGGAGGGTCCAAGGACTCCCCACAGACATTTTTACAATCTCCGCGTACCATGCTCTTCGGGGCCACGCTGGAGCCACCAGAATCACTGGTTTCTTTTCTACCCTGATTCTGCGGAGTAATCGAGGTAACAATTGTGGCGGTGGGAATGCATATATCAGCTTGAACTGATCCCAAGGGAACACTAGGGCATCCGAGCCGCACGCTAGGGGATCCCTTGTCCAAGAGACAAACCTGTCCACTTTCGTGTTGAACCTGGATGCTAGCAGATCTACATCCGGTGTTCCCCACCGCTGACATATTGTCCGGAAAACCTCGGGATGAAGGGACCATTCCCCTGGGCATAATTGTTGGCGACTTAGAAAGTCCGCCTTCCAATTCTCCACCCCTGGAATGAATACCGCAGATATGGCTGGGACATATCTTTCTGCCCATCTCAGGATGTAATTTACTTCCCTTTGGGCTGCACGACTCCTGGTGCCCCCCTGACGATTGATATATGCCACTGCTGTGGCATTGTCTGACTGAACTCTGACAGGGGACCCTTGGAGTTTGGATGTCCATGCTACTAGGGCATACCGGGCTGCTCGTATCTCTAAGAGATTGATGGGCAGGGCCTTTTCCGCATCCGACCATCTGCCCTGGAGAGACCATTGCTCCAGTACTGCTCCCCAGCCTAAAAGGCTGGCATCTGTAGTGACCACCTTCCAAGAAATCGGACTGAAGGATTTCCCTCTTTCCAGATTCCGGGGAACCAACCACCAACGGAGGCTTCTGCGAACGGAAGGGGACAAGGACATTGGTACGTCCAGAGCCTGAACTTTTTTGTTCCAGGCTGACAGTATGGCCCTTTGCAACTTCCTTGAATGGAATTGACCGTAGGGTACTGCTTCGAATGATGCCACCATTTTTCCCAGCAGCCTCATGCACAGGCGTATGGATGGCTGTCTTTTTGAACCCACTAAGTGGATCAAATCTCTCAAAGACGACCCCTTTTCTCGAGTCAATAAAATTTTTCTCTGGTCTGAATCCAGCCTTAGCCCCAAGTATTCCAGACTTTTGACTGGTTTTAGGGCTGACTTGTCTCGGTTGATAATCCAACCGTGATATTCCAGATACTTGATTGTCTCGTGAACAACCACTTCTAGTTTTTCCACTGAGTGGTCTATCAGCAACAAGTCGTCTAGATATGCCATTATCGTTACACCTCGTGTTCTTAGATTGGCCAATAATGGGGCCAGAATTTTTGTGAACACTCTTGGTGCTGTGGCCAGACCGAAGGGTAAGGCTCTGAACTGAAAATGGCGCCCTTCTATCGCAAAGCGTAGAAATTTTTGGTGGGCTGGAAAGATGGGGATGTGCAAATACGCATCTTTGATGTCGATCGAGGCTAACCATTCCTCCCCTTGTAGGGCAGTGGCTACCGATCGGATCGACTCCATCCGGAAAGTCCTGATATGTAGGAATTTGTTTAGCCCTTTTAGATTTAATATGGGCCTCACGTCCCCGTTTGGCTTCGGAACTGTAAAGAGGTTTGAGTAAAACCCGAACCCCCATTCTTCCAGGGGGACCTCTATAATTACTGCTTGAAGCAATAATTGTTCCAGTGCCAACAGGAGGGATCCTCTCTTCTGGGGATCCCTTGGCACGTTCGACCTTATAAAGCGGGAAGGAGGGGAGTTTTTTAACTCCTATTTGTATCCCAGATTTACTGCGGAGAGCACCCATCTGTCTCGGATCGTGTCCCGCCAGGTTTCTGTGAACAACTGAAGTCTTCCCCCCACCCGATTGGGTGGGGGCAACCCTTCATGCATTTGACTTTGGGGGAGGTTTTGTACCTCTCCTGCTCCAGGGCTTCTTGTTACCCTGCAACTGTCCCTGATTTTTACCTCCGGGATTTGACCGGGGAGGCCGTCGGAACTGTTTCACAGCCGATGTCCTAGGGACTGGAGAAGCCGGCCTCTTAAAAGAGGGACCTCTAACTCTATTTTTGACCGGCAAGAGTGTACTTTTACCGCTGGAAATTCTCTGGATATACTTGTCCAGGTCTTCCCCGAATAAGCGCTCCCCATGAAATGGGAAGCTGACCAGCAATTTTTTACAGGGAGCTTCAGCAGACCAGTTTTTGAGCCATAGAAGCCTGCGCATATGTACTACAGACAGCGTAAGGCGGGAGGCCTGATGGATTGAATCCTTTATAGCGTCCACCGCAAAGCATAAGGCTCTAGGTAGATCAGCTAGAGCAAGAGCCTGCTGATCTGGCACGTCCCTTAAGACCTGTTTCAACTGATCCTTCACTGCTTGGCAGACCCCTATAGCTGCCACTGCTGGTTGTGTCACCAATCCTGCTGTAGAAAAAGCAGATTTCAATAAGGACTCCAATTTTTTATCTATTGGGTCCTTGAACATTTGGACATTTTCCACCGGACATGTCAGTGATTTATTCACACAAGAGATGGCTGCGTCCACTGTAGGGACCTTCCATTTTCTGACGAACTTATCCTCCATAGGATAGACCACCGGAAATCTCTTGGGGGGAGTAAATATTTTGTCAGGATGCTCCCAATCCTGGTAAATGAGCCCCTCCAGTAAAGGATGGATCGGAAAAGAACAAACAGTCTGGGGAGCTTTTAGCGACCCCAACGAGGAGACAGAAGAGGAGGATGGCTCCGCAAGTGGCATTTTAAATGCTGATCGGACTATATTAGTCAGGGACTGCACCCATAACCTCTCAGCATGTGATGCTGAGAACGGTTCCTCCACTGTTGATTCCTCTACAACTGAATCAACCTCATCCTGATCCCCCTCAGGTAGGTCGTTCTCTGTATGGGACTGTTGCTCTGTTAACAGGCACTCTGAGGGAGGAGACGGAGATCGAGCGCTTTTCTCCTGTGACAGGGAAGCAGCAATTAGTGCTGACAATCTCTCTTCCAGCCCTCCCAGAGCTGAGGAAAAAACCTCCTCTGTTACATACACAGGAGCAGGTGAACTGGGGACAGCCACAGTACCAGGTACTCCTGGGGGTGCCCTACGGTCACTAACCTCTGATTCTTCAGGGGAGACTGGTGCAGCCAAAGCATGCCCAAGATCCTCAGAGCCCGATGGAGACCCCCTATTCCTCCTGGAATTTCTAGTCCCGGAGTTTTTAGACGGCATATTCCTAAGCCACAAAGCTGAGGTATTCCAGCCGAAAATACACCAGTTACTGATAATAGTCTAGCATAAATGCTGCTATAATAAACAGTTGGTGTCTACTAATGTGCCTTTCTAGGGGATGCCTGTATCAACCGCTTGCTGTATGCCTTTAAATGTTGCCAGCTCTGTCTCTGTACTTCATAGCCAGCTTACTGCAATAATGTGGCTTTTTAAAAACCTGCTGGGACGCCCGCACATGCGCAGAAGCGCTGCGGCGCGCACAGAGCGTCATCCCCCAGGCCCCGCCCCTTTTTCCGGCCACCTCTATATATAGAGGCGCGTGCACGCGCACGCGCGCGGCCACGTGCGCCTCGGCGCTAATTTTCAAACATGGAAACCAGGGACAGGAGCCAGGGCCCCCTTTGCCGCAGGCCGGGGGATAGACGAACACTGCAACATGGCAGAGGAAACAGTTTCCTGTAGGAGAACTCACCAGCTGCCTGGACTTTGCTCTCTGAGAAGAAACTAGTCCATATGACAAGAAAAACATTCCACAGCGGCCTCTAGTGGACAAACACAGGTACCGCAGTTTAATATACTAAACATATATAAAAAAACATTCTTTTTTTTTTTTTTTTTTTTCTTGACCACCATTAAAAATTATTACATTTTTTTTTAGTAGTTACAGGCATGCACAGATATTAGCGGGAATACCGTTAGGTAACAGACAGAAAGACAAATTAGGCTTGGGGGTCCCCCAATAGAACCAAGTTCCTGGGGGCCCCCACTTACCTGTTCCCCGCCGCAGGACTTTGTTTGGTCCACAAAAGCCCAAACTTCACCTATCACGGCAGGCATTGTAATCAAACCTTCAGGGACCGGGTTCCCAAGGATTCCACTCCCCTGGACCTGTATAGCACCCTGCACAGAAAACATCTTGGTCGTGGGTATGACCAGAGCTCTGGATCCCAGGGTCCAGCTCTCCTAAGAGAAGCATTACAGGCAGAACCTTGCTCTTCTCTGCAAGGCCCGGGTACCGACCGTTTAGCTATGAAGCTTTTTTGGTCGGATCCGGAATAGCTTACTGAGGCCCAAAAGAACCTGTACGCAAGCTCAGTGAAAAACACATGTTTCTTCTTGGCCAACACCTTAGACACTGGCAAAAAACTGAGGTGCTCCCGGATGGGAGGGGCTTATATAGGGGAGGGTACTTCCGGTTTTGGAAGTTGCCAGTGCCAGCACCTGACGGTAACTATATAACCCATTAGTAATGACTATGTCGCTCTGTGTCCCATGATGTACGAGAAAGAAAATTAAATCCCTGATCCCTAACATACCGCAACACCGCCTGGAATTGGACAGGGTTCATAGAGCCCTGGGCCCTCCTAGAAAAGATGGTTCCCCCAGGGATATCATCGCTAAACCACACTTCTATCTGGTCAAGGAGGAAATAATGAAGCAATCCAGAGCGGCGAAACAGATCTCACATCAGGGCCATCCTATCCAAATTTTTGCTGACCTCTTCCCTTCCACGATCCAGAGAAGAAGTGCCCTGAAACCTCTCTTAGTAATCCTGGCCCAAAATGACATCAAATACTGGTGGACATTCCCATTTGCTGTTAAATTCATTTTCAAGAGTAAGCCCTACTCGTTTTCCAACTTCCAAGACGGAGAGAAGACCCTCCTTTCACTGAAGCTAATCTCTCTAGAAGCGGATATGGACACATCAAACCCAGCCAACAACTCTACTAAACGACCACCACCTGCCAGCCCCCTGACGCCCCTGTGGAACAACCCGAAATCGAAGAAAGCAAAAGACATTCGCCCGACCTGAGTGTTGCCGGAAGTTAATTTTGTCTTTTTATCTATTTCCCACTCTCTACCTTTACTCCTGAAGGGAGTATTTGTCAGAGACTTCCTCTCCCTCTGAAAGGAGCTGTTGCTCCCCCAATTTCTACTGAGCAAACTTTTTTTATATTCAGATTACTAAGATATTGATCCAATCTCGGGTATCCCCCAATTGATCTTGCTTATAGTTCTGGTCAAGACTTTAAACGAGCCTGTTGGCTCATTATTACCGTCTGTTAGGAGACAGGAACCTTATGTTTCTCTTTCCGTATTTTCTATGAGTTGGGCTCATAGTAGCCCCCTAATGTTAGTTGGTTTGTTATTAGTCTATAGGTTTCCCCTCAACTATAATAGATAGTAGCCCTATGTTGTTTCAAACATTGTCTGCTTTGAGAGGGGGCGGGTGAGGGGTCGATACCAAGACGCTTGTCCCAGGGGACTGGAGTTCCTTCCATTATGGGACCTTAAACCTTCTGTGTTAATAATATCTAAAAGAACAAAAGTTAGTTGGGCGCCGTGGAGCTGGGTGCTCAGCATGTGCCTCCGCCTATCCCTCGGACTCATGAAGATCGGTGGGATAGGCTGTCTGCCCGCAGTGGTGCAGACGCTTTCCGTAAGGTACGGTCCTGGAGAGATGTTATTTCCCCAGGATGCTGACCGTCTTCCTCTGAAGAGGCTGTCTATGGTCTTTTCGTCTCTATTTCCTATCTTGCTCTTTCTGTCTCCCCCTTCCCTCTCCCTCTTCCCCTCCCCCTTCTACGTACTAAGATGCTTAACAATTGTGTTTCTCTCAGAATCCATCCAGGTTATTACTGAGGTTCCTAATCAAACTAAACCATCTCACGGAAGATCCACACAGAAGAAAACTAGAGGTCCGGCTCACCTAAAGGTAAGTGACGCAGGGATAGACAGCACATACTCAACTCTTCTCCATGGCTAATGCACCAAAACCTACGCTTAAAATAGCTACCCACAATGCCCAAGGTCTCAATTCCCCAGTAAAAAGGAGAAAAATGTTTGATAGTTACAAATCCCTCAAACTAGATGTGGTATTGATTCAAGAAACCCACTTCCCCAAACGGTACAGCCCTACCTTTTTACACCATCACTTCCCAGTGTTCTACTTGGCAAAGGCGGAGGACAAGTAAAAAGGGGTTGCAATTCTACTTTCAAAATCTTGTAATTTCTCTTGGCAAGCCGAGTACAAAGATCCAGAAGGGAGATTTCTCTTAGTGAAGGGCCTGATAGAGGGACACGTGTTCTCCTTTATCTCATACTATGCCCCAAACAAAGGACAAATGAAATTTTTTCAATCAATGATGTCAACCCTGAGCCCCATCTTCGGGGGTGACTTCAATATTGCACTTGATCATGGGTTGGATAAGTCCAACCCAGCCAAACCCATACTAACTCACCCCACCAGAGCCAGCCTAAAATTTGCTAGACTAATCCATGCTCAAGGATTGGCGGACGTTTGGCGTGAACAGAATCCAACGACAAGAGACTACACCCATTTCTCTAATCCCCATCAATCCTACGCCAGGATAGATCACATTCTCATCCCCTCACATCATCTTCCAAATGTCACTGATGCCCGGATTATAGACACGCCACTCTCAGATCACTCCATTGTGTCAGCATCTCTCGCTTCACTTTCGCACAGGACCAAGCATTTTCAGTGGAGGCTTAATGAGTCAATTTTATCAGACCCCATTAACGTGATCAAGATTAATAAAGCACTTTCCGACTACTTCTCTTTAAATAATGATGGGGAGGTCTCCGCAGAAGTACTCTGGGCAGCCCATAAAGTCACCGTCACAGGTAAACTTATCCAACTCGCATCCAAAATCAAAAGAGAAAGACTGGCTGATATTGTTAGGCTGGAAAAAATGTACGCTTCCCTCAGAGCTCAACATAAAAAAGACCCGACCAGAATTAGCATGACACAAATAGACTCCGCCAGACTGCAACTTAACTTGGCCCTAACAACACGAGCCGAAAAATTGATCCGATGGAGCGGAGCTAAATTTTACTCCCAGAAGGACAAATTAGGCAGGATGCTGGCCAATAAACTCACCCCCAGGATGAGGCTAAATACAATCCCTAGAATCAGATCTCATAATCAGACCACAACTTCTGATCCCTCCAAAATCCTTTCAGCATTCGGAGAGTTCTATAACAAGCTTTATAGTGCTGGTCAGCAGGTCACCGCTAGTTCCATCTCACAATTCCTGGACACCCTTCCTATTCCTAAACTCTCCGATGAACACAAAACCATCATGGAGGACCCAATTTCAGTGGAAGAATCCATGGAGGTAATCAAAAACCTAAAGAGGGGAACAGCTCCAGGTCCGGATGGTCTATCGGTGCCCTACTATAAAATTTTCTCAGAGATATTAGCCCCCTTTATGACCAAATTTTTTAACGAAAAAACTTCCGGAGACCCCCTAAATCCTGACCTAAACATAGCCTACATTACTGTCATCCCGAAGCCCGATAAAAATCCAGAAGAGGTAGCGAACTACAGACCAATATCGTTGATAAATAATGACTTAAAGATCCTGACCAAAATCCTAGCAAACAGACTAAACTCCTTCATAAGCTCCTATATACATAAAGACCAAGTGGGATTTATCCCAGGTAGACAGGGCCCTGACCAAACTAGAAGAGCTATTGATATAGTCTCGATCCTACAGTCTAACTTGCCAGGTGGACCTAAGCAACAGGGAATGCTACTTTCCCTGGACATACAAAAAGCATTCGACTCTGTATCCTGGCCGTACATCTTTGCCCTGTTAGAACATTGGGGTTTTGGAAATCACTTTCTCGGAACTCTGAAAGCACTTTACTCCACGCCCACGGCGCGTATTCGAATTCAAGGACATTACTCCTCCCCGATCCAAATAGCAAGGGGAACAAGACAAGGCTGCCCGCTATCACCCATAATATTTGCAATGGCCATAGAGACATTAGCGATAGCTATTCGAGAGAATCCTGACGTCAAGGGGGTTTCTTGTGGACCCCAAATGCACAAATGTGGGTTGTTTGCGGATGACCTAATACTTTTTATTACCTCTCCTCTAACCTCCCTCCCTAATTTAAATAAAATTCTTTCCTCTTTCGCGACAGTATCAGGTTTGCAGGTTAACTTTTCCAAATCCCAAGCCTTAAACATCTTTCTTAATCCCGAAATGGTCTCCCTACTTAAACTTAACTTTAAATTTGCCTTGAATGATTCCGATATCAAATATTTGGGTATCTCCCTTACTTCTAAATTTGAGTCCTTGTACGCTAAAAACTCCCCCCCCCCCCATGTAGCACAAGTTAGAACAAGACCTAAAGTCATGGTCAAAACACAATTTATCTTGGTTGGGTAGAATAAATGCTGTCAAGATGACACTATTGCCTAGATTACTCTACCTATTCCGAGCTCTCCCCATCCCACTGAGGAGGGACCATCTTAAGTCACTCCAGAGCAAAATTATACAATTTATCTGGGGGGGCTCGGGCTACAGGATCAATCAACAGACTCTGTACCACTCTAGAAAACAAGGAGGACTGGGATTGCCACACTTGTATAGATACTTCTTAGCATCAAGACTGTCCCAATTCTCCAGTGTATATAATAAAGGGAAAAAAACAGATTGGATACAAATCGAACGTCAGGCAGTTCCACATCATACCCTGGACTATCTATTGTGGTGCTCACCTAAAAATAGACCTCCTATACTGGCCCCCACTCTCTCACACTCCTTTGCTTTGTGGGATAAATTGAAATTGAACCCTAACCTTACCTCAGCCGTGCAACCCCTATCGCACCTATTTTGTAACCCAAATTTTCCCCCAGGGATAAACATAAAGGCCTTTCAATGGTGGTTGGACAAAGGGCTATACCGTATAGGCCATTTCTTCACGTCTAGAGGTCCTCTTTCCCTGGCTTATTGTGTAAGCAACCTTGACCTTCCTCAGTCTGAGAGATTTCGGTTTAATCAAATAAGCCACTTCCTTCATAGTATATGGCCCAAAAAGCCTAATCCTCCCAAATTTTCAAATTATGAACTCTGGTGCAGTCAATCCATGGAGCAGAGGGGAGGCATTTCAGTCATCTATGCATCACTTTCCCAACCGACTGGTAAATCCCCTTACATGTTAGCCTGGGAGGGTGACTTCCAGCTTCAGTGGAGCTTGGAGACCTGGCAATCTGCTCTAGCCACAGCATATAAAGGAATCATCAATACTTCTCTCATGGAAGCAAATTAAAAAATTGTGACCAGATGGTATCTGACACCAACAAGACTGGCCAAGATCTTCCCAACAGCTGACCTGTTATGTTTCAGGGGATGTCATCTGATGGGAACAATTGCCCATGTATGGTGGGAATGCCCCAGAATCAGGTCCTTTTGGAGAAAGATATTAAATCTCATTAAAAGAGTTACAGGTTGCGAGATTCCCAGGTCACCGGAAACCATTTTACTGAATGCTCACATTCCCAAGATCTCCAAACACAATCGTAAACTGATCCACTTTATACTGTTAGGAGCCAAAATTACACTAGCCAAGGCTTGGAAGCGCCCAAACGTCTCAACTAAAGTAGCAATCAGGAAAATATCTTGGATCATGACCCAGGAAAAATTGGCCAGTATCATCAACGATTCAACATGTAAATATGAGATGATTTGGGAACCCTGGGCTCAGTTCTTGGGTATTTCCCTTGTTTCAGGGATATCTCCCAATCAAAACCTGGTTTAAATTACGCAATTAGCGATCCTCGCTTCCCCTCCTTACCTTCATCCAAACCTAATCCCTGTCTTTCTCTCCCTTCTTCTTTCTGATTACTTCTCCTTTCTTCTATCAGGGTAACGAATTACTATTAATGGTACAATATTGGAGGTCCTCTTAGGAGTAAGTCAGTCTCATCTGAGGGTCGCCCCCTGGTGGGGGGAGGTTGGGGGGCCCCTCCCTTTGGCACAGCGTGCTCCCTTTTGGGGTGCCGGAGGGCGGGGGTTCCGTGGTACCTTCCCTGCTCCAGATGTGGGGAACTAAAAGAGAAAATTCGAGACCCCAGGCTTTAAGGATAATGTGAGGACGGGAGGAAGTATACCTATAATTAAACTTGATACGGCAGGTGATTATATGATTAATTATTTGACAGAGCTGCTCACGATAACTTACCTTACTCTATTTTGTACTATCGCTGTGTATTGTTTCAGCCCGCACATGCTACTTGCCAGAAACTTGTACCTTATGGCTTGTTATCGTGATTGTTACCCTGTATTTGTTTAATTGAAAATTGAAATTGCGCACAATAAAAATAATCCAAATTGTGTGCTTTCTTCAACCAGACAACTTTGTTATATAATACATGAAAATGTGGAAGTACTGTAGGTTTGAAAGGAAAATGCATAGCTTCTTTTAAGCAATTCTTATTTTTTCAAATAGTCTTGATGTACAACATATTGGTTTCCTCCAGACTCCACTATTTCACTTGACCTCCCAGTCCTGTTATTGAAGCTTTAGAACTCTAAAGAACTGCTGCCAGGGACACAGTGCCAGGAGAGCTAAGCATAACAAAGACATCAAGATTAAAATGTCATGTGCATCCATAACTCAGTCATATAATACCATTCGCATTGATTATGTTGGAAAATATTATGTATCAATCCATATAGATTGTAAATACATATAAACAATTCATTAGATTTCCATGTCGCCTCATATTACCACTTTCACAGCTGCACTTATTCTTCCCCCATTCAATTTTGTGTTGATTCTCAATAATGCCCTTGTAAATTTAACACAAGTCTATTTTCCAGTGTTGTGAAAACCTCGAAAAAGCATCAGACCTTTAAGAAAAATATTCTACCGCAAAACTATAAACTTTTTAAAGGTTCCCTACTCACAGCTGTTATAGTCTGTGCTGTGATTAATATTGTTTATTGCATATAAATGACATGCATTCTTTTGTGTATTACATTTTTCTTAGAATATATGTATATATATTGTGAGGGGGTTAACTCGGTAGCGGGTGTGTGTGACCCCCTGGTTGGGCTCCCCACACAAAAACAGGGCCAGCAGACGGAGGTTGTGGTTTTCAAAATCAAAAGGTGCGGTTTATTTCTCTATGTACAGTGACAAAAACACAGCAAAGCCAAAAAGAAACAAACAAAATAAATCCTGGTCAGTTTGACCTCTGACTAAACATGCAGGTTTCCTAAACTAACAACTGGGATCAGCCTGGTGCTGTCCTAGTCCCTAAGTCCCTGGTTTAGTAAAAGTCCAAACAAATAGCCACACAGGCTTTGCCTCACCGCACAGGGGTTCACTCTCCCTAGACAGTCCACACAGGTCTGGTTCCAGGCATGAGCTAACACCTAATGAATCTGGGAGTTCTTATAGAGGCCTAAATGAGCTGACAAGCTTCAGCTGGCCTCATCAACTCCCTGTCTGTACGACGCCCCACACTCTCCCTAGAGGTATGAGTCATCCATGAGCCCACTAGCCTCAGCTGGGCTTCATCAACTCCCTAGTTGTATAAGTCGGCATAAAGCCTGAATCTGGGAGAAATATATCTACCCCCCTGGATGCAACCAGGTGACTTTACCTTCCTGCTGTCACATACCCCCCCTCTTGTTTTAACCTCGGGGTTGGAACACCAGCAATCAGGCATTCATGTACTCGAGACAAAGCATCCACATTCCCCATTTGAACGCCAGGGCGATGCTTTACTGTGAAGTTGAATTCCTGTAGGGCCAGGAACCACCTATTCACTCTTCTATTTGTCTCCTTGTTTTGAGCCATCCACTTTAACGGAGCGTGATCCGTAACCATGTCAAAGTGCCTACCTAGCAGATAGTACCGAAGGGAATCTAGAGCCCACTTCACCGCTAAACACTCCTTTTCAACCGTGGCGTAATTTACCTCATGGGACTTCAACTTCCTGCTGAGGTAAATGACTGGGTGCTCTTCCCCGTTCCAGACCTGGGACAATACTGCTCCTAACCCCACATCTGACGCATCACTTTGTACGACAAAGTCTTTAGAGAAGTCGGGTGAGTACAACACTGGCTGGCTACATAAGGCTTGTTTCAAGAATTGGAATGCTGCCTCAGCCTCGGGGGTCCATTTAATCATGACCGACCCTTTCCCTTTCGTCAGGTTGGTTAGGGGCACAGCCTTAGAAGCAAAGTGGGGAATGAAGCGCCGATAATAACCCGCGATTCCCAGAAAGGCTCGTACCTGCTTCTTGCTGTTGGGACGTGGCCAACTCTGGATGGCCTCGACTTTGTTGAGTTGGGGTTTTATTACTCCCCTGCCAATGGTGTACCCAAGATATTTGGCCTCCTCCTGCCCAATGGTACACTTCTTGGGGTTAGCCGTAAACCCCGCTTCCCGAACAGAGTCCAGGACTGCTTGCACTTTTGGCAGATGTGAGGCCCAATCTGTGCTATGGACAATTACGTCATCCAGGTAAGCCGCAGCATACTTCCGATGGGGCCTCAGCATCTGGTCCATTTTCCGCTGGAATGTGGCCGGCGCATTCTGTAACCCGAACGGCATTCTCTTATATTGGAACGCCCCGTCTGGGGTTACAAATGCGGTTTTCTCTTTGGCCGACTTGGCCAGGGGAATTTGCCAATACCCTTTTGTGAGGTCAAGAGTCGTCATGTATCGGGCTGTTCCCAGCCGGTCGATCAACTCATCTATACGTGACATGGGGTAGGTGTCAAATTTTGTAACTTTGTTCAACTGACGAAAATCGTTACAAAATCGCCAGCTCCCATCCGGTTTAGGCACCAACACAATGGGACTAGACCAATCACTTTGGGACTCCTCTATCACCCCTAAGTTCAGCATTTTCTGTACTTCCTCCCGTATTGCCTCCCGTCGGGCCTCTGGGATCCGATAGGGTTTTAACTTCACCCTTTCACCGGGCGGGGTAATAATATCATGCTCTACCCCAGATGTTTGTCCCGGCAGCTCAGAGAACACCTCCTTGTTGCGAAGCACAAACTCCTTAACCTCCTGTTGTTGGGGTTGTGACAAGGTGGCTGCTATTCCAACCTCCGGAATCACGCAACCAGTTTGAGCTGGTGACCAAGTTTCTGCGACTAGGGACTCTCTATCCCTCCAGGCTTTCAACAGATTAACGTGATATATCTGTTCGGGCTTTCGCCTTCCTGGTTGTCTGACCTTGTAATTCACTTCGCTCACTTTTTCCATTATCTCGTAGGGGCCTTGCCATTTGGCAAGGAATTTACTTTCAACCGTAGGGACAAGTACCAATATCCTATCCCCCGGGGAAAAGGTACGGGTCTTGGCTCCACGGTTGTACACTCTCTGCTGTGCCAACTGCGCTTGGGCCAAATGTTCCTTCACGATGGGCATTACCTGTGCAATTCGATCTTGCATCAGGGCGACATGCTCAATCACACTCCTGTGGGGAGAACTCTCACTTTCCCAAGTTTCCTTGGCAATATCCAACAGCCCTCTTGGGTGTCTCCCATACAGTAACTCAAAGGGGGAGAATCCCGTAGAGGATTGGGGCACCTCCCTAATAGCAAACATCAAATAAGGAAGTAGACAGTCCCAATCCTTTCCATCTCTATCCACCACTTTCTTCAACATTTGTTTTAGGGTTTTGTTGAATCTTTCAACCAGCCCATCGGTTTGGGGGTGATACACAGATGTACGCAATTGCGTCACTTTGAACAATTTACACAGCTCTTTCATAACCCGGGACATAAAGGGTGTACCTTGGTCCGTAAGCAGTTCTTTACAAATACCCACCCGGCTAAAAACAAGAGATAGCTCTTTGGCTATGGTTTTGGCCGAGGTATTTCTGAGAGGGATCGCTTCTGGATAACGGGTGGCATAGTCCATTATAACCAATATGTACTGGTGCCCCCTAGCGGACTTGATTATAGGACCTACCAAATCCATTGCGATTCTCTCAAACGGGACCTCAATGATGGGTAGAGGGACCAGCGGGCTACGGAAATGTGGCATCGGGGCCGACCTCTGACACACAGGGCAGGAGGAACAATAATTTTCTATGTCCTTCATCACCCCAGGCCAATAGAATCTCTGTAATACCCTCTCTCGGGTTTTCTCTGTCCCCAGATGACCTCCAAGAATGTGCCCATGGGCCAACTCCAACACCAACTTCCTGTAAGGTTTGGGCACCACCAGCTGCTCAACGGTTTCTTCTGCCCTTTTTGCCACCCGATACAGTAGGTCCTTCTCTACGCTGAAGTATGGGTAAGTGCAGGTATTATCTGGGTTCACTAACTCGCCATCTATTTCCACTACGTTTTCCCGTGCCTTTATTAGGGCGGGGTCTTTTAACTGTTCTGTGGCAAAATTTTCCCTGTGAACCTCCAGATCAGAAAACTCCACAGACGGTAGGTTTTCGTCTGAGGAGGTGAGCTCCTCTCCAGTTTCTTGAGTCTCCCCTGCCAATACTGACAAGGGAAATTCTGGAGAGTCCTCACCACTCTCAGAGGAGTTCTGGCTATCACATTCCTGGTACATAGGGGCACCAGTGGGGGGCTCAGGATCATCCCACAGTTCCCAGAACTTCGGAAAATCCCTTCCCACAATGGCATCATGCGGTAATTGAGATACTAACCCCACTGGATGAGAGAGGGTACCTTTGGGGGTCTCGAAACACACTGTAGTCACTGGATACTCTCGGGTGTCCCCATGCACACAAATAACAGCTACCTTGCTATTCCCAGAGACCTCTGTTTTAACTAATTCAGCCTTTATCAGGGTCACAAGGCTACCTGAATCCAGTAATACCACAACATTTCTACCATTAATACACATTTTGCATAAATGTTTCTCAGTTCCCCGAATGGCAGTGCATGCGACTGTCGCACACAGCGACTGACGTCTGTCCATCAGAAAGTCACATTGCATGGGTTCCTCCACAACCGGGCAATTTGCTGCAATATGTCCCGCTTGCCGGCAGCGGTAGCAAACGATCCTTCTTGCGGCCTCTTGAGCCGCTGATTTCCCAGGCTGTTCTCGCCAAACTTGGGGTAGAGCTCCCACCCTCTCACTCTCTCCACCCTCACCCCTTGGAATCCTCTTATCCGCCCCTGGGGATGGTCTGGTCTTAGGGTGGAAAGTCCGAGAGTCTCTGGAAGAGGCCGTCAGGTTCTCTGTAGCCAAGTATCTCTCTACACGATCCACAAGTTTACCGGCCGTTTCTGGGTCTCCATGGCTTACCCACTTTTGAATGGCGGTAGGAAGAGCTCTCAAGAAACGATCCATCACAACACGTTCCACAATCTCCGGTGCGGACAAAGTCTCTGGCTGTAGCCACTTCCTGCTCAGGTGAATGAGATCATACATTTGAGACCTGGGGGGTTTTCCAAGCTGGAAAGTCCAGTTATGCACACGCTGAGCCCGGACAGCCAGGGTGACACCCAGCCTTGCCAATATTTCAGCTTTTAGCATCACATAGTCTTTTGCTTGGTCAGGCTCTAGGTCATAGTAAGCCTTCTGCGATTCACCAGTTAACAGAGGAGCCACCAGTCCAGCCCACTGCTCCTCAGGCCACTTTTCTCTTTCAGCAGTCCTTTCAAATGTGGTCAAAAATACCTCTGGATCATCCTCTCCAGTCATTTTTGTCAATAAACGACTCACCCCAAAGGACGCGGTATTAGTGGGACGGCTTTCCTCACTGGTCTGCGGACGTTGCTGCATTACTGCTTCCATTTGTTGTAGTCTCTGCTCTTGCTTCTGTAACAGGTCTATGAAGCGGGCCTCAGATTGCTGCTGGGCTTGTTGATGAGCTTGCTGCTGGGCTGCAAGGCTCCTTTGCAAACCTGCATTTGTCTGCTGTTGATTGGCATTTGCTAGAGCCAGCTGTTTCAGTATCTCCTCCATGCTGGCTTAAAAAAACTGCCACTGGTTCTCCACCAACTGTGAGGGGGTTAACTCGGTAGCGGGTGTGTGTGACCCCCTGGTTGGGCTCCCCACACAAAAACAGGGCCAGCAGACGGAGGTTGTGGTTTTCAAAATCAAAAGGTGCGGTTTATTTCTCTATGTACAGTGACAAAAACACAGCAAAGCCAAAAAGAAACAAACAAAATAAATCCTGGTCAGTTTGACCTCTGACTAAACATGCAGGTTTCCTAAACTAACAACTGGGATCAGCCTGGTGCTGTCCTAGTCCCTAAGTCCCTGGTTTAGTAAAAGTCCAAACAAATAGCCACACAGGCTTTGCCTCACCGCACAGGGGTTCACTCTCCCTAGACAGTCCACACAGGTCTGGTTCCAGGCATGAGCTAACACCTAATGAATCTGGGAGTTCTTATAGAGGCCTAAATGAGCTGACAAGCTTCAGCTGGCCTCATCAACTCCCTGTCTGTACGACGCCCCACACTCTCCCTAGAGGTATGAGTCATCCATGAGCCCACTAGCCTCAGCTGGGCTTCATCAACTCCCTAGTTGTATAAGTCGGCATAAAGCCTGAATCTGGGAGAAATATATCTACCCCCCTGGATGCAACCAGGTGACTTTACCTTCCTGCTGTCACAATATATATATATATATATATATATATATATATACATACACTGCTCAAAAAAATGAAAGGAACACTTTGAAAACACATCAGAACTCAACGGGGCAAAATCTCATGCTGGATATCTATACTGATATGGACTGGGTAACGTGTTAGGAATGAAAGGATGACACATCATTTGATGGAAATGAAAATTATCCACCTACAGAGAGCTGAATTCAAAGACACCCCCGAAAATCAAAGTGAAAAAATTATGCAGCAAACTTGTCCATTTTGCTGAAATTTCATTGCAACAACTCAAAATGGTCCTCAGTAGTTTGTATGGCCCCCAAGTGCTTGAATGCATGCCTGACAACATCAGGGCATGTTCCTAATGAGACGACGGATGGTGTCCTGGGGTATTTCCTCCCAGATCTGGACCAGAGCATCACTGAGCTCCTGAACAGACTGAAGTGCAACCTGGCGGCACCGGATGGACCGAAACATAATGTCCCAGAGGTGTTCTTTTGGATTTAGGTCAGGTGAGCGTGGGGGCCATTCAATGGTATAAATTTCTTCATCCTCCAGGAACTGGCTGCATGCTCTCGCCGCGTTGTCGTGCACCAGGAGGAACCTAGGACCCACTGTACCAGTGTAGGGTCTGACAATGGGTCCACGGATTTCATCCTGATACCTAATGGCAGTCAGGGTGCCATTGTGTAGCCTGTAGAGGTCTGTGTGTCCCTCCCATGGATATGTCTTTCCAGACCATCACTGACCCACCACCAAACCGGTCATGCTGAACGATGTTACAGGCAGCATAAAGTTCTCAGCGGCTTCTCAAGACCCTTTCACGTCTGTCACATATGCTCAGGGTGAACCTGCTCTCATCTGTCAAAAGCATGGGGCACCAGTGGCGGACCTGCCGAATCTGGTGTTCAATGGAAAATGCCAATCAAGCTCTACAGTGTCCGGCAGTATGCACAGAGCACACTAGAGGATGTCGGGCCCTCAGGCCACCTCCATGAAGTCTGTTTCTGATTGTTTGGTCAGAGATATTCACACCAGTGGCCTGCTGGAGGTCATTTTGTAGGGCTCTGGCAGTGTTTATCCTGTTCCTCCTTGCACAAAGGAGCAGATACTGGTCCTGCTGATCGGTTAAAGACCTTCTACGGCTCTGTCCAGCTCTCCTAGAGTAACTGCCTGTCTCCTGGAATCTCCTCCATGCTCTTGAGACTGTGCTGGGAGACACTGCAAACCTTCTGGCAATGACACGTATTGATGTGCCGTCCTGGAGAAGTTGGACTGCCTGTGCAACTTTTATAGGGTCCAAGTATCGCCTCGTGCTACCAGTAGTGACACTGACCCTAGCCAAATGCAAAACTAGTGAAAAACAGTCAGAAAAGATGAGTAGGGAAAAAAAATGTCAGACACCTCCACCTGAAAAAACATTCCTGTTTTGGAGGTCGTCTCATTGTTGCCCATCTAGTGCATCTGTTGTAAATTTCAAATAACAGTAAAGCACTCCTCCTCCTCTGCTACTTAACTGACCAGATCAATATCCCAGGAGTTCTGATTCAAAGGTGTTACTTTAATTTTTTTGAGCAGTGTATATTGTAAAAAAAATTGAAAACCATTTATCATTTTCCTTCCACTTCACAATTATGTGCCACGTTGTGTTGGTCTATCACATAAAATCCCAATAAAATACATTTACGTTTTTGGTTGTAACATGACAAAATGTGGAAAATTTCAAGGGGAATTAATATTTTTTCAAGGCACTGTATGTATTATATATCAATATGCAGCAAGGAAGGCCAGAGGATGTTGAAAGGCAACAAAGGTGCAGAACTTCTTAGGTGGAAAATGGGGTGCTTCAATCAATCACCATACATCCAGACATAAGCATCTCCTCCCCCAGAAGTACAAACCGCTCACCTGAACACATGGACCTCAGGTCAATCACGCTGTCCCTCGACTAGGGTAGTGGTAAGATGTTGTCTTCACCTGAGGTCCTTCTCTAAGACTCCTCAGTCGATAAATGGTCTCCAAAACTCACTCATATAAAGAATGGATCATGTAAAAATATAAAAGAAATGCATAGTGCTTTTCGTATGTAAAAGCAACACATTTAATAAGATGAAGTAAAATTACTCACAAACACGGCACTATAACCTAGTGCAATTACATGTCCTGCCCACTCCCAGCAAGAGGACTGCCCATCACAGGTGATGCGAGTAACACAGTCACTCACATCAACATTAACATAACAACGTTTATAGAGATGCAGCACTCTCCTCAATAGTATAAGACTCTCCTGCATCATTTTAGAGATCAATGCATTAACAGTAACCAGAAAAACGAGCAGCATGTAACATCCTGCAAAGATCTATTAAAATGGGCGGTGTATACATCGGATGCCAGAAAAGGGGATAATATCAAATCCCTTACTATCCTAATGCTGGTATCACTAACCATTCGTAAAGCTGCCCGCTTCCTCTCCACCATGTCTGCAGCAGGATAAACAAGAAAACAAAAGTCCTCATTGGCGACGATGCCGTCCTCCATACCGCTCGTCATAGGGGGCGGCGCAATCAGTACGTCACATGACTAGATGGACGTACGATCACATGACGCACCATCACCAAGGAGACCATCAGCAAATCCTTCAGGGCTCGCCCACCGTGTCCATACAGCGGAAATGACATCTTAGGCAGATAAACAAAAAGGAAAGAAATCTTACTAACTGGCAAAACACAGAACCCGCTCCAAATATTAGGGTGATTACAAGTAATAGAGCGCTGGAAGTAACTAATCGGTTACTGACAAAAACTGCATGAAAGAGTCACGCAATCAGACAGTACCATAGGGAAAGTATAATGGACATGAAAAACTTATGAATAAAAATAAAAATAAAGAAATTCCAGAATAATAGAACAAAGCATGTTCATACTGACAGTGCCACATAACGTACATAGAACTGGTCACAAACTGATAGTTGCAAATAATGGAAACAATGAGCAACAACCAATAAGTATGGTACAATACAAATCCCCATACACAGGACAAAATTCCTCATACATAGCAACTAAAGTCCCACACAGAATGGAGGGGCCAGAGACCTAACAATAAGCCTCACCCTCAGCAAAAATGAATAAAATCGGACGTCAGCACAGCCACCCAACCTGTTTACAATAGGTACATAAAAATTTATACAAAGAAAAAATTTATTAATAAAAAAGGAAAATCAATAAATGAAAGTAAAAGATAAACAATAAGGAAAAAAGGAGGTTAACGGTCTGAAATAAAACAATTGAGGTCGAACTCAACGTTCAACCCCAATGGGACCCCAACTTTAAGTTCATTGTCCTTACATGGAATATCAGTTCGGACCGATTGGTCTTTCTTTACCTGGACCTAACCATGGAAGGGGATCAGGTCAAGATGACCACCCATTTTAAGGCCACGGACCACAATTCCTATATCTCTACTGAGAGCTGTCATCACACTAAATGGTTGTGCAACATACCGAGGGGGCAATTTGTGCGCCTGAGGCGTAATTGCACCCAAGAAAGTGATTTTATCTCTCAGTCACAGACCTTATCTTCTAGGTTTGTGGAGAAGGGATATGATAAGAACTTGTTGGATAGGGAAGTTGAGAAAGTCTGTGGTCTAGATAGAAGGATATTGATCTCTGATGTGCCCAAAACGGACCGGAATGATGGTTCAGGGATACAGATGATTCTGGACTATAATATCCAATATTGTAAATTTGAAAGGATTGTGCAGAAGCATTGGCCTATCCTTAAACATGATACAATTTTGGATCCATTATTACCTGATCGCCCACAGTTTGTCTACAAAAGAGCGCCTTCACTCAGGGATAAACTGGTGCCAGGGGTGATTGACCCGCCTATCAATGTTGAGAATAGGGTCTTTAATTTCTTGACTGGTTTTCATGCATGCGGTGGGTGTCTGGCATGCAGAAAAGCTAAAAAGAATATTAAGAAACGTAAAGAATTTGTGGCTACAGCTACTGGCAATAGCTATAAAATTAAGGATCTGATTACTTGCCATACTACTGGGGTGGTTTACGCACTACAGTGTGAGTGTGGGCTTCAATACGTTGGGAGGACGTCTAGACCTCTCCGTGTGAGGATTAGTGAACACATTACCAATATCAAAAAGGGCCTTGTCACACACAATGTCTCAAAACACTTCAGGCTCTTCCATAACCGTAACCCTGCTGGCTTGCAGTTTTGGGCGATCGAGAAGGTTGCGAGTCACTGGCGGGGTGGTAACTTCATTAGGCATCTTAGCCAACGTGAATCGTTCTGGGTATATGAACTTAAAGTTGGGGTCCCATTGGGGTTGAACGTTGAGTTCGACCTCAATTGTTTTATTTCAGACCGTTAACCTCATTTTTTCCTTATTGTTTATCTTTTACTTTCATTTATTGATTTTCCTTTTTTATTAATAATTTAATTTTTTTTAATTAATTTTTATGTACCTATTGTAAACAGGTTTGGTGGCTGTGCTGACGTCCGATTTTATTCATTTTTTGCTGAGAGTGAGGCTTATTGTTAGGTCTCTGGCCCCTCCATTCTGTGTGGGACTTTAGTTGCTATGTATGAGGAATTTTGTCCTGTGTATGGGGATTTGTATTGTACCATACTTATTGATTGTTGCTCATTCTGTCCATTTTTTGCAACTATCAGTCTGTGACCAGTTCTATGTACTTTATGTGGCACTGTCAGTATGGACATGTTTTGTTCTATTATTCTGGCATTTCTTTATTTTTATTTTTATTTTTATATATAAGTTTACCATGTCCATTATACTTTCCCTATGGTACTGTCTGATTGCGTGACTCTTTCATGCAGTTTTTGTCAGTAACCGATTAGTTACTTCCAGCGCTCTATTACTTGTAATCACCCTAATAGTTGGAGCGGGATCTGTGTTGCCAGTTAGTAAGATTTCTTTCCTTTTTGTTTATCTGCCTAAGATGTCATTTCCGCTGTATGGACGTGGTGGGCGAGCCCTGAAGGATTTGATGATGGTCTCCTTGGTGATGGTGCATCATGTGATCGTACGTCCATCTAGTCATGTGACGTACTGATTGCGCCGCCCCCTATGACGAGCGGTATGGAGGACAGCATCGTCGCCAATGAGGACTTTTGTTTTCTTGTTTATCCTGCTGCAGACATGGTGGAGAGGAAGCGGGCAGCTTTACGAATGGTTAGTGATACCAGCATTAGGATAGTAAGGGATTTGATATTATCCCCTTTTCTGGCATCCGATGTATACATCGTCCATTTTAATAGATCTTTGCAGGATGTTACATGCTGCTTGTTTTTCTGGTTACTGTTAATGCATTGATCTCTAATATGATGCAGGAGAGTCTTATAGTATTGAGGAGAGTGCTGCATCTCTATAAACGTTGTTATGTTTATGTTGATGTGAGTGATTGTGTTACTCGCATCACCTGTGATGGGCAGTCCTCTTGCTGGGAGTGGGCGGGACATGTAACTGATTGCACCAGGAATCGATGTTATAAATAAATTTAGCACTGACACACTAGCCCTTTCCATATCCGCTGAGGAAGTCCTGCACCACGGACGATACGTGTGCGGGGGGCTTATACTGATGTCAGGACAGCCACCTACCTGGTTCTTTTATATGTACTGCATGCCGTGCACTAGGTTATAGTGCCGTGTTTGTGAGTAATTTTACTTCATCTTATTAAATGTGTTGCTTTTACATACGGAGAGCATTATGCGTTTCTTTTATATTTTTACATGATCCATTCTTTATATGAGTGAGTTTTGGAGACCATTTTAGACATGTGCACACTGAAATATTTTGTTTCAGAATTTCTTTTTCTAAATAAATTTATTTAGTTACTCCCGAAATTCATTTTTATTTATTTCGTTTTTCGTTAGAAATTGCATTCGTCTGAAAATCTGAATTAATTAAGGTCGAATCTGTCATTGAAGGCTAATGGTGTCTGTCGAATGTTCAAAGAAGATTCGACGGAGCAGCGAAACTGTACGACGCTGCAATCATACATTTCCGGTCGAATGTTCCGCCTACAAGCTAGCTATAGTAGAATTATAATGTTGTATGACTAGTAATAATTATATTTATTAATTAATATTACTAGTCAACCAACATTAGAATTCTTCTATAGCCTATGGGCCAAGCATTTGACCGGAAATGTACGATTGCAGCGTCGTACAGTTTATCTGCTCCGTCGAATCTTCTTAGAACTTTCAACAGACACCATAAGCCTTCAATGACAGATTCGACGTTTGTATGTTTTTCAATGCTTTGTCGAATCTTCGTCGTTCATGTTGAATTGTCAAGTTAGTTCTAGCTATTTTACTGCTCCTCCTCTTTGGTTACAATCAGCCAATAACATTCATCATCATCATTTTTTTATTTTACTTCCCCCACCCAATTCCAGCAGCGATCTTTTCTCTCTATGTCGAAATCTTTTCTCTCTATAATGTCGAATCTTTTCTCTCTACAATGTTGAATCTTTTCTCTCTATAATGTCGAATCTTTTCTCTCTATGTCGAATCTTTTCTCTCTATGTAGAATAATCTTGGACTAATAGAGTTAAGGTTAGGCACATTCGACCACAGGTTTGATGGACACAGATTGTTATTGTCAGCCTCATGTCGAATCCCCTATCTATATCGAACTGTTGTTGCAACGAAAACGAAAATTAAGCATTTGTTTATGTCGGATCTTTCGGTTTTCGGATTCTGCATTTTCGTTTTCGTTTGTTAAAACGATAACAAAAATACCTGAAATTCGGACGAAAATGCATTCGGACGATAACGAATGCACATGTCTAGACCAGTGTTTCTCAACTCCAGTCCTCAAGGCGCACCAACAGGTCATGTTTTCAAGATTTTCCTCAGATGAAACAGCTGTGGTAATTACTAGACATGTGCATTCGTTTTCGTCCTAATGCATTTTCGTCCGAATTTCAGGTATTTTCGTTATCGTTTTAACAAACGAAAACGAAAATGCAGAATCCGAAAACCGAAAGATCCGACATAAACAAATGCTTAATTTTCGTTTTCGTTGCAATAACAGTTCGATATAGATAGGAGATTCGACATGAGGCTGACAATAACAATCTGTGTCCATCGAACCTGTGGTCGAATGTGCCTAACCTTAACTCTATTAGTCCAAGATTATTCTACATAGAGAGAAAAGATTCGACATTATAGAGAGAAAAGATTCGACATAGAGAGAAAAGATTTGACATTATAGAGAGAAAAGATTCGACATTATAGAGAGAAAAGATTCGACATAGAGAGAAAAGATCACTGCTGGAATTGGGTGGGGGAAGTAAAATAAAAAAATGATGATGATGAATGTTATTGGCTGATTGTAACCAAAGAGGAGGAGCAGTAAAATAGCTAGAACTAACTTGACAATTCGACATGAACGACGAAGATTCAACGAAGCATCGAAAAACATACAAACGTCGAATCTGTCATTGAAGGCTTATGGTGTCTGTTGAAAGTTCTAAGAAGATTCTACGGAGCAGATAAACTGTACGACGCTGCAATCGTACATTTCTGGTCAAATGCTCGGCCCATAGGCTATAGAAGAATTCTAATGTTGGTTGACTAGTAGGGATGAGCTTTGAGTTCGAGTCGAACTCATGTTCGACTCGAACATTGCATGTTCGCCCGTTCGCCGAACAGCGAACAAATTGGGGTGTTCGCAGCAAATTCGAAAAATCTATGGGAGAAATCTAAAGTGCTAATTATAAAGGCTTATATGCAAGTTATTGTCCTAAAAAGTGTTTGGGGACCTGGGTCCTGTCCCAGGGGACATGTATCAATGCAAAAATAAGTTTTAAAAACGGCCGTTTTTTCGGGAGCAGTGATTTTAAAAATGCTTAAAATGAAAAAATAAAAGTGAAATATTCCTTTAAATTTCGTACCTGGGGTGTGTGTATGATATGCATGTGAAGTGGCGCATGTTTCCCGTGCTTAGAACTGTCCCTGCAAAAAATGTCATTTTTGAAAGAAAAAAAGTCATTTAAAACTCATTTGCGGCTATTAATGAATTGTCAGCTCCCGGCAATACATACAAAAGTCATTGATAAAAAAAAAAAAAAAAAAAGCGTGGGGGTTCCCCAGAATTCAATTACCAGGCCCTTCAGGTCTGGAATGGATATTAAGGGGAACCCCGCCGCAAATTTAAAAAAACATTGACGTGGGGTTCCCCCAAATATCCATTCCAGGCCTTTCAGATCTGGCATAGATTTTAAGGGGAACTCCACCCCAAATTTTAAAAAAAATGGCGTGGAGTCCCCATAAAAATCCATACCAGACCCCTTATCCGAGCACGCAACCTGGCCGGCCGCAGGGGAAAAGGGGGGGACGAGAGAGCGGCCCCCCCTCCCTCCTGAACCGTACCAGGCCACATGCCCTCAACATGGGGAGGATGTCCCCATGTTGATGGGGACAAGGGCCTCATCCCCACAACCCTTGCCCGGTGGTTGTGGGGGTCTGCGGGCGGGGGGCTTATCGGAATCTGGAAGACCCCTTTAACAAAGGGGACCCCCAGATCCCGGCCCCCCCTATGTGAATTGGTAAGGGGTACATTGTACCCCTACCATTTCACGAAGAAAGCGTAAAAAAAAATGTTTAAAAAAAACACACAAACACCTTGAAAAAGTCCTTTATTTAAAAAAAAAAAAAAAAAATTCCAGCGGTGAAATCCAGTGTCCCGCGGCGATCCCGATGTCCAGCACTGTCCTTCATTGGTTGTGCCTGAGCGGACCTGATGGGGAACTCCCTCTCAGTATTTTAAATGTATAGACCCGCCCCTTCTAAAGTTCCCCATCAGGTCCGCTCAGCGGACCAGATGCGGAACATGAGAAGGGGCGGGTCTATACATGTATTACCAAAATGAGAGCAGTTCCCCATCAGGTCCGCCCCCTCGGTATGTCGGACCCGCCTACGTCATTGGCTTGAGCAGGGAACTTCCTTCACTGTGTAATTTAAATTTACATAGTGAAGGAAGTTCCCCGCTCAAGCCAATGACGTAGGCGGGTCCGACATACCGAGGGGACGGACCTGATGGGGAACTGCTCTCACTTTGGTAATACATGTATAGACCCGCCCCTTCTCATGTTCCGCATCTGGTCCGCTGAGCGGACCTGATGGGGAACTTTAGAAGGGGCGGGTCTATACATTTAAAACACTGAGAGGGAGTTCCCCATCAGGTCCGCTCAGGCACAACCAATGAAGGACAGCGCTGGACATCGGGATCGCCGCGGGACACTGGATTTCACCGCTGGAATGTTTTTTTTTTTTTTTAAATAAAGGACTTTTTCAAGGTGTTTGTGTGTTTTTTTAAACATTTTTTTACGCTTTCTTCGTGAAATGGTAGGGGTACAATGTACCCCTTACCAATTCACATAGGGGGGGGGGGCGGGATCTGGGGGTCCCCTTTGTTAAAGGGGTCTTCCAGATTCCGATAAGCCCCCCGCCTGCAGACCCCCACAACCACCGGGCAAGGGTTGTGGGGATGAGGCCCTTGTCCCCATCAACATGGGGACATCCTCCCCATGTTGAGGGCATGTGGCCTGGTACGGTTCAGGAGGGAGGGGGGGCCGCTCTCTCGTCCCCCCCTTTTCCCCTGCGGCCGGCCAGGTTGCGTGCTCGGATAAGGGGTCTAGTATGGATTTTTATGGGGACTCCACGCCATTTTTTTTTAAATTTGGGGTGGAGTTCCCCTTAAAATCCATGCCAGATCTGAAGGGCCTGGAATGGATATTTGGGGGAACCCCACGTCAATTTTTTTTTAAATTTGCGGCGGGGTTCCCCTTAATATCCATTCCAGACCTGAAGGGCCTGGTAATTGAATTCTGGGGAACCCCCACGCTTTTTTTTTTTTTTTTATCAATGACTTTTGTATGTATTGCCGGGAGCCGACAATTCATTAATAGCCGCGAGTCAGTTTTAAATGACTTTTTTTCTTTCAAAAATTAAATTTTTTGCAGGGACAGTTCTAAGCACGGGAAACATGCACCACTTTACATGCATATCATACACACCCCCCAGGTACGAAATTTAAAGGAATATTTCACTTTTATTTTTTCATTTTAAGCATTATTAAAATCACTGCTCCCGAAAAAACGGCCGTTTTTAAAACTTTTTTTTGCATTGATACATGTCCCCTGGGGCAGGACCCAGGTCCCCAAACACTTTTTAGGACAATAACTTGCATATTAGCCTTTATAATTAACACTTTAGATTTCGAACGTTTGAGTCCATTGTATTTAATAGGGTTCTAAAGTTCACACTAACATTTTGTCTGTTCGCAGGTTCTGGTGCGAACCGAACAGGGGGGTGTTCGGCTCATCCCTGTTGACTAGTAATAGTAATTAAAAAATATAATTATTACTAGTCATACAATAGAATTCATCTATAGCTTGTAGGCCGAACATTCGACCGGAAATGTACGATTGCAGCGTCGTACAGTTTCGCTGCTCCGTCGAATCTTCTTTGAACATTCGACAGACACCATAAGCCTTCAATGACAGATTCGACCTTAATTAATTCAGATTTTCGGACGAATGCAATTTCTAACGAAAAACGAAATAAATAAAAACGAATTTCGGGAGTAACTAAATAAATTTATTTAGAAAAAGAAATTCCGAAACAAAATATTTCAGTGTGCACATGTCTAAAATGGTCTCCAAAACTCACTCATATAAAGAATGGATCATGTAAAAATATAAAAGAAACGCATAGTGCTCTCCGTATGTAAAAGCAACACATTTAATAAGATGAAGTAAAATTACTCACAAACACGGCACTATAACCTAGTGCACGGCATGCAGTACATATAAAAGAACCAGGTAGGTGGCTGTCCTGACATCAGTATAAGCCCCCCGCACACGTATCGTCCGTGGTGCAGGACTTCCTCAGCGGATATGGAAAGGGCTAGTGTGTCAGTGCTAAATTTATTTATAACATCGATTCCTGGTGCAATCAGTTACATGTCCCGCCCACTCCCACAAGAGGACTGCCCATCACAGGTGATGCGAGTAACACAATCACTCACATCAACATAAACATAACAACGTTTATAGAGATGCAGCACTCTCCTCAATACTATAAGACTCTCCTGCATCATATTAGAGAAAAACGAAATTCCGAAACGAAATATTTCAGTGTGCACATGTCTAGTAATTACTAAGGCAATGAAACTGATTAAATCACCTGTGCAAAATAATGGAAATCCTGAAAACATGACCTGTTGGTGCGCCTTGAGGACTGGAGTTGAGAAACACTGGTCTAGACCATTTATCGACTGAGGAGTCTTAGAGAAGGACCTTACGTGAAGACAACATCTTACCACTACCCTAGTCAAGGGACAGCGTGTTTGATCTTCTATTTGCTCAGAGGTCCATGTGTTCAGGTGAGTGGTTTGTACTTCTGGGGGAGGAGATGCTTATGTCTGGATGTATGGTGATTGATTAAAGCACCCCATTTTCCACCTAAGAAGTTCTGCACCTTTGTTGCCTTTCAACATCCTCTGGCCTCATCTTGCTGCATATTGTTTTGGACTTTTGATGCTATTTTTAGTTTAGTCTTTAGCACTGCACTGCTTTTTTATATGTACTTTATTCAAGGACTTTTATATTGACCTTTCAGTGTTCAGCTGCTTTTATTAGGGGTTAGTTTTTGCGCTGTCTGATTTCCTTTTATGTATTATATATGTATTATATATGTATTATAATACCACCAAAAGTTTTTATACTGTTATTTATATTATATTATATTGCTATTTTTTCAGAGACATGACACATGCTGCTCATAGTAACAAAGTATTTCTTTTTTGTCTGATTTATTCTAGAAAACAGATGATGAATTTTGTTACCATGGGAAGTCAAGACAAGCATCTGAGTGTTTAAATAACATGTCATTTTTTTGTATCCCTCTTTGTCTAATGTCGATAGTTGTAGGTTTCTACATGCAGGAAGCAAATTTAATTTGTTATTTCAGTGTTATTGGTCTTTTTCTGCAAAAAATGCAAAAAATGCAATTATTTTGAGACATAGTAAAGCCAAATGTTTTGTCTGTATCTTTTCTCATTGCACAAAGATTGGCTTTATGGCACACAAGCACAGAAGAAGACTGTCTAGAAACTATTCAAAAAAAGGGGTTACCATATCAAAAGGCAGGAGTGCATACATTTGTGAGCATGTGTACATGTATGTGTATTGCAAAGTCTATAAAAGCTTAGTTGCCAAATATGAAGTGCACATTTTTAGCAGTTGACAGGATATGAGAAGCAGGAAACGACCTTTCAAGAGTCTGTCAAACTTATCAACAAATCAGTCGAGTTCTGAATTATCTTGATATTGGAGAGACATTTCCTTGAGCTGCTTATGATGTTGCTAGATTTAAAAAAAAAAAAAAAAAATTCCCTGTCATTCATCTTTTAACCTTTTACTGCCAGTAGACCATGCGTAAAAGGTTGAAAAAACATCTGTTAGCTATAATAAAAAAATGTTTTACTTACTAAAGAAAAATACAAAGTAATAATATCACAAATGTATTCTTCATTTCATTATGCAACACAATGTACTTTTTTTTTGTTGCAATTTTTTTTCCTACTTTTTTAGTCTTATATTTTTGGTATTTGTGTACAGGGGTTTGGAGTGCAGTATCATTCCCTGGTTGTGTTGTACATGGATTACACAGTTTAATTGGTTCTGATTATCAGAAAGAGATGTACAGAAACATTGACATGTAATACCCTTTTTATACAATATACCCAGGAGTTGATCACGTAATGGTTGACGGCACTGGGGGATGTATCAAACTGCAACTTCACTAGTACTGTAAGTTGGAACCTCATCTCACTCTCATATATTCCCATCAGGAAAGCACTTTGGCCAGTCCATGGAGCTAGAGCAGACCACAGACATTATTACTAGAATACAGAATTTTTTATAGTGCCATCAATTTGCACAGCACTTTATAAAATAACGGGTTACAGTACAGTTACAATGCAATTCAAGACAAGAGGGTAAGTAGGGTACTTACAATAAAAATTATGTCCGAAGAGATGCCATAAGTAGGTCAGTGCAGCCACATACAGTACATGATTCAAGTAATTGGGTGTCTGGTAAAAAAGAACAAAGGAACAGTATAAAACTACGACACTATGTAGCAAAATCAGAGTCACAATGGTTCAGAGGCTTTGCTAAATGTAACTTTTTCAGTGAAAATAAATGAACATGGAGCCATTCATGGTTATCTATTTAGAATATAAAATAAAATTTCACTAAAAGATATTAATTGATCAGAAAAAATATATATTCTGAATGAATGATTGCAGTAGTTAAAGAAGGTGGCAACTAAAACAATAATGATTGCACTTACTGTAAATTAAACAATTGGATAAGAAAATGAACATTAGATAAAATAATGAGCTAAAGTTAAAACAACCCAACAAGTGCCATTCTAGTGGATTGCCCTATATGACTCCTTGTGGTACTCAAGGTCAGCTACAATAATGACAAACGCACACAGAAACCTGTCATTGCACTTCTCCATTGTCAAGTGCTTCTAAAGGTGACCGATGGAGAGAAACCAAGTGATAAGTTAAAAGGCAACCAGTTGATGGAGTTTCAATGTGTCTGCAGCTAAGGCAAATTGGGATCAGTCCCACGCTACATCATCCCATTAATCTTGGGAGACAGAAAAAATAAAGTGTGTTATCCATCTAACAAATGAAACAATAAAACAAGTAGAAAACATTGTTCTCTTTCTTGTTCTTGGTAGTTTTTGGAATTTTCTGTTCCATATGTTTATTGTCACTAATAATGTGTCCAGGCTAGCATAAAGAACCTTAGGATTTTAATGTCATTCATGAATTCACTAGTGGATTTTAATAAGCCAGTATATCTAAATACAAGTCATAACATTTACAAATATATATATAGCTACACAGTTTGAGATTAGAGCATAGGTGTGTGCAGCCTAATGCATTAGGGTGTGCACCTCAAAGCTCAAACCCACATGCCTTTATCTGAAACCTCAGCTACACGGGGCAGTGAATGAAAGCAAAGTGCTCTGTGCTGAGTGGCTTCCTGTTTATTCACAAACTGAAGCATAGTAAACACAGGTTACTATGTTTCAGTTATGAATGGACATATAGTGAGTGTGTTCACTGTGTTCATTTAGAAAAGGAAGGGTCCAGTAAATTACATATTTTCTAGCCCCTTTGCTCACTCTCTATTCTGAAACAACCTCTTGGAGAGGAAAGGAGGGACGAGACCATCTTTCAGGGTACCTGTTGCAGACATTTTGTAACAGTCTAGGGGCATGCATGTTTCCTGCAGGTTTCCAAAAACTTTCCTTTGAAGAATACCCCTTCCATTTTACAAGAAATTGAATTTACCTACCTCTCCTCTGGCAGTCCAGGAGGGCTTCCACTTCATACTCTGTGTCATTCCCTATGATGACTGATGGAGGTGGCAACTCTTCTCTCCCCTGAAATGGGCTTTGCATGGTTGGTTTCAACAAGGAGACATAGAACACCAGGTAGATCCTGTAGGAATCTGGCAGAGCAAGCTCAAAAGGCACAGGGTTCACTTCTCTTTTATTACAAACGATTTTATTTAAGGATCAACATCATACAAAGAAATTGTCAGACATCATATTCAAATCAGATAATGGTAGACAATCTCAGGACATGGGAAGAAGATAATGGTAACCATAAGAACAATCAATACACGTGAAGACAACAATCTAGTAGAGTAATCAGGTACAAGTAGAGAGGTTATATAAGGTGTTAGCAGAGAGAGTTATGCAACTTTATCAAAGCACAATGGTCCAGTGTTTCCATTTATTTTCAAATATTAGCATAGTGTCATATAAAGTGTGGTGAATGCGTTCCGCCAGTTTGATGGCATCCATACGTGCCAATACCTGTGACCATGGAAGGGAAGAGGAACGCCAGTTGAGCGCAGTTACCCAATGGATGGCCAAGAAAAGTGAGTGGATTCGTTTTGCACAGGGCAAAGGGACGTCAGGTATGGGCGTAAAACATAGGCACATTTGGGCTGTGAGGGTAATGATGTGGCCAGCGATGGCCGATACCTTGGTTCACTTCTCTTTTAATATCGAATGGCCCTACAAACTTTGGTCCCAGCTTCCTGGAAGGACGAGAAAGTTTAAGGTTAACAGAGGAAAGCTATACCTTGTCCATCACCTTATAGATGGGGTTCCCTCTCATTCTCTTATCATACTGCTTCTTGAAGTCTTCCTGAGCCTTCTGCATGGTTTCTTGCAGGACTTGATAGTTTGTTTGAAAAAAAGGTATCCTATCTTGAACGGCTGGTACTGGAGATTCAGGAATGATGTTGGGCAGAAACGAGGGATGAAAACCGTAATTAGCCCTGAAGGGTGACTGATTGGTTGCTGTGTGTATGGAGTTATTGTATGGGAATTCAGCGCAAGGCAGCAAAGAGACCCAGTCATCTTGGGAAAATGAGCAGAAGCACTGTAGATACTGTTCCAGGGTCTGGTTTGTACTCTCCGTCTGGCCGTTAGTCTAAAGATGATAAGCAAAAGAGAGACATACCTCAATTGACAGGATCTTGCAAAGGTTTTATTCAAAATGCGGAGGTGAACTGCACCCCTCAATCAGAGACGATAATTTTGGGTAGTCCGTGTAGTCTATTTCCTTTTTGAAAATTTTCGCTGTGTCCATGGCGGAAGGTGCGCCCTTTTGGACAGCCTGTCTGCTACTACCAAGATGGTTGTGAAACTCTCTGATGGGGGAAGATCAACTATAAAGTCCATGGAAGTATTTTTCCAAGGTTGCTCTGGGACTGGTAAGGGCCTTAGCAAACCCAAAGACTTGGTATTGGAACCCTTGTTGCGCTGACATATCAAACATGAGTTCACGTATTTCATGAAATCTGATTTTAACTTAAGGCCACCATTGGTATCGCTGAACGAGGTCAATTGTCCACTGAACTCCGAAATGCCCAGGAAGTTGGTGATCATGGATCCTTTTCAGGGTTTGCAATCTGACTTCCAGAGGAACAAAAATGTTGTCCTGGTGCCACAGGTGCCCGTTTGTGGTTTCTTAAGGATGAAATCTCTGGCTCCATGCACTGGAGAGAGGTCTGCTCAGTAGATGCCCTTAGGTCTGATTAAATTAACCGAAAAGTAGACAGGATTGTGCCAGGTAGGGTTTCTTCTGGAGTGTCTGGGAAAAACAGAGAAAGAGCATCAGCTTTTCTATTCTTAGATCCAGGGCAGTAAGTAATATGAAAATTTAACCTAGAAAAGAACAGTGCCCACCGTGCTTGACACAGTTTCAAACTTCTGGCAGTTCAAAGAAATTCCAGGTTTTTGTAGTCTGTAAAAATCATGATGGGATGTGCCGCACCTTCACGCAAGTATCTCCACTCTTCCAAGGCTGTTTTAATGGCCAAAAGCTCCCGGTTCCCGACATCATAGTTTTTTTCTGGCTGGCTCATTTTCCGTGAAGAAAAAGCTATGGGATGTAACAATGACTTCGGACCCTGTCGTTGGGACAGAACAATCCCTGTGGCCACCTCTGAAGCGTCAACTTCCAGGACATAAGGCAAAGCAGGGTCAGGATGCCGGAGAACTGATGCTGAAACAAATACATCCTTAAGTTCATTGAAGGCTGCCTGGGCCTCAGAGCACTATTGAAATCTAGAATGCAGGCAAGTTAGTTGGGTAATGGGTGCAATAATGGCCAAAAATTTCTTAATAAATCTTCTGTAGACATTTGAAAAACTGATGAATCTTTGAACACCCTTCTTGTCTGAGCGAGCAGGCCATTGCAAAATAGCTTTCACTTTTTGGGGGTCCATGGCAACACCATCCGTAGAGATGACAAGTCCCAAGAACTGAAATGACCCCTTCTCAAAGTCAAATTTCTGAGCTTTCACATACAATCTATGTGTCCTTAGAGTAACTAATACTTTCTTCATGTGGATTCTATGGATCTCCAGGGTAGCTGAGAAAACAAGGAAATCGTCCTGGTATACTGTGACGAAGTTGTCTGAATATTCTCAAAAAATATCCCTCACAAAATGCTGGATCATGGCTGGGGAATCCAAACGGCATCACTAGGTATTCAAAATGTCTGAAACGTGTCCGGAATGCTGTCTTCCACTCGTCTCCCTCACGAATGCGGACCAGGTTGTAAGCGCCCCGTAAGTCCAGTTTAGAGAAGACTTGAGCAGTACGAAATCGTTGGAACAATTCTGGGATAAAAGGGAGTGGATAGTGGTTTTTGATGGTAATATTATTCAGCTCTCTGTAATCCATACAAGATCTCAATGACTTATCTTTATTCTCGGCAAAGAATATGCCAGCACCCACAGGAGATAAAGAGGGATGGATAAATCCCTTTTCTAGGTTTTCATTAATGTATTCCCATAGACTTTCAAGTTCAGTTTCTGAGAGGGGGAAGATACGGCCAAACAGAATCTCAGAGCTTGGGAGCAATTCAATTGGGCAATCGTAGGGATGGTGAGGTGGAAGGGCGTCAGCCTTTTTTTGTCAAACACGTCCAGAAATTCTTGGTAAGCAGGTTGTATATGTTGACTGGCACTGGAGACAGGTTGTAAGGTCAAACAGCTAGTACAGTCTCCAAAAGTAGGGGTGAAGCAATGCTGCTGGCAGTACGTAGATGTGAACATGACTTCATTCCTGAGCCAGTCGATATGGGGGTTGTGTGCTCCTGAGATGAAGCAGTAGAAGAGGTGCTGGCAGAAGAAGGCCCCGGGTCAGCGGAAGCAGGTGCCGTAGAAAGGTGTTGCAGATGACCCCCCAGCTGGAAGTAGCCTTCTTGTAGCCTCTGCACCGCTTGGGTTAATGCAGTGAACTGGTGACACAAAGCCTCTATAGGGGAAGCACCTCAGTCGGCCTCAGACATGGCTGGATTATACTGTCAGGTTCTGGTATGGCGGCCGAGATGCTAAGAAGGCTCCCCTTGGGGCTAAGTGCAGCGTGCCCCTGGGGTTGGGAACAGGGAGCGCAGTGCTCAAAGAAGAACGCAATGCCAGGTTGCTTGTAGTCAGATGAGCTGATCACCAAGGGATGACTGTAGCAGGCTGGTAGCACTAGAATTACTTGAGGTGCTTGGTAAGGAGAGAAACCGTGAGGCAGGCCAAAGGTCATATAGGGTAGATTAGTCCAGAAGCATAAACAGGAGCAATCCGAGGTCATATGCTGGAAACAGGAACAGCAGAGTTGAGGAGCCAAGCCGTTGTCAGAAACAAGAGACTAAGCAGTAGCAAAGTTCAGATGTAAGCCAGGGGTCAAGCTGGGATACTGTTACGACAGAATATCGGGAGCCTGGAACCATTAAAACTTCTGGAGTGCTTCCTTTAGAGTTCCCCTTTGTTACCAAATAGCGACTATTCATGTCAGCTAGTTGTTGTTCAGATATTCATGGTATTATGAACAGGGATGAGCCGAACACCCCCCTGTTCGGTTTGCACCAGAACCTGTGAACAGACAGAATGTTCGCGTGAACTTTAGAACCCTATTAAATACAATGGACTCGAACGTTCAAAAACTAAAATGCTAATTATAAAGGCTAATATGCAAGTTATTGTCCTAAAAGTGTTTGGGGACCCGGGTTCTGCCCCAGGGGACATGTATCAATGCAAAAAGAACTTTTAAAAATTGACGTTTTTACGGGAGCAGTGATTTTAATAATGCTTAAAATTAAAAAATAATATGCATGTAAAGTCGCGCATGTTTCCCGTGCTTAGAACTGTCCCTGCACAAAATGTCATTTCTGAAGGAAAAAAAGTCATTTAAAACTCACTCGCGGCTATTAATGAATTGTCGGCTCCCGGCAAAACATAGAAAAGTCATAAAAAAAAAAAAGCGTGGGGGTCCCCCCAAATTCAATTACCAGACCCTTCAGGTCTGGTATAGATATTAAGGGGAACCCCGCCGCAAATAAAAAAAAAATGCGTGCGGTTCCCCCCAAATATCCATACCAGGCCCTTCAGATCTGGCATGGATTTTAAGGGGAACTCCACCCCAAATAAAAAAAAATGGCGTGCAGTCCCCCCAAAAATCCATACTAGACCCTTATCCGAGCACGCAACCTGGCAGGCCGCAGGAAAAGAGGGGGGGACGAGAGAGCGCCCCCCCTCCTGAACCGTACCAGGCCACATGCCCTCAACATGGGGAGGATGTTCCCATGTTGATGGGGACAAGGGCCTCATCCCCACAACCCTTGCCCGGTGGTTGTGGGGGTCTGCGGGCAGGGGGCTTATCGGAATCTGGAAGACCCCTTTAACAAAGGGGACCCCCAGATCCCATCCCCCCTATGTGAATTGGTAAGGGGTACATTGTACCCCTACCATTTCACGAAGAAAGTGTAAAAAAATGTTAAAAAAAACACACAAACACCTTGGAAAAGTCCTTTATTAAATAAAAAAAAAACAAAAAACATTCCAGCGATGAAATCCAGTGTCCCGCGGCGATCCGATGTCCAGCGCTGTCCGTCATTGGCTGAGCCTGAGCGGACCTGATGGGGAACTTCCTCCGCAGTCTATTAAATGTATAGACCCGCCCCTTCTAAAGTTCCCCATCAAGTCCGCTCAGCCAATGACTAGGTGTAAGGCTAAGCGGACCAGATGCGGAACGTGAGAAGGGGCGGGTCTATTCATGTATTACACAGTGAAGGAAGTTCCCCATCAGGTCCGCTCAGGCCAATGACCCGCCCCTTCTCATGTTCCGCATCTGGTCCACTTAGCCTTACACCTAGTCATTGGCTGAGCGGACCTGATGGGGAACTTTAGAAGGGGCGGGTCTATTCATGAATTACACAGTGAAGGAAGTTCCCCATCAGGTCCGCCCCCTCGGTATGTCAGACCCCGCCTACGTCATAGGCCTGAGCAGACCTGATGGGGAACTTCCTTCACTGTGTAATACATGAATAGACCCGCCCCTTCTCACGTTCCACATCTGGTCCGCTTAGCCTTACACCTATTCATTGGCTGAGCGGACCTGATGGGGAACTTTAGAAGGGGGGGGTCTATACATTTAATAGACTGCGGAGGAAGTTCCCCATCAGGTCCGCTCAGGCTCAGCCAATGACGGATAACGCTGGACATTGGATCGCCGCGGGACACTGGATTTCATCGCTGGAATGTTTTTTTTTTTAATAAAGGACATTTCCAAGGTGTTTGTGTGGGTTTTTAAATTTTTTTTTACACTTTCTTCATGAAATGGTAGGGGTACAATGTACCCCTTACCAATTCACATAGGGGCGGGGCGGGATCTGGGGGTCCCGTTTGTTAAAGGGGTCTTCCAGATTCTGATAACCCCCCTGCCCGCAGACCCCCACAACCACCGGGCAAGGGTTGTGGGGATGAGGCCCTTGTCCCCATCAATATGGGGACATCCTCCCCATGTTGAGGGCATGTGGCCTGGTACGGTTCAGGGGGGGGCTCTCTCTCGCCCCACCTCTTTTCCTGCAGCCTGCCAGGTTGCGTGCTCGGATAAGGGTCTGGTATGGATTTTTGGGGGGACTCCACGCCATTTTTTTTTTAAATTTGGGGTGGAGTTCCCCTTAAAATCCATGCCAGATCTGAAGGGCCTGGTATGGATATTTGGGGGGAACTGCACGTATTTTTTTTTTTAAATTTGCGGCGGGGTTCCCCTTAATATCTATACCAGACCTGAAGGGCCTGGTAATTGAATTTGGGGGACCCCCACACTTTTTTTTTTTTTATCAATGACTTTTCTATGTATTGCTGGGAGCCGACAATTCATTAACCACTTGCCGACCACTTCACGGAGATATACGTCGGCAGAATGGTACGTACAGGCACAATCACGTACATGTACGTGGCCCTTTAACTGCCGACGTCGGGGTCGCGCGCGCACCGCCGGCGGCGCGCTCGCGACCCCCCTGCCTTCCCCGTGAGTGGGACCGCGGGTCTCGCGGACTCGATCGCCACGGGGATCCCCGCGATCGTCTCACGGAGGCTCGGAGCGGGGAGATGTGTGTGTAAATACAACATCTCCCCGCTCCTCTACTGACAATGTCAGCGATCTCTGCTCTGTGTTATCAGAGCGGAGATCGGTGATGTGTCAGTCGTAGCCACGCCCCCCCCTCAGTTAGTAACACGCCCCTAGGCACACCTAACCCCTCCAGCGCCCCTAGTGGTTAACCCCTTCACTGTCAGTGTCATTTTCATAGTAACCAGTGCATTTTTATTGCACTGATCGCTGTGAAAATGACAATGGTCCCAAAAATGTGTCAAAAGTGTCCGATGTGTCCGCCATAATGTCGCAGTCACGCAAAAAATCGCTGATCGCCGCCATAACTAGTAAAAAAAAAAAAATTATAAAAATGCCTTAAAACTATCCCCTATTTTGTAAACAATATAATTTTTGCGCAAACCAATCAATAAACGGCGATTGCGTTTTTTTTTACCAAAAATATGTAGAAGAATACATATCGGCCGAAACTGAGGAAAAAAAATGTTTTTTTTATATATTTTTTGGGGATATTTATTATAGCAAAAAGTAAAAAATATGTCATTTTTTTCAAAATTTTCGCTTTTTTTTTTTTATAGCGCAAAAAATAAAAACCGCAGAGGTGATCAAATACCACCAAAAGAAAGCTCTATTTGTGGGAAAAAAAGGACGCCAATTTTGTTTGGGAGCCACGTCGCACGACCGCGCAATTGTCAGTTAAAGCGACGCAGTGCCGAATCGCAAAAAGGGGCCTGGTCATAATGGCCCGTATTGGTCCGGGGCTTAAGTGGTTAATAGCCGCGAGTGAGTTTTAAATGACTTTTTTCCCTTCAGAAATGACATTTTGTGCAGGGACAGTTCTAAGCACGGGAAACATGCGCGACTTTACATACATATTATACACACCCCCCAGGTACGAAATTTAAAGGAATATTTCACTTTTATTGTTTCACTTTAAGCATCATTAAAATCACTGCTCCCAAAAAAACAGCAGTTTTTAAAACTTTTTTTTGCATTGATACATGTCCCCTGGGGCAGGACCCGGGTCCCCAAACACTTTTTATGACAATAACTTGCATATTAGCCTTTATAATTAGCACTTTAGATTTCTCCCATAGACTTTTCGAATTTGCCGCGAACACCCCAATTTGTTCGCTGTTCGGCGAACGGGCGAACGGGCGAACGGGCGAACAGGCGAACAGGCAATGTTCGAGTCGAACATGAGTTTGACTCGAACTCAAAGCTCATCCCTAATTATGAAGTTCCCCGTGTCAAGGCCAGATAGTGGGGTTCCAGATGTCTTGTACTAATTGACTGTGAATATCCTATCTTTCTCAGAAATTGCGATGATGTTCTTGGCTGTTGATATGCTCCCTAATCCTAAATGTCACGATCAGCAAGTAGGGGGGGAGGACTAGTGATTTGAGATTATGCCATACAGATATTGTATGTTCTATATTTTTCTTATAAAAGCTTTCAATATTTTTGTATCAGGGCCACACCCCATTGAGACGTGGTCCACAGCTGCTGTGATACTCTGTACTTTCATCGCATGTATTTGAGATTACTATTGCCAGTAAACTTGTATTTGCAATGAATGCTACTGGACCTCTTTTATTACAAGGGATCTGAATCTGGATACAAATCCTAACTTATCAATATCAGAGAGCAGGCTCAAGGCAAGCCGGGTCAGTAACAGGAAATCCACAGATCAGAGATACAGAAGCACAGGGAACATGGAGAAGCTGAAGATAATCCAGCAACATCCCAACTTCAGTAGCAGGTTTAAATAGGGCAGTTGGTGCCAGCATCAGTGTCACGTACCTTAAGGTAGAGCCTGACGAGCAGAGGAAGTCTCTCGTACCTCTCCAGGTTCAAGGGCCACTGAGTTTGCAACAGCGACCACGAGAGCACGGTGGGGTAGGAGTGCCTGTGATGTTCTCCGTAGCAGGAGGACACTTGTAGCAGCCTACAGTAGTAGTGTAGCTGCGGTTGGTGGCTGTGGGTGCAGACACTTGTGGATGCAGGGATGCTGCGGATGCAGGAAGGTTTTTGGAGCTGGGTACCGCGGAGGCTGAAGCAAGGTGCAGAGTGAGACAAGCCGGGTTAGATACATCGAAATCAAGGTACATCAGAGATAACACTTAAGAATGGTCAAGTTCAGGCAGAGGTTTGGCAGCAGGGAAATCCAGAGGTAAGACAGAAGAAAGGTCAAGCAACCCGACGTCTGGAATGAAGAGAATCAGAGTAGTCAGGAAGCCAGGTAACGATCAGATCAAGAATAGGCACTGGGAACAGGATACAGGGCGAAACTGCAGATCCGACAGCAAAGGCCCTATTCCTCTGCTATACTTATATACTACAAATGGGCACCAATGCTAATGGGGCATGCGCACATGTGCACACTTGCGTGCACACGTGTACACATGCGCATAGGTGTTCACCTGAGTCCGCAGATCTGCCTGTCAGGAGGGACATAATTGGGATTGTGCCCACGCATGCGCAATGGCCTCTGTCTCTGCACATCTGCTCTGCTATGACCAGCGAGTCCCTGACAGTCTGTCATGCCACGTACGTGCCGCCGCGCACGCGTGTTCGCATTGCGCATGCACGTGCGTCGATCCGCGGTGCACTCTCCAGCGCGTACATGGGTTCTCTGAGAGCGTCCATGTTGGATATTGGCAACATTGCCAGTCCTGCGACGGCCATGTCCCTAACAGTAGGTTTAGGTTTGGAGCAAGGGACCTATAGAAATTATGTAATTGTCTATGGAGAAACCACAAAGAGCCTCTGCTATGACACCAGAAGCCAAACATGAAACCCGTCAGAGTAAGAATGTTTCACAGTTGAGGCCAAAATGTTCTGTCTCAAATTGCCAGGACAGGTGAGTAAAAAAAACGTATGGAAACTGTGGATTATCCAGGATATGAGTCAAAAGGCCATAGATCATTGATCATTTTAGTTCATGTCTTACCAATGTGCCAGACCATATAAGAGCCTTATGCCTTGTACACACAGTCGGATTTTCCGTCGGAATAAACTCTGACTATTTTTTCTGACGGAATTCTGTTCAAGCTGTCTTGCATACACACTGTCACACCAGTTTCCGACCGTAAAGAACGCGGTGACGTACAACACTACGATGAGCTGAGAAAAATTTCAAGTTCAATGCGTCCGAGAATGCGTTGACTTGATTCGGAGCATGCGTAGTTCCATACAGACGAACGGAATTTCCGATCGGAAAAAAAGAGAACATGTTCTCTTTCTAACGGAAAAAGTCAGATGGGGCATACACATGGTCGTAATATCCGATGAAAAAATTCAGTCGGACTTGTTTCCTCGGAAATTCCGACCGTGTGTACGCGGCATTAGAGTCTCTTGGTGAGACACCCGCGATCGTTCGTAGGAGAGGCAGAACAGCAGTCTGCCTATGTAAACAAGAGGAAGAGAGAGATCTGTGATTCCAGGAACACAGATGTCTCTCTTCTTCCAGTCAGTCCATCCCCCCACAGATAGAAAGCACTCCCTAAGATCACACTTAACTCTTTGATCACCCCTGATGTTAACTCCTTTCCTGCCAGTGTTATTTTCTACAGTAACAGTGCATTTTTTAGCACTGATCACTGTATTGGTATCACTGGTCCCCAAAAAGTGTCACTTAGTGTCTGATTTGTCTACCGCAATGTCGCAGTCCCACTAAAAATCGCTGATCACCACCATTACTAGTAAGGATAAAAATAAAAATGCCATAAAAATATCCCATAGGTTTTAGATGCGATAACTTTTGCGCAAACCAATCAATATACGCTAATTGTTTTTTTTTTTACCAAAAATATGTAGCAGAATACATATTAGCCTAAATTGATAAAGAAATTAAAATGTTTACAAATTTTTGTTGGATATGTTTTATAGCAGAAAGTAAAAAATATTGTTTATTTTTTCAAAATTGTCGTTCTTTTTTTGTTTATAGCACAGCATCGCACGACCGCACAGTTAGTTAAAGTAACGCAGTGCTGTTTTACAAAAAATGGCCTGGTCAGTAAGGGGGTAAAACCTTCTGGAGCTAACATGGTTCAAATTACTCAAGGCACAGAATGTCTCAAATTCGCATTGGATATGGGGAAGACTAATTACAAGTACAGAAACTTAAAGTAATGCCGCGTACACACGATCGGACATTCCGACAACAAAACCGTGGATTTTTTTTCCGACGGATGGTCGCTCAAACTTGTCTTGCATACACACGGTCACACAAATGTTGTCGGAAATTGCGAACATCAAGAACGCGGTGATGTACAACACTACAACGAGCCGAGAAAAATTACGTTCAATGATTCCGAGCATGCGTCAAATTGATTCCGAGCATGCGTAGAATTTTTGTGCGTTGAATTGTGTACACACGGTCGGAATTTCCGACAACAACTTTTTTTGTCTGAAAATTTGAGAACCAGCTCTCAAATTTTTGTCGTTCCGACCGTGTGTACGCGGCATAAGAGATTGTCTGCATTATGGTGTCCGTTTATCAAACTGAGATCAGTGGCAATCCCGAGTCTCGCTGCTGATCTCAGGTCATAAACAGTTTATGAAACTGAGGTAATCAGCGGAGAACATGTTCTCCACTGATCATCGCAGCACAGTGAGAACATGTAACTGACCGTCACAGAAATAGCCAGTTTATGAAGGTGCGATCTCGGCACCTCACTGGCGATCTGTGACAGAATTCTCACTCTCTGATTCACCAGCTCAGAGGTGGAGAATCAGAGAGAGAAGCGCAAAGCTGGCTGAGTATTCTGGAGGAAGAAGGAAGCCTTTTGACTTCCATCTTTCACACACGAGCAGCCCGTACAGTCAGAGCACATCTTCCCCACCATTACACACCCCAAAATTAGCAGGTTAGGAATTTATAGTGTATATATATATATATATATATATATATATATATATATATATGTAGCACTACCCCCGTAGGAGCTGCTGGTTTAAAGTTTTGGGCCTACCGTTACCCTTTTCTGTTCACCACACTCGTGTCAGAGATCCCTCTTGAAGAGCTTTCATGAATGTTCACACCAACACTTGGTTACTTTTTCTTCAAGAGCTTTATTTTATCAGTTCCAACAGAGGGTTAGAGGGATAGTGGAGGTTGTTCTGTCTCAACTACAAAGCGATAAAGTTCATCTCCAGGTTTAAGTAGGCCTTACTCAAGCTGGTTTGATATTCATCCCTTGCATAGATACAGGCAGTTTAACTCAATGAATAAACTCACAGTTAGGACGACAGACGATGAATCCTTTCGAATGTTCCGTTTAATGATGGATATTCATAGATAGAAAAACGTTGCAGTTGTAAGCCACATGTAAGATGTTTAGCATGGAAGATATACAGGAGAAATGACCAGAATCAGGAAGTGGAGGAGATATATAAAGAACTACGGTGAGAGAGAGAGAGTTCAGCTAGAAAGAAGGGGGCAGATCTTAAAGACACAGAGCAAGAATAATCACATAGTGTAACACAACACTCCCCGTCTGAAATCTTTAGATTTCATAACCTTAAACTAAAATATATATTTTCAAAAAGTCCAATACTGACGAATGTCCTGGAACCTGTAATGAAAAACATGCAACAAGCAAATAATAAACGTAAGTTCAACAGGATGAAGAACATAAAGTCACAGTATGATGTCTTCAAAGAATTCCAAAGTTTTGAGTAGAACCTGTAGATGGCAGCAATGTACTCCCCGCCGTGCCAACAGCATGGCTAGTCCTTGCACAAGTCACTCACCTGGCAAAAGGAGTACTAACTCTCTAATTGGTTGACTAAAGGTTTGTGTCGATCCTCCCTTGGTTACCTTGACTTCTACCTTCCGGACTTTGTTATCGTCGCTGGGCATAACTTTAGTAATAAGACCCATAGGCCACTCATTCCGACAAACTTCCTTGTCTTTTAGAAGGATGAGGTCTCCAACCTTAAGATTCGGCTTAGATGCTTGCCATTTGTTACGACCTTGAAGGTGATGAAGATACTTTTTCTTCCAGCGATGCCAGAACACATTGGCTAGATGCTGCACCTGCTTCCATTGATGCCTGTAATGGTGTGACCGCAGCTTCTGTTTTGTACTTACAGAAGTGTGGAGTGAGGTGTTCACAGTTCTTATTTTCTTATCATCTTCAGGGTTTACTAGCCCATAGGTGGTGTCAATAGGGAGTAAGTAAGAGTCCTCACGCAGAAACATTGGAGATGACAGCCATAAGCTGTCCTGAAGAGCGGCAGGTGACACGGCTCTGGTCCCACAGTCAGCTGGGTTGAGTTCAGTGGGAACGTGATGCCATTGACTTGGTAGAGAGAATCTCTTGATACGTTCAACCCTGTTGCTGACGTACACATAAAATTGTTTTGTTTGGTTGTTTATGTAACCAAGTACTACCTTACTGTCTGTATAGAAGGTGAAAGAATCAATTCTAGTGTCCATTTCACTTCGTATGACCTCGGCAATTTCTACTGCTAGCACGGCTGCACAAAGTTCAAGTCTTGGTATGGTATGTGCAGGCTTGGGTGTGAGTTTTGCCTTGCCTAGGACAAAACTACAGTGTGATTCTCCATTCAGTTCAGAGGTCTTCAAATAGGCTACTGCAGCAATAGCTTCAACTGATGCATCAGAGAAAATATGAATCTCTCTCCGGTTAGCAGTTGAAGTGGATCCTGGAACATAGCAACGGGGAATCTGAAGTTTTTCTAGTGACTTTAAAGAATATCTCCACCTTTCCCACTTGTGTTGATTCTCACTAGGCAAGGGAGTATCCCAGTCTATGTTCTCAGTAGACAACTGTCTTAGTAAAATCTTACCTTGAATGGTAACTGGAGCAAGGAAACCCAGTGGGTAATAGATGCTATTCACCACGGACAGGCCTCCTCTCTTAGTGAAGGGTTTGTCACAAGTTGACACTTGGAAGGTGAATTTGTCTTGCTTGATGTTCCACAACAAACCCAGACTTCGCTGTACAGGAGGCACATCTGTACCTAAGTCAAGGTTTTTTAGACTAGTGGCATAGTCCTCAGAGTGAAAGGCATTCATAAGTTCCTGGCTGTTGGATATAATCTTGTGCAGTCTAAGGTTTGCTACAGACAGCATCTCCTTTGTTCTGGTGAGAAGATCAATTGCTTCTTTAGCAGTTGGAAAGGACTTAAGTGTGTCTTTTACGTAGAAGTTTCTTTCAACAAATTGACGGGCATCAGATCCATATTCAACTTCTCCAGTCTGAGCTGTTTTCCTTAGCCCATAAGTTGCCACTGCTGGGGAAGGACTGTTACCGAAGACATGTACCTTCATGCGATAATCTATAACTTCCTTGTTGAGGTCATTGTCCTTGTGCCATAGAAACCTGAGGTAGTTTCTGTTGTCTTCTCTGACGATGAAGCAGTGAAACATCTGTTGAATGTCGGCCATTACTGCTACAGGCTCTTGTCTGAAACGAATCAAGACTCCTGTTAGACTGTTGTTCAAGTTGGGTCCCGTAAGGAGCATGTTGTTAAGAGAAACACCTTTGTGCTGAGCACTGGAATCAAAGACAACTCTGATTTGGTCTGGTTTGCGTGGGTGATACACGCCAAAGGATGGAAGGTACCAGCATTCTTCTCCCTCCTTTAGTGGGGGAGCAGGCTCTGCATGATCTCTGTCAAATACATTTTGCATAAAGTCCACAAAGTGCTATTGCATCTCTGGTTTCCTGCTTAAGTTTCGCTTTAAGGAGGAGAATCTACTGATGGCCTGCTGTAAGTTGTTGGGCAATCTCTCTCTTGGGAGACGAAAGGGTAGGGGTGCTACCCAGTTATTGGAGTCATCTTGAAAGAACTCATTGTCCATTACCTTGATGAATTCTTTGTCTTCCATTGAAGGAGCCAGTATGTCATCTTCACTGGTTGCATTAAACACTGTAGAGCCGAAGTCGCCATCATGGCAGGAGAAAGGGCTTGTGTCACCTGAGATACCATGTTGCCATTCGTGGCTGGCTATCTTCTCTTTCACCCAGTAGTGATGTGGGCATGGCTCAAAGTAAGTGTTTCAGCCATTTGGCAGAACATTTGTCTTGAATGACGAAATGTTGGTAGGTCTTTTCATTTTGCCTATGCAGACATTGCCTATGATGACCCACCCTAGATCCGTGCGCTGGGCAAATGGGGCATCTGGGGGTCCACTGACTTGTCTGTGTACCTTGTGAACTCTTAGAATGTCTCTTCCTAACAGAAGAAGGATCTGAGCATCTTTGTCAAGCGGCGGTATCTCATTTGCTATTACCTTGAGGTGAGGGTGATGGAAAGCAGCAGCTGGAGTAGGGATTTCTTCCCTGTTGGCAGGTATCTGATTGCACTCAACAAGTGTAGGTAAGGGTAATTGCAAGTTACCTTTGAGAGAAGATACCATGAGTCCATGAGCCCTTCTTCCAGAAACCTCTATAGTTCCACTACAGGTACCCAAGGTGTAAGGATGAGCTTCGCCTTTTATTTCAAATAGATTGAACAATTCCGATTTTGCAAGTGATCGATTGCTCTGATCGTCTAAGATAGCATATGCCTTTAGAGACTTTTCTGGTTGATCCTTGTGGTATATGTTCACCAAGCATATCTTAGCACAGGACTTACCACAGCGGTCTTCTCCACAAACTTCAGTGCAGGATGAAGAAATGATGGTAGAATTAGGCACTTGGTCTGTATTCTCCCCGCCATGCGTTAACCTGGGAGGAGTGTTGGCAGGTTGTGCAGAGCTGGGCTCAAGAGGATGGAGGGCTTGCACATGTTCTTCAGAGCCACACTCTATGCACTTGATGGACACATTACTGTCCCTTGCAAAATGTTCTGTAGAAGCACAGCACCTGAAACATACCCTAAATGTCTTTAAAAGCTCCTTGCGCTCTTCCAGAGGCTTTTTCCTAAAGCCGATACATTTATTGAGGGGGTGTGACTTCTTGTGTATGGGACACTCTCTGTTAGGGTTTTCAATCTTCCTACTCTGTTTGTTCGTGGCCAGAACTGTGGTAGGAGTGGGAAGGATGTCAGTCTTTTTCACAGACACTGGGCCTCTATGGTTTCTATAGTTGCCCTGAAGACTGGTACTCTTAGGAAAGGGTGAGAAGAGGCTGTACTCACCGCAGGAAAAACTTGGATCATTCTTGGTCTCTGCAATTTCCCTGAAGAATTCACAGAAGAAAGAGAATGGAGGGAAGGAAACCTTGTTCTCTCTTTTGTATGATGACCCTAGTGCAGTCCATTTCTCTTGCAAACCATATGGGAGCTTGGAGACAATTGGGTTTACCCCTCTTGGAGTGTCAAGGTAACTGAGTCCAGGTAGTTTTGGGTCTGTCTTGGCTAGCTGAAGCTCAAGGAGAAGGTCACTCAGTCTCTGGAACTCCTTGTTGTCCTTACCGGATATCTTTGGGAAAGTTTCCAGACGCATGAACAAAGCATTTTCTATAGCTTCTGGACTGCCATAACTTTGCTCTAGTCGCTCCCATGCAGCTGTGAGGCCTGCAGTAGGATTGTCCATGAAAACCAATCTTAATGGCTTAACACGTGCAGCAGATAGAGGACCAAGTCATTTGATCAGCAGATTCAATTCTTGATCAGCTGTAATGCCAATATTGCTGATTGTAGTTCTGAAGGCACATTTCCAACTTCTGTAGTTCTCAGGTTGGTCATCAAAACTTGTAAGACCAGTCTTTGTGAGCTCTCTGCGAAGCATGTACCTCACAAACTCTTCTGTCTCAGTTGTCTCCGCCTTTATGTGAGATGCTGTTGGCTGTATAGTGCTGATTGCGTTATCTTTGACATTGTTGTTAAAGGACACAGGGAAATATGGTGCAGCAGATGCATCCAGGTGAGTTGCTTGCTTGAAGTCAGTTGTTCCAATGGTACGTTGATTCAAGGCTGTACCGATGACTGGAGATTGATGACTTGCTTGAAGCTTGCGCTGATGCTCTGTGACGTATGAAGGCAGGCAAGGTAGGCAGGTAGGAAGTGCAGTGGATTGATTTTGAGTGCAGGAAGTTGCTGGAACCTCTTTAACTTGAAGCTGTGAAGGAGTCTCTATGTAGTCAGGAGCATTGGAGACAATGGAGTGTGCACTGCAGTGGCTTAGGACATAGTCTTTAGTGCGTTTGAGGGGGTCTTCCATATCTGCTATGTTTAGGTTAATGCCGTCTTTCTCACTTGCACCTTCGTCTGCACTGATAGCTTGCTGTAGGACCCTTAGCTTTGCCATAGCTGCGTCATGTTTACACTGTTCATTTAAGGTTTCCATTGTTGCTCTTTGACGTGCTGACTGCACTTCCAACTCTGCCCTTTGACGTGCTGACTGCGCTTCCAACTCTGCCCTTTGAGCGTCCAACTCTGCTCTTTTTTCTGCATATGCAACCTGCACTTTGCTGGCTTCCACTTCAGCGCGGGCATTAATAAGTCGCTCACTGAGTGTTGAGTATCTTGAACTATGGGATCTTGACGAGTTTTTAGAACGTGTGGTGGAAACAGATCTGTGAGATGCAGTGTCCTGTAACAGCTTTATTTTTGCTTCTGCCTTTAATCTGGTTTGCTGGATAAAACTGTCTCTTTCAATATTAAGAATGTTGACACGCTTTAATTGTGTCATCACACTTTCTGTATTCATGTTTTGTAAGACATTAGTGAATTTGCTGCTGGTAAGCTGATAAAGCTCATATGAGGCAGAAAGTTGTTTAATGGCGCCCTCTAGTGTCAGTAGTTCACGTTCAACAGACACTGTATTAGCTTCAGCGAGGATTTTCTCCCAGACTAATTCCAAGCTATTTGACAATTCTGTCCTTGAAGCTTCATAATTCTCCATTACTTTCCAAGTGGGTTTAACTGAGCGTTTTGGTAACTCAGTTTCTTCAGGAACTTGTGGGGAGGTAGATGTGAGTTCACATGCAGAAGCTTGGTCACTCATGATAGCAGACTGACTGTGAAAGCAGGCAGGATCTGTGTGCTGAAATATGACACTGTGCAGATTGTCTCAGGCCATAAGGCTGCCATGTGCTGCTCTGTCCCTTCTGTCTTGCTATGAGGGCAGTAAATCTTGTCTGTTTCAGTACTGACATGCAGAAATCTTGTATTTAGGCTGTGAAACGCCGTTTTTCTACTGTTCTGTCTCAACTACAAAGCGATAAAGTTCATCTCCAGGTTTAAGTAGGCCTTACTCAAGCTGGTTTGATATTCATCCCTTGCATCGATACAGGCAGTTTAACTCAATGAATAAACTCACAGTTAGGACGACAGACGATGAATCCTTTCGAATGTTCCGTTTAATGATGGATATTCATAGATAGAAAAACGTTGCAGTTGTAAGCCACATGTAAGATGTTTAGCATGGAAGATATACAGGAGTAATGACCAGAATCAGGAAGTGGAGGAGATATATAAAGAACTACGGTGAGAGAGAGAGTTCAGCTAGAAAGAAGGGGACAGATCTTAAAGACACAGAGCAAGAATAATCACATAGTGTAACACAACAGAGGTTCAGGTACCTTGCTTTGCGGATCACGGGCACAATCTCAGATGCAGAGAACAAATCAGTTCCACGCTGGATTCAGCAACCACCAGATAGGCCCACTCTCACTGACCTAGCAACCGGTGCGAAGCTCGTTCAAAGTCTCTGCCACAGACTTGATGAGTGCCGTTGCGTCGTTCCACAATCTTCCGCCACAAGATTGTGTAACCACACTGACAGTTTGCAAAAGTTCCTTCAAAAGTACACAGCTCAGAATCTTTCAGCCAGCTGGCAGCACCGTGAGGCAAACTGGCCAGGATGCGTCCTTCAATTGAGTCCCCAATTGTTCTGCTTCTTCCCGCAGGCAAGACCGCATAGGACCATCCCTGGGCTAGTAGACCCCAGCAACTTTTGGGCCTACTTCTCAGTTGCAGAGAAAATGGCTCGCACATCCCTGAGGCCAGGAGGGCCCTCAGGTCAGGATCCGGCAACGACCCCCAATAGAACGGTCTCTGTCTCTTAAGTAAGACCTGCCAGAATGCTCAGCGGGTTGACCATACCCCCTGAGCAACTTCTGGGAAAGGAATACCCAATACACCTAGCCTGCTGCATTTCCAACCCTGACTTGTGGTGACAGTGACACCTACTGTCAGGTGGAAAACGCGCAACCCAGCTAGACTGAAACAAAGCCAACAATTTAGCATAATCCTTCTGAGCTAAACTACAGCTCAGATAACTAAATTTAACATATAGCTCTTACCCAACAGGAGTAGGGCGCTACATATATATATATATATATATATATATATATAGCATATATATGTGTGTGTGTGCTTACTTGTGTATCGGCCTCACCCCTCTCTCCCCTTCTCATACTCGGCTTGTTTTTCTTCGTCTAGGGGTCTCAGTGCTGTGGGGAGGGATGAGATACACCACGGCCCATGTCCTCCATAGCTAAGAGGTGAAGGCCAGAAGATTGGGTTTTGTGTAGGTGTCCTAGAGTCAAGTCCAGTACTTCGTCCCTGACTCCTTTGCTCCTAGTAACCAGAGTTCCACACAGTGAATAGGTCCAACTCAGTTTGGCAAACAACAAACAGTTTCTTCTACTGAGTAGTAATGGGGAATAGATCGAGGCACAATCCTTTCCCTTCTCCTGCTAACCACTGTGATATCACCAGTGGCGAATAGTCACGGCCACTGACTATATGAAGTAGAACATGAATTACCTTTGCTAGCACGGCCCCTGTCAGGGGAAGGAGATCAGTCCAAGGGAGAAACAGGAGGCCTCTCTGTCACCAGCGATGCTGCGCCGGACTCTCCAGATAAGTTCCGCACACCAGTCCTCACAAACTCAGACACGGGCACCTAAGGAGTTAGGGCCCCCTCGGATTCCTCCACCCTCGCGGAACTCAGTCGAAGGTACTGAGCCCCAGGCATCCGCCATAGTACCTCACCCCAGGCTAAAGGTGCCTGGGATGGACTCCATCTCCGCTCCGGCCAGGCCAAGGGCACCTAGGCCTGGAACACTGGAATGCCAGCACCCAAGCTGAAGGTGCCTGGGTGCGGCCGAGTCCTCCGACTCCCACTCCGAACTCTCAACTCTGAACCCTGTGGTAAGGGCGTCCGCCCCTTTTATCCCCTCTCCCTGTACCAGCTCCAGGGGAGGACAAAAAGGTACAGTCTTGCGGTGTGAGTTCAGCTCCGGCCCAGGGCACATAGGGCACCCGTGGACCGCAAGGAACCTCACACCACCAGAGTCCTCCAAGAACCAGAAAAAGGTCTCGGATCCCCTAGCAATTTGTGCATCTGGGTTACACTACCACCCAGATGCCTCCCTTAAATTCAAACACCCGCTACACTTGTATGTGTATATATATCTATCTATATATATATCTAGAGCAGGGTTCACCATCAATCTGGAAAAGTGTGCCGTTGGGGTCGAGGAAGCCAAGTACCTAGGGTATATTGTGGGTAGGGGGCTGGTGAAGCCCCAAATGAGTAAGGTGGAAGCCATACAGGACTGGCCCCGTCCCCTAGCCAAGAAGCAGGTCCAGGGCCACCATCAGGGGGGTACAGGCAGTCCCCAGGGGCGCGGATGGCAACCTCCCTTTTTTTTTTTTTTATTGTTTTTTGTAAGGGGCCCAGTGGTCCCCAGGGCCCGGATGGTAACCCCCCTTATTTATGTATTTTTTATAAAAAATAAATAAAAATAAAAAATATATATATATATATATATAAAATTATAATTATATATGACAGGGGTCACTTTGGGCATAGGGTGACTGAGGAAATATATCTTGGACAACCTAAATTGGGATATTAATATTAATCCACAATATGTACTGGTTGTTTGATTCTGAACTCAACAAGTTAATTGAGAGATGCTGATGTGCCACCTGGCTGCCTGTGTAATGTAAATGAGAGTCCCGGCTAGCTGCTAGAGATCCTTTCATTGTGAAGAGTGATAATTAACTCTGTAATTGTGGGTATTGTAAATTAGCAGACAGACAGTCTGGGGAACATAAAGGTCATGCATAGTCATTTAAACTGAAAAGGGATTAGCTAATGAACTCACCTGTTGTCTGCTAAGAGATGTCAAAATAATGTGTATTGGGCCTCGTTATGTTGTGGGTGGAGTTGGACCATTGTTCATTTAGATTAATGCAGTATTATTTTGGTGTATAAAATAGCCTGCTCTCATTAAAGATTGTCAGACCAGTTGGAAACCTCATACAGAGCGTTTGTCTTGTATTTCTGGAAGAATTATTCCTATGGGAAGCGGTTGCCTGACTGTGGAGTGTCGGTAGCGGATGTGTGTTCGGAGAGGGAATATCCTAAACGGTGTTAACCCCTTTCATACTTGGGGTGCCGTTACAATATATATATATATATACATTTTATTTTATTTTAGTAAGGGGCCCAAAGGTCCCCAGAGGCCTGGAGGTCCCCAGGGCCCCGGATATCAACCCCCTTTTTTTTTATAAAAATATATATTTTTTTCTTATAAAAATTTTTTTGTAAGGGGCCCAGAGGTCCCCAGAGATCCCCGGATGGTAACCCCCCTTTTTTATGTATTTTTTTATAAAACTAAAAACACCATTGCTGCACCGCTGACTGACTTGACCAAGGGCAGGAAGTCCGTGATGATAAAGTGGAATGCCGAGGCCGAGAAAGCTTTTCAAAAGCTTAAGACGTTATTGTGCCAGGATCCGGTGCTTGTAGCTCCGGATTTCGCAAAGGATTTTGTAGTGCAGACAAACGCTTCAAGTGAGGGGTTGGGAGCAGTCCTGTCGCAGGAAATCAATGGGGAAGAGCACCCCGTAGTTTTTCTTAGTAGGAAGCTGACGGCAGCTGAGAAAAACTACGCTGTGGTAGAGCGGGAGTGTCTTGCCATCAAGTGGGCTTTGGACTCCCTACGATATTTCCTCCTAGGTAGGAGGTTTCGCTTGATGTCAGACCATGCTCCCCTTACCTGGATGAGGCAAAACAAGCACACCAATGCCAGGGTAACAAGGTGGTTCCTTTCTCTCCAGGAGTTCAATTTTGTGGTAGAGCACAGACCCGGGAGACAACATCAGAATGCCGATGCCCTCTCCCGAGTCCATAGTATGATGTCGAGTGGTGCCTCCAACACCTCCACGTTGAGGCAGAGTAGAGGGATATGTACAGGACGCCAAGGTTGGGTCCTGGACGGGTGCTATATAGCACCAATATTTGGGTTGTGGTCCCTTTTAAGGAGTTGTGATGGTGTTCAGGAGGTCACCCAGAATGGGTGAGGAATTCCCCGGCAAAAGAAGTAGTCCAGAGAGGACTGGCTTGCAGTCCTCTTTGTCTTGATAGAGAGTTATTTGGGGCCCGGAATTTTGGGGGCTCTAAAGTGATATTCGGGTGGGATAGAGCCTCCACTCCTGACAACTGGGAATCAGCACACAGGGGGTTAAAGGCTTCCAGGAAACAGCTCATAAAACAGGAAGTGGTGCTAGAGGTGTTGTGGAAGGAGTATGGGGATTGCACCTGTGAAGATGAGCTGTGTGTCTGCTGGGAGCTTTTAAGGATTCAGCAAGGGCTCTGGAAGTTCCCTCTACAAAAACTGTATGTGCCTTTTCTTTAATTTGTTTTGTGCTGAAGACAAGCAGGACTTTACTTTATGCTGGAGATAAGCGGACTTTGTTTTTATATTTTTCCTGTGTGCTGAATGAAGCTTTATTTTTGGTTTATTTACAAATAAAAGCCTTTTTGTTCAACTTCAACGGTTTATGCACTTGGTCCCGTGGAGCTATAATCCCCAAAAGTTTACAACATATATATATTTTTTTAGATGTTCACATCTCTGGCTGGGTTCACACTTGTACGATGCGGGAAGCCGCGTGAATCCTGTGCGGGTTTCCACATTGCACCTGATGTGACATCTGTGCACCACTGCGGGTGTCAATGTAAAGTTAATGACACCCCCAGATCATTTCACAGATCGCAGTGCGAACTATGAAATGGTGCAGCAATCGGATTGCATGGGTGTGAACACCCATGCGATCCGATTTCAGTGCGGACCAAATAAAGGGTCCTGTACCATTTTGGTGCAAATGCAATATGATTTCAATTTGCATCGCACAAACATTGCATGTGATATGCACAGCAATGCGTCACATGCAATATCTGTGATGCTAGCCTCTTTCTCTCTCTCTCTCTATCTATATACAGTATCTCACAAAAGTGCGTACACCCCTCACATTTTTGTAAATATTTTATTATTTCTTTTCATGTGACAACACTGAAGAAATTACACTTTGCTACAATGTAAAGTAGTGAGTGTACAGCTTGTATAACAGTGTAAATTTTCTGTCTCCTCAAAATAACTCAACACACAGACATTAATGTCTAAACCGCTGGCAACAAAAGTGAGTACACTCCTACGTGAAAATGTCAAAATTGGGCCCAATTAGCCATTTTCCCTCCCCGATGTCATGTGATTCGTTAGTGTTACAAGGTCTCCGGTGTGAATGGGGAGAAGGTGTGTTAAATTTGGTCTTATCACTCTCACTCTCTCATACTGGTCACCGGAAGTTCAACATGGCACCTCATGGCAACAAACTCTCTGAGGATGTGAAAAAAGGAATTGTTGCGCTACATAAAGATGGCCTAGGCCAGGGATATGCAATTAGCGGACCTCCAGCTGTTGCAGAACTACAAGTCCCAAGATGCATAGCAAGACTCTGACAGCCACAAGCATGACACCCAGAGGCAGAGGCATGATGGGACTTGTAGTTTTGCAACAGCTGGAGGTCCTCTAATTGCATATCCCTGGCCTAGGCTATAAGAAGATTGCCAAGGCCCTTAAACTCAGCTGCAGCACGGTGGCCAAGACCATACAGCAGTTTAACAGGACAGGTTTCAATCAGAGCAGGCCTCGCTATGGTTGACCAAAGAAGATGAGTGCACGGGCTCAGCGTCATATCCAGAGGTTGTCTTTGGGAAATAGATGTATGAGTGCTGCCAGCATTGCTGCAAAGGTTGAAGGGGTGGGGGGTCAGCCTGTCAGTGCTCAGACCATACGCTGCACACTGCATCATATTGGTCTGCATGGCTTCTAAAGATGATGCACAAGAAAGCCCGCAAACAGTTTGCTGAAGACAAGCAGACTAAGGACATGGATTACTAGAACCATGTCCTGTGGTCTGATGAGACCAAGATAAACTTATTTGGTTCAGATGGTGTCAAGCGTGTGTGGCGGCAACCAGGTGAGAAGTACAAAGACAAGTATGTCTTGCCTACAGTCAATTATGGTGATGGGAGTGTCATGGTCTGGGGCCGCATGAGTGCTGCCGCTACTGGGGCGCTACAGTTCATTGAGGAATCATGAATGTCAACATGTACTGTGACATACTGAAGCAGACTGGTCCGCAGGGCAGTATTTCAACATGATAACGACCCCAAACACACCTCCAAGACGACCACTGTCTTGCTAAAGAAGCTGAGGGTAAAGGTGATGGACTGGCTAAGCATGTCTCCAGACCTAAACCCTATCGAGCATCTGTGGAGCATCCTCAAATGGAAGGGGGAGGAGTGCAAGGTCTCTAACATCCACCAGCTCCGTGATGTCATCATGAGGAGTGGAAGAGGACTCCAGTGGCAACCTGTGAAGCTCTGGTGAACTCCATGCCCAAGAGGGTTAAGGCAGTGTTGGAAAAATAATGGTGGCTACACAAAATATTGACACTTTGTGCCCAATTTGGACATTTTCACTTAGGGGTGTACTCGATTTTGTTGCCAACGGTTAAGACAATAATGGCTGTGTGTTGAGTTATTTTGAGGGGAGAGCAAATTTACACTGTTATACAAGTTGTACACTCACTACTTTACATTGTAGCAAAGTGTCATTTCTTCTGTGTTGTCACATGAAAAGATATAATAAAAAATTTACAAAAATGTTAGGGGTGTACTCACTTTTGTGAGATACTGTATGTAACGGGTGGGCCCGTGGAACCCAGAAGTTCTTAGAAAGTGTGAGCCAGAAAATAATGGACATTGAGAATATGTCTTGGATTGCTTTAAAATGCGTCTGTAATATTAATCCACCTGGATGCCTGTTGTAATGTTAATGAATCCAGACTAGCTTCCAAAAACCTTTTCATTGTTGTTTGTGATGGCGTGGATTGGAGCTGGTAGACAGTAGACATGTGCACACTGAAATATTTTGTTACGGAATTTCGTTTTCGTCCGAAAAATAAATCTATTTAGTTACTCCCGAAATTCGTTTTTATTTATTTCGTTTTTCGTTAGAAATTGCATTCGTCCGAAAATCTGAATTAATTAAGGTCGAATCTGTCATTGAAGGCTTATGGTGTCTGTCGAATGTTCAAAGAAGATTAGACGGAGCAGTGAAACTGTACAACGCTGCAATCATACATTTCCGGTCGAATGTTCCGCCCACAAGCTATAGAAGAATTCTAATGTTGTATGACTAGTAATAATTATATTTATTCATTACTATTACTAGTCAACCAACATTATAATTCTTCTATAGCCTATGGGCGGATGCATTTGACCGGAAATGTACGATTGCAGCGTCGTACAGTTTTGCTGCACCGTCGAATCTTCTAACTTTCGATGCTTTGTCGAATCTTCGTCATTCTAGCTATTTTACTGCTCCTCCTCTTTGGTTACAATCAGCCAATAACATTCATCATCAACTTTATTTTTATTTTACTTCCCCCACCCAATTCCAGCAGTGATCTTTTCTCTCTATGTCGAATCTTTTCTCTCTATAATAACAAATCTTTTCTCTCCTATGTCGAATCTTTTCTCTCCTATGTCGAATCTTTTCTCTCCTATGTCGAATCTTTTCTCTCGTATGTCGAATCTTTTCTCTCGTATGTCGAATCTTTTCTCTCCTATGTCGAATCTTTTCTCTCCTATGTCGAATCTTTTCTCTCCTATGTCGAATCTTTTCTCTCCTATGTCGAATCTTTTCTCTCCTATGTCGAATCTTTTCTCTCCTATGTCGAATCTTTCTCTCCTATGTCGAATCTTTCTCTCCTATGTCGAATCTTTTCTCTCTATAATGTCGAATCTTTTCTCTCCTATGTAGAATAATCTTGGACTAATAGAGTTAAGGTTAGGCACATTCGACCACAGGTTCGATAGACACAGATTGTTATTGTCAGCGTCACGTCGAATCTCCTATCTATATTGAACTGTTGTAGCAACGAAAACGAAAATAAAGCATTTGTTTATGTCGGATCTTTCGGTTTTCGGATTCTGTGCTTTCGTTTTCGTTTGTTAAAACGATAACGAAAATAGCTGAAATTCGGACGAAAATGCATTCGGACGAAAACGAATGCACATGTCTAGTAGACAGTCTGACTGCCTATTATGGGATGTTTAAGTGTCTTGCTGTGAGGAAAGGAGGGGAGAATCACTCCAGCAACCCCTCCTGCTAAGACTGTTTACTGAAGGAGAAGTTTGAACACACCTGACCTGTATCACCATTGTCATTGGACAGTTTAACCCCCCCCTGTTCCCCAAAGATGGGAGGGAAGTGTTTTGAAGAGAAGTGTGTCACCATGTGCTTGCAATAAAGATTCATTCCCTGTTTTGGAACCTCAACACAGAGTGGTTGTCTCGTCTGTGGAGGGAGAAGTATTTGTATGGGGTCTTATTCGGCTGGTTGGAGTGTCTGGTGGCTGTCGTGTGTTTGGAAAGGGAATATCCTAACGGCGTTAACCCCTTTCATACTTGGGGTGCCGTTACACTGTATATCTATGTATTGTGATATTGGGGTGTTTTAGCTCAAGTGAATAGATGCATTTTTATGCAGTAAGTCCATATCAGACAGGCATTCTAGTTAAGGGCCTGGTAGCCCACGTTTATTTAAACAGAAAAACAAAAGCAAAATGTCCATTCAGGATTCCCACACAGGGGTTTAACTTCATTTAGCAATCCAAAAATAAGAAAAACATACCAAGCCACCTGGCTCTCTTGTTAGCAGTTCCTCTGCTTGCTTTAGGTACTGATACCTTTAAACCACTATATCTTCCAGTCTCACAGTCTTGGATGCACACAGCTTTGGGCTTCTTAAACGCACACAGCTTGAAGTCCCTTAATGCACACAGCTTCTGGCTCCTTGGACGCACACAGCTTAAAGCCCTTCAACGCACACAGCGTTTATCCTCACACAGAGACACTCACTAGCAGCCACTGCAGTTAGAAAGCTGCTCACCATCCTTCACCATCCTTCACTCTGCTCTCACCAGCCCCTTATTATATTGGTTGTGTGCACCTGAGCACACACCATGCTGGCTGTCCACAAGACCCGGACACAGGGTTGGAGATCCCATCCCACCCAAGACTCTGAAGGATCTCCAAGCCACAGAACCCCATGCAGAAATAGCAAAATCTGAGAAAACTGCCAGAGCAGTTTTCTCTGTTTTTAAATTTACGCTCTGTAGCTCTGCACTCAGGCGATATGCAGTCTCTGTGTCCACTTTAACCCTTTTTTCATTGGGACAGAGCCTCGCTCTGCCACAGTACATATATGCACATACACATCTAAATAATATATCCACTTGATGACCAGTGACATAGCAGTAAGTCGCTGTACTGCAAGTGGTTATACTGTGATGATGGCAGCTGAAATCACTGTTATTAACTTTTCATTATATATACATATATATATATTGTCGTCACTCCCGTGCGTGGGAGACTTCTTTCCGGCAAGGTCCGGCGTCTGCCGGGCTTTCAGCCCAGAATCCCCGATGCGCATGCACCGCTGAAGTCAGCGGCTCATTGCAAGGGGAATATCTCCTAAGCCGTACAGGTTTAGGAGATATTCTTTTTACCTACAGGTAAGCCTTATTATAGGCTTACCTGTAGGTAAAAGTAAAAAAAAATGACTATACAACCACTTTAAATAAAATGTGTTTTTTTTCCTTTTTCAAAAAGTTGTAATTTATGCCTCATACACAGCATAAACATACTTAAAATTACACCCAAAACACATTCTGCTATGCCTCATGAGTATGTTTATCCCACATGTGTGAGACTTTTTCACAGCCTGTCTCAAGGAGGGCTTTCATGAGGCATAAATTACAAATAAATTGCAAATCTAATTTCCTGACTACCCATCACATTTGTTGGAGGTCCTGGAACGCAAAGCAAACACTCCAAGGTATTTTCTAGGAGGCATAGTGGGTCTTTTGAAAATTACATTTCCTTACACCAACATGACAGCACACATGCAATACAGCTCCACCCCTATATACCTGTACAGGACGCAGTGGCTGGGTCCTGGAAGGACGCTATATTTCCCCTCTGTTTGGGCTGTGGTTCCTTTAAGGGAACAGAAAGGGTTAACACACCTGTCCAAGGAAGTGGTTTAAGACAGACAGGAAGTTGTAGGTGAGAGTGAAGGAGTATAGTGAAGACTGTGCATGGTGAATGGTGGACATTGCAAAGCTGTGGAGGCTGTGAAAAGCTGTGAATGTACATGGCAGTGGCCTGCATGGAAGCCTGCTAGCTGGGGAAGCTACCTACAACCTAAAGAAAGGACTGTTAAACTGCGGTAGCAGTTCTGAACTCTACAAGTCGGTGAGACTGGTATTTCTTTTGTTTTTTGCTGCTATAAAGCCATTTAAGTTTAATAAACCTTCTTTTGGACTGAAAAGCCTGTGTCCTGTGATGTAGCTGGTTCCCCAAACATTACACTGGTGCTCGAATGCGGGCAGGACAGAATAACAGGCATAAGAAGAAAAAAACAAAACATTTTTTTTTTTTTTTGCATTGAACTTGACATTGAACTGACAGTTAGAGGGACAGTGCATTGGATTTATGTCCTGGGTTAAAGCTGCACAAATGTTGAAAGTTGAAGCAATGGAGGAGCTAATTAAACAGCTGTCCCTGGCTAATATGCAAGCGCAAACTCGCCATGAGGAAGCTAATCAGCTGCAGCAAGAAAATACTCGCCTGTTGGTGACCCAGTTGGCAGCCCAGCAAGCAGCCCAGCAAGAGGTTATGCAGGCTCAGGTGGCTGTCTTAAAGGAAGCAGTGCAGCAGCTATCTCAGGGTCGGGAGCAAGCGGCTGTTGCCCCTGGCAACCAGGTGACTGTGAGGGCAAGCCATTTTCTGCAGAAATTCTCCCTGAGCGATGATGAAGAGGCATTTCTTGCTACATTTGAGAGGACGGCAGAGAGAGAAGGGTGGCCTCAGGACCAGTGGGCCGGCCTCATTGCTCCTTTTCTCACCGGAGATCCTCAAAAAGCCTACTTTGACCTGCCACCCGATGATGCTAAAGACTATCAAAAGTTAAAGGCAGAAATTCTGGCTCGTCTGGGGGTGACTATGGCCGTTCGGGCCCAACAAGTACACCAATGGAAGTATCATCCAGATCGGCCACCCCGGTCTCAAATGCATGACCTGGTGCAACTGGTAAAAAAATGGCTGCAGCCTGAGGTGTTGTCTGGCCCCCAAATCGTGGAACGGGTCGTGCTGGACCGATACCTGAGATCCCTGCCAGACGACCTTCAACGGTGGGTCAGCCATGGAGACCCCAAAACAGCAAACCTCCTTGTCGAGATGGTGGAACAATATACAGTGGTGGAGGACCTGCTCGTACCTACCAAGCACATAGGGCCCAGTCTGCCACGGCCTGTTCGACCAACTGCTGCGCTTCGAAAGGATGTTCCAAGGAGTCCTGGAGCAAACACCCCGGAAGGTCAAGAGTCACTCCCGGTAGCTCCTCAGCGTTCTGTTCGGAGAGGAGGGGATGTACAATGTTGGCAATGTCATTCCTGGGGTCATACCCGGGCACACTGCCCACTGCAAGAGGAGCCCATGGAATGCGGGGTTCTTCGGAGGGGGTCTTTTTATGCCCATAAAGTATGCACCACACATCTTGACCTGGGTGAGGAAAAATTTGAGTGTGAAGTCCAAGTGAACCACCTCCCTGCCTGGGCTTTGTTGGACTCCGGAAGCATGGTAACCCTGGTTCATCCTAGAGTAATTGGGAAGATCGGTCCGGTAAGCAAAACCTTACGGGTGGTGTGCATTCACAGGGACACTAGAGAGTACCCTCTCATCTCGGTGTCCATCTCCTCAGCATGTGGCACTGGTACTCAAGAGGTGGGGGTGGTAAAGAACTTGGTACATGATGTTATAATAGGACGAGACTGTCCGTTGTTTACAAAACTGTGGGAACAAGGAGAACAGTTCAGAGATTGGGGAGAAACTAGCCTCCCTGTTCCTGCTGCTGAGAGGAATAACCCCGAACTGCCAAATGTTCTTAATGTGGATCCAAATGATGAAAATTCTAATGATTGGGTTAATGGTGAAGAAAGTAGAGCTGATACTGTTGAGAATGTCAAGATATGTGGTCCACAGACCGACCAAAACACTGAGGGGGGAGAATCTTCCCCACTTCAGGTAATGCTGGGGGAAGAGGATGAGGAAGTGGCCTCTACCCCTGCCCTGCCAGATTTGGGTGTTCCCCAGGGGGCGTTTGGTACTGCTCAGATGCAGGACCCCACTTTGGCCCGAATGAGCGGTGGCCACACTTCGCAATATATAATGAGTTATTTTATCGGGTTACCAAGGTGAGAGAAAATGTGGTAGAACAATTGTTGGTACCCCAACAATATAGACGAAAGGTTCTGAACCTGGCCCATGACGATGTGTTAGGGGGACACCTGGGAGTTGAGAAGACGGAGGCACGGATCACCGACCGGTTTTACTGGCCAGGTCTGAAAGCAGAGGTAAAGAAATACTGTACCTCTTGTCCCACCTGTCAGTTGACCGCTCCGGTGACCCACTTCCGGAGCCCTTTGGTCCCTCTGCCCATAATTGAGGTCCCATTCGAGAGGATAGCCATGGATATAGTGGGTCCCTTGGTAAAGTCGGCTCGAGGTTACTCCTACATATTGGTGATTCTGATATCCTGAGGCGCTCCCCTGCGGAATACCTCCTCTAAGGCTATTGCCCGGGAATTATTCCAGTTGTTTACATGGACTGGTTTTCCCAAGGAAATACTCACAGACCAGGGCACCCCGTTTATGTCGAGAGTTATGGCCGATGTGTGCAAGCTGTTCCGGATTAAACAGCTGCACACATCGGTCTACCATCCCCAAACGGACGGGTTAGTGGAATGCTTTAATAAGACCCTTAAGTCTATGCTCAAGAGAGTGGTACAAAGGGATGGGAAAGACTGGGACTGCCTGTTACCAGCTCTCCTGTTTGCTATCAGGGAAGTGCCCCAGGCCTCCACTGGGTTTTAGCCCTTTGAGTTGGTATATGGGCGGAGACCTCGCGGACTACTTGACTTTATTAAAGAGGAGTGGGAAAGTGAACCTGTTCAGCATAAGAGTGTTCTTGAATATGTCTCCCAAATGCAGGAAAGGATCCAAACTGTGATGCCACTAGTCAAGGAGCATTTGCAAAAAGCCCAGGAGGCTCAACGACGGGTCTATAACAGGGCTGCTAAAATAAGGCACTTCCAAGTGGGGGATCGAGTAGCGGTGCTAATTCCCACTGTGGAAAGTAAATTATTGGCCAGATGGCAAGGTCCCTTTGAAGTTGTGGAAAAAGTGGGAGAGGTAAATTATAGAGTCCACCAGACAGGCAAGAGGAAACCGTATCAGATATATCATGTCAACTTGTTAAAGCCCTGGACAGACAGGGAACCGGTGACCTCCCTGGCTAGTGCAAGACTTGAGCCTCAGGTTGGGGTGGAGAGTGTCCAAGTAGCAAGTACCCTGTCTAAAATCCAAAGTCAGCAGGCAAAGGAGTTCTTGCAGAGAAATAAAGAAAAGTTTTCAGACTTGCCAGGGCTAACTAGTGTCATAGAACATGATATTATCACGGAACCTGGAGTCAAAGTTTTTGTCCGGTCCTACCGCATCCCAGAGGCTCAAAGGAAGGCCGTTTCAGAGGAAGTGAAGAAGATGCTAGACCTGGAGATCATTGAAGAATCGCAGAGTGAGTGGTCGAGCCCGATTGTGTTGGTACCAAAGCTCAACGGGACTCTGCGATTCTGCAATGATTTCCGGAAACTTAATGAGGTTTCACGGTTTGATACCTACCCCATGCCCCGGGTAGATGAGCTTATTGAGAGACTAGGTTCAGCCAGGTATATCACAACATTAGACCTTACCAAGGGGTATTGGCAAATCCCATTGACTAAGGCTGCTAGAGAGAAAACTGCTTTTTCTACCCCAGAGGGGAGTTTTCAGTACAAACGAATGCCCTTTGGACTGCAAACTGCTCCAGCCACTTTCCAGCGAGCAATGGATAGGATTTTACGACCTCACCGGTAGTATGCCTCAGTGTACTTGGACGACATAGTCATTTTTAGCAGAGACTGGGAATCACACTTGGCCAAAGTCCAGGCAGTACTGGACTCTCTTTGGAAGGAGGGGTTTACAATAAACCCTGAAAAATGTGCTTTGGGAATGGAGGAGGTGAAATACCTGGGCTATATTGTGGGTAGAGGGGTGGTGAAACCTCGGGTTAGCAAGGTAGAGGCTATACAGAATTGGCCCCGCCCCCTCACAAAAAAGCAGGTACGTGCATTCCTGGGCATGGTGGGATACTACAGGAGATTCGTACCCAACTTTGCCACATTGGCGGCTCCATTGACCGATCCGACTAAGGGTCGGAAATCGGTCATGGTGGAATGGAATGCAGATGCTGAAAAGGCTTTTTTGGAGCTCAAGTCAGCACTGTGCCAACACCCTGTCCTGATAGCACCCAATTTTTCAAACAAGTTCGTTGTCCAGACTGATGCTTCCGATGTAGGATTGGGAGCTGTGTTGTCACAGGTTGTTCATGGTGAGGAGCACCCAGTAGTCTTCCTCAGTAGGAAGTTGACACCAACGGAGAAAAACTACGCTATAGTTGAACGAGAATGTCTGGCCATTAAGTGGGCTCTGGAATCCCTCAGATATTACCTCTTGGGAAGGAAGTTTAGGTTGATTTCTGACCATGCCCCTTTAACATGGATGAGGCAAGGTAAAGGGACTTATGCCAGGATTACACGTTGGTTCTTGGCGCTCCAGGAATTTAAATTTGTAGTGGAGCATAGGCCCAGGAGACGGCATCAAAATGCAGATGCCCTCTCCCGAGTCCATTGTTTTAGCTCCACTGTTGCCTCCACCTCCTTGGCGTTGGGGCACGGTGGGGGGGTGGATATGTACAGGACGCCGTGGCTGGGTCCTGGAAGGATGCTATATTTCCCCTCTGTTTGGGCTGTGGTTCCTTTAAGGGAACAGAAAGGGTTAACACACCTGTCCAAGGAAGTGGTTTAAGACAGACAGGAAGTTGTAGGTGAGAGTGAAGGAGTATAGTGAAGACTGTGCATGGTGAATGGTGGACATTGCAAAGCTCTGGAGGCTGTGAAAAGCTGTGAATGTACATGGCAGTGGCCTGCATGGAAGCCTGCTAGCTGGGGAAGCTACCTACAACCTAAAGAAAGGACTGTTAAACTGCGGTAGCAGTTCTGAACTCTACAAGTTGGTGAGACTGGTATTTCTTTTGTTTTTTGCTGCTCTAAAGCCATTTAAGTTTAATAAACCTTCTTTTGGACTGAAAAGCCTGTGTCCTGCGATGTAGCTGGTTTCCCAAACATTACAACACCCACAGGACCTGTTTAAATCTATAAAAGAAAATCTATAGCAACCTCCTCCATTCTCCTTCTTCTACACCTGCCAGACTGTGATGTTGCGATAAGTCCCTACTGGCCGACTGTGTCTGAGTCCGTCTGGGTTCAGCCTCTTCCAGTCAAAGTCCCACATCTTAGGTTAAATGCATAAACAAGGTGGAGAGCCCCTTCTGGTGATCTTTTGGGGCTGAGGAGTTCTCTAGAGACATCATAACCTCATGTGGTGCACCTGAGCTTGTGTTTGGTTGTTGGAATCCATGCTGCATGTGTTTCTCTGCACACCTAAGCTTGTGTTTGGTTGTTGGAATTCATGCTGCATGTGTTTCTCTGCACACCTGAGCTGGCGTTTGGTTGCTGGAGTCCATGCTGCATGTGTTTCTCTGCACACCTGAGCTGGCGTTTGGTTGCTGGAGTCCATGCTGCATGTGTTTCTCTGCACTCCGGAGCTGGTGTTTGGTTGCTGGAGTCCATGCTGCACGTGTTTCTCTGCACACCTGAGCTGGTGTTTGGTTGTTGAAGTCCATGCTGCATGTGTTTCTCTGCACACCTGAGTTTTTTTTTTTTTTCAGTTGCTGGAGTCCATGCTGCATGTGTTTTCTCTGCACACCTAAGCTGAATCCTGGTGCTGGAGTTAGAGCTGCCTTTTTCTTTTCTCCCACGGGTTTGTGCTATCCCTTTTTCTTTTTCCTCCCTTGCCTCTACCTTCATTAAAGACCATCCAAAGAAAGCTCTAAACTAATTGTAGCACACGGACCTTTTCCTGCCTTTGGCTCACTCGCAGGTTAAGGCACACCGCGCTATATGCCCGTACCCTCCTGTTTGAGGAGGTTGAGCAGTGTTAACAATTTTGGGTCCTGCAGCAAGGTTTCCCAGCAGACTGGTTCTCGTCTCCTAGAGTATAGGGACAAGTCTCTATTTTTCCCAGGAAGGCCAATGTCCACACCACTTTAACTCCAACGTTGAGTTTATTTTATAAGCAGGTTCAAGTTCAGCAGACAGGAAAGGTGGATGAGAGAAAGGACAGTAAGGTTTGGGAGATAGGTCCAGGCACAAACTGGTACAATAGTCGCCACTCGATCCCGAGTGGGTTTATCTCACCCGGTTAGTCCCCTGTAAGAGCGGATCCTAGCAGCCGGAGTGATGCTCGAACGTTCACTTTAGGTTTCCTAGAGATACGATCGGGAGATCCTCTGCCACAGAATCTTTAAGTCCCAAACTTCTTGGCTGTTGCAACACAAGGACAGGTGCCAGTGATAGCACGTTGCAAGGCCTGTGATGGATCTTTGAATCTGTCCAGAAGGTAACCAGGCCTCTCTTTCACTGTGAACTCTCACCGGTCCATCAGAAAGGTCCTCCCCCGGTCTCCTCTTCTTAGAGCGGGTCCACCCTTTCCCGGGCACCCTGGGATTCTTCTTTTGGAGGTAGGCCTCAGCTAAAGGTGCCAGGCCTACTTGTGGAGTTGCAGCCCCAGGCTAAAGATGCCTGAGACCGATGCATGCGCACACCCTTGGCCTGGAGGGTTGGGTGGCGCGAACCGCTCACACTCCAGACTCCTGACTTCCACCCCCGAAAGAATGGCGTCTTCCCCTTATGTATCCTCTCCCAGCATGCACAGCAGGCCAACCACGCCCACTATACCGCTGCCGAGAGAGGACAAGCTAAGGCATAGGAATGTCACCCACCGTTCAACCCTGACCTGCTATGGCAGTGCCACCTACAGGCCACAGGGAACTGTGCGTCAGGCTACATCAAATAGGCAGAAGCGAGTACTAACAAATCAAAGTGGTCTGAGCCTAGCTACTAGCTCAGACCAACCCCTAAATTTAAGTACATAGCACCCCTGAAAAGTAAGGGGGCGCTACATAATGATATAAAAATAACTTGGGTACAGTATTGCATGACTAAGTAGCTATCACAGCACCACAAATGGCCTGGAAAAGAAGAGGGTGTAACATGCTGTTATTGAGGTGCTAAAAAAAAAACAATGTCCCTACATCATCCAGTGGTGTAGATCCATCAAGGTATGTGACACCACATTATGTTGACGCACCATCAGTGAGGTCATCCAGGATCCTAAGAGCCCATTCACACAGGGGCGGCACGACTTGTCCTGCGACTGTGCTGGGCGTCTTCAAGACGACTTCAGAGGTGACTTCAAAAATAACTTCTCTATTGAAGTCAATGGAAGTCACCCTGAAGTCGTCTTGAAGTAGTACAGGAACCTTTTTCTAAATCGGAGCGACTTCAGTCGCTCCGATTAGAACGGTTTCTTTGTACAGAATGGGACGCGACTTGTCAGGCGGCTGAGACGCCTGAAGAGTCGCCCCTGTGTGAATGGGGTCTTAGCTGCTTTGTTTACAAATAGGATCTGTTATTTAGAGGCCGAACGACAGATCCCCTAGCTTGAGGAAGGGGTTAAAGCCCAAAACATGTAATTGTATACCGCTCAAGCTCCATCACCTCCTGTTATACTTATCACATCCCCTTCTATGATCTATTTGCGGGCGGAGCGTGTGACGTGCCCGGGGAGGAGTCCTGTGGTGTCCGGACACCTTGCAGCTCAGCCTCGTACCCACTATAATAGTAATATTTTGGTAATTCTTTACAATTCCTACAACTAAAACCCACAAAATTGCATCTTGAAGGATGTTCTTACAATATTAAACTCCATCTCAAATATTTCTAGTTTGGAATTGCCCTAGCAATAATTGTGTAGATGTATGTGAAGGTTTTTTTGTTTTTTGGGCTGTTGTACATAAATCTACCTGTAATTTAGGGTTGTTGGCTCTTTAAGTTCTTCAGGTAGTTAGAAAAAAAAAAAGTAACAGTGTGAAAAACAAAGCTGCTGCTATGTCACCTCTATACGACCTAAAAATCAACCCTGCATGCAAGAATCATTAGGCAAGCATCCTCTCTTGTTGTACTATCACTGCAGAGACAAAAGATAATGCAATTGGTGTAACATCTGTTCTATATTAGGCGCTGATATATTCTTAATTACATTCCAGTAGGGAAGTTGTTTTATAAAAACTCCCATGTCACATGGTTCATATTGCTAAATAAAACAAGGATCTTGCATGGTTTCAAGGACAGATTTATAAAGGTGCTGGTGAATCTGCATAGATAGTTTACTTTGGCATGAAAATTTATGTCCTTTTTTCCCACAATTAAAGCTTTCTTTTGATGGTATTTGATCACCACTGGGATTTTTATTTTTTGCAATATAAAAAAACATATTTTCTAGTTTTTGTTATAACAAATATCCAATAAACTCAAATTTTGTCATACGCTTAGGCCAAAATTTATTCAGCTACATGTCTTTGGTAAAAAAAAATCCCAATAAGCATATATTGATTGGTTTGCGCAAAAGTTATAGTGATAACAAACTTTGGTATATATACTGGAATTTACACAACTTTTACTTTCTCACTTCTCGAGGTGCTAAAATGGCAGGGCAGTGCAACCCCCTCCAAATTAACCCTTTTTGGAAATTAGACACCTCAAGGAATTTGCTGAAAGGTATGATGAGCCCATTGAATTTATTATTTTTTTGTAAAATGTTTGAAAAATTAAAAAAAATAAACATTTTTTTACACAAAGTTGTCACTTAAATGATATATTGCACAAACATGGCATGGGTATATTTGAAATGACTCCCCAAAATACATTCTGATGCTTCTCCTTAGTATGGGGAAAACATATGTGTGAGACTTTTTGGCAGTCTAGCCGTGTACAGGACCCCAAAAACCAATCACCTCCTTCAGGCTTTCTTAGGGTATAAATTGTTAATTCCACTTCCTCACTACCTATCACAGTTTTGGAGGCCCTGAAATACCAAGATAGCACAACCCCTCCCCCCCAAATGACTATTTTTTGGAAAGTAGACACCCCAAGGTATTTGCTGAGAGGCATGTTGAGCCCATGGAATATTTGACCCCTTATCTGGTACAAAAAAGTGTCTGTATATTTATCCCAATTGGCCGCGTTCAACGCATTTGGACTATGCAAAGCGTCAGAAATAAGTGGGTCCTTCCTAAAATTTCACAAAGAGATCATCACAGCCCTTTTGTATCTAGAAGGTGCTGTGCCCCAAACTCCCAATCCAGATGCAGTCAGCTGGTTGCATGGGAGGCATTTTGCGGATGCCATTCCTGGTACCTTGACCCAAAAGTCACCCCAAAAAAAGATGTTGTGTCTGTAGCAGACATGGAACAAGAAGAGACACCCACTTTTTTGTCCCTCCTGTCCTGGCCAACCTGCTCTCTGCCTCAAGAACTGTTTTGGTCACTACCACACACTAGTGGAGTATTAGTATAGGGTACAGCACGACATAGACTAAGGCACGCATTCACAAAGGGTCTCAAAAGATGTTAGATACTCAGGAAACATTTTGAGAGACCCTGTTTTTGAAAGTTTACAGTTTTTTTACTGTTACAGAAAAGTTACAAAAAAAGTTAGAAAAAAACTGTAAATAAAAACATAAAAAATTAAAAAAGTAAAATAAATAAATAAAAAAGCCCAAAATAGTTGTTTTATTTCTGTTCTTACTGTTGTTACTGTGTTTTATTGTTAACGCTTTTTTGCTTTGCAAGTACACCATTCAGCTGCAGCACTGATCTGTTTATTCTGACAGCAACGGGGTTTGCTTTCAGAATACATAAATCAGTGACTGCAGCACTGCAGGAGGTGATTTCACCACCGCAATTAAAAAAATAACAGATATGCCAAAGCATGGGGGCTGGGTGGTCAGAGGGTGGATCATTCCTATGCTTTAACATATATTTTTTTACTCTTTTTTTGGCACAGTTTGCAATAAAAAAGTAGTTGTTTTATTGAGTTAATGTTTCTATTGTTACTGTGTTTTATTAACCATTGTTTGGTTTGCAGGAATGCCATTCTGCTGTAGCACTGATCCGTTTATTTTGACAGCAACAGGGTTTGCTTTCAGAATACATAAATCAATGATTGCAGTGCTGTAGGAGGCAATCACCACCGCAGTTAAAAAAAAGAATGTATATGCCGAAGCATAGGGGCTGGGGTGAACAGTCGGCGGATTGCCTCTATGCTTCAGCATATATTTCTTTTTTACTTTTCTTGGGAGAGATTTCTTCATCCACATCAATTGCCAATGGGCTGAATGGAAAAAAAAGAACATTGCATGTATGCCCATCTTTAGAAGTGGGTGGATGCAGGGTGGTATATTCTAAAGGTGGGCATACCACACACTTCTTCTGGCAGAGATTTCTTCATCCACATCGAACGATGTGAATCGAGGAATCTGTTAGGTTCTCTTTTTTGTTCAGCCCACAGGCTGCATGAAAAAAAAGAACATTACAATATATGCCCAACAGGGACTAGCAACGTACTGCATGGTTATACTGGGATGATGCCTGCAGGTTTAGGCATAATTTTGGTATCATTGTTTTTAGCCGGCAGTTGTGTCCATCAATGCAACCTCACCTGTGCCTATCGATGCAGCCTCACCTGTGCCCAACAATGCAGCCTACCTGTGTCCATCAATGCTGCTTCACCTGTGCATTGGGATAAGAGGAGAGGAAGAGGATTGCGGGCCAGATCATCAGAGAATGGGGGACATCGCTGTAACAGCTTTCATTTAAATTGCAGAGGGCTCGCCGTCACATACAGCCCCGCCTCCTGGCCCGGTTACTTTGATATATGTCACACATCCCGGGATTTGATGGGTGTTCTGTCTATCAAAGTACCAGGGCCAGGAGGCGGGGCTCTATGGGACAGAAAGTGCAGAGAACACTCTGCAATTTAAATGAAAGTTGTTACAGCGATGTTCCCCGCTCTCTGATGATCCGGCCTGCTCTCTCTTCTTTCTTCTGTATATATATATATATATGTCACTTTCTAGATAAGACTGCAAATGGTGAGCTGTATTTACCCCGAAAAATCTTGTTGGGATGTATACATGTGTGACACTGTCTGGTTCTTTAGTCTGTTACCGAAATCTCACTCTCAGTGGGTCCTATCCGTACAACTACTTGCTTCATATACCCTGAGGGGTTAACCTATTATAGCAGTGTGTACTATTGTGGTGTCTTTCCCCTTCCACTCCGCTTAATTGATCGGCCTGGACTTATGAACATATTGTAATATATGAACTGCGCTTTACTGGACTGTTAGCAACAATACCCAACCAATTGTCTGAGCACCAACCTATTTATATATTTTTTCACTATGAGAAGACTTTTTTAAAATTTGCAGGCTTGATATCTGGATGAGTGTATTGCTCCTGCAGGAGGGTTTGAAAGCTGTTTGTCTGCTGTGGTAGTCACCTGTGTCCTCATTTAGACTAGAGTCTAATTTTAATTAGTGTGGTGGAGGTCTGTGTATTTACTTAAAATGATAAAAGTATGATTTTATATGTGGATAATTAATAAATATTTGTAGTCTCATCCGGCTGTTCCTCCTTGAAGAATTTCTTTGAAACGTTCTTTTTTTCAATTTTTGTACTATATGCCTTCATTAATTCAGAGGAACATACTCAGTAGTTACTTGCCTAATAGCCCTCTCCTGGGGACGGGGGTTTCTTTACATGGGGAAGGAGTGATCCAACACTATTTGTAGGATCTCACCGCCCCCCCCCCCATATTTTGACTGCACTGGATGAGCCCCGTGTACCTATTTCTGTGAGTTTTTTGTGATTATATGTGCCATGGGATTATACTTGCCTTCTTAGGTACTGGCTCTCCCTATCTGCATACATGCATCTCCATACACACTTTTTACTTTTAGAGGGTGATCCCACACACAAACCGTCTAAGTGACTGGATTTTTATAGCCAGCACCTCTTTTAACGTAATCGTAAGATCCCCGATATATGTGACGACCGGGGTGTCTCTGTCAGTCAGCTTGGTTATGGCATACCTTCTGGATGAAGAAATTGACCTAGAGATACAATCGTCTTTCTCTTGTGACCCACCAGCGCATGATGAGGGTAATGAGTCCCTAAAGAAATTATTTAAAAATCACAAAAAATTAACCATTATGCCGCGTACATACGACCATTTTTCTCATCGGGAAAATTTTTATTTTTTTTCTCTTTGACGAGAAAAACGACCGTGTGTGGGCTTTTGGTAATTTTTCCCGACGAGAAAAACTGCATTAATCACGACGAGAAAAATTAGAACATGATCTAATTTTTCTCGTCGTGATTCACGGCATTTTTTTCCGCGCCAGTTTTCCCATAGGGAAACACTGCCGGGGAGCCTACACAAGGTCGTTTTTCTCGACCAAGAGAAAAAATGACGGGAAAAACGGCCCTGTGTAGGGTAACAAGCCGTTCCTCGTTTTTCCCGTCGGGATTCACGGCGGTGTTTTCACCGCCGTGAATCTCGATCGTGTGTACGCTGCATTACATTTTTTAACAGAAAATGGGATATTTCTTCCCTCAAATCGCACATTGAACACAAGATCATTCCGAGGGGTCTTAGAGAAAGGGTGGTCCCAGCGGGCAATCTACACACTCCACAATTTCTGGAACTCTGGAAAGAAACTTGCTTGTCACGGGGACTCGATACTCTACAGATGATAGTGAATGAGGAACAGACACAATTGGATGAGATTAGGATTGAAATTGACAATAGTGTTAAACTATTGGAACCATTTAAACTAGACCCACATTTTGATAAAAGCAATGAACTATTAAAGAAAGAAGTTGAGAGAACCCAGAAACATTTAAAAGCGAGTAAACAGGAAAAATGTAAACAAAATCTACTTTTTTTTTGTAAATTATGTTTTTATTAGTTTTTTCACAGTACAGAAAACAACACTCCACACAGCGTGGAGACAGCCAGCCACAAAATTTGCCGGCGTATACAGTCATAAAACAGAACACAAATTATCACATTAAACCTGTGACACTCCCACCCCCCCCAAAACCAACAAATTATACCTCCCCCCCCCTTGCCTAGATAGGAACACAGATGTCACGGGCCAGTCACCAGATGCGGCCCGCCATGATTGAGAAGTACAGTCCAGTAGCTCCCTGCAAAAACAAGTTAGATAAAGCTTATGAAAACAGTTCTCCCCGCACCCCCAAACCCCCCCACCCTGACACAGGACCTCAGGAAAGGAGACACTACCCCATCCCTACAGTTTTAATAGATCAATCGGATGCCGTATCTATAGTAGCCATCCAACCCCCCCAAACCTTGTCAAATTTAGTCAGTGTCCCCCTACTCAAATAAGTGGCTTTATAAAAGGGTATTGCTCTATTGACCAGCGCTTTCCACGCGTCAACAGTAGGAGCTACAGAACACTTCCATGATAGGATGATGCGCTTTTTAGCGTAATATAACAAAAGCATGAGTAAGGTTCGTATAGCCCTGGTAGTGGCCAGGGGTTCAACCAAATGTAGGAGACAAACCTCAACAGACATGGGGATAGATATAGATGTGACCGACCTAATACAGTCAGCAATGGCCTGCCAGTAGTGTTTAATTGGTGGACACTCCCAAAAGATGTGCATAAAGGTAGCCAAGGGTGCAGAGCATCTCCAGCAGAGAGAGCTCTGCGTCCCATACATCCTTGCCAGTCTTGCCGGAGTAAGATAAACTCTGTGCAGAAACTTATACAGGATCAGTCTGTCCCTACTCGAGACCAAACATTGAAAAGCCGTCCCCCACATGTCATCCCAATCATCTCTGTCCAACCCCGGGGCCACAGCCTCCCAAGCATCTCTGCAGGGTCTGAGTAGGAAAGCAGTTTCCGGGAACAGGTCTTTGTAAAAACTGGAAACTGGTTTTGATAGAGATTCGCTGCGCGCCAATAACTCAAGATCACTGGGCTCCAGGCTAAGGGTCCCCCCAAACTGCGAGTGAAAGGCATGCCTCAACTGCAGATACCTGAAAAAGTGGGAGTTGGGTAAATCATACTTTTGTTTCAGTTCATCAAAGGACAATAGGGTACCATCGGACACAACATGGGCCAAAATCTTAATTCCACACCTCGTCCAAACCGCCGGATCCGGGTAGCAGAAAAAATGTGGTAGGTTAGGGTTCCTCCACAAGGGGAGACTAGGCGATAATCTAGTAGAGCTAGGTGACCGCAATCCCTGGACCACAGCCCAGGCCCTCATCACTGAGCGCATGGAGTGTGTCAAAGAGTAAGGAGCCCTCAGGCCCCTGTAGACCAAATGAGACAATGCCTCATAAGAGCCCACACAGGCAGCCTCCAGGGATACAGACGTATCATCCGGAGGAACAGTTAACCAGCGGTGGGCCACCGCTAATTGCCCAGCCAAAAAATATTTATGGAAGTTAGGGACTGCAAGCCCTCCCTCCCCACATGGCTGCTGCAAAATCGCCAATTTAAGGCGAGGGACGCCTCCCCGCCACAAAAAGGAGGAAATCATGGTATCAATGGATTTAAAAAGGGACTTGGGAATCCACACTGGAGAATTTCTAAGGGTATACAGCAATAGTGGCAGAACCTTCATCTTAATCAAATTGATTTTCCCTATGAGGGACAATGGGAGATTTTTCCAAGCCTGAAATTTTTTAGATATTGCAATGAGTAGCGGAGAGATATTGAGATTAACAAAGTCCGTCACAGAGTTAGTGATCTGGAGCCCTAAGTATTTAATTTGGGAGACCCACTGCAAAGGAGCGTCAGGATCAGCCCGGTCAGGGACAGGGTGGGAGCACAGGGGAAGTATCTTAGACTTAGTCCAGTTAACCCGGAGCCCAGAGACTGCAGCAAATTTTTCCAAAAGTGACAACAAACAAAATCTACTTTACTGGGAGAGAGACAATATCTTCCGGACCATCCCCAGAGGTAGAAGTAGATCCCGTAAAGGACGTGTTCCTAGACCTAAAACCCCCAAGCTGCTGCCCACTTCTCGGACAGTGATTCTGAACATCAGGAAAAATCTGTTATTTTTTTAGAGAAGGGTGTGGACATAGGAGACAATCCAGGTCTCAAAAAAGGAAAAAACAAACCAGCACTGAGGGGGAGACAGAGTATACAGACCCAAGACTCAGAATACACAAACGGAAGAGACAGCAACAAAACGCAAAGAGAGCTCAGGTCCAGACAACGCCGAACATAGACATCCCCCCAATTGCCAAAAAGAAATGTACAAAATAAGACTGACCTTGACATGAGAGTGGTAACTTTAACTGCCTCCCCCCTTAACCAACACCACATATCGCTATTACAGAAAGGATTTTCACCTAAATCGGTGATGAATGAATTTGAGGTATATATGGATGTCAGTTTATTCCTGAGAAAAGTAATTTTCAGATATTGGCATAATGAACGCCACCAAAAAACTGAAATAACTGAATCCAATCAGGAGGAGCGTGAAGCACTCGATGCCCTGATTTCTCTTCTGCAGGAAAATACTGACTGTGACTCTGACCTTGAATCATCTACTCTTCTATATGAATGTCCACGTCCTTCCAACTTACAAACTAAATCCCTGAAGATGGACAGGGCCATGTTTCCATTGGGTGCCTTGCTTGTGGGGATCGACGTGGAGTCCCTCTACACGTCGATCCCCCACGAGTGGGGTCTTAAAACGGTGCATCGTTTCCTCTTCCAGAAATTTCCTAGACTGGCTGCCCAAAACAAATTTATGGTTGACACCCTGGAGTTTATGTTGGAACACAACTGTTTCCAATTCCTGGGTGTCAACTATCGTCAAATTAGGGGTACATCGATGGGTGCACCATGGGCCCCTTCATACGCATGCCTACATCTTGGCATGTGGGAGCAGGAGGTTGTGTACGCCTCGTCTCTGTACCTCAGCCACAGCCTCATGTGGCTGAGGTACATAGACAATGTGATCATGATCTGGGGGGGGTCACCCCAAGAATTACTGGGGTTAATGGAGGAGCCTGACTGTAACCATAGGAATATCAGACTTACATATTCCTGGCATACTAACACGCTTCCCTTTCTTGACTTGACCATCTATGTGGAAAATAACAAAATATTGACAAAAACATTTAGGAAGGAAACAGCCGCAAATCCCCTACTTTATGCCACTAGTCACTAGACTTGTGCACAACGGAAAAATTCGTTCCGTTCCGGTTCGTTTCTTTCCGGTCCTGTTGATTCGTAATCATTCGTAATTTTGCTAGACGGGATTTTTCGTGTTCGGACTCATTCGTATTTTTGCAAGTGACATTTTTCGTTGAATATTTTGTTGCTTTATAATTCGTACTTTCGGTAGAGTACGTTGTTTTTCGTTGATTCTGGACACAACTCCTACTTTCGTAACTTTTTTTGGGTTTGTTGATTCGTAATTTTCCGTGTCTCTCTCACAACGACGCTGCCTATTATGCCTAATGTGCTTCGAATGGATTTGTACTTTTCTAAATACATTGCGGTTATTTGTAACGATTCGAAATCTCGTATTTTACTTTCGTTTTTTACATGCGGCTATAGGCTCCGCCCCTGTACACCATTTTGAGAGGGTTCAGCACGGTGAGGGAGAAGCAGAGAGCAGAGCAGAGTGAGTGTTATTGTGCTTCGAATGGATTCGAAATCTCGTATTTTACTTTCGCTTTTTCATGCGGCTATAGCCTCCGCCCCCTGTACACCATTTTGAGAGGGAGTTCAGCATGGTGAGGGAGAAGCAGAGAGCAGAGTGAGTGTTATTGTGCTTCGAATGGATTCGTACATTCGTAACTTTTTTCATAACGAATTATGCCGAAGACCTTCGGGCATTCGCTATTTTGCGGTATAATTTATTTCGGATTCGGTTTTATTCGTAATTGCTCTGTTCGGAAATTCGAATGCTTCCGAATGTCCGAAAGTTGCTAAATTCGGACGAATTTCGATTCGTTACGAAACGAATTGCACAAGCCTACTAGTCACCATCCCAGATCACTCGTTCAGGGCATCCCAGTAGGACAGTTCCTCCGAACCAGAAGGAACTGCTCAAACGAGGATGACTTTAAGGTGGAGGCACAATCACTATATGGCAGATTCCGGGAAGGGGGTACTCTCATGGCTGCATACGTAAGGCGAAAAAAAGAGCCTACCTAACTGACAGGAAAGACCTTCTGGAAAAGAGGAGGACTGGTTATCCAAGAACCCAAAAATCACAGAAAACCCTGATTCAGATAATCACCAAGTATGGGGAACAATGGAAACAAGTTAAAAGCATCCTAAACCAGCACTGGCATATACTGTCGGATGCACCCATACTGGGAGGTATTGTCGGGGACCGTCCTCTTCTAACTGCCAGAAGGTCCTCCAATCTCAAAGACTGCCTTGTACATTCTGAATATCAGAGAACCCCCAAAACAAACTGGCTCACGGATTTACCACCTCTCAAAGGCATGTATCCCTGTGGTAGATGCACTGTCTGCAAATTTATTGACAAGACTCATGTGTTCGCCTGCTCTGATGGCACAAAGCAATTAAAAATTAACAGATTTATTAACTGCTCTACTACACGTGTAATATACATGTTGACTTGCCACTGTGGCATGATATATGTGGGCAAAACCAAACGCCAGCTCAAGGTCAGACTAGGCAAACACATCCAAAGTATTGTCAAAAAGGATGATGACCGCCCGATATCCCTGCATTTTATTAAATGCCATGGAGGCAAACCTGACGGCCTCACCTGTAAAGGGATCTACAGACTTAATCTACCCCCCAGAAGAGGGGATTTTGATATAATGTTATATCAGAAAGAAAGAATGTGGATATACAATTTAAAAAGTATGCAGCCGAGAGGACTTAACAATGAATTTAACTTGTCAGTGTTTTTGGAACAATAGTTGCCACTCTAGGTCCACAATCCTGACTTGATTTATCTGTCTGTCCCCTCTAGACTTAGCCATTACTGATAAGTTTGTATCTTTGTTAACAATATACTGCCAAACATAGGGAATGCACTCACAGAAATTATCTGCATTGTGACATCAAAGTGCGCTCTGTGACAAGTTGTATCTAAGTCCTATGTGAATAAGTAGATCACTGCGTTAGAGTGTGGTTCTGGGGAAACGGTATAAAATCACTCGGGCGGGTACTGACAGGGTCCACTGCCAAGGCTTTTGTGAGAAGAACTTAATGCATACCCTAATCCCCGCATTATGGTAGTAACGAGTCATTATATTGGGTATACTATGATACTGGCGGGGCATCTAACTCTTAATTAACTGGTCCACCAATTAATAAAAATTAATTCCCAAAATGTGTTTATTTTTACCAGGTCTTTCCCTAATTAGTACCCCAGCATCCAACAGGTCCTTGAAGATCCCTTGATATTGAAACGTGGGGTGATAATATCTAGACATGTGCATTCGTTTTCGTCCGAATGCATTTTCGTCTGAATTTCAGGTATTTTCGTTATTGTTTTAACAAACTAAAACGAAGGCACAGAATCCGAAAACTGAAAGATCCGACATAAACAAATGCTTTATTTTCGTTTTCGTTGTGACAACAGTTCGATATAGATAGGAGATTCGACGTGACGCTGACAATAACAATCTGTGTCTATCAAACCTGTGGTCGAATGTGCCTAACCTTAACTCTATTAGTCCAAGATTATTCTACATAGAGAGAAAAGATTCGACATAGAGAGAAAAGATTCGACATTATAGAGAGAAAAGATTTGACATTATAGAGAGAAAAGATTCGACATTATAGAGAGAAAAGATTCGACATTATAGAGAGAAAAGATTCGACATAGAGAGAAAAGATCGCTGCTGGAATTGGGTGGGGGAAGTAAAATTAAAATAATGATGATGATGAATGTTATTGGCTGATTGTAACCAAAGAGGAGGAGCAGTAAAATAGCTAGAACTAACTTCAACATGAACGACGAAGATTCGACAAAGCATCGAAAAACATACAAACGTCGAATCTGTCATTGAAGGCTTATGGTGTCTGTCGAAAGTTAGAAGATTCGACGGTGCAGCTAAACTGTACGACGCTGCAATCGTACATTTCCGGTCAAATGCATCCGCCCATAGGCTATAGAAGAATTCTAATGTTGGTTGACTAGTAATAGTAATTAATAAATATAATTATTACTAGTCATACAACATATACTACTATAGCTTGTAGGCGGAACATTCGACCGGAAATGTATGATTGCAGCGTCGTACAGTTTCGCTGATCCGTCAAATCTTCTTTGAACATTCGACAGACACCATAAGCCTTCAATGACAGATTCTACCTTAATTAATTCAGATTTTCAGACGAATGCAATTTCTAACGAAAAACTAAATAAATAAAAACGAATTTCGGGAGTAACTAAATAAATTTATTTTTCGGACGAAAACGAAATTCCGAAACAAAATATTTCAGTGTGCACATGTCTAATAATATCTGGAAAGATCTGAATATGATACGGTACTATGTTGTGTTGTGGGAACTCCCTCTTGTCTAGTCTGTCTGCACTATATGTTGAATGTCTGTGCGCTTGATGTCTCAGTTTCCATGGTACCCCAGGTAGTGGTAATTGCTGTTTAACACTTGAGGGTACTTAAAGACAGATAGCAAGCTTCTGCGTACGCTCTGATAAAGCTTGGAAACAAGCGAAACACGTAAGAATCACGCCTACTGTGGTGAGGACAAGGACTTGCCATCCACCCAGCCAACAGCAGGATTTACCCAAACCTTTCCCCCTGCTCAGTCTCCAGCCAGCGCGGAGAGGATACCACATTGCACGCTGCTCCTGGCCATCCTAAATTCACTGGGAACAGCAGAATACTCGGAACTTGGATCCCCTGACCATGTCTGACCCGAACACATGCTAACTGCTACACACTGCACTTCCACCAGAGAAATCATTTGGAAACTGCCAGCATCTGAACAAGTGTCGCCTTGATAACACATGGACAGAGAAATGAAAGGAGAGTGACTAGACAAGACTGCAAATGGTGAGCTGTTTTTATCCCGATTAATCTTGTTGGGGTGTATACATGTGTGACACCGTCTGGTTCTTTAGTCTGTCACCACAAAATCTCACTCTCAGTGGGTCCTTTCCGTACAACTACTTGCTTCATATACCCTGAGGGGTTAACCTATTATAGCAGTGTGTACTATTGTGGTGTCTTTCCCCTTCCACTCCGCTTAATTGTTCGGCTTGGACTTATGAACATATTGTAATATATGAACTGTGCTTTACCGGACTGTTAGCAACAATACCCAACCAATTGTCTGAGCCCCAACCTATTTATATATTTTTTTTACTATAAGAAGACTTTTTTTTAAATTTGCGGGCTTGATATCTGGATTACTGTATTGCTCCTGCAGGAGGGTTTGAAAGCTGTTTGTCTGCTGTGGTAGCCACCTGTGTCCTCATTTAGACTAGAGTCTAATTTTAATTAGTGTGGTGGAGGTCCGTGTATCTACTTAAAATTATAAAAGTATGATTTTATATGTGGATAATTAATAAATATTTGTAGTCTCATCCGGCTGTTCCTCCTTGAAGAATTTCTTTTAAACTTTCTTTTTTCAATTTTTGTACTTTTGTGACTTGTTGGTAAATAAATTGTTAATGATTTTCTTGTTACATAGTCCCTACTTTCACTGATAATTTTATTGTGCTAAAAAAATCTCTACATAGGGGTTAACTGCTCTCAGGAATTTAATGAAGTCTGTGTGGTTATATCTATTATTCTATTTTATGCTAATTAGCATGCCAAAATGCTGGAGGCACTGTCGTATATCGATTAATAAATTATCAATATTGCTGTCTTAAATTAATTGTTCATACTTCCTGACAATAGACACATTGATAGTAATCAGTTAGTTTCAGATTTAGAAATTTTATAAATTGATTATAGCTCATGAAGCATGTTATACAATGCCATTAATGATTTCAGAAATAAAGTGAATATAAACCCTAATAATCAACTTCTCTGTTTAACAAAAAAAAAGTTTATTCTGCCAGAAATCCAGTGAACTGATAACTTTCTATGCTCTCTGCCATGTGGTGAGCTGGTATTCGTGGTGAAAATCAATCAAGTGAGAATTGTCATGTGCAGGTTGTCCTGTTTGGGTAAGCAAGGCATCATTTATTGTGATTCATGATGGATTTACACTGCAAAATTACGTTATTTATGATACCCCTTACTCATTCACGTGGGTAGCCACATATCTGAGGGCCCACTTTTTCTAAAGTGGCTTCCAGATTCCAATAAATGTCCCACGTGAACTTCGACATCCACTGGTCCAGAGATGTGGGTACTCTTGCTGCCCTTACCTTAATGCCGCGTACACACGACTGTTTTTCATGACAAGAAAAATGCAATTTTTTAATTTGGTCATTAAAAACGATCTTGTGTAGGCTCCAGAGCATTTTTCGCGACGTGATGAACTTTTAATATTGGGACACTTACCTGTCCTGGAGTCCAGTGACGTCCGCAGCAGAGGACGAGCAATCGCTCGTCACTCTGCTGCCCCCACCGCCATCCTCGGTGAGGGAACCAGGAAGTGAAGCCATGCGGCTTCCCGCAGATTTCCCGCAGAGAGGACTCCCGGAATTGGGTGCAAATACCTGTCTTAGACAGGTATCTGCACCCACCTCCCCCCTGAAAGGTGTCAATTGTGACACCGGAGGGGGGGGGGGGGTCCGATGAGTGGAAGTTCCACTTTAGGGCGGAGCTCTGCTTTAACCTTCCAAATAAAATATGTCTCATGATATAAATATACAGCAACATCAATCACATCATTGAGCGATGTAGATCCATTAAATGAATAGGTAAGGATTCCTGTGCTATTATGAAGATAATAATAAACAATAAACCATTTTAACAGCTGCGAACACCGAAAAAAGGGTCAGTCTATACCCATAAGTAAAATAGATATAAATAAGTGGTGCTGCGCTGTTAAAAATAAGATCAGACTATGATACTACACACCATGTAGGGGTATCGACAATGGTAAACAATAAGTGCTAAAAATATTGCTGTAAATAAATAAATATAGAACTCCAATCTCCTAAATGTGCAAATAAGGTGTACACTCTCCAAATGAGTATAGTAAACAAGTGACTTGTCCTTTAAAGTGCAAAAAATATTTGTGCAAAAAAGTGCAAAAAAGAAGTGATCAGTTTTCTTCCGTGCAATAAATGCAAAGTGCAAACAAATTATTTCAATTTCTCTTCTCCAGTGCAAAACCACAAATGTGCAAAGTGCAAAGGAATTATTTTCTCCTGTTCTGTGAAAAACACACTCTAGTGAAGATGGCCTCTTACCTTGCGGTTATAAGGCAACTGCATGTGTATATGGTAATGACACTCTGTGTTCCCCTTCCTTACTTCTTACTAGTGGGCTCCCAGAACAGCAGCGTGGATCTATTGTTACTAGTGATCTTTTCTCTCCCAGCGAATATGGTAAGGGAAGAAGAAGGGGGAAGGATTCCGGATAGTGTAGTATTTTAAAAGAATATATTTTATTTCTTAAAAACTAAAAACATACTCATCAGGGTATAATCCCCTTATTAAGTCACGTGACTGTGACGACACGCGTAGGGACGGACAGGCACTGAAAGTGACGCGAACAGACAAGCTCCCCGCTCGCTGATTTTTTTTGCATCTGCACAATGTGAGTATGTTTTTCGTTTTTAAGCGATAAAATATATTCTTTTAAAATACTACACTATCCGGAAACCTTCCCCCTTCTTCTTCCCTTACCATATTCGCTGGGAGAGAAAAGATCACTGGTAACAATAGATCCACGCTACTGCTCTGGGAGCCCACCAGTAAGAAGGAAGGGGAACACAGAGTGTCATTACCATATACACATGCAGTTGCCTCATAACCGCAAAGTAAGAGGCCAGTAACCACCTCTTCAGGCACTGTCAACTCACCTGGCTGCAGCTGTCCCTTTCACTAGCCCTCCAGGCTAACTCTCCACACCAGTCCACTGGACTGACTCTTCACCAGCTCACCTGGCTGACTCTCATGAGATTTCTAGGGAAAGGCTGAAGACTTAAGCACGCTGCTGTCTTCAAGGGAGAGTGGCAGTCTCCCACCTTTGTTCGTCCCCACAGTTCTGCACTACTCACTCTCTCCTCTCTCTTGCTCCTGTGCCTCTGGGAAGACTTTCACCTTTATGTTTTTGCAGGATCCTTCCAGTACCTGAGCCCTGGCCTAAGGCAGGACACCCCCCCCAGACTAGGGGGCACCCCTGAGGGCCACCAACATCCTCCTCAACACTGTATCTCCATCTTCCACCTGACTGCCCCTGCTGGCATGGCCCATGTCTATTTATGGAGTGGTCTCAGCCCCCTGCCAACCTACCTCTGAGGATTGGCTGAGGCTCCATAAATATTCAAGGCAGCGCCTCATAACCTCCACTCTCTAATTATAGAAGATTCTCAAACCTTTTAGACCAGAGGGAGGCACCAGAGAGCTGACAGGATGAATCACCCAGCCCTGAACCCCAGTAAACCCTGACCCAGATTCCATAGCTCAGGCTTAGCCCTGAGCTAAACTATAATTTTCCTACTCTCACTTCTAGCACACACTAGAGGGTGGTATATTTAAATGATGTGGAGCGTTTCTGTTTAGCTTGCCATAGTAACTACCCAGAAAGTGAGGCTCGATCTGAGGTGATGATGATGCCGCTGCCTTCCATCACTCAGTGGGTCAGTCAATCCACTAGGGCAATCCAGTATGGAGTACTCAACTGTATTATTCACTGAGAGCCCCTCCACATATAACGTCTACTTGATGAGACTGCTGTAACACAGTTTCCAACTGCAAAGCATGAGTACAGTAAATGTACTACCTCTGAGGGTGCTTATATATGCACAAAGCATGTAGAGATTTGAAAAGATTCCTTCTGAGCAGAGGAGGTTTCTAAAGTAAAGAAATTCAAAAGGCTTTTGTAAAGGAAGTTGAAAGGTAATCTCTGAGCAAAATCATGGATAAGGCTAGTTGGATATCTTTTATTTATTCATATCTGATCAAGTAAAGTGATTCAAACCCAAGAACAAAAATGTAATATATTTCTGCTTACCAGTCCTTTGATGTGGTGACTTTAACCACTTAAGCCCCGGACCATTACGCAGCTTAATGACCAGAGGTGATTTCACAATTTGGCACTGCGCTGCTTTAACTGGAAATTGTGCGGACATGCAATGTTGTACCCAAACGAAATTTGCGTCCTTTTCTTCCCACAAATAGAGCTCTCTTTAATGGTATTTGATTGCCTCTGCGATTTTTTTTTGGCGATATAAACGGAAAAAGACTGAAAATTTTGAAAAAAAATTATATTTTCTACTTTTTGTTATAAGAAAAATCAAATAAACTAAATTGTTGTCATACATTTAGGCCAAAATGTATTCAGCCACATGTCTTTAGTAAAAAAAATGTCAATAAGCGTATATTTATTGGTTTGCGCAAAAGTTATAGCGTCTACAAACTAGGGTACATTTTCTGGAATTTACACAGCTTTTAATTTATGACTGCCTATCTCATTTCTTGAGGTGCTAAAATGGCAGGGCAGTACAAAACCCCCCAAATGACACCATTTTGGAAAGTAGACACCCCGAGGAAATTGCTAAGAGGCATGTTGAGCCCATTGAATATTTTTTTTTTGTCCCAAGTGATTGAATAATGACAAAAAAAAATAAAAAATTACAAAAAGTTGTCACTAAATGATATATTGCTCACACATGCCATGGTTATATGTGGAATTGCACCCCAAAATACATTTTGCTGCTTCTCCTGAGTACGGGGATACCACATGTGTTGGACTTTTTAGGAGCCTAGCCGCGTACGGGACCCCGAAAACCAAGCACCGCCTTAAGGATTTCTAAGGGCACAAATTTTTGATTTCACTCCTCACTACCTATCTAACTACCTAAATAACTAACTGGCTAACCAGTGTCACCAGTAACACTTATACGGTGATCACTGGTGAAAGGGTTAACTAGGGGCAATTAAGGGGTTAAACCTTTATTAGGTAATATATGGGGGAACCTGACGCTATAAAAACCTGCGGCGAACCTAAAAAAAATAACTGGCTACCTATCGGCATCACCGACACTAAGACAGCGATCAGAAAAACGATCGCTTAGTGACACTGGCAAAAGGGGGTGAAAGGGTTAGCTGGGGGGGTGATCAAAGGGTTAAACCTTTATTAGGTAATATATGGGGGTACCTGACGCTATAAAAACCTGCGGCGAACCTAAAAAAAATAACTGGCTACCTATCGGCATCACCGACACTAAGACAGCGATCAGAAAAACGATCGCTTAGTGACACTGGCAAAAGGGGGTGTAAGGGTTACCTGGGGGGGCGATCAAGGGGTTAAACCTTTATTAGGTAATATATGGGGGTACCCGACACTATAAAAACCTGCGGCGAACCTAAAAAAAATAACTGGCTACCTATCGGCATCACCGATACCAAGACAGCGATCAGAAAAACGATCGCTTAGTGACAGCGGTGAAAGGGTTACCTGGGGGGCGATCAAGGGGTTAAATCTTTATTAGGGGGGTTAGGGGGCTACACTGGACCTAAACCTGACACTTTTACAGTCACAAATGTCGCTGATTGCAGTGATCAGTAAATAAATGGTCACTGCAATCAGTGACACTGTGACTGGGGGGTGATCTGGGGTGTCTGGGGGGGCCTGGGGGGGCCTGGGGGGGCGATCGTGTGCCTATGTGTCCTGGTGTCAGTGTGCTGTTTAGTGCACTAACCTGATGTCTTCTCTCATGCGGCGCTCTGTATATGTGAGCGCCGCATGAGAGATGAAATCACTTCCTCCTGCCTGTGTAAACATTACACAAGCAGAGGAAGCTTTTCATTCGCCGGGAGCGATCGCGAGGGGGTGGCCAGAATCGAATGGCGGCCCCCTCATCATGGATCGCTCCCGACGCGATTCCGGCCGCTCACTGTACCGGAGGGGGGTCCGATCAGACCCCCCACCCATACGAAGGCAGGCACGTACAGGTACGTGATTGTGCCTGTCCGTGCCATTCTGCCGACGTATATATACAGTGGGCGGTCGTTAAGTGGTTAATAGTTAATTTTTAAGACTTTTTAATCCATAAAATTCTCATTTGTAAATAATAAATATAAACATCTCTGTCTTCAGGACTCGAGCAATACCGTATATCAAAAAACAATTCCCCCCTTTACCTTTGAAAGGGTGACAAAACCACATAAAGTGCCTCGACAAGGGTTAGGGGGAGTGGGGAGCTTGTTGCTGTAATCTGACCAGCTGTGAGGAAATTCCTTCATGGGACCCCTTTTATATAGCCTTGCCCCAATTCTAGAATATTCCCTCCAGACATGTGACCTTATGCACCTTCCCGATTGGATAAATGACCTTCCCTCATAACTTGCCCTATTTTCCCCTTGACTTACTGTACCTATTTCTTAAAGTGACGTGGCTCCTTTTTTTTATTTTTATGAATTAAATAAATGACTATCTATCCGGGGGCATCCACATGTCCATGCGGTTCAGGCCATATTCTTTAGCCCTCTCAGTCTATGGAAATGTAGGATACACCGTTCCCTCCTTAAATAACCACTTTACTTAATAAATAACTACGCTCACAACCTTCTTGGAGTAAAAAGGCACTTTTATTGGTGTCAAATGTAAATAAATTAAATTCAATCAATCATTTTATTAATCCATAAAATTCTCACTTGTAAATAATAAATATAAACAGCTCAGTCTTCAGGACTCGAGCAATACCGTATACCAAAAAACAAGTCCCCACCAGCCGGGCTTAAATTATCAAGCCCGGCCAACCCCACTGCCAAGGCCAATTCGATACTGTTCTGCATTCCCACATTGAAAATGTCTAAACCTATATCTGACAGATGGACTTTATCTGTCCTGTATAGGCCCTCATAACCTCCTCCTAAATCCCTGTGTCTATATGAAAAACCACGATAAGCGGCATTAATTTTTCCATGTATCTGTTTACCCGACGCTTGATTTTTTCAATACTTTTAAATTGAGCGTTTTGAAGCCATATCAGTCTTGGGATTATTTCAGAAAATATTATGTTTGTTTTCGGGGAGGATAACTTGAAAGTATTTAGGTCACGTTTCATCCCGAACATAAGGTCTAAGGTCTTTGCTCTACCTACATCATTTCCCCCCAAGTGTACTATTAGGATATCTGGGGCTGGCCACACTTCTAACAATCTGGAAAGATAAAACGATAAATTTAACCATTTCAAACCACAAATTCCTTTCCATAACACTTGAAATTTCAGAAGATCCATTGACAGATTAGGTGTATAACAACGTAAACTGGATCTTTTGTTGGCCCAAAATATAAAAGAGTGGCCCAGTATCCAAATCGTTCTTCTCTTACCTATAAAAGAAATTAAAGAGAGAGATCAGGTCTTACATAAATGTTAAAGCGCTGAGAATCCCATCTTCCTATTCTTTTAATTTTTTGTTGCGTCAAGGCCCATTTTTGCCGCTTCGGTTGCTGCACCGATCCCAAAAGAGTGGGATGTGTAATTGAAATCATGTAGCCCTAACTTCAACATGCATTTTTTGAGAACCATGTTAAATTGATATCCCGTAAGGGGCGACCCATCCAAATGAACCAGAAAATGGCCTTCACCGGATGGTCTAATTGCCATGTACTCATTTACCGTTTTCAGTGGACAAATTTCCTTTGCTCCGCAACTATAAAGAGTTATCCATACTCCCTTTCCCAATTTGTCTGTTTTGGAATGTGCAATAAATATATTAAGTCCTGCCCTGTGAGCCAATACATGATTAGCCAACAGGCCAGACGCTGATTTTTTGTTTCTGGGTAACAATTCCGATATCCTCATAGCTCCAAAAAATGCTAATACAAAAGTGGTTTTAAATAACATAAACTCAAAACCAGAGAAACATACCAATTTTGTAACTGATTTCCCTCTACCCCTTTTTCCCAGTTTTCCACACGCCCAGTCAGGTCTACTTACCATTTGCCTGATCCAGTAACAGTCATCACTATCCACATCTTAATTCATTGAGTTCAATCAGCCTAGCTCACATTAGAAGGACGAATCATAATCCAATTTATTCATCTTATGGACTTGATATCTTGCTTGTTCCTGTTGACACCGAATGTTAAGCTAAATACCAAGGTTAATTGAGAATTTGTTTATGTTTATACATTATCTTATGTTTTCTTCCTTATTTCTTTTTATTATAATTTTTACATTCCTTGCTTGGTGCCCAGTTCACGCTCACAGTTAGTACCCAAAAGGTGTGGGCGGGGAATGGACACCAAGACACCCTGTTGCCACTAAATATTGTACGAGTTATCAATCTATTAACACGTTATGTAACTTAGACCTAAGTAATGTTACAACTGTTTGCAGAAAACCTAATATGGACATTCAGATGTATGTCTTCATAAAATCTCAATAAACTTTAAGTTAAAAAAAATATATACCAGATATCTAAGTAATTTAACTACCAGTGGGGATTTTGTTGATAAGCAATTTACTGCGTATATTACTCCCTTATTATCAGTATTAAATAATATTCTTTTATTGGCAAATTTTTTCCCCCATATTTCCAATTCCACCACCAACGGGAATAGTTCCAGTAGAACTATGCTCTTGGTGGCTTTTATTTGAATCCATCTTTCCAACCATTTGCTGCAACACCAGTGATTGCCCCAAATTGCCGAAAAACCAAGCGATGCAGCCGCATCCGTGTATAATTCCATCTCTGATGAGCATACAAACTCTGATTGAAAAAATGAATGGCCATTATATAAGTCAAAATTTTTTAACCATACCAGGAGGTCTTCCTTAACCACTTAAGCCCCGGACCATTTTGTAGCTAAAGGACCAGACGTGTTTTCAGAATTTGGCACTGCACTGCTTTAACTGTAAATTGTGCGGACATGCAATGTTGTACCGAAACGAAATTTGCGTCCTCTTCTTCCCACAAATAGAGCTTTCTTTTAATGGTATTTGATTGCCTCTGCGATTTAAATTTTTTGCAATATAAATGGAAAAAGACTGAAAATTTTGAAAAAAAATTATATTTTCTACTTTTTGTTATAAGAAAAATCGAATAAACTCAATTTTAGTCATACATTTAGGCCAAAATGTATTCAGCCACATGTCTTTAGTAAAAAAAATGTCAATAAGCGTATATTTATTGGATTGCGCAAAAGTTATAGCGTCTACAAACTAGGGTACATTTTCTGGAATTTACACAGCTTTTAATTTATGACTGCCTATCTCATTTCTTGAGGTGCTAAAATGGCAGGGCAGTACAAAACCCCCCCAAATGACCCCATTTTGGAAAGTAGACATCCCAAGGAAATTGCTGAGAGGCATGTTGAGCCCATTGAATATTTTTTTTTTGTCTCAAGTGATTGAGTAATGACTAAAAAAAAGAAAAAAAAATTACAAAAAGTTGTCACTAAATGATATATTGCTCACACATGCCATGGTTATATGTGGAATTGCACCCCAAAATAAATTTTGCTGCTTCTCCTGAGTACCGGGATACCACATGTGTGGGACTTTTTAGGAGCCTAGCCGCGTACGGGCCCCCGAAAACCAAGCACCGCCTTCAGGATTTCTAAGGGCGCAAATTTTTGATTTCACTTCTCACTACCTAACACAGTTTCAAAGGCCATAAAATGCCAAGATAGTACAAAACCCCCACAAATGACCCCATTTTAGAAAGTAGACACCCTAAGGAAATTGCTGAGAGGCATGTTGAGCCCATTGAATTTTTTTTTTCTTGTCCCAAGTGATTGAATAATGACAAAAAAAATAAAAAATTACAAAAAGTTGTCACTAAATGATATATTGCTCACACATGCCATGGTTATATGTGGAATTGCACCCCAAAATGCATTTTGGTGCTTCTCCTGAGTACGGGGATACCACATGTGTGGGACTTTTTAGGAGCCTAGCCGCGTACGGGGCCCCGAAAACCAAGCACCGCCTTCAGGATTTCTAAGGGCACAAATTTTTGATTTCACTCCTCACTACCTATCACAGTTTTGAAGGCCATAAAATGCCAAAATAGCACCAAAACCCCCCAAATGACCCCATTTTGGAAAGAAGACACCCCAAGCTATTTGCTGAGAGGCATGTTGAGTATTTTACAGCTCTAATTTATTTTTGAAAATTAAGAAAGAAATCATTTTTTTTTTCCAATTTTCAAAACTTTTTGACAAAAAGCGAGATCTGCAAAATACTCACCATACCTCTCAACAAATATCTTGGGGTGTCTACTTTCCAAAATGGGGTCATTTGGGGGGGTTTTGTGCCATCTGGGCATTCCATGGCCTCCGAAACTGTGATAGGCAGTGAGAAGTGAAATCAAAAATTGACACCCTTAGAAAGCCTGAAGGCAGTGATTGGTTTTTGGGGTCCCGTACGTGGCTAGGCTCCCAAAAAGTCTCACACATGTGGTATCCCCGTACTCAGGAGAAGCAACAGAATGTATTTTGGGGTGTAATTCCACATTTTCCCATGGCATGTTTGAGAAATATATCATTTAGTAACAACTTTGTGCAAAAAAAATAAATTGTCTTTTTTCCGCAACTTGTGTCAACATATAAAATATTCAATGGACTCGACATGCCTCTCAGTATATAGCTTGGGGTGTCTACTTTCCAAAATGGGGTCATTTGGGGGGGGGTTTGAACTGTTCTGGTATTTTATACACAACATTAGGAAGCTTACATCCACTCTTCTAACCACTTGAAGACAAAGCCCTTTCTGACACTTTTTGTTTACATGAAAACATTTTTTTTTTGCAAGAAAATTATGTTGAACCCCAAAACATTATATATTTTTTTAAAGCAAAGGCCCTACAGATTAAAATAGTGGGTGTTGCATTTTTTTTTCCACACAGTATTTGCGCAGCGATTTTTCAAACGCATTTTTTGGGGGAAAAATACACTTTTTTAAATTTTAATGCACTAAAACACACTATATTGCCTAAATGTTTGATGAAATAAAAAAGATCATCTTAGGCCGAGTACATAGATACCAAACACGACATGCTTTAAAATTTCGCACAAACGCGCATTGGCGACAAACTACATACATTTTTAAAAGCCTTTAAAAGCCTTTACAGGTTACCACGTTAGATTTACAGAGGAGGTCTACTGCTAAAATTACTGCCTTCGATCTGACCTTCGCGGTGATACCTCACATGCATGGTGCAATTGCTGTTTACATATGACGCCAGACCCACGCTTGCGTTCGCCATTGCGCAAGAGCAGGGCAGGACAGGGGTGCTTTTTTTTTTTATCATTAATTTTGCTTTTTTATTTTATTTTTAAACTGTTCCTTCCATATTTTTTTTTTTTATCATTTTTATTGTTATCTCAGGGAATGTAAATATCCCCTATGATAGCAATAGATAGTGACAGGTACTCTTTTTTTGAAAAAACTGGGGTCTATTAGACCCTAGATCTTTCCTCTGCCCTCAAAGCATCTGACCACACCAAGATCGGTGTGATAAAATGCTTTCCCAATTTCCCAATGGCGCTTTTTATATCCGGGGGGGACATTCCCTCCCACTGCTTGTAAAAGCAGTCCAGAGGCTAATTAGCCACTAGGATTGCTTTTACATGAAAGCCGGCTGTTGGCTGAAAAGAATGATACCAAGATAATACCTAAACCCGCAGGCATCAATCTGGTATAACCATTCAAAGTCCAGCAACATACCAGTACGTTGCTGGTCCTTGTTGGACATGTATTGTAATCTTTTTTTTCATGCAGCCTGTTGGCTGAACGAAAAAAAAAGATTGATCGGTGGGTATGCCCACCATTAGAATACCGCCCTTCATCCACCCACTTCTAATGATGGGCATACATGCACCATTTATATATGCCGAAGCATGGGGGCATCTTCCCGCAAAAGTTATGCCGCGTACACATGGTCAGACTTTTCCACGGGCAAGCATCCGTCGTAATTTTGACCGTATGTACGCGGCATTAGGAGCAAAATCGCTCCTCCGCCCCTGCTGCCCCAATGCTTCAGCATATATGCTTTTTTTTTTTAACTGTGGTGGTGAAATTACCTCCTACAGCACTGGAGTCGCAGGGATCAGGCCTGTCTCTGCGAACGTTGCAGTTATGTGTGTTGTGTTTAGCAAGTGACAGCGATCGATCGATACTGCACTTGGGTGGCCTGGGCTGGACAGAGGGGCAAAACGCAGGTGCTAGCAGGTATCTGGGCTGATCCCGCTAACATTGCGTTTTTTGGAACCCTAAACTGCTGGGGACGCTAGTATAGATCTGATCAGATCAGATATTGATCTGTTCAGATACTATACCACTAAGGGAGGTGTATGCTTCACGCGTGGGTGTTGGCATTACTGGCACTAACCTGACGCTGCCTGGGGTGTGACGCAGGGTTAACTAGGGGCAATTAGGGGGTTAAAATTTAAAATATTAGATAATATATGGGGGTACCTGACGCTATAAAAACCTGCGGCGAACCTAAAAAAAAAACTGACTATCTATCGGCACCAGCATAACTAATACAGCGTTTAGAAAAACGATCGCTTAGTGACACTGGCAAAAGGGAGTGAAAGGGTTACCTGGGGGGGGCGATCAAGGGGTTAAAGCTTTATTAGGTAATATATGGGGGTACCCGACGCTATAAAAACCTGCGGCGAACCTAAAAAAAATAACTGGCTACCTATCGGCATCACCGACAATAAGACAGCGATCAGAAAAACGATCGCTTAGCGACAGTGGTGATAGGGGGTGAAAGGGTTACCTGGGGGGCGATCAAGGGGGTTAAACCTTTATTACGTAATATATGGGGCTACCTGACGCTATAAAAACCTGCGGCGAACCTAAAAAAAATAACTGGCTACCTATCGGCATCACCGACAATAAGACAGCGATCAGAAAAACGATTGCTTAGCGACAGTGGTGATAGGGGGTGAAAGGGTTACCTGGGGGGCGATCAAGGGGGTTAAACCTTTATTAGGTAATATATGAGAGTACCTGACGCTATAAAAACCTGTGGCGAACCTAAAAAAAATAACTGGCTACCGATCGGCATCACCGACAATAAAACAGCGATCAGAAAAACGATCGCTTAGTGACAGTGGTGCTAGGGGGTGAAAGGGTTATCTGGGGGGCAATCAAGGGGGTTAAACCTTTATTAGGTAATATATGGGGGTACCTGACGCTATAAAAACCTGCGGCGAACGTAAAAAAAATAACTGGCTACCGATCGGCATCACTGACAATAAAACAGCGATCAGAAAAACGATTGCTTAGCGACAGTGGTGCTAGGGGGTGAAAGGGTTATCTGGGGGCGATCAGGGGGTTAAACCTTTATTGGGGGGGTTAGGGGGCTACACTGAACCTAAACTAAACTGTAGTGACACTTTTACAGTCACAAATGTCACTGATTGCAGTGATCAGTAAATAAATGGTCACTGCAATCAGTGACACTGTGACTGGGGGCTGGGGGGTGATCTGGGGGGGCCTGGGGGGCCATTTATGTTCCTATGTGTGCTGGTGTTAGTGTAGTGTTTGTGCACTAACCTGTGTGTCTTCTCTTGTACGTCGCTCGGTATATGTGAGCGCCGCATGAGAGATGACATCACTTCCTCTGCCTGTGTAAACATTACACAGCAGAGGAAGCTTTCTCATTCGCCAGGAGCGATCACGAGGGGGTGGCCGGAATCGAACGGCCGTCCCCTCATCCCGGATCGCTCCCGAACAATTAACGACCGCTCACTGTATAGAGGGGGGGTCCGATGGGACCCCCCAACTATACAAAGGCAATCACGTATATGTACGTGACTTTGCCTGTCGGTGCCATTCTGCCGACGTATTATTACAGTGGGCGGTCGTTAAGTGGTTAAGATCTGATGTTAGCCTAATGTGTGAAAACGGGGATTTAAGACCTGACGTAGCTATATATAGCCTTCTTGAGAATATCCTGCACACTGGCATAATGCTTGTTGCAATTGCTAATTTGCCTAATAATGATTGAAGTTCTTTCAGTAAAATCTTTTTTCTTCTTACCTTCCAAGAAATGGAAGATTTTATTTTATTTAATGGCAGCTGGAATTCCATTAATTCTGTGTCTATTTTAATACCTAAGAATTCAATGGATGTGAAAGGCAATACCATTTTTTTTACCGCAAGGGGGACACCTAATTTTTCCGTGATTAACTAAACAATTCCAGCATAAATAGACAAATTGGGGATTGGGCCGGGCCAATGAATAGGAAATCGTCCAGATAGTGTACAATACCCTTGTAACCCAATTCGAACGAAACCACCCATTGTATGAAAGATGCACATTTTTCGAAATACGCACATGAAATTGAACATCCCATTGGGATTGTCATAGTAAAATTTGTTCTCAAAGACCATGCCAAGGGAATTATAGGAAGCTGGGCTAATCGGGAGCAATCTAAACGCTGCTTTAATATCTGCTTTCGCGAGGAGCGCAGCCCTCCCAAAATCCCTCCCAAAATCTCTGATGATGCAAATTGCGTCTTCAAATGTACAGTATGAGACAGATGACAGCTCTTTGCTTATTTCTTCATTTAATGATGAGCCTATCGGGAAGGATAAATGATGTATTAAGCAAAATGATTTGTGATCCTCTAAAATTTTTAAATGGAGGAAAATTAAATGGTCCCGCTATTCTACCTTCTTCAATTTCTTTTTCTAACTTTTCCTTAAAAATATGTGGAGATTGTAATACAGATTTTAAATTGTTACGCAAATGACAACCTATAGTCCCATACCTTTAAAAACTGGCAAAGGAAAGTCCTTGGAAAAACCTTTAATTAAAAACTTGGCTGTCTCCTGGTCTGGATAAAATTCCAACCATTGTTGCATGTTTTGTAGGTTCACCGGAGTGCGCGCTTTTTGCATGGTTATCTCTTTGCCCGTGTGTGTTGGTATTCCTATTGAAACATTTAAGCAATGGGTGGAGGCCTGAGAAATTCGAGCACTCATGTTTGTACTTGCATTATCCCCCCCCATTTGCACTGGTTCTCATTGTATGAAAAGCAGTAACCCCTTTTATATGGGGACAATGCAACAGCGGGCTGTTGTCTAGGTATGGCAATTTTTGCGGCGCTATAAGGTTTAGCCATAAACCTATGTCTTTATTACCCCATTGTAAGGATGGATATATGGATAATTTTTGGCTAAAAGACTCGTCATACTGAAATCAGCCTAAACCCCCAAAGCTTCTATAAGCTTTGAGCACGTGTTCAAGGTGTTGGAAAAGGCCGCTACAGTATTCCGGGTGTTTTTCTCCTAACACACTAGCTAAATGCTAAATGCCTGTATCCAATTATGAAAAGACCTAGCCACAGGTCTACGCCTACAGTATCTTCTTCAAGTCTATCCTCAGGTTTTTTGTCAGCTTTGTTAATAAACTCTTTTGCTGAGGGCAGTAAAGACAGAATGTCAATGAACTGCCCTTTCCAAATTTTTTCTTTTACCTGACCGGATAGGTGATACCCGAGTGGTGACATTTCACAAGGCAAAATCTCCTTTAGACATGATTCAGGGACTGAAGAGTTATTAATATTCAATGAAGCTGGGAAAGTGTTAACGTTATTGGTGTTACTCGTTGAAATAGAAGAAATACTATTAGTATTAGCAACATTACCACAACTATTCCCGGATTCATTAACCCATACATTAGAGTAATTAACATTCTCATTACTATACGAGTTAATGCTTTCATTAAGTCTATCAATACAAAGCATAATATTATTCAAAACCTGTGTCAACTCACCCTGTCCACTAGATGCCGCTGTTGAATTAGTGAGCCCAGGAGAACTCAGCAGCTGCTGCTCTCTTAAGCCTCCAGTGGTCACCGTAGGAATCACTTGTTCTTGTGTATGAAGTAAACTTGAATGACTGTTGCTTAGCACTGACGCTGCTGTCTCCTCAGCCATCACAGTGGATGCTGAAATTTGAGCCCTCCTTCCTCTGTTACTGGGAGGCGACGGCGACAATGTTCTCCTTCTCCTCTTCTCTCTAAGGCTGGCTCTTCTTGTCCCCGCACTAGTGGCCGCCTCTTCTGGTGGCTCCATGGCTTGTTCCCTTGATTCTGAGGGGGGGGGACGCTGAGGTGAGCAGCGCTGATTCTGCTGCCTGATACTCGGGCTGCGGGTGACAGGTCTGCTTCTACTGTTAGATAAGGCAGGTACCTCTGCTACTGGCAGTCCTTCCACTTCTGGTGCTTGCTCCCGCCGACCTTCCTCTCCTTCCCCCAACTCCAGGCATCTTCTCAGCCATTCCTCACCTCCTCTGTCCCCTGCTCTCTCAAGCACACGTTGCATAAGAGTGTAATGGCTCAAATGAAGGGGAGCTTGTTGCTGTAATCTGACCAGCTGTGAGGAAATTCCTTCATGGGACCCCTTTATATAGCCTTGCCCCAATTCTAGAATATTCCCTCCAGACATGTGACCTTTTGCACCTTCCCGATTGGATAAATGATCTTCCCTCATAACTTGCCCTATTTTCCCCTTGACTTACTGTACCTATTTCTTAAAGTGACATGGCTTTTTTTTTGTTAAATAAATGACTATCTATCTATCCCGGGGGCATCCACATGTCCATGCTGTTCGGGCCATATTATTTAGCCCTCTCAGTCCATTCTTATTAAAACCAACATGAAAGAATTCATGCGGTCATTGTACAAATGTTTGTCGAGTCTACATGTTTCACCATAATCATGGATTCTTCAGGAGATTTTGCAAGACCTTATGTACAGTATCACTATGAATAAATAAAAAATATTTATTTTAAATAAACAAAATAAACAATGAAATAAAAACATAATACGCATAGAGACCCAATGAGGTCTAAAAATCAACATAAGTACACAACAGAAATACAATCAAATAAACATAGGTCATCTGATGAGTGAGCTCTCACCCCAAATAAAAGGCACAACTCCGGAGGACCATCAAGACCCCCAAGCAGACAGTCCAGCAAAGTATCAGTGTCATAGAGGGGATAAACCCCTTAATTGAACCTGCACAAACATAGAATCATAACTAATAATGTCCAATAAGGCACAGCAATGTTACATGTCTGATCCATTTTACCTACCCTGTTTCAGCAAACGGTTAAGGAAAGTAGAAAAAAACAATAAATTATCTTGTCACTAATAGGGATTACTTCAGAGAATAGTATGTAGCTTGATAGAAGAAAGAGGCTGTATAATCTAAAAAGACAAAGACAAAAAAAAACTACTTTCCTTAACCATTTGTTGAAACAGGGTAGGTAAAAGGGATTAGACATGTAACATTGTTATGCCTTATTGGACATTATTAGTTATGTTCAAGTTATGTTCATTAAAATAAAAAAAATTGTAATATGATTTTGTTTTCAATCTGATTAATTTACACCTTAAAACTCGAATTTCTACATCTCCCTTTGTAATATTTTCATTATGGGGAGGTGGTGCACGTGAATAAGACCTCATATCCTTGGATAAACTTTTTTTCCTTTGCACATATAATGTTATATTTTGGTAAACTCAACCTGTTTCCATTTTGTATTTGTACAGAAATATTTATGTTAATGAACAAATCCCCTATTCGGCTTTAGAACAGTTGCACAAAACTTAGATGAAAAGCAGTGAAAGGTTTTGTAAATTAATCCTTTCAGTGCTGTAGGAAAGCAAACAAGAAGACACAGAAATGAATCAGGAAAGAGAGCAGTGCTCGGATAGGTACTGCCAGGGGTAAAAACAAGAGTTCACAGCAACACAAGGCAGGAGCAAGCATCCAGGGAACTTCAATAAGCAAGAGAAAAGAGAAAAATGTACTACGAGAGAAAAAGATTACAAATATGTAGCGGACACAAACATACAATTAGTGTCAGCTTCTCAGCAGGGCTCTTCGTCATGTCACACTCTATCATTTTATATTCATGTGACTCATCTTCAAGGATGGCTATAACAGGTCCTTGAAATAGGACTTAAAAGAGGTCTTATTACTGCTTTGACTAACAAAATGAGGTTAAGCACATCAAGTACAAAGTCTACAAGACAAAGAACGGAATTCCCCAGCACAGATGTTCAGATGTGTACAGAGACCAGTTGTTCATTTAGGAACAGGAATTATTAGTACAAATACGTACAGCTGCTATGACAAAGTTCAGTTATATTACTGAAATCAGAAAGCTCAGCCGAGAGAAGTGGAGTTCACAATTTATGTGACTTTAAGGAATATCGTCTAAAAAGTCTTGATCTAATGTAAAAATATCGTTTTGGACAGGATGGAGAGGAATTAGAACATTGGGCAAGTTTTTATTTCTGTCTGGGTTCCTGTTATTGACCTTCACTCTTTCTATATGTCATGTTTACCAGTGAAACCATCACTGAAAGTGAAAATAAAATAAAAGCCCAATTGGGTTGCCTCCAGAACAGTTATAGAGGGGAAATCATCCAGTAGAGATGCTAGATCCGGTGACTCGGGTGGCAACCAGGGATTTGCCTCCTTTTTTTGGCTATAAGACACTCAGCAAAGGGAAATCTTCCCAATGTGATATGGATGGCAAAAAAAAATAAATATAGAGGTATTATCCCTCCCTTACTTTATCCAAAATGAAAAAAAAAATAAAGTTTTACTTTTAGTTCTACTATAATAGTAGTTTCAGTGACCCGGGTGAAAACCAGGGATCTGCCTCCTTTTTTGGCTATAAGACATTAAAGTGGTTGTAACCAGACAACTTGCACCTACAGGTAAGCCTAGATTAAGGCTTACCTGTAGGTGCAAGAAATATCTCCTTAACACGGTTAAGGAGATATTTGCAGAAAACACTGCACCGATGTCTATGGCGCATGCGTGATGTAGACAACGGCGCAGGCGCATGGAGCTTGCCGGTATTATCAATGGATAATGCCGGAACTGCGCGCATGCGCGGGGATCATGCCGGTCATCGCCGCTCCGGCCAGTCACAGCGCCGGAGTGGCGATACAAGGAAGACGCTCCGAGGGGACATGGCGGCGGCGGTCGGAGGGGAACGAGGAGCGCTTCGGGGACTTCGATCTAAGGTAAGTGCCACATAATAAGCTAGTATGTTATGCATACTAGCTCATTATGCCTTTTTCTTGCAGGGTTTTTTTTTACAGGAATTTTTTTTGGGGGTTTACTTCCTCTTTAAGCAAAGGGAACTCTTACCAATGTGACATGGATGGCAAAAAAAAAGATAGAGGTATATCCCTCCCTTAATTTATCCAAAATTGAAAAAAAAAAGTTTTGGCCTCTTTGCGAATGACATTCTCCTATTCCTCACCTCCCATATAACCTCTCTTCCCAACCTGTGCCACACCTTAGATGACTTTGCCAATATTTCAGGCCTCCAGGTAAACTATTCTAAGTCCCAAGCGCTAAACGTATCCCTTCAGTCTGACACCATTGCCCTCTTACAAAAGAACTTTAAATTCTAATGGAGTGACTCCTCCATTAGATATCTGGGAATTAACCTCACGGCAAAAACAAAGGCTCTCTATGCCAGTAACTATCCCCCTATGTTTAGAAAGCTGGAATCAGATCTCATATCCTGGTCCAAGAACAACCTATCATGGCCTGGGAGAATTAACTCTGTGAAGATGACGCTGCTTCCCAGGCTGTTATACCTGTTTCGCTCTCTTCCAATACCAATTAAAAAAGACCATATCAAATAATTTCAAAGCAAACTACTCAAATTCACTTGGGGAAAGGCGGGCTACAGAATCCCTCAACAAACTCTATACCTAAACAGAAAAAAGGGGGGACTGGGTTTACCCCACCTACACAAATATTACCTAGCAGCCAGAATAGCTCAAATGTTGGTAATCTACTCCAGGTATGAGAAACCGGATTGGGTATAAATAGAAAGACAGGCAGTACCTCGATTTACCCTAGACTACCTGCTCTGGAGCTCCCCGAAAACCCGCCCCTGATTATGGCCCCCACCCTTTCTCATAATTTTGCCCTCTGGGACTCTTTGTGGTCAAACCCTTCTTTGGTGTCAGCATATAAACCGTTGACCCACCTCTTTAACAATCCAGACTTCCCTCCGGGAAGGAATATTCTGGCATTTAAATGTTGGCTGGATAAGGGACTGTACCGAATCGGACACTTCTTTACAGCTGTGGGTCCTATTACCCACTGTACCAAAAAGCTTGACTTACCCACTTCTGAAATATTTAGGTTTGGACAGATTTCTCATTTCTTGCACACGATCTGGAAGGACAGGCCATGGACCAGAAGGGGAGGGTCTTGATAGTCTACTTGTCACTTACCTCTCCAACTGCTAAGTCATCCTACATGCATTCCTGGGAGTCTGATTTCCAATTCCAGTGGGACCTGGGGGTCTGGCAGACGGCAAGCTTCAACTCCTTCAAAGGCATCTTGAACACTACTTTAACCTCCCTGGCGGTATGATTCTGGAAGATTTTAGGTGCTGAAATCGGTACCATTATTTTGCATGGAAATTTGGCGTTTTACATTGAAGGCCTGTAATTCTTATGCCGCGTACAAACGATCGTTTTTAATGTCATTTTCAAAAACAATGTTTTTCTCGATTTTTCTTGTTTCCTCTCAAGCCTGTCTTGCATACACACGTTCATTAAAAAAACGCTTGAGCAAAGCGCAGTGAAGTACAACACGTACGACGGCACTATAAAGGGGAAGTTCCATTCGGATGGCGCCACCCTTTATGTTAGTAAAGTTTGTTGAGCGACGATTCGTGCTTTTCAGCCTTGTGCTTTTCAGTCCGTTACAGCGTGACAAATGTGCTATCTCCATTACGAACGCTAGTTTTACCAGAACAAGCGCTCCCGTCTCATACTTGATTCTGAGCATGCATGTTTTTTTTCCCCTCGTAAAAGCATACACACTACAGTTTTTCACGTCGCTAAAAAAATACGTGAAAAACGACGTGAAAAAATAGAGCAGGTTCTCATTTTTTTAGGCCATTTTTCACGTCGTTAAAAATGCTCTGGAGCCTACACACGATCGTTTTCAATGCCCAATTAAAAAAATGGCATTTTTAACGACGTGAAAAACGATCGTGTGTACGCGGCATTAGTAATAACTCACCTAAATCTGTCCAAACCAGAGTCTAGTAGACATCTCATGTATGATAAAGTTTGAAACACAAAATCATAAATTATAATATAAAAAATAATAACTAATAATTTAATAATAATAATACTTTTTATTCAATAAATTTTAGTAAATAATATACAGTAATCAAAAACACTGACTTTTTTTTGCTCAAACAAGGGTGCAATATTAGAAGTCATATTGCGTCAGTAAACGTCTCGGGTATGGAAAATCTTAATGCAAGGTACAGCACAAAGTCCAACGTCACAGTCGGGACAATAGAATTGGGTTTCTTTTCGGATTTTCCTTCCGGAGTCGTCACGCTTGGAGCAGCAAACAACACACATCCTTGTGGGTGCTGTCTTTTTTTCGGTAGGTGGAATGTGGTCCATAAAGTGACGACCAGTCAGGCGTTCTGGGTTCACAACGCCAGCAGCCCGACGTCCAGATCTGTTTACTGCCATTGGCGTCTGGTGCTTTAGAAAAATGAGTTCTGCAACCTTCCACACAAAGTCTGCATGAATCATAGGCCTGTCACTTTTTTTTTTCAGAAGAATGAAAGCATTCCACAGGCACTGTTCCAGAAGATGCCTGAATATTTTTTTATAATATTTTTTTTGTTGCTTCCTCATGGCAGGATAAAAGGTCATGGCCTGGTCAGCCCTGTCCACACCTCCCATGTTATTGTTGTAATCCAACACGACCTGTGGCTTCATGACATCTTTTCCACCTTTGGTATGTACCATTACAGTAGAGGTGTTGTGGATGGTATTCATAAGGCACACATTTTTTTTGTCCTGCCATTTCAGTGCCATCATTTTTCCTTTCTGCCAGGCAACTATTTCTCCTGCCCCGAGGTTTTTTTTGGCAAAGGTTGGCGGCATGTCACGCCGGTTAGGCCTAATGGTCCCATAGGCATCCGTTTTGTTCAGGAAAAGGAACTCAAAGAGTTCTGGGGACTTATAAAAATTGTCTGTGGTGACACAGTAGCCCTGGTTCAGCAATGGCTCAATCAAAGAAAGAACCAAAGCGGTTGCCATTCCAAAACTGCTGAATCAATCGCTGAATTTGGTCCCTTTCCCGGTGTACAGGACTGAATTCCAGATGTACTCAGAGCTGGATTCACACAGCATAAATGACTTTATGCCAAAACGAGGTCGCTTTGATGCGATAAACTGTATCCAGCTAAGTCGACCTTTGTAGACCATAAGACTTTCATCGATACTTATATCTCTGTCCGGCACATAGGTCTGCTGGAAATTCTTCAGAATAAGTTGGTAAATCTCCCAAATTTTTTTCAGCTTTGGAGCTGGATGAGATCTCTCAAAGTCATTATTTGCAAAATGCAAATATTTCATTATAAGCGAAAATTTGTATTCCGACATAACGGTGCCAAAAAAAGGAGTGGCCAGCAATTATTTGGTTGTGCAGTACCATTTATGCAGGGGTGTCCCCACCACTCCCTGTAGAATTATAAGGCCCAAAAACTTCCAGATGTCCTCTCTGGTTACCGGTTCCCATTTTCTGGTCCTTGAAAAGCGCTGATGAGCAAACAGATTGTCACTGACAAACTTCAGATGGGCCTGGACATGCGCTGGCTTGAGCAGGGGGACCTTGCGTGTGCTGCAGGATTTTAATCCATGATGGCGTAGTGTGTTACTAATGGTTTTCTTTGAGTCTGTGGTCCCAGCTCTCTTCAGGTCATTGATTCTTCTGGGCTGATCCCTCACCTTCCTCATGATCATTGATGCCCCACGAGGTGAGATCTTGCATGGAGCCCCAGACTGAGGGAGATTGACCGTCATCTTGAACTTCTTCCATTTTCTAATAATTGCGCCAACAGTTGTTGCTTTCTCACCAAGCTGCTTGCCTATTGTCCTGTAGCCCATCCCAGTCTTGTGCAGGTCTACAATTTTATCCCTGATGTCCTTACACAGCTCTCTGGTCTTGGCCATTGTGGAGAGGTTGGAGTCTGTTTGATTGAGTGTGTGGACAGGTGTCTTTTATACAGGTAACAAGTTTAAACAGGTGTGGTTAATACAGGTAATGAGTGGAGAACAGGAGGGCTTCTTAAAGAAAAAATAACAGGTCTGTGAGAGCCGGAATTCTTACTGGTTGGTAGGTGATTAAATACTTATGTAATGCAATATAATGCAAATTAATTATTTAAAAATCATACAATGTGATTTTCCAGATTTTTGTTTTAGAGTCCGTCTCTCCCAGTTGAAGAGTACCTATGATAAAAATTACAGACCTCTACATGCTTCGTAAGTAGGAAAACCTGCAAAATCGGCATTGTAACAAATACTTGTTCTCCCACTCTATATATATATATATATATATATATATATATATATATATATTATATAAATAAATATGTGTGTACAGTATATTATTACTCCTTCGCCTTCCACATTATATTATATATATTATATAGATAGATAATATATATACACGTCTTCATTATTATCCCCGCCTTTTATTTATTATTATTTATTGTTATCCCTCCTATTATTTTTATACACTGAAACAATTACATCTATATCATCCTTCTACCGCCCCGCCCCCGCCCCCGTGTATATATAATATAACCAATATAGTTACTTTGCTGAGTAACTAATTACTTTTTCAATGTAGTAACTGAGTTACTAACGCAATTACTTTTTGGAAGAAGTAATTTGTAACTGTAACTATGGTAATTACTTTTTTAACGTAAGATGACCAACACTGCTCATTTGTGCTTGTACCATCATCTACCCTAAATGCATCAATACATTGAGTTCATTTATCAGTAAACAGTCTTATTTCCATATATAAGCACACCACAAAGTTAAAGGTCTTTATAAGTGCTCATAGTAACTTTCATCCAACCAGGTGTGTCAGAGGGGCTGGGGTATTTTTTGGAGTCGAGGCGCAGGACCGAGAATCCAAATTACTAAGCGGCTACTTCAGGGGTAGCGTTACATGCTGCATATCCTGCCCAGGAAGTTGGGGGGGGGGAGTGTTAGGTCACAGGCACAAAACACTTTTTTTGTCCCTTGTGGGTCAATAAATCATGAGTCATTTAAATGTAAGTAGACATGTGCGGAACAAAAAAATTGGCTTAGTTTCATTTCGTTTAGATTCGTTATTTACATAAACTCATTTAATTCGTTTAACCCCTTCCTTACTGGGCACATAACCCCCTTCCTGCCCAGGCGAAATTTCAGCTTTCAGCACTGTCACGCTTTGAATGACAATTGCGCGGTCGTGCGACGTGGCTCCCAAACAAAATTGACGTCCTTTTTTTCGCACAAATAGAGCTTTCTTTTGGTGGTATTTGATCACCTCGGCGGTTTTTATTTTTTGCGCTATAAACAAAAATAGAGCGACAATTTTGAAAAAAAAGCAATATTTTTTGATTTTTGCTATAATAAATATCCCAATTTTTTTTATATATATTTTTTTTTCCTCAGTTTAGGCCGATACGTATTCTTCTACATATTTTTGGTAAAAAAAAAGTCGCAATCAGCGTTTATTGATTGGTTTGCGCAAAAGTTATAGCGTTTACAAAATAGGGGGTCGTTTTATGGCATTTTTATATATATTTTTTTTTTATTAGTAATGGTGGCGATCAGTGATTTTTTTCGTGACTGCGACATTATGGCGGACACATCGGACACTTTTGACACTAATTTGGGACCATTCACATTTATACAGCGAACAGTGCTATAAATATGCACTGATTACTGTATAAATGTGACTGGCAGGGAAGGGGTTAACACTAGGGGGCGAGGAAGGGGTTAAATGTGTTCCCTATGTGTGATTGTTACTGTGGGGGGAGGGGACTGACTGGGGGAGGTGACCGATCTGTGTCCCTATGTACAAGGGACACAGCATCAGTCTCCTCTCCCTGACAGGACATGGATCTCTGTGTTTACACACACAGATCCATGTCCTTGTCTCTGTAACCGCCGATCGGGGGTGCCTGGCGGACATCGCGGCCGCCAGGCACGCGCATCGGCATCTCAGTGATGCGCCCCCCAGTGGCCAAATAGCGGAGGCCGTATATTAACGGCCTCCCGGCATTTGACAACCACCTTGCGGCCGTATATTCTCGTACGGCGGGCGCGAGGTGGTTAATTTGATTTTGGAATTTGTTTTTGTTTTTTCGAATTATAATAGATTCATATTTTTCGAATTCCATTCAAATTTCATTCAAATCGAATTCCATTAGAATTGCATTTGAATCAAATTTATTATATTCGAAATTCAAATTTTGGAAGATGGTTATATTATTTCTATTCCATTCTATTTTATAGTTTTTTTCTATTTTCTTCTTCTATTTTCTACTCTATTCTTCTGTTTTCTATTCTATTATAATATTTTCTATTCTATTTGAATTTAAATTTATTCTATGCAAAATTGGAATTTTGGAAAACGGTTATATTATTTTATCTTTCTATTCTAGTCTATTCCATTCTTCTCTATTCTATTACTTTACTTTCTATTCTTTTCTATTCAAATTTGAATTTATTATATCCAAAATTTGAATTTCGGAAGATGTTTATATTCTTTCTATTCTATTCTATTTTATTGTTTTTTTCTATTCTATTCTATTCTTTTGTTTTCTATCCTAGACAATTCTATTCTTTTAATTTTGATTCTATTATTTTTGATTCTATTCAAATAAAATTGTATTCTATTCGAAATTCGAATGCTAGAAGATGGCTATCTTCTTTCTATTTTAATATATTCTATTCTATTTTATTTTTATTCTATTTATTCTATTCTATTCTATTCCTTTATTTTCTATTCTATTTTATTCTGTTATTTTCTATTCTATCCCCTTTTTTTCTATTCTATTTTTCTATTCTTTTTTTCTATTCTTTTATTTTCTATTTTATTCTTTCCTTTTCTTTTCTATTCTATTCCTTTATTTTCTATTCTATTTTATTCTCTGTGGAAATTCAGAATTCGATTAGAAATTTATTTATTTGACTTGAAAATGTTCGAATTCCAAAATCATCTGAAATTTTGATTCGTTATTTCGGATCAGTTAAAAATCTTTACTATTGTAATTCGGAAATTCGGATACATTCGAAATTCCTAATGACAAAAAATTCATCCAAATTTCAATTTGGAACGAAATGAACGACACATGTCTAAATGTAAGTATTTGTGCTGCACATGGTTTAAGACATTGCTGCCAAGTATCACTACGCTTGCCTATCCTCAGATTTCTTCCATCCGCAATCTAGATCCACCAGCCCTCACGTTTGTTAATCTATTGACAACAATGCAGATATTTATCAACCATAATTTAAATCTGACATTTAAAATGGTTGTAAACCACTGAAAAAAACAAAAACCTGCAAGATAAAGGCATAATGTGCTAGAATGCATCGCATACTAGCACATTATGAATTACTCACTGAATTTCTTCCCGTCCTTTACTCCAGAATCGCGGGCTTCGGCACTGTAAATGTGGCGGAACCGCAATGACGTCACTACTGCGCATTTGCGCGGGAGCCCTTGATTCCGGCAAGAAGCTCTGAAGTTCCGCCACTATACGTTGGACCTTCAGAGCGCATGCACCGCTGATGTCATCGGCTGCATGCAGGGTGAAAATCTCTTAAACCGTGCAAGTTTAGGAGATATTTATTTTACCTACAGGGGCTTACCTGTAGGTAAAAATAGCAAAGCTGGGTTTACAACTACTTTAACCACTTGCCGACCGCCGCACGAACATTTACGTCAACAGAATGGCACGGACAGGCCAATGGGCATACAGGACGGTCCCTTTAAATTTTCCGCCGTGTGGTCGCCATGTGCCGCGAGCTCTGTGACCGTGCCCACGGGGCCCGTAGACTCAATGTCTGCTGGTGTCCCGCGGGCGTGTCACGGAGCTGAAAAACGGGGAGATGTCAGTGTAAACACAACATCTCACCGTTCTTACTAGTGACATGTCACTGATCGAAGGCTCCCTCTCATCGGGAGCAGCAATCAGTGACATGTCACTCGTAGACACGCCCCCTAACAGTTAGAATCACTCTCTAGGACACACTTAACCCCTTCCCAGCCCCCTAGTGGTTAACCCCTTCACTGCCAGTCAAATTTACACAGTAATAAGTGCATTTTTATAGCACCGATCGCTGTATAAATGTGAATGGTCCCAAAATAGCGCCAAAAGTGTCCGATGTGTCCGCCATAATGTCGCAGTCATGATAAAAATCACTGATCACCGCCATTACTAGTAAAACAAAATTATTAATAAAAATGCCATAAAACTAGCCCCTATTTTGTAGATTTTTTTTTTTTTAACCAAAAATATGTAGAAGAATATGTATCATCCTAAACTGAGGGAAAAAAAAATGATATATTTTTGGGGGATATTTATTATAGCAAAAAGTAAAAAATATTGCATTTTTTTAAAAATTGTCGCTCTATTTTTGTTTATAGCGCAAAAAATAAAAACCGCATAGGTGGTCAAATACCATCAAAAGAAAGCTCTATCTGTGGGAAAAAATTACGTCAATTTTTTTTGGGAGCCACGTCGCACGACAGCGCAATTGTCAGTTAAAGTGACGCAGTGCCGAATCGCAAAAAGTGCTCTGGTCTTTGGCCAGCCAAATGGTCCGGGGCTTAAGCGGTTAAGCACATCTGTTTTACCTATACATACGTGGTTCATTATGTGGTTTATTGTGTTGATTACTATTCTACATGTCATCATCCGCCAGCGCATACACCCTCCCTCTAGTTCTAATATTTATGAATGCCAAGGGACAAAAGGAAGGCTTTCACAGCCAAGCGTATATGCATGTGCACACACAAATCCAGTATTGCAGAATAAAAAAATGATATTGGTCATAAGTATAGCATCACAATGTTGCTTCTCTATGATACACACATGGGCTGCTATAAAAAATCAATATGAATGGCACAAATGTAGCCTAGGTTAAGGAGACTGAAGACATTTTTCCTCTTAGATGCAGCAGACTCATTACACCATTCTCCTAGACTGTGCTTCTCACTTGAATGGAAACTACACTTTTGCTGCATGTGACATGTTAATTTACTATAATAGATCTACTTAAGGATCTAACTGTGGATACAATTTATGCTATTTAATCATTTAAAAAAAATATTTGCTTCCCACCCCTCTAAAGTAAGTTCTTGAAAATAAGTGTGTTATATTCTAGAAAATTCCCTTGACTCAAGGTAAAAAGTTATCTACGCATTTGATATTTTTAAACCTCTAAAGCTATTATTATATGCTGTAAATAAGGCAGTGAATAGAGATAGACTGAGCCTCAGAGATTCACTTAAAAATGGTGCGTCATACCTGAACAGTTGCCTGGCAACTGTAGCATAAAACATATTTCTTAATCTGCGTTAGTGAGTCTGATTTTGGTCACGTCAAGATATAAAAAAAAAAACTGTTTATATCACATATTACAGTGAGAACTATGAGCTGCTGCTGTGATAAGATAGTCTCTCTTTGTTTTATTTTGATACAAGGTATCATTGTCATAAACACATGTAACCTTAGAGCTTGATCTAGATATGGACTTCCATGAAAGTAGAGTAGGTATCATTTCCACCGGAGATGTTTCCTGAAGAGTGATGACATTTATCTTTAAAATGAAATGTACGATTTTAAAAAATTAGGAAAAAAAACATAAAATTTAGAAACATCACACTTGTTTCTGTATTTATAAAGTGTTAGATTTTGGGTATTATTAAATAAAATATCAATCTTTATCTCTTTCCTAAAATACTGTCATTTTAGGAGAAAGGCTAAATAAAGGTTAATTTACATTTTTCACTTACACATGTTTTCTACAACTAAAATAATTTTAAAGACTGCTCTTCTTTATTAAAGATGATCCACTTTAAGGAATTGGCACCTCTCAGAAGTCTTTAAAGCAGTGAAATAAATAAGGCCAACGCTGTTTTGTTATCTAATGTATTAGGTGTTAATGCTTATTTAAAACTGCAAATTGTGTTTGTCAACCAGTTTGCAGTGAGTGCATAGCACGTTGATTTTCTTTGTAATGAAATGATGTGTAAGGAAAACACAGAATTCCATTACAAAGGTGGTGGTGATCAACAGACTATAGCTAGTTAACAAAATATAAGCATATTCCAATATCTTTGATACAGATTTTTTGAAGTGTATGCAGCCCAAATATCTTTTGGTTAGTTTTGGATAGAGAGGGGTAGGGGTTAGAGTCCCTGACAGGTTTTAGTGTTATCCTTAGTTCTATTAGGGACATTTCCCCTCACTTCTGCAGTATTCATCCTCAATTTATGGGATTTTAAGGGCAACCCAAACACACTTTTTTTATGTAAAAAAATGTATTTATTTTTATTCTTAGTCTTTAAAACAACAAAAAAGTAATTAAATTTATAAAATCTTTTTTAACAACCATGGTTTTACATATAGACATGAACAATATACACCATAATAGCACATCTGTAATGCAACAAGTGGTATTCCCCAGCTGCTTGCTGTTCAATCCCACCACCGTACAGTAGATGGTTCCAAGAGTTGGGGATAACCAAAGTGTTTCGAAATAAAGGTACAGATAATTTCTTCTTCAAGGATTTTTTACCAACATAGAACAACTTTGTGGTGGCTGGTGCTGAAACAAACCACCCAAATCCCCCTCCCCGTTCATTTGTTTAAACGCTCCCCCCCGTCGCTCGCCCATCCGTCCATCAGCCCTGCACTTATTACCCCATCCAGGCCGCGGGCAGCTTCCCCCTGTGTCTCCTTCTCGGCGCCTCCCCCTGCTCCCAGCCAATATGAATGCTTCTCCTCTAGGCCAATCGGGTATTAAGACCCGCTTCCTGATTGGCCAGGAGGAGAAGCAGGAAGACAATAGTGAATATTAATTCGCTGTTGTCACACAACTGGATGGGCTCAGGGTGCAGTGCTCTGCACCTCAAGCGCATCCTTTTTTGAAGATAATTAGAGCCTTAAGCCGTGTACACACGATCGGTTTTACCGATGAAAACAGTCCGATGGACTTTTGTCATCGGACAAACCGATCGTGTATGGGCCCCATCAGTCTATTTTCCATCGGTGTGAAAAAAAAGAACCTGTTTTAAATTTATCCGTTGGGAAAAAAAACGATAGCAAACCGATTGCAAATTCTGATCGTCTGTGGGGAACTCCATCGGATAAAAAACCCACGCATGCTCAGACTGAATTATGAGACGGGAGCGCTCGTTCTGGTAAAACTAGTGTTCCTAATAGGGAGAGCACATTCGTCATTCTGCAAATTACTGCCTCGTTTAATGCAATGCATTGTTTTCTTCTTTATAATGGTCTTAAAAATTTTTTTTTTGCTGCAGATATTTATCCCGAGTTCTGACAAACTTATTTCTTTATTGTTTCGTGTGATCTCATGAATAATTTTATCTTTTTTTAAAGCCAGATCTCCCTCATTTTTAATTTTAATTTAGAATCAAGATCTACTTTTTTTTTTTTTTTTATTAATTTTTGTTTCTTGTGGGCTCATTTTTTTTTGTGTCAAGTTCTCACAACAACATCTTTTTTATATTTTTATACCCTCAAGGAGTTTGGTGTCCCTTGTTAATTACACATTGTCTTTATGAAATGTTATTGCTACTGGCAATAAAATCACATAGGCAAGTATTTTGCTTAAATCAAAGATCCATTTATTCTGGAAAAACAAAATAAAAATGAAGGGCAACAATTGGAAAATTAGTTGAATTTATGCAGACTTTGGACCCCAAAGGCAGACATGACTTTGATGAACAATAAAATAAACAACATAAGGAAATCAGGAGCAGCAGCCGAAGACATACATGATCCCAAGCTGTGGTACTCCAACAAACTGCAACTTCTGGCAGAGCAGCTTGAAGCCAGGGAATCACTTTCTAGTCTTCCTTGTAGCCTTCTCTCCATGCTTCCCTGCAGCGTTTCTTCCATGGCCCTGTCCTCGCCCGCTTGCAGGCTGTGGCTCTGTTGGTGGGAATGTGGCAGGAGGAGGAGGAGAAGGAGGAGAAGGATGGGCCAGATGGCAGAGATGTGTGGCCTCTGTCAGCTGTCCCTTCCCCGCCGTGTGAATGGCAGTATATATCAGGTGCTCACAGAGGGCACGTTGTCCCTCCTCAAGTTTACCTAGCTTCTCAGCCAGGTATGCGCTAAAGCACTCCACAGGGTTGAGGGGGGCCTTCATTATGGCAGCAGCGTCCCTGATCATTTTAAGTGACTCCTCCTCCACCTGTGTCATCCTCCTAGATTTTTTGGGTCTGACGTGGAGGGGAGCCACTTGGGACTGGATGCAGCCACTAGGCCTGGGGACCTGCTGAGTGCCACTTAGGCCGGCCTCCTCCTGTCTGCCACTCACCCCTGCCTCCTCCTGCCTGCCACATTCCGGAGCCTCTCCCTCCTGGCTGAGCTCATCCTCATCCTATGTAAGGGACATAGTTTTATTTTTTGTTGAATCAATCACACACAATTTTCATCTCATGACTGTTGCAATTTGATTGTTAATAAATAGAAAAGACTCTCATTCCGACCACAGCTTTTTTTTTTTGCAAATGTATTTATTTATTTTTGTATATTTTTGGAAATTTTTTATTTGTGTTTTTTTAAATTTATTTAATTATTTCATTTGTGAATAATAACATCTAGTTTACAATAAAAATTCAAGGCCAATAAATATGTTTTAAAATACTATACCTGGCTGAAGATGCGCAGACCTGGCTCTTCCAGCTCAGGAGGCTCCTCTTCCCCCTCTGCAGGGTGGAAGGAAGGGTGGAGGGAAGTGGAGGGAAGGGTGGAAGGAAGGGTGGAGGGAAGGGTGGAAGGAAGGCTGGAAAGTGGTTCCCTGGCCTCAATCTGGTTGTCCAGAAATTGCAGATGCTTGTAGTACCACAGCTTGGGCTGAACTACTTCGTCTGCTGCTGCTCCTGATCTCATTGAAGCGCGGACTTCTTTGTATCGTTTTTTGTAGGCATTCCTCATGTTGTTTATTTTATTGTTCATCATTGTATAGTCTGCCTCTGGGATCCAGGTCTTCATATATTCCGCTAATGTTCCAATTGTTGCCCTTCGTACCACACTGTTGTGGTACAAATTATTTTTAAGCTCCCATAAGTTCCGCAGTTCACGGTATTTCTCTTTGAACAAAACCATAATTTCAGGCTCCTTGAATTTATGCATAATTCTTTCTGCAAGATAAAATACAATACAAAAACAGTAGGTCAGCTTCAACTGTCCTAATCTTATCCCAATATAGGCCTTTACAATCATGAACCAGTATAGGCCACTGATGCCCCAAGTTTCATTCTTACCTTAGTTGTATTCGTTCGGCACTTCCGGTCGTCCTTTTCTGTGCAACCACAAGAACAGAAAACAGAAACCGCTCAGGTGTGGATGTCCTCCAGGTGATTACTTCCTCCCAACAGCCAAGGGTGCAGGCAATGCCAACTCAGGCAATAACAAAAGAACAAATCTTCTGGACAGCAGCACTCCAATAAAAGCCTTTATTTTGTAAAATCTTCCAAAAATCCAAATAACACACAGCAAGTCAAAAAACTCTGGTGGAAGCTGACGCGTTTCACACTGTCTTAGTGTTTAATCATAGCTATGATTAAACACTAAGACAGTGTGAAACGCGTCAGCTTCCACCAGTGTTTTGTGACTTGCCGTGTGTTATTTGGATTTTTGGAAGATTTTACAAAATAAAGGCTTTTATTGGAGTGCTGCTGTCCAGAAGATTTGTTCTTTTGTTATTGTCTGCGCAACCACAACCTCGTTTACCATGTATATATCCTGCGCATGCGTGAAACTCCACCCGCGTCGCCCGCCCATGACGGTCTTTTTCGGAATTTCCCCGTCGCTTCTCGTTCGCCGCACAGTGGGAGACGACGACATGGCGTGACACAGGTGCGTGCTTCATTTTTAAGTACCGACGAGGAAAGCCCGGAGGCGGGAACGTCCCGATCCAGGAATAAAAGATACAAGGCGACTAATATGTAATTTGCTGAGATGGCGGAGATGGTGGACATCCTGCGGAGGAAAGATTACGATGGGAAGCATAGGCCATACGACACCCCTAATCTCAGGAAGTCTAAAATAATGGACAAAGTGGCGAGGAGTCTCTATAATAAATTTGGGGTCAGGAGATCCAAGGAGCAGCTCCGTAAAAGGTGGTCTGACCTGAAGCTGAGGGAGCCGGAGCAGTATAGGAAGCTTATCAAAATCCTTGAAAAAAGTAAGCTTTTATTTTGAATGTGTTATTTCAAATTGGAATATGTATTCTTGCATGTTTTGCTCCATGTGCTTGGATTGACTGGTTTCACATTGTAAAATGGCAACTTTCATGTTAAGTTTAGTGGCCAAATTTTTTGGAATGTTTCGTAAGTAAACAGCGAACGTCTAAAAAATCACATGTTTTTCACAGATACATGTAAAACACATGTGGTCATGCCTATTTGTCTTAAAACAGCGTTTATAAACATTGTTGTCTAGATGATGTGTTGTAAGTAAGTAGAATGTGAAATGCTAAACTAGATTCTGTGTAAAGGAGAGGACACTCAAGCAGCTGGTTACACATTTTGACTCAGGAGCACTATTGGCCACCAGAACAACCTTTTTAGGGTGTTCCACACAGGTGCTCCAGTGGATACTTTGGGGTGTCTCCATGTGTGTTATTTTGGACCAAAAATTAAAGAATTCTTGCTTTGTTGAATTCCCAAAATCTCTTGTGTTCATCTTGGAACTCTGCCAAAACAAACAATTGTACCCCACTTCCAAGCAATGTTTACAATTTATGCCCTCAAATATCTGTGTGCTATGGATACCTTTTGATTCATTCTCATAGGGGAGAGGAGACTGGGAGGTCAACCAATCTGAGGAGCCGATGAAGCACAGACCACAGAAAGAACCCCAAGCTCAGAAAGAAAGCCAAAATCAGCATGTGGAGGAAGCAGAGGTGGAGGAAGCAGAGGTGGAGGAAGCAGAGGTGGAGGAAGGAGAGGTGGAGGAAGGAGAGGTGGAGCTTATCACCACAACAGGTCAGTGTCTGTCACCACAGCTTCAGGTAAAGAGATGTAGGCCTGCATATTTATAATAATACTTTTCTTTTTTTTTAGGGGATGAACATGGTGGTGTGTCAGAAACTCTTACTACTCCTCCATTCTCAAGTGCTAGTGCCCAAATCATAATTCAAGAAATAATGGAATGTAGTAGCGAAATAGACATTATGAGGAATAGGATGAATGTGATTGAGCAAAAATATAAAAACATCATTGATATTTTGGGGTGAATAGTCTGACCCACCCCCCGTTTTTTTTGGGGGTTTTGTAAAAAAAAATTGCACTTGTTTTACCACAAGCCAAAATTTGAAGATGCACAGTGTGTCAACGTGTGCTATCTGCCGTCACAGGATATCTATGTCCCTGTTTTGTGGGTGCAACCCCTTCCTCGCTACTCAAGTAGGTGAGAGGAAGGGTTTGCACCCCCAAAACATGTCCATTGATCCCCCATGATGGCAGATAGCACATGTTAACTTTAGCCATGGGATCAGGATGAAAATACCCATTTTGCCCCACAAACTGTGTGCATCTTCAAATTTGGGATGGTTCAAGGGTGACATCACCCCATCTCATGTTTATCTTTAAGGTTGAACTTTGTAAGTTCCATTGTTTTTATATGTTTTCTTTTTTAACCCATGCATGTTTCTGCAAACCAAAAATAAAAAAAATTGCACTTGTTTTACCACAAGCCAAAATTTGAAGATGCACAGTGTGTCAACGTGTGCTATCTGCCGTCACAGGATATCTATGTCCCTGTTTTGTGGGTGCAACCCCTTCCTCGCTACTCAAGTAGGTGAGAGGAAGGGTTTGCACCCCCAAAACATGTCCATTGATCCCCCATGATGGCAGATAGCACATGTTAACTTTAGCCATGGGATCAGGATGAAAATACCCATTTTGCCACACAAGCTGTGTGCATCTTCAAATTTGGGATGGTTCAAGGGTGACATCACCCCATCTCATGTTTATCTTTAAGGTTGAACTTTGTAAGTTCCATTGTTTTTATATGTTTTCTTTTTTAACCCATGCATGTTTCTGCAAACCAAAAATAAAGAAAAAAAAAATTGGAGTAAAAAATGTCAAGATTTTATTTTATAAATGAAAATAATGCACATGTTGTACACAGGGTAAAAAAAATTGCACACTCAACAATGTGTGGCTTGTTCTTTCTATGCTCAATAGCAGTTATAGAAAAAGTCATGTTTTACTGTGACAATTGTGGCTATTTACTAACTAAAGACAAATACACTTGGCACTACTACAAAAAGTGTACTATGAGTACCTGGGAGACACATAATAGAAATAAAAAAATAATGACAAAAGAAGTTTTTAAAATAAATATATATTTTTTTATTCTCTCAAAAAAATTATCATATATGGTCTGGCATAGCGATGGCCCCCTTACCTGTGAAGTACTCAACGTAATTATCACGTACTTCACGGGCACTTTTGGGGGCCAAGCCAGTACGGCCAGTGTCCAGGCCTGTCAAGAAGTTGGTTTCGGAAACCCCGGCCTCAGGCCCAACATTAGAAAGATACGAAGTTGAGTATTTGCGCATTAAAATTGTGCAGTATGCAGCAGCTGTACACAATGTGGTTTAGTTTATATTCCGCCATGTGGATGGCTGTCTGAAACAGGCGGAACCGGCTGGCCATTATCCCGAAGGCATTCTCAACAACCCTCCGGGCTCTGGCCAGCCGTTAATTAAAAACCCTCCTCTCCAGGGTGAGGGTCCTTTGGGGAAATGGCCACATCAGATGGGGTCCCAGTCCAAAGGCTTCATCCGCAAGAAACACAAAAGGAAGTCCCTCCACATTGTCTGCATCAGGTGGCAGTGCCAGCTCCCAGACTGCAGACGGTGGGCAGACTCCGCCATCGGATATCCGGCCATTCTTCCCCACGTCCACATATAAGAACTCATAGTGTGCCGACACCACCGCCATTAACACAATACTATTAAAACCTTTACAATTATAATAGTACGACCCCGAACGGGGTGGCAGCACTATGCGGACATGTTTCCCATCGATTGCCCCTCCGCAGTTGGGGAAGTCCCACCGCTGGGCAAATTGGGAGGCCACAGTCTGCCATTCCTGTGGTGATGAAGGAAACTGTGGCGTCAAACAAAAATAATAAATTAGTACTTTTGCATATCACATTGCAAGCAGATTACCCAAATACATTCTTGGCCAACGTCAGTATAACATTTATTTGAAGGAGTATTTTAACACAAAAATAGAAGGCCCACTTATCAGATGACTCGCCCCCTCTGATGGGCCATTGGGAAAAAATAAGGGGGGGAGGGGGTTAAAGCTGATTTTGTGCCCCACAAAAAAAAGCCTCTACCACTCTGCTGAACTTGAATGTACAATAAAACATTTGGACACATTTTAGGGGGGGGAGGGGTTCAAAATGACAATGGAGCTGACAAAAACATTGTTAATAACAGACTAGTCTAGGTATGTTTGAGCCCAGGATAGCATGCTGGAGAGGTTAGTGAAGGGAAATAGGCATGTAGGCCAAAAAATTTGCATTTAAAAGTAACAACATGCATGGGGAGAAAGGGGACATTCCCAGCATATTACAATCATGGTAATTTGGGAAGGATGAAAGAAATACAATACATTAGCAAACATTCAAAACATAGAATGTGATATTAAAGGAGAAAAATTACCTTAATATAGTCCTTCTACATGACTTGTATGATGGCAGAACAGGTTTCAGGGATAATGATCCCAAGAGCCTGGGGGGAGATGCCTGTCGAGAACTTGAGGTCCTGCAAGCTTCTCCCAGTCGCCAGGTATCTCAACGCGGCAATAAGCCTCTGCTCGGCAGTGATGGCCTGGCGCATCACAGTGTCCTGCCTCATGATATAGGGGGACAGCAAATCCAACAGACGGTGAAAAACGGGGTCCGCCATCCGGAGATTATTCCTGAAGTCATCAGGATTATTCTCCTGGATTTCCCGCAGCAGAGGCATATGAGAGAATTGGTCCCGCTGGAGCAATCAATTCTTGGTCCATGAACTCCTCCTCGCCCTGTTCATGGACTGAGCTTGGGTTACAGTATTAACCGCAACACCAAGCCCATTCGCAGCACGAGCTCTACGACGAGAACGTACTTGCAACATGGCTTTAAACCAGTCGGCTGGTCAGAACGAACTTAAATAGAACGCACCGAGGAACAGCAAGGCCTGTGAAGAACGACCTGAAAACAGTAATGAGCGGCCAAGAAGGCACTGCAAAACAGAACCGACCTGACTGCACGCACTGAAAGACAAATACGAACCCACAAGCACAAACTGAAACGCAGGAAACGATCTGAAAAGCACGGAGACTGAAAAGCGCGAATCGGCTCTCACCAAACTTTTACTAACACGCGGTAACACGAAATCAGGAAAAGCAGCCCAAAGGGTGGCGACATTGGATTTGAACTTCCCCTTTATAGTGCCGTCGTACGTCACAGCGTTTTGGACGATCAGTTTTTTGACTGATGGTGTGTAGGCAAGACTGATGGAAGTCGGCTTCGTCGGATTTCCGATGGAAAAATCCATCGGATTAGAATCCATAGGAAAACCGATCGTGTGTACAGGGCTTTAGGCTCTAATAATGTGCTTCAAAAGAAAAAAAAAACATTGAAGTCCATGGGTCCGGCACCCTGCATGTAGATTAGGGGCTAGGCACATGGATTAGGGGGTGGCGCCCCTGCACCCATAATGGAGCCACCGCCACTGGAATCAATACATCATGCTCATTTAAGCTTAGCTCATTAAGTACAATCAATGATACTTACATAATATGCTATCTTTGGCTCGAGTGCTCTCACACCCCAAACTGTCCCAAAGGTACTGTGGTTTAATGTTCATGGCACACAAGGACCTCTATACTATACTGGAGATTTTATATATTACGTTTAAGTACCCCCATTTCCCACTTTTCTGAGGTATAAGTGATAAGTCATGGGGCAACTACTATATACTTCTTTGCAGGGCTTTTTTGCAGCTGGAACTCTCTGCTCCCTGCTCACCACTATTACTTGAAAACACAAAAGTCTGTGTCTATGCTTACAAGTGACAGCTTGTCTCCCAACAGCTCCCACAGATCTGATCTCCTAAGTGGCACCCACTGAGTGAAGGATGGGCACAAGGGAGATGCAGGTAACCGGGGTGCAGTGCAAATGCCAACATCACCACTGGATGATCTCCCCGCAAGTGAGAGAGGTGGAGCCAACTACAGTATGCAGGGAGGTACTAGAGCCGGCTGGTTGCTTCAGCTTAATACAGCAACAAAAATAAGACATGTGGAAGATGGTGGAGCTTCTAAGGAGATGGAGAGAAGATGGGGGCAGTAGAGGGGGGTTGCATGCAGAGGTCAGAGCTGAAGAGGGGTAAGTGTGAGATGTGGAATGGAGATGCAGAGGTAAGCAGCTGTGGAAGAAGGCTGAATTCTGCACTCTGTATGCAGAGCACCTCTGAACTCTGCACTATTTATGTAGCACACCCTGAACTCTGCAGTCTGTGTGTAACTCCCTCCCTGAACTCTGCGCTCTGTACATAACGCACTCCTGGTATTTAATGACCCTGTTAAGACCCTCCCACTGTTAGTGAAATTTTACCACACACACTATTTAATGCGGTTTGGAGGGTGTATTTCTTCCGAATGCATTTTCGTCCGAATTTCAGATATTTTCGTTATCGTTTTAACAAACGAAAACGAACGTGCAGAATCCGAAATCCGAAAGATCCAACATAAAAAATGCTTTATTTTAGTTTTCGTTGCTACAACAGTTCGATATAGATAGGAGATTTGACATGACGCTGACAATAACAATCTGTGTCTATCGAACCTGCGGTCGAATGTGCCTAACCTTTACTCTATTAGTCCAAGATTATTCTACATAGAGAGGAAAGATTCGACATAGAGAGAAAAGATTCGACATTATAGAGACAGTGTTGGGGTAGACCATTCGTCATGAACGACGAAGATTCGACGAAGCAGCGAAAAACATACCAACGTTGAATCTGTCATTGAAGGCTTATGGTGTCTGTCGAAAGTTCTAAGAAGATTCGACAAGCAGCTAAACTGTACGACACTGCAATCGTAAATTTCCGGTCAAATGCTAGGCCCATAGGCTATAGAAGAATTTGAATGTTTGGTGACTAGTAATAATAATTTATAAATATAATTATTACTAGTGTCATACAACATTAGAATTTTTCTATAGCTTGTAGGCGGAACATTCGACTGGAAATGTACGATTGCGGCGTCAAATCTTTTAGCTGCTCCGTCGAATCTTCTTAGAACATTCGACAGACACCATAAGCCTTCAATGACAGATTCGACCTTAATTAATTCGGATTTTCGGACGAATGCACTTTTTAACGAAAATAAATAAATAAAAATGAATTTCTGGAGTAACTAAATAAATGTATTTTTCAAACGAAAACGCAATTCCGAAACAAAATATATATATATTTTTTTTAATTCTTTATTTATTTTATCAACAGGGTTTCTTAAATAATATGTTATTACAAAAAAACAAAGTTCACATCATGCCCTATTTCTTTACACCTCATCTTTCAGAAATTAAATCTATGGCATCTTCATATTATATTAATAAAATATTAATTAATTGTTTATATTTAAACTTCATACAAACCATCTTTCTTTCTTCCTATTCTCTAATTTCTGTTTATTTAGTTTCCTTCATCTCTTATCTATATATTTTCATCTTCCCCTGTTGCCTTCCCCCTTATCCCCAAATTCCTCCCAATACCCATTTCCCATTCCCTTCAATCCCCATATTCCTCCCCTCCCGGAAGAAAAAAAAAAAAAAGGGAAAAAAACTCACTCAAGTAATTTCTCTCTCTCCCCTCCCTCCCTCCCTCCCTCCCCTACTCTCCCAATAATCTCCTACCCTCTTCTGATTGCATATATATATCCCATGGGGCCCAGATTTCTTTAACTTTTTCCCTTCTATCTAATGTTATAGGTAACAGTTTCTCCATTATTCCTATTTTCCTAACTTTCTTAAGCCACTCCGACGCCGTCGGGGCTTTTATATCTTTCCAATTTGTTGCAATACAACTTTTTGCTGCGTTTATTAGGTGGCACAGAATTGAATTGCTGTATCTCTTAGATGGAATTTGTACATTGTGCAACAAGAAGAAATCTGGTTCCCCTGGAATTAGATATTCAGTACATTTCTGTGTAATTCTATGCACTGTTTCCCAGAATTGTCTAATTACTGGGCAAGACCAAAATATGTGTATCATTGTCCCTCTTTCCTTGCATCCTCTCCAACACCTGTCAGAAAATTCTGGAAAAAATGTATTTAGGGCTACCGGTGTATAATACCAGCATGTTAAAATTTTATAATTTGATTCTTGTATTTTAATACACCTCAATGTTTTTGTGGCCAACTCTATTATATTCTGACATTGTGCTGGAGAGAAGGCATGGCCTATATCTCTCTCCCATTTACCAAGACATTCCATTTTAAAGTCGCCTAGGGGTGCAATCAGCAATGCATACATTTTCGATATGACATGTGAAAGTGGTTCCCCTCCCTCACAGAAATCCTCAAATCTTGTCCGTGTCCGTCTATATGTTTCTGCTGATCCCAGTTTTTCTAGGTAGTGTCTAATCTGCCGAGCTTGCCAAATCGGAATTTCATATTTACCTCCTTTTTTTGTTAGCTTATCTATTGTTACCCATCCCCTTTCTCCCATGAAGTCCGACACTTGGAAAATTCCTTTTTCCCTCAATTTCTTAAACTTTACTGACTTTATCCCTGGTAAGAAATCTGGGTTTCCTATTATAGGATATAGTGGTGATTTTTTATCTGTAAATTTAGATTTTTGACATATTTTATCTCCTACCCATAACGTCGTTCCTATCGTGGGGTGTGATTTTACCAAGGGGACAAAGCTCTATAGCACCATATTGCCCTATTTAGTGGAATTAAACTTATTTGTTGTTCCATATTTAGCCATAATTTATAATCTCTATGTATGCTCCAGTCTACTAGTCTCCCCAGATGCACTGCTTGATAATATTTATATATGTCCGGTGCAGATATACCTCCTACTCTTTTTGGTAAAGTTAAGAGTTTTCTGGCTAATCTTGGCTTTTTACTATTCCAAATAAATTTCATAAACATAGTTTGGACTTGGTTAAAGAAAGTTTTGGGAATTTTTATCGATAATGCTAAGAACAGAAAGAGAAATTTTGGCATTACGCTCATTTTAAGAATATTGCATCTCCCGAACCATGAATGCATACCTTTGCTCCAATTTTCCAGTAACGTTCTTACAGTTCTAACTAATGGTTCAAAGTTTAATTCGAACGTTTTCTCCAAATTTGCGGGTATCTGTGTACCTAAATAATTTAAGGCTTTCCTCCTCCACTTAAACTTAAAGTTTTGTTCTATTACATTTTTAATGGGACCTGGCAGTGCCACCCCCATCGCCTCCGATTTACCATAATTTATTTTAAGGTTCGAAATCTTCCCATATATTTCTACTTCTTTCATAAGATTGGGTAATGAGATTTGTGGTCTTGATAATGAAAAAAGCATATCGTCTGCGTAAGCAGATACTTTATATTCCTTTTCCCCAATTTCAATACCCCTAATATCCGGATTCTGTCTAATCTTGTTTAGAAAAGGTTCTAAAGTCAAAGCATATAACAGAGGCGAAAGAGGGCAGCCCTGCCGTGTTCCATTTGTAATTATAAAAGGCTTAGAATAGACCCCATTTACTTTTACTAATGCCCGAGGACTCGCATACACTCCCGTTATCCATTGTAGCATCTTTTCTCCTATACCCATTTGTGTTAGTACTTCAATCATAAATTTCCAATTAACTCTATCGAATGCTTTTTCTGCGTCCGTATTCAGAAAAACACTCAATATCTTTTTTTGATTGGCTTCTTGTATCAAGTTTATAACCTTAATAGTACTATCCCTTGCTTCTATAAACCCTACTTGATCTAAATGTACCAATTGTGATAAATAGGGCTGAATACGGTGCGCTAAGATTTTTGTCAAAATTTTTAAATCGACATTTAATAAGGATATTGGTCTGTAACTACTACATATCTCAGGGTCTTTCCCCTCTTTTGGTATCAAGGTAATATGTGCAGTTACAGACTCAGGGGGTAACACCACTGTCTGTCCAACTGCATTAAATAGTTTAATCATATATGGTCCTAATTGAGTGATACACTTTTTATAATATTGTATGGTAAAACCATCTGGTCCTGGTGCTTTCCCATGTTCAATTGTTTTCATTAATGATTGCAATTCTTCCATAGTAATTGGCCCTTTTAATTTCCTTCTATCTGGTGATGATAATCTAGTTAGACCTGTCGACGTCACATATTTCTTTATAGACCCAGGGGTAACTCCTGTTTCTGGCAAATTATATAGAGCAGAGTAATACTCTTGAAACTCTTGTGCTATCTCTTTTGGGAGTGACTTCTTCAAATCTTCCTTTCCTTTAATAGTTGGGATATAAGATCGTGTCAGTTGTTTTTTTATTTTTTTTGCCAATAGCCTACCACATTTATCTCCTGAGTTGTAACTCTCTTTCCTTCCGTATTGTAGGGCCGCTTCCGCCTTATATCTAAGTAAATCTGCTATTTGTCTCCTTAAATGTGCTACCTCATTTCCTAGTTCTCTCTCTGTTGTCTTCTTATGTTGTGTCTCTAGATCATGTAACTTTTCTAACAGATGTTTTACCTGTTCTTCTCTATCCTTTTTTATTCGGGAGCCATGTTTAATTAATATTCCTCTAATTACCGTTTTATGGGCTTCCCAAACCATTCCCGGGTCACTTTCTCCATTATCATTTATTTGAAAATACCACGTAATTTCTTTATTTAAGTCTTCCATAATTTGTGGATTTTCTAATAAGCTTTCATTTAACTTCCATCTCCATTCCAGGGAGTAACTCCCCCCCACCAAATTCATCTCCATTGTAACAGGTGCATGATCTGTCCAAGTTATATTTCCTATTGAGATATCGCATATTGAATGTAGCAGTCAGTGTGGGACTAAGAAAAAATCTATTCTTGAATAACTTTGGTGAGGATTTGAGAAGAAAGTGTAATCTCTCTCCCCTGGGTGCATAATCCGCCAACCATCCACTAGTTGTAATTCATGTAATTTTCGAAGGATAGACTTTCTAACCCCCTTAGATACTGATGAAGTCCCATTAGAAGTATCTACTCTTGGGTCCAGTGGGATATTTTTTTTTTTCCAGAAAAAAAAAAACAAGTTTATTGATTCAAGTTTGACACTTACAGTCCAAAGTACCATAATCTCTTCAAATACAGTCAACATGAGCGTACTACTTACAATACATGCAATGAATTTTAAACACAATTGTCACCATCCTGAGTATGCATACTGCCATGAGCGGCCACCGCACCTCCCCCAAGTCACTGACTGTGCCCGGACAATCTGCCCATTATACTCCCGTGTCTACGCACTTAAGTAGCATATCAACCCACATTTAGTCTCAAAAGTCTGTCCATAATTAGGTCGTCCGGAGCTAGCCCCGGTGTTCCCAACCACAGGTCCCATAATTTTTCAAACTTTCCAGAGCATCCCCTATGCTGGTATATAACCTTTTCCATTCTCAGTGCGTTACCAAGTGCATTAATCCATTCCTTGACTGTGGGGGGTGATTCAGACTTCCAATGTTGCATAATCATTTTGCGGGCCATGAAAAGGGCCCTAGTGAGGGCTTCCCTAATATGGGGTTCCCATTCCAGCTCATCTAGCAGATTCAGAAGACATTGTTTCGGATCTAATGGGACTGACACCTGGAATACTGTGTTCAGCGTGTCTGTCACCCCCTTCCAATAGGTATGCAACTTGGGGCAGCGCCAGAGCATGTGTATCAGGTCCCCATGGTCTCTTTTACATCTCGTACAAGTCGGTGCGGGCAGCAGTCCCATACCGTATAGTCTGTGAGGCGTGTAGTATACTCTCAGGAGTGTATATAGTTGCGTCAGCCGCTGTGTCACATTGAGGGAGCATACGGTAACCGACTGCAGGGCCTCCTCCCACTGATCCTCATCCAGGGGCCCCCACATCCGTTTCCCATTTCCCTTTAACAGTCAGGGGGTGTTTTGTGAGAAATTTACAAAGCAGCGTGCCGTAGCTCTGGGAAATGAAGCCCTTAGACGTCTCTGCACCCTTAAGCTGCAAGAGAAGCGGAGGGGAATCTACATGCCACTCTGAGACCCTTGACTGAGCTGTAAATGCATGCCGAAGCTGCAGATAGTAGAAAAGCATGTTCGCAGGCAAATGATATGCCTCCCTTAAAGTCTCAAAGGGCAGTAACTTGCCGTTCCCAATAATTTGTGTCAGGTAGCAGACTCCATACCTCTTCCACCTGTCCCCATGCTGTAATTTGGCTAGCTCGGGATAGGAATCATTTGCCCAGATAGGGCTGAACTCCGTAATACCTGAGGCCCCCTGTAGATATTTAGTTTTATTCCATATCTTCTGTATTAAACTGTACGTAGGGAAGCTTTTGTGAGGCCTTCCAAAAGCTATGGCCTCAAGTGCTGTCGGAACTGACTTTCCCCCCACTGTCCAAAGCATAATATGTTCAGAGGCGCCATGGCTTCTACCCGCCGTGTCACCCTCCAAAACCATGGTACCTATCAGATGCTGCAATTGCGACGCCAGATAGTACAACCACGGATTCGGCAAGGCAAGGCCACCTTCACCCTTGGGGCGTTGCCAGTGCTCTAATTTTATCCTGGGGGGGTGATTTTTCCAGATCAGTTCGCGAAATATGGTATTCACTATTCTGAAGATCTTCAGTGGGATCACTACCGGGGAATTGTGGAGCATGTACAGCAGTTGGGGCATAAGAATCATTTTAATTAGATTCACTCTGCCCGCAACCGACATACACAGAGTGCTCCACGTTTTAACCCGAGATCGGAATCTGGCCAGCAGCGGGGAGATATTGAGCTGACTGTATTCCCTGATATGCGGCGTCACTTGTATCCAGTGGGATATTTAAATATCAATTTTCCTACACTGAAATCCCTTAATTTTGACAGCAATTTAACCAAAAAGCTATCTTGATGTGAATTTGGAGCAAAATAGTAGCCAAAGTCACTTTTTCTTTACCTATCGCTCCTTTAACCACTTAAGCCCCGGACCATTTCGGGCCATTAGGACCAAGCCTGTTTTTGGGATTCGGCACTGCGCTGCTTTAACTGTAAATTGTGCGGACATGCAATGTTGTACCCAAATGAAATTTGCGTCCTTTTCTTCCCACAAATAGAGCTTTCTTTTAATGGTATTTGATTGCCTCTGCGATTTTTATTTTTTGCGATATAAATGGAAAAATAACGAAAATTTTGAAAAAAAAAGATATTTTCTACTTTTTGTTATAAGAAAAATCGAATAAACTCAATTTTAGTCATACATTTAGGCCAAAATGTATTCAGCCACATGTCTTTAGTAAAAAAAATGTCAATAAGCGTATATTTATTGGTTTGCGCAAAAGTTATAGCGTTTACAAACTAGGGTACATTTTCTGAAATTTACACAGCTTTAAATTTATGACTGCCTATCTCATTTCTTGAGGTGCTAAAATGGCAGGGCAGTACAAAACCCCCCCAAATGACCCCATTTTGGAAAGTAGACACCCCAGGGAAATTGCTGAGAGGCATGTTGAGCCCATTGAATATTTTTTTTTTTTGTCCCAAGTGATTGAATAATGACAAAAAAAAAAAAAAAATTACAAAAAGTTGTCACTAAATGATATATTGCTCACACATGCCATGGTTATATGTGGAATTGCACCCCAAAATACATTCTGCTGCTTCTCCTGAGTACGGGGATACCACATGTGTGGGACTTTTTAGGAGCCTAGCCACGTACGGGACCCCGGAAACCAAGCACCGCCTTCAGGATTTCTAAGGGCGCAAATTTTTGATTTCACTCCTCACTACCTATCACAGTTTCGAAGGCCATAAAATGCCAAAATAGCACAAAACCCCCCCCAAATTACCCCATTTTGGAAAGTAGACACCCCAAGCTATTTACTGAGAGGCATGTTCAGTCCATGGAATATTTTATATTTTGCCACAAGTTGCGGGAATATGACAAACTTTTTTTTTTTGCACAAAGTTGTCACTAAATGATATATTGCTCACACATGCCATGGGCATATGTGAAATTACACCCCAAAATACATTCTGCTGCCTCTCCTGAGTACGGGGATACCACATGTGTGGGACTTATTGGGAGCCTAGCCGCGTACGGGACCCCAAAAACCAAGCACCGCCTTCAAGGTTTCTAAGGGCATAAATTACTCCTCACTACCTATCACAGTTTTGAAGGCCATAAAATGCCAAGATGGCACAAAAACCCCCCAAATGACCCCATTTTGGAAAGTAGACACCCCAAGCTATTTGCTGAGAGGCATGTTGACCCCATTGAATATTTTTTTTTTGTCCCAAATGATTGAATAATGACAAAAAGAAAAAAAAAAAATGTACAAAAAGTTGTCACTAAATGATATATTGCTCACACATGCCATGGTTATATGTGGAATTGCACCCCAAAATACATTCTGATGCTTTTCCTGAGTACGGGGATACCACATGTGTGGGACTTTTTGGGAGCCTAGCCGCGTACAGGGCCCCAAAAACCAAGCACTGCGAACGCTGCAGTTATGTGTGTTGTGTTTGGTAAGTGACAGTGATCGATCGATACTGCACTTGGGTGGGCTGGGCTGGGCTGGGCTGGGCGGAGGGGCTAAACGCAGGCGCTAGCAGGTATCTGGGCTGATCCCGCTAACACTGCGTTTTTGGGAACCCTAAACCGCTGGGGATGCTAGTATAGATCTGATCAGATCTGATCAGATACTATACCACTAAGGGGGGTGTATGCTTTGCGCGTGGGTGTTAGCATTACTGTCACTAACCTAACACTGCCTGGGGCGACGCAGACCCTCTCTGGCGCTAAAACCTAATTGATCTCACCCGCCGGGCGATCAGGGGGGTTAAACCTTTATTGGGTTATATACGGCGGGTGCCCTGATGCTATAAAAAGCAAACTAATCAACCAGCGTCACCCGTAACCTTTATATGGTGATCACTGGTGAAAGGGTTAACTAGGGGCAATCAGGGGGTTAAAATCTTTATTAGGTTAAATATGGGGGTACCTGACACTATATAAAAACCTGACGGGTAACCTAAATAACTAAATAACTTACTGGCTAACCAGTGACACCAGTGACGCTTATACGGCGATCACTGGTGAAAGGGTTAACTCTAGGGGCAATCAGGGGGTTAAAATAATATATGGGGGTACCTGACACTAATATAAACCTGCGGCGAACCTAAAAAAAAATAACTGCCTATCTAAAACACCAGCGACACGAATACAGCGATCGGAAAAACAATTGCTTAGTGACGCTGAAGTTAGGGGGTGAAAGGGTTACCTGGGGGGTGATCAAGGGGTTAAACCTTTATTAGGGGGGGTTAGGGGGCTACCCTGGACCTAAAGGGGCCTAATCCTAACTGCCCTGCAACTTTTTACAATCACAGATGACACTAAATGCAGTGATCAGTAAAATAAATGATCACTGCAATCAGTGACACTGTGATTGGGGGCTTTGGGGTGACCTGGGGGGTGATCTGGGGGTGACTGGGGGGTGATTTGTGTGCCTATGTGTACCTACGTGTCAGTGGACTGTTAGTGCACTAACCTGCTTCCTCTCTGCTCGGCGCCGGGAACGGAAAGACCGCGGCGAGGGAGATGACATCACTTCCTCCAGCCTTGTTTACATCACATGGCGGAGGAAGCATTTTCATTGGCCGGGAGCGATCGCGAGGGGGGGGGGCGGAATCGAGCGCCCCCCCCCTCATGCCTGATCGCTCCCGAACACTTAACGGCCGCTCACTGCAGTGAAGGGGGGTCCGGATGGACCCCCCAACTGCACAAAGGCGATCACGTAGATCTACGTGATTCTGCCTGTCCGTGCCATTCTGCCGACGTAAATCGGCGGTGGGCGGTCGTTAAGTGGTTAAGGAAGAGGTATCTTCCCCCTGGGTCTGAACATTTATCTGTAAGTATCCAAGGTATTTTATTTGAAATCAGGATAGCGACTCCCTTTGTTTTAGCTTCCTGATTGGAAGCTTGATAGACATTGGGGAAATACCTATTTTGTAGGTATGGAAAGGCCCCTTCCCTGAAATGTGTCTCTTGTATAAATCCTATGTCTGTATTTAAATGTTTTAATTCATTCAACAACATTTTACGTTTTTCTGGGATATTAAGCCCTTTAACATTTAATGAGGTTATTCGTATTTTATCCATCTTTTATTCACAGAATATCAGTTATACTATTCTTACTCCAGTGTCTAGAGGGTCAGGGGGAGACAGGTGCAGACAAAAGGGAGGGAAGAGAGAGAGAGAAAAAAATAAAAAATAAACCCCAGCAACCCCCCCCTAAGTAAAACAGAGACAAAAACCCCAACACAGGGGGGGAGGAATTTTATGGAGAGAGGATGGGTATAGAAGTTATACCCCGGCTCCTACTTGGGACTTAAATTTTCCCGTAGATAGCCGAATTGGGGGTGTTGGTCTAGTTTTGGCGTGATTGGCTGAGCTCCCCCCTCACCCTTCTAATCCTTTATGACCCTTTGAACAAAGTCCCTTCTCAGCCTATATTTATTCCCCATCTTTTATCTCACATCTCCTTTTCCGACCCTTCATTCTCTATTTCTAAGTGTTCCATCTTTCTCCCACTTCTTCCCTACATTTGGCTCTCTTTATGTACTAGATTCTAAATTTTAATTCTGTCTTTCCTACTTACCCTCTAATCTAATCCTCTCTCACCTCCCCTTTCTTTCTTCTAAATAATAGTATTCACTCCATATATACTTTATATCCAGGTTACTCCCATTCCTAAAATTCTCTTCCCCTCTGGGCCATTCCCACTAACCTTTTTGTCGCCTTTCTTTTTACTATTCCTTTCTAAATTATTCTATTTCTTTAATGTATATTACATTCCACATATTCATTTCATACTTTATCACATTAATTTCTCTAAATCTTTTTCAACTAAAAAATTATATCACTTTACATTCTCTGTTTCTTTTCCCAGAGAATCAAAAAAATAAAATAAAAAATTGGATGGATCACTGCACCTGTGAGGGGTGTGGTCTAGCAATGGCGGAGTAAGGAGGTTGTGAGGGGTTGAGCTGAGCAGAACCTTCCAAGCCCTGTGAGAAAATGAGACCCTGCAGTATTTAGGCTATATCTAGACCGTTTGGATGGGGTACAAGCACTGGTGAGCTCTGATGTTGATTAGAGTGATCCCACTGTGATTCCACTGTGCTAATACCCAGGCGCCGACATCTCCAGGGAGCTCCAGGGAACTCAACAAATATTGTGATACTACGCTATACAATGAGCGAATAGCAGCGGTAGCGGCATTAACATTAACATTGAGCATTAAACTTGAACATATCTGCAGAGGAGGATGAACGCAGGTGAGCAGTGAATTGACTGTGCGGGAGTTGTTTGGACCTGGAGATCTATAGCTGGTTTCTGCCTGGTCTTGGTCAGCTGAAACGGAAGTTGTGTGTGAGGGTGTTTTCAGCCTGTCTCCTGCCTCCTGCCTGGGTTACTAACAGTGTGGCAGAGAGGAGACACTGGAAGGACGGGGTGAGATGAGCTCTAGCTGCGCTGCGATGTGCTGAGATATTGATACTGGATCAATTTATTTCATTTACTTAATTCATATCTTCAGGGATCTGGCGTGTATGGGACTGTGAATCCTGGATGAGAAATCTCCTATAAGGTATGCTGGGAGTTAGTATTCCTTTTTTTCTTTTACACTTTTTGAAATCTACCGGAACAGAATATTACAGAATATATTCCTATGGACAGTGTGTAGTGGAATATTGGAGCAGTGAATCGGTCTAAAGGCTTATGAGAATTTCCGAGAATTATTATGAGTATTACTGAATATCACTCAATATCACTAAATTACTAAATCATCAAATCAATGAATCAGCTCTGTAATCAGCTTTGTAATTGTCCTTAATTACTTCCCAGCTTGCAATCTCATATGCAGAGTATGTAAAGTATGTGGGTTGGTATATCCCTATCTCTAGCAGGAAAAACAGGAAAAGATCTAAAAGGTACTGTGGCTATGCTATAATCTACTATATTATATCTGTGTAATAAGTTTAAATAGCTGTGTTTGAACTATGAACTATATTTTCTGGAATAAGTAACAAGTAATATAGTAATATAAGAAGAGAACTGTGAAGCAAGAACATTTTATTTCGGACAGCTTGCTATTTTTGATATACCATATATGCCATATATGTCATCGGACAGACAAAGTATATTATATATGCTCTCATATATTGGACTATATTGAAGGTATTGATCAAGGTAGCTGGATATAGTTTTGCAATACAGTCAAATCTGTTTGTAAGATATTATATGGGATGAACACGGGATGAGCTATACAAAGAGTATAAAAAGTATAAAAAGTGTAAGGAGTAGTGATGAGCCGAACACCCCTGGGTTCGGTTCGCACCAGAACCCGCGAACGGACCGAAAGTTCGCACGAACTTTAGAACCCTATTAAATACAATGGATGCGAACGTTCGAAATCTAAAGTGCTAATTATAACGACTATTATGAATGTTATTGTCCTAAAAAGGGTTTGGGAACCCGGGTTCTGCACCAGGGGACATGTATCAATCCAAAAAAAAGTTTTAAAAACGGCAGTTTTTCAGGAGCAGTCATTTTAATGATGCATAAAGTGAAAAAAAAAAGTCAAATATTCCTTTAAATATCGTACCTGGGGGGTGTCTAAAGTATGCCTGGAAAAAAAGCCATTTAAAACTGCTTGCGGTTTTAATGTAATGTCTGGTCCCGGTAATATGGATGAAAATCTTTAAGAAAAATGGCATAGCTACCCCATCACAGCCCCCCCCACTACCCCAGCCCATTACCAGCCCCTTTGGGTCTTGTATGGATATTAAGGGGAACCCCGCACACAAAATAAAAAAGGCCCTATATACTCTGAACAGCCGTATATAGGCGGTGCATACAAGACAGGGACTGTAGGTTTGTTCTCATGTAGAATCTGTTTGTATTTTTGAACAGGTACATTGTTTAAGTGTAGCTCCAGCCAAAAAATATATTTTTAAGCTTTTTGGAAAATATAGGGAAGGGTTATCACCCCTGTAACATTTGTTTTGCTGTCTGTGCAGTGTGCACCTGTTCAGAACAGTTCACCTCACTTTCCGTCCTAATGACAAATGTTTTTTGAAAATTTGTTTTTTTTATTGAAACAAGAATTGGTGATAAAGCATCAGTGGAGAGGAGACACTTTTTTTCCCATATTAACTCTTACAGGAGAGAATTTGCCTTCCTAGGGGTAGATTTCCTCTCACTTCCTGTTGTATCCTTCGGTTTGCAAGGAGGAGTCGTTTGTAAGTTGGATGTTTGAAAGTAGGGGCCTGCCGTATATACTCAGCTGAAATTTGCCCCTTACATGTTGGTGTTGCCACAACACTGTGATCCCTCACAGTTACTCTTGGTGGACGCATGAATGGGCCCTGCTGTGAATTATTAGATCAAGAATTGTAATTGCATGCCCCTGTTGAACAGGGGCTGAAAAATTGGGCCTTTGGTGGTGGTGGTGGTGGTGTTGACACAACACTGTAAGGCCTCACAGTTACTCTTGGTGGGCGCAGGAATGGGCCCTGCTGTGAATTATTAGATCAAGAATTGTAATTGCATGCCCCTGTTGAACAGGGGCTGAAAAATTGGGCCTTTGGTGGTGGTGGTGGTGGTGGTGGTGTTGACACAACACTGTAAGGCCTCACAGTTACTCTTGGTGGGCGCAAGAATGGGCCCTGCTGTGAATTATTAGATCAAGAATTGTAATTACATGCCCCTGTTAAACAGGGGCAGAAAAATTGGGCCTTAGGCACTGGGGCCACAACACTGCAACCCCTCACAGATACTGTACTTGGAGCACAGCAATGAGCCCTGTTGCAAAGTATTGCATCAAAAATTGTAATTACACGCCCCTGTTTAATCAGGGGCTGAAAAATTGGGCCTTAGCCACTGGTGCTGGTGCCACGACACTGCAACCTCTCCCAGATACTCTAGTTGGAGTGCAGAAATGAGCCCTGCTGCAAAGCATTGCATAAAAAACTGTAATTACATGCCCCTGTTAAACAGGGGCTGAAAAATTGGGCCTTAGCCACTGGTGGCGGCACTCAGAAACAAAAATGTTCTTCCAAGCTATCATCATCAATCGGATCATTGAGGAGGAGGAGGATAGTCAGTCAACATAACAGGACAGTATCTCAGCATCAGCATCAGTCTTGAAGGGATGTGACATTTGAAAATAAATTAGTCTGTTATATCAGCTTCAGGTGTTTGGTAGCTGGTGGTGATCCAAGACTGGTTCATCTTTATGAAGGTCAGTCGATCAACAGAGTCGGTGGACAGGCGCACCCTGTGATCCGTGACAAATCCTCCAGCAGCACTGAATGTGCGTTCTGAATGAACGCTGGATGCAGGACAGGCCAGTAGCTCAATTGCATACTGTGCAAGCTCTGGCCAGTGATCCATCCTCAAGACCCAGTAAGCCAGAGGATTTTCGGTGGGGAAGGTGTCCAAGTCTGACCTTGTCCCTAGGTATTCCTGCACCATGTATATCAGACGCTGGCGATGGTTGCTGGAACCGATCATACCTTGGGGCTGCGGACTAAAGAATTGTCTGAACGCATCGGTCAGACGGCCACCTTCCCCACCACTCCTTCTTTGACTGACCGAAGCCTCAGCAACTCGATGTCCAGGACCAGGAGTTTGTAACCTCCCAGTCTCTGGGAACGCGTTGCACAGACCTTTCTGCAAGGCCTCCCAGAGTTGTCTCATCCTTTGCTCCCTCTGCGACGGTAAGATAAGGTCCGCAACCTTACCCTGGTACCGTGGATCAAGGAGAGTGGCCAGCCAGTAATGGTCCCTCTCCTTGATCCGAAGAATACGAGGATCCTTCCGCAGACTTTGCAGGATCAGGGAGGCCATGCAGCGTAGGTTAGCTGAGGCATTCGATCCGGAGTCCTCTGGGTCACTAAGGACGACATGATCCGCAGCCACCTCCTCCCAGCCACGTACAAGTCCACTGGTTTCTTGGGACTGTAAATCATCCCTAAAAGACTGCTGCTGATGATGCTGAGTGCCAGGCCCCACCTCCATGCTGACACAATCCTCCTCCTCCTCCTCCTCCTCTTCCTGTGCGATGGGTGGGACAGAAGGAACACTGTCTGGGTAAAGGGGGCCTTGAGAGGCAAGGAAGTCCTCCTCTTCCTGCCTCTGTTCTGCCTCAAGTGCCCTGTCCATTATCCCACGCAGCGTATGTTCCAACAGGTGGACAAGAGGTACAGTGTCACTTATGCATGCACTGTCACTGCTCACCATCCTCGTGGCCTCCTCAAATGGTGCCAGGACAGTGCATGCATCCCTGATCATGCCCCACTGGCGTGGTGAAAAAAAACCGAGCTCCCCTGACCCTGTCCTGGTGCCGTAGTCGCACAGGTACTCATTGATGGCCCTCTGCTGCGTGTACAGCCGCTGCAGCATGGCCAACGTTGAGTTCCACCTGGTGGGCATGTCACATATAAGGCGGTTCTTGGGCAGGTTCAACTCCTTTTGCAGCTCAGCCAGGCGAGCACTGGCATTATAAGATCTGCGAAAATGCACACAGACTTTCCTGGCCTGCCTCAGGACATCCTGTAAGCCCGGGTACCTGCCCAAGAACCGCTGCACCACCAGGTTAAGGACGTGAGCCACACAGGGCACATGGGTCAGTTGTCCCTGTCGGAGAGCGGAGAGGAGGTTGGTGCCATTGTCGCAAACTACCATTCCTGGCTTAAGCTGGCGTGGCGTCAACCACCTCTCGGCCTGCCCTGCAGAGCAGACAGAACCTCTGCCCCAGTGTGGCTCCTGTCCCCCAAACACACCAGCGCAAGCACGGCATGGCATCTTTGCGTAGCCCCTTGAACGCGTAGCCCCTTGAATGCCTACGGAGCACCGCTGGTTCCGAGGACAAAGCACAGGAAGAGGCCATGGAGGAAGAAGAAGAGGAGGGGGTGGAGGAGAGAGGTGTGTCACAACCAGTAGTAGCATTTTGGAGGCGTGGCGGTGGAACAACCTCCAACACTACTGCACCTTGTCCTGCATCCTTCCCAGCTGCCAAAAGAGTGACCCAATGGGCCGTTAAAGAAAGGTAACGTCCCTGTCCATGCCTGCTGGACCATGAGTCAGCGGTAATATGCACCTTACCGCTGACCGCCCTGTCCAGCGAGGCCAAGACATTGCCTTCCACATGCCGGTAGAGAGCCGGAATCGCCTTCTGTGAGAAAAAGTGGCGTTTGGGAACCTGCCACTGAGGAACCGCACATTGCACAAACTCACGGAAGGGGGCCGAGTCTACCAACTGAAAAGGCAGCAGTTGAAGCGCTAGCAACTTAGCCAAGCTAGCATTCAACCGCTGGGCATGTGGATGGCTGGGAGTGAACTTCTTTCGACGGTCCAGCAGCTGGGGCAGGGAAATTTGCCTGCTAGAATCGGACGTCGGTGTACTGCTAGCAGAGTGCCCGCAAGTACTTGGCTGTGACACACCTAATTCTACACCTTCATTCCTCTCAGTGCAGGTTTCAGAGAGGACTGAAGGTATAGTGGGGTTGGAGATCCCAGCTGATGCGGTGCAAGGAGAGGTCCGCTTTGTTCTTTGGTGTGGGTCTTTAAGGTAGGCTTGCCAACGAGCTGCATGGTAGGTCAACATATGTCTGGTCAAGCATGTGGTGCCCAAGCGGGTGATGTTTTGGCCACGCGATATACGCTTGAGACATATGTTGCAAACAGCAGCTGTGCGATCTGATGCACTCGACTCAAAAAAGGCCCACACCAAAGAACTTTTTGAATAACGGGCAGAGGCAGCGCCCTGCACAGGCAGAGCTCTGCGGTATGAT